>OZ030009.1:156492613-157820113 GCA_964023405.1 Apodemus agrarius
TCAATTGAAAGTCCCCCATTCTTTTATTGTGAAAAGCTTTACCCAGTTCTGTGTGCTTACTTGTAAAGCAACAAGAAACACACAATAGCTGGAGAAGTGAACTTGGTCTTCTTCATGAACACCATGTAATTTAATTCTAAATATAACCATTTTCCACATAGTTTGATCTGCAGCATGATCTCTTTAAAACAATATAGTTGTCCAAATGCCTGGGTTCCCTGTTGCCTTTATTATTCAGAGATGCTGCAATGTTGCTGAGCTTAACCAATTATTTAAGAGGCTTGGTACCAGATCATTTTCTCACCATGTGATGATTATTATTGGTCAGGGTGAAGAAGCAGTTGCTGTGACAGCAATAGAGAAATTGCCTCAGATCTTGTAGCTATCCAGCCCTCCTAGGGTTATCCGTTCATCCGAGGGACGTGTTACTGAAGTTGTCTTACTTTGATATTTGGGTACCCAACCTCTTCATCTCTTCTAGAAATCCTATTTCTATCAGCACATAGATATGTACTTAGTTTAAGATCCATAGATGGAAACTAGATAAATTTTCTTGGTAGTAATCTGATAGAAGGGGACGTTATCAACTTGATGAAGACTTGGTGGTTTCTGTTACACTCTTAGAAGCTGAATGTGTTTTGCCTTTAAATGAGTCATTTGTAGTTGGTTACATTTAGATATAAGTAAGAGGAAAATCAGTGGTCCAGAACTCTTGATGGGATTTTATAATATAGAACTTGCATATTGTCCCTAGCATAGACCAGCAAATGAGGAGACTATGGGCAGCACATGGTAAAGACGGGGACTTGAGAACTATCCTTCCTTTGAAAGTAGTAGACACCCCAAGATTGGGTGATGAGCTCCTGCCCAGCAGGAAGTTAGTACTTAAGTACTTCCAGTCTAGATGGGATTTTGTTTGAACCATTTTGCTGGAAGATGTACAGACAGCAGTGTACCTTCCCCACAGTCACACCGCATGTTCCTGTAGCAGGTGCACTGTGTTTTTATCCTCACTGGCCTGTGTTGTTAGTGCAGTTCTCTGTGGCAGCTGGATGAGAGGGTTTCTCCAAATGACCTCTGATTCAAGTGTTTCTAAGACTCAATTGTAATTTTCTCATGTTTAAGCCATTTCACCTTTCCACCCACCAGGGCCTGACAACAAATTGCTGTTCAACTTTTCAGTTTATTAAGCCAGAATCCAAATATTACCTTTACTTTCTGTCTGTTTTCCTCCACTTTTAGTACCTTATTAGCATGTTGGTTATGTCTCAGAATATGTCCCTGCCTTTATGCTAGAATGAGTCACCATCATCACCAGTGAGAACTGGTGTCACCAGTGTTACCCAGCTGAACTTCTTTCTGATACATCCTGCATTCAACGGATGCCAGAGATATCCAATGTAAATTTGCCTAGTACCCTGCTGAAACCATACACAGCATTGCATCATGGTTAAATTATACTTGTCACATGGCATTCAATGGAGATTTTACCCTAAAACCTCAGCAAATGCCAAAATCTCAAGATGCTCTAATGCCTTATGAAAAATGGCAAAAGATTTGTCTATAACTTACCCTTTTCTTTTTTATATCTAATCACCTGTAGATTCCTGATCATGTTCAATACAAGTAAGTGCTTGTTATACTCTATTTTCTAAGAAATAACAGAAAATGGTGCACACATACAAGGCAGGTAGGACCTTTTAAGAAATATTTTTAATGTATAGTTATAGATTGAGTCCATGGATATGGAGCACACAGACTCAGATAGCCAGCTGTAGTATCAACTGTGCCTTTCTAGCCTGCAAGCTGCTTCATGACTCTTCTCAAGAGCATCTCGCTGAATTCTAGCTTTGCTACACGTAGCCTGTAATTTTATTTTATTCTTTGAACTTAAAAGAATTTATTTATTTATTTATTTATTTATTGTATTTGTTTTGTATTAAATATTTATTTACATTTCAAATGTTATCCTTTACCTGGTTTTCCCTCCGAAAACACCAATCCCATACTCCCCTCCCCCTGCTTACCAACACACCCACTCCCACTTCCCTGTCCTGGGGTATTGAGCCTTCTTAGGACCAAGGGACTCTCCCTGCTTTGATGTCCAGCAAGGCCATCCTCTGCTACATATGCAGCTAGAGCCATGGGTTCCTCCATGTGTATGATTTGGTTGGTGGTTTAGTCCCTGGGAGCTCTGGAGGTACTGGTTGGTTTATATTGTTTCTCCCATGGGGCTGCAAGCTCCTTCAGCTCCTTTGGTCCTATGAATGCTTGGTCCGGCTAGACTCTGGGACCAGCAGCCACCTGACCTGTTCCTTTTAGCCAACGCCTCTCACACAAATGCAGGTTTTGCCTCTCCAGAGCTCCGAGATCACTCTCTGACTAGCCAACCACACCATGGCCTGCTCTGCCAGCGTCTGCCTGGTGAGCGCTTCACCTTCTCTGGACCTCACTCTTGCCAGCCCATGCTCTACTCGGTTTTCTCTTTATCCTGGCTCTCCTTTGCCAAGCCAGAGCTCTGAGATTGCTGTCTTGCCAACCAACCACCCCACAGCTGGCTCTGCTTATTGTCTGCTCCGCTATTGTCTTATTGTCCAGAGGCTCCGGTCCGCTCAACAGTTAGCTTGTTTTTCCCAAGAACGCTGCCAGATTCTCCATGCCCATTCTCCATTCTCCGTTCTTGGCTGCCCACTTTCTCTTCCAGCCCAGCTTAATGCAACGAATGAAAAAACACCAGACACCTTTATATTCTAAAACTGACCAGATAACCCAACAGTGGGGTGAAGAATATCCTGCCCCATCTTTCTTGGCTTCCACAGGCTGCAGAGGCCACAAACTATCTGTGCCCTGAGAAACCTACACATCTCAACGTCTCATCTGCCCGTGCCTGGTCCGACTCTTATTCCTCTCTTCTCCTCTTCCTGTCCTGCTCAGAAAATCTCACCTCCATATCTTCGCCTGATGATTAGTTTCTGCTGTCTTTGTTAGCCAGTCAACAATTAGGGAAATAATCAGGGAAACTCCCCTGCTGCTATATACTTTCTACCCCTGAAAAATGAGTACAGTCCCACATGAGGTGTAAGATCCGAAAGAAAAACCGGGGTGCTTCTGCACCCCATGCCTCGGAAACCGGCACACCCCAAAACACTCACGAGAGACAGACCTGATGCAATTTCGCAAGAGGGTTTTAATTTCCAGAGCTCTGGGGGGTTACTGTCTTCCCAGCAAGGTAAAGATGTAAGCCCGCCCAAGCTGGCTTGCCTTGGTCTTTTATAGACTTATAACAGAACCGGCCTACCACAAGCTTCTAAGCCAATCAGTTCAAACCATCCGAACCTGAGCTCTCTGACAACCTATCACCCTCTCACAGAGGCCGGAAGAACTAGTTAAGTCATATCCGCTTACGTGGCCGCCACGCAGTGTCGCGCCCACCCTCCCCCACTGGCCTTGCGGATTCAAGTGCCCCCCACATGCCCAGGCATGGGGGATTCCTAGCTTATAACCTTATCCTTTCATTCCCCACTTCCTGTCTTGTTAATAGTTCTAACCTTAGAACTAGGGGAATTAAAGGTCAGCCTCTTCTTGTCTCAGAAGGCTCTTATACTGCTGCCTAAGTACATAATCTGGACCGCGCACACCTGGTCCCTGATGAAGGCAACTAATCTATTGACTGTATAAGTCTAACTGTAAGAAACAGGAGCATTATCATTAGGGGTCCTATCAGGGCAGAGTACAAGATAAGGGTCTTTTCACTGAGTCTTATTAAAGTTTCCCGCGTGGTGGCATCTAATGTAGACCATATCTCCAACTTGGAAGCGATGTGGGACTTGCGGATCTCCTCCTGAGTAGGCCTCCGGGACCTCGATGCCTTATCCATTGGAGTGCCTCGAGCCTAGAGAGCAAAGGTCCAGTCTCTATGATCAATTTGGTGAGGATCTCTTTTACCAGGGTTCCAGCAACTGTTTCTGAAGCCTTCTTTGACAGATCCAGTAACCTGTCTGGAAGCAGCGAGGAGTCTCTGACATGCCTAGAGCATTAAAGCGGACAGTTTGAGCCAAATCTCATGTTGTGCTACACCTCTCGGGAGGACCCAGTAGATGACAAAGAAATTGGGGTAACAAAGAGGATTAAAATGGCAAGGACTATTCAGAAACAAGGGGAGAGGCACCACCCGGCCTAAACCAGTCTCCAAGATCAATTTAGTTAAGGTCTCTCATAGAGTTTTGTTTATTTTCTCTAGCTGTCTTGAGCCCTGGGGACAGTATATCCAATAACGTTTCCAATTAGTCCCCAATATCTGTCAATTTCTGACTTACCTTAGAAACAAAAACAGAACCATTGTCTAATCCAATTACCTTGGGCACTCTGAAACTCAGGAAAATTTCTTTTAACCCTGGCTGCTGTTTCCTGCCTGCTAGGGGAAGTCTCAATCTATCTAGATTAACTATCTACAAGTGCTAGAAGATATTCATGACCATACTTTCCTGCCTTATCTTTTATATAACCTCTATTACTCTAGGTTGTTCTCTTCTAGGTCTTCTGCCTTATTTACTCTTTGCTGCATAAGCATTCACTCGCTGGCATACCTTACACTGTTTTATTGATCCCTTAAATGAGTTCATGTGTGCATTTGCCCTGGCGAGTCCTTGGCTTACTTTCTGGGGAGTATAATTCTCCCTTCTTGTGTGCACCTTTCCTTGGTAATAGTTGGTCAGATGGCTATCAATCTCAGTCCTTTTTTCTTCGGCATATTTTAAGTGAGGCTATCTCACTTTGTCTCATTTTTCAGTGGATGCCTCTTGCAGACCCACAACCAGTATAGGCTCCTGTATATCTATCCTTGGAACCATTTGCTCTGCCAGGCTATTGCCCACTGAGTCTTTTCCCTTTTGACATCCTGGGCAGAGGGTGGTACTCACGGTTGTTGGCTTCATTAGGGCATCTAAGAGGTCCAAGATTTCATGTTGGTTTTCTCTGATGTGAGCAGTCCTTTTGGCATATACACCTGTGGACGTGGGCTGTGGCAAAGGCATACCTGTTATCCATGTGGATGTTGATTTTCTTGCTGTCTCCAAGTTCCGAGGTCTTGGTAAGGGCCATTAGCTCCACTTTCTGCGTTGACATGCCAGGGGGTAAAGATTCTTCTACCCAGATGCCATTTGTGTTGCCCACCATAGCAGCACCTGCTTGTCCCTGTCCTTCACGGAGAAAATTGCTCCTGTCTGTAGCAACTTTCAGCAGGGGTCAGTCTCTCTTTTTGGGCCAGTTGCTGCAGCCCTTTGGACAGTAAATATATCTGTCCTCCCCACCATTTTGGAGAGTATGCCTTGCTCCAACAGTTAGGAACATCCTGGGGTGACCTTAAATGAATGGGTTACCCATCCCATCCCTAGGTCCATTGTTCTTCGGGTAGTCCATGAACATATTTTGGTGCCAGTGGCTTCTTGGACCCTAGATCTTTTCTTGGAAACAGGGCCATTGGGTTGGAAGACCATGTGTTAAGCCCCTGTGTCCACCAAGAACTGAGTGGGTTTCTCTTTCCCTCTCACAGTTAGTTATCCGGGGTTGGGGGAGGTGGTCAGAACACCCATCTCCCCTAGTCATTGTCTTTATCCAGGGATAACACCTTTGCCATTTGGGGGCACTTCTCCAAAGACCTGTGAGTTCTTGCTCCCAGCTTGTTAGGACACACTCTGGCTCAGTGGCCTCTCCATATAGTATGCACATTGATTCCTTTCTGCCTTTTAGCCAGGATTTTCTGTAGCTTCCTTCTCTCATTTTTTTTTCTACTTTCTCTCCCTGTCTCAGCAAACTATACTAAATCTCTCTATAGACTTTTCTAACAACCTGCACCACCAAATCTCTCTACAGACCTTCTAAATAACTTGTACCAAATCCCTCTACATACTTTCTCAGCAAACTAAAGTCCTTCTAGTCTGGGGTGTATAGCAAAATGCTTCTGAGCTGCACTAGAAAGGCTGTCAGTGACTCCTCCGGTCCCTGCTTCACATACCTTTGCCAAATCTGTGGGCTATCATGCCCTCAAGACCTGCCAATGGAGTCTGGTGTCGTCCTTCAGGTGCCTCTTACCTTTCGTCTGAGGGGGTATTCTTTTCTGGCTTCCTGTATTACAAATAAAACAGTCTCAAAGAGATTAATCAGTCTCTTGGGAAATATGTCTTTAGTGAGGGTGTCACCGTGAATCAGGATAGGTGGTTTCAGATCTTCTGCTCCATTCTGTGGTCTTCTCTAAATATAAATTGAGCATAACATCCAATCTCTGTCAAACAGAACCCTTGTCACCTTTACTATCTTGAAAGACTATAAGAATTAACACCTGACTCATGTTTTGGCTATAAATTTTATATCACCTGAAAATCATTTCTGTAAACCTTTATCAGCTTTCAAGATTAAAGAGCCTGAGCTGACTATGAGACTAACAGTTTTTATCCCCGTCAGAAATCCAAGAGTGACCATTAACTGAAAATATACAGAAAGCTTAACACACCTTTTAAGAATTAGCCAAATGATAGAGATTGGTAAATACCTGAACAGTTTATACTTTAAAATGTTGAAACATTGATCTTCAACCTTCTGGCACAAGAACATCTGACAGACTTAAAGAATCAGGAATTATTAAGTCATATAATAATCTATAGACACATTGAGTTTGTAAATGAAGAGAGGCAATCTTGTTGCTCTCTCTCTCTCTCTCTCTCTCTCTCTCTCTCTCTCTCTCTCTCTCTCTCTCTCGCCATAACAGAAGCAACTCTAATTAAAACATTGAAAACACCCTAATAATAAACTCAGAGCTTTATATTTTTGTATGGCCCCAAACTCATAGGCTTAAACATTTCAGATCTATAACAATAACAGCAAGAAAGGACTGGGAGTAAATCCTGCATGTTTACATTTTTAGTATTTATACCAGTGAAAACCTTGATTTTGTATCAAAATAAAATCAGTATCAAATAAGAATTTATGCCTTGAACATAATATGATTCTCAAAACAAGATTTTAGTACCACCGAGACAGATATTTTTGCTTAATGTTTCAGAATCTAGTCTTCTAGAGGTTCCCCCTTATTTTTGACCTCTTCCCCAGAGAAACAATAAAGCCACAGCTTAACAGTATATCTATTATAATAATTTAAACAATTTAAAATAAAAGAAATAAGCCATCTGTAACTTAAATTCAGAATTCCTACATCCACCACTTTGAGTGTCTTGTTAGAAATTATTTCCCCCACTAGGGGGCCTCACAGCTTAAATATTTTGTCTCTTGTTCTAACATGGCGGGCCTGAGTCACGGGACCCGATCTTGCCACCAGATCCTAACATGGCTGGCCTGGGTCACGGGACCCGATCTTGGCGCGAAAAACCTCAACATGGCGGGCCTGAGTCACGCGACCTGATCTTGGCGCGAAAAACCTTAACATGGCGGGCCTGAGTCACGCGACCTGATCTTGGCCCCAGACCCTAACATGGTGGGCCTGAGTCACGCGACCTGATCTTGCCGCCACAGAGCCCACCATGGCGGTCCTTCAGTCGGTCTAAACTCTTAACAAAATTATCAGTCGGTCTAAATCCCTATGTGTCAGTCATCTAAGTCTGAGAACACAAGACTATACAAAACACAAACAACGAAAACACAAGACTACAAAACAGAAACAATCACCACATAGACAGCCAGAGGCTGCCACCATCAGGCGTCTCAGTTCAAGACAATTTGCCTCTAGACAACGCAGTTTCATATACCGAATATTCCTGCCAGTTGCAGGAAACAAATACAGAGAAGAGAAGAACCCTATTCGGCCTTCTCCAGCTTCCTCCAGACCCCCGAGGTTTCGATTGCCAGGCGGAACTCTCCGCCCCAGTCAGGCTTTTGACAAAACAGTGAAACAAACAGAAAACAGAACCAGATCAGAAAACCAGACGGCCGGGAGGGCATGTAAGTTCTCCAATTTAGAACTACCTTATCCTCCCGACACCCAGATGGGAACTTTCCAGGCGTCCCTGGATTTCCCCCACTCAGGGACGTCTCCCCGAGTTACAGCTTGTGGCCCACTAGCACGTCTGCCTATACCACGGTCTCCTGGCCATCACGGTCCGAGGAGACAGCTGCATATCTAAAAGCGCGCGTCTCATCAGATTCAGATCCCAAGAACAGAACAGAACACTCAGGACAAACGAACAACATCACATCGGCCGGCCAGCGCACACACACACTTCAGAAGGGGTCCCCTTACCTCCAAGTTGTTTCTCGAGTGTGTAGGGGTGTCGGCATTTCCCGGCCCAATGCACCAACTGTAAGATCCGAAAGAAAAACCGGGGTGCTTCTGCACCCCATGCCTCGGAAACCGGCACACCCCAAAACACTCACGAGAGACAGACCTGATGCAATTTCGCAAGAGGGTTTTAATTTCCAGAGCTCTGGGGGGTTACTGTCTCCCCAGCAAGGTAAAGATGTAAGCCCGCCCAAGCTGGCTTGCCTTGGTCTTTTATAGACTTATAACAGAACCGGCCTACCACAAGCTTCTAAGCCAATCAGTTCAAACCATCCGAACCTGAGCTCTCTGACAACCTATCACCCTCTCACAGAGGCCGGAAGAACTAATTAAGTCATATCCGCTTATGTGGCCGCCACGCAGTGTCGCGCCCGCCCTCCCCCACTGGCCTTGCGGATTCAAGTGCCCCCCACATGCCCAGGCATGGGGGATTCCTAGCTTATAACCTTATCCTTTCAGAGGTTGCTTGCTCTGCTTGTTGGACTCTGCATCTGTGGAGGTCTACATGAGCAGCCAATCAATTGCACTTTCAGAGTGAAGCTAAGAAAGATCCTTAGACATAGAAAGAAAGAAGATTTTCCTCCTTTCTAGACACTCTAGCCTTTTTGCTGATGCCTGGCCTCCACTCCACATCCTGGTATTTTATCTTCCACATTGTTCAAAGGGACACTAAGGATCTCACAGATTTAAAGAGACAAGGGTTTCTTTGCTCTTTCTTCAAGTCTTCCTTGAGCCACAAGGTCATTGTTATGCACTGTCCTCACTGAAAGGAGGAGCCAGGTGCCCCTTTACTGAGAATGCTACTGATTGTTATGCAAGAGAAAGGAATGAGCTGGGCTTCCATAGGCTTATGGCAAGTAACCATGCATCACCTTGCATCATTTTACACTAGCTAAAGCAATTCACATAGGCGTGCTTATCCTCGGAGAACTAGGAGGGTGTCTCCTCCCACTTGGACATGTATACCAGGAACCACCCAACTTCTCCAGTGTGTAAAAAAACATGCAGAGATGGTAAATGTTGCCTAATTTATAAAGTGTATGTATGTATGTATGTATGTATGTATGTATGTATGTGTATGTGTGTGTATGTGTGTATATATATATATATATATATATATATATATAAAACAATGTATGTCTATCATTGCAACAACCCCTGCTAAAATAGAATTAACAACTACTTATAATGTGGACTTAAATGATTTAAATGATCACATTTAAGGATGATAAATTGAACTTAAGTGAATTAATACCTAGTCCATATTTACCATGTCTACTATGAGAACACAACAAATGCTAGATGTTATGATGATGATAATTTTGAACACAGTGTGATAGCATATAGGGCAGTCTTCATCAATCTTCATCAATCAATCTAGAGGAAACTGTTCTAGAGTAGAGCAGTTTCTCAGAAACTGCTGAGAAATTAATTAATTGGACCTTTGCTAGACAGCTGCATGTTCTTAATGGGTAAAAGCAAAGGGAATATTTTTGGCCTGCCCACAAAAATATATGCGCTTTATTGTTGCATCTCAGGATCTAGAAATGTTATGCCTGTGATTTTTTTCTATCGTTCATTTTATTTGTAAGCTTAAACACTTATTCCCAGAGGGTCAGAGCAAGCACATTGCAACTGCTTAAAATGTGAATACAATTCTTATTACTGTGAGAAAACTATTTACGCTCAGCCCCATGACTTCTAATTTAAAATACCCACAAGCTCAGAGGGCTCCCTGAGAGATGAGAACTCCTGCAAGCCTTTCCTGCTTGGTATGCAGAGTTCATCTGTCTCTGCAGTAGGAGCTTGGGCAATTGGAGTTTGTCTAATGTTTTCATCTTGGAGGTGGGGGAAGGAGTAATTAAATGCACAGTCAAAGGACAAAGAAACATCTTTTTAAATAGAGAAACTCTTTAAAAATGATTCATCACTTTGGGTTACAGAAAATGTTCACAGAGCATTTTGAGCAATGCAAGGGCGTTCTCCAGCTTTCACTGGTGTCTATCAACCATGGAATGCCATCTCTTTTCAAGCATCAGCTCACAGTGAGAAGCTTCCCCACCAAACTATGGAACTGTAGATCTTAGTTGAATCTAGTGGTCCATGCACATGCTGCATGAGCTAGTGCTCTACTGTCAAGCCACGCCCAAGTACCGCACCATCTTTCGTCTATTAATTTTTTTTAGGAATTTGCGTTTGTTCCCATCTGATGAACTACAATGCTTGCTGTTTTTGGCTTCCTGCTAGAAAAATTGACATTCCAACAAGGCAGAGGCTTTTGTCTAATACTACATTTTCATTACCAAGAACACAACATGGTTTTTTTTTTCCTTTTTTTTTTTATTTTCTATATTCTTTGTTTACATTCCAAAGGCTTTCCCCTGTCCCAGTTACCCCCCACCATATGTCCCATAATTCCTCTCCCCGCCCCATGCTATTCCCCACTCTCCCCCCCACCATGATTTCTCTATTCTGGGTCTATAATACTGGATCCAATCTTTACAGGCCCAGGGTCCTCTCCTTTTTTTCTTCTTGAGAGTCATTTGACTTGCTAATTGTGCCTTGAGTATTTAGGGCTTCTGGGCTCATTAATATCCACTTATCAGTGATTGCATTTCATGTGTATTCTTTTGGGATTGGGTTAGCTCACTTAGGATGATAGTTTCCAGATCTAACCATTTACCTACAAATTGCATGAATTCATTATTTTTAATTGCTGAGTAGTACTCAATTGTATAAATATACCACATTTTCTGTATCCATTCCTCTTTTGAGGGATATCTGGGCTCCTTCCAATTTCTGGCTATTATAAATAAGGCTGCTATAAACATAGTGGAGCATGAGTCTTTGTTGTATGCAGAGGAATCCTCTGGGTATATGCCCAGGAGTGGTATGCCAGGGTCCTCTGGGAGTGGCATGCACAATTTTCTGAGGAACCACCACACTGATTTCCAGAGTGGTTTTACCATTTTGCAATCCCACCAACAGTGGAGGAGTGTTCCTCTTTCTCCACATCCTCGCCAGCACTTGTTGTCTCTCGAGTTTTTAATCTTAGCCATTCTGACTGGAGTGAGGTGGAATCTCAGGGTTGTTTTGATTTGCATTTCCCTGATGACTAATGATGTTGAACATCTCTTAAGGTGTTTCTCGGCCATCCGAATTTGTTCTGGTGAAAATTCTTTGTTTAGCTCTGTACCCCATTTTTTGATAGGGTTATTTGGTTCTTTGGGGTCTAACTTCTTGAGTTCTTTGTATATATTGGATATTAGCCCTTTGTCGGATGTGGGGTTGGTGAAGATCATTTCCCACGTTGTTGGTTGCCATTTTGTCCTTCTGACAGTGTCCTTTGCCTTATAGAAACTTTGTAATTTTATGAGGTCCCATTTGTCAATTCTTGATCTTAGAGCATAAGCTATTGGTGTTCTGTTCAGGAACTTTACCCCTGTGCCCATGTCCTCCAGGGTCTTCCCAAGTTTCTTTTCTAATAGTTTCAGTGTGTCTGGTTTTATGTGGAGGTCCTTGATCCACTTGGAGTTGATCTTAGTACAAGGAGATAAGAGTGGGTCAATTCGCATTCTTCTGCATGTTGACCTCCAGTTGAACCAGCACCATTTGTTGAACAGGCTATCTTTTTTCCACTGGATGGTTGTGGCTCCTTTATCAAAGATCAAGTGACCATAAGTCTGTGGGTTCATTTCTGGGTCTTCAATCCTATTCCATTGATCTACCTGCCTGTTGCTGTACCAATACCATGCAGTTTTTAACACAATTGCTTTGTAGTACTGCTTGAGGTCAGGGATATTGATTCCCCCAGAAGTCCTTTTATTGTTGAGAATAGTTTTAGCTATCCTGGGTTTTTTGTTGCTCCAGATGAATTTGAGAATTGCTCTTTCTAGATCTATGAAGAATTGATTTGGGATTTTGATGGGGATTGCATTGAATCTGTAGATTGCTTTTGGCAAGATGGCCATTTTTACTATATTGATCCTGCCAATCCAGGAGCAAGAAATATTTTTCCATCTTCTGAGGTCTTCTTCGATTTCTTTCTTCAGGTACTTGAAGTTCCTGTCATACAGATCTTTCGCTTGTTTGGTTAGAGTTACGCCAAGGTACTTTATGTTGTTTGTGGCTATTGTGAAGGGTGTTATTTCCCTAATTTCTTTCTCTGCCTGCTTGTCCTTTGAGTACAAGAAGGCCACTGATTTGCTTGAGTTAATTTTATAACCAGCCACTTTGCTGAAGTTGTTTATCAGCTGTAGAATTTCTCTGGTGGAGTTTTTTTGGATCGCTTAAGTATACTATCATATCATCTGCAAATAATGATAGTTTGACTTCTTCCTTTCCAATTTGTATCCCTTTGACTTCCTTATGTTGTCTAATTGCTCTCGCTAGAACTTCAAGTACTATATTGAAAAGATATGGAGAGAGAGGGCAGCCTTGTCTAGTCCCTGATTTTAGTGGGATTGCTTCAAGTTTCTCTCCATTTATTTTGATGTTGGCTACTGGTTTGCTGTAGATTGCTTTTACTATGTTTAGGTATGGGCCTTGAATTCCTGCTCTTTCCAAGACTTTTAGCATGAAAGGATGCTGAATTTTGTCAAATGCTTTTTCAGCATCTAATGAGATGACCATGTGGTTTTTTTCTTTTAGTTTGTTTATGTAGTGGATTACATTGATGGATTTCCGTATATTGAACCATCCCTGCATCCCTGGAATGAAGCCTACTTGATCATGTTGAATGATCGTTTTGATATGCTCTTGGATTCGGTTGGCAAGAATTTTATTTAGTATTTTTGCATCAATATTCATAAGAGAAATTGGCCTGTAGTTCTCTTTCTTTGTTGGATCTTTTTGTGGTTTAGGTATCAGCGTAATTGTGGTTTCGAAGAACGAGTTGGGCAGTGTCCCTTCTGTCTCTATTTTGTGGAATAGTTTGAAGAGTATTGGTGTTAAGTCTTCTTTGAAGGTCTGGTAGAATTCTGCACAAAAACCATCTGGTCCAGTACTTTTTTTGGTTGGGAGGCTTTCTATAACCCCTTTTATTTCTTTAAGGGTTATGGGACTGTTTAGCTGATCTACTTGATGCTGATTTAATTTTGGTATTTGGTATCTGTCTAGGAAATTGTCCATTTCCTCCAGATTCTCCAGTTGTTTTGAGTATAGGCCTTTGTAGTAGGATCTGATGATCTTTTGAATTTCCTCTGTTTCTATTGTTATATCCCCCTTTTCATTTTTAATTTTGTTAATTTGGATACTATCTCTGTGCCCTTTGGTTAGTCTAGCTAAGGGTTTATCTATCTTGTTGATTTTCTCGAAGAACCAGCTCTTGGTTTTGTTGATTCTTTGTATGGTTCTCTTTGTTTCTGCTTGATTGATTTCAGCCCTTAGTTTGATGATTTCCTCTCTTCTACTCCTCCTGGGTGAGTTAGCTTCTTTTTGTTCCAGGGCCTTCAGGTGTGCTGTTAAGTTGTTAGTGTATGCTCTCTCCAGTTTCTTTTTGGAGGCACTCAGGGCTATGAGTTTTCCTCTTAGCACTGCTTTCATTGTGTCCCAGAGATTTGGGTAGGTCATATCTTCATTTTCATTGAAGTCTAAAAAGTCTTTGATTTCTTTCTTTATTTCTTCCTTGACCAGGGTGTCATTGAGTAGAGTGTTGTTCAGTTTCCATGTGTATGTGGGCTTTCTGTTGTTCTTCTTGCTATTGAAGACCACTTTTACTCCATAGTGATCCGATAGGAGACATGGGATTAGTTCGGTCTTCTTGTATTTGTTGAGGTCTGTCTTGTGACCAATTATATGATCAATTTTTGAGAAGGTACCGTGCAGTGCTGAGAAAAAGGTATACTCTTTTGCTTTAGGATGGAATGCTCTATATATATCTGTTAAATCCAATTGGTCCAAAGCTTCAATTAGTTTCACTGCATCCCTGTTTAATTTCTGCTTTCCTGATCAGTCCATTGAGGAGAGTGGAATGTTGAAGTCACCTTCAATCATTGTGTTAGGTGCGATGTGTGCTTTAAGCTTTAGTAAAGTTTCTTTTACGAATGAGGGTGCCCTTACATTTGGCGCGTAGATGTTCAGTATTGAGAATTCTTCTTGGTGGATTTTCCCTTTGACAAGCAGGAAGTGACCTTCTGTGTCTCTTTTCATGACTTTAGGTTGAAAGTCAATTTTATCTGATATTAGAATGGCTACTCCGGCTTGTTTCCTGGGACCATTTGCTTGTAAAACTGTCTTCCAGCCTTTTACTCTAAGGTGGTGTTTGTCTTTGACACTGAGATGTGTTTCCTGTATGCAGCAAAATGTAGGGTCCTGTTTCCGTATTCAGTCTGTTAGTCTGTGTCTTTTTATTGGGGAATTGAGTCCATTGATATTAAGAGATATTAAGGAATAGTAATTATTACTTCCTGATATTTTGGGCATTATTATTATTATTTGTATTTGAGTGGTTCTCTTCTTTTGGGTTGGATGAGATGGGGTTTCTATCTTGTTTCTTCTGGGGTGTTGTTTCCCCCCTTGTGTTGGTATTTTTCCCCTATTATCCTTTGTAGGGCTGGGTTTGTAGATAAGTATCTTGCAAATTTGGTTTTGTTGTGGAATATCTTGGTTTTGCCATCTATGGCAATTGAGAGTTTTGCTGGGTATAGTAGTCTTGGCTGAAGTTTGTGTTCTCTTAGGGTCTGCATGAGGTCTGCCCAGGATCTTCTAGCTTTCATGGTCTCAGGTGAGAAGTCTGGTGTAATTCTGATAGGTCTTTTTTTATATGTTACTTGTCCTTTTTCTCTTACTGCCTTTAATATTCTTTCTTTGTTTAGTACATTTGGGGTTTTGATTATTATGTGACGGGAAGTATTTCTGTTCTGGTCCAGTCTATTTGGGGTTCTATAGGCTTCTTGTATATTCATGGCCATCTCTCTCTTTAGGTTGGGGAAGTTTTCTTCCATAATTTTGTAGAAGATATTTGCTGGCCCTTTAAGTTGTAGATCTTCATTCTCATTTATCCCTATAATCCTTAGGTTTGGTCTTCTCATTGTGTTCTGGATTTCCTGAATGTTTTGGGTTACCAGCTTTTTGCATTTTGCATTTTCTTTAATTGTTGAATCCATGGTTCTTATGGTATCTTCAGCATCTGAGATTCTGTCTTCTATCTCTTGTATTCTATTGTTGATATTTGCATCTATGACTCCTGGTTTCTTCCCAAGGTTTTCTATCTCCAACATTGTCTCCCTTTGTGATTGCTTAGTTGTTTCTACTTCTGTTTTTAGATTTTGTATGGTTTTGCTCAGATCTTTCAGTTGCTTGTTTGTGTTTTCCTGTAATTCTTTAAGGGATTTTTGTGTTTCCTCTTTTATGACTTCTACTCGTTGACCCATGTTCTCTTGTATTTCTTTAAGTGATTTTTGTTTCTCCCCCTTATTGGGATTCATTTTTTGCTCTATATTCTCCTGGATTTCTTTAAGTGATTTTTGTGTCTGCCTTGTATGGGCTTCTAGCGTTTGATCTATTTTCTCCTCTATTACTTTAAGAAATTTATCTAAGTGATCCTCAATCTGCATCTTTACCAGTGATTTTAGATCTGAGTCTTGTTTTTCTGGTGTGTTGAGATATCTGGGATTTAATTGTGTTTGCCTTGTAATGGCTTCTAGCTTTGGATCTATTTTCTCATGTATTACTTTAAGAGATTTATCTAAGTGTTCCTCTATCAGCATCCTGACCAGTGATTTTAGATCTGAGTCTTGTTTTTCTGGTGTTTAGAGGTATCCAAGATTTATTGCTGTCGGGGAACTGGGTTCAGATGCCGCCATACTGCCTTGAATTCTGTTAGTAGCGATCTTATGTTTGCCTTTTGCCATCTGGTTAACTCTGGTGTTAGTTGGTCCTGTAGATACTAGCTGGTGCTTGACCCTCCTGTGGGGTTGTAAGGCTATTTCCCAGAGACTGCGATCCCTGAACCACTGTCCTGCAGGGCTCTTGCTCACAGATTGCTGACAGGTGGCCTGAGTCCCCCGAGGTCTTAAACTCAGGATATACCAGGTACTTGGTTCCGCCTGTTGGGCAGCTGCTCTGCACTGCTCCTGCTCAGGGTTTGCTGTCTGTTATCCTGTTTCCCCAGGGGTCTTAAAGTTGGGATATCTCAGTTATCTGGTTCCGCCTGCTGGTCCCAAGCTGCTGGGAAGCTGGCTGGGTACCTGGTTCCGCCTCCGGCTGGGTCTGGGCACCTGGTACAGTGGCTGGGTCCGGCTTCCCCACCACCAGCTGGATGGGAAGCTGCAGGCAATATGGCAGCTGCCTGCAGGGAGCTCGGGGTCAGCCCCTCGAGTGCAGAGTGCAGCCGCTAATCTGTGCCCAACTCCTGCTCCAGGCCTGAGTCCCCGAAGGTCTTAAACTCGGGCTGTCTTGGGTACCTGGTTCCGCCGCCGGCTGGGTCTGAGCACCTGGCATGCTGGTTGGGTCCGGCTTCCCCACCACCAGCTGGATGGGAAGCTGCAGGCAATATGGCAGCTGCCTGCAGGGACCACAACATGTTTTTAATCAGTGAAATTCCTTTCTCTAGGTTTACTCAATCTACAGCTTTGGGTTTCGTGTCTTATATAAAATATATATGAGAGGTATGGGCATTGTTGTGTTGGAATTCCAAAAAAATGAATGTTCGCAGTGCCATGAACAAATGAGCACACAGATAATGTGCAATTGGTTGGAACTGAGTGTCATAGGTATTTAATAAATGTTACTGTGATTATTGGCTAGGGAAAATATCTGTAGGCTGCTATTTCAGGTGCGTTTTAATTCATCTTGTAAGTTTATAGCATGCTGTTTTATAATAAAATCCAATTTTAATTTTGCGTAATTTTTGATCGTTCTAATAGAAGCATTATATAACATAGTCCAACTTCTAGCCTTAGAATCGCAATTGGCTTTCATACCAACCCAAGACATTATACCCTTGAGCTAAACTGGAGGACTCTTTGAGCAGATTTGTGCATTCCATACTGGCTGGATTGTCAGCGTGAGTGGACCCTGCCTCCTATTCGCCTTACACTGAATATTTCCGTGCTTAGTATCTTTAACTCAGTATGTCCAGGGCACTTACCTGTTAGAACAGGGAGAAACTGATGATGTCGACTCTCCTTATCAAATACATAATACTGCAGACAGACTTCAGAGAGTATCTTTATTTTTAAGTTAAGAGGATGAGCTAGGGAGGCTATTAAAGCCTGGTTAATAGTTCCAGGTAGTAGTTGTCTTCCTGAGGAGGCAGGAACTAGTGTCTGAACTCCCAATATAGTACCAATGCCAGGCCAAAGAAGGGTTTTATTTGGGCTTCTTATGAGGATGTATGCACAAAAGTTGCTTTTAGGAGCAGGGATGACTCATGGCTGTATTATGGAAACCCCAGTCCTAGCATGGCGGGATGCCTAACAAAAGCTGTGTCCTTGGAACTCCCCAAACTGCGTGAAAGCAACCCCATTGAAGGCTCACCTTTCTCTAGCCTTCCTCTGCTGGCTCTAGAGCCTTCACTCAGGACTTGTAAACTGTTAGCTTTCAAGACCTTTCTGAACCTTGTAAGTTCCCTTAAACATATGAGCCTATTTTAATTTAGAGGAAATAGCTACACTGTAATGCTAGTGGTAGTAATGCTAGAGGGAATTGTTAAAAAGTGTTATAACACCAAAATGTTATTCCCTTTTTGTTCTGATTGCAGTCATGGGGGCTAGTATTCCCATAATCTAACTGTCAGAGAGAACCACCATAATCAGTTCTGATAACAAAGCTCAGGAGGCTGGAACAGGATTTGAATACGGCCTTCTAGATCATTTGTGTGCTGTTCTGTTACTTCTGAGTACTGAGCAGTAAATCTGAACTTCCTATGATGCATTTTACACACAGATAATATTTGACATGAAACACAGAAGCCTTCTGGAAATATTTGTAAGCTCTCACATTTAGCAAATAAAAGACTTAGCTGTTTTAGCTAGTTTCAAAACATGCACTTATGTTCTAAAAAAATGTCACATTGCAGCCTTCTGTCTTCAATAACATATTCTCCTAAATTGGAGCGCAAGACAACAGAGTGTGTGATGCCAGTGGACAGCGACAACGAGAAGGGAGAGAGAAATAGCAAACGTGTCTGTTTTAATGTAGCAGGGGATGAGCAAGAGGATTCAGGTCATGATACAGTCAGCAACAGAGACTCTTACAGGTAAGCTGGTTCTCAATCTCATTTCATCAACAAACTCAAGTGAGAATTTATATTTTCCTCAAAGGCTTAAAAAATGTTAATGCTTGATTTTGTTTATCGCTGTCTCAAAACTGAAGAAGGACAGCATTGTTCTCTTTAATGGCCTGTATTTTTGGAGAAAGCATCTCTCCCTCCAGCAGTGTGGCCCTATTGGAGAGAGCTGTGCTTATAGACTGTGTAACTGTGCAATAGCAATTGTGGAAAATGTCTTTCTGATCATAGTTTGTTAACTAGTAAAGAGCCATCCTTTTGCCCTGTTTCCTTTTTCTTTTTATATGTTGCACTTTAATGTCCAGCTTTGTCTGTGTTTCCTCTCGGGACTGTTCTTGTAATATTTAGCCAGGACTCATGGCATAACCTACCACTGACTGGCTGGATTGAACATCTGAGGACTGGGACAGGAGGAGATGTTCCCAGGCATGCTTCCTTAGCATGTAAATTGTCATCTTCCCTCTGTGTCTCCTTGTGTGACCTCCCATTATAGATCACCTTCTTATAGAACAATAGTCACACTGAATTAAAAATCCGTCCCAATGGCTTTACAAAGACTATTGCCTTAAATCTGGTCACATTTTGAGGTACCGAGTACTAAATTTTAACATCAGAATTTCAGGGTAACACATTCAGTGGCCCTTCCTGCGCAAGGCCTCTTCTCAAGAGTCACATCTCTAAAAGTGCTTTTTGCTCCAAAACCCCCTCTCTGGAGTCTTCACTAAGCACTGTTATAACTAGTCACACGAAGTATGTGTGCAGCCCCTGTCTCTGGTTTCATTCATATTATTTGAAGGAAAAATGTTCAGTATTTTAATATGGAAAAAACTATATAAGTAGCCATTATATCAAAATTATTCTCATCACATAATACTACCTTAAACTAGTAATTAGCAGTCTTTTAAACTCATAGTTTTAGCATTTTAGAATTTAAAATAACCTGCCACAACAACCTGGAATGGCAGGTTTCTGGTTGCTCCATTTAACACTTGAGGATGTAGAAGACCATGGAGTTAACTCCTTTAATCAGTCTGCCATTATAAGTTTTATTTTTCCAAAGAGGATTTTAGCAATGACATCAAAGGTGATTATTCCTGGAAATGGAATAATGAATCAAACACCATTACTATTCCATTTACTTCTAGCTTTGGAAAATACCAGAATGCTCCATGATAGGATTCCGTAGTTTTTCTTCACTGGGAAGTGACGTTTCTAAAAAGACCTTGTATCTCACATCTCAGTTATCAGATAATTAAAATTACCCTCACAGTCTCCCTCTGGACTGTGGTAGAAAATTTAAGTAGGAATTTAAAATTAAGTCCTTTTTCCTTATTCCAAGGGGGTTAAAAAAATCTGCTGCACTGTTTCTAAAATCCAAATTATTTTCATATTCAGCAGCACTGACAACACTCTTTCTGTAGACGTTCTTCGATCGTAGTGTGTTCCCGTGGGACGTTTTCCACGGAGACAGATGAGGTTACTACTCTGGGGAGCTCCTGGTGTTCCCAAGAAGTTAGTGCTTAAACTACCAGAAAGGGTTGAAAGAGAAAAGTCATGAAACAGCGTTTGTCTTTGTCAGAAACTTATCTAACCACTGTTATTAAATAGATAATGGAGGATTTTAGGTGGGCTGGCTCCAGGTTTTATAACCAGACAGCTTCCAAAATTCACGCAGGAATCAATTATGTAACAAGAAAATTTGAAATGTTTGAATTTGAAAGAGTGCTTCTAAAAACTGAGATAAATTGAGTTGGACAGGTCTCTGTTTCTCCTATTGTTATGTGGAACACAGTGATAAATGTGTTTGTGGTGCAGGTGGGGGGGAAGAGGACTTATGGGACAAATGTTGAGGGGGGGACTGGAAAGGGGAAAGCCTTTGGAATGTAAACAAAGAATATAGAAAATAATAAAAATTAAAAAAAAAGACAACTAAGGGAAAAAAAAAAGAAAGAGCAGGAGGGTGTGGCCTTCTTTTCATTAGCAAACAAAGCAGTGCGTCTCACTACAGCATTTACGCCCACTTCCCTCTGCTCTGCTCCTATTTGACCTTCATGACCCCTCTCTTGCCATCACAGTGGAATACCAACCTGGGCAAGCTTGTTCTTAAAGCAACATACGGCTCTCTTTTTGCAGTGACTGCAACAGCAACAGGAATTCCATCGCCTCTTTCACGAGTGTCTGCAGCAGCCAGTGCAGTTCCTACTTCCACAGTGATGAGATGGACTCAGGTACGTGTGGTAGACAGCTGTGTTCGTCACTGTTAGTGATGTCCAAGGAGGGATTGATTTTTTTTGAATCCACATGCATTTTCAATTTTATTAGTCATTCTCCATGGCTACCCATATTGCCTCGTGACCGATAAAGTGAGTTTCCAAATCCCAGTTATAAAAACAGCACATTTAAAAGTGTTATTTAACTTACAGCTTCTGATCTTCCTGTTCATTGTGAAAGGTTCTAGGTACACTGGAAATCAGTTTTACCAAAAACACTGGGCATGAATGCTTGGGAGGAGGTATTAGAAGTCATTTCAGCCTAAGGAGGCACAGTCACCTGATAACCTTATATTTAGTCAACAGGGAGAGGGTCATTCGAAAACACAGGTTGATGCTTTATGCTCTCTGTGATGGATGTTGCTTTGGTTACTTCAGGACTGTGATCCAACTGACTTTTCTACTCTACGAGACCCGGTAGCATCTTTTGATGATGTGGGTTAAGAGCTCAATTTGAATTGCTTGTATGTTATCAAATCTGAGTCTAGTTCAATGTGTTAAAAATGGGATGGTGGCTTTGGCTTGCTTTCCATACAGGCGATGAGCTTCCTGTCAGCGTGCGGATATCGCATGATAAACAGGACAAGATACACACTTGCCTGGAGCAGCTCTTCAGCCAGGTGTGATGGGACAGTTGGGGGTCCTTTTGTACAAATAAAGATAGAAATCTTTCATATGCAAAGAGCTTGGAAGGAGAACGTAAGTTCTCCCTCTGTCTCTTCATCTTCTTAGCTTTAAAGGAGGTGTTCTTACAACTCACCTGAAGGATGCTTCTGAATACCAAGAGCTTTATATTAAACTGTATGGCAAGCTAAGAAGAACTGCACAAACAGGAGATGCCCTCTTCACTATTCATGTGTTTTCTGAATGTTTCCTACACAATTGTCTGAACTTTCATGTTAGGAGTTTGATGTTATAAAATGTTTCATAATCATAATTGAAATTAGTAATATTGAAGATTTTAGCACTTTAAAAATAATTCTGTGTTTTTTAAATGCACATTTTAAACTTTTACTTTCTTTGATGAAGTAAATTTTTATTTGGTAACTTTATTAATTTATAAATGACTAGGAAAAATTGGAAATATTTAACTAAAAAGATGTATTGGATTTGATATTTTGCTTAAAGAAGCTTCACCAGCAGTGTGAGTTTTCAAAACCATTTAATTAAGAAAAATGTTCTATAAGATATCATATTCATATATTATATAATATGAATGCATATAACTCTCAGAAATCTACTCTTGATAGATTGATTCAATAATCAACCTCTTCAAAGGACAAGCTGTTATAAGAGCCTTTGAGCAAACCAAGTATCTCACCCCAGGTCGAGGATTACAAGGTATGTCTGACATTAATAGCATAAAATAGGCCACATAGCCATAAAGCAAAATAATAATAATAATAATAATAATAATAATGTAAGAAGAAAAGATTTGTGGTTCTTTTTCCATAATTCTCTATACTATTTTTTACAAACTTTTTATGTTTCTTTGAAAGTTTAAAATACTTGTTTCCTATAGAGGCAAAACTAGAAAGGCATGAATTAAAGACACAAAAGACTTAAGGATTTTTTTGCAGAGGAGTATGATCTAGCTGGTTATATCCCATGTAGAGGAAGGGGCTCACAAGTTTAGAATTGATAGGCAGGCTTCAACACAGCAGAGCAGTCTTCACAGAGCTCTGATTCAGTATTCACAATAGAGCGTCTGCATGTATATGCTTCCCTGGGTGAACTAGCTATAAGAAATTAACATTGAGCTTTGATTTTTAGACTTAGCATACTTTCTGTTGTAACTTCACTAAAGAAATTATGAATGCTATTCTAGAATGGTAAAATAGACAAAAGCAAGCAAACTCTAAAGCCTTGTCTGAGAATCAGTTGGCACTGATGAGAGATTTTCCGTATTTCATTAGAATTCCAGCAGGAAATGGAAGCAAAGCTGAGTGGCCCCAGGAGGTTGCGGCTCCACCTCAAGCAGGATCCTTGGAATCTTCCCATCAGCGTCCAGGCTCTTGCACAGAGCATCAGGAAATATGTTGAAGGTCAGTAGGAAAGGCAAGGAACATTCTGATAAAGTGGATATAGTGCTACCAGCGATAGTCACTTTAAACCAGAGTCTAGTAATGCTTCATTGCTTCTTGCATAATTCCCATTCTAAAGCAAATAAGAGGAATGAAGTAAGTGAGGGGGAAGGAGATAGAGGAGGAATAGGCTTGAAGACACTGCAGACTGTATCATGGAGAGGATTCTGAAGGAACAGAACTTTATGCACTGACAGATGAAACAACATGAGCTTAATAGTTTGGAATTAGAAATAATTATAGAGAAAATTATGAGGAATTAACAAAAAGTACATGAATCTTATTTTTTTATAGGAAGCCTAAGAAGTCTACTATATATCTGTGCGGGAATCAAATTAACTTCATAGGCTGCATCACTAGTTTTGAAAGTTTTGGCCTTGGTTTATTGTCACTGGCTACCATGACATTATTTAGGAGGCATTCTGAAATTGTCACGACCTCTAAGTTAGAGATCAGGTCTGGAGGTGTGTTTTATTCTCACATTTGTAAGAGGACTGCTCGAGACTGTGGGCAGAGAGCAGGGATATTGCTGAGCCCGTGAACAGAATCATTTATCCCCAAATATTGGCAGCGCGGAATTTGAGAATTGTGCACTGCAAACATCATGCCCACGGTTACAGTTTTATGTCTTTGAAAAATTCTAACAAGAGTCCAACTTTATGGTAAATTAGAAAATGTGTTATATTTTCCTATCAAGAGACCAGCTCCTCTTTTCTGATAAGAGTCTGAGCGGGCAGCCTTCCTTTTATGTCTCAGCCTCCTCATTTAGTGAGGGTTATCTTGGGATTCTGCACCAAAATACACCCAAATACAGCAGATTTGAACATTGAGTTGAGTAGAGAGGATGTTTGGTTGTATGTGGATGGAACAGTTCACCAGATAAGTAACAGATGTTTTACTCAATGATGAAATGTTTTGTTATTTGTAACTGGATTTCTTGGCTATATTTTAATTTTATGACTTAATACTGTGGTTTTCTGGTTCACTTATAACATCCCATTTGATGAAAATTCTGATTCAAAACTGTCCCAATTAATGAATACTTAAAAACTGAATGGGTTTAAAAGACACATTAGGGAATTAAAGTACATGCTTTACAGAGGGGAAGCCATATTTTCTCAAAATAGTTAACTCTTGATAGCATAATGCTCCTGATAGTTGTAAGTTCTCAGTTCTTCTCATCATCTTTTGAGATTTTAACAATGATAAACCAGATTTAATAGTATTTGTTTTTCAAGTAAGCATGATATTGATTAGAAATGCACATACTTCTAAAATGCTTTTTACTTAAAAAAAAGATAACACATTTTTAATGTAGAAACAAGCTTACTGAAAAACACTTTTAAATCTTAAATTATTATCTCAAGTTGAATTTTTATACTCTTTATTCCCCAAGGCAAATTTGGAAGTCATAGACTTACTTAGATACCTAAGAGATTGACTTATCATTTGTTTGTTCGTTTGATTGATTCATTCACTCAGTTATTCATGTTATGAACATTGGTATCACCCTTGGTTATGAGACTCCAGTAGCTGGTTTAGTCTTGCTATATGTCCTAAGTCTCAGAGTCAAGGGGCTTTTGCAAACGTTAGTTCTGTCTATTCTTGTACGTTCATTTGAGGTGCACTTACTTTGGGTAAAACTCCAATTGTCTTGTGTTAAATGATTCTTTAAACACAATAAAAAACAATTTGCTATCCATTGCTTCAGCCTACTGCTTACTGGGTTGTTCCATGGAGAGGGTAAGCTGCAATTATTTTCAAAACAGTTCTTAATATATATATATATATATATATATATATATATATATATATATTTTCTATATTCTATGTTTACATTCCAAAGGCTTTCCCCTTTCCCAGTTCCCACCCACCATAGTTCCCATAGTTCCTCTCCCCCCCAACTATTCCCCAATCATTCCCCCTCCCACCTTGGTTTCTTTACTAAACTGGATGCAATCTTTACATGCCCAGGGTCCTCTCCTTTCTTCTTCTTGGGAATCATTTGACTTGCTATTTGTGTCTTGAGTATTTAGGGCTTCTGGGCTCATTAATATCCACTTATCAGTGATTGCATTTCATGTGCATTCTTTTGTGATTGGGTTAATTCACTCAGGATGATATTTTCCAGGTCTAACCATTTACCTACAAATTGCATGAATTCATTATTTTTAATTGCTGAGTAGTATTCCATTGTATAAATATACCACATTTTCTGTATCCATTCCTCCTTTGAGGGATATTTGGGCTCCTTCCAATTTCTGGCTATTATAAACAAGGCTGCTATAAACATAGTGGAGCATGTGTCTTTATTGCATGCAGGGGAATCTTCTGGGTATATGCCCAGGAGTGGTATGCCAGGGTCCTCTGGAAGTGGCATGCCCAATTTTCTGAGGAACCGCCAAACTGATTTCCAGAGCGGTTTTACCATTTTGCAATCCCACCAACAGTGGAAGAGTGTTCCTCCTTCTCCACATCCTCGCCAGCACTTGTTGTCTCTTGAGTTTTTAATCTTAGCCATTCTGACTGGTGTGAGGTGGAATCTCAGGGTTGTTTTGATTTGCATTTCCCTGATGACTAATGATGTTGAACATCTTT
Organism: Apodemus agrarius; assembly: GCA_964023405.1. Lineage (NCBI taxonomy): Eukaryota > Metazoa > Chordata > Mammalia > Rodentia > Muridae > Apodemus > Apodemus agrarius. The sequence continues at coordinate 156,518,084 of OZ030009.1, forward strand.
TAAGGTGTTTCTCGGCCATCCGAATTTCTTCTGGTGAAAATTCTTTGTTTAGCTCTGTGCCCCATTTTTTGATAGGGTTATTTGGTTCTTTGCAATCTAACTTCTTGAGTTCTTTGTATATATTGGATATTAGCCCTCAGTCAGATGTGGGGTTGGTGAAGATCTTTTCCCACTTTGTTGGTTGCCGTTTTGTCCTTCTGACAGTGTCCTTTGCTTTGCAGAAACTTTGTAATTTTATGAGGTCCCATTTGTCGATTCTTGATCTTAGTGCGTAGGCTATTGGTGTTCTGTTCAGGAACTTTTCCCCTGTGCCCAAGTCCTCCAGGGTCTTCCCAAGTTTCTTTTCTAATAGTTTCAGTGTGTCTGGTTTTATGTGGAGGTCCTTGATCCACTTGGAGTTGATCTTAGTGCAAAGAGATAAGAGTGGGTCAATTCGCATTCTTCTGCATGTTGACCTCCAGTTGAACCAGCACCATTTGTTGAAAAGGCTATCTTTATTCCACCGGATGGTTGTGGCTCCTTTATCAAAGATCAAGTGACCATAAGTCTGTGGGTTAATTTCTGGGTCTTCAATCCTGTTCCATTGATCTGCGTGCCTGTTGCTATACCAATACCATGCAGCTTTTTAACACAATTGCTCTGTAGTACTGCTTGAGGTCAGGGATATTGATTCCCCCAGAAGTCCTTTTATTGTTGAGAATAGTTTTAGCTATCCTGGGTTTTTTGTTGCTCCAGATGAATTTGAGAATTGCTCTTTCTAGATCTATGAAGAATTGATTTGGGATTTTGATGGGGATTGCATTGAATCTGTAGATTGCTTTTGGCAAGATGGCCATTTTTACTATATTGATCCTGCCAATCCAGGAGCAAGAAATATTTTTCCATCTTCTGAGGTCTTCTTCGATTTCTTTCTTCAAGGACTTGAAGTTCCTGTTGTACAGATCTTTCGCTTGTTTGGTTAGAGTTACGCCAAGATACTTTATGTTGTTTGTGGCTATTGTGAAGGGTGTTATTTCCCTAATTTCTTTCTCAGCCTGCTTGTCCTTTGAGTACAAGAAGGCCACTGACTTGCTTGAGTTAATTTTATAACCTGCCACTTTGCTGAAGTTGTTTATCAGCTGTAGAAGTTCTCTGGTGGAGTTTTTTGGGTCGCTTAGGTAAACTATCATATCATCTGCAAATAATGATAGTTTCACTTCTTCCTTTCCAATTTGTATCCCTTTGACTTCCTTATGTTGTCTAATTGCTCTTGCTAGAACTTCAAGTACTATATTGAAAAGATATGGAGAGAGAGGGCAGCCTTGTCTAGTCCCTGATTTTAGTGGGAATGCTTCAAGTTTCTCTCCATTTATCTTGATGTTGGCTACTGGTTTGCTGTAGATTGCTTTTACTATGTTTAGGTATGGGCCTTGAATTCCTGCTCTTTCCAAGACTTTTAGCATGAAAGGATGCTGAGTTTTGTCGAATGCTTTTTCAGCATCTAATGAGATGACCATGTGGTTTTTTTCTTTCAGTTTGTTTATGTAGTTGATTACATTGATGGATTTCCGTATATTGAACCATCCCTGCATCCCTGGGATGAAGCCTACTTGATCATGGTGGATGATCGTTTTGATGTGCTCTTGGATTCGGTTAGCAAGAATTTTATTTAGTATTTTTGCATCTATATTCATAAGAGAAATTGGCCTGAAGTTTTCTTTCTTTGTTGGATCTTTTTGTGGTTTAGGTATTAGCGTAATTGTGGCTTCGAAGAATGAGTTGGGCAGTGTCCCTTCTGTCTCTATTTTGTGGAATAGTTTGAAGAGTATTGGTGTTAAGTCTTCTTTGAAGGTCTGGTAGAATTCTGCACTAAAACCATCTGGTCCCGTACTTTTTTTGGTTGGGAGGCTTTCTATAACCCCTTCTATTTCTTTAGGGGTTATGGGACTATTTAGCTGGTCTACTTGATGCTGATTTAATTTTGGTATTTGATATCTATCTAGGAAATTGTCCATTTCCTCCAGATTCTCCAGTTGTTTTGAGTATAGACCTTTGTAGTAGGATCTGATGATCTTTTGAATTTCCTCAGTTTCTGTTGTTATGTCTCCCTTTTCATTTCTAATTTTGTTAATTTGTATACTGTCTCTGTGTCCTTTGGTTAGTCTGGCTAAGGGTTTATCTATCTTGTTGATTTTCTCAAAGAACCAGCTCCTGGTCTTGTTGATTCTTTGTATGGTTCTCTTTGTTTCTATTTGATTGATTTCAGCCCTGAGTTTGATGATTTCTTGTCTTCTACTCCTCCTGGGTGAATTAACTTGTTTTTCTTCCAGGGCTTTAAGGTGTGCAGTTAAGCTGCTAGTGTATGCTCTCTCCAGTTTCTTTTTGGATGCACTTAGAGCTATGAGTTTTCCTCTTAGCACTGCTTTCATTGTGTCCCATAGATTTGGGTAGGTTGTACCTTCATTTTCATTGAATTCTAAAAAGTCTTTGATTTCTTTTTTTATTTCTTCCTTGACCAAGGTGTCATTGAGTATTGTTCAGTTTCCATGTGTATGTGGGCTTTCTGTTGTTTTTGTTGCTATTGAAGACCACTCTTACTCCATGGTGATCTGATAGGAGGCATGGGATTAGCTTGATCTTCTTGAATTTGTTGACATCTGTCTTGTGACCGATTATATGGTCCATTTTGGAGAAGGTACCATGCGGTGCTGAGAAAAAGGTATATTCTTTAGCTTTAGGTTGAAATGTTCTATATATATCTGTTAAATCCAATTGGTCCAGAGTTTCAATTAGTTTCACTGTGTCCCTGTTTAGTTTCTGCTTTCCTGATCTGTCCATTGAGGAGAGTGGAGTGTTGAAGTCACCCACAATTATTGTGTTAGGTGTAATGTGTGCTTTAAACTTTAGTAAGGTTTCTTTTACGAATGAGGGTGCCCTTGCATTTGGAGCATAGATGTTCAGTATTGAGAGCTCTTCTTGGTGGATTTTCCCTTTGGCCAGCAATCAGTGACCTTCTGAGTCTCTTTTGATGATTTTAGGTTGAAAGTCAATTTTATCTGATATTAGAATGGCTACTCCAGCTTGTTTCCTGAGACCATTTGCTTGTAAAATTGTCTTCCAGCCTTTTACTCTAAGGCAGTGTTTGTCTTTGCCACTGAGATGTGTTTCCTGTATGCAGCAAAATGTAGGGTCCTGTTTCCGTATCCAGTCTGATAATCTATGTCTTTTTATTGGGGAATTGAATCCATTGATGTTAAGAGATATTAAGGAATAGTAATTATTACCTCCAGACATTTTTTAAATTATATTTATTCATCTTATTTATTTTTTATATTCAAGAGGTTATCTTCTTTTGGGTTTGATGAGAGGAGGTTTCTATCTTGCTTCTTCCCAGGTGTAGTTTCCATCCTTGTCTTGGTGTTTTCCCCCTATTATCCTTTGTAGGGCTGGATTTGTGGAAAGATATCTTGCAAATTTGGTTTTGTCATGGAATACCTTGATGTCTCCATCAATGGCGATTGAGAGTTTTGCTGGGTAAAGTAGTTTTGGCTGAAGTTTGTGTTCTCTTAGAGTTTGCATGATATCTGCCCAGGATCTTCTAGCTTTCATGGTCTCAGGTGAGAAGTCTGGTGTTATTCTGATAGGTTTTCCTTTATATGTTACTTGTCCTTTTTCTCTTGCTGCCTTTAGTATTCTTTCTTTGTTTATTACATTTGGAGTTTTGATTATTATGTGACGGGATGTATTTCTGTTCTGGTCCAGTCTGTTTGGGTTTCTATAGGCTTCTTGTATGTTCATGGGCATCTCTCTCCTTAGGTTGGGGAAGTTTTCTTCCATAATTTTATAGAAGATATTAGCTGGCCCTTTAACTTGTAAATCTTCACTCTCGTCTATACCTATAATCCTTAGGTTTGGTCTTCTCATAGTGTCTTGGATTTCCTGGATGTTTTGGGTTACCACCTTTTTGCATTTAGTCTTTTCTTTGACTGTTGAATCAATGGTTCCTATGGTATCTTCGGCTTCTGAGATTCTGTCTTCTATCTCTTGTATTCTATTGTTGATACTTGCATCTATGGCCCCTGATTTCTTCCCAAGGTTTTCTATCTCCAATGTTGTCTCCCTCTGTGATTTCTTAGTTGTTTCTACTTCTGTTTTTAGTATCTGGATGGATGTGCTCAGATCTTTTGCTTGCTTGATTGTGTTTTCATGTATTTCTTTAATAGATTTTTGTGCTTCCTCTTTCATAGCTTCTACTTGTTGGCCCACGTTCTTCTGTAGTTCTTTAAGTGACTTTTGTCTTTCTTCCTTATTGTCTTCTTCTCTTTGATCCATCTTCTCCTGAATTTCTTGAAGTGATTTTTGTATTTGCCTCGTAAAGGCTTCTAACTTTTGATCCATTTTCTCCTCTATTTCTTTACGAGATTTTTCTATGTGTTCAGCTACCAGCATCCTGACCAGTGATTTTATATCCAAGTCTTGTTTTTCTGGTGTTTTGGGGTATCCAGGGATTCCTGTTGTTGGAGAACTGGGTTCAGATGCTGTCATGTTGCCTTGATTTTTGTTAGTAACGTTCCTTCATTTTCCTTTTGCCATCTGGTTATTTCTGGTTTTAGATGGCCTTGTTGTCAGTGGCTGGTGTTTGAATCTCCTGTGAGGCTGGGCTCACCTGTTGTTTCTCTACTGGTGAATATGTGTGACTGTTGCTTTAAGGGATCATAAGCTGGCTGCCACCCATGCGATTGTAGCCCCTGTTGGAGTCTGTCTACCTGGGCTTCTCCAGCTGTGTCCTGGTTGCAAGGAACTTGGCCTGCTTGGCTCCGAGAGCCTAGCAGATCCCCCATGAGGGTAGCCCTGGAAGGGGTGTCTACCTGGGTCTTTCCAGCTGTGTCCTGGTTGCAATATGGAGGCCTGCTGCTATTGCTGGTCCAGGGGCTGGCGAGCTGGTTGCAGAACACAGCCTCGGTGCTCGGCCAGAGGGCGCGGGGATGTCCCACAGAGCCTAAGCGGAACTCGGCCTGCTTGGCTCCGAGACCCTAGCAGATCCCCCCCCCCTGAGGGTAGTCCTGGAAGGGGTGTCTACCTGGGCCTTTCCAGCTGTGTCCTGGTTGCAATATGGAGGCCCGCCGCTACCACTGGTCCAGGGGCCGGCGAGCTGGTTGCAGAATGCAGCCTTGGTGTTAGGCCAGAGGGTGCGGGGATGTCCCACAGAGCCTGGGCCTTTCCAGCTGTGTCCTGGTTGCAATATGGAGGCACGCCGCTACTGCTGGTCCAGGGGCCGGCGAGCTGGGCCTTTCCAGCTGTGTCCTGGTTGCAGTATGGAGGCCCGCCGCTACCGCTGGTCCAGGGGCCGGCGAGCTCGTCGCAGAACGCCGCCTCGGTGCTCGTCCAGAGGGCGCGGGGATGTCCCACAGAGCCTGGGCCTTTCCAGCTGTGTCCTGGCTGCAATATGGAGGCCCGCAGCTACCGCTGGTCCAGGGGCCGGGGAGCTGGTCGCAGAACGCCACCTCGGTGCTCGTCCAGCCAAAACAGTTCTTATAATGTAGAATATCCTTAGGTAACCTCCCCAGTCCCTTACCACTTTATTCTATTTACTTCAGTTTAATTTTCATCCGCCCTTTCAAATTGTAAGGAATGATATAATAGATGGAGCTGCATAGATACTAGTAAGTAAAAAATTAACGTATTGATACTTGGCTACAAATGTGTGTTTTACATGTGTCAACAGAGTGATTTCATTTTTGTTCTCTTATATCTGACTTAACAATTTATACCAAATATGGCATCATAATATCATGATTGTGTGGCTTTTGTTAATGAAGGATTGCTACATACCATTTCAATGTTGGATGAGTATTTACTTATCTATACATAGCCTACTGAATGCGTGGGGGGGTTGGTAGAAGAAGATAGCAAACAACAGCCAACTGAAATGGTGACTGATTTAAGATGTCACAAGAATGGTCTTCTTCTTAATCCTTCAGCTAAGCATAGTGTCCTGATACCAGATACATTAAAGCACATTTACTTAAATTTTGCTCAATTTGTATTACCTGAGTTTTCTTAGAAAGATTAAAAAAAAAATGCTTCATTACCTAGGTAGGGCAATGGCTGGCCAAAGAAATATTCTATCCAGATCCAGATTAATGAACCATTGAGTTTATTGGAGCTGCTTACAGGGGCATGGTCTAGGGGTAACTCACAGGAATATGGTTGACTTGCTGACATCTGGATCACCAGAAAGCCCACCCCAGTATGTGTGATAGATGGCTGTGCTCCCTGCACAGCTTGCAGGCAGCCACATCCCTGAAGAGCCTCCTCTCCCCTGAGAGGTTTTGTGCTAACACAGTCAGAGGGAGAGACTTTGTGAGTCTTCTAATTTTCCTGAGCATTTGCAATCTGCTAAGTTTCTTGTGACTCTAATAGGCACTGTCCCTCCAAAGAGTATTTCACATGCTCTGTAACTGATGATATTTTGTTCTCTTTTCTTTTAAAAGTGACATTCTTTTAAAGATCTATTCTCTAACCCCCCCACAGAAACCTACATTTTCTTCCTTTTCTGTATTTTTCTCAATATTTTAAAGCACTTTTTCTCATTCTCTATGTTGTCTTCACAATGCTAATGATTTTCTATTCTCCTCTCTGTGTTTTCTGATTTGTACACCCTAATACCAAGTGTCACATTAACAGTTCATTCTTCTACCCTAGAATCTTGTAGTGATTTTTTTCTTTGATGAATACAAAATCATCAGTCTAATGTTAGAAGCTATGTTTTATTTGAACATCATAATTGTAGCCCAGTCCTATTGTCTTAATGGTATCATAACAATATCTCTGCACTAGATGACTGCATTATTTGTTATCACTTTCTGATGTGTTTCTTTGCTGACACTATTTCAAATGATGTTCCATCTCCCTGGTAGTCTAAACTTGAGTTTCTATGAAGTGTTTTCCTGTTGTAAATTCTCTATCAGCTTCAGTGACTTTTAGGTTACAATAGTAGCACTCTTCCTGTATACACAGTCCTTTAGAAACTTTTAAGGACCTTACATGTATTTCCTGTTCATTTTTTTCTACAGAGACCATTCTATTGATGAAGTAGATCTCATCTATGAATGAGCTGAGACTGAAAGTAATTATTAAATTTTCTAATGCCACGAAGCCAGTTGTATTAAATTGGCTCTCAGTTCAATATGTATTTCTGCCTCTGATGTCCTTTTGTTCTGCCAGCCTTGTTGTAAACATCAATGCCCTTTGAAGTGTTGTCTGATTTTTGATCAGTTAACACATACCCATTCTTTGATACCTACAAACCTACATAGGACAGGATACTTTGTGACCTTTCTTTATTCTTTTTTCATGCCATAGTATTGGTTACATAGAAGGAACTTCATACTTTATAAATTTTTTCTAATGCAAATGCACTATTTGCTATTAGTAGTAGATGGCCACAGTGATAAATATGATATTAATATATACTTTTCAAATATTTATGATTGGCCTGTGTGGGATGGAATAGCAGAGTATAGTATATTAATGTATATATATATATATGTGTGTGTGTGTGTGTGTGTGTGTGTGTGTGTATTTTTCTCTAATACATGTATTTTTAGCTAAGGATTACCTAGAATTTGTCAAGATATGAATGGTGTTCTATTACTTTTGCAATTCATAGATGAAAAACATTTTAGCATATTGAGCAACTGATAGCATTTATCTTCACATATGGGTAACAGTAGAATGTCAAATAAATAGAATTTTGATTGCCTAATATAATAAGGCCATGGTACTATTTGCTACCATGTTACAGTGTGAAGTGTGTTGCAGAAACAGAGTGGACAGTTAACAAATGTGCTTTCTTCCTCTGCAGAAGTGAAGTGCCGCGTACTACTGGCTCTTCTTGAATATTCAGGTAATGTTTTCTCCTAGTTTTACTGTCGAAGGTATGTGTCTCAGGATCATGAAAGTCTTAAAATAGGAAACCAATTCCTTCTGCCACTTTAAGAGATAAAATGAGCCTTGACACCTGCCTTCTTCAAAGTTTTTTTCAAAATATTGAGGTTCCTCAATACTTCAAAGTATTGAAGAAAGATTTTTTTTAAAAAATATGTGCATGTTTTAATAAGAACACAAAATCTTTTTCTCATTTTTGATCATATGTACATACGAAAATGAATATAAATGCATATTAAATCAGTCTCATTGAAAAAAGAAAGAGGAAGCTGAGCCTGGAAGAAGGGGCAGGCAGTCTCATCCCTCAGGAAGCCAATGAAGGAACAACATCATAAATTTAAGTCCTTCCTGGGTTACACAGCAATAAAACAAGGGGAAGGGGTGTAGGCTGTGGTAAAGGTGATTATGTGAATATGGGATTCATCATGAAGCCATCCTATTGTAGTTTATGGCCAAGGATTTATATATACATTTACAGATTATACATTAGCATACTTCTAACATGCATTTAGAAGGAACTCAACATAATTAACAATGATGCCAAAGGACAATTAAGCATTTGATCAAACTGTTAATTACAGAGGGTAAGTTATTAGCCTCTTCAAAGCAAGCACTATTTACTTTTAAATACCTAAGTGGCAGCTGCCACAAGTGTCCATCAAACATATGTTGTGCAAAAGAATGATGGTCTGAGGATGTAGCTCCATTGGTCAAGTGTTTGGTTAACAGATGGAAGCTATCGGTTTCTTCCGTAGAGTGGCATGATGGCGCCTACACACTCCCAGGAAGTGGATGTTGTGGAAGTGTGTAGGACTTCAGCATTCTCTGCATCATGGTACCTAGGAATAGGTTCCAATGCAATGGTGGAGGGAGGCCATTTACTGGATTGGGAGTGGATCTCTCTTTCTTTAGTATTTGAGAACTAGCTTCTCACCCAGTTACTAATGTTGTCCTTCAGCTCCTTCATTGAAGTGATTCCTCAGCCTCAACCATTTGAATGTATGGGAGATCCTGCCACAACCATCTTGGAATTTTCCATTTAATGGCAGGACTCTCAAAATTATATCACTAGTGCATGACTACAGGTAGAGGGTAATTTGTGACAGTTTTAGAGCCTACTCCGCTTGGAAGCTTTTGGAGATGGATGAGTTGAGTCAAAGTAAAGGGCTTTCTGTTACCTGGTTGGCTGGTTTGTGCTTTGTTCCTTGATTAATAACAATAATTACAACAAAATAGCTCTGGATGAGAGAAAAACTAATGACTAAATAGGATAATTTGCAAATTCTCAGTGTTTTTGTACGGCAAGTAAACTAAAAGTCAGAAATAGGTACTGAATGTATTACAGGGAAAACAAACAAACAAATAAACAAACATGTGACTAGATAACTCTTTTCTGAAACCAAAAAAAAAAAATCTAAATTTTTTAATTTTTCTAAAAACATTTCATAGATTTTTAAATAAATTTTATTGGGGACAACTATTATTGTTTTTACAGTTTTTAAAGAAAAATATTTGGGAAGAATAATAATAAGAATAATAATAACTAGTAGATTATATTCATTCAACTCAGATTTTGAATATCGTAAGAATTCACCCAAATAGTCTACAGTGAGCAATTTTAAGAAATAGCACAAAGCAGTTTTGAATTTCAAATTCAGTTTCTTCAGTTCCAGTAGTGGTCCTGGACTGCACAGCTTTCTCCAGTATTGAGGTGTCTGTTTTAGCAGATAGTGATGCTAATTGCATGTGTGCTTATGTGTTTGTTTTGACATAGGATCTCATGTAGCTTAGGATGCCTCAAATTCAGGATGTGGCCCAAGCTTATCTTTTACTGTAGACTCGATCAACCTCCCAAGGGTTAGACTTGCAGGCAGGTACACCACACAGAGCTGGCAGGACTTCTTTTTCCTTTCATTTTTCTATTCTTCCTAGGGTTCCTTTGTTATGTTTTCACTCACTCTTTCTTCCCTTTTATACATAGCATGGTATTTAAACAATACCCAAATCCATCATGTTGCTGTGAAGTGCTATCTTTCATTAAAAAGGGTCGATCCAATCTGCTAAATTCTCTATTAACCCTTTTGATCCTTTGGAAATGTTCCATGTTTATTTAGAAGTCAAAGATAAAAGTTTATTCCTCTGGTTTGGGCTTTTAAAATTAAAAAAAAAAACTTTATACATAAGTCCTACATCATGGTCCACTCTTCCAAATCCTACATGTACCCCCTCCCAAAGTCATGATCTTTTCTTGAATTATTATTTTTGTAAGCATACACATATGTCAACACACACATGACACACACACACACACATGCGCAAGCACACACGCATGCACACACGTATGCACACACACACACACACACACACACACACGCACACACGCGCACACATGCACGCACACGCACGCATGCACACACACATGACCACTTGGGATTGGGCAACCTGTGTGGGAGCTCATCTGTGCAGGCTCCTGCTTCTCCCTCTCTAGGTAGCCATTGACCAGAGGCAGTGTCACTACCATTCCTCTTCTGAGGAGTGTCTGTGTTCTTGTCTGTGCCTGTTCCCTCTTGCCCTGCCATCTCTGAGCCAGTAGGATACGCATCAATATTTCTGTATATGTCTCTATCCCCTTCAGGGTTCTTTGTCAGCAGTAAATTAAGGCATTTGGACTTGTAAATAGCTGAAATTATACAGAGTATTGAATTTGTTAGGTATTTAAAGAAGATGAATATAGCAGGTACTTAAGTATTGAAAAGAAATTAAAGCTTTTTTATAGGAACAAAACCCACTTTTTAAAAAAATATATTCACAGTACAAGAAAAATTGTAATCTTCAAAAATAATTAGAAGGCTGTGACAAAACCCATTCTTTTGCTAGAATTTGGGCACAGCTGTTATAATGTTTGCTGAAGTTTTTTTTTTTATGTTATATGTTATAATACTAGGACTTAGAAGGACACTGAGAAATTTTGAGTGACTACACAATTTAAAGGAAAAGAGTATGTGTTTCTGCTCACAGGAAACAGATTCTGGTTCATTTCTTTATCATTCTGTTCTTCTCTGCTTAGTAACGTGACCAGGTTTCTAGTTGGTGCCAAGAACTTTTAGATGCTAAGAAAAGAGCAGTTGCAACAATAAACTCATCACATTGCATTTACTAAGCACTTGGCATTTACAATTCTATTTGTCTTTATTAGATACCGAAGAGGTAGGAAGTGGAAATGAATCTCGTCTTAGTTCATTTTTTCCTTCTGGTGCTAGTGATTGGACGCAGAGCCTTGTTCTTATTCATGCTGGGGAAGCACTCTACTACTGAGTTATCTGGCCAGCCTGGAACCCATTGGCTTTAGATACCAGGCTGATTAGTTGCCTCTAAAGCCCATGGGTATAACTCATGTGATGGGTCCCTTCTGGCTTTAAAGTACTTATATTCCAATGGGAAATCCAGCTATATAAAAAGACTCTAAAATTTCTATTAATTATCCATCTTAGAGATGTCCTGGGTCTATGATGGCAGACATAAGTTCACTATGTTTCCTGTTTGAGAGAGAAAATTTCCCAAAGGGAGATACAATATTTCAATAATTCATAGAGGTCCAGCCTTTCAATGCATTGACTGTTAAAGTTTGTGTGTGAGTCTTCTGACTAAAGAGGCACAGAAACGAAACATGGTCTCTAAGGCCATTTAGCAAGGTATTTAGTGTCTGTTAGCTGTTCTGCACGTCTCAGTGCAGGTCTGTGGACATACATTTTTGTTTCGTTACAGTTTCACATCTGTAAAAATCTTGCTGCTTTGTGGGATGAGAGAAGAGGATGGGACATTGAGGAGCTGTGAATATGGGTGGAGATGCCTTATCACATGGCCTTAGGGGATGGGGCACCGAGGAGCTGTGAATGTTGGGTGGAGATGCATTATCACATGGCTTTGATGCTACTTGGTTTTCTGATTTCTATTTTCTGTGAAATGATAACTTTTTAAAAACTCCCTTTAAAACTATATACAATGTAGATTAAGTGTGTTCTGAAGTTCACAATGTAGATTAAGTGTGTTCTCTGCTGATAATAGCAAAGCAGTGCCCAATTATCACACTACAAACAGTAAGTCTTTGATGTCTTGGATATCTACATATTCTTTGATGGCTAGAAATGTGGCCAAGGCTCTGACTGGAGCCCCTTGTACCCCAGTAATTGATACTAAGCTTCATTCCCATTGGGCATACAATGTTAAAATAAATCAGTGAACAAGAACAATGTATATTTGGTGAGTTGTCAACATTTTTGGTGTTAGAAAAACTAATGAATGTTAATTGTGATATTTTCTGATTTGATAGTAGTTGAATGCAAGTTAAGTCAAACTGTATCTATAGATTCTAGGAACTCCAGGAATGAACTCATTCATTTTCCTGCAGTAACCACACCCTGCAACTCACTGTTTTTCTCCACTCAGTCAGTAGACAGCCATTGGATGCCCACTCTGTTTCAATGGTACAACTCAAACTGGTATTATTCTTTCTGCTTGAGAAAAGAATAAAGTTTATTCCAGTTTTCATGTTGACTAGCTATCTCAAAACGTCTTTCCCATTGTCTTAGTTAGGGTTTTACTGCTGTGAACAGACACCATGACCAATGCAAGTTTTATAAAAGACAACATTTAATTGAGGCTGGCTTACAGGCTCAGAGGTTCAGTCCATTGTCATCAAGGCAGAAACATGGCAGCATCCAGGCAGGCATGGTACAGGAGGAGCTGAGGGTTCTACATCTTCATCTGAAGGCTGCTAGTAGAAGACTGACCTCCAGGCAACTAGGGTGAAGGTCTTAAGCCCACACCCACAGTGACACACCTACTCCAACAAGGCCACACCTCCTAATAGTGCCACTCCCTGGGAAAAGCACATACAAACCATTACATTCCACTCCCTGGCCCCCATAGGCTTGTTCAAACATGAGTCTATAGGGGCCATACTTAAACAAAGCATAATAAAAAATGCATTTAGTCCAACTTCAAAAGTCCCTGTACTCTATAGCAGTCTCAACAGTGTTAAAAGTCCAAAGTTCAAGGTCTCTTTTGAGATCACTTAAATGTGATCCTCCAAGCAAGACAGGAAATCAGCTGGGCAAAGTCAAAACTCTTAATCTCCACTTCTGATGGCAAAGCAGTCTTCAGATATCCAACTCCTTTTTCATCCTGGTTGACTGCAACAAGGTTCTTTCTCCTGGGCTTGTTCCACTCCCTGTTAGCAGCTTTCTTTGGCAGGCATCTTGTGGCTCTGGCATCTTTAACATCTTGGGTACCCCAAGTCAATTTCCGCTTCACAGCTTCTTGTTCCAATGTCTGAGATCCACACATGACCTTCTGTGCATCTCCAAAGAGTTGGTGTCAGCTCTCCACTTCTCCAACTCTGCCCACTGTAGCACTCTGCTACAGTTGATCCACTCTGCTGCCACTGCTGTTCTTGGTGATCATCCCATGGTACTGGCATCTCCAATATGCTAGGGTCTTCCACTGCAACTGTGCTTCGCCAAAGCCTCTCATAGGCTCTCTTCATGGTACCAAGCCTCAACTCCTTTGCATGACCCCTTCAGTCCTGGGCTATCAATTACAACTGAGGGTACACTTTCACCAATGGCCTTCCATGGCCTCTCACAGTACCAAGCCTCAGCTGTTCTTCATGATGCCTTCATGCCTTCAAAACCAGTACCAACTGGGTGATTCTTACATGTTACCAAGTACAGCTGTAGCATGAGGAATACTTGGCTATCTCTGGAATACAGCTTCTTTGTGCTCTCAGAAAACACTTCCCATATTTCATCTCAGTGATGCTGGTCTTTTCTTAATCATCACTAATTTCTTAGCTCCAGCTAACCAGCATCAATTGTCCCAGTAATCTCCTTCTCCTCTTGAATATAAAGCCAGAGACACATGGCCGAAGCTGCTGAGTTCTGCTGCTTGCAGGATCTGGAACATTGGCCCCCCTTGTTCTATTACATTATCACTAGCTTCCTTTTTCCCAGCTCCTTCACTGCCTAAATTGGCTGTCCTGAATCTTGCTCCTTAGACTGACTTTGAACTCAAAGATCTGCATGCCTGTCCCCTAAGCACTGGGATTAAAGGTGTGGTTCACCAAACCTGGATTAAAGTTTTTCTTCACCTAGAATTTGCTCTGTTCTAGGCTGGCCTTGAACTCAGAGATCTGCTTATCTTTGCCTCCTGGGATTAAAGGCTTGTACTACCAAGCCTGGACCTAAATTTAGCTGGGTGGAATCTTGCCCCAAGGTTACCACTCCTTTAATTCAGTTTAAGATCCTTGAATTTAGCTACTTTTCACTTCCTGGAGTCTTTTTAATACTCAAACTATATATTTTGTACTTTTTCTTTCTCAGCTTGCTAAATTTGTTCAAAATTCTCTTTATCAGACTTAACCAGAGAACAAAGTCTTTGTTGGGCTTCTTTGAGACTTCCTTTGCAGATGCAATTAATATAAATCTCTTTACCTTAATCCTGGGCAGTCTCTTCAGACAATGGCAAAAAGCAGCTGTGTTTTTCACCAAAACATCACAAAAACAGTCTCTCAGCCACATATTAAAGTTCTTCTCCACTGAAACCTCTTGGGCCATCAGGCCTACACAGTTCAAATGACCCTCAGCACCACTGTCTTCCATATTCCAACTAGGCTGGCCCATTAAGTCCCACTTAAAGCATTCCGTGGCTTTCCAAATCCAAAGTCCCAAAATCCACATTCTTCCAAACAAAAGCATGGTCAGGCCTATCACCGTTGGTACCCCACTCCTGGTACCAACTTCTGTCTTAGTTAGGGTTTTACTGCTGTGAACAGACACCATGACCAAGGCAAGTTTTATAAAAGACAACATTTAATTGAGGCTGGCTTACAGGCTCAGAGGTTCAGTCCATTGTCATCAAGGCAGAAACATGGCAGCACCCAGGCAGGCATGGTACAGGAGGAGCTGAGAGTTCTGCATCTTCATCTGAAGGCTGCTAGTAGAAGACTGACCTCCAGGCAACTAGGGTGAAGGTCTTAAGCCCACACCCACAGTGACACACCTACTCCAACAAGGCCATACCTCCTAATAGTGCCACTCCCTGGGAAAAGCACATACAAACCATCACACCCATCTAACAGCACAGGACACATGGTATCAAATTTTTAAAGGGAGATATCTATCATGCACTTGTTGGTTAAATTGATAGGCTGAACCTTATGGAATTAGCATATTCAACTCTTTTGATCTGTCAAAGGAGAAGATACATATGGTTCAACCAAATAAAGGAATATTTAAATATAATAATGTATATTTTAATATTAAATCTATTTTCCATGAAAAATATTACTAGTGAATGTTTCTAATATTTAAAGTATTATGTGGAAACATGAGTTTGATGGTTATTAAAATAGATGTTCAATGTTCTTAGTAAATGACTTAAAAATTGTGTTTCTGTCAATAATATGAGAATTCAATACTGAAGACATCATTTGTCTTTATGTTTTATACCAATTTAATAGTAGCTATTCATTTCATAAGGTTCTTTAACGCCTCAAAATATTCAGCCCATTTTGGGGAGGAGATTATTTTGCCCTATGTTCCTCTTCCATTCATGGTTTTCATCCAGGCAGAAAGTAGGGCCTGAAGTTCATGTAGGCTGCAGTTCGTGGTGATGCCACATGTGCCAGATTTCCCATCGTTCTCATCTGGGAACAAGCCCTGGTGAGGCAGGTCACACGCAAAACACACCTTCAAAGTTGGTTTACCAACATCATTCAACTCTTGGGTAGTACTTTTACTGAGTACATTAAAATCAACTTATGCTGAAATTAAATTCATTAGTATGTCAGAGAAAATATAGGCATCTCCAGTTTTATTAATGTAAATATATTTACTACTCAGGAAACTGAATTATTTAGTTCATGCAGTGCAGATTTGGTTTCTAATATAAGTAGTTGCTCAGCAAATAGTTTTTCTCCAAATACATTATCATTTGGGGGGCAGTTATTTAAAAGGTATTAATAATACTGTTTGTCAACATAAACTGTACATTTAGACTTTGAGTCTTTTTAACAAATAAAAATTGTGTCATATAAAGCAAATATATAAGTAAGTGAAGGTTTGCATTTTTCTTAGGTTTTTATAAAATAAATTAATGATTGCAAAATAGAGTCACAAGGCAAATGAAGGAAATGTATTTTAATTTTTATTCTTTGGAATTTTCATGCATATACCTAATATATATGTGTATGATATATATTATATATATATATATATATATATATATATATATATATATATCCTTCATTCCCTTCTTCCAGCTACTCCAGGCCTCTGATTATATCTCCTGATCAATTTCATGTCCTTATTTATTTTATTTTATTTTTTTATTATTATCTTTTAGTCTACTGACTCTAATTATTCTGTCTGTGCGGATTTGGTCACAGGGCCATCCACTAGGAAACAGAGAATGTACCAGTGACCATACTCCTAAAAATAAAGTGCCTCTCTCTGCTGCAACAATAATCAGCTAGGGATAGAGCATATAGATCCCTTTCCTCCCCCATGCTTGGAGTGTGAATGAGCTTAATTTTGTACAGGTCTTGTGTGTGGCCATAGCTCCTGTGAGTTGCTTGTGTGCAACAAGCACGTCATGTCCAGAGCACAGCATTTCACAGCAACATCCCTCCCAATCCCAGGAGGCTTCTTTTAATATCTCAGAAATATTTTAATATTCAAACCTCAATGAAAAGCATGGAGACAGGGGAGTGGGGAGAAGGTATAGAATATGGAACAGATAGAGGGTGGACAGGGTAGGGGAGGAAAAATAATTAATTAATAATAATAAAGAAAAGCATATTTAAAGATTTGTTATCAAAGAAACTCAAATTCACCCTTTCTCCTTGAGTTAAATGAAGAACTTAAACACTAGCCTTGGTATTCATTTTCAAGCTGGGGTGGTGGCATATACCGTTAATCCTAGCACATAGGCAGCAGACGCATGTGGATAGCTATAAGTTCAAGGCCAGCCTGGTCTATGTTGTGAGTTCCAGAGTAGCTAGAAATACAAAGAGAGACCTGGTTTAAAAAAGAAATGGTTGACAGCGCACCATATCCAAGCAGGAAGGTAGCTCACCAGCCAGCAGCACAGAGAGGACAGTCAGCACAGGCGAGACCTGCTCTGCCACTCAGAGGATCCCATCCGGAAACATCTGGCGGAAGCCCACCAGTTTCTGTCTCTGGCTGGGGATCATCCTCTGCCATAGCGCAATATCCAAGTAGCACAGGAAGGTAGCTAATCACCCAGCAGCACGGAGAGGACAGTCAGCACAGTTGAGACCTGCCCTGCTGCTCAGAGGAAGCAGCCGGAAACCCTGAGGACACAAGAACCTAAGAACAGTCTGGGGCAGGAGTATTCTGTTTTCTGCCCGCACCCAGAACTGATCAGGGCCACAGAGCTACATACCCCAAAACAACCACAAAGAGCAGATCTCACAGGAGGACCCACATACCTGTGTACACAGACAGAACTGGTCTCCCTGGAGCATAGATACAGAGGCTTGCATGACAGACAAGCCATTGACAGAGACAGAAACACCAGCTACCACTAGAGATAACCAGATGGCAAAAGGCAAATGCAAGAACATTACCAACAGAAACCAAGGCAAGATGGCACCATCTGAACCAAGTTCTCACACAACAGCAAAACATCAAATAGATAGTACACATGGTGTTACTCATGACTCCGGACACATAGGCAGTAGGGGATGGCCTTGTTGGACATCAACGGAAGGAGAGTACCCTAGTCCTGGAAAGGCTTGATGCAGCAGCGTAGGGGAATACCAGGACAGGGAAGCAGGAGGGGGTTGATTGGGGAACAGGGGGAGGGGAGATGGCTTATGGAACTTTGGGGGGGGGGAACCAGGAAAGGAGAAATCATTTGAAATGTAAATAAAGAATATATCTAATAAAAAAAAGAAGTGTTTTTAACTCTTTGCAACATTTTTTGAGATCATAATTACATCATTTTCCCCATTCCTGTTCTCCAGCCAAATCCTCCTGTTCAGTCCTCCTTTCTTTCAAATTCATGGACTCTTCTTTCTTTCATGACTTGTTTTATATATATAACCTCATACAGTCCCTTTTTTTTTTTTTACATATTTCTCCTTCCCTTTTATTCTTTTAAGTTCATTGATTCTGTTCACTCAAACATTATTTTTGAGCAGCTATGTAGCTATGTACTTGGCTCTGCTAAACACTGGGGATATAATGAGTTACCTATTCTCATACACACACACACACACACACACACACACACACACACACACACTCATATACTTATGACATATGGCATATATCACAAATACACAATGTTATTTATATGTGTGGTAGCCAATTGGTATGCTCTTTCCTGGGGAGGATTATTTCTCCCATTGTCAGCTTTCCTTAGTTGTTTATACTGCTTTGTATAGGGTTGAGGCCTTGTGGGCCTTCCTCATCCATTTTGGCATTTCTCATCTCCTGTTTAGACAGTCATGTTGGTGAGAGTTTATGGGTCTAGTTTCTGACATTACTAGAAGACACAATCTCACAACAAATTCCCTCATCCTCTGGCTTATAAACTCCAGCCTCTTTTCCACAGTGTTCTCTGAGCATTCTGTGCAGGAAGGAGTGTTTTGTACATGTATCCATTGGGATGGGTCTCCACAACTCTGCATTTTGATTGTCTGTAAAATTTCTGTAATGATCTAGTTCTATTCTAAAGAGGAGTTTTCTTGATGTGCAGTGAGAAATATACTTATCTTGGATGTAAATATATTTAGAATGAGTTAGGGATCACTCTGACTTAATAAAGCTTTACATTCTTCTCTAAGACCTGTGACTTCACTAGTTCGAAGTTATTGGCTGGGTTTCTAGTAACATCATGGTTTCTTTCATGCTGAATGAGTTTTAAGTCCAACCAGCTGTTGGTTAGTGCCAGGGCATGTGCCACTAGTGCTCCTTTATGGTCATTATGCCATGCAGGTGATGGTGTCTGTGCAACATTTTTTGTTTTGTATTGCTTTCTGAGACAGGGTCTCACTATGTATTCCTGGCTTTCCTGGAACTCACCTTGTAGACCAGGTTGACTGCAAACTCATGGAGATTGTGCTGGGATTAAAAGCATGTGCCATCACACCTGGCCACTTCAGTAAGCTTCCTTTGTGTTCTTTTCTATCACAGATAGTGAAACTCAACTCCGGAGAGACATGGTTTTCTGCCAAAGTCTCGTGGCCACTGTCTGTGCCTTCTCTGAGCAGCTCATGGCTGCCTTAAACCAGATGTTTGACAACAGCAAGGAAAATGAAATGGAGACTTGGGAAGCCAGCAGAAGGTGGCTGGACCAGATTGCAAATGCTGGTGTGCTTTTTCACTTCCAGTCACTTCTGTCACCAAATTTGGTAAGTGATTTTATGACTGCCATTGTTTACACAGTTACCTGACCATGCATCCACTACAACCTGCACAGTCACATTGCTGCCAAATATGAGGCAGTTGTTCATCTTCGATACTTTAAAGGGAAATTTTTCCTTTTGCCATTTATTCTTTATTAAGAATATAGCATGTATTTCTTCTTTTCTGATTTTATCTCTGGTCTCTGACTGCTAAAATCTGGGAAGAATTTCATTGTTATTAATTCTTAAAACCTCAAGCATTGACTGGAATAAGTCATAAGAGGAAAGTGGGTTCTGATAAACCTGTCAGTCCAGAAATAACTACAAGAGCGCCCGCTGACACTGATAATCTGGGGCTTGCTTCACGGAGCAGCTACTGTCTGGCAATCTGTTTAAACTCTGCCTGTGCTATATGATTTCAGTTGTTCCTTTGAAGGAGAGTTCTCCATTAACTGTAAGAGCACTAGCATGTACAGAAGAAAATGCCATGCTTAAACATAGATAAAGATGAAAAATACTTCTCAAAATATAGAGAACTTTGGGATTTTTCACACAGACTTTCTGTAGTTTTTGTGATGTCTTAATGCACAAATGTCCACTTTTATTTATATGAACATTTTAAGAATTCTGATTTCAAGTATGAGAGCCCATTTCATCTGTTAAAGTACAAGTAGAAAATGTAGCTACCAAGTCACATGGTTTTAAGACAAGTATAGTTGTGTTGATATATCGAAATAGCACTCTCCTTACTGTTGAATAGAGACATGATTGTTGTACTGCACATTCATAGGAGGTTCTAGAACGATAGGTTAAGGGTATCCATCTCAGAACAGTTAAAAGATACAAAAGTAGATTCTTCAGAAAGGATTCTGTGTATTCCATTTGTGCAGCACATTACTTACTTGGTTGATTTGAAGTAAGACACTTTAAACAAGTATTTAAAAACCCATAGCATACCTGATGTAAATCCCGTATGACAGTCAGGTTGCTTCCTAACAGTCCAGTATTGTTGACTGAGTGAATGAATGTATGTGGGAGTGAGATTTAATGTCTATTCTATTCTCTTTAAAGTTTCTGATATCTAATCAGTTGCTGCTGCTTTGACTTTAAGCTTAATTTTAATTGAAGTTCCCAAGATTAGGTGAAAATAGAAATCACAGAAACAATAAATTGCATAGATTAGAATGTATAAAGAACTTTAAAAACTTAAGAGTAATTAAAAAAATGACCTAATCTAAACATGGAAATTCAAACAGGTACTGCTGTAGAAGGTATAAAAATGGTCATTAAGTACATGACAAGTAGTATCAGCTGCCATTAGATAAATGAAACTCAGAGCACAAAGAAAGAGCCCTCTATAATAACAAGGTTTGGTGAGGATCTGGAAAAATTATAATCCTCACAGGATTATAAAATAACACAACCTCTTTGGAAAACTGTTTAATAGTACTTCAAGGTATTAAACATAGTTCCTGTGTTCCTGGAATTCTAGTCCTTAGGTAATACCCAAGGAAAACCCAAACTTCTTTCCACTTAAGAACTTGTGACAGGGGCTGGAGAGATGGCTCAGTGGTTCAGAGCACTGGTTGCTCTTCCGAAGCTCCCAGGTTCAATTCCCAGCAGCCACATGGCAGCTCACAACTGTCTGTAACTCCCTGGACCCACCCTCACAGAAGCATAAGTGCAGACAAAAAATACACATAAAAATTATTTCAAAAGAAAAAGAACTTGTGACAAACAGTTCTATCAATTTTATTCATTTTAGCAACTCAGGTGTTTATCAGTAGATGACCAAATAAGAAAAATACTGTGTTTCATATTATAAAATCTTGTTCAGGCATAGGCCAATTTGTAGTACAGGTGAGTGCTAAACTGCAGATGCCTCTTGGAAGCACAGTCCTATGGAAACTGGCTGGTAACAAAATGCACAGACTGTTTGCTTACATCCTGATGAAGCACACGGATGGATACAGTTCAAAGATCAAAGCAGACATCTGATCGCCTGCAGCTAAGAACTGGAGTAGGTGCCCCGGGGTGGGGCGAGCGCCCACTGGTGCTCAGTTTTCTTTGCTCATGATGAAAATATTCTTAAGTTAGATGGTGATAGAAGTGTCTCAGCTCCACAGACACAGAAGACCCTGATCTGTGCTTTCTCAGTGGGTGAATGCGTACTCTGAGAGTTATCTCAGTGGAACTCTGCTCTTCTCAAAACCTTTACGTTTATTTCAACCAGATATTTTTCAATCAAAGTTTACTTGGAAAAAAGTTCAAGCAAACCTTTGTATTAAGAACACAAAGCCCTGAAAATGTACATGCCCATAGCATGGTCCAGACTGAACATTCTATCTTTAAGAATATATACATGTACAGGCATATGCACACATGTGGAAAATAATAATCCCTGGAAAAAATAAGAGGTTAGTAATTTGGAGAAGAGTGGAGAGGAGTACATGGGAAAGTTTAGAATGAAGAAAGATAAGGGAGAAATGCTGTAATTAAATTATAACCTAAATAAACATACATAGATACATATGTGTATGTAGATAGATAGATAGATAGATAGATAGATAGATAGATAGATAGATAGACAGACAGACATGTATACATACGTACATGAAAACTCAAGCTCAGCTGTGGCTGTGGCTCTCTGGCACTGGGTTCCTTGGAGCTCTAGGCACAGCAAGTTCTTATTCAGTTCTGTCACATTCACTGAAACAGTGTGACTCACACTGCAGTGTTCAGAGGCTGAGATACCTGGAACATTTCTCCTCACTCTATTCCTTGACATTAGATAAATGATGGGGGTTTTCAGCCCTGCCATCGTACAAGACACCTTTCTAGTTCTTCAACAGGAGTTTTGGAGCCTTGGGAGATGATCAGAGATAAGAGCTCTTGTTGCATATGCATGAAGACCTGAGTTTGAATCCTCAGCAACTGCTTTGCACACACACACACACACACACACACACACACACACACACACACACGGTCATGCTGCCTTGCATGCCTGTAACTACTTCTGTAGTGGGGGGATAGAAGGACGGTCCCTAGAACTTGCTAATTGACCTAGCACCAGATTCAATAAGAGACTTTCTAAAAGGTGAAAAGGCAGAAGACCTGGCACCCCCTCTAACCTCCATAGGTGTACACACACACAAACTTGTCTGAATATCTCAGAGACGCTATCTTTCAGGTGCTCACTTCTGTCCTATTGTATTAGCACTTAATGCATTCTCTATAGGGCACTTAGGTTCATTATGATGACATAATTAATCTTACACTTAGAAGTTATCTCTTAATATAGCACTTGTTTTCTTAATAGCATGAATGACCTTTCAAACAGGTTCAGCATGCTCCTTCCACGTCAGCCGCTCGCTCACAGCTCTTGCATGCTGAAGTGGGATGAGCAGAGTGAAGAGCGTTTAAGGAATTGTTATTGTATTCATTGAAAATCTCATTATAGAAACGAGACAAGTACTTGAAATAAATTGGATTCTTTTTTCATATTCTAGACTAAGGACCTCACAAAGATTGTGAACATTATTCTTGTATGTAAGTTTTCTGGAAGACAAATATATTTATATATGGAAATTGCTTTTATCATAGTTCTAATAAATAGTAATTGAACAACAAATAAATTATTTTAAAATGGGATGTTTGTGATTTAATATAGCTTTTAACTTAAGATCAAGAGTTTTCTTTTTCTTCTTAGGTGTCACTTTGTGAGATTTTAGAAGGAAAAGGCACAAAATATAGATTATTTGCAAATGAGCTTAGTATAATTAGGTTCTATCTACAAGCTAGACTGAAAAGTGTATATACAGTTATTTAAATATTAATAAAAGGCAAAGACTGAAAACTGTAAAACCATACAAGTAACCTCCCACTATGTAGGACCTCATTGCATTTTAAACAGAGAGTTCTCCTGGATACACTGACACTAGTGTTTTCTATGAAATAGAATGGAAGTGAAGTGATTTTGGTTGTGATTTACATGGTGCCGCGGGCTCTGACAGCTCATCACGGTGATCTTACAGATTCTTTTTCTTTATTGTAGAAAGAGGAGCAAGGCATGCTTGAGGATACACTGGTCGCTCTGTTTGATTTGGAAAAAGTTTCCTTCTTCTTCAGACCATCAGAAGAGGAGCCACTGGTGGCGAGTGAGTAACTTTGTATGTCTAGAGTGGTTTTGGTTGCAGATGTTAACATTTTCGTTTGCATTCTATTTATGTAGTAAGTAGAATGATTGAAAAGTCCCTTTGACCTAGTCATTTTCCAACATTAATGCTGATAGAGGCTGTATTTCAGAAGTCATACTCGAGTAATAGTACTTGTGTGGTGAAGCCATGGTTTAATGTCCATGTCTTTATACTTTTGTAAATGACCATCGCTCTTCTACTCTATCAACCTTGTCATAAATGTTTAAGAAGGTGACTACCAGGCCAGAAATGTTCAGTTTGCTTGTAGAAACATTTTTATGCACTTCCTGTTTTTCACAAGTATGTGGTTCCTATGAATTGTAATAGAAGATATACAGAAGTGTCTTCAGAGATGGACCTTCAGGATTTACCTTCTGAATTGCTAATACGGTAGATGGAGACTCAATAAGTACCCATTTCACATCTATGATCTGATGAAATAAGGATAATCATTTTTTTTATTTGTCTCATCAAAAACTTCTCTTGAATGCTTACTTCTTGCCAGCACTATTCTGGGTGCCAGGTTCAAAGGAGTACTGAACAGATGGTGTCTTCCGTGGATTATAAATTGAAGTGAGGAAAAAAATACAAGTCAGAAAAACAAATTAATTTGATGTTGTTAAAAGCATCAATAAAATAGATCAGAATATAAAGATGAAGAAACAGAGTAAAAGTTGCTCCTAATAGGATGGGACGGGGCAACTACTGTGAGAGAGCAGGACTTTAAAGAGAGCTGATGAAGAGTCACACAGACATTGGGAGAAGAGTGTCAGACTTCAGCTAGCAGGCAGGGGAATGCTGAGCATGCTCCTAACAAGCCAGCCATCTTGGCCATGGTAGAGCAAGTGAAGAGAAAGTGTCTGAGATCCAGTAGAATCTAGGGCCATGTAGGGCGCTGTGCCATTGACGCATCTCCATGCTCCTGGCTGCCAGGTCAATATCAGGTTCTTGTGTACCAATCCAAAAGGTTGTGTCTTGCTGTAGTGTTACAGAGACCATCCTGCGGATGATACAGAAGCCCTCAGACCGTTTAGGAAGCTTTTGAACAATCCAACTGAGAAATCAATGAACCAAACTTGAGGGGACCTGTGGGGATGTTGAAATAAAAAATATCGATACTATTTTTATTATATTATGAAGATAGAGAGGATAGAATTATCTCTAATTTTCATTTTTATTTATGAACAAGAAAGAGCAAGAATATGATGGTGTAAGCTAGTTATACCCAATAGAGAACTGTTATCTGGCAAGAGGTGGTAAATTTTAATTTAAACAATTTTTAAGTAATTTATGAGTTTCCTGCTTTTGTATATAGAAGGATATATATTTTTACTTGAAGGTAATAGACAGTTTTGCTGAAGGGTGTGAAAATAACTCTGAGATGTCACCTAACATTCGTTCTTTAAAGTGCTGCTTGAGGAGCTATAAGCCTCCATGGACATTCACTGTCCTCTGTGGTTTCAAAGTGACATTTCTGACAAATGAGTAAGCAGCTCTAGGGGTGATTTCCTTATCCACAGTAAGAGACATTGATGAGTTGGACATACACTAAGCATTAAAGGTAATTGTAAGTAAAGTAAGTGTTTACATACATCTGTGCCCATGCCAAAGCACTCATGGGGGTGTTGTTTAGCCATGTCTTTAATGCATCTCTTCGGAGCATAACTTGGACTTCTGAAGGCAGTTCTCTAGTAAAGAGCCAGTTTCAATGATGCACGACTATGCCATTAAATATAAAAACAAAGAAAGGGAAGCAAACCATTGGTGGTTTGGGAAAGGAGCTGACACACAGCCATTCAGGAATGGAGTTTATTAGGAGAAAGAGGTTGGAAACCACAAATGAGCCTTGAGTTGGAGAGCATTAATTAGAAGGATGCAGGACCATGAAAGCATCATAACCTGGGCCTTCCATAGAGGGAAGGAGACACTTCCTCTAAAACTGAGAGGAGCTTCATTTAGAGAGAGTTTATTCAGGTATGCTTTTAGCCCCAGCACTCTAGAGGAAGAACCCAAGGAGGTGGATTTTTCTAAGTTCTTGTATTCCTCATTCACATTGTGAGTTTAAGGCTAGCCAGTCCCACCGAGAAGAAGAAAGATAGAGCCACTATGAGAAGGTTGGTCCAAGGAGGAAAGAGGAGCCTTCAGGGAAATCCCCAGAACAAAGGGGAAGATCCAGCTTTTATGAGTCCTGGGGGCTGGTGGGAAGTTTTTACACCATGTAGGTTGGTCTTCAATAGCATAGTTGACAATGAATATGGAAGAGACAGATACTAGTTATAACCCCAAATCAGGATCAATATAACCATAAACAGAACAGTTTCCTAGTTCACTCCCTTGTGGATCCATTCTTAATTCTTCAGGCTGTGGGATCTGGTTTCTTTATAAAGGAGTAGGTCCTGGTCTAACATTAACTTTCCAAACAAATTTTAAAAAGATGATAAGCTGAGTGAATAGCCAAGATCCATCATGTGTTACATAAGTGGCCTAAGGAAGTTAGAGCCTGTTAAATTTCATGGCAGGTGGTTCTGTTTCTCCAGCATCTTCCTGTTGTGCTGGCATCATCTTTCACAGAGCTCAAAATTTGAATTTTAATGAAACCTAATGATCAGATTTTAATTTTAGCAGGTTTTTTTTTAAAGAAGATGGTATCATCCATGATCACCGGGCTTTCACCTATGCTATCTTCTAGGCTTTCCACAGCTTCTTTTTTATAGGTACATGCCCAGGTATTCCAAAAGCAGTGGGTGAAAAGCCCATGTGTTGTCTTTTTTTGTTTTGTTTTGTTTTTTGATCAAGGATAAACTAGAAAGTCACATGTGAGTAGTTCACATGTTTCTAGACTGGGGTTCCATTTGACTACGTGTTTAGTCTTTGCCCATTGGCACATTGTCTTAGTGTCTGTGACTGTAGGGATACCTGGAGGTAGACAGTCCCGTCATCCATTCTTCCTTCTCCTAGTTCTCCCCTCCTCTTCCTCAGCACTATGCTAGTTTTTCTCAATCCTTTTCCTCATCATGTGAGCTTTGGAGTCATTTTGTTGATATCCATGAATACCTTGGAATTTTAAGAGATTGGATGAATGATGTATATCAGATAAAAATAATATCTTGACAATATTGAATCCTGTTAATCATGAACATAGGCTAGTTTCCCATTTGTTTCCTAGTGTGTATTTGTGTGTTGTGTTGTGTCAGAAATTTTTCTTACATTAATCTTATACACATTTTAGTATATTTATATGTATTTCATTTTAGAGCATGCTGGAACAAATGGCAACATGTTTTTAATTTTATATTTTGTTGCTGACATATGAGAAAATGGTTAGTTTTTTTGTATATTAATATTTTGTCTCTTACTTCCCTGATATATACATATATTAGTTTCATGAAAACTTGGGTCATCTTCTCAGATTTTCTTCCATCATTGAACATTGTTTTTGTAACCCAAAGTTTACCCTTTTCTTAGTGTGTCTGGTTTTCATGTCCTTTTCTTCTATGGTTAGCTCAGTGAGAACACATATTATGGCATTGAAAAGCTGAGGTAGTAAAAAGCATCATCTTTCTTGATCTTGATTTTAGTGGGAAATCATAGTTTCTCACAGCCAATTATGATATTAACTATAGCTTTATATATGTTTTTCTTGTTGAGGAATATTGATTAAGAATAATTTTTCATGACTACATATTATGTTTTATCAAATGCTTGTCTTGTATGCTGCCAGGATTAGGTATGGTTATTTTGGTCTATTAATACAATGGATTATATTGATTTATTTGGCATACCTTGTATAAATGCCACCTAATAATGGTATATAATTGTTTGCTAGATACTATTTGTATATTTTAGGGTAATTTTTATACCCATAAAAAGTATGGACAGGGAAACTGTTTTCCTTCCTTCATATAGTATTTAATAAGATGTTGCTAATTTGTAGTATGTTTTACCTCCTTAATTTCTTTCTGCCATTACTTTACAACAGTCTGTAACACACATATGATGGCAGCATCATTGTCATTCCTTCAAAAGCATTGTCCACTTAACACAGCTTTGCTATACTGATGGCAAAGAATAAGTTCATACAGTTTAATAAACAGTGGCATATGTGACAGATATGGAAAAAGTAAAATATGTAAATATTTAGCAGGCAAAAATCAATATTTTCTTTTTTGTCTCTATCTGACCCCTTTTTCTTTCTATCTCTTAATCTCTTTCTCTTTTTATCTCCATCTATCTCTATAGCTATCTTTCCCCCTCTCTCCTATCTCTTTCTCTGTAGCTCATGTTAGGCTAGAATCCCAGAACTTTCCAGTACAGGTGTGAACTGCCTTACATGATGGGTATTGTTATACTGGTTTTGGTTTTTAATTTTAACAACTAGGAATAAAAAGAATTCCCAATAGTGAAAAAAAGGTATTCTTTTAAATCTTCAATTGAGAAACTTATATTTCTATTTCTTAAATCACCAACATCTCTCTATGAAACAGTTACAGAAATAAGATAGTCACTAGGATGTAGCATAAAGGAGATTGGTAAACATTACTACCATAGCCCTATTACCAAGATACACAATTAAGCAGAGAAATACAGAAATTCTGATCTATGTAGTCAATGGCATTTGAATTTGAACTTTAATCAGTTTCATTTCAGGAAGCAAGTTTGAAGTACTAATATTGACTCAAGATATATTAAGTACCTGCTATGTTTTGATCTTAATTTTTAGCTAACTAGGATCAGTGTTCTAGTTTGAATGACTAGATATTCAATATATTCAGAATGACTTTATATTCTTTTTTAATAGGGTAGAAATATTGTGGAATCATGTATAAGAAAAAAGATCTACAGTTACATTGTAAAGTACTCCCACAGCTTTTTAGCCATTCATGTTTCTTGATTTCTTTAAGCCATCGAGTTTAAGGTGTTTGAAAGTAGTTATGAGAATTTGAAAGATAATTTTTAATGACTATAAGGCATCCTCAACAGGATATTCATTTTAATCTGATACTCAAGAGAACAGAGCATATAAAACCCATGTCCATTTTTTAATGGTTGCTATGTGGTCTGTTTCTCACACACTATTTAAGAAGTATATCCCTCAGGCTCATTTCAACTAAATATGAGTGAGCCAGCTGCCCTGAGAGCCTCCTGTAGTTAACTCAGTCATCTGGTATACCAAAGTGCAACCATGTTTTCATTTCAGAGTTAGGTGTTAAACTCAGTCATAGGCCTATTTCTTTAGCTAATGAGACTCAGATTCAGTACTTTTTTTTTTAACCAATAGTACTTTGTATGCCATGTGGGCCTAAATGTTCAGTGTAAATATTCCAGCTCTGAGGAGAAAGGTTCCCCCAGTGTAAACCTTACTCTCAGAGGAAGGGTATCCTGACAAGGAATACTACAAAGTCACACTGCAAGAGATTTATTGTAGAAGATGAAAAGATAGTGGTTTCTTCTGCTCTGACAAGAAGCAGCAATGAACTGAGCAGGAGACTGGTTTTACAAAGGGACTAGAGCTTGGGTGAGAATTCAGGGTGCCTGGGGATTGGTGGGGTTTTGCAGTCTAATCATGGGCTTTTGTGTCCTATAAAGCAGAGCTTAGCACCTGCATCTTCCTGAACTGAGAAATGACCTTATAGCCACTAGAGCAGTCTCTCGGGGTTTGGGGCTGGACTCAGAGCAGTCAGCAAGGCTGGGCCTGACCACTCACATACCTGAAGGAGCTTACAGAGAGGAGCACTTCTAATACTTTGTAGCAAATTTCAAGATTCTTTTTGGTAAAAAGTTTAACACATTACTAATATAATCCAAATGTACTGTCTAGCATATCCTGACTTCAGGAAGTAACTTGGCATTTTATGTTACCTCAGATGTCCCTCTTACGTACCAAGTGGAAGGAAGCCGGCAGGCTCTGAAAGTGTACTTCTACATGGATAGTTACTATTTTGATCAGCTGCCCCAACGGTTGAAGAATGGAGGAGGGTTTAAAATTCATCCTGTCCTCTTTTCACAAGGTGAGCTATTTTCCTTTATAGGCTTGAGGTATGGAAACTGTTTTGTTTTTATTAATGTTTTAAGTACATTTAATGTTAATAGTAAAGTTTTTTTTTGTTTTTTGTTTTTGTTTTTGTTTTGTTGTTGTTGTTTTACTAATTTGAAAAATTCTTCAGTGTTCAGTGTTTAATTGTTTCCACGAATGTTTGTTAAGAATGTTTGATTTGTGGAACAGTCGGAGGGTGGACCAGGAGTGGAGTAAAATCTGACCGTGAAAAAAGATTAAATAAAAAAATCATGGCATAATTCTGACCAGCTATATATAGTAATCAAGATGACAGAACAGATAGCTTTGTGGTGGTTTGAATATGCTTGGCCCAATAGCACTATTAGAAGGTGTGGCCTTGTTCGAGTGGGCATGGCCTTGTTGGAGGAAGTGTGTCACTGTAGGAGTGGGCTTTAAGACCCTCTGGATCAGTTTCCTCCTGGTTACATTCAGAACAAGAAAAGGAACTCTCAGCTCCTCCAGTGCTATGCCTGCCTGGATGCTGCCATGCTTCCCATCATGATGATAACAGACTGACCTGACTGTCAGAACCTGTAAGCCAGCTACAATTAAATATAGTCCTTTACAAAAAAAAAGTTTGATTTGAATATAATCATCAAATGGAATTGGAGCATTTTATAAGCAAGAGAAGTACATCAAGTACTTCAAAGAAATAAGGGTGAATAAAACTGAATGAACTGATTGACTAAAGTATGGCAGGATAATCAAAGGACTAGACTACTAAATAGCATAGAAAATGTTCAAAACTAGGATATTTCTGCTGGGCGTGATGGTATAAGCCTGTAGTCCAAGCATTCAGGAGGCTGAGGCAGAAAAGATACTAATTTGAAATCAATGTGGGCTATATGTTGAGACTTTGTCTGAAAATACATTAACTATACATTCAGTTTTGCTCTGGCTTGTGCTATGTGTATATTCACAAATGTACATGAATACTAAATGTTTCCTGTGTCAGTGGCTGGAGAAATTGCTACCTGTTATTATTGCTTATATCATTCTATGAGGAAATATATATTCTTAATCAGTTTTCTGTAAATAATCAGTGAAAGATGTTTGCAGTAGAAGAAATTCTGAATACTATAAGAATGAAGAGTCTTGCCATCAGTCCCAAGAGAAACTACTGGTACCCAGAAGAGATCTGACACTGATCATTATGTAGTCTCTATTAGTGTAGGAGTAACTCCCTACCTCCTAAAAGGAGCGTGCTAGGTCCCACAATTACATTAATTTTTAAGTGGTACCCTACAGAATTCGTTTTTCCTTTTTGGGTTTTCAAGTACTATGTTTATTTATCATGGACTTTATAGTCTGATAAAAATGAGTAAAGTAAAGAAAAAGATCAACCAGTGTAACTAAGGAATAATCTGGCACATGATAGCCAGATTTACTACAAATGGAAAATTTTCTTTGTGCCCTGTATTTATTAAACTGAAAGTCTGGCTTTTAGAAGATAGGCTATTCTCCATCAGGTTTCCAAAGTGATTCCACCCAAGGGGCACTTCTGTGATTTTAAAGGCATTTTCATTTTCAATGATCAGGGTTAGATCTTAGAAAATAAATGAGATTAACCTGAAATATGTCAGACATCTTCACAGAGCTGGATGAGACAGAGAAGAATGCTGGGTCAGAGAGTTCATCTTATAATTTACGTTGGGCTTTCAGCTCTTAAGGAATCTACATGTCTTGTCTTCTTTGTTTTATATTATGAGAGAGACACAGACAGATACATACAGAGATAGACAAACAGAGAAATAGAGAGGCAGAGACAGACACACAGGCAGGCGGGTACAGAGACAGGCAGACAGACAGACAGACACACACACACACACACACACACACACACACACAGAGAGAGAGAGAGAGAGAGAGAGAGAGAGAGAATATCAGAGAGAGAAGAGAATCAGAGAGAGAAGAGAATCAGAGAGAGCACTACCACATTCTTATGGACAACCTGTGTCCCTGTGGTGCCCACTTTCTCCTGCCGTTAAGCGTTCTAGGGCTCATACTTACACTGTCAGGGTCAGATCATTGAGGAGCAGGGGCCTTTCCCTAGTGAGCCATCTTAGCAACCTTATTTCTGTCTTTGCATCTTTGCAATCATTACTGATATGACAGATGCCACTAAACATTTCTTTTAAAAATTGTTTCATTCATGATAGATCCACCTTTAATAACTGACTAAACATACCCCATTACAAATGCATATAGGAGCCGGGCGGTGGTGGCGCACGCCTGTAATCCCAGGACTTGGGAGGCAGAGGCAGGTGGATTTCTGAGCTGGAGGCCAGCCTGGTCTACAGAGTGAGTTCCAGGACAGCCAGAGCTATACAGAAAAACCCTGTCTCGAAAAACCAAACAAAAAACAAAAAACAAAAACAAATGCATATAAGGAAAAGAATATTTTGTAAGTAAGTTTTATTTTGCACAAGCTGAGTGAAAAATAAGTCCATCACTTTAAAGTCATTTAAGAAATCTACAGGAAACATTTGTCATTCATACCTCAGGTGATAACCTAAGAGAAGCACATCTTTAACCCCAGAACTCCGGAAGCAAAGACAGGAGGATCTCTGAGTTGCAGCCCA
The DNA here is from genome assembly GCA_964023405.1 of Apodemus agrarius. Classification (NCBI taxonomy): domain Eukaryota; kingdom Metazoa; phylum Chordata; class Mammalia; order Rodentia; family Muridae; genus Apodemus; species Apodemus agrarius. The sequence goes on from OZ030009.1 coordinate 156,550,283, forward strand.
GCCTAATCTACAGATTGAGATCCAGGGTAACCAGGGTTACAGAGAGAAGCCCTGTCACAAAACAAACAAAAAACCCACAATGATAGAGGTGGAGGGTCGGCAGATGTGTGTTCAAGGTCCCAGAAGGACATAAAGGTCCAGAAACGGATGATTTCATTAAAAATCTGCCCATGGTAAACTTGTTCCCTTAAAGGAGTGCAAATGCCTCTCTAGCCATAAAGCTCCCAAGCTCTCCCATTAGCATCTCTCAATGTTCTCAAATCCAGGGAGAACCAGATCCACTTTGAGTAGAGACTTACCCAGTATGGTGATTCAAAGTTATGCTAAATGAAAGAAATGGTCTTTCCCCAGGATAAACATTATTTGAAGGGTTCTCATTGTGGCTCTTCACTAGCTATTAAGCAATGGGGGGAAATCAGAAACGTGACAATCTCCTGCAGGTGGGTAGTCTGCAGCGGGCAGCCCTTGACACGGCCTTCGGCGGCAACAGAAAGAAGGATATTGCTCTCTTCCTCTCAAGGGCCTGAAGTAAATAAGGTCAAAGGTAAATGTGAATTGCAGGAAGCCACAGCTTCAGAACCGGAATTAGGCAAACAAAAGTGGTTCTGATTTACAATACCAGGCACATAGAGACAGCCTCACTGGAAAGCTGGCATAAAGAATTTCTACAGTGCTTGAAGCTAAAGATAACTTTTAATATAATCTTTAGCTTCCTAAGTGTGCAGACTTCCTTACAGGTTTAGTGTGGATGGGTTCCTGGACTTTCAGTGTTAAGGAAATCAAACAGTACACAGAGAATCAATACTTAGGCCTTTTCCCACTGACTTATTTTCTTGTCTTTATTTTTATGACTCACTTACTGTCAGCAGTAATCAATGGGGACTGCACAAGGTCACCTCCAGAAGGTTTTAGAAAGTGTTCACACTCACCCCAAACAACATACTGCCATTAAGACAGAATCATTGTGAGGCGGTGCAGATGTGCCAGGATATTATTTCCAGTTTTCTAGGTGTTTCCAAGTCCACCAGGATAAAACGACCACTGGTCTTCCTTTGTTATGAAGTACTTCAATTATCTAGTTAATCTTTGTTTAATTATCTTTAATTAATCAGTGCATGATTGTTCAGATGTCTAGTCTGTATAGCAGGAGCAAAGCAGTTAAGGGCGGTGTAAAAAGTTCCCCGTACTTACGATGCAGCAGGATGCAGGCTGCCCCTACAAGGAGGCATCACTTTGACTCAGTTTTCTTTGGAGAAGTTGATGGTATTCTGAAGGGCGAAGGCGCGCAGCTAGGAGATGAGCTATTCTGACAGGTGTCTGCCTGGCAGCTCTTAGAGCATCCTTTGTAGTCTGTGCTTTGTCTCTGAGACTTTGTCTTTGTGTAAGCACTGCAAGAGCCTCTTAGCCCCCCCCCCAACCCATCAGCTTCCCTCCACAGAGGAGAGACGTGTAGAAGAAGCAGGGCTACTGGGGCACCTAAGGATCCTAATTCTCACAGCTCTTCCTAAAGCCTCACAGAGGCCTTCCTTCACATATAGATAGCAGTCAGCAGATAGGTGCCTGCTCTATGTATAAAGTGTCTCTCTGAGCAGGAACCTCCACTGGTCTGGTGGATGACAGGTGGCCAATCAGCCTTAATCCCCAGTGCACTTGGGGCTCCTCATCTACTCCCCAAAGCATTCAGGCAGGCGAGGAGACCCCAGTGAACCTCAGCAAAGCACTTCCCCCCCCACACACCTTTTATAAATAAGTGGAAGCATAGATCACTGTGTGTCTTAACATTTATTTTTCTTTAAAATTGATTAGGTTGGCCTACCCCCCTTTTTCCTGCTAGCTCTGTAAGTTAAATGAGATGTTTTATTTCCTCTAATTCAAAAGTGCTAGCAATAAAACAAGCAAACTTAAGCTATGTTTTAAATATTGTTTTTTAATTAAATTCTACGAATTATGTTTTCAACCAAGTATGCCAATATAACCTTTGAGAACTATATTCTACACATGAGAAATAAGGAAATTAGATAAGAAAATGTTAGAGAGAACATAGCTTGATGTTTTCCCTTGCATTAGAAACTTAATTTGTAGAATAGCATTCTGTTTCAGGTTCATTTAAATAACAATAAATAAAACAAACCATTTAGCATAAATAGGGAATACTATTCTCCTTCCTCCTTTTGGCTGCACAAATCTAATTTTTAAGTATAGAATCTTTTGTTTTTCATTCTCTACAATGTAGTCTTATTATTTCCCATAACATTCTTGCTAAATCTTTTAGCAAACAGACATTTCTCCTGTTTCTAAAAAAAAGTTGTTATGAATTTTAATAGTCATGTAAATTTGTTATTGTCAAAAGACACAATGAAAATGGCAATTAATAAGAACAGAGGAGTGTTCATTAAAATTAAACTCAGTGTTGTTTCCATCATTGTCCTTGTTGTAGTAGGCACCCAGGGCAGGACTAGGCCCTTATGAAAGTGCACCTCAGATACTCAGTTCAACTAAAGCCCACCCACGACCCATCTGTCTTGTCTGAAGTCACAAACGGAAGTATCCTTGCATGAACCCCTGCTCAGTTTCCAAACTGCTTGCTTATTTATGCAGACATAAGGTCAACCCACAGCTCACAGACATTGAATTATTAACTCTGGAGGGATATCTGGCTTGTTGCCTAGAACATAATTTTTTTTGATAAGTAAGTTATTTCTTTAGTTTTCTTTTACATTATATATAAGTAGCACACTCTATAAGTACTATCATTTATCTGCCACAACCATCATTATAGGTACTCTCATGTTCCAGGAGCAGAACCCTCAAGGAACCTGAGGGTCTCAGATGTGAAGTAATCTGCCCATTGTTGGTTGTACGGCTCCAAAAGAGCAGAATGTGGGGTCTCACCGTTAGCTTTCCGGGAAGGGAGAGTGTGGGTCTGAAAGCCCGGCTGTCGATAGACTGATGCCTCCTGGGATAACACCGTGCTAGCAGACCAACCCCCACCCTTTAGCAAGAGTGACCCCTGTGTGCATTTCAGGCTGGTTCATGGAAGGCCTCCACTTACCCATGTCTTTATTCAGGGCCAGGAGATTGCTGAGTCTTTTACAGTTTTCCTAATTAATGTTGAAATTGTAGGGTAAAAATACTCGAAACTTGAAAAGAAGCTGCAAAGATGGCTTCCTGTGCTGGGGTTCACGCTATATGCGTCCACTTTAATCTTCTACATAATTGTACGCGAAAATTGTAATTTTTATTAAAAAATTAAATTTTAGTAATATGCTTTATAAGCTTCATTGCGACATAGGAGATCCACGAAGCTGAGGAAACACACCATGGTTCAAATTAGTAGTCACCCCTTAGATTTTGAAAAAAAAGATTATTAATTCATGGCACCTCATTATTTAGTTTATAAAGAACTGTATTTAGCAGCTTCAGAAGAAAATAAATTTTCTTTAAAAATCAATTTTGAAATATTCTTTTGAAAATCAGAGCTTCTGATTGGTGATCCACAGAAAGGATGAAATCGCATTCATAACTGATCGGCAGCTGGCAGCCTTTGTATGAAATTTAGATGTCTGGTCTGAGCTCTGTTATGTGATTCATGCCTTCTATAAAAAGTTAAAATCAAAACCAAAAACTCATGAAGTTTAAAGAGAAAAGAAATGCCTAATAAAAATGTTATTAAGAAGAAATCTATGTTACACAAAATACCTTTAAAAATGAGTTAGATGTTACATGTGTCTTGTATCCTGACCTAAAATAAAATAGCTCACTGTTTGGGTAAAAGTACTGTCCTAAGATTTCACAAAATTTGTCCGACTTTTTGTTACATTCGTAATAATTAACTGAATAAGAGTATGTAAATTTAGATGAGTGTCTTTGTACACAAACACACACACACACACACACACACACACACACACACAGTGGTAATTAAGCCAAGATCTAGTACATACTAGGCAAGCACTCTCCCTCTGAGCTGCTCCCTCAGGTCTGGTTGGTTTTGGGACAGTCTTACTATGTAGCTCGTGAGGCCCACTCTGTGCCCCCAGGCTGCTCTGAGTTACTTTGCTTTTGCCTCTTGAGGCCTGGGATTGAATGCATAGTCAGAGTGGGCCAGAGACGTCGCTCTCCTCTGCTTTCACTAGAGGCCTGGTGCCTCTTTACAGAAGTGTCCGCCTAAGTGAAGCTGAGGTTCTTTACTGAGCCACAGAAGTAAATTTGAGAATGAGTCAGACTGGAGCAGAGTTAGAATTTATTAAGAATTTTTTGTAGATTTAAGCATTTAAGGACAGAAAAATACACACATATATGGGCTTCTCGGGAAAGAGTGGTGCCTAACTGCTTTCGCAGCGTTTGGCAGTAGTTATAATCAGGATTTGAGGGACCTTGGTAGTTGCTTCTCTGGGTCACTAAGGGTGTTCTCAGTGAATGAAGGCATAGGTGGTTTCATCAATGACTTGGATATGATTACAATATGATAGAGGTTAAACCTTGCATCCCAAAGGTCACAGAAGGGAGATGCTCAGAATACTGCAGGTTTGAAGTCGGAAAGGGAAAGGGGCCATAAATAGTCATGTATCCTCAAGCTGAAAGCATAGATCCTTGCTGTTTTAACGTTCTTACTCAAATGTCTCTGTAAAATGAGTATTAGCTCTATGTTGGTTAGCTTCACGGGAATCTGCTGTGCTTCTTAGCCCAGCCTTCAGCCCCTTCAGCCAGACTTGTGGGCAAACGCCCATTTTCTTCCCACCCTCTCCTAATTCCTGTCCTTCTGTCCTGCCTCAGTTTCCTCCTGTGAGGCTTTGGTCCTCTAAGATTTTATGATGGCCAAAGGTCCATTTTCTAGAAGTTAGGGTTTAGTTGGAGAGTAGATCCTTCCTATTCAGGTACCAGAAGTCTCAACCTGCTTGTTTACGAGGGATAAGAGAATGTCTCAGAGCGGTGAGACCAGAGTATCCTCTCATCTTTTGCCTGAAACCTGTGAGAAACCATGTCATTAGCCCTGACATCAAAGGCACGGATTACATTTTATGTAGCAGATGTTTGTGTTTAATTAATAAGATCAGACCTGAAAACAACAGGACCTTTGTATCAAGAGATAAATTGTAATGATGCTAGTAAATCATTGAAACTTCAGCATAGAGCGGCACAGATGCCATCTGCGTATATAAATCTTGAGGACTGAGGACATGTGTTGCCCCACTTTTCAGGTATATATTCCCAACAGTCTACTTTATTAGAGCAGCAGTTCCCTGGTAACCTGTGGGCCTGTGTACCGGAGGCTTTCCACGGTGATCTCTGGCCTGACCAGGTGCGAGGGTTCAGGCACAGGGGAGAGACTGTGAGCAGGAAGGGGGGGGGGAGTCGCCTCTGTGGCCTCCACTGCTGCAGCTGGCTCCACCTCCATCTCCGCCATTGCTGTCTCAGTTACTCCACATCGCCTTGCCCTGAGTTGGGCTGGACTGGCCCTAGCCAGCTAGGAGTGTGGGGAAGCTTCAGGTGGTGTTTCAGGAAAGCAGACCTCTTCCCAAGTTGCAGTGTTACAGCTTTTATGATGGAAGCTCATAGACAATGGGGTAGTTCTCACACACCTTTATTACTTCTGGATAGCATTCTTATACACAGTTTTAGGGTGGGTCAGGGTCTTTCTCATTGGCTTGGTCTGATGAATAAGTACCAAAAGCAAAAAATCTGAGCTGGGCATCGTGGCACATTCCTTTAATCCTAGCACTGGCACTTAGAAGGTAGAAGCAGGCAGATCTCTGTGAGTTTGAGGCCAGCCTGGTGGTCTGCACAGTGAGTTTCAGGACAACGAAGGCTACACAGAGAAACCCTGTCTCAAAGAAAAAAGCTGACTCTAGGAAAGTTTCTAAATACCTTTAATTATAGTACATATAATCATAGATGCAAACTTGATGTTTCATTATTTTTACCAGTCTTGTAACTCAGCCCTTCCTGCAAGACAGGCTTAAACTTAATGCCCCTTCTTCTCTTTTTTTCTCTCTTCCCTTTGAAACAGTCCTTTCCTTTTATTTAAATCTAGAAGCCTTTTCTCATTAACTGTCTTTACCAAAATCTGCTTCATATTCTACTACACCTATTAAACTCTCATAATATCTACAACTTTCTCTATTCTTTTTTCTTACTTGATAGCCCCTTTCTGTCTTATTTAAAAGAAAACAAACAAAAAACCTTAGAGTACTATAAAGCCTCCTATAGAGCACAGGTCAAATTTGTTAATGTTAAGGCTCAAGCCTGGGACAAATGCCTAATTTTTGTGCCCATTAACATCTAACAGATGGTAGTTTCTAGATCCTGCTACCATCCCTTGCTCTCTACATGCTCCAGGCCCCCCTCCCCCGCTGGCACACCCCTTGCCTTCCCCTGAACTCTCCAGTCCAGCTATGAAGCTGGGCTTCACTTACCCAACACTCTGAACCCTATGTAAGTCAGACATTTTAGCTATGCCAGCCTCTCGGCCAGTCTCTTGGCCCAAGCTCCTTTCCTTACCCCTCCCCACCTCCACCTCCTTACAGGACTCAGGGTCATGCCCATTCTGGACTCCCCTGCATATCTCTACCTCTCTGTAGTCTCTCTCACACCTACAACACACCTACTCCACCATACCTAGGGACAATCCTGTCCTTCCTTTTTATTTCTTATTTTTCATTCAGTTAACAGCCCTGGAGACATTTCTACTTTCTTTTACAAACACACTTAAATGACCTAATCTGCTAGTGATTTGATTCTTATAATAGCAGCTACTTAGAAGCTGCTTTTTAAGAAGAGCATCGGCCTCTTTCTTGGGTTCACAAGACAATAGAGGCATGATAAAAGTCCAGCATCTCTGCCTTCATCCCCTCTTGCCCCCCCTCCCCAGGGCTCGCCTCCGTATGTAAGCATGTTAATATCTGCCTGATTATTTCACTCCCTTGTCAAGCTGAAGGCACACGGGTAAGTCGTGGTCCCGAACCTTGGAATGATGGGGTGTAGCAGGGCCTCCAGGGAAGGGCACTCATGCATCCTGGGGAGACTGCACTCTGGACCAGGAGCAGCCATCTTCTGAAAAACAGCCTCAAACAGGGAGGCATTCTTCAGAGCATATATTTGAACTGAAACCGAGACAACATCAAGTAGGCAACAGATTGCCTCACCCAAGACTGCCCAATTAACCATTTTCCTTGTCCTTTCTTTTGGTCTTCCCCTTTAAGTCTAACGCTCATGTCAATCACCCGAAGATGGACTTGAGATACATGCATAACCTTGTTCCCTCCAACGCAAGCACAGTGGTCGCATCTACTCCTTTGTCCCTTCCCAATCGCTTGATACCCTTAATAGGTGCATTGATGCTGGTGGCTAGTCATAGCCTGTTAGGAAGCCAGAGCCAGCACCTTAAACCACTATGCAATAATTTACACTAATCTAATTTTTCAAATTTATGTGCACATGTACTTATAAACCAATTTGTTACCAAGAAAACAAGTTCACAAACATACATGAGTGTAAGGTCCTGAAGAAAAAAATGGCTACCTGGGGTGTCTATTAACACACCAAAGTGGACTTTGACTAAGGTGCCTGTTACAGAGTCCTGGCTCCTCCCAGCGCTTCTCCCCCTACACTGACCCCTTCCCCAAATCTCTCCAGCCTCTGAGCTTTGCTTCTTATCCTCACCGTTTCCTTCCTATGTAGCTTGGCCAAGTTCGTCACATGCTCTGTTGGTTCTCTTGGTCCTCGGCTCCTAGGCTCCTCTCTTCTTCCGTTTGCCCTTTCTCCTAGTCCGTCTCTCTACTTCTCTTCTCTCACTATCCCTCACCACTTCTTTCATGGCCTGGTTTATTCTCCTGGCCGTGTTCACTTTAAATTCTTTCAGATGCCTCTGGCTGTTCTCTCCCTCGTATCTACAATCTTCTCCTGAATCATACTTACTTAGGATGGTCGTGCCCTCATTTTCAGCATACATATGTTTAGTAATATATAAAAATAAATGTAGAAACCAAATGATTTATACCCATCATTTAAATTTATGAAATGCCAGGTTTAAATTAGATTGTTGATCCCATTTTTTTTCTTTACAAGACAAAACAGTCAGTAGCCTATAATCTATGCTTTCCAAACAGCTCATAATAAAAACATTATGGAGAATTGACATCCCAAAGGCAAAGAGCCTAGCCTAATTAATGATGAGCCTCAAGCAAACAACCAGTAGGAACAAGGAAGTCAAGAAGTAGCCTTGTTAAACAGACTACAGTAACTTTTCCCATTTTCAGGGCCAAATAAGAACTGATGTCCTTGGAGATGGAAGACTTCCTGTGTTGCCTTTTTTAGGTCAAATTTCTTCAGTTTTTAAAAACTTATAATGAGGCTAAACTATATTTTGTGGGTTCTCTTGTGTATCTGAAAGGAATAAGATGGAAAGAAAGTGAAAATAAGCTAAAATTCTCGGTGTGTTCTCGACCTAAACCACATCACCAGCCTTTCCAGTATTCTGCAAATGGCACTGGGCAGCTCCACAGTTTGGGTATATCCCTCTGTATGTCCTTGAAAGTGTTCTCTACATATTGACTTATTACGCTTCTTTGGAACTGTCCCCAGATTAGTACCTGCAGGTCTGTGCAATTTGTCTTTGCCATCCAGCAGTGGCTCTCAGCCTTCCCAATGCTGCCGCTCGTTAATACAGTTCTTCACTTGTGGTGATCTCCAACCATAAAATTATGTTGTAGATACTTCATAATTGTAATTTTGCTACTGTTATAAATTGTAATATAATTATGTGATTTGTAGACTATCTAATACGTGGTCTTCAAAGGAGTTGCAATTCACAGATTGAGAACCTTATAAAGTTTTGGATGAGAAAACTTAGAGAGAAGATGCAGAAATGAAAACAGGGACTAATAGTATCATAAGGAGAAATGGTAAAGTTGTAAAACAAGCTCGCAACAGAAGAGGTTTCTGGCTTTAGAGAAAGTACTTAAAATAGGAAAGTGTGGTGCTCTAGTAGGCCAAGGTCAAGAGAGGCCTAGAGAGTGATTGCATGGAAACAGCCATTCCCAATGTGTTCAGGCTTGGTATGCTCTGCCTAGCAAGGCTTACTGTTCTCAGTGTCACTCCCAAGTCACTTCTCTTAAAAAACACTCTGGCCAATCTCATGGAGAAAAGAAAATGGCTTTGGACATTAGTCAATAGACTTTACAGTGATAGTTCTGCAAATAGCAGTGACTGCTCTATCTGGGCCAGGAATGGATATTGATAACTCCAGGGGGGGAAACCTGTCTTCTGAGCCAGTTATAGTCATTAGGCATCAAGGAGGAGCTTTCGACTTTCTCCAGGAAAAAGAAACCAAGGTAACACACAAACTAGGAGAATAGAGTAAGACTGTTGAGCAGTAATCAAGGAACTCAGCTATACTTCTCCAGAGGTTGTTCCATCCTGGTCATCACTAAAGATAGCAATGGGAGGCGGGCCTGGGCCATAAACCCATCCCCATGCTACCCCCTGAGGCAGACTAAGGAGTAATATTCTGGGAATTTTACCCATGTGATAGCAAGATTCTAAATTGGAGTTTATTAAGAAGAGATGTTTAGCATAGATTTAAGCATGCACAGCAACAGAAGGAGAGATTCTTAGAGGAGGGTGTGAACATATGCAAACATGCATGAGGACTGTTCAAGAGAGCCATGTGTGTCTTCAGAATAATCACATAGAAGATTTTGGTGGTTTCTGAAATTACGTCAAATGTTTCTAGGCACTTGAAGTGCCTTGATGACATTCCATGGTGTCCTAGTTTCATTTGTTACTATGATAAATGTGCTGGTAAAATCAGCTTTAAGAAGGCTCACTTACAATCCCATCTTTGGTGAAGTCAAGGCATGAATTTGGAGCTCGCAGTTCCAGGTCCAGACACTCACTGAAGGGCAGGCGCTGGTAGTAGTTAGCTGTATCCCATGTTAGGGTTAGGGTTAGGGTTAGGGTTAGGGTTAGGGTTAGGGTTAGGGTAAGTAGTTAGTTGTATCCCAGAAAGAAGTGGATGAGTGAACGCCTACTGCTGGGCTCACTTTCTTTACTATTATACAACTTATGATGCAAACCCAGGGAACGGTGCTGCTACTTTCAGCCTCATTGCCTATATCAGTTAACACAATCGTTAGCTGCAGTTCCCACAGACAGCTCAACAGGCTACATTTGGTCATGTGCACTTAGGCCTTTATCATTGCTCTTTTACAGTTTTTAATAGACACGAATCTATGTAAATAGAATATTCTGCTTTCCATGTGGGGATAGCTCAGCATGGCAAGTACCTTAATTGGCAGGTGTTGTGGTCTGATTACAAAATGTCACCCATAGGCTCATGTGTTTGAATTCATGGTTTCCAGTTCATGGCCATGTTGGAAAAGGTTATGGATCCTTTAGGACAACAGTGGGTCCTAAAGTATAAGCGATGATTCATGACTCCCTTTGGGGAGGCAAACTTCTGTCCTCCAAATATTTACATTACAATTCATAACAGTAGTGAAATTACAGTTATGAAGTTACAACAAAAATGATTTTATGTTTGGGGGGGTATCATTACAACCCGAGGAGCTGTATTAAAGGGTCCCAGTATTGAGAAATTTGAGAACCAGTGCTTTAGGAAATAGAACTTGCTGGATGATGTGTGTCACTGGGCGTGGCCTTCCTTTGAGGTTTTATTCCCTGGCCACACTTCCCGTTCTCCTTGTCTGCTTGCAGTATGGGGGTTACGTGTGATCAGTCTGATTTCTGACCGCCAGGCCTGCCTCATGCTTCTGCTGTGCTGTGCCTCCCCTGTCATGGCAGGAAACCTATGGCCCCTTCAGAACTAGTAGCTAAAATAGTTAGCTTTTCTCTAGCTTGCTCTTTGTCAGGGTCTTATGTTACCACCACAGAAAAGTAACTAATGCTGGGGCAGTGATTTCATCGCAGAGCCTCTGGTGCCAGTGCAGTTTGATCAGTTCTTATCAGTCCTGTCCTCTCTAGAAGCTAACGTAAGTGCTGACGAGCAGGGTAGAGTTAGGAAATTAGTTGAAGAGGGGAAGCAGAGCCAAAGATGTACAAAATGGAGTACCCTGGGCCAGAGACAATGCCCTTCAGCTTTGACCCCAGCTTACCTATAGTCTCTGCCTTCTCTGTGGTCTCACTTTTGTGGTTTTGTGTACCAGCTGACAACTGCAGTCTGAAAACATGGCATGGCAAATTGGAGAAATAAATGACTCATGGTTTCATTTGCACACCATTCTGAATAGTTTGATGTTGTGGATCTAACCAGAGCATGAGAGATCATCCTCTGAGCAGCCTGTACAAGCCACTCACCTGAGTCACTATATAGTGACTTACAGGTCCTGTCTATACAGGGCCTCGTTCTCAAGTATCCCTGATTTAGTGAGTAATTGCTCCAATATGTGAAAATAGTCATGCTGGCAATTGGGATGTGCTGAAGAGAGGCATAAATGCTACCTTCCTGGGAAAAGGTTAGTCTTGACGAAATAAGACACAGAGTAAGACTCCTTTGTCCATAATACTGTGAGGATAAAGAATCCTTGTACTTCTGTTATCATGCTGCAGCATTTACAGCAGCTGAAATATATATATATATATATATATATATATATATATATATATGCTTTGTGAAAATGAGAACAGCATTATAAACGTGTATGTAGGTGTGGGGGAGTATGCGGTGTGCATGTGTATGGCGTGAAGCTTTGCATATGTATGTAAGCCTTCCACACAGGCTTCAGAAGAATCCCGTGTTTCAGCATCTACTGCAGGTCTGGAATGCATCTCATGGAGGAAAAGAAAGGCTTGTACTCATGTCCATGGAAACAAATAGGGAGAAAGAAACAAATACCAATTATAAAAAATAGTGTCAACTTGACACAAGCTTGAGTCACCAGAGAGGAAAGAGCCTCGGTTGAGGAAATGCCTACATAAGATATAGCTGCAAAGCATTTTCTCAATTAGTGGTCAATGGGTGAGGACAACCAGCCCATGGATGACATCCTGAGTTCTATAAGAAAGCAGGCTAGAGCAAGCCATGCTGAGCAAGCCAGTAAGCAGCAACCCTCCATGTCCTCTGGATCAGCTCCTATCTATAGGTTCCAGCCCTGTTTGAGTTCCTGTCCTGATTTCCTTCAGTGATGAACAGTAATGTGGAAGTGTAAGGCAAATAAACCCTTTCATTTTCCTCCCCAATCTGTTTTTTAGTCATGGTGTTTTGTTACAGGAATAGAAACCCTAAGACATGAGGAAAATAAGGATGAAGCTTCTTGTATAAATTTATCTCAGTAGCTTGTGCAGGGATCAGAAGTTATGATTTTGTCCCTTTTTCTTCATGGTATAGAACAGGAGCTATGTATGCAAATGCAGACATTCACCCCCATGCCCCTGTGCCAGTACACACAACAATGTCTGCTCCAATTTTAGATATAAATTCTTTTTACAAAAGACTTAGTTTTGCATTGTTTCCAGAATACTTCCTATGTCTGCAGTTTCTCAGAATAACCAGCTAAAAATAATCATCATGCCAAACGGCATATTTTGGAACAGCATACTCTAGTCTTCTACAATGAATTCAAAATGTTTTTAAAAATAGAGAACCGTTTAAACCAGAAATTGTCTTTGCTTCTTTAACAACAATATTTTCCTGCTGTTTGATATATATCTTGAGAGCAAAGGGCACATTTTCATTCGTTTTTGGAGTCCCTTATTGCTCATGTATTCACACTCGGCACTTTTAATGTGTTATTGAGACTTAGTGGCATTAGAAGAGATGCACATAGGCTAAGTTCTAAGATGGAATGTAAACGATTCTCTTGTTTCACAGCACTGGAGAGCATGGAAGGCTATTGCTATAAAGACAACATCTCCGTGGAAGAGTTTCAAGCACAAATAAACACAGCGTCCCTGGAAAAGGTCAAACAGTACAATCAGAAGCTCAGGTATGCAGCCTCCGTTGTTGTTGACTTAGCTTAGCGTTTCTTTTTATATTAGGCCACATGCTTTGGACATAGGACAAGGATGTGAACATTTTTATTAGCTTAGATTATTGATGATATTCCCTTTGATACTATAATGTTTAATGTCTCAAGTACCCTTCTTCCCATGTCTAATGAAATTATTTTTTAAAAGAGTCTTGGAATATGTGGTGTTGAGATTTTAATATCTGGGGGAAATAAAGGGATGCAGTTAAGGTGTAGCAAATTATTTCCAGGGGAAATATCAATTTGTATCTCATAGTGCCACCTACAGGAAGCATCATTGAATTGCAGGGAAAGTACATTATGTCCTGTGTCAATAATCAGCTAGCCCCTCACTCACATGGGGAGAGAAAAGTCTCCATATGAAGACATGACAGCCATGTGCTTGTTATTGGGAAAAAAATCTGCATCCAAGTAAATGATGTTTGAATTTTAATTCTGCCTTTCTTCCTACACTGTAACTGTGTATTTATCCCAGCTATTAGCAGAGTTTGAAGCCCTGGAGGATAGACTCTTTCATCATGGCATTAGACCTAACATTTCTCTGGTAATACAACAAAAAGGAAATGTCAGCTTCCATCTTTTTAGGATTTAAAATAATATATAGAAGAGAAGAGAGATATCAGGGATTTGTGGAGTCTCTTTAAGGGAAAGCTACCACCTCCTGACCAAAAGAATGGAATCTGAATCCTGAGTGGAGACTTGACCTTCTCATCTCCCCTAAGATTAGAGCATCACCTAGGACTGTTCCCTGCAGTTGGGGCTGTCAATCACCTGACCAGGAGAACACCTCAACTGAAGATATGCTAAGGAGATGGGAGGAATCATTATCCTCACCGAGATGATGTATTGATACTGTGCAGAAGCTCCTTCCTGCCTGTCACACTGCTAAGCCTGCCTGCTTTTTGGAATTTTTAACTGAGTGTGTAACTTTTCTTCCTCTCTCTCTCTCTCTCTCTCTCTCTCTCTCTCTCTCTCTCTCTCTCTCTCTCCTCTCCTCCCTCTCCCTCTTTTTCTCTCTCTCCCTCTCCTTCTCCCTCTTCCCATCTTTCCCTCCCCTTTCCCTTTCTTCCTCTCTCTCCCTCTCTCCCTTTCTTCCTCTCCCTCTCTCCTTTCCCTCTTTCCCTCTCTCCCTCTCCCTCTCTCCCTTTCCCTCTCCCTCTTTCTCTATCCCTCTCCCTCTCTCTTCCCCTCTCCCTCTCTCCCTCTTCCCCTCTCCCCTCTCCTTCTTTCCCTCTCTCCCTTCCCCTCTCCCTCTCTCCCTCCCTCCCTTCCCCCTCTCTCCCTTCCTCCTCTCTCCCTCTCCTCCTCTTCCTCTTTTCCCCTTCTCTCTCTCTCTCTCTCTCTCTCTCTCTCTCTCTCTCTCTCTCTCTCCCTTTCTCTCCTAAGCTTGCTCAGGGCTTTGTCTGAAGGTGACCCTTATACCATGCAGCTGCTTTGGTAAATATGAAGACTTTGTTGGACCCAAACTCAAAATGGAGTAACTTTTTCTTCTACTTAACTATCTTCCTCTTACCTTCAGCTATTGAGATTTGCAGCTTGCCTGTTTTATTATTTTTCCTTAGAGACTCTGATAGAATGATCCTCAAAATTCCTTCTATACCCATCTTAAAATTCTTCTATTAGCAAGACTAAGATCCCCAAAAGGGAACTATGAATTTCCTTGATAATTCAAAGGCAAGAAAAATTAACCATAGCCAGGGAAAGTGAGGATTGTAACTTATAAGATTTTATTTTTCACAACTATTAGCATATATTCTTCTCTCATGAGTGAGCTGCTTGACAGATCACTATTAAAATTACTTGGCAGATTAGACCATTCGTTCTTTTTAAGGTTAGCATACAAAAATAAGTATTTTGTTATAGTATTTATATATATATTTCATGTATCTACATATATTTCATATGTAGAATTTGAAACCTTATGAAACCATATGTTTCTTTGATACCATCATACATATATTTCATGTAAATACTATTATAAAATACTTTATTTTTATATACTAAATATTACATATGTATATATGTATACATACATATTCCATGGTATATGTA
The DNA here is from genome assembly GCA_964023405.1 of Apodemus agrarius. Lineage (NCBI taxonomy): Eukaryota > Metazoa > Chordata > Mammalia > Rodentia > Muridae > Apodemus > Apodemus agrarius. Next base: position 156,565,321 of record OZ030009.1, read on the forward strand.
AAATATATTTTTATATATGCTATATATATGTATATATACACTCTCTCTCGGGGTTCTCCTTCAATGCCCCTTCTCCCTGAGGCCCTCTGGTTAATTCCCTTCCTACCAGCTCAATAGCTCCTTCTTCTACATACATGTCTCCTGGATTCCATTATTATGTTTTCCTTACTCTTTCCTTCCCTTAAAATCTCTCCCTCCCCTCCTATAATCCTCCTTATAATTTCAGGATCACACACACACACACACACACACACACACGCGCCCAGGGGTACCAGAAAGATAGGAATTTTTATAGTCTTCGAATAAGATGCTGTGGTATCTATCTATATGAGTCTGGCATATTTTGCTTAACATTTACTTTTAAGGAAAATTTACTTTTGGTCTAGCTTAAGTCTTAATAACTAAAAGCTGTTTTATTTTCCCTTCATGAGTGTGGCTGAACTCTGAAAATGAAATAAATACCTAAGATGACCAGCAGGGGGTGTGCGTTGGTCCTGGTGATTTCCTTCCTCTGGTGGCATAGGCCTTAACTAGTCTCACACACCTGCCCTTTCTCCTGTGCTCTCTTCTTCACCCGTTGTCATTTCCAAGTGGCTTTGAATTCCTAATTTTTTCAATTTCTTTGTAGTCCTCCTTAGCAAATGTATTCTGAAGTCCCAATGATTCCAATTTGGAATGTCTTAGCCTATTTCAATTTTGTTTTCTTGTCTACATCACTGTTTCTCAGAAACATATATTGTACTAACTCCATCCACAGGAAAGGAAAATAATAACCTTAAATTCATAATCAATTTGTTTCTCATTCCCCAACTGAGAATCATTGGCTTAAGACGCTCAAAGTCTTGAGATAAATCTTCCTGTTTACGATTATTACAGAGTAGAATTTTGCCCTCCTAACTTGGGAAAAATATTCTTAGGTTGTCTTTGAATTAGATACAATATTGAAGCATTTCTACAGAATACGCAACCTTGAGCACGTATCCACATACTCCTTTTAAGAAAATGGACCACTGTTGAAGCATCCTGCTTAACCCTGTCTGGAAGCTCCGGTCTTGTATTCACCCACTCAGTACTGTGCTTCCAGACCATTCTGCCTTCTGATTGGAACACGCCCCTCGGCTTGGCGGTGAAGCTCTTTCATAACCCGATCCTGCCCTTCCTTTATCCACAGACCCATCAGTAATGAGCTCCTTCCTCACTAGTCCCACACTTGCCCCTGCTGGACTCCTCACTCTCCCTCATCATCTGCTTTGTCTCCAACTCCTGAGAAAGCTGTGCTTCTGATTAATCTCATATTGCTACAGCCTTTGTATTAATTTATTATAGATTTGTAATGAATCCTGGACACCAGACATTTCAAAAGGTGCCCAGGAGTATAATGTGCAGCCAGAATTGAAGACCAGTTCCTAAATCAGAAGGTCTCAAAGAACAGTCCCCAGGTCATCGCCAAACCTCTTAAAAACTGCTAAGTGTGCTCCATTGTCTGGGTTGTAACAAGCCTTTCCTATGATTCATTCTTTCACACACTCAAATATCAGAACCACTGTTCAGACCTAAATGCCTTACTGGTTTCTATTTTCTTTTTATAATATTTTATGATAGGTTTTCTCCTTGATGATCATTTATCATTATAGATTTCTCACTTCCTTCACTGTGGTATAAATTCTTTGAGGTGAGGTGTTAGGTGGCTTTGGTATCCCTTCTTATATTTACTGAAATGGCTTTTCATAAAAAAGCTCTCCCCCATGTGTGTGTTTATTGTGTTACTGGTATTAGCTAATTTTGTAATGCTGTGACCAAATGCTTCACACTAAATAACTTGACAGAAAATTTTGACTCATGATTACAGTGGACATCATGTGTCACTCACTGTGTGTGCAGCAGGAATGTGTGGTAGGGCCTCCTCATTTCTTTGTGGTAAGGTCACAGAGAGTAAAGGCCCAAGCCAGAACCAAGTATATCATTCAGAGTCCCAACATTACAGTCTTCTGGTCTACACTGCAAGCTTCTCATTTCCAAATACCACCATCGTCTGGACCCAAGTTATCCAAAAACATGCACTGTACAATGATATTTGCATCAAACTAGCAGAAAGCAGTGGGGAACAGGGCATAAAGTTCTTCACCCTTGTGAGTCTGCTTTAAACAGGGATTGATATAGAGTTATGTTGTATGATTGATATGCAACATATTTGACAGGATGCTATTTGATGATTATGAAAAATAGTAGAAGTATTAGATTGTGCTGCTCACGTATGAAAATTAGTGTATCTCTCCTCAAAAAAAGTTTTTAACAAGTGGACACTCCTTGGTAGAAATCTGGTACTTTTGTCAGTAATGATCTGCTGTCTGCATTACTGTTACACATTAGATTTTCTTTGCACAGGAAGGCAATTATTTTCCTACTTCCAGAAGTGTCACCTCTTCCTTGTTATTGCTTGAATATGGAGTCAATCTACAGAAGCCTCCCTGTGACTTTCTAAGCATAGATACTTCTTAGTTACTTCAGAAATTTGCTTTTGCTTTTAGATCCTAGAAAATAACATGGAATATTTCAAGAACACTGACTGCTCCTCTTAAAAGAGAGTTTTCTCCTTCCCACTCACATCCATAGTTCCCTTTCACTCTTCCACTAGAACTCATTTAATTCTGGACATTCATTTATTTACTCGTCGGGCTTCAGAAAACGTCCTTTTGACCATTGTGTGATTAGAAAACATTACTGGGATGACAAGCTTCAGAAAGCAAACTCAAGTCAGGATAGGCAAAGTGGTGTAGTGGCTGTGTGATGCAGACATGGTGACTTTGACCTAGGGGATGATTACTTCTGTTTTTTTTGTTTTGTTTTGTTTTGTTTTTTTTTTTTGTTTGTTTGTTTTTTTGAGACAGGGTTTCTCTGTATAGCTCTGGCTGTCCTGGAACTCTCTCTGTAGACCAGGCTGGCCTTGAACTCAGAAATCCGCCTGCCTCTGCCTCCCAAGTGCTGGGATTAAAGGCGTGCGCCACCACTGCCCTGCGGATGATTACTTCTGAATTACGATTCTTATTGCCTATTGGCACCCCTGTCTCTATATAAATCCATTTTAATAATCTGGGCAAATATGCTTACTACAGACCAATGTTATACATAGACGAAGAGATAGTGCCTCCTGCATCAGAAGCTCTACTAAAGAACTCAGGCAGCCGGGCGTGGTGGCGCACGCCTTTAATCCCAGCACTTGGGAGGCAGAGGCAGGCGGATTTCTGAGTTCGAGGCCAGCCTGGTCTACCGAGTGAGTTCCAGGACAGCCAGGACTACACAGAGAAACCCTGTCTCGAAAAACCAAAAAAAAAAAAAAAAAAAAAGAACTCAGGCAGAGCTTACAGCTAGAGCCCAGCTGTCTGCTCTTTCTGAAGGGCTTCAGCATGATGTACCAGTGGACTTATCAAATAAGAAGGCAAAGTATACTCTGCATGTAGAAACAGTGGGTTTTATTGCTTAAAGCATCCAAGAACAGATAGATATAATTGTCCACTTAGGAGAATATAACAAATAACATGTCTGTCAAATTTTAAGATATAGTGACTCAATCCCATGAAAGCACATTGTATTGGTTGCACTTAATGTTTCCCTTTTATCATGTCAAATTTTTTCTGTATTCTTTGTTTACATTCCAAAGGCTTTCCCCTTTCCCAGTTCCCCCCTCACCATGTGTCCCATAAGTCCTCTTCTTCCCCCACCCCCTGCCCATTCCGCAATCACCCCCCAACACTTTCTCTGTTCTGGTACTCTCCTGCAAAACTGGAACCAGTCTTTACAGGACCAGGGTCCTCTCCTTCCTTCTTCTTGGGAATCTTTTGATTTCCTAATTGTGCCTTGAGTATTCAGAGCTTCTGGGCTCATTAATATCCACTTATCAGTGATGGCATTCTTTTGTGATTGGGTTAACTCACTTAGGATGATATTTTCCAGATCCATCCATTTGCCTACAAATTGCATGAATTCATTATTTTTAATTGCTGAGTAGTATTCCATTGTATAAATATACCACATTTTCTGTATCCATTTCTCCTTTGAGGAACATCTGGGCTCCTTCCAGCTCCTGGCTATTATAAATAAGGCTGCTATGAACATAGTGGAGCATGTGTCTTTATTGCATGCAGGGGAATCCTCTGGGTATATGACCAGGAGTGGTAGGTCATGCCCAATTTTCTGAGGAACCACCAGACTGATTTTCAGAGTGGTTGTACCATCTTGCCATCTCCCCAACAGTGGAGGAGTGTTCCTCTTTCTCCACATCCTCACCAGCACCTGTTTCTAATTGAGTTTTTAATCTTAGCCATTCTGACAGGTGTGAGGTAGAATCTCAGGGTTGTTTTGATTTGCATTTCCCTGATGACTAATGATATTGAACATCTCTTAAGGTGCTTTTCAGCCATCTGAATTTCTTCTGGTGACAATTCTTTGTTTAGCTCTGTACCCCATTTTTTGATAAGGTTATTTGGTTCTTTGGGCTCTAACTTCTTGAGTTCTTTGTATATATTGGATATTAGCCCTCTGTCGAATGTATGGTTGGTGAAGATCTTTTCCCAATTTGTTGGTTGCCGTTTTGTCCTTCTGATAGTGTCCTTTGCCTTACATAAACTTTGTAACTTTATGAGGTCCCATTTGTCAATTCTTGATCTTAGAACATAAGCTATTGGTGTTCTGTTCAGGAACTATCCCCCTGTGCCCATGTCCTCCAGGGTCTTCCCCAGTTTCTTTTCTAATAGTTTCAGTGTGTCTGGTTTTATGTGGAGGTCCTTGATCCACTTGGAGTTAATCTTAGTACAAGGTGATAAGAGTGGGTCAATTTGCATTCTTCTGCATGTTGACCTCCAGTTGAATCAGCACCATTTGTTGAAAAGGCTATCTTTTTCCCACTGGATAGTTGTAGCTTCTTTATCAAAGGTCAAGTGACCATATTTCTGTGGGTTCATTTCTGGGTCTTCAATTCTATTCCATTGATCTACTTGCCTGTTGCTGTACCAATACCATACAGTTTTTAACATAATTGCTCTGCAGTACTGCTTGAGGTCAGGGATATTGATTCCCCCAGAAGTCCTTTTATTGTTGAGAATAGTTTTAGCTATCCTGGGTTTTTTGTTACTCCAGATGAATTTAAGAATTGCTCTTTCTAGATCTATAAAGAATTGATTTGGGATTTTGATGGGGATTGCATTGAATTTGTCGATTGCTTTTGGCAAGATGGCCATTTTTACTATATTGATCCTCCCAATCCAAGAGCATGAAATATTTTTCCATCTTCTGAGGTCTTCTTCGATTTCTTTCTTCAAAGACTTGAAGTTCTTGTCATACAGATCTTTTACTTGTTTGGTAAGAGTCACACCAAGATACTTTATATTGTTTGTGGCTATTGTGAAGGGTGTTATTTCCCTAACTTCTTTCTCAGCCTGCTTGTCCTTTGAGTATAGGAAGGCTACTGATTTACTTGAGTTGACTTTATTAACCAGCCACTTTGCTGAAGTTGTTTATCAGCTGTAGGAGTTCTCTGGTGGAGTTTTTGGGTCGCTTAAGTATACTATCATATCATCTGCAAATAATGATAGTTTGACATCTTCCTTTCCAATTTGTATCCCTTTGACTTCCTTATGTTGTCTAATTGCTCTTGCTAGAACTTCAAGTACTATATTGAAAAGGTATGGAGAGAGAGAGAGCAGCCTTGTCTAGTCCCTGATTTTGGTGGGATTTCTTCAAGTTTCTCTCCAATTATTTTGATGTTGGCTACTGGTTTGCTGTATATTGCTTTTACTATATTTAGGTATGAGCCTTGAATTCCTGTTCTTTCCAAGACTTTTATCATGAAAGAATGCTGAATTTTGTCAAATGCTTTTTCAGCATCTAATGAGATGAGCATGTGGTTTTTTTTCTTTTAGTTTATGTAGTGGATTACATTGATGGATTTCCATATATTGAACCATCCCTGCATCCCTGGGATGAAGACTACTTGATAATGGTGAATGATCATTTTGATGTGCTCTAGGATTCGATTGGCAAGGATTTTATTTAGTATTTTTGCATCGATATTCATAAGGGAAATTGGTCTATAGTTCTCTTTTTTGTTGGATCTTTGTGTGGTTTTGGTATCAGTGTAATTGTGTCTTTATAGAACAAGTTGGCAGTGTTCCTTCTGTATCTATTTTGTGTAATAATTTGAAGAGTACTGGTGTTAGGTCTTCTTTGAAAGTCTGATAAAATTCTGCACTAAAACCATCTGATCCCGTACTTCTTTTAGTTGGGAGACTTTCTATAACCCCTTCTATTTCTCTAGGGATTGTGGGACTGTTTAGCTGATTTAATTGATCCTGATTTAATTTTGGTATTTGTTATCTGTCTAGGAAATTTCCTGCTGAAATTTCCTGTCCATTTCCTCCAGATTCTCCAGTTGCACTGAGTATTGGCTTTTGTAGTAGAATCTGATGATTTTTTGAATTTCCTCAGATTCTGTTGTTATATCCCCCTTTTCATTTCTAATTTTGTTAATTTGGATACTGTCTCTTTGCCCATTGGTTAGTCTGGCTAAGGGTTTATCTATCTTGTTGATTTTTCTGGTTTTGTTGATTTTTTGTATGGTTCTCTTTGTTTCTACTTGATTGATTTCAGCCCTGAGTTTGATGATTTCCTGTCTTCTACTCCTCCTGGGTGAATTACCTTCTTTTTTTCCAGGGCTTTCAGGTGTGCTGTTAAGCTGCTAGTGTATGCTCTCTCCTGTTTCTTTTTGGAGGCACTCAGGGCTATGAGTTTTTCTCTTAGCACTGCTTTCATTGTGTCCCATAGATTTGGGTAGGTTTTACCTTCATTTTCATGGAATTCTAAAAAGTCTTTGATTTCTTTTTTTATTTCTTCCTCGACCAAGGTGTCATTGAGTAGAGTATTGTTCAGTTTCCATGTGTATGTGGACTTTCTGTTGTTTTTCTTGCTATTGAAGACCACTTTTACTCCATAGTGTTCTGATAGGAGGCCTGGGGTTAGTTCAGTCTTCTTGTATTTGTTGACATCTGTCTTGTGACCAATTACATGATCGATTTTGGAGAAGGTACCATGTGCTGAGACAAAGATATATTCTTTTGCTTTTGGATGAAATGTTTTATATATATATATATATATATATATATATATATATATATATATATATATATATGTTGAATCCAATTGGTCCAAAGCTTCAATTAGTTTCACTGTGTCCCTGTATAGTTTCTGGTTCCCTGATCAGTCCATTGAGGATAGTGGAGTGTTGAAGTCACCCACAATTTCTGTGTTAAGAGTTATGTGTGTTTTAAGCTCTAGTAGAGTTTCTTTTACGAATGACGGTGCTCTTGCATTTGGAGCATAGATGTTCAGTATTGAGAGTTCTTCTTGGTGAATTTTTCCTTTGACCAGCAAGAAGTGACCTTCTGTGTCTCTTTTGATGACTTTAGGTTAAAAGTCAATTTTATCTGCTATTAGAATGGCTACAGTGGTGTGTTTCCTGAGACCATTTGCTTGTAAAATGTTTGTCTTCCAGCCTTTTACTCTAAGGTAGTGTTTGTCTTTGACACTGAGATGTGTTTCCTGTATGCAGCAAAATGTAGGGTCCTGTTTCCATATCCAGTCTGTTAGTATATGTCTTTTTATTGGGGAATTGAGTCCACTGATGTTAAGAGATATTAAGGAATAGTAATTATTACTTCCTGACATTTTTGACTTTTTTTTTATATTTGAGTCGTTATCTTCTTTTGTGTTTGATGATAGGGGGCTTCTATCTTGCTTCTTCTGGGGTGTGGTTTCCCTCCTTGTATTGGTGTTTTTCCTCTATTATCCTTTGTAGGGTTGGGTTTGTGGAAAGATAATGTGCAAATTTGGTTTTGTCATGGAATACCTTGGTTTCTCCATCTATGACGATTGAAAGTTTTGCTGGGTAAAGTAGTTTTGGCTGAAATTTGTGTTCTCTTAGAGTCTGCATGAGATCTACCCAGGATCTTCTAGCTTTCATGGTCTCAGGTGAGAAGTCTGGAGTAATACTGATAGGTCTTCCTTTATATGTTACTTGGCCTTTTTCTCTTACTGCCTTTCTTTGTTTAGTACATTTGGGGTTTTGATTATTATGTGACAGGAGGTATTTCTGTTCTGGTCCAGTCTGTTTGGAGTTCTGTAGGCTTCTTGTATATTCATGGGCATCTCTCTCTTTAGGTTGGGGAAGTTTTCTTCCATGATTTTGTAGAAGATATTTGCTGGTCCTTTAAGTTGTATATCTTCCCTCTCACCTATGCCTATAACCCTTAGGTTTGGTCTTCTCGTTGTTTCCTGGATTTCCTGGATGTTTTGGGTTACAAGCTTTTGCATTTTGCAGTTTCTTGTACTGGTGAACCAATGGTTCCTATGGTATCTTCAGCATCTGAGATTCTATCTTCTATCTCTTGTATTCTTTTGTTGATATTTGCATCTCTGGCCCCTGATTTATTCCCAAGATTTTCTATCTCCAAAGTTGTCTCCCTTTGCAATTTCTTAGTTGTTTCTACTTCTGTTTTTAGATCCTGGCTGGTTTTTCTCAGATCTTCCACTTCCTTGTTTGTATTTTCATGTATTTCTTTAAGAGAATTTTGTATTTCCTCTTTCATGACTTCTACTTGTTGGCCCACGTTCTCCTGTATTTCTTTAAGTGATTTTTGTACTTCCTCCTTATTGGCTTCTATTTTTTGATCCATATTCTCCTGAATTTCTTTAAGTGATTTTGTGTTTGCCTTCTAAGGGCTTCTAATTTTTGATCCATTTTCTCCTGTATTTCTTTAAGAGATTTATCTATGTGTTCTACTATCAGCATCCTGACCAGTGATTTTAGATCCAAATCTTGTTTTTCTGGTGTGTTGGGGTATCTGGGACTTACTGCTGTCATGGAACTGGGTTCGGATGCTGCCATATTGCCTTGATTTCTGTTAGTAACATTCCTACATTTGCCTTTTACCATCTGGTTATCTCTGGCCTTAGTTGGTCCTGTAGTCACTAGCTGATGCTTGAATCTCCTGTGGGCTAGTAAGGCCATTTTCCCACCCCTGGATGACTGGGTTTCCCCTGGCACCGATTGCTGATGTGTTGTTCTCCTCTTGGGTGCTGTTGGATCCCTGGTGTATCTTGCTCCAAGCAATGTTATATTCGGTTATCTCTGTGGACCTGATGCTGCTTGTCTTCTCTGGTTCTGCTTGCTTAGTCCAGTCAGCAGCAAGGATGCTGGCGGCAGCCTCAGGGATTGGGGAGTGCAGAGTGCGGGGTCTCCCACAAGCCAGAGAACCCTCCCGTTCTTAGATGACTGGCTGGCGGCCTGAGTCCCCAGAGATTTTAAGCTTGGGATATCTTGGGTATCTGGTTCTGTCTGCTCAATCCAAGCAGCCACCACCAAGATGGCTGTGGTTGTGAGTACAGGGTTCCCCTCAGGGTGCAGAGCCCACACCTGGTTGGGCCCAGCAATCGCTGCTCTGCCCAGATCAATGCCTGGCGGCCTTGAGTCCCCAGAGATCCCAAATTCTGGATATCACAAGTACCTGGTTCAGCTCGCTTAGTCCAGACAGCCGCAAGGATGCTGGTGGTGGCCCCAGGGAGTGGGGAATGCGGCTTGCAGAGTCTCCTGCAGGGCAGAGAACCCATGCCCTGCTGGAACACAGGAACTGCTGCTCTGCCCAGCTCCCGTTCTTAGGTGACTGGCTGGTGGCCCGAGTCCCCAGAGATCTTAAGCTTGGGATATCTCAGGTATCTGGTTCTGCCTGCACAATCTAAGCAGCCGCCACCAAGATGGCCGCGGTTGCACTTATCATGACAATTTTAAGGAGAACATACATCTAGATGGTGAGTTGGAGAAACCAAGCTTTAAAGCAAAGAACTATTTCTCTCTATTTATATTTTTTGTCCTATATAAGGCCATCTGAGGTAGTGAGGTGAATTTCTTAATACTGAAGATGAATTTTGTGTTACTGTTTCCATATTTGATACCCCATGGGCCTGCATAGCTTGGATTTTGCAAAATCAGCGCTGCATTCACCCAGCATGCTTGAAGCTATCACGAGAGGAGGAATGACATGTGGTGTTTAAACATTAGCCTGAGTCACGAGGCACAAAGCACCCTTGCCAGGATTCAGGAAAGAAGTTCCAAAAAGTGAATCAATGCCTGCAAGTATTATGTGATGCTTTTTCCTCAGGTTTTGAAGAGATGCCATTTTGGACTTTGTCCTGTAGCCATGGCAACTAAAATAGAGCAATAATACAATGGTGCTGAATCTACTAATGATAACGAAGCTGTTCAAACTCCCTGGGGATGATCAGGAAACCCTTGCCTGGCATTTTGGCTGTTTATCTCTACTGTGCCACCCACACCATTGGCAGGTGATCCTAGGAGATGCTAGGGTATATGTAGGAATAAAAGGCTGACTAAAAGCCAGACTCTGTGATCAGATTCTATGAGGTCATGGCCCATAATCGCGTGGAGCATTGCTGTGCTGCTGCTGTTTGAAGGCCACCCACATTCCTATAACCATCCGTCTAGCCATGATCTGTAAGAAAGTATGATAGACTTACTTGTCTCCTCAAGTTGAACTTTGGTGAGATCTTACTTCTAGCCCGTGTGAAACATAATTAATCTTATGGAAAGAAATAGATAGACCCTGACGTGCAGGGTTGTTATTATAGCTACTTTGGGTTATGAGTCCACTGGAAAATGTTATTGAGTTTATACTGTCTGCTAATAGTTAATAATCCATCACAATGATATTAAAGATAGCTAACCTTTCCACAGCGTGCAGCAAAGAAGCCTAGGCCAGCCGCCTCAGCTCACCACTCTCCTCTCTGAAGGAGAAACAAGTGGGAAAGAGCCTAGGAACCTTGGCCAGGGCACTGTGGCCGTGGCCTTTCTCTCTAAAGATGCCTGCTTAGCTCTTTGCCCCATGCACAAGGCTGAGCTAGCATAAATAGGTTTTGGATGTTTCTAGAATATAAACTCCTTCTAGAACCAAGTCAAATCATTTTTGATTGATTCACTTCTTATAAAAGAAGAATAACAAAAGGATTTGACTGTGAAATTCTGGCAATCTCAGAAGTTAGGAAGTATTGCTAACTCTGACTGCAACCCCCTTGTCTGCTCTGTCCCCTTATCGCCCTCCAGCCCCCTGATCTGCTCTGTCCCCCTACCTCCTCCACCCCCGATCTGCTCTGTCTTCCTGTTTCCCTTTATATTCCCCCTGGCCATGATCCATCCTCTCCATCAGCCACATTTTGCCATGCCCTACTTAAAGGTAATTTATCATTACTAAAGTTTTTCATTTTAATGCACCCTCTATTGGCAAAAAGCACCACAATGTGGTGACTAAGGATATAAATTGTAAAAATGAACAATGTTCCCTGTATCCAAGAAGTCCTTGAGGTTTGAGGTACTTAGATAATTATTTTTCAATATTACTTTAGTGTGGAATTAAGAGTAAAATCAAAGTAAAAATCAAACAAACAAACAAGTTCTTCATTAGCAGATGCCCTTTACTATTTATACGAAGTGATACCTTCATACTGAACATTTTTTAGGGCTGATAATCTCAGATATCTAATTATAAATCTGTCATTTTTACAGAATATGCAAAAAGTATTCAAGACAAAGATTCTCTTAAGATGTGCCTTTGTGTGTAAAGAATAGCACAGGTCCTTTGAGAAGTTTTTTTTTTTTAAATGAGCTGTAAAAAATGGCTCTGAGGTAAAGAACCTATACTGTTCTTCTTCCGAGGACCTGGGCTTGCTTCTGTACCCCCAAGTGGTGGCTCACCACCATCTGGAACTCTACTTCCAGAGCATTCAACACCCTGTTGTGGCTCTGCAGGCATCTGAACTTTCATGGTGCGTGCGGGCATACACACCACACAAATGGAAAACGATTTAAAGACCTAGACCTTTAGAAAACCCAAATATATTTTTTATGATACATAGGAAAAAAAACAACAATTTTCTGTTGCAAAGGACTACTATACATACCCATCTCAGAGACACGGGCTTTCGACGGTATGTACAACAGGAAAATGACAGCCAGAAGCACGTGTTTGATAGCATTTCCATGACGTACATCACCTCTCCAGATCCACAAAGGAAACCACCTCAGGGAATGTACAATCCTGACAGAGCAGTTATGATGCATGGCGCGGGTAAATGGTCATTTTATATTTTAGGTACAGCTCTCAAGCAACAGGAGAGGATTGAGAAACAGCCACCTCTCGCTCTGATATGCCTTTGCAGGTCCTTGGCTCAGGGCTCATGCCCTTCTTTCTCTTCTTTGGTGGCCTCACATCATGAGACACCGCCCCCCATCCTTTGCTGAGTGGCAAACAGAGCAGCTGAGTTTGGAATGGAGACTACTAGGACCTGTTGATGAGTATGTGTGCCAGCCATATTAAGTCAATGAAAGTATCAGCTACAGTGAGCAAGCAGGCAACTGAGTGAGAAAGAACATTAATTAGCATGGAAATACGATTTCTATCTTTGGAGTAGCAAGCAGCTTTCAGAGTTAACTGATGTGATATGATTTTAAATTATACAGAAATCTATATTCATCTACTTTGTGGTATTTCTGTATTTTTTTACTGTGTCTCTCAGCAAAGTTGTTTTTTGCTCGTTATTTTTGTTTGTTTAAGGTGTCCATATTTTGGCATCTCTACAATTAGCTATAAAGTAAGTGCGCATACTTAATTATTTTCTGGTTTTAGACTGAGAATACAGAATTTTCAGGGTTTTATATGAGAGGTGATTGTCTTGTGGTAGGATAATAAGCCAAGTCTATGAAGAGTTTGAGTCAGTTTAGGGTGCTTACAAGTTTTCTAGGTGTCCCTACATAAGAGATATAAGAGATATACTCCCACAGAGGATACACTTTCTGTGACTTAACCGTTTATTCAGTAAACACCACCTACCTGCCAAGTGCCGAAGACAACATTGCATGCGTGTGGCATTACAGCAGCTGAGAGTCTGCCCCCCCCCCGAACATTATGTCTTTGGGTTAAGATACATTCTAAACAAAATTCTCCCCAATACTTAGTGAAAATGTGTGAGACAAACCTGTGTGCAAGAAGAAAACTCATCCCGGCTGTGGGAGGATGGGGAATGGTGGTTTCAGGAAAGAGTTGCTTAAGGAATATCCTTTGAACTGAGATCTGAAAGCAAAATGGGGTGGCATGGTTTAGGGGAGAAGGTCTGAGAGGTAAACTTGGTATGGGTGGTAATTATTATAAAAGTACCAAGGATAAAGGGAGGATTGCAATGTGTGGCTGTGACTGAAGCTGGAGCCCATGAGAGAAGAATGTCTAACTGATCAGTAAAGAGAGACCAGCTGCCCTGCTGTCCCCTGACCATTCAGACCCTGCCCCGCTTCCTCCAGCCAACCCTTAATTCAGGGCACACTCAGCTCCATGGCCTTCTGTTGAAAGTGTAATTATTTTGTAATTATTTAAGACCCATCTCAAACTCATCTTCCTGCAGGATGTCTTCTGTTACATCTAAAGCTATAATTAATCAACTTCTTCCAAACTGAACAATCTTTTAAATAGCATTACTTTGGTTTAGTTTAGTGATCTAGTGATCTTCTCTCTCTCTCTCTCTCTCTCTCTCTCTCTCTCTCTCTCTCTCTCTCTCTCCTCTCTCTCTCTCTCTCTCTCTGTATGCAAAATAGTTATATTAAATTATAAATCATATTAGTTGTAATGCCTGCCCATACTCTTGTCACATTATTATTATATTGAATTTATTCCACTCTCCAGTCTACTTTGTTTTATATCCAAAAATTTTCAGACCATTTGAAGGGTACAGATGCTGACTCTGTTGGAGATCTCTTCAGAAAATTCATCAGCATAGTCAAGGTTCATAAATTTCACATGAGATGTGAACAGATAAAGTTGAAGTTGTAGTGACATTTTGAGAGCAGCACCTCCTTTTTTATTTGAAAAGTACAGTAATTCTATGAAAGCTTGACACCATTGTTTTACTGAGAAGACAATGTAGCAACATGTATATTAATATAGTCATCTTACGATACTCACCTGGGAAGTACTTTTTGCATTCAGACCAGTTCAATTGCCCTTGAGAAGTTATACTTGTAACTAATATTTATTTGGAATTTTTAATGTTATATGTTGGTAAGGAGCATAGAGGAGATTAAAATTATTAGATTATGGGTTTTCAGATTTTTGTAATAAATCCTGAATGTGATAATATTTATGAGGATAAATATTTCATAGTCTGACAAACAGAAGCAGATAAAATCATCCTCATTTTCTATGTGTCATTGGAAGAGAATCATCTCTATTGAGGCACTAAGACACTCTCTTGTTTTCTATCTTGAGCTAAGGAAAAGCTGTTGTCCTCCATCTCCCAGCTAAGAAAAGACACTTTGTTTTTGCCAAATGAAAAGGGAGATGGAAGTACTCTGTGCTTAGAACCTCTTTTGGAATAAATGCAAGCTGAATGTGTCAAAGAACAAATAAGCACATCTTCAAAGCATATCCCTTAGTTAAAGGAATATACTGTGTGGGAGAAAATGACCAGTGCTTACGGGAGGAAAATTGATTTTTCACTGCTGACTTTGTATCTAACGACAAGGACAGCCTTAAAAAGGCATATTCAAGGCATCTTAGTCAATTGTTTTGATGAGTATTTTTTCCTATTGCTTTTGCTTGGTCCCTTTTTGCTGACATTTCAGATTTTGTTTTGTGGATGTACAATGGAGGGCTGACTATAAATTACCTTAAGCTTGATCCCAGAAATATTGATACAAGAGGGATGATTCTAACTTGGAAGAAAAGACTATGGCTATGTTGAAATCCTTGTTAGGTAAGGGAAATGCAGGATGATATTTGGAAATTTAGCTGTCTAGACAGACAACTCAGCTTCAACAGAAGGCAGCTTCTGTCTTTTGTAGGTTCAAGTTTGTGAAACTCACTTTGGCTTTGTTAGGTTTTTAGTACATTTAGCCCAAATGACTCCAATTTCTGTTGCTGGGCACTTCCTCCATCTCACGGGCTCACAAAGAGATTGCTTAGGAACCTATTAAAATCATTAAGGCAAGGATAAGCTGATCGCTAAGGATAATAAGAACCCTAACATTGAGAAATGGAGACAGACTGCAGTAAAATGGATAAGGAGGCTGCAATGATTAGAATTCTGTTGTTAGTTGGAAATAAAAAGTATCTGCGGGGTCTATCTGTGAGTCAAGCTTAATCATATATTTTGACTTCATGGTGAGTATGCCTTGTGAAATATCAGAAAAGGATGAGTCATCTACATCAAATTAAATGCCATCAAAATGTATCATCCTCCCTATTCAAAACCCAAATAAAGGATCAAAATGTATATTATATTTTATATTTAGTATTCTGTGAGAATTGTAAAAAGAGAGTAATTTTATATTGTCACTAAAAAAAGCAATACAGATAAAGTTGAACTTAATAGTATGTTTACATTTTAGTCCATTCAAATATTAAGATGTTTCACCGTACAAAACTGAGAGCTCACAGTGGTGCCCACCCATGGATTATTTCTTAAATCGGTATATAGTAATAATTCTAAGCTTCTTGAATGTGCTTTCATTTGTAGATATTTTTGAATTTCATCTACTTTTGATATCACTAGCACAGACATAAAAGATCATAAATTGAGGGAGAAGAGAGATGGCTTAAGAAAGAACTGCTTGCTCCTGCAGAAGACCTCGGTTCAATTCCCAGAACTCACCAGTATCCCACCACCTCACAACTCATGTCCTAGAGGAGTTGACACCACCTTCTTGCTCCAGAGGATACTGCGTGCATGTGTACACAGACATAATGGCAGGCAAAATACTTAAATATATAAGTAATATTAATTTAAAAAATTAAGTATATATACCCTCAAAATTCAGTGGTAAAGAAATGAGCAAAATCCTTTCTTCTCTTATGGAAGAGTGTTTTCAGTAAATATAACATTCAATAAGAAATACAGTGATAAAAACAAAATGGAAGTCTGATTTATTGGTTAAATGGAAGTTGGGTCCCAGTGAGAAGAGTGCAGAGTGAACATGCGATGGTACAGATCTGCTTGCTGACTGCATGTCTCTGCTGCAGTCTACTACAGTTGGAGCCCAGTCCCCTGACTAGAACCTCCTGAACAGCCACATCCCTTGGGGCAGACTCTTAATGTCTACAATTCTTTTCCATTTTCTCTGTTGGGGATAATGATGATTCGTGGGCTGAGAAGAGGTGTGAGCAGTATCCAGAACCTGCCTAGCATGCAGAGTGGCTGATCCTAGAGATTTCCAGCTGAGGATGGGTTTCAGGGCTTTCCTGCAGCGCAATTTAATCAGAGGAAAAAGTAGGAGTGCTAAGTAATTCTCTGAGGTGCTTGGTTCTGGGGCAACTGACCTCACTGGCCACTTGGGAAGAATGAACCTCCATACAAGAGCTATGCAGAATGGCCAGGCAGGGCCTTCCCTGTCCACAGCCATACTTTTGTGGTTTGAACATTGACGCTGCCCCTGTTGACATCCATCAAACTACAAAAGGGTAGAAGGTGATCCTGAGAAACTATTTTGAAGGATGTACAGCCCTTGCTCTCTTTGTCCTAAATTTAACCCAGAGACAGGAAGGCTGGCTACCCAGATCTGCTGTGAGCAACATTGCCAGAGAGCTAAAAGCACCTTTTATGCTGTATACAGCCACAAGGTGGGAAGAAATATTACAGTGTCCTTAGATACTTCCAAATTCTGTAGTAGTTTAGTAATTGCCATTAAAATCATTGTTATCAACTAAAATAAAATTTAAGAATGAAATAATGAATCCTTAACTTTATATGTGCTTCGGTCAAAATGTCATATGTGATATTATTTAA
The DNA here is from genome assembly GCA_964023405.1 of Apodemus agrarius. Lineage (NCBI taxonomy): Eukaryota > Metazoa > Chordata > Mammalia > Rodentia > Muridae > Apodemus > Apodemus agrarius. Next base: position 156,582,208 of record OZ030009.1, read on the forward strand.
ATTTATTTAGGTGAGGATGGACTTACTTTCTGCGATTAACACATCTGATTTAGGGTGGACTGATTTCATGTTTTATAGCCGTCTTTATGCTTATTCTAATAACCTTCATGGAGGAAGAAAACCAATTACAGAAATGCATTGACAGGAAGGAAAAAAGAGGTTTTAAAAGAAAGGTTTCCCTAACAAAAATCTAGTAGAGTTATTGCCATGCATTATAGACATAACAACAATGTTATTTGTTTAATTTAGTTAAAAATGCAGGTGCAGCAATGTTAAAAATTTTTACTAGCAAAACCAGTGTGGAGGGCTGAGGAGATGACTCAGTGGGAAAGATTGCTGTGGAGCAAAAGCAAGCGGACTGGAGTTCAAATCTCTGGGACCGGCATGAAAGCCAGGCATGGCCATCCTCTGGGAAGACAGAGAAAGAGGGGCCTAGGAACTTTCTGACTCTCTGGCAGAGCTAAAAAGACAAACTACTTCAGGTTCTCTTAAAAAAAAAATAAGACCAAGAGCAATAGAAGACACCAGACATTCTCTGTTCTCTGCATGCATGTGATGAACACACACACACACACACACACACACACACACACACACAATTGTAAAGAAGGCAATTTTTAAAATGAAAGTAAATTTTGTTTGCAGTCAAATCAAATACAATTTTGCTTTATAGTTCGTAAACTAATGTGCTATTTTTTTTAATCATGCCTGGCACTTGGGTTACACACAGACATTGTCATGCAATACATATTTAATATACCCATCCTTCTCCCACTGTCCCAAGAGTCTGCCTTTTTTATTCCCCTAGACAGTTTTACTTCGCGCTTATGTGTCTATGTAAAATCTAGGACCCACAAATGAGACCCAAAAAAAGCTTTGTGTCTGAGACTGATTTAATTTGCTTCATAAGATTAATTATTTCCAGCTGTGTCCATATTCTCCTGCAAGTAACATTATCTCATTCTTCCCAATGGCTACGTAATCTCTATTATGTGTGTACGCCACAATCCTCTATCCATTTATTTTGTTAACAGACATGTATTAGGGTTCTAAGTTTAGCTATTGTGAATAAACATCTAAGTCAGCAGACATGGAAACCTGCACAGCCACAAAGGACTAATTTCCCTATGCCCCTTACAGTGATGTGGCCTTACTGCGCGTAATTATTATGCAAGCCACACATTAGCTTACAGTGTCCCTTTGCACTAAGGTCACACTCCATGTTCTTTAAGACAAGTAGAATATTGGAATCTTTGGATGATGAGATAAAGGAAAGCATTGTTAATGGTTGTATTAATTTTCAAATGCCTGTTTTTTATTTGCTTTGTTTCGGAGACAGTGTTTCATGTATTTCAGGCTGACTTTGAACTTGCTGTGTAGCCAAGGATGTCTCTGAGCTTCGGATCCTCTTACTTCTGCTTCCTAAGTAGGATAGTAATTAGCCACGTGTTTCCCTTCCCTAAACTACAGTTAGGTTTTTGCAGGTAAAGACTGTTTTTTCCTTACCATGTCATCCTCAGCACTTGACATTCTTTTTGCCTTATGAATTATATGTTATGAGCAGATAACTAAACACATGAATCTGGAGTTTGGGGATGTCTTGGCAATGTGAGGAACTGATCCAGGAGAATGTTAAGTGAGAATAGTGAGGCCAGGCAGAGAAAAGCACAGGAAACAGGTGCTTCATTCAGTGTCGGCGATGAATAGAATAGTAAGGAGGAATTGGCGAGAAGAGTATGATACCAACAAGGTACCAGGTCTCAGGCTAAGACCTTAAAGACAGAGGGGTGCCCTTTCCAAGAGTTGGCCACTGCAAAGTCCCCAGTGTGAGTGTGGAGAATGGTTTTAACAGAGAGTCCAGGAGTGCTGTCCAGCGTTGACTGCAGTAAAGGCAGAGAGAGCTGGGATCCATCCGGTTTGGCAAGTTGGTTCCCTAGGGAGAAGTTTTAGTTAGAAGAGAAAGGAGTGAATGAATGGCTCTGTAAGGGGTGTGGTCAGTGCAGTCTCTGCTTTCAGTCAGGATAAACTTGGCCAGACTCGCAGTTATTCAGACAGGACTTGTTATCACGCAAGGCTGTTCCATGATAGACGATTCTGATTTTGTTTGTCCTTGATTTAATTTTGTTTCCCTTTATGTATACTTCCTAGGCAGCCAGCTTTCTAGAAGTTGAACATAACCTGGCAGATATGACAAGAGTCCCTGTTCTTCCACAAAGAAGTTTTATTTTCTTTTTTTTCTTTTCTACATTCTTTGTTTACATTTCAAATGATTTCCCCTTTCCCAGTTTCCCCCTCCCCATAAGTCCCATAAGCCCTCTTCCCTCCGCCCTTTCTCCAACCCCCTCCCACTTCTCTGTCCTGTTAATCCCCTATAATGCTTCATCAAGCCTTTCCAGGACCAGAGCCCTCTCCTTCCTTCTTCTTGAGATTCATTTGATATGTTAATTGTGTCTTGGGTATTCAGAGCTTCTGGGCTAATATCTACTTATCAGTGATTACATTCCATGTGTGTTCTTTTGTGATTGGGTTACCTCACTTAGGATGATATTTTCCAGATCCAACCATTTGCCTAAGAATTTCATTAATTCCTTGTTTTTAATTGCTGAGTAGTATTCCATTGTGTAAATATACCACATTTCTGTATCCGTTCCTCCATTGAGGGACATCTGGGTTCTTTCCAGCTTCTGGCTATTATAAATAAGGCTGCTATGAACATAGTGTTGCATGTGTCCTTATTGCATGCCAGGGAATCCTCTGGGTATATGCCCAGGAGTGGTATAGCAGGGTCCTCAGGAAGTTTCATGCCCAGTTTTCTGAGGAACCGCCAGATTGATTTCCAGAGTGGTTGAACCATCTTGCAATCCCACCAGCAGTGGTGGAGTGTTCCTGTTTCTCCACATCCTCACCAACACCTGCTGTCTCCTGAGTTTTTAATCTTAGCCATTCTGACTGGTGTGAGGTGAAATCTCAGGGTTGTTTTGATTTGCACTTCCCTAATGACTAATTACTTAAGGTGGTTCTCAACCATTTGAAATTCTTCAGGTGAAAATTCTTTGTATAGCTCTGTACCCCCCCATCCCCTTTTTTTTTTGTTGTTGTTGTTTTGGAGACATGATTTCTCTGTGTAGCCCTGGCTGTCCTAGAACTCACTCTGTAGACTAGGCTGGCCTCAAACTCAGAAATCCGCCTGCCTCTCCCTCCCAAGTGCTAGTATTATAGGCATGCGCCACCATGCCTGGCTCTGTACCCCATTTTGTAATAAGGTTATTTGGCTCTCTGGAGTCTAACTTCTTGAGTTCTTTGTATATATTGAATATTAACCCTTTGTTGAATGTATGGTTGGTGAAGATCTTTTCCCAATTTGTTAGTTGCCGTTTTGTCCTTCTGAAGGTGTCCTTTGCCTTACAGAAACTTTGTAATTTTATGAGGTCCCATTTGTCAATTCTTGATCTTAGAGCATAAGCAATTGGTGTTCTGTTCAGGAAATTTTCCCCTGTGCCCATGTCCTCAAGGGTCTTCTAGAGGCTACTTCCAAACTAACCTTTGATCCCTTCTCCTTGAAGGAATGGAGTTGTGTTAGGGGTCATGTGAGACTGTGGCTACTTGCACATTTCTCTTTATGTAGGTATTCTTTCCATAAACTCAGTGGGAAGGAACTTTCCTGTGTCTGCATGCCCATGTTTCCACCTGTATTCATTCTCCCACCTTTCCCTGGGGATGAGAGGTCTGCAGGTGTTTATGAAACTCGCTTCTGAATTGTCACAGCCTTGGGAGACATCTTAGGAGATGATGTCATGGTCCTGTTGCTTCTATGGATTTTAATTGAACTTATTGGAAGTTTAAGGTAGAGCAGACCAGGATTATTTTTGCCAATCAGTTCATTGCCCATGATTATACATATATAAATAGAATGATGATCTCACGAATAGCCATCTGGAAAAAAAAGCCAGAATACAGCAGAGGCCTTGGCTGGAGAATAAATGCCTTTCTACTTTGTTATAAAACATTGGAGACTCTCGTGTCTTCATCAACTCTCTTAGAAACTGGCTCCCCTCCAACATGCTCAGAAACAAAAGGGACGATTGGCTGGTCAAATGAGAAATGAGAAGACGTCACTTTTGTCATTGATCTAACTTCTGTGTATCTCTCAAGACTAAATCTTTCTTTAAATCTGTTCAGCCTTTGTGGGGAAAACTGATCATCACTGGAGCACAGCTTGATCCGGCCAAGCTATGACTGTTTACCCATTTGAGAGTATAATATTGTAATTCTTACATTAGTACTTAGCAGGGATGACTGCATAGACTAATTAACCCGTCCACACTTGGTTTCTTCCTCCCGTGGCAACCATTAGTTCCCTACTTGATCCCCAAGGTCTTCTTACAGTGTTGCGTGATCCTTATCCTTTTGAGGATCTCTTGAAGATCTCTTGAGGATCTCTAAATCACTACAGTTTAGCAGTCACATGTTTCTTCCTACTCATTCTTCCTGTAGCTGGTCCTTAAACTCTCCTTTTGAGACCGCTTCACACTTCAATAAATTACTGACAAGCTTTTTTTCTTTTTTTTAGTTTGATATTTCATTTCCTCAGAGCATATATCTGGCCACCTTGCCAAATACCCTCTCCTCTACCCTTAATTGAACTCACTTTTTATTGTCTCTATCTCCCCCTGTGCCAATTACATTATTATTTGTGAAGCTTCATTTAAAATGTTTCTTACAATTGTGAACTGTTATAATCCTATCCAAATCCAACTCTTAAATCATACTTTTAGGACCTTCCTTCTATTTATCCACTGAGTCTTTGGCATTACCTCTTACAGACAGCCTTTATTACAAATACAACTGTATTTGTTTTCTTGGTAATGGTAGGCAGACTATACCAAATTTACTTTTAGCATAGTTATTTGACTTATGTATGTATATGTATGTGTATGTGTATGTGTAATGTATATATAATGTATATGTATATGTATGTATGTCAACTTAAGTTTAACTACTTGTTGAAATGTCTGCTGCCTTTCCTTTTTCAATGTCATTTCATTGTAAGAGGCTCAATCACAAGGATTACATAAAAATCTGCTCATTTTTGATATATCTGTGATAGTGAAAGCTGACATGGGCCAGCAGGAAAGGGAACCCACTGATCATCCTTCTGAAGCTAGCATCAACACTTTCAAGACTGTCCTAATAAGATTTTCTATATTCAGACCAGGACCATGACTTCATTCTTACTCACCTTAGAATAAATGACATCAGCTTTGGCATTAATCCAATTTTACCATTAACTTTCTCCATAAAATTTGATTAAGAGGTATTGCAGGACTTTCATAATTAAGGAGAGTGCATTCATGAGATTATTTTCTGTCCATGGTTTGTTGTATTCTGGATGATACTGACATTTACTACCTGTTAAGTGAAATGCCTTGTTGAACAACCTCTTATCTAATGAAGAATTCCTAACATTAGTTTCTACTTCAGGTCTAAACTCCCATCTTCACAAGTAATTGAGTTTTCAGATTTGTTGACTGTGCATATAGGAATATTGAAGTAGCTACGTAGTTCCTGGTTACTTTCTTTGTGCCTCTTCAGTGAATCAGTGTATAGTACAGTAAATACATTGCTAATGCTTGTTAATACTAGTTGCTGATTAATATAGTTGGTTGATAGCCATACACTAATGACTCTTCCATTATTGATTAGAAAGTGTTAACTGTAGGAACACATCTTCATGAGTCAAATACTTAACTCTGAATCTGCAGTAACTTTTATTTGGTAAGAGTATTTGAAGTAGTCAAGTTTTATCATTATCTGATTTTCTTTTTAGTTATGATATATAGCAGTTGAAAAATAAGGTTTCTAAATGGTGTTATTTTGGGGGGGCTACACTGTGAATTTATCAGTTGCTTTTCTTTAACTTCAATATAGGTTATTTTGGGTATTTTTTTCTTTTAATATTTTGCAGAATTGATATTTGGAGATTTCTGTAAAGTTACTTGTAATTGAACATAGCAGATTTAGACTGTCCTGATCTAACTTGCCCTTAAGAGGCTGAATTAGTGGGTGGCCTTTCCTCTTTTTTCCGTATGGTTCTGAAGATCAAACCCAAACTTGCATTATATATGCCAGGATAAGCAAGAATTCAGCCACTGGCCTATAACACAGTTAGAGTGGTTTTGTTTGTTCGTTATTAGAGAACATTCTCTTGAAATGCTGCCAGCCATTGGTGCTGGCATCTTTCCTAAAGGATGTTCTCTTTAGATGGAGCTGTGAGCTGCTATAATAGAACACTGTTCTAGCTGACTCAAGAGATAGCAGATTTGAAGTTTCAACAGTGGATTTTTAAAGGACAAATTTTCTTCTTTAACCTGAAAACAGTTCTTTTCTTTTTATTCCGTAATCTCTATCTGTGTCATGATCATGGTATTGTCTATATTTCAAATAAATAACTTAATTTTTATTTTTGAACACAAAATGTAATTGAACAAAATAGTTGTAGATTATTTTAGGTGATACGAGGAACAACAGGATGTCTTTGGTCTTAATTTTATTTATTTTAAAAAGATTTATTATAATTTTGTGTTTATAGGTGCCTATGTGGGTATGTGCATATAGATGTGGATACCTGAGAAAACCAGAAGAAGTTGTGAAATTCTCTGTAGCTGGATATATAGGCAGATGAAAGCTGCTAGAAATAGGTGCTAGGAACCAAATTTGGCTAAAACACTACCAAGAAATCTGGCCAAGTGTGTGCCCTTGTAGTTACTATTGTCTGTTACACGAGTCCTATTTGCATATCATAGAACTAGGCATTTCATAACCAACGTTGTGCCACTTATATGATGACCCTGGGCTCCTGAAAGGCTAAGCAGTTTCCCCTTGGAATTTAGTCCTTTTCTTCACCACATTGCTTTCTCTGCCCAGAGACAGGAAAGGAAAGGATAGGTGGACAGGGAGAGAATATAACTTTGCATCATCATATACATTCTGAGCCTGTAGCATTCCTAGATCAAGTGTGGGGATAGAAAATGCGTATGTAAGTCACATGAGATCACAAATGGCCACAGAGATGCAGGTGGTGAGTTGAAGGCTCTCCTGAGACCTGTGAACTGTTGGGCTCTGGACCTGACAGAGAGACTGGGACAGCTTTTACAGGACAGAGGATGGTCACTGTTAGGCTCTCCTACATGGATATCTAGAGCCGGCTCCACCAATTGAGTCCAGGCATAAGAACTTGTGAAGGAAAAAAATGTGTTGCCGTCCCTGACTGAGACTGTCACTCAAGTGATGCTAGCTCGGAAGATGGCGGGAAGAAGGAAGTAAAGCCGCTAGACTAGGGACTGAGCCAATCACGTGCTGGGTCTGTGACAGGACTGTAGTCTTCCGGATGTCCCCAGGATGTAGTACTCAGAACCTCTGATGTGAAGGAGAGAGAAATATGATTCTGGGAACAAAATGATTTAGAAAGAAACATAATAGAGTTGATAATGGAGTTATATCGAATAAATAAAACTAAATTGAAAAATTTCTCACTTCAGGTAAAATTACATGTAATTCCACAAGTCATAAGAAAATTCAGCGAAAAATATTGGCCACTGAAAATAAGTATGTCCTAGAACAGTGCTTCTCAAGCTTCCTTATTCTGCAACCCTTTAGTACCTTTCTTCATGTTGTGGTGACCCCCAACCAGAAAGTTACTACTTCATAATTTTGCTACAGTTATAAGTTGCAATGTGAAGATCTGTTATGTGGAATGTCAGATATGTGACATCCCTCTTCAAAGGGTTGTGACTAACAGATTGAGAAACACTAGCCTAGAAGCATTTGATCCATCAAAACTGCCTAGGAAATTATCTCTGAAATTCTGAAAATATGCCATAGGGAATGACAGTCATAAAGGCATAAAATGGAGCAAAAAAGGTTAATTCTTTAGTTATTACATATTTGATATTTAATATTATATTATTAAATGCTTATTGAGACAACCCTGTCACAGGTGCTGGACATTATAGTAATAAGCAAAGAGATCACTGTAGTCACATAGAGAACAGATATTTGGGGGTGGGGAAAATTGGCTTTTTCAAGACAGAAATAAAATAAGAATGAATAAAATTTTGAAAATAAAAAGATAATTATTACAGTAAACTTTGTAACAAAGTCTATGTTATATACTTGACCAAGAGACAAATTATATACTTGGATGCTCTTACTGAGAAAACCACCTAAAAGGCAGTATGGATAGATATGAAAAGGAAAGAGTGGGGGGTGGAAACTGTGGAGGAGGGGCTAGTACAGTTTAAAAGATGTAAGTGTGTGTCTAGTGGGAGTGGCAAGTGAAAGCAGACATTTTGGTGGAAAGAAAAAATTGACAGTTGAAAATGAGATTTCTCCCATGGAAAACTTTAGACTGAGATCCTACCTGGATCTATAAAAATAAATGTATATCTGAACACTAGTGGTTAAACTATAGAAGAGAGATGGGGTAAAAAGGGACCCTTAACTCTTTGCAATAAAATGATGGTGATGATGATGATGATGATGATGATGATGATGATGATGATAAACACAAAACTTGTTTCTCTAAATCTTAAACTGAAAGCAGTTTTGGTGGGCAAATACTACTGACATATATTCTAAAATTTTATGACATAGTATGCACTAAAAGACAGTGAATGAAAATATAAGTTGAATAAGCAATTTTTAGAATTAAATGCACTCAAGGACCTAAGATACTTGTGGGATTGAAATGAAAACATTAAGCCATCAAATTTAACTCTGTGTAAAAGTAATAGTTACAGATCAGTTGGTGGGGGTGCACTCCTTTAATCCCAGCACTTGGGAAGCAGAGGTGGGCAGATCTCTGTGAATCCAGGCTAATCAGGACAGCCATGGTTACACAGAGGAATCATGTTTCATGCCCCAACCCAAAATAATAGCTAATGACTAGATATAAAGAAAGTGTAATACTGTACAAAAGTAAGAAATAGGAGCAGACTAGTTAGAGAGGAAACACGAGTGGTTAATAGATACAAATTCAAATTCAATGGCCAGAGGTTGGACGTGTGCAAGCATGGATAGAAATGCACACAGCTGTTGTCTGCCATCCCTGGCAGCAGCCGGCAGTGGGATCTGTGCTGACCTTAGCATGACAGCCGAACATGTCAGCTTCTGGGAGTCTGGAAGGAATGTGTTCTGGGGAAAGAATGGCCATTGGCACAAGCAGAAGAGTAGAGGAGAATCTACTCCTGGGGTCTGCGCCTATCTCGGTAATATTTTATGTATGTAATAGTAAAACCAGGGGCACCATGCCACAGTGTGTTAAAGGTTGGTAGTGTATAGCTGGGATTTCATATTTTACTAACTATGGCCGTGTGTGTTTGAAATGAGACATGTTGAACTTCTGGCTCCTGAAGTTTTATGCAAAACGATGGATTGGTTCAACAGCTAGGTCAGTTTTCTAGAGTGAGTCATGCTGTCTGATAACTTCTGTTCAGGGGCTCCTAACCCTCTCTAAGGACACACAGACCTACTCAGCCTAGCCTTTCTTAGCTCTTTGCTCCATAGACCTACCTCACTCCATCTTTTTGCCCCACATGGGACCCATGCCTTTTTTCTTATCCTTGAGAGTCTTCCTTCTAGAGTATTGCTGTCTCCTACTTGGGAAATCTCAGGAAAAATTTAAGCGGTGTTTGAATGCCTTTTGATTTTGCTCCTGATCCTGTGGTTGTAGTACAAACGGAGTCATTGCTCATTAGAGACATCTTCCTGGTATTTGAGGGCGGTCTGTGGATCATGTCATTGTACCCTTGTGTTGGGACCAAGCAGTGCCTGGTATGGATTCGTGGTCCATTATTTGCTCTTGGCACTTATTGCAGGTATTGCCGGGGCTGAATTCTAATGAGCAGTAACCAACTTGCGATACTGAATTAATTATATGCAAGCTCTTTCAAAGAAAAGCTTGATTACTGTTTTAGGAAAGGAGAAACTAATTCTCAGTAAAAGTGAGAAATAATAAGGTAATTGTCATTTTGGAAGTTGTCCAGATTTATCTTTCTTAATCTAGTTTGTAAAACTTCATCAACCCATGTTCCTTTATTTTGAAAAGTAGACAGCAAACAAGACTACTACGAGATTATGGCTGTGGGCCTCAGCCTTCTTGGTGGGGGAGTCAGAACACAGCTTTAGGAAGTCATTTTTCTCCTGAGTAAATTTTCTTGCCAGTTCTTTTTTTTTTTTTTAAACAAGTAACCATTGCCTTTGCAGAGCCCTGACGAACCTTGCTGTCAGGGCCTTTGCTCATCTATTGATCGTTAAACAGCAGTAATTGGAAACCAAACATTTTCTTCATGCATTTTATATTCTTTGTTTTCTAACAGCAAATGGTTTCCTTTGGACTTTTTCAGGGCCTTCTACTTGGACAAGTCAAATTCCCCACCGAATGCTACTTCTAAAGCTGCCTACATAGATAAGGTAAAATAGTGATTGCATTCACTAATCCCATATCTTTACCTGCATTCCTGGTAGCTCTTGTGCTGCTCCTCTGAACGCTGTCTGACTGTAGATATTTGCAATCCTCAACCTGCTGCCTCCATCAAAATATGATATTTTAGATCAGTAATCTAAAAGCTGGGACAGATGAATTGCAAGCCACCTAAACGGACTTCTAAGCATGCTGAGCTGTGTGTCCCCACTTTTCGTTTTAGCTCATGAGGCCTCTCAATGCTTTAGATGAACTGTACCGGCTCATCACCTCATTTATCAGATCCAAGCGCATCGCTGCCTGTGTGAACACACCTTGCGGTGCCTCTGGAGTCGGACTGCTGTCAGTCTCTTCGGAGCTGTGCGACAGGCTCGGTGCCTGTCACATCATCATGTGCAGCAGTGGTGTGCACCGGTATGTGAACTTCTCTACCTTTCTGGCATTCTTCTTGATCCGTATTTAATGTGGCGTACTTTGGCTGAATTAAAACTCAAAATGTTCAAATGACTCAGATGTGTTCAGGTACAATGGGAGATATTTTCTGGTTTGGATTCTTGTGGTTTTGTTAACTTTGCACAGACCAATTAAAACAATCCTCTCTTTATGCCAAGATAGCTGAGATTGGTGTCTCTCTCATGTTTGCATCACTATTTTAGTATTTTAATTTCAAAATGAGCGTCTTTCATATTCACTGCAGGAATTTCCTAGTTGGAGTTGAACACCAGTTTCCTAGGGGTATTTAACAAATATTCTGTCCTTCAGTTTCTGACATCCCTAGAGCCAAATTGTCATGAGCACAGTATTCATGGAGATAGCTAACTGCCTTGCTCCCCTGGTCAGCAAAGTGATGGTCCCTCCGACCGATCACCTGATAAGATAGTCTCTTCCTGAGAAAGCATGCCAACTGAGTTGTCTGGGGTAGCCACGGCAGCTGCATCAGCCTGAGCTCCGTCAGCTTCAGCCTCCGATGGGAATGAGCATCCCAACTCAAACCTCTCTTCATGATCCTGTCTTCCTCCCTTCTTATTTTCTTCTGGACGTGAAACCTTATAAATGGAAATGATGAGAGCGAGCATAGTCCAGCACAGTCAACGCAGCCAGAAGGGAGCAGCAGAGCCGGGCACGAACAGCTCAGCCAAGGACACGCGGTGCTTTCAGCAGGGGCAGCCATCTTGCCCCAGACCCCCGCACGCAAACAGCGGGCACACTGGACGCAGTGAGCGGCTGGAATCAGGTGCGTGGCCAGAGTTATAGCTTAGCTTAGCTCTGCAGCAGATCCGGGCACAGAAAGATCAGCTGCGGGTGCAGACTACCGGCCGGGACCAGCTCTCTGAGCGGACTAGCAGCGAGGGGCCACTGGGCCGCCTCGGGGCACAGCTCGGCACTCTAGCAGCTGGAGTCAGGGACCTGGACTCAGAGCGAGCATAGTCCAGCACAGACAAGCTGCCAGAAGGGATCTGTCTCCTGGGGACAGGCGTGCTGTGCTTTCAGCAGGGCGCCATCTACAATAAGACCAACTAGCGCCAGAGATAAAGAGATGGCAAAAGGCAAACGTAGGAACGTTATTAACAGAAATCAAGGCAATATGGCACCATCTGAACCCAATTCGCCAACCACAGCAAGTCCAGGATACCCCAGCACACCAGAAAAACAAGAGTTAGATATAAAAGCACAGGTCATGATGCTCCTAGAGGAATACAAAAAAGACATAAACAAATCTCTTAAAGAAATGCAGGGGAACATCAATAGAGTAGAAGCTCTTACAATCCAAACACAAAAAACACTTAAAGAACTCTAGGAGAATATGGGCCATCAGACAGAAACCAATAAAGAGGAAGTGAGAAAATCAGTTAAAGAAATGCAGGAGAACTTGAAACAACAGGCAGAAGTCATGAAAGAGGGAGCACAAAAATATATTAAAGAATTACATGAAAACACAAACAAACAAATGATGGAACTGAGCAAAACCATCCAAGATCTGAACACAGAGGTAGAAACAACTAAGAAATCACAAAAGGAGGCAACCTTGGAGATAGAAAACCTTGGGAAGAAAACAGGGGTCGTAGATGCAAACATAAACAACAGAATACAAGAAATAGAAATAAGAATCTCCGATGCTGAAGATAACATAGTAACCATTGACTCCACAGTCAAAGAAAATGCAAAATCCAAAAGGCTTGTAACCCAAAACATCCAGGAAATCCAGGACACAATGAGAAGACCAAACCTAAGGATTATAGGGATAGATGAGAGTGAAGATCTACAACTTAAAGGGCCAGCAAATATCTTTAACAAAATTATGGAAGAAAACTTTCCTAACTTAAAGAGAGAGATGCCCATGAATGTACAAGAAGCCGACAGAACTCCAAACAGACTGGACCAGAACAGAAACACCTCCCGTCACATAATAATCAAAACCCCAAATGTACTAAACAAAGAAAGAATATTAAAGGCAGTAAGAGAAAAGGGCCAAGTAACATATAAAGGAAGACCTATCAGAATCACACCAGACTTCTCTCCAGAAACCATGAAAGCTAGAAGATCCTGGGCAGACCTCATGCAGACCCTAAGAGAAAACAAATGTCAGCCAAGACTACTATACCCAGCAAAACTCTCAATCAACATAGATGGAGAAATCAAAATATTCCATGACAGGACCAAATTTACACAATATCTTTCCACTAACCCAGCTCTACAAAGGATAATAGGAGGAAAACTCCAACACAAGGAAGGAAATGGCACCCAAGAAAAAGCAAGACAGTAAACTTCTTCCATCAAACTCAAAGGAAGATAACTACTCAAAAACAAAAATAACATAAAAAATGTCAGGAAGTAATAATCTCTATTCCTTAATATCTCTTAACATCAATGGACTCAACTCCCCATTAAAAAGACATAGACTAACAGACTGGATACGGAAACAGGACCCTACATTTTGCTGCTTACAGGAAACACACCTCAGAGTCAAAGACAAACCCTACCTTAGAGTAAAAGGATGGAAGACAATTTTGCAAGCAAATGGTCACAGGAAGCAAGCTGGAATAGCCATTTTAATATCAGATAAAATTGACTTTCAACCCAAAGTCATCAAAAGAGACACAGAAGGTCACTTCCTGCTAGTCAAAGGAAGAATCCACCAAGAGGAACTCACAATTCTAAACATCTACGCTCCAAATGTAAGGGCACCCTCATTTGTAAAAGAAACCTTACTAAAGCTCAAAGCACACATTGCACCTAACACAATGATTGTGGGGGACCTCAATACTCCTCTATCTACAGTGGACCGACCAGGAAAACAGAAACTAAACAGAGACATGGAGAAACTCATCGAAACTTTGGAGCAATTGGATTTAACAGATATATATAGAACATTTCACCCTAAAGCAAAAGACTATACCTTTTTCTCAGCCCCTCATGGTACCTTCTCCAAAATCGACCATATAATTGGACATAAGACAGATCTCAACAAATATAAAAAGATCGAACTAATCCCATGCCTCTTATCAGATCACCATGGAGTAAGAGTGTTCTTCAATAGCAACAAAAACAACAGAAAAATCCCCATACGCTTGGAGGCTGAACAATATTCTACTCAATGATACCTTAGTCCAGGAAGAAATAAAGAAAGAAATCAAAGAATTCTTAGAACTTAATGAAAATGAAGGCACAACATACCCAAATCTATGGGACACAATGAAAGCAGTGCTTAGAGGAAAACTCATAGCCCTGAGTGTCTCCAAAAAGAAACAGGAGAGAGCATATACCAGCAACTTAATGGCGCACTTGAAAGCTCTGGAACAAAAAGAAGCAATTTCACCCAGGAGGAGTAGAAGACAGGAAATCATCAAACTCAGGGCTGAAATCAATCAAGTTGAAACAAAAAGAACCATACAAAGAATCAACAAAACCAGGAGCTGGTTCTTTGAGAAGATCAACAAGATAGATAAACCCCTAGCCAGACTTACTAAAGGGCACAGAGACAGTATTCAAATTAACAAAATTAGAAATGAAAAGGGAGATATAACAACAGAAACTGAGGAAATTCAAAAAATCATCAGATCCTACTACAAAAACCTATACCTATATGAGACACAACTGGAGAATCTGGAGGAAATGGACAATTTCCTCGACAGCTACCAAATACCAAAATTAAACCAGGATCAAATAGATCGTCTAAACAGACCCATAACCCCCAAAGAAATAGAAGGGGTCATAGACAGTCTTCCAACCAAAAAGAGCACAGGACCAGACGGTTTTAGTGCAGAATTCTATCAGACCTTCAAAGAAGTCCTGATACCGATACTCTTCAAATTATTCCACAAAATAGAAACTGAAGGAACACTACCCAACTCATTCTATGAAGCCACAATTACCCTGATACCAAAACCTCACAAAGATCCAACTAAGAAAGAGAACTACAGGCCAATTTCTCTTATGAATATCGATGCAAAAATACTAAACAAAATACTTGCCAACCGCATCCAAGAACACATCAAAACGATCATTCACCATGATCAAGTTGGCTTCATCCCAGGGATGCAGGGATGGTTCAATATACGGAAATCCATCAACGTAATCCACTACATAAACAAACTCAAAGAAAAAAACCACATGGTCATCTCATTAGATGCTGAAAAAGCATTTGACAAAATTCAGCATCCTTTCATGCTAAAGGTCCTAGAAAGAACAGGAATTCAAGGCCCATATCTAAACATAGTAAAAGCAATATACAGCAGACCAGTAGCCAACATTAAGGTAAACGGAGAAAAACTCGAAGCAATCCCTCTAAAATCAGGGACTAGACAAGGCTGTCCCCTCTCGCCATATCTCTTCAATATAGTACTTGAGGTACTAGCTAGAGCAATTCGACAACAGAGGGAAGTCAAAGGGATACAAATCGGAAAGGAAGAAGTCAAACTATCACTATTTGCAGATGATATGATAGTTTACTTAAGTGACCCAAAAACCTCCACCAGAGAACTCCTGCAACTGATAAACAACTTCAGCAAAGTGGCTGGCTATAAAATCAACTCAAGTAAATCAGTAGCCTTCCTATACGCGAAGGATAAGCAGGCCGAGAAAGAAATTAGGGAAATGACACCCTTCACAATAGCCACAAATGATATAAAGTATCTTGGAGTGACGCTAACCAAACATGTGAAAGATTTATACGACAAAAACTTCAGGTCTCTGAAGAGGGAAATTGAAGAAGACATCAGAAAATGGGAAAATCTTCCATGCTCGTGGGTTGGCAGGACTAATATAGTCAAAATGGCAATCTTGCCCAAAGCAATATACAGATTCAATGCAATTCCCATCAAAATCCCAACTCAGTTCTTCATAGAGCTAGAAAGAGCAATTCTCAAATTCATCTGGAATAACAAAAAACCAAGAATAGCTAAAACTATCATCAACAGCAAAAGAACTTCTGGGGGAATCAATATCCCGGACCTCAAGCAATATTACAGAGCAGTGGTATTAAAAACTGCATGGTATTGGTTCAGTGACAGGGAAGCGGATCAATGGAATAGGATCGAAGACCCAGAATTGAACCCACACATCTATGGCCAATTGATCTTCGACAAAGGAGCTGAAAACATCCAGTGGAAAAAAGATAGCCTTTTCAACAGATGGTGCTGGCTCAACTGGAGGTCAACATGCAGAAGAATGAGAATTGATCCACTCTTATCTCCTTGCACTAAGCTCAACTCCAAGTGGATCAAAGACCTCCACATAAAACCAGACACACTAAAACTAATAGAAAAGAAACTGGGGAAGACCCTTGAGGACATTGGCTCAGGGGAAAAATTCCTGAACAGAACACCAATTGCTTATGCTCTAAGAGCAAGAATAGACAAATGGGACCTCATAAAACTACAAAGTTTCTGTAAGGCAAAAGACACTGTCAAAAGGATAAATCGGCAACCAACAAATTGGGAAAAAATCTTCACCAACCCCACATCCGACAGAGGGCTAATCTCCAATGTATACAAAGAACTCAAGAGGTTAGACCCCAGAAAACCAAATAACCCTATCCAAAAATGGGGTACAGAGCTAAACAGAGTCTTTTCACCTGAAGAAATTCGGATGGCTGAGAAACACCTTAAAAAATGTTCAACATCACTAGTCATTAGGGAAATGCAAATTAAAACAACCCTGAGATTTCACCTCACACCAGTCAGAATGGCTAAGATTAAAAACTCAGAAGACATCAGGTGTTGGCGAGGATGTGGAGAAAGAGGAACACTCCTCCACTGCTGGTGGGAATGCAAGCTGGTACAACCACTCTGGAAATCAGTATGGCGGTTCCTCAGAAAACTGGGTGTGATACTTCCGGAGGACCCAGCCATACCACTCCTGGGAATATACCCAGAAGATTCACCAGCATGCAATAAGGATACATGCTCCACTATGTTCATAGCAGCTTTATATATAATAGCCAGAAGCTGGAAAGAACCCAGATGTCCCTCAACAGAAGAATGGATACAAAAAATGTGGTATATATACACAATGGTGTACTATACAGCCATTAGAAACAATGAATTCATGAAATTCTTAGAGAAATGGATGGAGCTGGAGAATGTCATACTAAGTGAGGTGACCCAGTCTCAAAAGAATACCCATGGTATACAGTCACTGATAAGTGGATATTAGCCTAGAAGCTTAGAACACCAAAGACACAAATCACATATCAAGTGATGTCTCACAAGAAGAAAGGAGTGGACACTGGTGCTAGAATGGACCAAAACATCATTGTGGGAGAGTACAAGAACAGTAAAGTGGGAGGGGTGGATGCGGGAGCAGGGGGAGGGAAAAGGACATGTGGGACCTTTGGGGGTGGGGAACCAGAAAAAGGGAAATGAATTGTAAATATAGAATATATACAATAAAAAAAATTTTAATATTAAAAAAAAAATAAATGGAAATGATAAGGTAGAATTTTAGCCTTCCCTTCAATCTAATGGCCTCATGTCATAGGATAGACTCTCTTAGTATTAGGCTGTTTAGACTTTGAAGTTCATGATTATTTATTTATTCATGTTATTTGGTCCTTATGCTGTATGACACCGTACAGTAAGAGTGTTCCTGTTGGAGACAAGAATGATTAGCAAATAGGAACAATATGACAGTTAATAGAATTAATGGTAAAGATAACAAGGATGAAAACACAACAAAAACTACAGTGTAAGAAAATATAACTTAGAACATCTAAAGGTAATGAGCAGGATTCAGAGTTAATCAATTGATCTTCCAGAGCATTAGATCCGAACCAGTCCATGGAAGCAATGTCTCAACTAGGATAATAGATTATAGAAAGCAGAGAAGTGCTATGCAAGGCAGTAGGTTCTATAGTCCAGGACATTTACAAAGTCTAGTTTTGAAGCCCATTATAACTTTACATATGAATTTGACAAGACTAGTCCTCAAGGCATATTGCATAATTGTTTTACTAGCAAGGAAATTACTTTTCTGATAACTCCCTGTTCATTCAGCCTCTTCTCATTCATTCATTCTTTGCCCTCTCTATGTTCACTAAGCACTGATTAGCCTCCACGCTATTCTTGTTGCTGGGCTAACTGTATTAAAAAGAGAAAGGGCCCACTTGTATATGGTATATGTGCATTATGTATATGGTATGCATGCATTGCATTGTGGGAGATGGATGATAAAGGAAAAATACATTGTGTTGCAGGTGGATTGACTCCAGAGAGTTGAGAGTAGTAGAAAGTACCAGCATGAGAAAGGGGTATACCTTCTGAGGGCTGGGCAAATTCCTAAGGCCTTTAGGAAGTGAGTGAGCCATTCGTTCACTTGTATGAGATGGAGCCTTCCAGCTACAGAGAGACAGAACAGGAAGCCTTTTGCTGGAGTATACTGGCTGGGTTTAAGGAATAACACAAACTCCATGGTGGACCCAACATAGTGGCATCACCTTGACTTTTTGTGTTCTTGCATTCTGTAGTTCACAATCAGTTATCAGAGGAGCAGAACAAGCAGACAGACGCTTGCAACTTTGCATCTAGAAACACATGCTCTTACCCTTACACTGGTTTACTGAAATTTAAAGAAATTCAGTATGCCATTTGATGCTACCAGTCATAAGCAAATGTCCAAATTACATTTACAGACATTCCACAAGCACTTTTAAAGCTTAATGGATGTTGTCAGCATTAAACAGCTCTTTTTCAATTCCTATATTCATTGGTTCTTATGTTAGAATCATAGATAGCATTGAAAATTTTTTAAAGTGTGATTTTTCTCTGTTTTCACAATTAAAAATCAATAGGGGTTTTGGTTACTCCCTTCAGAAGGTATTTACTAAACTGTTGAAAGATGCTGAATTTCAATTTAAAACTATTTGAAAATTAGGTTTTATTTTATATTATGCAGAATAACCTGGGACTTTAATATAAATTTTCATTTTTTTTTCTGTGAAGGACTTGCTTAGATTTTTTTCAGCAGGATAAAATATGTGCCAATTTACATTGGAATTCAAAATTTCACAGAAGGCTGTTCCTAAAGTAATCCTTCAGTAATTCTAATTTAGGAGGCTGGAAAGGCTGCCACGCAGACCCACACCTGCAGGAGCCATTAAACAAGGGAGCTTGCTGTCGTTTCCACCAAGAAGGCAAATTCAGGGACAATCAAATAGCATATAAGATATTCTTAACACTTATTTTTAAAAAAATGCGAAATAGGCAAACTGTATAGTATTCATGTGAATTACTCTACTGCATTTGTAATTATTGGGTAAAGGGGGTATCTAAATACTTTATTATTGGGAGCAAAAGTGTGGGTTTTAGGAGGAAACAGGCTTAATTCCCATCACCATAACCACTACATGTTTAATAATGCATGTGCAGGGTTAAGGGAATGGAGTGTGCGATGAGTTATGGAAATCTCACAGCACTTCGCCCAGCTTTGCTTTTATTGATCTTCCCTGGCATGTCCATCCCTGTCCTGTGCTCTGCACTGCCTCTGCCTGGTATGTAAGCTTTCCATTACTATCGGGTAGAGCAAGGTTGCCTGTTTTTTGTTTGTTTGTTTTTTATTGGATATTCTTTTTTTTTACACTCTATTCTTTTTTTTTAATTTTTATTTTCTATATTCTATGTTTACATTCCAAAGGCTTTCCCCTTTCCCAGTTCCCCCCCCACCAAACGTCCCATAATTCCTCTCCCCCCCAACTATTCCCCAATCATTCCTCCTCCCCCAACGGTTTCTCTACAAAACTGGATCCAATCTTTATAAGCCCAGGGTCCTCTCCTTTCTTCTTCTTGGGAATCATTTGACTTGCTAATTGTGCCTTGAGTATTTAGAGCTTCTGGGCTCATTAATATCCACTTATCAGTGATTGCATTTCATGTGTATTCTTTTGTGATTGGGTTAACTCACTCAGGATGATATTTTCCAGGTCTAACCATTTACCTACAAATTGCATGAATTCATTATTTTTAATTGCTGAGTAGTATTCCATTGTATAAATATACCACATTTTCTGTATCCATTCCTCCTTTGAGGGATATCTGGGCTCCTTCCAATTTCTGGCTATTATAAACAAGGCTGTTATAAACATAGTGGAGCATGTGTCTTTATTGTATGCAGGGGAATCCTCTGGGTATATGCCCAGGAGTGGTATGCCAGGGTCCTCTGGAAGTGACATGCCCAATTTTCTGAGGAACCACCAAACTGATTTCCAGAGGTTTTACCATTTTGCAATCCCACCAACAGTGGAGGAGTGTTCCTCTTTCTCCACATCCTCGCCAGCACTTGTTGTCTCTTGAGTTTTTAATCTTAGCCATTCTGACTGGTGGGAGGTGGAATCTCAGGGTTGTTTTGATTTTCATTTCCCTGATGACTAATGATGTTGAACATCTCTTAAGGTGTTTCTCGGCCATCTGAATTTCTTCTGGTGAAAAGTCTTTGTTTAGCTTTGTACCCCATTTTTTTGATAGGGTTATTTGTTTCTTTGTGGTCTAACTTCTTGAGTTCTTTGTATATATTGGATATTAGCCCTCTGTCGGATGTGGGGTTGGTGAAGATCTTTTCCCACTTTGTTGGTTGCCATTTTGTCCTTCTGACAGTGTCCTTTGCCTTGCAGAAACTTTTTAATTTTATGAGGTCCCATTTGTCAATTCTTGATCTTAGTGCGTAAGCTATAGGTGTTCTGTTCAGGAACTTTCCCCCTGTGTCCATGTCCTCCAGGGTCTTCCCAAGTTTCTTTTCTAATAGTTTCAGTGTATCTGGCTTTATGTGGAGGTCCTTGATCCACTTGGAGTTGATCTTAGTGCAAAGAGATAAGAGTGGATCAATTCGCATTCTTCTGCATGTTGACCTCCAGTTGAACCAGCACCATTTGTTGAAAAGGCTATCTTTATTCCACTGGATGGTTGTGACTCCTTTAT
This sequence comes from Apodemus agrarius, assembly GCA_964023405.1. Lineage (NCBI taxonomy): Eukaryota > Metazoa > Chordata > Mammalia > Rodentia > Muridae > Apodemus > Apodemus agrarius. The sequence continues at coordinate 156,603,094 of OZ030009.1, forward strand.
CAAAGATCAAGTGACCATAAGTCTGTGGGTTAATTTCTGGGTCTTCAATCCTATTCCATTGATCTACTTGCCTGTTGCTGTACCAATACCATGCAGTTTTTAACACAATTGCTCTGTAGTACTGCTTAAGGTCAGGGATATTGATTCCCCCAGAAGTCCTTTTATTGTTGAGAATAGTTTTAGCTATCCTGGGTTTTTTGTTGCTCCAGATGAATTTGAGAATTGCTCTTTCTAGATCTATGAAGAATTGAGTTGGGATTTTGATGGGGATCGCATTGAATCTCTATATTGCTTTTTGCAAGATGGCCATTTTTACTATATTGATCCTGCCAATCCAGGAGCAAGAAATATTTTTCCATCTTCTGAGGTCTTCTTCGATTTCTTTCTTCAAGGACTTGAAGTTCCTGTCATACAGATCTTTCACTTGTTTGGTTAGAGTTACGCCAAGGTAATTTATGTTGTTTGTGGCTATTGTGAAGGGTGTTATTTCCCTAACTTCTTTCTCAGCGTGCTTGTCCTTTGAGTACAAGAAGGCTACTGATTTGCTTGAGTTAATTTTATAACCAGCCACTTTGCTGAAGTTGTTTATCAGCTGTAGAAGTTCTCTGGTGGAGTTTTTTGTGTCGCTTAAGTAAACTATCATATCATCTGCAAATAATGATAGTTTGACTTCTTCCTTTCCAATTTGTATCCCTTTTACTTCCTTATGTTGTCTAATTGCTCTCGCTAGAACTTCAAGTACTATATTGAAAAGATATGGAGAGAGAGGGCAGCCTTGTCTAGTCCCTGATTTTAGTGGGAATGCTTCAAGTTTCTCTCCATTTATTTTGATGTTTGCTACTGGTTTGCTGTAGATTGCTTTTACTATGTTTAGGTATGGGCCTTGAATTCCTGCTCTTTCCAAGACTTTTAGCATGAAAGGATGCTGAATTTTGTCGAATGCTTTTTCAGCATCTAATGAGATGACCATGTGGTTTTTTTCTTTCAGTTTGTTTATGTAGTGGATTACATTGATGGATTTCTGTATATTGAACCATCCCTGCATCCCTGGGATGAAGCCTACTTGATCATGGTGAATGATTGTTTTGATGTGCTCTTGGATTCGTTTGGCAAGAATTTTATTTAGTATTTTTGCGTCGATATTCATAAGAGAAATTGGCCTGTAGTTCTCTTTCTTTGTTGGATCTTTTTGTGGTTTAGGTATTAGCCTAATTGTGGCTTCGAAGAATGAGTTGGGCAGTGTCCCTTCTGTCTCTATTTTGTGGAATAGTTTGAAAAGTATTGGTGTAAAGTCTTCTTTGAAGGTCTGGTAGAATTCTGCACTAAAACCACCTGGTCCCGTACTTTTTTTGGTTGGGAGCCTTTCTATAACCCCTTCTATTTCTTTAGGGGTTATGGGACTATTTAGCTGATCTACTTGATGCTGATTTAATTTTGGTATTTGGTATCTGTCTAGGAAATTGTCCATTTCCTCCAGATTCTCCAGTTGTTTTGAGTATAGACCTTTGTAGTAGGATCTGATGATCTTTTGAATTTCCTCAGTTTCTGTTGTTATGTCTCCCTTTTCATTTCTAATTTTGTTAATTTGTATACTGTCTCTGTGTCCTTTGGTTAGTCTGGCTAAGGGTTTATCTATCTTGTTGATTTTCTCAAAGAACCAGCTCATTTCCCTTTTTCTGGTTCCCAACCCCCAAATGTCCCACATGCCCTTTTCCCTCCCCCTGCCCCCTTTTCCACCCTTTCCCTCTTCCCTGTTCTTGTATTCCCCTACACTGATGCTTTGATCCTTTCCAGTACCAGTGTCCACTCCTTTCTTCTTGTCAGACATCATTTGGTATATGAATTGTGCCTTTGGTGTTCCAAGATTCTAGGCTAATATTCACTTATCAGTGACTGCATACCATGGGTCACTGATAGTATGATGTTCTCCAGCTCCATCCATTTCTCTAAGAATTTCATGAATTCATTGTTTCTAATGGCTGAATAGTACTCCATTGTGTATATATACCACATTTTTTTGTATCCATTCCGTTAAGGGACATCTGGGTTCTTTCCAGCTTCTGGCTATTATAAATAAGGCTACTATGAACATAGTGGAGCATGTATCCTTATTGCATGCTGGGGAATCTTCTGAATATATTCCCAGGAGTCGTATGGCTGGGTCCTCCAGAAGTATCATGTCCAGAAAAACTATCACTATTCGCAGATGATATGATAGTATAATTAAGTGACCCAAAAAACTCTACCAGAGAACTCCTACAGCTGATAAACAACTTCAGCAAAGTAGCTGGTTATAAAATCAACTCAAGCAAATCCATAGCCTTCCTATACGCAAAGGATAAGCAGGCCAAGAAAGAAATTAGAGAAATGACACCCTTCACAATAGCCACAAATGATATAATGTATCTTGGTGTGACTCTAACCAAACAAGTGAAAGATTTATATGACAAAAACTTCAGGTCTCTGAAGAAGGAAATTGAAGAAGACCTCAGAAAATGGAAAAATCTCCCATGCTCATGGGTTGGCAGGATTAATATAGTTAAAATGGCAATCTTGCCCAAAGCAATATACAGATTCAACGCAATCCCCATCAAAATCCCAACTCAGTTCTTTATAGAGTTAGAAAGAGCAATTCTCAAATTCATCTGGAATAACAAAAAACCCAGGATAGCTAAAACTATCATCAACAGTAAAAGAACTTCTGGGGGAATCAACATCCCGGACCTCAAGCAATACTACAGAGCAGTAGTGTTAAAAACTGCATGGTATTGGTACAGTGACAGGGAGGCGGATCAATGGAATAGGATCGAAGACCCAGAATTGAACCCACACATCTATGGCCAATTGATCTTTGACAAAGAAGCTGAAAACATCCAGTGGAAAAAAGATAGCCTTTTCAACAAATGATGCTGGCTCAACTGGAGGTCAACATGTAGAAGAATGAGAATTGATCCACTCTTATCTCCTTGTACTAAGCTCAACTCCAAGTGGATCAAGGACCTCCACATAAAACCAGATACACTAAAACTAATAGAAAAGAAACTGGGGAAGACCCTTGGCTCAGGGGGAAAATTCCTGAACAGAACACCAATTGCTTATACTCTAAGAGCAAGAATAGACAAATGGGACCTCATAAAATTACAAAGTTTCTGTAAGGCAAAAGACACAGTCAAAAGGACAAATCAGCAACCAACAAATTGGGAAAAGATCTTCACCAACCCCACATCTGACAGAGAGCTAATATCCAATGTATACAAAGAACTCAAGAAGTTAGACCCCAGAAAACCAAATAACCCTATTCAAAAATGGGGTACAGAGCTGAACAAAGACTTTTCACCTGAAGAAATTTGGATGGCTGAGAAACACCTTAAAAAATGTTCAACATCATAAGTCATTAGAGAAATGCAAATCAAAACAACGCTGAGATTTCACCTCACACTAGTTAGAATGGCTAAGATCAAAAACTCAGAAGACATCAGGTGTTGGAGAGGATGTGGAGAAAGAGGAACATTCCTCCACTGCTGGTGGGACTGCAAGCTGGTACAACCACTCTGGAAATCAGTCTGGCAAGATTGCCTGTTAAAAAATATAAATATGATTAGAGGTGATTTAGCAGTGAACATGTTTAGCATTTCCTCCATCTGTATCCACTTTTTCCATTGTGAATCTTCTCGTGATTTCTATCCAGCACTACACATTTGCACAGTGCTTTATTAGAGCATTGATGGTCTTAGGAAAAGTTCACTGTGCCCCTGCTGAGTGGGTGAGTTGTCAGAATAGGTTGTTACAGTAAGTTTGGCCCCTTTAGTTCTCTGGTTCTTGTCCATTTGCTTTCAGTGGGAGATCACACAGCCAGAGTGCACTCACCAAGTGGAAGCCCCTCAACTCTGGACTTCTTCCTCAGCCTTAATTGTAAGAACTAAACGTATTTACAAATTACTCTATCTTGTGCATTCTGTTACACCAGCACAAAAGACATGTTTCCATCCTGCCCATTTAATGTTGCAATCTTTGAGTCTGCCATGGATTACTAATTTCTTGTTTAATGTTTATTGTCCCCGCCCCCTGCAGTTACACATAATACTAGCACAGAGGCACATTTTTATATGATTCTATCTCTTAAGTTAAAATAATCCATCTAGTTAGAATTACTGTGTCACAAAATATAAAGCTTTCTAGGTAATACATTTTAAATAAGGCTCCAAAACAAATTACTCTCAGTATAATGTAAGTCGGGTGGGTAATCTTGGCTTTCCTAACCTTGTCTGCAGAGGGCAATGGAATTCATCTGCATATTTCTCTTAATAGAGAGACAATTATATTCCTGTATTGTTTTAATTTACATCTCAGTGCTAACAAATGAAAGTATTTGTTGTCTTATGACTTTCCTTTCCTACAGAGACATGGTACTTATACTGTGTTGTTACCTGCCTTATAGATGGAGTTAGTTTTAATTTCCCAAATGTAACCATTTAATGGTATTGAACAAGCTTTGTGGCTTTTCAGATTCTGTTTTGTACCCACAACAGTTATTTGTAACAGGAAATCAAAAGGCTTGCAACTGCAGCTGAGATCTAAGTGTTTGTTTCATTTTTCATTGTAGTATCTTTCCATTTACGTGTTTCATTGGTTTGTTTGTGTTCTGTATTTCCACTCTGCTCATTTTCCCTTTAACAAATATAAATCCGGATCTTACAAATGCTGCAAAGCACCATGTTTCTGAGTTCACAAAGATGTCTTTCTCTTCTTCTATGTTAGTGTCTACTTTGTCAAACACTGGGAACCCACCAGTAGCAAGCTTCTTGAAAGGACACATGTTTACACACTTCCCAATGAAGACAAGGTGTCTGTCTGTGATCATAGAGTGTCTCCTTAGGAGCCTATCTTTGTACTCATCTTGATCTGAGTTTCAGTAGTGGGTGATCCATGGAATCTTGGTATGACTCTGCCAGCAGAGAGTAAAGGATTTGAATGCAGGGCTAGGAACTTGACGGGCCTGTAGAGTGCCTGGTCAAATTCTTCTGTAAAAGGAATGACATTTTGCTGTCCCGATTTCTGGTGAGACTGAAGTTTTTCAAGAATCAGGACATCCATTTTCAGCTATTATTCCTAGCCTTTCATCAGTGGAAGCAGTCAGATGAGCTTTCGAGGCTTCCCAGCCCCCACTGCATCATAATCCTCCGTGTGAAGAACTGTCCACATTTTTAAGAAGGGCACAATGCATGCTAAGGCCAGCTGGCTGCCATTGTTAAAGAACAAATACTGATGGACCACTTTTGGCACATGTGTTTGGCAGCAGGCTATTATTTGCTGTAGAAATATATATATATATATATATATATATATATATATATATATATATATATGAAGCTTTAGGAATTAAACTTAAAAGGACCCATTTCCAAAATACATTTATTAATAGCTTATTAGGAAATTGAGATGTCTTTTCCTACTTAACATTTCAAGACTTGGTTGGAGTCATAGGGTTATGCCCACCCTACATCCACCAACAGAATCCTGATTGTGTAAGTACAGGACCCAAAGTGCGACTACAGCACTTGTTAAGGAAATCAAATCCAGACAGTGAGATATAAAAGCAACTCAAGGAAATTGGTATCTGCAATGCCGCCAGTGGAATAGTTTTTATTTCAAACAAAGATAACCAATATGGTGAATTTTGGTTTAAAAGTTGCTAAAGTCTTTCTCGGGTAGCATAAACCATTTGTAAGAACTACTTTGAACTGGTAAAGGACTCTTTCTTGGTGTATTTTATTCTGTCTTTAATATGACATCAAAGGACAAATTGACAAATAGGCTCAGATTAGGTAATGTAGACTCGTATCAAAATAATGCATTCAAGGTAACCTGGCTTAGGTAATCAGAGTCCCAGGAGGCAGGCAGCAAAGCCTTACCTGCTCCAACTCAGAAAGATAGGAAATATGTCAGCAGGCGCTGTTTTCTCTGGGGAGGCATCCATGTGAAGGGTAGAGTCTACACATAGGAGAGAAAATAATAAATACCTCCATAAGCAAATAAAAGTTTCAAAGTATTCATTTATGGTTCGTGCAGAATATACTTTAAGAGATTGATAGGAAGATCAGGAAAAATGTTTGAATTTTAAATCACTGAAAGATGGTTAATTGAAACATCCATTCCCAGGGAACAGAAGATTTGCAATCATTGTCTAATCTTTGCACTTCAGTAAAGAGGCTCACAGAGACGGTGTGCTGGGAAAAGATTGGAAGTGCTTCTTTCTCATAATTCAGATGTCAATGTGTCTTATGAGTTCTCTTCCTTAGAAGTAATTTAGATTTTGCAGAGTTTTCCAATAAGCAAAGAAGCACAGAAATTTCTGCTGATCTGGTAACCAGATAAATAACACAGGTATGCATATCTCTAAAAGTAATAGAGAAAATTAGATATTTCAAAGAATATGGCAAAAGATGAAGGCAGCAATTGTTTTACTTACAAAACCTATCTACAAGTGATGTTATGGTCTTGTCAATTAGGCTGCCTTTGCTTGATTTAAATCTTGATAAATTTATGCATCACATTATTTGATCTTAAAAGTTCCATTATTTTCTTAAAATTAAATGTATTTAAAGCAAAGGTTAGCAACACAGAATTCCTGAAAATATTATTATTGTAAGGATCTACTGGTCTCACAATTTCTCTGATATTAAAAAAAAAATCAGTATATGTAAAACAAGCACTTTCACATAGCTACTTTCCATCATTAAAATAAGAGAAGGCTAAGTAACATGTCTATGTCCAACAATCCAATGTGAGGCCTGGAGTTTGAAGACGGGAGGGCCTGCAGTTCTGACGTGCATGGTAGAAAGGTATCTCAGCTCTCAGGAGAGGGGCTTTTGCCTGCTTGATTAGCTAGAAATGCAGCCAGTAAGATAAATCTTCCTTGCTACAGTTACAGATACCAGTGCCCCTCAGAATCCTTGCAGCAACAGCTGGGGCAGCCCAACTGTGACACTCAAAGAGGAAATCACGTGGGTATTTCAGGAAAAGTTACTTAGGTCTGTGGAGCACTGTGAGGAACAAATGTAGCCACTCAAAAATCAATGTAGCTTTTCTGGCTTTCAGGCCCCATAACTCAGACACCCCAAATCAGCCACCATGGAGAGGAACTGATGACCCTCGCTGACCAGCTGGGAAGGATACAAAGTCAGGCTCTCCACAGGAAGAAAAGTCACATTCTTAGGAGATTGTGCAGCAGATGCCCACTTAATGTGTTATATGCTGATTTTCTGTGCCCATTGATAGCATCACAATTAACAGGGATGGAAATATCAGATAAATTTCCAGCTATTATTAAAAAGGAGGTAAAACTTATTAGAAAAGAGAAGGAGAAGGTTCCAAGCAATATATTTGAGCTGGGTTAAATTTTTCTGAGAGAGACAAGGTGGAGATAATCCAGGAGAAGGCCTGTTAAAAAAAGAGTAAACAGCTGCCCCCTATAGGAGCCGAGACAAGAAGATAGGTCATCTGAACTTACATATGCTTGCTGGGACTTCCTGGTACCCCACTTGCCCCACCTGCATGAACCCATTGCTTAGGCCCTGGAGACCCAAACACAACAAAAGCCACAGAGAATCTGTAGAAACCACTAAACCGAGGCCTATTCAATGGTTTAGATGAACCCAGTGAAGAGAAATCATCTGTATTGCCCTGCTAAAGAGCCAGAGCTAGAGGCTTCCATGCATAGTCATGGCGTCAGGAAACCTATGGAGAATAAGGACAGGACTGGGGGGAGGGGGGGCGGAGAATCAGAGAACCCAGACAGGACCAGACAGTGGTACTGAAGAAGTGCAGCTGCCCAGGGTCCGAAGTCAGTGTATCCAGTCAAACTCCCAAAGCAAAGCAGAGAAGAAGTGCATGGGAGAGGAATCCAAGCCTGGGAGTTCATAATGTGGAGAAGCGGATTCGTGCATGCACAGTGCTGAGGGTTCCTGGTAGCAGGTTCATGGTTCTGCACATCCTTGCACAGCCCGCACTTCCTCAAATAGCGTTAGTACTCAGTCACCCGATGCCAAATGACAGGGAGCACCTTGATGCTGGTTTGAAATGTACTTGTGTGTGCTGGAACAGAAGGAGACAAGATTAGTTCATGTGTTTGCCAGTGGTTGATTTTTAAGCTTCAGTTTAAAAAGATATATACGGAGGCCAGGCAGTGGTAGACCATGCCCTTAATCCCAGCGCTTGGAAGGCAGAAATAGGCAGATCTCTTGAGTTCAAGGCCTGCCTGGTCTACAGGGTGAGTTTCAGGACAGACAAACCCTCTCACTAACAAACAGACAAAACCAAAACAAAACCAAAAAAAAACATACACATGGAGAATTTCAAGAGTCTGTGTTGGAAGCTGTAATAGAAGATATCGTTACCTTGAATGAGAATGTCATGTTTAATTTCCTGTGCAATGCTGGAAACATGCCCCTTTAAACCTCACTGCATCCTGGCCTTGGGATAGGTAGAGGGCGTGGAGATCTACGTCGGAGATCTCCGACGTTGGATCCTGTCCTGGCTGCTGCTCTCACTACTGCACCCGGCCTCCTTGTTGTTCACAGTGCTGTGCTCTGCCTGTCCTGTCTTTGCTGATCCTTTAACCTCCCAGCCCTCTGAGCATGCAATCTAGACATCACTTCAGATTTCATCAGGCCTGCCTGTTTGACAAGGGTCAAGTGATAACACTGAAAACCTCAGTAGGTGCCCAGAGGTTGCCTCTGGAAAACAAAATAAAACAAAACAGTGCCCCAATTTGACTTTGTTTTGGAATTTTTTTCACATGCAAAAAAGCCTTTGTGTGCTTCATTAAGAAGGGGATTCCATTGCATGAGTACTGTCCTTCTGAAATTCTCATCAATCTGTAGTAATTTATCGAGCATTTCACTTGTCTCAGAAGCACTGCAGAAGGTGAATGGGGTGAGGAATATCAATAGGTCAGCACCTGGCCTTCCCATATTAATTTTGCAGAGGCTCTGACTTTGGAGAACCACTGCAGTCACTTGGGGATTGATCAGTGTTGAACATGCTGCTTTTGCCCCCAGGTGTGCAATTTTCTTCTGTGTAAGGTAATAAAAGCAAGGAGGAAAAATAGAGCCATGCAACAAGAACAAATTGGTTTCTTCAAAAGGGTGCTTCGCTCCGCTTATCAGGGGGCTTTGAACAGTGGTGCTCTGTGCATCATGATTAAGTGTAATTACAAGTTAGAGTACATGCGCTCACTGAGGGAATGGAACATGCTTTGCACAGAGCAGGGCATTTTCTACAGCAGAATACAATTCTCTGGTAGAAAGGGACACATTATTGGGTCAGTTTATCCTTACTACTTGATTGCTTTACAATCGACATACATGAGTGTGCTTCAAAACTAGTACCCTTCTAATCCTGAACACATTTTAGTAGGTCCATGGAAAAGCAAGCTGAGCCTCCTGGATTCATCTGTATCAAAACCACACATATAAAATGCAGATGCAAGGGCCTAAGACTGTGATTATTGGATGATGGATTTTTGGACCTCTAAAGGCATTAACTATATGATATGAATTTCATGTAGTAAAAAGAGTGTTGGGTTTTGAATCAGAAATGGTTGGATCCTGTTACTTACTTGCTATTAAAGGATGTAGATGGTTGAATAACCTGGTCTCTTACAGCCTCATGGATAAGGTGTGAATGGTGAGTTCCTTGTTACAGTGGGAGTGTGAAGATTAAATGACCAGTGGCAGAGCACCTAACCAGTGCAGGCACTTAGGATGTTACATAGAGATCTGTAATTTTGATAGTAAATCCATCCTCATTGCAGAGTTAGAAATATGAAGCTCATCTGACTTTTTTTCTTCCATTTTTATGCTACTATCGACAGACCCCAGGTCCTCATTCATGCTAGGCAAACATTCAACACTGGGCTATAACTCCCAGCCCATAAAACACAGCTGCTCAAAATTACCTACCAAATAGAGCAAACTGCAGGAACTGTCAGAACTCACAGTAAGGATTCATCACAGTCAAGAAAGGGAGGGGTATCCTAAGAACAAAGTGCCACACCTTGTTAGTGCTTATTTTGAGAACCCTCCCTTGCAACCTCATATAAAGTCACCTAAAACAGCAAAAGTATTCCTCTTAGATTCAAATAGAGGAAGTTTTCATTCCTAGAAAGAAAAAGCATTAGAATAGAGATCAAAATTTAGGACCTGAAAGGAAGTAGGTGTTAACTTTTGTTCTTTTGTTGATAATAAAAAGGCCATTTGTAGAACTTTACTATGGGGGTTCTGAACTCCACCAAGGAGGGAGACTTGAGAGGCCTTACCTTCCCTGTTCTTAGGCTTAACAGGGGAGCCACTCTGGGAAGCTGGGCTGCAGCAGTTTACTTTGGGGAAGAAGAGAAGATTAGACTTTTAAGTGAAGTGACTCAAAACAGAATAAAGAGAGGTGACAGCTCTATGTAGCCAATGAGGTTTATTCAAGGCAAGCTTTTCTCAACAGTGTTAATATAAGGCTAATAATCAACACACTGTGTTTATATTCCAAGTAGGAACAAAATTCACCTAGAAATGTTAACTGGCAGATTACAATCTAACAATGATTAGATCTGGAGAACAGGAAATGAAACCAAATCTTCTGTATCTGTTATAAGGGAAGTGGTTATTGCTTTTGCCAAGATGTATTACCCATCCAACTGAATCCATCCATTCTGAATAGATTTAATGATTGAGTATTATTTACAAATAGGTGTCAATTACAGATTATAAAGAAATTAGTCTTGTCTTTTAGAAGTGCTTAAATACCATTGGTACTTATTAGGGGTTTGTATGACTTTTCCAAAGGTGTGTATTGAATACCTACTAAGTACAGGAATCAGAGTACACTCTAGAAAGCCTACAGTTGACACAGATTCAAGTCCAGTCTATTGGTTGATGGTACAGTGGTCACTTTAATGAAATTGGATAGCTGTTAATACTATGCTATGTACTACATGTGATAAATAACAAGATGGGTTGTTTTTATGTAATCCTGAAAAAAAATCACTCTGAGATATGCACTATCATTTAACTAGATTTATTGGGTAAGGCATTTAAGGAGATCAACTTGTTCAAGGTCATTGAACTATTTCACATTAATGAAATTTGATTATTGTTGACATATGCTCTATGGTAAATACAAAGATGGGGAATTTTTATATAATTCTGAAAAAATATCACTCTGAGATTTGCCTTATCATTTAGCTAGATTTATAAGGGAAGACTTTTAAAGAGATTAAATGCTTGTTCAAGGTCACAGAACTATATGCAAAGCTAGAATGCTGCTCAGACCCATCTCTCCAATATCCGTTTTCTTAAGTGTACACCCTCCTGCTGAGTAGGATATAAGATGGAAGTTAAACCAGTGCCCACTGCCAGTATATGAAAAGCAGTTTGTGCAAAGTAGGGGCTGGTTACTGTAGAGAACTTAAGCAGTGGGGTTGAAGCTTGTGGTAGGTAGCAGAAACAAGAATTGTATTGTGAAGACCTTATACTTCATCCAAAGACACAAGAGATCTGAACCATTCACATAATTGCATTTTCATTTGCACTTTAAAGAGAACAACCATCTCAGTGGAGGAAACCAAGGAGAAGAGGCCACTCAGAAGGGTCAGGGTGAGGTTGTACTAATGTCAACAAGAGGTAGAATCAGTGATATAGTAGAGAGGAGATTTAAGAGGTAGTTAAAAATAGAAAATGAATAAGATTGGAATATTCTTTGGTGACATAGTAATCCATTACACACATGCATTGATCTCCTGGGAATAGATAAATTGATGCTGTGGCATTGATGATAATATACCACCTTTAATGGAACCTCACGAGACCACCAGAAATCACTCCAGAATGGACTTATGAAAATGGCAATGTTTGGAACACATTTTAAAAATCTTTCTCACTTGTGTCTCCAATAAATTAATTTTTATGCCTTATTTCTCAGATTGGTGAACCTCTAACATAGCTGGATCATATAATTCTTTTTATTATAGTCAAAAGAGAAGGAGCCACCAAAATAGTCCAAGAGAAAATGATTTATAAACTGAGCATAAGCACTTACATCTCTATGACAGGTAGAAGTGTGTCTTTAGCTCAAATGTTGTTAAAATGAATGGGTCAGAACAGATGAGGCTCAGGAATGTGTGGAATCAAGTGATCAGCAGTGTCTCACACCTATTAAAAGAAGCAACTGTGTGTCCATAGGTGCCACAAGATGAGCCACCAGAGGGACTCATGTTCTTGATCATTGCCCCCCATCATTATTCAAGGGCTGAAATAGGTGTTGGGCACTTTCCAACAATGTCCAGGTAACTGCAACCTAAGAAAGCAGCACCAAGAAGCATAGACAATTAGCTTCCAAATAATGCATTCACAATAGTCACTTGAACAAAGTGACTCAGCTTTTAATAGGAAAAATAACCAACGCTCCCCCTGAATGGGGGAAATGATTTCATTTTCTAAGATCCAGATCTGTAAGGTTCTAAATATAAATCAAAAGCTACATAAGATATAATTCATATTTTCCTAGGTGTCCTTGGAGAATTTTCTTTTCCTTGTCTCCATGACTGAGGACAGCATCAGAACTCAAATACTTAAAAAAACATTGCTCAGGTTACATTTGAATCATTCAGGGATGGTAGTGGATATTTTAGGCACAGTTTATTTATATTTCGAATGATTTCCCCTTTCCTGGACCCCCCTCCCAAAGTCCCATAAACCATCTCCCCTCACCCTGTTCCCAAGTCAACCCCCTCCTGCTTCCCTGTTCTGGTATTCCCCTACACTGATGCATCAAGCCTTTCTAGGACCAGGGTCCTCTCCTCCATTTGATGTCCAACAAGCCATCCTCTGTTGCCTATGCATCTGGAGCCATGGGTAACACCATGTGTACTATGGTTGATGTTTTTGTCCCTGGGAGCTCTGGGAGTGCTGGGTGGCTCATATCATTGTTCCTGCTATGGTGCTGCAAACCCCTTCAGCTCCTTAGGTCCTTTCTCTAGCTCCTCCATTGGGGACCCTGTGCTCAGTTCAATGGCTGGCTGAGAGTGTCCCCACTCTGTATTTGTCAAGCACTAGCAGAGCCTCCCAGGTGACAGCTATATCCGGCTCTGTTCAGCAAGTACTTGTGGACATCGATAATAGTGTCTGGGTTTTGTAACTGTATATGGGATGGACCACTAGGTGGGGTAGTCTCTGGATGGTCTTTCCCTCAGACTCTACTCCACACTTTGTCTCTGTATCTCTTGTGGGTATTTTGTTCCCCCTTCTAAGAAGGACCAGAGTATCCACCCTTTGTTCTTCCTTGTTCTTAGGCATCATTTGATATGTTAATTGTGTCTTGGGTATTCCGAGCTTCAGGGCCAATATCCACTGTCAGTGAGTGCATACCATGTGTGTTCTTTTGCGATTGGGTTTACCTCACTTATGTTATTTTCCAGTTCCACCCATTTGCCTAAAAATTTTATGAATTCATTGTTTTTAATAGCTGAGTAGTATTCCATTGTTTAAATATACCACATTTTCTGTATCCATTCCTCCATTGAGGGACATCTGGATTCTTTCCAGCTTCTGGCTATTATAAATAGGGTTGCTATGAACATAGTGGAGAATGTATCCTTATTACATGCTGGGGAATCCTCTGGTTATATGCCCAGGAGTAGTATAACAGGGTCCTCTGGTAGTATCATGCCCAGTTTTCTAAGAAACCACTAGACTGATTTCCAAAGTACAGAAAAAGGTTTTGAGCTAGTGTTCAGTGTCACTTATGATATTTCAAATGTGTAAAAATAAATACTGAGAACTTTTATGAGTTGTATTTTCTATATCTGATTAAAGTATTTTTGGATGGATATACACATGATACTACTTTATGAAAATTTGTGGCTCTAAATCTAGAGTTGTTTATCATAAATATGATCTTCCATGTGTTAGCTAGAACTTGAATCACAGACAGACAGACAGACACAGAGAGAGAGAGAGAGAGAGAGAGAGAGAGAGAGAGAGAGAGAGAGAGAGAGAGAGAGGTGGGAGCAGGGAGAGGGAGAAGAAGAGGGAGGGAGAGAGAGAGAGAGAATGAGAGAGAGAGAGAGAGAGAGAGAGAGAGAGAGAGAGAGAGAGAGAGAGAGAGAGAGAGAAATTGGGAATTTTAATACTGGCCCTGAGAGACAGTACAATATGATTAACTACCAACTAAACATCAGTACTTCTGTCCCTGTGTCCACTGAGAGCAAAGGAGTCCGGTATAGCACCCATCAGTCACAATTGGTCACACATCAGCCTTATTCTGACTCCAGCATCACCACTGTAACCCTAAGGATGTGCAGAGCATGTACCCCTAAATGTTCAATTTAACATACCTGTTCCTGAGGGGCTGTTGTACTATAATCTGAATAGATATTAAATGACTCACTAGACCTTGGGTGGTTTGAAGATAGAATTAAAATTTAGCTGATGCTATTGTCTGTGATTATTGAAAAATGACCAAATATGCAGAAGGCCCTGAGGTTTTGAGTTTGATTTTCTTTCTGTCTTTTTTTAAGAGTCAAATTTATTATTAGAGAGTAATGAAACAGCTAAAATAGGATTACATGTGGCATAAGCTGGATCATGGAAGATTGAATGTCTAAAATCCTGACCATTGTATATAGTTGATGGGAGTTAATACAGGGATGAAATGAAGCACTTTACATACAAGCAGTGTTGAGGCTGTAAGCTTTTCATAGCTATGAGCTTCTGTTGAAGAAAGGCTCAGAGTTTCATCTTAGCATTTTGTTCCTGTAACAGTGAGAGATAGAAGACTGTGGTCTCTGGGGAGGTAAAGATGTTAGGGTCTGAAGGAAAGTGCCTTCTTTCAGAAAAATAATAGAAATAAGAAGACAAAAAATGAAAGGTAGTATTTACCAAGTATCAGAACAAGAACAAATCACAAGGTTTAAATGCTAATGCATACAACTCATACAAAAGTTGGAATGTGATTATTATGTGACCCAGTTCTATCCTTTTATCCCATAATTTTTATGGTACTGCCTTTGATTGCCAAGCAAATTATGATAATTTTGTGATATTTTTCTATGAAGAAAAGAGAAAATTTGTTCTAGCTTCTAGCATGACTGATCTAATTTGAGTTCCTGAGAGCTCAGAAAAGCATTTCAGTAGCAAAAATGTGTTACTGCTAATGGCTTGCACACATTTTGTTTGTTAATTTAAATCCTTATTCAATAGCACATAGACTAAGTCCTGTCATCTTGAATGTTATCCAAACAGCTTCAGGCTTTGTATATTTCCATCTTCCTCCCTCTAACCACACGTACTTCCAATCAAGAGGAGAGGAATTGCGGGTATCTTTCCTACACCAGCTTTTTGACATAGGACGGTTTTGTGCAGTGGGCAAACAGGAACGACTGCTCTGGCAGCCATTGCTATACCAGAATATTGGAATACCATAACTCCATGTGGAAGCAACAATGAATCATCTAAATAATCCCAGCCAAGCTATCCTGAATGCATCCTAACTCAGCTCTCTCTAACTCCGTTCCAGAAATAATCAGAGGCCATTAGAATGCTACCCAAGATGATACATTATGACTGACGAAGCTGGGGAGGGGGTGAAGAAATTAGCAGTTGGCACCTTTTGCAGTTCTGTTTTACTTTGTGCAATTGAAAAAGGAACCATATGATAGTGTCTATACTGCCACGTCCCTTCTAAGAATCGCAAAACGATCATTTCAATCAAGCAGTTTAGACACTGAAGCTTTTCTACATGGAAACAGATTGGCTTTTCTGGCAACTAATGGTACTCGGTGCAAAACGGAAACACAGAATAGCCCAGAGTGAGTGAAGTCACTCCTCTGTGTTAGGTGCTGACAAGATGCTCAGTTGGTAAAGTTCTTGCTGTGTGAACACAAAGACCAGAGTTCAACCCCCAGAACCCACAAGAAACTATGGCTGTTGTCCTGTACATTTGCAGACCTAGTGCTGGAAAAGTTTGGGAAAGCAGACTCACTGAGAGACCAGTGGGTCCTGAGAGACCGGTGGGCACCAGTCAGCACCCTAAAGAAGTTTCAGGTCTCAGGGAAAGGATCTATTTCAAAACAAAACAAAACAAAACAAAACATAAAGTGAAAGGCTCTTAAGTATCAACACATAAAACCTCCATATGAATGCATACACCACACACACACACACACACACACACACACACACACACACGAGTGCCTCACACAAAGACTCCTAAATTAAACTATCCTTCAAAGTAAATTGGATCCATTAGCAATAGTTTATCATTTTAAGCGTGAGAGAAATAAGAATGAGTTGATTCTATTTTCAATATAGGATGTCCAGGGATGTATTAATCATAAGTACAGGTCTGTTGTCTTGTTTTTGCTTCTATGGGGAACTAGTAGTTCTTCTGGTATTTATTAGCTCACTAAGTACGAGTCCCCACAAGTGTAAGGCAGGATCCACATTCGGAGCATCCTATTGCTGAGGCCAGGGTGGGGCTTTCTTCACTGCACTTCTCTGCCATTTATGAAGGAGTTACAAACTATTCTGCGACACTGATAATTAGTTTTAAAATTGTACCTTTATATTATGTAATTTAAATGTTAAATTACTTCATGTCAACCAAGGAAAAAAATAAACCTACTTAACTTTGTTTTTTTAATAGCAACTAGAAGGAGCTACAAAATTGAAGGCCCATATTTTTCCAAGATAGTGTAAAAATAGATATTTTTAAATTTTGTCCATGATTGAAAGTACAAATTTTTCTAGAAGGAAGATATTATCATCAAACAAGAAATTTCCTAGTGAGGAGGATTTATTTAGCTTCTGACTTCTCAAATGAACCTTCTTATTCTTGCCTGAGATTTTTAAACTCAGCCCCTCTGGTAATCAAAGCACCTGTAAAACCAAATGGTGCCCTGTAAATCCCAGCAGTGAGTTTATATGTCTTTATTCACTGGGGAAATCCACATGCCCCTTTCAAGAGTTCGAGTCTTATAGATACAAGGATTCAAATGCTGGATTTTACCACCAGACATTCAAATGAAAGAGTTGAGAGACAATGAAGAGCTATGAGGCAAATAATAGCCTATTTCCCACAGAGCTGGAGCACAGTTCTCCGCTTCCCTTCAGATGCTGGAATTCTGAATTTTGTACTTGGAAATGCATGCCTTGAAGAGCCTGGAAGTCTGACTTGGAAGCAGACAGTATATCCAATGTTTGTATGACTGTTTCTTTCAAAAACAAAAACCAAGCCAAAAATTAAAACAAGCAAACAAAAAACAAATTTGCTTTTAAATTTTTTAGTCAATCCCGAGACATCATTAAAATATATAGAACATGTTGTTATTGGTGGTGGTGGTGATGGTGTTTGGATTGGCTAGGGATAAAAAACATACATACCCATTTGAAGGTCAGTTTTTCTTTAAGTAATATCTCATCGGTTCTAATCAGGTGCCCCTTAGTCAGATGTGGTATCTCATGTCTATGATCACTGTCCTTGGATTGCTGTGAGTTCTAGATCATCCTGGGCTACATACTGAGTAACACTAACCCAGCCAGTTTAAATAACGTGGGTGAGTAGAGGCTGCGTTAAGGAGGGAGAGGCAGACACAGGAGGTAAGTAACACTTGATGCTCCCTGCTCAGTGGCTACATTGATAGCCCAGTTGAACTAAAATCTTTTCAAGTCTCTTGCAGGTAATTTTGCTGTGTTGCTATTTACAACTTGTGCAATGAAGAATAAGTCAGTGTAAAATGATAAGGAAAGTTGTTGACAAAAAACCCTCTCTGTTTCTGTGTTCCCAGTAGAAGAGGGAGCCAAGCTTTATCTGGAAAGTACAGACATGTCTCAGGATTAGAAAATGAAGTCAAGAGTTTTCTTTCTTCATTCACCAGGTGTAATGAGCGTTATTGATTAAACTGTTAGGGTCAACAGATTTAAAACTGGAGCAGAGGACACCTTACTGAGGACAAAAGGTTATAGCTGTTGAGGAGGCAAGCAATTAAATGAAATTGATTTTCTTTTTACATGAACCATTAGATACAGTGGTTGGCCTTCGGTGGCCTACAGGTACACGCAAAGCAATGTGCAGAACAACTCCAATCCACTCAAATGCTAAGTCCTTGTGAACATCATGTCCAACTAGAAGTTAATTATGTAACTTCAAACCATTAGCATGAGAAGAATCCAGAGGAATTCTTAGTAATGATTATGAGGTTATCACTTCTCCACTTGCTTATTGGGAGGTGAAAGTAAAAATTTTTATTATAAATATGGTTATTCAATTTTCTTTTTTTCTTTTTTACACTCCAGATTTTATTCCCCACCCTGTCCAGCCCCCTGACTATTCCTCCTCCCCACCCTCCTGTCTCCACATGGATGTCCCACCTCCCACCCCACCTGACCTCTAAACTACTTGGGGCCTCCAGTCTCTTGAAGGTTAGGTACATCATCTCTGATTAAACACAGACCTTGTAGTCCTCTGCTGTTATTGTGTTAGGGGCCTCATATCAGCTGGTGCATGCTGCCTGGTTGGTGGTCCAGTGTTTGATAGATCTTGGGGATCCAGATTAATTGAGACTGCTCATCCTACTACAGGGTTGTCCTCCTCCTCAGCTTCTTTCTGCCTTTCCCTAATTCAACCACAGGGGTCAGCAGCTTCTGTCCATTGGTTGGGTGCAGATATCTGCATCTGACTCTTTCAGCTGCTTGTTGGACCTCACCGAGGGCAACCATGCTAGGCTCCTCTTTTTAAGCACACCATAGAATCAGTAATAGTGTCTGGCCTTGGGATCGCCCCTTGAGCTAGATCCCACTTTGGGCCTGTCACTGGACCTTCTTTTCCTCAGGCTCCTCTCCATTTCTCTCTGTAATTTTTTTAGACAGGAACAATTATTGGTCAGAGTTTTGACTGTGGGATGGCAATGTCATCCCTTATTTGATGCCCTGTTTTTCTGCTGGAGGTGGGCTCTCTAAGGTCCCTTTTCCTTCTGTCAGGTATTTCATCTAAGGTCCCTCCCTTTGAGTCCTGAAAGTCTCTCACCTCCCAGGTCTCTGGTGCATTCTTGAGGGTCTCCCCCAACCTCCTATCTCCTGAGGTTGCCTGTTTCCATTCTTTTTGCTGCCCCCCAGGGCTTCAGTCCTTTTCCCTTGCCCAATGTCAGATCTCCTCTCCCCTGCCCCCACTCCCCTCACCCTCCCTCCCTTGCCACTTGTGAATGCTTTCTGCTCCCTCTGAACTGGAACTGAGGAGTCCTCACTTGGGCCCTTCAGCTTATTGACCCTTTTGAGTTCTATGGACTGTATCTTGGATATTCTGTACTTTTTTTTGGCTAATATCCACGTATTAGTGAGTACATGCCATTGCTGGTGGTATTGCAAATTGGTACAAACACTCTAGAAATCAATCTGGAGGTTCCTTAGAAAATGGAAATAGATCTACCTGAAGACCCAGCAATAACACTCTTGGGAATATACCCAAAAGATGTTCCACCATACCACAGGGATACATGTTCCCCTATTCATAGTGGCCTTATTTGTGATAGCCAGAAGCTGGAAACAACCCAGATGCCTCACGACAAAAGAATGGATTCAGAAAATGCCATTCATTTACACAATGGAATACTACTCAGCTATAGCTGTCATGAGACATCTGGGTTGTTTTCAGCTTCTGGCTATCACAAATAAGGCCCTGTGGCCTATTTTGTTAACAGGAATTCCATGTAGAGAAATCATCATTGTCTGTTTTCTGATGACATTGGTAGTTCAGATTTCTCTAGGAGTGGATCAATGAGTCTGACTGTGACTTCCATTACCCTGGCCCACAGGTGTACCCTGAGTGTGACACTGGAGCAAGCCATCACTCTAGCAAGAAGCCATGGGCTCCCTCCTCGGTACATTATGCAGGCCACAGATGTGATGAGAAAGCAGGTGAGTCGCTTTCCTGCCTGCCTTTGGGGAGGCGTTTTCTAGTTTGGCTTTGACCACTTATCAGGTATGGAACTTGTCTAGGCAAATGACAATGGCTAAGCCATGCCTCTGAGGCATGCCCAAGGAGAAAATAGTGCAGACTCCTCGTCCTCGGGCCCTGGACGTAGGAAAAAGGTATCTGTGCTGTTACCTAGAAGCAAAAAGGGAAATGGCCACAAAAAATAAAAGTGGACTGGGGCTCTTAGTAATAACAAAATAAAGGCTATGTGGTAGTTCTAGAAATGGTAGACAATTTAATGAGCCTGGGAATAAGATTGGGATGGAGGAGGCAAGGAAGAAGAGCAATTGAGGGCCCTGCTCATTTCTGTGATCTCCCAATGTCGTCCATGCCATGATAAAATATGTGCGTCTTCCTGAGGAAAAAAACCTCACCTCAGAATTCCCATTTAAGGCTGAATATGAGCCTTTAAACTGACTTTCCACCAGCAGAGATTGTACTCACTTTGTGTTCCCTTTTACGCAGAATGAATCTCCTGAACTGCAACCCAGTAGCATTTGAAGAACTTAGATAACTTGGTTATAAATTGTCTAAATTATTTTTAAAAATGCACCCAGCTTCCATAGTTCTGATTAGAAAATAGAATCAAGCTAGTATAAAAGACATTTAGGCAGTGATAAGACAAATGGATATCATCAATTTTATATTTTTCTGTCACATTTTTGGCCTGATGCAGCCAAGCTGACTTGTCTTGAGTTTTTCAATGACAGTGACTTCATTCGATATAATTTAATAATTATAACCACTTTATTCATCAAAACTTTTCCCAAACAAATGAAGCATTTTCAACCCCCATGGGTCTTGTCCCCAGGATTTCACTATGGACTGTCAAGCCAGCCAATGAACAAATAGACTGAAGAAGCCAATACCCGGCTAGCTTCCACAATGCACATTGCAGGCCTACTGAGTTTTCATGTCTTGCACTTCTGCTTTGGGAATCAAGGGTAGAAGGTGACTGTGAGGAACTTAGAAGGTTGCATGGGGATCAGTTAGATGTTTGGACCCACCAGAAGCACATGACATACTATTGTCCAGCTGGCAAGTAACAAACACAGATGCAACCTGTCGTATGGTATAGAAGGGACTCAGGGAAGTACAGATTCAACTTCAATAAGCAAATCCAGGTCAGCTTGTAGATTTGCACATCAGAGGTGGGACTTAGGTTAGAAACAATTTCAAAGGGCTGAAGTCTTACTTGCTTTTCTTCCATTACTCTTAGAGATAGTGCATAAGAAGCTCTGGCAATGTTTCTTCAAAATTACCACCTATGAGGCAAAGGAGCTAAAGTGAGCCTCCTGAGAGCATTCCACCAAGGAGTTTATTCTGAGGTTATTCCATATTCATTCCTACATGTGGATCTGAGTTATGACAATCCTCTAATGCCTTTGATTATTAAAACAAAAATGTAAATAGAAACAATAGAGAGAAAGCGAAGTTGGTATTATCTATTCCCCAAATTCACTGCTACAGAGTTCATTGCAAGCATGGTATACATATACAGTATTGAAAGCTGGTGTGTAAAATAAATCAGAAAGACTGGAAAGCCAGGCAGATTCTAAACTGGACTTTTGTTGTTGTTGTTGTTTATTGCTTGCTTGCTTTGCTTTCTTTCTTCCTTTCTTTTTCTTCCTTCCTTCTTCCTTCCCTCCCTCCCTCCCTCCCTCCCTCCCTCCCTCCCTCCCTCCCTCCCTCCCTCCCTCTCTCTCTCTCTCTCTCTCTCTCTCTCTCTTTCTTAAGAACCAGGTTGAGACTAGGTACCTTTTTTCCTTTGGTGCTGGTTCCTCGGTTCCTCAGCTCCAAGCTGCGTAGTTTTCTACAGGGCAGAGAAAAGGGAAAACCTTATTATCTCTTCCCTGTGAAAGATTGCAAAGATGGGGGATCCTCTTGGGACTCAGACTGGCAAACTGATCCTGGTCATTCTGACTGGTGTGAGGTGGAATCTCAGGGTTTTTTGATTTGCATTTACCTGATGATTAAGGATGTTGAACATTTCTTCAGGTGTTTCTCAGGCATCTGGTACTACTCAGTTGAGAATTGTTTGTTTAGCTCTGTACCCCATTTTTAATGGGGTTTATTTGGTTCTCTGGAGTCTACATTCTTGAGTTCTTTGTATATATTGGATATTAGCTCTGTATTGGATGGAGAATTTTTTCCCAATCTGTTAGTTGCTATTTTGTCCTATTGACAGTGTCCTTTGCCTTACAGAAGCTTTGCAATTTTATGAGGTCCCATTTGTCAAGTCTTGATCTTGGAGCATAAGCTATTGGTGTATTATTCAGGAAGTTTTCCCCTGTGCCCATGTGCTCCAGGTTCTCCCCCACTTTCTCTTCTATTAGATTCAGTGTGTCTAGTTTTATGTGGAGGTCCTTTATCCACTAGGACTTGAGCTTTGTACAAGGAGATAAGAATGGATCAATTTGCATCCTTCTACATGTTGACTGTCAATTGACCCAGCACCATTTGTTGAAAATGCTTTCTTTTTTCCACTGGATGGTTTTAGCTCCTTTGTCAAAGATTGAGTGGCCATAGGTGTGTGGGTTCATTTCTGAGTCAATTCTATTCCATTGATCTTCCTGCCTATCTATGTAACAATACCATACATTTTTTATTGCTATTGCTCTGTAATAGAGCTTGAGGTCAGGGATGGTGATTCTGCCAGATGTTAATTGTTGAGAAGTTTTTGCTCTCTTGGAATTTTTTGTTTGGAAATTGCTCTTTCTAACTCTATAAAGGATTGAGTTGTAATTCTGATGGGGATTGCATTGAATTTGTAGATTGCTTTAGGCAAGATGGCCATTTTTACTATATTAACCCTGCTAATCCATGAGCATGGGAGATCTTTCCATCTTCTGAGATCTTCAATTTCTTTCTTCAGAGACTTGAAGTTCTTGTCATATAGATCTTTTACTTGTTTGGATACTTTCACTTCTTTCTTTCCAATTTGAATCCCTTTGACCTCCTTTTGTTGTCTAATTGCTCTGGCTAGGACTTTGAGTACTATAATGAACAGGTAGGGAGAGAGTGGCCAGCCTTTTTGAGTCCCTGATTTCGGTGAGATTGCTTCAAGTTTCTCTCCATTTAGTTTGATGTTGGCTACTGGTTTGCTGTATATTGCTTTTACTATATTCAGATATGGGTCTTGAATTCCTGATCTTTTGAAGACTTTTATCATGAAGAGGTGTTGGATTTTTCCAAATTCTTTCTCAGCATCTAATGAAATGATCATGTGGGTTATTTTCTTTGAGCTTGTTTATGTAGTGGATTACATTGATGGATTTCACTATAATGAACCATCCCTGCATCCATGGGATGAAGCCTACTTGATCATGATGGATGATTGCTTTGATGTGTTCTTATATTCAGTTGGCAAGAATTTTATTGAGTATTTTTGCATCGACATTCATAAGGGAAATTGGTCTAAAATTCGCTTTCTTTGTTTCTTTGTGTGGTTTAGGTATCAGAGTAATTGTGGCTTCATAAAATAAGTTGGGTAGTGTTCCTTCTATTTTGTGGAATAGTTTGAAGAGTATTGCTGTTAAGTCTTCTTTGAAGGTCTGGTAGAACTCTGCATTGAACCCATCTGGTCCTGGGCTTTTTTGGGTTGGGAGACTATTAATCACTGCTTCTATTTCTTTAGGGGTTATGGGATAGTTTAGATCATTTATATGATCCTGATTTAACTTTGATACCTGGTACCTATCTAGAAAATTGTCCATTTCATCGGGATTTTCCACTTTTATTGAGTATAGGCTTTTGTAGTAGGATATTATGATTTTTTGGATTTCCTCAGTATCTGCTGTTATTTCTCCCTTTTCATTTCTGATTTTGCTCATTTGGATACTATCTCTTTACCCTCTGGCTAGTTTGGCTAAGGGTTTATATATCTTGTTGGTTTTTTCAAAAAACCAGCTCCTGAGTTGGTTGATTCTTTGTATTTTGTGTTTCTACTTGGTTGATTTCAGCCCTGAGTTTGATTATTTCCTGCCATCTACTCTTGGGTGTATTTGCTTCTTTTAGTTTTAGAGTCTTCAGCTGTGCTGTTAAGCTGGTTTTGTATGCTCTTTCAAGTTTCTTTTTGGAGACACTCAGAGCTATGAGTTTTCCTCTTAGCACTGCTTTCACTGTGTCCCATAAGTTTGGGTATGTTGTGCCTTCATTTTCATTAAATCCTAAAAAGTCTTTAATTTCTTTTGTTATTTCTTTATTTACCAAGTTATTGTTGAGTAGAGTGTTGTTCAGTTTCCGTGTGAATGTGGGCTTTCTGTTGTTTTTGTTGTTATTGAAGACCAGCTTTAGTCCGTGGTGATCTGATAGAGTGCATGGGATTATTTCGATCTTCTTATTTCTGCTGAGGTCTGTTTTGTGACCAAGCATATGGTCAATTATGGAAAAGGTACCATGAGGTCCTGAGAAGAAGGTAAATTCTTTTGTTTTAGGATAAAATGTTCTATAGATATCTGTTAAATCCATTCGGTTAATAACTTCTGTTAGTTTCACTGTTTCTCTCTTTAGTTTGTGTTTCCCTCATCTGTCCATTGATAAGAGTGGGGTGTTGAAGTCTCCCACTAATTTTTGTGTGGGGTGCAATGTGAGCTTTGAGCTTTAGTAAAGTTTCTTTTATGAATATTACTGCCCTTGTATTTGGAGAATATATATTCAGAATTGAGAGTTCATCCTGGCAGATTTTTTCCTTTGATGAATATGAGTTGTCCTTTTGTTATCTTTTTTGATTACTTTAGTTTGAAAGTTGATTTTATTTGATATTAGGATGGTCACACCAGCTTGTTTCTTGGGACCATTTGGTTGGAAATTTGTTTTCTATCCTTTTACTCTGAGGCAGTGTCTGTCTTTGTGCCTGAGGTGGGTTTCTTGTATGCAGCAAATTGTTGGGTCCTGCTTAGTTTGTTAGGCTATGTCTTATTATTGGAGAATTGAGTCCATTGATATTAAGAGATATTAAGGAGAAGTGATTGTTGCCTCCTGTTATTTTTGTTATTAGAGGTGGAGCTATGTTTGTGTGCCTCTCTTCTTTTTGTTTTGCTAAAAAAAAGATTAATTTCTTGCTTATTTTAGTGTGTAGTTTCCCTCCTTTTGTTGGTGTTTTCCATTCATTATCCTTTGAAAGGCTGGATTTGTGAGAAAACATTGTGTAAATTATTTTGTCACTCCTTGGTTTTTCCATTTATGGTAATTAAGAGATTTGCTGGCTATAGTGGCCTGGGATGGCATTTGTGTTCTCTTAGGGCCTGTATGACATCTGCCCAGGATCTTCTGGCTTTCACGATCTCTAGTGAGAAGTCTGGTGTAATTCTGATAGGTCTACCTTTACATGTTACTTGACCTTTTCCCTTACTGCTTTTAATATTCTTTGTTTACTGCATTTGTTGTTTTAATTATTATATGATAGGAGGAATTTCTTTTCTGGTCAAATCTATTTGGAGTTCTGTAGACTTCTTGTATGTTCATAGGCATCTCTGTCTTTACGTTAGGAAAGTTTTCTTCTATAATTTTGTTGAAGTCCTTTACTGGTCCTTTAAATTGGAAATATCCACTCTCTTCTATACATATAATCCTTAGAGTTGATCTTTCATTTTGTCTCGATTTCCTGGATGTTTTGGGTCAGGAGCTTTTTGCATTTTTGCATTTTCTTTGACTGTTGTATCAGTGCTTTCTATGGTATCTTCTGCATCTGAGATTTTCTCTTCTAACTCTTGTATTCTGTTGTTGATGCTTACATACATGACTTCTGACTTCTTTCCTAGGTTTTCTATGTCCAGAGTTGTCTCCCTTTGTGATTTCTTTGTTGTTTCTACCTCTATTTTTAGATCCTGGATAGTTTGTTCAATTCCTTCACCTGCTCGGTTTGTGCTTTCCTGTAATTCTTTAAGGGCTCCTACTTGTTTACCTGTATTCTCCTGTATTTCGTTAAGGAAGTTATTTATGTCCTTCTTGAAGCATAATTAGCATAATGAGCTGTGATTTTAAATCCAAATCCAGCTTTTCCAGTGTGTTGGTGTATCCAGGACTTGGTGTTGTGGGGAATTGGTTTGGGATGGTGCCAGGTTGCCTTGATTTCTGTTCGTGACGTTCCTACATTTGCCTTTTGCCATCTGGTCATCTCTGGTGTTAGTTGGTCCTGCTGACTCTGGCTGGTGCTTGTCCCTCCTGTGGGCCTGCATGCCTGTCTCAGCACACCTGGATGACTGGCTCTCCCCTTGCACAGAGTGCTGTGGCACTGCCCAGCTCCTGAGTGCAGGTGGGGCCCTGGCAGACCATGTCCCAGCTGATTTGGCACTCTGGTGTTCCCCGTGCTCCTGGCTGTACCTGCTTGCTCAGTCTCAGGAGAGAAGATGGCCCACTAAGATGCTTCTAACTAGAGAAAATGGGGTGGTGCTTTGGCTCAGTCCCTAGGAGCTGGCCCTCATGAACTTGTATCATTTGAATTCAGATAGATACTGTTCAAGGCATGAACAGTATCATTTGAATTCAGTACTAGTACTGATTAGCTCTATGATTTAGGGCAGGGCTTTCCCACCCCAATTTTTACTTTCCTTGTGATTTTGTCAGGGATAATAATAGCACTTTATTTATTACTATGTTTATTAGGACTAAAGGATCCAGTATCCTTTAAAAAGTGAGATGTCAAATGACCAAGTCGTTATTAGTAAATGATTGTGATGCATTTTTGGAGTCTCGAGAATAAACAGTGTAGACAGACAAAGGGGCAAGGGAGGCTATCTGGGCAGACAAGTGGAACATGAACAGTTGTGTTAAAATGTAAATTACTGACAGATCAAAGGCATGGGAAATTGAATAAACAAATGCAACATAAAATATTCCAATGCTATTCTCAATTAGACCAGTTGTCAGGTTTTGAGAAAATGAAAAGCTTTCTATTGATTACATAATGAAATATTATGAAAGGATACAGAGAATTAATTATACATGAGTACTATACTCTAGTTTCTGAACTTATTTTTAATGTAGGTATGATCTAGACATTATGAAACCCATTTTTGTACACACTAAGATTGAACAAACTAGTGCTGATAATCTACCGTATAAAGCCATGCATTGACACTGACAAGGAAAGTTACAAATAAAAAAAAGAAAGACTGGAATCTGATCTCCCTGTGGTGTTTTAGTGGCGTCACTATGCTAGTAGATATACTCAACCCACTGTGTGCACACACTGGTAAGTCCAGATGGAAAAGTGGATAGAAATGGGTGTCCATTTACTAGTAAACTAACCTTGTCTACTAAAAAGGGGTTGAAGCAACTTTTTGATGGTGGTAATAAGCACACATAGTATGTAGATCTTGGCTTATAAATAACATTTGGAAGGAAGAAAGAGATGGAAAGAGGATAGCTACCTGGGAGGGAGTGCAGAAAAGTGAGTGTCTAATCACTTGCCAAGACAAGAAGATGGGCCTTTGGGCAATGGACAAAAGCAAGCACCAAAATATAATAACGGCGTCTCAATGGGCACAGCAAGCAGCCAGAAAAAATAAAACCTGCCTGTATTCAATACCATCAAAATTTGAGAGAAAACATAAAAATATTTTATTATATCTCAGAATGAAATGAATCATTACCTGCGTGTTAGACATACACTTGAATAAAGTCTTTGGGAAATAAATAACTACTCATCTTGAAAGAAAATGCCATTCTATCACCATTGGGGGTTGAAGTGATAAACAGAAGTTTGAGGGGAGATTCAATATTCATAGTCTCATATTCCAAACTTCTTTGTAAAGCCTACAAAGAAGAAGTGGTAGTGACATTACAGGAGTTGCCCTATTGGAAAAGTGACCAAGTAACGTCACAAGTGCTAAGACACAAGGACAGCATGTATCTCCTAATGTGACTAAGATCTCAGTGTCACTCCTTTGATTTTCTTGTTTTTTAAAAGAAGCATTTCCTCCTTGTAATTATAAGAACACAACAGACAAATCCAAACTGAGACACTCTTGAAAAATATGTCCAGTAACCATTTAAATTATGAAGATCATCAAAGACAGGTTCTGAGCAGCTGACACAGGCACATGAAGCATGTTCACAAAGTGCAATATGATATTCTGCACCAGAGGATCCTAGACCAGAAAAAGAGCCTTCCTGGAGCAAGTGGTGGAACCTGACGATGATGTACTATAATTAATAGCCATATGCTTGTGCTGACTCCCGGTTTTGATCAACGATGGTTTAAGAAACTCTTAAGAAGGGTGGTAGAATGTGTAGAAATCTATTTTGATCTTGCAAATATTTCCCAATGTCTTCAAAAGAAAATGACTGAATAACTGCCCTTCTGTAATCCATTCTTCTCTTTTGCCAGTCTGTTTTTTTCAGATTTTTTCATTTCTTAGTTTTATTTTGAGAGAATCTATCCTTTGGGGCTTTTCTGCCTTCTCAACTTTATTTAGGGCAGTATTGGGTGCAGTGGGTATTGGGAGTGTTTCAGAGTTTTGTTTTGTTTTAGCTACTCTCCTTTCTCTGTTCACAGTAGCTTGGGAACTAAATAGTGTTTGTAACTTCATTCCTGAAATTGACTGATAACAAGTCCCCCTTTATTGTTAAAAAGGATTGTCTTTATACCACCAACTTCGAGACAAAACTCTTACATTTCATAAATCTACATTGATGTAGCTTATCTAGAAATTGTGGTAGAGCTATTTAAAAGATGTTTTCTTACTAAATGCTACTATATTTAAACTACCTGTCCATCTGAAGAGATGCAGATTTGACTCATGTTCATGAAAGTGTTTGGGCTTAGTGTGGGTTTATAAAAGTTCATGTTTGGTTTTTAATGTTTTAAGTTAGTAATTGCTTCTGAAAATATGGCTGTAAGATGTGGGAATGAATGGGAAACTACTCACTCTTGAGTGAACTAAGGCTATAGGAGAAATAGTAAGTATTTGGAACAGTATATTTTAACTCATAAATAGCACCAATTTTAAAAAGCTTTAATATAGTGGTATTTATATTATTTCTTATATGGTCCTTGCTATTGAACACTGTTGAAATAATGCCTCTAAACTCAGATTTATTTGAATTAACTCTTAGTATATTATTGATTTCCCTGACTTTCAGGGTGCAAGAGTTCAGAACACAGCTAAGAACTTGGGGGTTAGAGACCGGACGCCTCAGTCAGCTCCAAGGTAAGTGTGAAGCATAGACCCCTTATCCGAGGGCTTGATGACTTCTGGCAGAGTCAGTAGTGGCCAGGTATTTGCTCTAGTCCATGCCCAGTATCACACTGACACTAGTTGTAAGCTCACTCTGGAAAACACAAAATGGTGAAGTCTGATGAGAGGCCAATGAGTGTTCTCAGAAAGAAACAGATATTATTTTATTTTGAAAGTGGATTAAAAAAATAAGGTTTACAAAAAATTTAACTCAAAAATATAAGTAATGTGTGTCAAGTGCCCGTCTAGCCTTCCCACTGCTCTTCTGAGATTGTTATGTTCTTGCCTCTACTGTTATGGAAAACTCCTATTTAACTCTGAAACTCCAATTTCATGTAATCTTCTGCTTTGAGTCTTGGTTGAGTAGCTTGTCACACTTCCTGGCATCCTGGGAATCACATGATAATTCCCCTTTCTATATTATGTTGCCATGTATTGAGGGTTTTATCC
This sequence comes from Apodemus agrarius, assembly GCA_964023405.1. Lineage (NCBI taxonomy): Eukaryota > Metazoa > Chordata > Mammalia > Rodentia > Muridae > Apodemus > Apodemus agrarius. The sequence continues at coordinate 156,632,742 of OZ030009.1, forward strand.
AAATATGAGTTCTCAGGATCAAGGAATATACATTCATCTTATCAATGACTACATAGTAGACTTCAAATGTTTAAATTTATTTTAAGAGTATGTGAATGAATGAATAAATGAGTGAATGGATGGGTGGATGGTTGGATTAATCATAGAGCTTTTTTGTTGGTTATATCAAATATTCAAATTTAATAATTATAAGAAAGGACTCTAACCTACATTTAAAGTGAATAAACATAGAAAGCTGCTTTCCATTGGATTCCTATGATTAGGGTAAGCTGTCATCTCTCTTGAAGTGGGGCAAGGTTATATAATTACTTAGACATTTGATCATGATTACAAGTTTGAATTTTAACAAAACAGTAGGCCTCCCAAATGCTGTCTCAGGTAAGATGTTCTTTGTTTCTGTGTATAACACGGTAAGCAGAAAGAGGAAGGCGACTACAGCCATTTATGAAGTTATACTTCATGCTGATAACCTACATGGGAGGTTTGAGTGCTTGTGAAAGAGAAAACATGTTTCCACAGTGGCAATGGATGGGGCTACCACTTAGTGGCTGCATTTATTTCCAGGGCTGACTCCTAACTCTGTATAATGGTGAGACTTGAGGGCTTTCTATTGTTTAGGAATCATTTCACAAAAAAACATTCTCTCCAGCACCGTGAGCAGACATGGGATATTTGTATAATAGACCCACCGAAGTGTTCAAATTCCAATAAGAAAACAAGGTAATAGCTTTGCAAGGAATTTTTCAGCTAGAGCCATTGAACACTAATGAACAGCAGGGCTGGGATAAAACTTCAGCGCCCGATCAATAAGCCAATACTCCTGCTGAACATAAGACAACAAACTAATGATGAACTAAGCTTTTTCTCTATTGGATTATCTTTAAAACACTTGAGACGAAACATAATGAAATGAACCAGCTATAAAACTGATACTTTGTACAACGGACTAACAAGAGAGAAATAAAAATCATTTTAAATTTTTATTTACTATTTCACTCATTCTGTAGATATGTACTGAGTGAATGCCATGTGTTTTGCTGTTGCCCCAGGGAAAATAGAAGCTCAGTAAAGAAGTGACTGGCCCTGAAGGATCAATGTGTGGCTGGGCACCTAACTCCGTGTGCTAGCACCTTTGCCTAGAAAGCACAAGGGCCAGGGTCTGATTCCCAGCAAGCAAGAGACAGGGAAGAAGGGAGAGAAAGGAAGGAATAGGGAGGGAGGGGGAGCAAAGCAGGAGGGAGGAACGGAACAAAGGAGGAAGAGAAGAGGAGAAGAAAAGAGAGGAGAGGTAAGATGAGGGGGAGAGCAGCAGTCTGTGGAGATACTGGCAATCTAGAGGCTCATGGGGCATAGGATCCCTCCTGACAGGACCCAGCACTTCTCTCAAAGACAGTAGGCTGGAAGACACATTTGGTATTCAGAACCAAACTACCCATTGGCTAAGCTGGCAAAGTATTTCTGGAAGATTCACTCTTGGAGCTTCAGGGAGCTGTGTCTACCTGCAAGTTTATTTACTTCAAACCTCCCAACCTAACTCTGTCATAGTGTTCCTAACATACTCTCAGTTAACGTATTATTACTGGTGTTCACTCAGCAAACATTCACTGATACATATTGACTTTCTGTTGTGTATCTTGGAGGGTCAGACCTTTTGGTAAAAGCAGGATGAAAAGATTGCCCAGCCTCTGGGACAAACAGCTGAGTGTGGTTAAGGATGCTAAAGAATGGGCCTGTAGATAGAGGCAGAAGTGGCCATGATCATCACAAAGGAAGAATGGGCAGAATAATTCATGGAATCTCCAAGTACTGAAGTTTAATAATTTTACATTGGTTGGTGGTCAGTGGTTGCTAGGGAAAGCCTGCTCCTGGTGGGTGGGTTTCCTGAACATCTCTGTTACTCTACATTAGCAGTTCATCTGATATTTTTAGGAAGAGCCTTTGGCAATAAGATTCAAGACAGATTAAAACAACAACAACAAAAACCTTATGTGTTCAAGGAGCTTTCATCCTAGCAGACTAAGGTAGACAAAGTCTGTGTATGCATGCGAGGCACCACTGAAATGACTCACGGCTGGAGGCAGTCCTACCTGGCTCAAGCCTTCCTTACAGCACTAACGATGTTAGATTACCATGTGAGGCACACTGGCCTTGTCTCTGTTATATCATTTGAAACAATTGTGCTATGAGAGTTGCACTCCCTTTGTGTAATTTAGAGGTAGCAAACATCAGTTGTTGGAACAGAAAGAAGGGAAAACAGTTCTGCATTCCAGCTCTGGTTCTCCATAGGACCTTTTGTAGTAATGTGTGGTTGCTTGTGTTCATGCATGCATGTATGCTTGTGTATGTGCATGTGTGCATTTGTGTGTGTGTGTGTGTGTGTGTGTGTGTGTGTGTGTTCCTGTCAAAGGTTAGCTTTGTCTCCACAAGATAAATTGAGTCAGGCAGCAAGGTGTGGCATTCGCAGTTGGGGTCAATGCTCATAGATGACAGGGGTCAGCAGTAAGAGGGACTAATGGGGGTCTGTCCTGATAGCAACCAACAGGAGGTGCTGCCAATGGTAGCTAGTGATTAGAGAAATTACTAAGCAGACTTTTCTCTGATAGAACAAAGTTTTATTCATTGGGGTGGTACTCCCCATAGCCAGAGAGAAACTGAATTATTCTATCTCTTTAGGGGCCAGCTGGAAAGAGATATAATTCATACACACACACACACACACACTGAATGAATGAAGCAAAAGCAGATTCCAAAATCTTCATACATATAAATATATACATATATACTTACTTACTTACTTACTTACTTACTTACAATTAGACAGATAAGTAGATACATACACATTCACATATAGGATGGATAGAACATAGTTCCAACAAGCAAGCTCAAAGTATTTCACATATACATATATACACATATACACACATACACACAGTTGTTGGATAGAGCAAGCTCCAGTATATATTTTACTTTTTCTTCCAGAGCTTATACATCCCAGCAAAATCTTTCAAACAGTATAGAGTTACGATGTGATTAGATTCTACTTTTCATCTAGTTAATGACTATGAAAAAATAATGTTACCCAATACCTTTACTAGGAAAAACAGCAGGTAATACGGATAAAGAAAACAAATTATCCCCTAAGACCCATGTATATTTGTAACTGAGAAACTTGATATAGACTAACAAAATGTAAGCAGGCAAGGCAATTCTCCCAGCCAGTTCTCTTACTGGCAGACAGCAATCTGTCATTACAAAGAGAGGATTAATTGTTTTATTTATCTTCAGAAGGAATTTTATAAAAATCTTAAAAGAATCAAAATTCTAAACTTTTATTTAAGTAACAATCAATCATATCTACTTTAAATCCTCAGAATGCATATCTTCTACTCATTAGCATTTTTTCAAAAAAGCATATCAGGAAGCTGAGGGCAAAAACTGTATATAAGAGATCAATCATCACCAGTGCAGCCTCAGTGAGAGTCATGCCAGCCAGGGCTACCATTGTTCTTGTTCCTTGACCTTAAAAAATCCTTAGCTTAACTAATAATGTGCCTTTCTGAACTTCAGATTATTCCCTAAGATGTTCTACATCAGAACTTGTAGTAAAAAGGCATTAAGCTAGCTTCACTAACAATTGTATTTTTCCAAATGCTTTCTAAGGTTGGGAGTCATCGCTGACAATCTACATCTCTAAGTTCTCTCCTAGGTGGTGATAGAATTATAAATCTGCTTCAGCAGCAATGCCTGAAAGCTCTGTTATTGTGAGTGCCAATACTTCCCAGTGAAGGGCTGCAAACTCTTGGAGTTTTCATACAATTCTTAGATTAAGAGGGATATGAGGGCAGCATGTGGAGCAGAACTCCATAACAGCATGAAGTCCTCAGGACATGGAGTCCTCCAGGCCAAGTCTATGCAAACCACACCCATCATGGCTGTGCTAACCAATGGGGCACATACCATGAGTCCTACAGCTGTTTGCCATTCCTCCTGCATAGCCCTGCACATTTTCCTATCTGAAATGCCAATTTCTCATCTGTCAGTTGGGAGAAGTGCCTTGAGAAACAGTATATTTTAACTTTAACTATGGGGAAAGCATTTATTCTATAGCCCTGATTAGCAAATATAGGAGTGTAAGGACAGTGATGTTTGTGAACTCTGCTAGATGCAGTAATATCAACCCATCAAGGAAGAAGAGAATGAGGTTCCAGGACAGCATATGCTTAGGCAGGGCCTATGGAATAATAGCGCCACATGCTGGGCCAGCAATCCCCCTCCCCCCCACACACACACCAATAATTTAGTTTCCAAAAGCAGAAGCCATGGTACAGGCTCAGAGTCCAACTCCTTACCTATTTCACTTCCAAAATTCATCAGCAGGTGCTAAATTCCCAGAGCTGTCAAGTTTCCATTAGAAGTGTACCTGAACTCAGATAACCCTGAGTCATTTCCAAGAAGCCTTAAGAAACAGAAGCTTCCCAGATCTGCAGTAGCCAAAGCTATTATTGCATTTGGTGACCACAGGGAGTAGCCTTTGTTCCAATTTGCAAGGCAGACATTTCAAAGATTCATCTCTGCTAGCATTAGTCACACTGGGCAAAAACATGTAGGATAAGGTAATAGAATGTGAGAGGTACGAGTTCCCCACCCACCTCCCATCTCTGTCCTACGTGCTCTTGGGCCTCTGTGCCTTGTCACTCACCTAGCAGAACCGCCATGGAAATAGGATAGAAATTGAGAGAGAAAAGAACCCTCTGATCTGTTTCCCCAGCCCCAGGAGGCAGTTTGAAGCATCATCTTGTACTTGAGCTGCAGAAGAATCTTCAAACCCAATTTAATGTGTTCTCTTTTTTAGGAAGGACAAAACAAGCTTTTTAGTATTCTATTCCTCTGTGGAGATAACCTATGATGCATAAGCCACCTTTCAAACATGAAGCACATTTTTCAATCCTGCAAAGACAGTAACTTTTGGCTTCCAGACCAATAAAGATCATCTTATTAACCAGACTTACAATTTGGGCTTAAATCATCCTCATTTCTTTCCACTGGTTTAGAATTAGTATAGTATTTTGTGTCTCAGACAAAAAATTTATAGTTTTCTAAAGTGACTAGCAATGCTTTTAAGTTCTGTTCAACTTACTGTGCTAACTGGAGTAAATCTCCTTGGCTACCTGTATTAGAATCTCTTTCAAAAAGCTGTAAGATTGGGGTGTTCAGAGAAGGAGTGTATTAGTCGTGGAGCACACGCTTAGCAAGTATGAAAGCCCTTGATTCAATCCTCTGCACCCATAAATGCCACTGACAAAACACATGTGCACTCACACACATACACACATGCACATATGCTTATACATACACGCACATCATATTCTGTATTTGAGATACTAGCCTAATGTACACAGTAGGTCAAGTGTAGACTTAATTTTTCGTAAGGGAAATAGAGTCCAAAACTCATACATTTTTCCTCAGCCTCTCATCTCTAGATCAGTGGCTCTCAACCCGTGAGTACCAATATTTTGGGTGTGTCACATATTGGATATCGTGCATCAGATATTTACGCCATAATTCATAACAGTAGCCAAATTATAGTTATAAAGAAACAATGAAATAGTATTATAGTCAGGGTTTACCTCAATATTTAGACCTGTATTAAAGAGTCACAGTTAAGAGGGTAGAGAAGCACTGCTTTAGATCTAGTGTAAATAATCCTCAGGGCTTTACAGTCACTAGCGTCTGGCAGCATTTCGATCCCTTTCGCTTTGGTTCTGGTATTAGCTTTTAGCTACTGAGGCCAACTTGCATAAAGCTATCGAGTTCTCCTGAGCTGTGTCTTGGTGCAGTATTGTCTCAAATAGCTAGGCTAGGTTGTAAAGGAGCATGTACCTGCATTTCCACAAGTAACATGAATTCTTTGAACCTGATGATCCTATTGACAGGTGAATGATGGCTGGGTATAGCCAGTCATGCGTTTGTAGAAAAGGTCAAGTAACTAACTGCATCTTGAGATTTAGGCTTCATGAAGCTGCACATCAGCCAGTTTGTAGTCAATCCCTTAGTACCACAGGGGGTTGTGCAAAACTTGTAAGAAAATCTGTAGATCCCCATGAGATAGAGACTGCATCACTGCAAGATAGCTATATTAGACAAGGCATTAATTATCATAATGACACTGCCTCTGACAATTCGGTGGAGAAATATTACTACCAGGAAAGTAAAAGGACAGACTGGAGAAGAGCAGCAGCTTCTAATACAGCAGGTTCTCAACCTGCGGGTCACAACCCCTTTGAGATCAATTGACCCTTTCAAGGACCCACATATCAGATGTCCTTCATATCAGATATTCACATTATGATTCCCAGCAGTGACAAAATCACAGTTGGGGTTTTGCACAGTTAGTAGCAATGAAATAATTTTATGATTGGGGATCGCCAAAATATGAGGAACTGTATTAACTGGTTGCAGCTTTAGGACGGTTGGGAACCACTGTTAAAAGAGCAACCTTCTAAACATGCACAAAGAAAGAGAAGGATTTTCAAAATCCCAGGACCCAAACTTTAGATCAAGCTGACTCATATGCTGTTTTCTACAGTACAGTCAAGGTGGTGATGGCTGATGGAGTCAAGATATTAGTGTTGATGTATTTGTTCTACCAATAAAACTACTCAGGTAAGGGTGGTATCGTGATTGTCATGCTGTTGTATGTCCTTTCTAGGCTGTACAAGCTCTGTGAGCCACCACCACCAGTAGAAGAATAAGCATCCCCACGAGCCGAAGGACAGATGCTTCCAAATGCTGATCAAGTCAACATTCTCCACTGAAGACAAAGAAATGCATATTTAAGATGTAAAGTCTTCCCATGGTGTAAATAACATGTATGGTTTGGATATTTATGTTGGAACTAGAATTTTCTTCAGACAGTTAAGCCTCACCCTCTATATATTAAGAGTTCAGACTCATATTTGGGCAAAATTCACCACTCGTATTTGTAGGAAAATATACAGAGATAAAAGATGAACTATTTTGGTTCCTTTCTGATTCATTAATTATATTGTATTTGGTTTTAGCTTCCCCAATGGACAAATATAATACATGATAGTTTTTCTTGAAGTAGTCTGTCCTAAAAATGATGGCCACGCTCTGGAAACTATCAATGTTAAGACACGTTAAGGACTATGTAGATGGAGAGGTACAGGTGTCCCATGTACCACTTGTGCCACCCAGAAGTGCATATATGGGAGGTAGGGAATGCATGCCTCCCTTTCTTCTAAGGCTTTCTGGTAATAAGGAAAGCTAAGAGATCCTAGCAAGACTTTTCTCACTTATGTCATGTATACTCTCTGGCCATGTAAACACTCCAGCAGGCAGGTGCTTTTCTTGATCTCTACAATGAGCCATGAACTCTGTATGATGTACGGCTACTGGTTGGGAGTTACCAGGCTGGGGAAATGAGAGGAGTGAGTGAGGATAGAAAACAACAAGCATATTTGACAACTCCACCCTTAACAGAGAAAGATAAACTCTTAATTATGAAGACTTCTTATGAGATGTCAGACCCTTAAAATAACACACCTTCATGAATATTTTTCTATCAAGTTATATGTGTAAATTGTGAAAATAAATTTATTTGTTGTACTTCAAAAGGCCATTAGAAAAGAACCTTGATAATTTATGGAACCAAGGTATAGACTGCATTCATTCTAAAGTATATGCAATATTTATCACTTCTGTGTTGATATACTAACATTGTTTTAGCACATAAATATGGTAATATTGGTTTTAAATAGATATCTTTAAAATTAAAACAGCATTGCTGTGATTATGATTGAGTTGTGCTTTGCTTAATAATAGGAACTAATTTGCCTTTAGGTGATATTATCATTGTACAAATGTCATGGTGTGTACTTATGCAAGCTGAGATGTCTGTGGCCTCATTAGACAGTATGACCTATGAAACCATTTTTCTATAGGCTGTCCATCACTAACCCAAAGGCCACTAACAGCACAGAACTGTGTAGGGATATGGGCTAAGCACATGAAATCCTTATTTTAACCACAGTTTTGGCAAACCATTATTCAGTTTTACTTTACAAATCTCATAATGAACTTCAGACTATCATTAAAAGCTATTGTTATTGCCAGTGACATATTAAATTTAAAAATGTGTTTCAAAGGTATGAGATAGATATATCCTATGAGTTAAGGTGAAAATTATTCAGCACAGAGTACTTGAGATTTTTCAGTAAATCTATATGTGACTAATCATAGAAAAACCAACATCTGTTTCTAAAGAAAAGCCTTAGCATTTTGAATTTAATAAAGATATGACCTACATTTGCATATATGTGACATCCATCCATAATTTTCAGGACTAATATTTTTGCTATCATCAACATACAACTGTGAAACGTTGATAATTCAGGCGGCCCTCTCTGAAAGTCTTGAGAGTAAAGAGAGCTGATTGAACAACAAGGCAGACCCTTCAAACTGCTTTACTGTCCGTGCTCACCAGCCTCAGTAAGGCTCCATAGAGGAGCAGAAGGGCTACGAAGCATGCTTCTATTTCCTGGGCATATTATCTGCCTTTGCAGTATTTATAAATTAGTGTACTTTAAGGATCCAGTCTATATAACAGAATGTGGTTAATGTTATCTTTTGAGTTAAACATTATTTGTGTACACAGCACTTACAAACTTTAAAAGTTTGCTAGTGTTTTATAGTTTCAACCATCACTGTCATATTGTTTTCATAATAAAATCATAGCTGACATGGTTCAGTGTATACTAAATGGCACCTTTGACCACCTAGCCCACGTTTTACTATTCTATCTTCACATAGCCTTGTAGCAGGGATGAAAGCTGATCTTGTCTTATTACCTGCACTTCACAGTTCAGCTAAAGCAAAGACTAATCCAGTGATTTGCACAAGTTCACCTGAACATGGCATAGTCAGAAGTTAATGCAAGAAACCTGTTTTATTAATTATTGCACTGTTCTTATCTGTTATATGAGAACCATTATAATATTAACATTTTCTGATTAAAGTTGGAGTTGTATGACATATTATCATTTAATTATATATACCATGTTGCAAAATCAAGTGGGAATATGCAGAATGCTTTTAATGTACAAGAACTATATTCCTGGCATTTCCCATCCATAATTGAAGAGACTTCACATGTATTGCAAGCCAGGATAAAATTTGACTATAATTTTAAAAGTGTTAACACTTAAAAACTTATGATAGATGAGTAACCATTTTTCAATACCATAATGTATACCTTCTTTTGACATTGGAATTTTAGCAGACTTTGGGAGTTTAGAATACTCTTGCTTTAATGCTGCCCTATCCTCTGCCACTGGGAACTATTGATAAGCTAAGGAAAAATACTGCTTACTGTTCTTACAACTTCTATATGTTGTCATAGGTTCCTGTCTACCCACTGAGAGATTTCATGGGCTTTGAAGGAAACAAAGATACTACAGAGCATGTTACATGGGGTTGGCACTACTTCTTGCTCTATTGATTTTAACTTTGAATAGCTCAATTCAGAATGAAATGAAGTTGATCCTATGCTACCTTTAACAGTGAGAAAAGTCAATGTGAAAGAAATTCAAGAGGAGGTATTAGCTAACATAAGCAAACAATGTCCTGTAATAAACACATAGGGTTTTTTTTAAAGCAAATATGTTTCTATCTCAAACTGTAAGTATTCTTATACAAGTCCAAGCATCTGTAGTCCTGTACAATATGAGTCACCACATCTAAGCAGGGGTTTCCTTAGACATTTGGGTCTTTATAAAATCATAATATTAAAAATACAAATAATAACATTGCTTTGTAAGTCATTTGCCCTTTTAAAAGAAATTGAAAGTAATTCCGGAAATCTACCCTAGTGGTATTACTATCAAACTACTAAAGCTTTGTATCTGACTGAACTGTTTCTAAATTTTAGGAACTTCCATTTTTAAAGTCTATTTTTATGTGAGTGTTCCTGAAAAACTGAAGTCTAATGACTCTTCCTTAAATAATTACAATTTTGTTAGCATACTTAAGTTTCAATTAAGTAAGACACTCAATACTTTTGCATGTTTAATGTTTTGTTGGAGAGCCTCAAGAAAATTTTTACTCTGAAGAACAAGTGGGGGAAATGTAAGAGGCATCTTTACCAAGAATTGCTTCAGCATAAAATTTTACAAATTGGCCACTATTTTACTAGGTGCTGTAATTCTATGTTGGTCATAGTGGTTAACACTGGGTTCCAGAATTATTTGATACGTTAATGACTTGCCATTGTCACTGTTGTTAACATTCCTGTTGCCAAGCACTACCTGGCATGTCTATTAATCATGTCTGTGCAACTCTCAGTGGTGACCTAGTGGGAAGTCTGCCTCACTCAGAACTGTTTATTCTCTTACTGGATTAGGTTCCTGAAGTCTGATAATTATATACAAATGTGTGTGTGTGTGTGTGTGTGTGTGTGTGTGTGTGTGCTCTCATTTAACATAAAATACTTTTTAGTTTTATGAACATTAATAGTAAACATTAGATTTTGGTATCTTCATTGTATGAAAATATGAGACATGTATTTTATGGATGGACTATATGACATTTGCTGTAGACAACGGTGGTGGTGCCTATGTCATAGGTGGACTCGTGGACTATCCTTTGTTCACTGATGTTCTGCTATTTGTGTGATCCTGCTTGGTTTCTGTTTGGTTTGGCTTTGTTATCACTGTTCAAAATCATCTAAGATAATCAAGTTACAAAGAGGAAAGGTTTATTTTGGCTCAAAGTGTTGAAGGTTCTAGTTCACAATCAATGAAGCCTGTCATGAGGTAGCAACTCATGACAGAGGACGATAGCAGGACAGAGCTACCTTGCTCATTAGCCAAACCACAATGATGAGTAAGAGATTTGGGCTCCACAGTCTTTCAAAACGGCTTTCAACAGACACAGGAACCACCCATTGGCCTCCATCTTCCAGATGTTTCCTTACCTCTCAATAGCACTACACTGGGGATCGAGCCCTTAGTGCAGGGACCTTTGGCAGACATGCCAGGGTCCAAACTAAATCACGATCCAGTCAATCTCAAATCTGCTTTTCTGGTTTACATTAAGAATTAGGTTACAATGGACATAATTGCTGAATTTTTAAATGGTAGCTATTAAAAATACTGGTAATAACAAAAATAACAAAGAGTGGGTAATTAATTATAGGTGCAGACAATAATAACTATTATCCATTCATATAATCATTCAACAAATGTTTTGAAATTTACTAATAAGGCCCAACCATAATTGAGTGTATTGGAGAGATTTAATTAAAAAAAGATCATCATAGTGTCTCTGTATCCCTATATATACAAAGGTCCCTTGTATCTTTTTCTTAAAAATTATATTATTCACAAGGTAAATACATTCTAATTCCATGTATGTATTATATACTATTTAGTCAAGAACACTAAGTTGTTGAAATATTTAGAAAACATACATTTGAATTTAAATATCTAATGCCTCAAGCAAATCTGCTAGTTTCAGAAGAATATATATTTTTGTAACTGCAAGAATATGAGTAGATCATAGCTTTTGCTTAAAATATTTTTGTAAGCATTCATTTACATAGTACTCATTTTTAATAGTAAAATATCAAACTGATTCTGTAAAAGTACCTGTTTGACTATGTCTATATTTAATATTATATAATATTCAGAATTCAATGATAAATTCACTTTTGTGTATTTTTAGCCTTTTTTCTTTGTAAAATAGTCATGTAACATAGTTTCAATCATTCCATATTTTGTGTATGGTTAAATTTGTTAAAGTTCATTGTGTATTTTATATCATTTGTTTTTTCCCCCACATAAGAGATTGTAATAGTAATGTTATCTGATGTCAATAATAATAAAATGAATGACTTAAGTTTGACTTATTGCTATTAAAGTATGAGCTTAATTTTGACTAATTCCTATTAAATTCTTACATATTTTGAAAGCAGAAAAAAATAAAGCTAAAATGCTCACCCTTTAAAAATTCACAAGCTCAGGAGGAGAAACATGGTCTATGAATGACACAGATTGATGTGTTAAACTTCTGGGGAGGACACAGAAAGAGTTCAATATGGCTCACAATGTAGGAAAGCTCTATTAGAAATCAGGCTTTGAGGGGTCTCTCCACAATCTCGCAAACCTATCTCTCAAGGTTTCCATTCTTAATATGCATGAAATGTAGTCATTCTGGTTGTAGTAATTCTCAAAATCATGAAAGGAGATGTGATTAGTACACAAGCCAAGGAGCTAGCTATTAACAAAAGACATCCACAATAATGCAAAATTAACAGTGAAAGAATAAGAACCTTGTACTGTTCATGTTCACAAAATTTAGATTTAGTCAATACCAGTGTGTGGCCTACCTATAGATCAAGTACCCACTTTTCACTAAGCTGGATATTAATAGCTAGACATACATAAATCGTTATTGACTAGCTTTCTGCCACGGGAGGAGAAACATTGATATTAAAAGATCTGAAGGGAGAAGGTGAGGTTTAAAACAAAAAGGTTGTGAGCTTGTAGGATGAATGAAAGCAGCAACAGAGGCAGCCACCTACCAGTGACAGGCTGCCTGCTCTGTGATGGAGACATGCCAGGCAAGTTTGTGGGATGGAAAGTGGTTGAGACTGGATGAGATAAATGTTTGTGGATGAGATTTGAAAAAGGGACAGATAGAAATTTAATTTTGTTTTGGACATGTGGGTCTGATTGCCATATTAAAACTTCTAAACAGTGCCATGGCATTATGAGTTGAGTAGCTGAGATAAATAGCTGGTGACTCATGTGAAATTATGAATTCTGAGTGGTGAATTTGAAGAGTGCGCATACTGCTGATTATGTTCACCAGCTCAGAAATTTCAAGATCAAATTTATTGGAGGAAAAAAATCAATAACTGGATTTTTATTACGTGAACATTGCTGGTGTACACCAAGATATCCCATTTAATATAGTTTTAAGAGTAAGAAAATAGAAGCAGTAAGCATAAGCTATGTGTTTTGAAACAAGATTTAAACATGTGTGTTCCAGGAGAGAGGTATTTACATGATATCCCCTTCCTCTCCTTTCTCCCTTCATACACAGACATAGAAACACACACACACACACACACACACACACTCTCTCTCTCTCTCTCTCTCTCTCTCTCTCTCTCTCTCTCCTCCCTTATGAGTATGTTTTAGTAATAAGTTTAAGAAGCAGAAGTGTTGTGGACTTTGGAGCATGCCTGTAATCTAGGTGCTGGGAGACAATAGGAATATAATGTGGTATAGGAATATAATGTGGTCAAGGTCAGCCTGGGCTCCATATTGGGCTCAGAGCCAGCCCAGGAGACATTCCCTCAGAAACACAAAATGAGAAAGCAAAAGAACTACAAAGTAAAATATGTGTTTTCAAAGAAAAGAAAAAAGAAATGGAGAAAAAGATCAAGTCAATTAGATTTCCTTACTAAACTCCCCATTTTCTCCAAGATTCTAGAGGACAAATAGCTGGTAAAAATTACTTATGCCATGTTTCCTATAATAGAAGACATGGAAGAATTAGTTGTTCATTGTTTCTTGGAATACAAATATTCATCAAAACATAACAAGGGGAAATAGTCTAGAAACTTCATATAAAGAGAAAGGAGTGGGCAGAGGTGCATTGCACAAGATCCTCCAAAATCCATTGTCTAGCTCTGGGCTCACTCTTCAGTCCAGAAGAGTCTTTCGGGCCTGGGGAGCATCTGACTCCTCCATGAAAAGCTTTGGGAACCCTGCTCCAAAATCTTATCTCAGTCTGCTCCTCCCAGGACATAGCCTGCAGAGGTGAGTTGTGTATAATCCCCTGAACAACTGTTGTCTACCTCTGGGCTCACTCTTTGGTTCCAAGAATCCTTGTGGGGACCTAAGAGTATCCTGCTTCTCTCACTGAGAACTGCAGAGATCCCAAGAACTCCAAGCTTGGAACATTACCCCACTAATCTCTTACCAGTGGGGCCCACCTGAGGCACATCCAGCAATATTGGGTACCCTGAGCTCCATTTTTCTGGTCCACGGCTCCTTCCACCTTCCTGAGAAGTTCTGCTGGCATCAGCATCATCCAGCAAACACCAGGGGAAACCAGATGAGTAAAGGACAGCATAAGAACACAGCCAACGAGACCCAGGGCAATATGGTACCACCAGCGCCCAGCTATTCTGCTACAGCAAATCCTATATATCTTAATGAAAATGAAACACAAGAAGATAATCTTAAATCCAGTCTTATAAAGATTTTAGAGGCCTTTAAAAAGGAAATTAATAAATCCTTTAAGGAAATACAGAAAAATACATCCAAGCAGGTAGAGGCATTTAAAGAAGAGCCAAATAAAAATAAAGAAAATACAATAAAAAGATAAGAAAATACAACCAAACAATTCACAGAATTGAATAAAATTGTCCAAGACCTGAAGAAAGAAATAGAAACAATAAGGAAAACACACACTGAGGCAATTCTGAAATGGAAACCCTAGAAAAGGGAAGAGGATCTGCAAATGTAAGACTCACCAACTGAATACAGAACATGGAAGAGAGAATCTCAGGTATAGAAGGTATAACAGAAGAAATCAAAGAAAGTGCAAAATCTAAAAGGTTCCTGACCACCCCAAAAATTTTCAGGAAATTTGGAACACTCTGAAAAGACCAAACTTAGGAATAATAGGAATAGAAAAATTAGAAGATTCCCAGTTCAAAGGCTCAGAAAACATCTTCAACAAATTCATAGAAAAAACTTTCTCTAACCTAAAGAAAAATATGCCTATAGAAGTATAAGAAGCTTATATAACACCAAACAGATTGGACCAGAAAAGAAAATCCTCCTACCACATAATAATCAAAACACTAAATATAAAGAATTAAGAACAAATTTTAAAAGTTGTAAAAAGGCCAAGTAACATATAAGGGCAGATCTATGAGAATTACACCCAATTTCTCAACTAAGACTCTAAAAGCTAATATGGCCTGGGCAAATATCTTGCAGACCATAAAAGACCACAGATTCCAGCCCAGACTACTATACCCAACAAAACTTTTAATCATCATATATGGGAAAATAACCAAGATATTCCATTACAAAAGAAAATTTAAACAATATGCTTCCACTAGCCCATCTCTACATAGGATACTAGAAGGAAAGTTCCCATCCAATGATGGTAACCACACCCAAAAAACATAAATAATTTTACATTATTAAAGCCAGTAGAAGAGAAACACACACACACACACGTACACACTAGCAACACTAACATAAAGTAACAATCATTGGTCATTAATATCTCTCAACATCAATAGACTCATTTACCATTAAAAATAAAAGACACAGGCTAACATAATGGATTGATAAACAGAATCCATCATTTTGCTGTATACAAGAAACATCTTAGCAACAAGGATAAACATTATCTCAGAATAAATGGCTAGAAAAAGGTTTTCTAAGCAAATGGAACTAAGAAACAAACTGGAGTGGTCATTCTAAAATCTAATACAATAGACTTTAAACTGAAAGTAATCAAAAGAGACAGGGAAAGACACTTCTAACACATCAAAAGAAAAATTCACTAAGATGATGTCTCAGTTCTGAACATCTATACCCCAAGTACAAGGGCACCCACTTTCATAAATCAAACATTAGTAAAGCTTAAATCACACACTGAACCCCATACATTAATAGTGGAAGATGTTAACACCCATTCTCACTAATGGACAGGGCATCAAGACAGAAACAGAGAAATAATGAAACCAACAGAGGTTATGATTTAAATGGACCTAATAGATAGATATCCATAGAACATTTCACCCAAACTCACAAGAATATACCTTTAGCACTGCACAGAATCTTCTCCAAAATTGATTATAATCGGTCAAAAAGCAAGCCTCAACAGATGTAAGAAAATTGAAATAACCGTGTGCAGCTCATCACATTACCATGGGTTAAAAGCTGGACTTCAACAACAACAGAAAGCCTACACACACATGAAAATTGTACAAATACTCAATGATCTCTGGGTCAGGAAAGAAATAAAGAAAAAAATTAGATTGTTCTATGTAGCTGTCCAGCAGCCATGGATGAACTGGGTTATCTGAAAGGGAGGGTGAAAATGAAAATGGGGTGCAAGAGAAGGATGAATCCAAGAAAAAAAGTTTTTGATCAAGGCTCACATTTTAATAGCACTGTGTTTATATGGAGAAAGCCCAGAGACCCCATCCTTTGTTTCAGGTGGCTTGAGCTGCAAAGCAGGCTCAGCAGGCAGTCTACTCCTGTAGGAAATTGCAAAGACCAAGAGGCCAGAGACTCCAGCTGGGTTATAAAACCATTGTGGGTCTGTTTAGCCCACTCAAGGCTGGGGTAAGGGCACAATTCTCCCTTTTTTGTTTCTTAAAGATGAGCTGAACAGGGCACAAGATTTATTTTTTTCCATAATCCTGTCTAGGGTATATAGTGGCTAGGTGGCCATGTCTGTCTTAGGTCCATGTCTATATTGCTCCTTCTTACCCGTCACAGAAGATGAGCACAGATTTTTGGTATTTGTCTGGAAGACAAATCACAGCTTTTTGGTGCTTGTCTCTGTCTTAGGTTGATAGGCCCTCAAAAGCAGTTGCCCATCTCTGACCACTGGTCTTCAAAAAGCACATTCTTTCCCAGTCAGACCAAAGCCATGAAGGACATATGAATATACACTCAATGCATTTCTTCATAGTGATGAATAAATGTGAATAGCTGAGCTTGCTGAAGGTTATCCTATGTGAAGGCAACCAATCTGTTTAAGATACAAGGTCCAAAAATTAAAAGCAACAGCATTATAATTAGAAATTAAAGTAGCCTGTGGAGATGTCCCAGGTATTTAATTCAGCTGCTAATAGGCAAAAATCAAACATAAATTCTGACCACCAGGTGTATGAGGGGTTAAATTTGCTTCTACCACTGTATCCAATAAAGTTTGTGTAAAAGGGGCAGCAGGCCCATACTGGCCACAGCTGTTTTTAACTTCTATTAGTCTAGCAATCTTAATTATAAGTATGAGTGAGTTAAAAATCCTGAGCCTGTGATTGAACTGGAAACTGCAGCCAATGGAACACTGGCAGTTTAACTATAATTTTGAAGTTTCTCTTTTCTTAGATATTTAGACCAAACAAAACTTTCTTAGCCTTTCTAGCTGTAATTTCAAGAGAAAAGGCATCTTGTCACTTGCGGAACCCAATAAACAATTGCTGAGAATCCAGTCCCTAGCAGGGATTCTCCAGCTGTGCTTGACTCTCAACTACAGTGCAGGGTAACTTCAACTTCTGTGAAAACTGAGACTGCCTTCTAAATCAAGGGATATATAGCCAGCAGATAAAGTTTTAACCACTTTTCCTTTTCAACATAGAATAATAAGCATTCAAACAATGAAACAAAATCAGACACAAATTCATACATGGAGAGATTGGTGCACCAAGGACAGACAACACACTAAGAGGGAAAAGAACTAGATGTAGCCAGAACTAAGGATATCTCCAGTAGGAGTCAGAGAGGAAGCAGAATTCTCCTGATTTCTTGCTGTCCCTAGGAGAGCTCTGAAATAGCTTATATCCACGTTTTGCTAACACATCCCAGACAGGACAACCACCCCTCTGAAACCCATTCTCTCTCTCTCTCTCTCTCTCTCTCTCTCTCTCTCTCTCCATCTCATGTCATTTGTTTATTTACCATTCCTACTTCTGGGAACCATGCACAGCATGAATATATATGAGCTAAGAGTTTTTGTTTTTTGTTTTCTCATTTTATTTTATTTTATTTTATTTTATTTTATTTTATTTTATTTTATTTTATTTTATTTTATTTTATTTTGTTTTGTTATTTTATTTTTTATTTTATTTTATTTTATTTTATTTTATTTTATTTTATTTTATTTTATTTTATTTTATACCTTGCTCCTCTCTCCTGGTGCAGCTCTTTTTGGCTACAGATAACAGCCTATATAGAATTCCCATGTCCCATCTGTGCTATTATAAGATCCGAAAGAAAAAAACGGGGGTACCCCAGCACCCCATGCCTTGGAAACCAGCACCCCGAAACACTCATGAGAGACAGACCTGATGCAATTTGCAAGAGGATTTTAATTTCCAGAGCTCTGTGTTTGCAGGCTGGGAATCCCCCATGCCTGGGTCCGGGGTGACCCCAGGGGTGCGGAGGTTTGACCCATTCTTTCCTCCGGGGTCCGCCTGGGAGTGTCCTTGACATCTTTTCCATCTCTCCTCCGTGGAGCAGCTGTGGCAAGGACAAGCGCTTCTGAGGGCTGCGAAACTCCTGCCTGGGTGGGTGCTTAGGTCCCCCTATTGCCAGTGGGGGAGGGTGGGCATGACACTGTGCATGGCGGCCACGTAAGCAGAAATGACTTAACTAGTTCTTCCGGCCTCTGTGAGAGGCTGATAGGTTCTCAGAGAGTGCGGGTTTGGATGGTTTGAACTGATTGGCTTAGAAGCTTGTGGTAGGCGGGTTCTGTTATAAGCCTATAAAAGGCCAATCCAAGCCAGCCCACAGGGTTCACTTCTTTTACCCTGCATGGGGAGACTGTGACCCCCAGAGCTCTGGAAATTAAAATCCTCTTGCAAATTGCATCAGGTCTGTCTCTCGTGAGTGTTTCGGGGTGCCGGTTTCCGAGGCATGGGGTGCTGGGGTACCCCCGTTTTTCTTTCGGTTACACTATCACCTCCTAGGTGAGATCTGTGTCAGATCAACACTGTCTAAGCCTAGCCTGTATCTTCTCTTTATGCACCTTCTGCAGCAACAGTCTCCAAAAAATAAAATACAAAATGTATGGCTATTGCTAGCATTAATGCTGTTCATTGCTTACAACCATGCAGAATTCTTTTCCTTCTCTTCTATTTTCTGTGGTGCGCTACCAAAGACAGTGTTTCACAGTTGATCAACAACCCACCTCATGTTCAGTCCCCTCAATAGGGCACTACCTGTAGCAGTCCAGCAGCCATGGATGAACTGGGTTACCTGAAAGAAGGGCTGAAAATGAAAAAGGATGGGGTGCAAGAGAAGGATGAAACCAAGACAAGTGTTTCTAATCAAGGCTCAAAGTTTAATAGTAAGTACTGTGTTTATATAGGGAAAGCCCACAGGTGCCATCCTTTGTTTCAGCTGGATTGAGTTGCAAAGCAAGCTCAGTAGGATACTCCTGTAGGAAATTGACTCCACATGGGTCATTAAGGTCCCCAACTGTGGCAAACACTTAATTTCTATTTAGCCTGCTCAAGGCTGGGGGAAGGGAACAGTTCTAGAATGCAATGAAAGTGAAGCCACACATTTGTGGGAGACAATGAAAACAGTGCTAAGAGGAAAGTTTATAGCACTAAGTGCCATAGCAAAAAGTGGAGAGTGTTCACACTAATAAATTAAAAGTATGCCTGAAGGCTCTAGAAAGAAAAGAAGCAAACACACGCAGGAGTAGAATGCAGGAAATAATCAAACTCAGGCCTGAAATCAATCAGTTAGAGAGAACAATACAAATAATCAATCAATCCAAAATCTGGTTCTTTGAGAAAATCAACAAAGTAGACAAACCATTTTCTCAACTAAAAGTGTATACAATCAGTACCCAAATTGACAATATCAGAAATGAAAAGAGAGACATAAAAAAAGATAGTAGCTAGATACAAAATTAATTCAAAAGAATTGGTAGTGTTCCTCTACATAAGCAATGAACTGGCTGAGAAGTTAAGGAGACAATACCCTTAACAATAGCCACATTAAGCAAGAGAAAGACCTGTATGACAAGAACTTCATGTCCTGGAAGATGGAAAGATCTCCCATGCTCATGGATCAGCAGGATTAACATAGTAAAAGTGGCCATCTTACTAATAGCAATCTAAAGATTCAGTGAAACCCTCATCAAAATTCCAATACAATTATTTACTAATATTAAAAGAATAATTCTTAACTTCATATGGAGAAACAAAATTCCAGGATAACCAAAATAATCCTGAACAATAAAAAAAGAACTTCTGGAGTTATCATTATTCCTGACTTCAAGCTGTACTACAGAGCAATAGTAATTAAAAAAAAAAACTACATGGTATTGGTATAGAAACAGACAAGATGATCAATGGAATAGAATTGAAGACCCAGAAATAACCCACACACTTATGGACATTTGATTTTTCATAAAGAAGTAAAAACCATACAATGAAAATTTGGGAACACCTTTAACAAATGGTACTGGTCTACCTGGATGGGTGAATATAGAAGAATGCAGATAGATCCATATTTTAAAACCCTGCCCAATGCTCAAGTCCAAGTGGATCAAAGATAGAACATAAAACCAGGTATGCTAAATCTAGTAGGACAGAATGTGAGGAATAACCTTGAACTGGTCTGTACAGGAGACAATTTCCTGAACAGAATACAAATGGCACAGGCGTTAAGGTCAACAATTAATAAATGGGACCACATGAATCTGAAAAGGTTCTGTAAGTCAAAGGACACCATTAGTTCGACAAACAACAGCCTACAGATTGAGAAAAGATCTTCACCAACCCTATATCTGATAAAGGGTTAATATCCAAAACTTATAAAGAACTCAGGAAGTTAGGCATGAACAACCCAAATAACCCAGTCTTGACAGAGCTAAACAGATGTGGCAGGATTTTCCATGTCCCATCACATTAAGACAGTGGAAGGCCTGTGATTGGACAGGAAAGGGTAGACGGAGCTAGGAACTGGGGAGTCACAGAAGTCACAGGAGGAGAAAGAGAGAACCAAGATGGCTTTGGATATCAACCTGTGTGACATCTACTAGCCAAAATAGCTACGTTTTTATAAGGTTAGAAATATTGGAATACAAACTTTTATCATTATTAAATTGCCTCTTAAATTACTGTATTGGTATCTTGTAATTGTGATATTACTGATACATAAATCTGATTGATTAATTAAGCTTTAAGAGTTTTTGCTTTACTTAGTTACTGGAGTGTGGGTCTGCTGATGGTGGAGAGGGAGCACAGCTGAGATGCTGTGGGAGCTAGCTGGGAGAGAATAGCGGTGAGAATGGTGAGAACTGCACTGAGTGGGACCCTGACAGGACATGGTGCTGACACCTCATGGCAGGATCTTCTTTTTTAATATTTCCCACAACAAACATAATTCTCAACAGAGGAATCTTGATTGTTCAGGCCAAAAATCACTTAAAGAAATGTACAACATCTTTGGTCATTATGGAAATGCAAATCAAAACAACTCTGAGATTCCACTGTATGGCCATCAGAATAGCTATGATCAAAAACTCAAGGAATAGCACATGCTGTGAAGGTCATGGAGCAAGGGGAACACTGCTCTACTGCTGATGGGAATAAAAGCTTGTAAATCACTCTGGAAATCAATTTGGTGGTTTCTCACACAATTGGGAATAGTTCTACCTCAAGGCCCAGATATACCACTCCTGGGCATATACCCAAATAATCCTGCACCATCTCACAAGGACACTTGCTCAACTATATTCATAGCAACCTTATTTGTAATATCCAGAAACTGGAAATAACCCAGATGGACCTCAACTGAAGCATGGATAAATAAAATGTGATTTATTTACATAATGGAATACTACTCAGCCATTAAAAACAATGACATCATAAATTTTATAGGCAAATTGATAGAACTAGAAAATATCACCCCGAATGAGGTAACCCGGACCTAAAATGAAATTCATGGTATGAACTCACTTAAAAGTGTATATTAGCCATAAAGTACAGGATTGCCATGCTATGATCAACAGACTGAAAGAAGCACAATAACAAGGAGGACCCTAAGGGAGGATGGCTGAATCTTCATGAGAAGAGGAAACAAAATAGATAGGGGAAGTTAATAGAAGGCGGGAACTGGATGAAAGAGGGGATAGGAATGGGCGCAGGCATGGGATGGGGATCAGATATAGAGAAAGCAGGTAAGAGAGAAGGGAAATCCAAGGTGGGAGAGGGGGGCAATCTCTAGGACATGCTAGAGACCTGGAATGGGTAGAGGGCGCAGTGGGTATATGGGGGCAACTCTAGCTGAGAATACTAGCAGTTCAGGATATATATTTGGTAGTGGCAAATTTAAATCCTCTAGCCAAGCAGGACTCCTAGTGGAGAGATAAGGACAATAACCTACCCATAAAACCTTCAAACCAAAATGAGTCTTACCCACAAGAAGTTCAGTGACAGAGATAGAGCAGAGACGAAGGATATGATCAACCACTGAGGGCCCCAAATTGATACCTGGGCAAGAATCTATCCCTCACACTATTAATGCTACTGTGTTATGCTTGCAGACAGGAACCTACCATAACTGTCCTCTGTGAGACTCCATCCAGCAGCCAATGGAAAAAGATGCAGAGATTCACAGCCAAAGATTAGATGGAGCTTGTGAGTCTTATGAAACAGTTGAGAGAAGGAGTGAGGGACCAAAGTGGGACTCCACAGGAAGACCAACAGAGTCAGCTAACCTGGACCCTTGGAGGTTCCCAGAGTCTGAGTCACCAACCAAAAAGTGAGTGTGGCCTGGTCCTGGGCACCCTGCACATATATATGAGCAGCTTGATCTTCATGAGGGACCCCGACAACTGGATCAGGGTCCACCTAGTCCTGAAATGACTTGATGTGTGGCGGTGTAGGGGAGGGGAGTAGTGGGCTAGTAGCTAGCACCCAGATGGGACACCTGGAAAAGAGGAGAGTAGAAATGTGAGGAAAATCTGCATGAAGGTGTACAGGGAGGAGAGGGGGCCTGATATTGGGATGTAAATTGAATAAAAAAATTTAAGAAAAAAAGAGACACAAGTGTCATTTGTGGTCACAGAGATAGCAGTGATAGTGCCTTTGCTAAGAGTGGGCTGTGGTCTCACCTTCTCGCCATTTACCTGTGTTCAGGCAACTATGAACAGAGTAACTTGTCCATAGAACAATCAAAATGTCTTTCTCCCCTTGGAGTCATTTCAACCTCATCTTATGATAACATGCTGACTGAAGATACTTAAATATGTAAAAACTTGGATCCATCTTGCCAAGATTTCCAAACTCATTATGCCATGTTTGATTTCCATGACCAGGGTATCTAGACTTAAGTGCTTTTAAGAGGAAAGTCCAAATTTTCTTGCATAAGCAACATTAGAAAGACATTTGCTCAGTACAGGATTCTCTGGCCTCCCATTGCTCAGTACAGGATTCTCTGGATGGCCATTTAAAGATGAGTTGAATGTGGTGACAAATTTCTCATTTTTTTCTTAAAGCCAGACTGGCTATGAAAATATAAACCCCAGGAAGTAATTTATATGACTTATCTTGGCTCATCAAGATTTGTTTGCAACAGTAATTTCTAGATTTAAAGTAGGACCCCCTTCAGCATTGAAGGAAATAAAGTTCGTAGGAGTAAGTCTCAGTTTCAGACAGTGCAAACACTGCAAGTCATGCACTTCACAATCTCAGCCCTGATTCACCGTACTGCTCTAAGTAGAAATCTGTGAACTCCTTGTCAGAAGAGTGATGAAATATGTCATTTGGGAGCTGTGAGTTCCAAGTAAAGGTAGCAGTCACCACATGATATAATAAAGTGTTCTACTGAGGACACTTTAATTCTGAGGGATGAACACAGGGTGTAAAGAATGGCCACAGAATGACTAAAGGCTATGGGATAGATTGCCAGTACACAACAGGGCTGCTAAGAGCTGCCGATTGCCAGTCTCTTGCCTCACTGTTGAAAATGTTTGCCCAGAAGTTAAACACATGAGGACACATTACCTGGCTTTAGCAACAAAGCATCCAGAAGCTGGACACAAACAGTGTGCAAAGAATAGCCTGGATGAAGAAGAAGTTTGATGCAGTGCTTGAAATATGTATATGAATTGTATAAAATATTAGCTGGAAGCCTCACTAGGGTAGTTCTTTTATTGAGATGAGATTCCCAACATAAACATTTTAAAACATAAAACTCAGTGGCATTTGATACATTCACAGTATTCTCTCATCATCATTCTTGTCTAGTTTCCCCAAACTCACCTTACCCTGAAAAGGGCTGTATTTTCTGCTTTGTTGTGAAATGTATTTGAAGACAATTGTGTATGCACACTTTCAATAAAAGCACAAGGCCGCTTCTATGGAGGAGGGATAGTCTTTTCCTCCAGTAAAAATGTGCCTAAAATATAGGCACAGAAATGAACTTCTAGATGTTGCATCTGACACAAAAATCATCTCAGAATGGACAGTTCACTTAGATTAAAAGGAAATATTTCGGAAAAAAAAAGATCATAAGAGAAATTTTGCAAGAGTTTTGGCCAGTTTATAGACTTGACACAAAAATCATACTCCATTAAAAAAGTTCATCAATAGGCTCTTATCTCAAATTTATATAATTTCCTTTTTAAAGCTAAAGCCCATGTAAAGAAAGTGGAAAACCAAGGCACAAAGTAAGAAGAAATAGCTATAAACTGCTGATCAAAAGAGTTACTAATGTGTTCCTTTAACTACTTAAGGATCTGGGATATAATGGAGCAGCTTGCACTGAAGATTCCATTTGTATGGCTGTCTTCAGCTGACAACATTCTGGAACAGATTCATGGATCAGATGAGGATATAAGGTGTGACCATGTGAAAGGAATGAAGTGTTCCTCATGATGATGCTAATAACCCTGGATAGCATCATAGCACTGAGCCTGTGAAAGTGCACCTTGTAGAGAAGATAGGAGTGTGCTAAAGCCCTTTGTTATCTCCTGTAGCTGCACACGAAGCTACAACTATCTCAAAATAATTTTAGATAAAAATACACAGTGTAGAGTCGGAGGTCTAGCTCAGTAAGAGAACATGGTTAGCACACACATATAAAAGTGACATGCATATATATAATAATGTTAGAAAAGCATTTCAAAATTGTTGTTTTAAAGATAGTTATTTTTATTTCAGGAATAACTCCCTAAAGATATACATAATGTTTTGAGAGTAAATACAATCTAATAAACAATGTGTTTGTCTTTTAAACTTTCTTTTTGCTTAGTAGCTCTCATACGTTCTCAGAATTCTTTGCTCACATTGGCCTACTATATGAAAGACTCAGTGATAGGGTACCATGTTGGGTCCCAGGGAAGGCATCTGTCAGACAGGTCCACACATATCCATATAATAGCCTACTTAAGAATCCCAATCCAGAGCTGAATAGCACTGTGACCATGGGGATGTTACTTCTTTCATCTCTAATTTCCTGAACTGTAAAATTATACTAATAATCTACTTACTTTGTAGAATTATAACATGCATTATATAAGACAATGGAGACAAAAAAATTAACACTAAGTCTGGCACCTGGACGTGTCATATAGTGTTCACGAGATAATAAAAAACTAAATGTTATCAAGAGGCTGAAGTAAATTTGAAGTAAAAGGACTTCCTTCTTTCCAGATGCATTTTCTTCAGATGGCTTCTTTAAGACATTGAGAGACTTCTGTTTGGAAGCCTGAGATGCCGTGGAAAAAAACTGTAGGTTATGTTGGAGGCAGGATAAACCTTTGCAATCTAGGCCACAGAACAAATGAAAGTATCAGGTTGGTTATACTCACAGCAGTTCTAGCTATTGAACGAAATCAAACAGTGTTTTTTAGAATGGGATTCTCCCACCAAGTTCACCAAAATCCCTTGAAGAATTATGCTTGTGGAGTTTGTTTCATAAGTTTTCCACATGCGCTTATATGGTCTTTTTAAAAAATTATTCTAACATTTGTCAACTGTTTATTACAAGCATAAAATTCTATTAGAATTCTGAAAAGAAAATATCTGGGAAGACAAGGATAACATTTTTTTGAGAAAGATTTATGAGATAAATTAACAAGATGTATTCATCTACATGGTGTGAAAAATTGAGTTATAGGAGAAGACTTGGGATGTTGCAAATATCTTGGTCCCATAATGAGAGAGACAGAATTAATTGTAAATAAAAACAAGAGTCTGTGGCTACATGTGAATTTGCAGATGAAACTAGCCATGAGTTCTAAGGGAAAACACCCTGGATGTTAATCGAGAAGCAAAATAGCAGGAAGTGTCTGAGAACCAGGGGAACACAGGTGAGAGATGCCCCAGAATTAGAATTCTATAGAGCCGAAGGACAGTACTTGGAGGAATTAACATTTAAACAAAAGGAAAATCTAACTGAAATGCAGAATAAGTTGAAGTTATGGAGATGAGAGATGATTAATGGTATTAACTGGAAAGCTGAGGAAGTAGAGTCCAAAGGGGGGATTATGAGAGTGATGCCAGTTGACGAGGGCTGTACAAACTGAATCTTCCAGTCCAACCTGCAGCATCATTTTCCAGGTCCTTACATGGTCAGTATTATTACATAGACCCTTAAGTAGACTGGGAAGGAAAATGATGTTAGCTGTGAGCTATTCACGTACTTTACTCATTCCTACATCATGAGGATGGATTTTTTTTTCATTTTAGTTGCAAATTTTTATCTGTGCATTTTAAGATAAAGTGCTTTTAGTTTTAGTTTCCATTGTGCATGTGTAAGTGGCATTTCATTACGTAGGACATTTTCAAACAGGAATAAATTAAATAAAGCATTGGTTCTATGAAGAGATAAACAAGGTCAACAAACTCTTAGCCAAATCCAAAAAGAAGACACATACACACACACACACACACACACACACACACAGAGAGAGAGAGAGAGAGAGAGAGAGAGAGAGAGAGAGAGAGAGAATTCACATTAATGAAATAGAGAAAAATGGAGCCATTTCAATAGACACCAATGAAATTTGGTAAAGCCTTAGGACATGTACTAAAAAATATTGCAGTAAATAGGAAAAATCTAGATGAAATAGACAATTCCAAGACTTACCAAAATTAACCTGAGGAGATAAACAATTTGAACAGATTGATAATAAGACAAAAAGACTATAGAAATAAGAACTCTTATATAAAATAAAAATTAAAAAAACTCTATACCCAGATGGACTCTCTGTTCAATTAAACCAGAATTTAAAGAGTAACTAAAAGATTATTTCATAAAATAGGAAAGGTTGCTGCAAAGTACTTTTTGCAAAACTCATATCATCTTAATATCTGAATAAGATGATACAACAGAATTTCGTAGACCAATCTCCACAATGAACTTACATGCAGAAATTCTCTATAAATGATTATAAATCAAACTAAAAAAACACATCTAAGTCATCATTTATCATGATCCAGTTGGCTTCCTTCCAGAGAAGCAGAGATGTTTC
This sequence comes from Apodemus agrarius, assembly GCA_964023405.1. Lineage (NCBI taxonomy): Eukaryota > Metazoa > Chordata > Mammalia > Rodentia > Muridae > Apodemus > Apodemus agrarius. The sequence continues at coordinate 156,660,027 of OZ030009.1, forward strand.
AACATGTGCAAGTCCATTTTTGGGGTCCATTAAATCATATAAATGAACTCAAGGACAGAAATCATATGATCATCTCAAGAGAAGAAGAAATGGCTTTCAATAGAAGCTATATCCTTTCTTGATAAAATCCTTAAAGAAAACAGAAGTGACACACCTCAACATGATAAGGATCATATATTGCACCCTGTAGTCAACAGCACACTAAGTGAGGAAAACTGCACATTTCCACTAACATTCATAAGACAAAGAATCTACTTCCACTGTTATTCTATATAGTGTCTGGTTATTGCTATTAAGGCAATAAAGAGAGGTAAAGATGATACAACCAGAAATAAAAGTGTCATTATGTGCAGATATAATGATCCTATATAAAAAGATCCTAAAGATTACACCAGAACTGATAAATACATTTAGTCAAGTGGCAGTATTTAAAAGTGACACAAAAACCAGTCATTTTTTGTGTACAAATGATAAACACATTGAGAAAGAAATCATGAAAGTCATCCAATTCACAGTTGCATCAAAATTAGTTAAATAAAATACCTTTGAATAAAACCATTCAGGAAATAAGACCTCTACAATGAAAAATCAAGAAATGGAAGAAGATAATAGAAATTAGAAAGCCTTCTCATACTCATGTTTGGAAGAAAATATGAAAAGAAGCTATGCTTCCTAATGTATTCTTTAGGTCCTCACCATCACGTTTCTAATGACATTCTTCATAAAAGTAGAAAACTGCATTAAAATACATATGAAGAATGAAAGTGATACCTTCTCTGGTAGAATTATTGGGGTCGCTTATGTATACCATTTGCAGATGATATGATACTATACATAAGCGACCCCAAAAAGTCTACCAGAGAACTTCTACAGCTGATAAATAACTTCAGCAAAGTGACTGGATATAAAATGAACCCAAATAAATCAGTAGTCATGCTTTATACAAATGATAAACAGGCTAATCAAGAAAGAAGAGAAACAATTCCTTTCACAATAGCCACAAATAACATAAAATATCTTGGGGTAACTCTAATGAAACAAGTCAAAGATTTTTATGACAATAACTTCAAGTCTCTCAAAAAAGAAATCAAAGAAGATTTCAGAAAATGGAGAGCTCTCCCATGCTCATGGATGGACAGAAATACCATAGTAAAAATAGCCATCCTACTAAAAGCAATCTACAGATTCAGTGCAATCCCCATTAAAATTCCAACACAATTCTTCAAAGACATGAAAAGAGCAATTCTCAAATTCATCTGGAAAAGCAAAAAACCCAGAATAGCGAAAACAGTTCTTAACAATAAAAGACCTTCTGGGGTAAATCACCATCCCTGATCTCAAGCTATACTACAGAGCAATAGTGATAAAAACTGCATAGTATTGGTACAGAGAGACATGTTGATTAGTAGAATAGGATTGAAGACCCAGAAATAAAGCCATAAATGCACATACACTTGATCTTTGACAAAGAAGCCAAAAATATACAATGGAAAAAAGAAAGCATCTTCAATAAATGATGCTGGTCTAACTGGCAGTATGTATGTAGAAAAACTGAAAAAAGACCCATATTTGTCATCTTACACAAAGTTCAGGTCCAAGTGGATCAGCAACCTCAAAAACAAAAACAAAAACAAAAACAAAAACCAGATACACTGAATATAATAGAAGAGAAAGTGGGAAAGAGCCTTGTCCTCATTGGCACAGGGGAAATTTCCCAAACAGAACTCCAATGGCTCATGCTCTAAGATCAAGAATTGATAAATGGGACCTCATGAAACTGAAAAGCTTCTGTAAGGTAAAGGACACAGTAAATAAGACAAAGCTGGGGGAAAATCTTCATTAACCCCACATTCGATAGAGGCCTAATCTCCAAAATGTATAAAGAACTCAAGAAGCTAACAACCAAAAAACTAAACAACCCAATCAAAAAATGAGGTATAGAACTATACAGAGAATTCACAACAGAGGAATCTTGAATGGCTGAGACACACTTAAAGAAATTTTTAGTCCTTAGTGATCAGGGAAATGCAAATCAAAACCAACTTGAAATTCCACCTTACACCAGTTAGTATGGCTAAGATAAAAAACCTCAGGTGACAGCACATGTTGGTGAGGATGTAGAGAAAGAGATTGCAAACTGGTACAACCACTGTGGAAATCAATCTAGAGGTTCCTCTGAAAATTGGAAAGACCCAGCTATACCATTCTTGGGCATATACCCAAAAGATACCTTACCATGACACAGGGGCACATGTGTCCACTGTTTTTGTGATAGCCAGAAGCTGGAAACAACCCAGATGTCCCACAACAGAAGAATGGATACAAAAAATGTGATTCATTTACACAATGGAATACTACTCCTCTATTAAATATGAGGACAACCTGAGGTTTGCAGGCAAATAGATGGAACTAGAAAATATCATTCTGAGTGAGGTAACTCAGACTCAAAAGAACAGGCATGGCATGTACTCACTAATAGGTGGATATTAGCCAAAAGCTACAGAATACCCAGGATACAGTCCAGAAAACTCAAAAACATTAACAAGCTGAAGGGTCAAAGTGAGGGTGCCTCAATCCCACTTGGGAGAGAAAAGAAAGCAATACCAGGAAGGGGATTGAAGAGAGGGACCTGAGTAGGAAAGATGACAGAGAGGGGAAGAGGGGAACATGATCAGATATTGTATGGGGGACAAGGAACGAAGCCCTGAGGGACAGCAGAAAGAATAGAAACAGGCAACCTCAGGAGTTTGGAGTGGGGAGACCCTCCAGAATGTACCAGAGACCTGGGAGGTGAAAGACTCTCAGGACTCAAAGGGAGGGAACTTAGATGAAATGCCCTACAGTTTGGAGACAGAACTTGTAGAGCCCACCTCCAGCAGAAAGACAAGGCATCGAGTGAGGGTTGCCATCTCATATTTATAAACTCTCACCCGTAATTGCTACTGTCTGAAAGAACACAGGGAGAAAATGGAGAAGAGCCTGAGGAAAAGAAGGTCCAGTGACAGGCCCCAAGTGGGATTCAGCTCAAGGTGAGGCCTCAAGACCTGACACTATTACTGAGGCTATTGAACGCTCACAAAACAGGATCTATCATGACTGCCTATGAAAGACCCAACAATTAGCTGAAAGAGTCAGATGCAGATATTTATACCTAACCATGGACAGAAGCTGCTAAGGCTGTGGTTGAATTAGGGAAAATCTGGAAGAAGCTGAGGAGGAGATTGACCCTGTGGGAGGACAAGTAGTCTCAACTAACCTGTACCCCTGAGACCTCTTAGATACCGGGTCACCAAACAGGAAGCACACACCAGCTGATATGAGGTCCACAATGCATATAGAGCAGAGGACTTCTGGGTCTGGGCTCAGTCAAAGACTGGAGGGCCCAGGGAGTAGGGAAGTCTGGTGGTGGGAAGTGGGGACATCTTCATGGCAACTGGGGTGAGAGTGGGAAGGAGTTCTGGAAGGTAGAACAGTGAGAGGGTGGACAGAGAGGAGGATAAAATCTGGAGTGTACAAAAAGTCAGATTAAATAACTTTTTTTAAAAAAAGAAAATAGGAATGAAAGTCCCCATATAGCTATAGCAATCCTTAGCAAGAACAATACTGGTCATATCACCATATTTGATTTCAAATCAAATTCCAGAGCAATAATACCACAAATAGCATGCTACTGGTACAAAAACAGATGTGCAAACTAATTTAATGAAGTAAAGGATGCAGATATAAGCAGCTACAGTCATCTGGTTTTTGATACAGATACCAGAAATATTCATTAACGACCGCCTTTTCAACAAATTCTGCCAGGAAAACTGGATAACCACAGCAGACACAATGAGCCTTGCTCCCTGTGTCTTATACTTTACAAAAGAACTTTATTTTTTCTTTTCAAAGGTTTACAATATACTCTGCTACTAAAGTATATCTGCAGCCCAGAATTTGCTACAGTATTAGCATAGTACAGGTAATAGAAACAAACCAAAGTATGACTGGCTTTTACAACCAAAGCAATGGTATTATTTGTTTTAGATTGTTTTTATTTGTATTTTATGCATATGGGTATTTTTGTCTGCATGTATCTATATTCCATATGAATTCATTGCTTGTAGAGGGCAGAAAGGGGTATAAGGTCCTCTTGGACTTTGAGTCATCTTATGAGAGTTGGGTTTCAAACGGATTTTAGAAAAGCAGCCCATGCTGTTGACCACTGAGGCATCTTTTAAGTACTAAGCATGTCATCTGCTGTAGTTCCTGGGCAAACGAGGACTCGTGGGTAAAATGATACCATCGGAATATCTCATGTTTCTTGCCCCTACCCAGCAGTTCTCCCTCAGTGACAGCAATGGGCTAGCTGTATCATGAAACTTAGAGATCATGCTTCATTCTAATAGTGGACAGCATCTTCTAGCTTTTCCCCAAAATTAAATGCCTGAAGTGTTTGTAGTTGGTCTAGCCCAAGAGTCACATTGCCTAAAGCAGATACTACACCAAGCACAATAGCATTGGCTGGACATGGGATGCACTCTTTACCTCTCAATTAAGGAAGGAACGGTCAGAGATTGGGCAAATAGAAAATAGAGGCTTACCAGGAGTAGGAATGTTTGTGGAAAGGCTTAAACATGATGGCTTGTGAGAATAGCAGTCAGGGCTCTTGTGTCAGGCTTAACCATGAGAATCCCTTGAATTGATGTGCCAGCCAGTCGTGGGAGATTGAGTCTATCAACTACCTGGCCTCTAAACAATTCACAGTTATCTTTAGAAAGATCTGTGGTAGAAAAGCCAAGCTGCTGAAGTCTATAAAGAGAACAGAAATGAGATAGGAAATATTGGTTTTACTACAAAGTTGTTGGGAAAGAAGATGGCTGCAGCTATAATATGGTTGCAAGATAAGAAAAGCCTATTTTTTTTCAGTTCAGTTTAAGATTTATTTCTTTATTAAGAATGAAAATACTGATTTTTTCCATGTAACTATTAGGCAAAAGTATTTTTATAATGAAGACACATTTTTTTTTTGTTCTTCCCATTACTATTGAACTTAGGTATGTATTATTCAACTGTAGTTTTCTTCAGTATCCTTAATGTTATTTCTGTGACATGTGTATGTATATCTATGTATGCATATGTGTATATGTATGTAAATATGTCTATGTACATTTGTATATATATGCATATATGCTTATACATGAATATGTGTATACATATATAAACATATAGTATACATATATTTTAAACATACAGTAATTACCACTCAGGTAACAATCATCTAATTCTCCTACCTCAGATTTTTCTTGTTCAGACAGGATTCATGAACAGAAATTCAGAAGTAGACATTCTTCAGTAGAAATCATTCTTAATGGGAAATGGGTTTAAGAGTCTTAGTGTAGATTTATCTACCCAGCAGCCAGTACAGAAGAGGCAGCCTGCACAAGTGAGACCAGCCCTGCAGATCAGAGGATCCTGTTTGGAGGCCTCTGGCAGGATCCTTCCAGTTTCCACCTCTAGCCCAGAAACATCCTCTGTCACAGCTATACACACAGCTGAACCGAGGAGACAGCCAGCACAACCTGCATCCAGAGTTGTTCGGGGCCACAGAGCTACATACCCAAATACAACTATAAGAGAGTGGATCTTGGCTGCCATCTTTGCTCCTGTGACTGTGTAACAGACTGGTAGGCAGGGATCACCAGAGTAGAGGATCTCTTGAGACACACTCCACCAGGACTCTACCTGCACCCAGGAACTCAGCAGCACCAGAGCAATCTGGACCAGGGGAAAGTAGGTCACCCAGGGTTGCTGAGATAGGCCTGCAGGCACACAGAAGGGGCAAGCACCAGCCAGTGACAGCAGGACCAACTAACACCAGAGATAACCAGATGGCAAAAGGCAAATGTAGGACTGTTGCTAACAGTAATCAAGGCAATATGGTACCATCTGAACCCAATTCTCCCACAACAGCAAGTCCTGGATACCCAAACACACCAGCAAAGCAAGATTTGGATGTAAAATCACAGGTCATGATGCTGCTGATGGAGGGCTTCAAGAAGGACATAAATAACTCCCTTAAAGAAATACAGGAGAACACAAGTAAAAAGGGAGAAGCTCTAGAAGAACTAAGGGAAAGCACAACAAAACAGTTGAAGGAATTAAACAAAGCCACCCAGGATCTAAAGAAGGAGTTAGAAACAATAAAGAAATCACAGAAGGCAGCAACTCAAGACATAGGAAACCTAGGAAAGAAGTCAGGAGTCATTGATCCAAGCATCAACAACAGAATACAAGAGAGAGAAGAGAGAATCTCAGATGCAGAAGATACCATAGAAAGCATTGATACAACAGTCAAAGAAAATGAAAAATTCAAAAAAAGCTATTGACTCAAAACATCCAGGAAATCCAGGATAAAATGAGAAGACCAAACCTAAGGATTATAGGTATAGAAGAGAGTGAAGATTTCCAACTTAAAGGGCCAGTAAATGTCTTAACAAAATTATAGAAGAAAACTTGCCTCACCTAAAGAAAGAGATGCTCATGCACATACAAGAAGCTTACAGAACTCCAGATAGATTTGACCAGAAAAGAAATTCCTCCCATCACATAATTATTAAAACACCAAATGTACTAAACATAGAAAGAATATTAAAAGCAGTAAGGGGAAAACGTCAAGTAACATATAAAAGTAGACCTATTAGAATTACAGCAGACTTCTCACCAGAGTCTATGAAAGCCAGAAGAGCCTGGGCTGATGTCATGCAGACCATAAGTGAACACAAGTGACAATCCAGACTGCTATATCCAACAAATCTTTCAATTACCATAGATGAAGAAACCAAGGTATTTCATGACAAAAACAAATTTACACGGTATCTTTCCACAAATCCAGCCTTTCAAAGGATAATGAATGGAAAACAGCAACAAAAGGAAGGAAAGTACACACTAGAAAAAGCAAGAAATTAATTTTCTTTCAACAAACCCCAAAGAAGATAACCACACAAAGATAAAAATTACATCAAAAATAGCAGGAAGAAACAATCACTATTCCTTAATATCTCTTAACATCAATGGACTTAATTCCCCAATAAAAAGACATAGACTAACATATTGGATCTATAAACAAGACACAACATTTTGCTGCATACAGGAAACACATCTCAGTGTCAAAGACAAACACTACCTCAGAGTAAAAGGCTGTAAAACAGATTTCCAAGCAAATGGTCCCAGGAAACAAGCTGAAGTAGCCATTCTAATATCCAATAAAATAGACTTTCAACAAAAAGTCATCAAACAAGACACAGAAGGACACTTTATACTCATCAAAGGAAAAATCTACAGGAAGCACTCTCAATTTTGAATATATATGCTACAAATACAAGGGCACCCTCATTTGTAAAGGAAACTTTACTAAAGCTTAAAGCACACATTGTACCCCACACAATAATTGTGGATGACTTCAACACTCCACTCTCCACAATGGACCAATCAGGGAAATACAAACTAAACAGAGACACAGTGAAACTAACAGAAGTTTTGGACCAAATAGATTTAATAGGTATCTATAGAACATTTCATCCTAAATCAAAAGAATATAACTTCTCAGCGCCTCATGGTACCTTCTCCAAAATTGAGCATATAATTGGCCAAAAAACAGACTGCAACAGATAAGATCAAATTAATTCCATGCTTCCTATCAGATCCCTATGGAGTAAGGGTGGTCTTCAATAGCAACAAAAACAATAGAAAGCACACATACACATGTAAGCTGAACAATGCTCTTCTCAATGAAACCTTGGTTAAGGAAGAAATATGGAAAGAAATCAAAACCTTTTTAGAATTTAATGAAAATGAAGGCACAACATGCCCAAATTTATGGGACACAATGAAAGCAGTGCTAAGAGGGAAACTCATAGCTCTGTGTGCCTGCAAAAAGAAGCTGGAGAGAGCATACACTAGCAGCTTAACAGCACATCTGAAAGCTTTAGAACAGAAAGAATCTAATACAGCCAAGAGTAGTAGAAGGCAGGAAATCATCAAACTCAGGGCTGAAATCAACCAAGTTGAAACAAAAAGAACTATACAAAGAATCACAAAACCAGGAGCTGTTTTTTTTTTTAAAATCAACAGGATAGATAAACCTTTAGCAAGACTAACCAGAGAGCACAGAGACAGTATCTAAATTAACAAAATCAGAAATGAAAAGGGAGAAATAACAACAGAAATTGAGGAAATTCAAACAATTATTATATCCTACTACAAAAGCCTATACTCAACACAACTGGAGAATCTGGATGAAATGAACAATTTCCTAGACAGATACCAACTACCAAAATTTAATCAGGATAAGATAGACCATCTAAACTGTCACATAACCCAAAAGAAATAGAAGTGGTCAGTGACAGTCTCCCAACCAAAAAAGCAGAGGACCTGTTGGTTTTAGTTCAGAATTCTATCAGACCTTCAAAGGAGACCTAATACGAATACTCTTCAAACTATTCCACAAAATAAAAACAGAAGAAACATTACCCACATCGTTCTATGAAGCCACAATTATGCTGATACCCAAACCACACAAAGATCCAACAAAAAAAAGAGAACCTTAGTCCAATTTCTCTTATGAATATTGATGCAAAAATACTAAATAAAATTCCTGCCAACCGAATCCAAGAACACATCAAAATGATCATTCACCATGATCAAGTAGGCTTCATCCCAGGAATGCAGGGATAGTTCAATATATGGAAATCCATCAATGCAATCCACTACATAAACAAACTCAAAGAAAAAAACCACATGGTCATTTCATTAGATGCTCAAAAAGCATTTGACAAAATTCAGCATCCTTTCATGTTAAAGGTCTTGGAAAGAACAGGAATCCATGGCCCATACCTAAACATAATAAAAGTAATATATAGAAAACCAGTAGCCAACATCAAACTAAATGGAGAAAAACTTGAAGCAATCCCACTAAAATCAGGGACTAGACAAGGCTGCCCTCTCTCTCCATATTTATTCAATATAGTACTTGAAGTTCTAGCTAGAACAATTAGACAACATAAGGAGGTCAAAGAGATACAAATTGGATAGGAAGAAGTACAATTATCACTATTTGCAGATGATATGATAGTATATTTAAGTGACCAAAAAAACTCCACCAGCGAACTTCTACAGCTGATAAACAACTTCAGCAAAGTGGCTGGATATAAAATTAACTCAAGCAAATCAGTAGCCTGTTGGAAACTAATGCCTAAATTAAGGGGCTGGAGTGCAAGTTCTCCTAAGTCACATACGCAGCTGACTCATCACCCTCCTTCATCTACTGTTCCAGGAGTCAGCTAATCAATAAGCTGCCCAAATATTTAGTTACTGGACCCTTATATGGGAACTAGCTAGTCAACAAACTGACTTTTACCCAAGCATCCTTACCCTCGCATTCCGAAGATATTTCACCTGATAGTTTCAAGATTTATCACCTTTTCCCATTATCCTTCCTTATTGCTTAAAACCCCCTGACCTCTTTACAATAAACAGACCTTGACAATGATTTTGCTTGGTCTAGCTCCTCTGCCTTGCCTGTTCTAATCTTTCAGGCTGGATCCTCCTCAGATCCACGAATAACTGAGTCCCGCGGGTCAGGACAGTAGCCTTCCTATACTCAAAGGATAAACAGGCCAAGAAAGAAATGAGGGAAATTACACCCTTCACAATAGCCACAAACAATATAAATTATCTTGGTGTGACTCTAATCAAACAATTGAAAGATCTGTATGACAGGAACTTCAAGTCTTTGAAGAAAGAAATCTAAGAAGATTTCAGAAGATGGAAAATTTTTCCATGCTCTTGGATTGGAAGGATTAATATAATAAAATTAGCCATCTTGTCAAAAGCAATATATGGATTCAAAGCAATCCCCATCAAAATCCCAACTCAGTTCTTCATAGAATTAGAAAGAGCAATTCTCAAATTCATCTGGAATAACAAAAAACCCAGGATAGCTAAAACTATGCTGGACCTCAAGCAGTACTGCAAAGCAATTGTGTTAAAAACTGCATTGTATTGGTACAGTGACAAGCAAGTGACCCAGAAATGAACCCACACACCTATGGTCACTTGATCTTTGACAAAAGAGCTACAACCATCCAGTGGAAAAAAGATAGCCTTTTTCAACAAATGGTGCTGGTTCAACTGGAGGTCAGCATGCAGAAGAATGCAAATTGATCCATTTTTATCTCCTTGTACTAAGCTCAAGTCCAAGTGGATCAAGGACCTCCACATAAAACCAGATACACTGTAGCTAATAGAAAAAAAACTCGGGAAGACCCTTGAGGATATTGGCACAGGGGAAAATTTCCTGAATAAAACACCAATAGCTTATGCGCTAAGATCAAGAATTGACAAATGGGACCTCATAAAATTACTGACTTTTGGTAAGGCAAAGGACATTGTCAAAAGAACAAAACAGCAACCAACAAATTGGGAAAAGATCTTTACCAACTCTACATCCAACAGAGGGATTATATTCAAGATATACAAAGAACCCAAGAAGGTAGACACCAGAGAGCCAAATAACCCCCATTAAAAATGGGGTACAGAGCTAAACAAAGAATTTTCACCTGAGGAATATTGAGTGACCAAGAAGCATGTAAAGAAATGTTCACCATCCTTAGTCATCAGGGAAATGCAAATCAAAGAAGCCCTGAGATTTTACCTCATACCAGTCAGAATGGCTAAGATCAAAAACTCAGGAGAAAACAGGTGCTGGAGAGGATGTGTAGAAAGGGGAACACTCCTCCACTGCCAATGGGGTTGCAAGCTGGTACAACCACTCTGGAAATCAGTCTGGCGTCTCCTCAGAAAACTGGGCATGATACTACCGGAGGACCCTGCTATACCACTCCTGGGCATATGCCCAGTGGATTCCCCAGCATGTAATAAGGATACATGCTCTACTATGTTTATTGCAGCCCTATTTATAATAGCCGGTAGCTGGAAAGAACCCAGATGTCCCTCAACAGAGGAATGGATACAGAAAATGTAGTATATATACACAATGGAATACTAGTCAGCCATTAAAAACAATGAATTCATTAAATTCTTAGACAAGTGGATGGAGCTGGAGAATATCATCCTAAGTGAGGTAACCCAATCACAAAAGAAGACTCATGGTTTGCACTCACTGATAAGTGGATATTAGCCTAGAAGCTTGGAATACCCAAGACACAATTCACATATCAAATAAAGCCCAAGAAGAAGGAAGGAGAGGCCCCTTGTCCTAGAAAGTCTCAGTGCAGTAGTATAGGGGAATACCAGGACAGGTAAGCAGGAAGGAGTGTATTAGGGAACAGGGAGAGGGAAGAAGGCTTATGGGACTTTCGGGGAGGGGGAAGCCAGGAAAGGGGAAATGATTTGAAATATAAATAAAGAATATATAGAATAAAAAATTAAAAGAACAAAAACAAGCTGGGCATGGTGGCACACGCCTTTAATCCCAGCACTTGGGAGGCAGAGGCAGCCGGATTTCTGAGTTCGAGGCCAGCCTGGTCTACAGAGTGAGTTCCAGGACAGCCAGGGCTATACAGAGAAACCCTGTCTCAAAAAACCAAAAAAAAAAAAAAAAACAAAAAAAAAAAAAAAACAAAAAAAAAACAAAAAAAAAAAACAAAAAAACAAAAACAAAAAAAGAACAAAAACAAAAACAAAAAACCCAAACAAACAAACAAAAAAGATTTCTAGTGTATATTTGGCATATTGAGGAGCCAATCCTGAACTTCATAGTTTATATGTTCATTTACCAATAGATGAATGATAACAGTTTCTTGTATAATACCTAAGATCTACATGATAAAAGTACGCTTTAAAGACCAAGCAAAAATTGAAGTGATCTTATATTTTGGAATTTAAATCTAAATGCAGGATAGAATGTCTACTTCTAAACTTCTGATTGTGTGTCCTGGAAGAAAATGTAAAACCTGAGGTAAGAGAACTAGATGATTTTTATGTAAGTGGTAAATATTATATAAGATATATGTATTATATAAGATATATGTATATGTATGTATATATGTGCATATATACTTGTGTATATTATATGTACATTACATATGTTTGTGTATGTGTATATGTATGGACATACTGTTTTGAATGAGTTTGGAGATTCAAATTGAAAGATGCATTGTGCCATTCTGGGCAAAAGGCATTTACAGGAGTCTATTATGCAAAGTTTTCATGCTCCTATTAAGTCCTGAAGAACATTGTTGTAGGCCTTGTCTGTGGGTTTTCTTGGGCTTCAGCGATATAGTTCAGACATATTTTGAATGTATTTGGCCTCTGTGACTCCATTCCTCATCCAGTGAATGAAAGTGAAGGGCTGTGATTTTTTTCATTTTATCCAAGGCAATGTCATCAAAGTTAGTGACACCAACTGGGTGGTTTATGCCTGGTGTCTGACTGGCAGACAGAGCTGGGTTGCAGGAACACTGAGTTTGCCTTCTGAGAAGAGGCAGCATAAAAAGTGATCTGATACATCTGTTTAAAACAATGTTTATATTGTCAACAGTTAATTGAGATAGACTCAGTCAATCCAGCACTTGGAAGACAGAGCTCTCATTACAGCCCCTACTGCTAATTCTCATGAAATCCACAGTAAATGTCATGGTTGAATCACATTTCTGTTTTCAAAGTCAGAGTTATCATTATGTTAAAAATAGAGACAGCAGAGAAAAGATAATGTTATTAAGAAGATGTGTTTCTCTCACATAAGCAGGCCCAATTCTAGGATGGAAAGGAAAGATACTTCAGATTTTGGTAGAGTGTGGTGGACTTGTAAGGGTTGTGTTAACTCTTTGATTGGTTCCTAGCCCTCTATATCATTAACATTTGCTCGAAGAGATAGACATCCCACAGGGTGCACTCACAGGCAACCAACCAACTTTGAGCCTGAAACCAGAGCCAACCTCTTTCTGGGACTCCTTACTCCATCTGCTCTCACCTGCCTTAATTACCACAGGGTCAGGGACCAGACAGCACAGGACAACCAAATAGCCTGATGCCCATGAGATGATTAGGATTTGGCCCACTTTAAACCTCTTTAAACTGGCTCCATGCTTCTCCCAGAATCCACAACAAAGTTCCCGTCCCCATTTCAGTCGTGAATCTGTCACTCTGTGGTTCCTCTGATCTGTGGTGCTCTTTTACCTGTAGAGTGGGATGGAAAATAGGTAAATCAGGGATAGGATTCTTGTAATATCTCCAAACTGGAGATAAGACCTTACTGGACGCTTAGACTTTCTTTCTTTTTTATTTTAATTTTCTATATTCTATGTTTACATTCCAAAGGCTTTCCCCTTTCCCAGTTCCCCCCTCCCTATGTCCCATAGTTCCTCTGCCCCCCAACTATTCCCCAATCATTTCCCCTCCCCCCACAGTTTCTCTACAAAACTGGATCCAATCTTTCCAGGCCCAGGGTCCTCTCCTTTCTTCTTGGGAATCATTTGACTTGCTAATTGTGCCTTGAGTATTTAGGGCTTCTGGGCTCATTAATATCCACTTACCAGTGATTGCATTTCATGTGTATTCTTTTGTGATTGGGTTAGCTCACTCAGGATGATATTTTCCAGGTCTACCCATTTACCTACAAATTGCATGAATTCATTATTTTTAATTGCTGAGTAGTATTCCATTGTATAAATATACCACATTTTCTGTATCCATTCCTCCTTTGAGGGATATTTGGGCTCCTTCCAATTTCTGGCTATTATAAACAAGGCTGCTATAAACATAGTGGAGCATGTGTCTTTATTGTATGCAGGGGAATCCTCTGGGTATATGCCCAGGAGTGGTATGCCAGGGTCCTCTGGAAGGAACATGCCCAATTTTCTGAGGAACCGCCACACTGATTTCCAGAGACGCTTGGACTTTCTATGGAGCAGAGATTCCTGTTCTAAGTTGTCAGGAAGTAAGTTGTAGTTGTGTGTTCTGTCAGTTTGGTAGTAATACGATCATAGCTTTAAAGGTGATTATTTTCCAGAAAGGGAGAGATTTTCTCTTTAAATCCTAGAGTGGCATAGTCTGATTAGGGGTGTGGGCATCAACTGTAGCTGATTCAGACTTATTCTAGTAATCAAAAGGTAAACAGTGCATTCCCTCCAGTTGTACTGATTGCAGTTGGAAAATTCCAGAGAATATACCTTAGACCAGCCCCTCTCAGCTTTGATGTGCCCAGGAGTCCCTAAGGTGTTTGTCACACCTCAGGGCACCTGGGTGTAGCCTGTGATTCTGAATCTAATGAGATCCCAGAGGCAATAATGACAAGATGCATACCTTGCCTTGAACATAAATCACCTGTGGTCTTGTTTAAAAATAAATAGTCCTGAGAAGTTGCCTGGAGATTCTGACTCAGCAGGATGGGCTGGGCCTGAGAATCCTTTCAGATAATTTTACAGTCAGGCAAGCTGGATAACTATCAGCCTGCTGAAACTATCTGTATGTCATATAACAGTGAGGATTACAGTAGAACTAAATTGGTCACAGTTACAGTTACATTTTTCCACCACACAGGAGTCAGGGATAGAGAACTTTCTTAGGAACATTTTCCTGTGTGGTACACTTACACTATTGTTAAATTGTGCTGGTTGGTGTATTCAACTTAAGTGGGGTGACTTGCCCAGCATTCATGTCTCAGCTTGCCAACAGAATCTCCTCTAGAATCTCCTCTGTCTCTTTTCTTTGTCTCTCTGTTTCTGTGTCTCTGTGTCTCTCTTTCTCTGTGTCTCTTTTCTTTGTCTTTCCATCTCAGAGTCTCTCTCTCTCTCTCTCTCTCTCTCTCTCTCTCTCTCTCTTTCCCAAGCAGGATGTCAGTACCCATGGAGGTCTGAGGTCTGCGGAACTTAAACATTATTTGATCCCTATTAAAAATAAATGTTTTACTCAAAATGGCTTTAGTGTGGTGGAGAGAGAAGCGTGTGGCAGGCAAGTATGTCCATGAAGGTGTCTAGGAAGTAGGAAGCATTAAGCTTGTTAAGTATTTAAGGTATTAACACATCTTACAAATGAGAGCTCCCAGAGGAAGGCCAGTTTGGGGGGTATGACCATAACAATTGGTAACTGGAAGAAACTGGGAGGTAGTGAGGTTTTCAACCCTGACATGGGTGCCTACGTCATGAGGATGATGGTAGGGATAGACGTGGTGCCAAATCTTTAAGCCATGTATGAATATCTTCAAAAACTGAAGATTTCTCCAGCTGGGACCAAATGCACAGCAAACCTCAGTAATAGAGACCCTGCAAGAATAGATACAGTCTTATATTACTGTTCCCTGAGAGAAGAATCATCATATGGTTGGTGGAAAGTATGAAGAATGTAAAAACCTACTTGCAGAATGAAGCTGTGTGGAAGAAGTGGGTGGGTCAGAGCGTCTTGTGAGAATGGGATGGAGGGCATGAGTGCGTGAGGGAGAATTGACTGGGGGCTGAGGAGAACTGGATATCCGGGATTAGAAGGACAGACACAGAGATGACAAAGGCTCACATGCAGGCCTGGACACATACAGAGGGTGATGGATAACCGGATGAAAGGGGCTTGGTGTTGCTTCACTTCAAAACACTCTGTCACTTGGATGAGAAGATATTTCCTTCTTGAAAGAGACTATGCTATAATAGTTTTTGTCTGAGGCCAGAAAATGGATGACTCTCTGTCTTAAAGTCGGCAGATTCAATGGTGACACACTCAAAAATCTTCAAAGGACCCAACCAGGCTGTGGACAGAGGAGTGACATTCCACCTCAGGAGTGCCAGCAGCATCACAGTTGGAAGTAACAAATGTGTAGTCCAGTTCCCATCACTGTGATGAGACTCTGAGATAAGACACTTACAATAGGAAAGGACTAGTTAGGCTCACAGTTCCAGAGCTGTCAGTTGGTAGTTGAATGTCCCCATTGCATTTTTTGGTTCTGTCCTGGCACTATACCACAGTGACAGCATGTAGCATACGACATCCTCTCAAGTCATGGTAGACAAAAAGCAAAAGCAAAGAGACAGGAATGGCGCTCACACCCTTTCCAGGACATGTCAGCAGCGCTGTAAGTTCCCTCATTCGACACCACCTCTAAAAGGTTTCACTAACTCCCCACACAACATGGGCACCCGTCCTTACTACAGCAGATTTATCTGGCTTGGATTCAGAAGTGGCAGCTTTTGTAGCTTGGAGCTGGGGTTCAAACGGACCAATCACTGGTTATAGGGAGTAGGGTAAGTGTGTAAGAAGTGAAAGATAAATGCCCACACACTTATTGTGTACACAAGACACTTGACTTTTCTCAGTAATGGGAAGTCAGAGTGTTAATACCAGCTTCTTGTCAGTGTTTGCCAAGAATATCCATTTAGTGACTGGGTAACAAAGAGGAACATGAACCAATATATCTACAGCTTTGAACACATTGAGAACCAAGTGTTCATTGGGTGATAGTCTGTTAGAGTTCAGTTACTAAATAGCATATGTATCTCAGGGACAAACTGTTTTCACTCTGGCAGAAAACGAAACCTAAGGGGACACCCCCCCCCCTTCCTACTGCTTCTGACAGCACTCTGAACAGGCTGGTGTGAACGGTGAAGGGTGGCATCCATGCCACCAAGCAGACAATTACACATGCCTGTTAAAGCTTTCATCATATTAATCAGCAGAGCACAGAAGCATTGTATTTGTGAAGCATCTTTTGTGTTCAGAAACTATTCTTTGAGAGAATAAAAATTTTTTGAGTGAAAGAAGCTAAGAAACCATCTTTAGTGGCCCAAGAGAAGAGAGAACACAGAACAACAACAACAACAACAACAACAAAAACTGGGATCACAAATCGAACTTTGAAACCCAATAAAAAATGGTTGTGCTAAGTAAAGCCTGGATAACAATGATGCCCATGCAGAGGCTGAAGGCATCGTATAACACATAGTAAGGCATCAATAACACATGTAACAGAGCAGGGACGGTGCGGGTCAGGCTTGCTCTCCAGCCAGTGATTTTCCTTTGCTATCCTCATGCAAGATAATGCCATAATTCTGTTTCTCAACTGTAAATTTTCTGCCTGATTCATTTGACCTAATGACCTACTCAGTTCCCTCTGTAAGCCAACTGGCCATTTACATAATACAAAAAGAAATGGCTGGTAACAGAATAATAAAATAGTACCAAAATAAAATTATGTTTTTACTGATTAGGGCCACATTTATAGCTTTCCAATTTTATTTCAAACTACAGTTGTGCGAAGTTTATCTACTCAAATGATAATAACTATGTATAATACATTACCACTTATTGTTTAAACAGCACCCAAAGTGGAAAGGGTAGGGAAACCCACCAAAGAGGGATATCATCTCTCAGTCCCCATTTCTTGCTGGTTAGGTTCCTTCCATGGGTTTTAAGTTCTACTCTTACAAGGTTAAGCTAGAATATTTTGAAATAAAATGAAGATCTTTGTCAGAAATGGCCCTTGGCCTTCCTGTAATAAGGTGCACATGAGGCATTAAGTGTTTAAACTCTGTACAAGAAAACTCCCTCAAACCAAGATGGAAAAGTAGTAGTTATTTTTTCCATTGCTCTAACAAAATACCGGAGATTGGGATACTTATATAAAAAGGGGATTATTTAGCTAGCAGTTGTAGAGACAGAAAGATTGGGAAGTACAACCATGTGGCCTCTAATGAGGTCCTCATTAGATAGATCTAACAACATCATCAGAGTCAGATGATACAGAGAGAGAATTGCATAGCAAGGAGGCCAGCCAGCAGAATACTTGTGTAGAAGTCACATTTGTGGGATATAACTAATAACAACCACATGAATTATCATAACAGCTACCTAACCTCTACACAGGGCAGTGCCTCCATGTCCTGACCACCACTTACTAGGTTCCAGCTTCAATATTTTATTTCTTTAATGTGGTCACTGGAGACCAAGCCTGCAACACATTCTCAACTGTGGCAAAACCCCATTCCTGACCTGTATTAAAAGAATTCTAAGGAAATGTTTATTCATAGACAGAAATTCTCCCATGTATTTAATTTGTGTAATCCCTCCCCCTTTTAGTAATCACTAATCACAATCCTTTTAGATGCTCATAAAGCCCTTTTTATCTACCTTGGAACTGAACAAAGGAGAGAGCCTGACAGCATTCTCATCCGTGGCATTGTGTCTCTCAGCTCTTACCAGCTTCTTAGTAATTTGGGGAAAAACTCAAGTGGAAAACTTAGCAAATGTGGAAGAGAACATTGAATTGGGTTTTTCTTTGATGCACTGCTAATCTTTTTTCTTTTTTGAAGCTGTGCCAACCTAGAAATGTTATAATGAAAATCTTTTCCAATTTCTATCAGTTCTCAACAGGGCTGATGACTTTTATGGTCCAATAACCCATTATATTATTTACTACACAAGCTGTACCATAATTTATTCCTAGCAATTATTTTGGTACAAAACTTGCTGACTTCTTCCTTCCAGCCCACCTATACTCCCTGTTTTCGGCATTGCTATTTATTTTAAAATCTTTGGAAACCTGAGAAGCCCGAATTTCAGGTAACAGAGCTAAGATGTGCATGAGTTTATACTATAAAAAGATAAATAAGTCTTTCTTGAGCTCCAGTTTTTACCCGAGTTATTACTCCATGAAACAGTGATCATTTAATACTTTTTTCAGTAAAAATCTTCCTGTAATATATCAGAAGCTTAGAAATGGTTTATTACTACAGAAAAAGACCATTTAAACCCAGTAAAAGACTATCCCTAGTTAATCTTCTTCTAATATTACATATAGAATATCTTTCTTCCTTTGAGCTTAGCAATGACTGCAGAGATGAATGAAGACTTGCTCTTGGTTAAGTGTACCTCTGTCATTCACAGCTGTGATCTCTGCCTACATTCTCTAGTGGTCTAGTCTTGGGAAGTGGGTAATATTGGGTACCCAACAGGTTTGTGAGGGGAGAATCCATAAAGTTCACCATGCAATATCAATATTAGAGATGAAAATGGAGTGGAAAATATGACTCATATGAAAAACTTAAATAATAGAGAACTGCAAATTTTATAATAAATAAATGTCCACAGATCAAAAGGTATGCTGGGTGTGGTGGTGCATGTCTTTAATTCCAGCACTGTAAAGGTAGAGGCTGGAAGATCATCACCAGAAGCTTGACTCAAGCCTGGTCTGTACAGTAAGCTCCAGGCATGGCAGTGCTTCATAGTGAGACCATGTCAAAAAAAAGTCTAAACATGATAAACAGACCTGGAACTGGGTGATGGCTTTCATGAATGAATGTACAAAATGGTTTTATTTCAATCCCTCAAATTGTATTTCCTATGAATGCAACTCTAAACTGTCCAAAATTACTCTCTGCAGCTGGTTTTAGAAAGGCCTGCAGCAATGATCTGAGAAGCAGAATTACTTTCATTTGACTTCCAGAATGAGGGCAACTGAGGTAAACCCTTCCCCTGCTTTGGTAACCAAGACACTTAGGCCACCACAATGAATCCATCTATCAAGTCTCCATTTACAAATGATTAGACAGGACCTTCTAACACAAGGCTCCAGACAGCTAATAGTGGCTGCCTTTAATCTTTTGTTTCTGGGAGAGTCAGCTCCCAAGTTTGTTATGCTGAGGGAGTTTGTGGAGGTGAGACTGGAATGGGGGATGACATTTGAAATGTAAATAAATAAAATAACCAATAAAAAGGAGTCCACTTATTTACAAAGCTTGGAGTATTTGCCATTGATTTAAAGCCAAAGCCAAAGCCAAATGTTTGCTGAACTATTGTAAATAAGGGTGGAAGGGCAGCATCCCAGTGTGCTACCAGATTCACATTGTGGAGAAAGAAGAGTAATGGAGCTCCTAAGACAGAAAACTCTTTGACAGTTTGAATGAAAGCAAAAGTGCAAAAAGTTACCGTAAATGGCCCTGCCCCTCAAGAAGGAAGGCAAGGAGATGGAGGGGCAAGAATAAGAATGACAAAAGATGAGACTAAACTCTGATCTGGTGTCTCCAGCACCAGAAAACCGAGAGGACCACATGTGGTGGCTGACATGTAGGAACAGCCACTGAGGAAATAAATTAGAAATTGTGCAGCTGAGGAGACCTGAATCCCTGGAATACAGCATGACGGTAAGTTGAATAAGCTGGAGGCTAATCAGAAATTCCTGATAGCCAATCAGTTGCCAAGCCAAGCCAATTCTGTGCACAAATTTGCTTTCTTTACTGTCTTTACTCTGTCCCTTACCTGAGTCAAGCTTCATCTCCTCTCTTGAATTTCTGCTTGTAAATTGAATGAGGCTGGCTTAAATTTGAGTCTCTACCCGACTGCATGATGGATTCTTCTGAAGCATCTCATTACTTTCCTGATCAAACTTATTTTGAGTGTGCTCTCCAGCTGTGGTTAAATAAACCCAAATTCTTTGGTGCCCAGTTTAAAAGCAGAGAAGTATGTCTATTCCTCATACAATGCAATGAAAACTCCCAGAGAAACAGAAGGAGGGAATGGAGCAGGTGAAAATAAAGCTGCCTTCCAGGCTTCATGAAGTGCAGTGCATAAACTTGCTGGGTTCAGACTGGTGTGGAATTGTGGAAAACCTTTAAAGTAGGCAGTAATGGTGTTCTTTGACATACTTGGAAACTTTGTCATCATAGGAAAGCAAAGTTTGTAATAAATGCAAACTCTTCCAACTGCTTTGTCAAATGACAAATTGAGGTCCCATCCTTTTTCAATTTGTTTACACTTTGTCAGCAATGACTCATTTTTTGTTATCTTTTAAATTTTAATTAAAATATAAATGTATCATTTTCTGCATTTCTTTCCTCTCCACAGCCACTCCCATGCCCCTTCCTCCATCTCAAATTCATAGCTTTGTCTTTTTTTTAATCACACACATACATATACACACATGCATGTATATAAACATGCTAAGCATGTTTAGTGTTGCTTGTACATGCATGTATTTTGGTTTTGACGCCATGGTATTAGAGGGCTCAGCCATCAGAAAGACTAATTCCTCCTCCCTTGGTAGTCGTCAGACTAGGGTTAACAGTCCTTGAGATTTTCCTTTTTTGTGTTAGCATGTTTATTAGTGTTTTCACAACAGGCTTTGGTCTTGTTTTGACAGCCTTATTGTTGCAAAGTTTGGGTAAAGCTTCCCTGTCGTTTCTAGGAAATATAATCTCAAGGCAGACTTCCCAGTATTTGAATCTTAGAATCTTTCTATCATGAGCCTTAGCTACAGCAGTGATGTTATAGCTATACCTGTTGGAGCGGAGGACCTTAGGGTCAGTTCCTCTCTATATTTTGACCAGTATAATTTCTGTGATAGTCTCTGTCTGCTACAAAGAGAAATTTCTTGCTGTGCTTTAAATGTTCCACTATCAATAACATTATTATTGTCTGAAGAACTCTGGAATTAACAGAGAACCTGAACCCAATTCCTGACTTCCATCCTGCAGCTTGAGAACAGTGGTGAATACTGCAAACACCAATGAAGGTCTATATGAAAACGCTGGAATAGGTCAGGTTTGTTTCTGATTCAGATGGTTAGTCAAGAGTGACATAATAGCAGATGCTGAGCAGAAAGAACCATACTGCATCATTTGTGATCTTCAAATAAAACAGAACCTGTCAATATTTGAAGTCTTAGGGAGCCATTTGCCTTTACACAGAATGAGGAGAATTCAGAAATACTTAGAAGGGCAATTCAGCATTATTAAAAACATTTAGTAATGCTATAATTCAATAGTCTGTGTGTTTTGCCCACGTTTACCTTTCCAAGAGAAGCAATGCTTATCTCTAAACTTCTAGATAGGTCATTTTCTCTATTGATGGCATTTCATATATAGATGGCTAGTCATGTAGATTCTAATCCCAATATTTAACAGGCTGAAGCAGAAGGATGGCAAGTTCAAGGTCTTCCCAGGCAACTTACTAAGACCTGACCCAAAGAAGAAAGGCGTGGAGGTGGGTTTTTAGCTTTTGTTTAATTGTTTTACAAATTGTTTTCACTAATAAAAATTATACTGCTTATAGTAGGTGTGAAATTCAAACATTTAATTAATTTAAAAATCTTTGAAACTTACTTAACAATCTTAAGTGGGGAGGTATTAAACAAAACCTTTCCTTTAGGCATCTTTGGCTGGAATTGCAGTTGATGATTGTAGATATGTACAAGTTAATTTTATTAAAAATTATGTAACTCTCCTCAGGTGTATTTTACTTAAGTTTCAACCAAGACAAATGATACTGGGTTTTCTTAATAAAGATGTGGGGCAAGTGGAATTTTTCCACAATTATTTTTGATATTATGTTTAATTTGCTCCCAGAACTGCTCTGGACAAACACTTCCTGTGAGCTTCAGCCTGGTGATTTATGAAGCTGTGAAGTCCTTTTTGTTTTGGGGTTGATCTCATCTGGGAATGAAAGGCAAGAATTATGGCCTGCAGGAAAAACCCAGACATAGAGCAAAGTGTCCCTCTGCATACGCAGCCCAGAGCTGTTTCATTCTCAGATAGATGGTCACAGTATCACAGTGCATACTGTCTAATATTCCCTGTGCATGACCCTAACACCACGTCACAGCACCGTTATCATTCCTCCCACTTCAGTATCACCTGGAAGAGGACAAGGCCTTCTAACTAGATATGTTGAGAAAGACAGTATAGCCATATGACTTTTACTATAATACAGTTATAATCATTCTGCTTTATCATTGAGTAATTTTCCACTGTGCCTAATTTATTTATAAAATAAACTTCAACATAGATATACATGTTTAAGGGCAAACTTAGAATATACATGATTTAATACAGTCCACAGCTTCAGGTATTCCATGAGGGTCTTGGAAATGTTTTCCTGTGGATGACAAGAATCTACTGTATATAACTACACATTTCTTACAGAACCAGCTATTAATCTATGTTCCTAAGTCTCTACAGAGAATCTCACAACTTTCTCAGCCACAGATGCTTAACAACCTGTAGTAAGGTCATATGGAGATGGTAGACAGCTTTTAACTAGCTAAGTTTTACTTATGTCCTGTTTCAATGTTCTCTGTACATTATAACTTCATGGTTCCCTTTTGAGACATGAAAATATTTACTCTGAATTCTGAAGCCATTTTCTCCAAACTTAGTCTAAATCCTATCACTAACTCTCTCTCTCTTTAAAACATATAGGTTCCTTCCCAGGTCTGTCAATGAACAAACGTTTTTTTCATTGTCTTTTGAGTTAAAGTATTTTTGTTCATATCCAAGACCTTTATTTGACTCATGCATTCCAGCAAGCATTCTTCCGCTGGCCCACATCCCCAGACCAATGCTTCCAACTCAAATCTTCCAGTGCTTTTACTAACACCCAAGTTAAAGTCAGCATTGTTCTTTGTAGGATGAGCTCTCTTCCCCTCATTCTTACTCATTTAGGTACCCTTGTTTCTCTTTATCTGATAACACACTTGTCCAGTGACAGAGTCTTGATGAAGCCTTCTTCATTGTGGTCTTTCTTCTC
The DNA here is from genome assembly GCA_964023405.1 of Apodemus agrarius. Lineage (NCBI taxonomy): Eukaryota > Metazoa > Chordata > Mammalia > Rodentia > Muridae > Apodemus > Apodemus agrarius. The sequence continues at coordinate 156,683,529 of OZ030009.1, forward strand.
CTAAATATTTGCGTCGTTTTTTGATGCTGATGGCATTGTATGTGTGTCTCTCTTCGCTGTATTGGCACAGTTGTTTAGTTGTATTAACTACGGCATCGCAATCCCAGAATGAACATCACCTGACACTTCCAGCAGCTCCAGACTCTCTGCTCTGTTCACAACCCCTTTTGGACTCAAACAATGCTTTCACAGGGGTTAAAACCTTCGGAAACACAGATATTTGCCTTCTTTGTAATAACTAACAAAATTAGAGATATGAAGTAACGACACAAATAATTTTATGTTTGCACATCATCACAAAATGAGGAATTGTATTAAAGAGTTGCAGAATTAGGAAGGTTGAGAACCACTGCTCTAGACATTTGTTCATGAATGCATCTTCTCCTACTGCATTTTTAGGGCTGTTGCTTAGAACAATACAAAGTGACATCCTTTTACTGTCTCTTAGTGTTAATTTCTGACGCTTCATTTATGTGTTAAATAGTGCCTCGCTAGTTAGTTACAGGAAAACAATATTAGCTGATCACTTGGGGAGGGAATGGGCTCCAGAATTAAACCAAGGAAGAGAAAATGGAGAACTCAGCATCTGAGTCACAAACCAGAGCTCTGTGAGGACCATGGATGCCTCAAGATCCAACCTAGGATTCGTAGATGGATACCTCAAGTTCCAACCCAGAGCAGAGCCCCACTGGTCTTGGGAATATATCATTACATGATACTGTATAACTAGTTTAAGGTATATATCCTGGGTATGAACTCAGAAAATGATGATGTAGGCAGGGCAGTTTGTTGTGCTGAAAACTTTGGGCTGGATATCCAAAAGTCCAGTAAGCATACTCAACACTCAGGTCTCTGCCCTCCAGCCTCACTGCTCTCATACTCAGTTTTTCCACTAAAGTGTGCTACAGAAACCATAATTCCTCATCTCTAACACAAGTCATAGAAACTAGAATTCTCTTCATCAAGTAAGCTATCAAGACATAAATAATCCTTTAACCTTTACTTAACCCTTAACCTTCTGATCAGGAGCCAGCCTCAAAGAACCTCCCTGGCCCACCTTGTCTGATTATAAGACTCTCCTTCCACAGATACATTGCTGCAGCCTGGGAGGAAGGGGTACTACAAAGCAGGATAGAAGAGTTTGCAAAGCCTAGCCTTTTGTCATGTGTGCTATATTAAATCAAATTGCTTTATACAATCACAAAGCTTTTATATACAGAGAAGACAGTTTAAGAGAACAGGGAGATGGCTCTGCAGTTAAGGGCCTGGATTTGGTTCCTAGCATCGAAAAGGATTCTAGGATGGAACTCAAAACCATCGAAAAATTTAGTTCTAGGGTATCTGAACATTTTTTTTTGATATAATCTTTATTTATATTTCAAATGTTGTCCCCTTTCCTGGTTTCCTCCCTGAAAATTCTCCAACCCATCTCCCCATCCCCTGTTCCCCAAACAACCCAGTCCCCCTGTCCTGGTATTCCCCAATACTGTGGCATCGAGCCTTCCCAGGACCAAGGGCCTCTCCTCCCTTTGATGTCCAACTAGGCCATCCTCTGTTGCCTATGCCTCTGGAGCCATGGGTAATTCCATGTGTACTCTTTGGTTGGTGGTTTAATCCCTGGGAGTTCTGGGGGTGCTGGGTGGCTCATATTGTTGTTCCTCCTATGGCACTGCAAACCCCTTCAGCTCCTTGGGTCTTTTCTCAAGCTCCTCCATTGGGGACCCTGTGCTCAGCTCAATGGTTGGCTGAGAGTGTCCCCCTCTGTATTTTTACTTTTTTTAATTGGATTTATCTTAATGTATATTTCAAATGTTATCCTTTTGATAACTCCTTTCCTGGTTTCCCCCCATTCCCTTACCCCCTCCCCCTGCTTTTATGAGGTGTTCCCCCAACTACCCACCCACCCACTCTTGCGTCCTCACCCTCAAATTACCCTGTAGTGGGGCAGTAAGCCTTCACAGGGCCAAGGGCAGTTCCTCCCATTGATGCCTGACAAGGCCATCCTCTGCTACATATGTGGCTGGAGCCATGGGTCCTTCCATGTGTACTCCTTGGTTGGTGGTTTAGTTTCTGGGAGCTCTAGGGGGGAGGTCTGTTTGGTTGATTTTGTTGTTCTTCTTATGGGGTTGCAAACACCTGCAGTTCCTTCAGTCCTTTCTCTAACTCCTTCATTAGGGACCCAGTGCTCAGTCCAATGGTTGGCTGTGAGCATCAGGCTCTGTATTTGTCAGCCTCTGGCAGAGTCAGGAGACACCTGAAGCTTGATTTTGCACATTTGTGTGTGTGTGTGTGTGTGTGTGTGTGCGCGCGCGCGCGCGCGTGCGCGCGCGTGCTGGTGACTACAGGTTTTGAATGGAATGTTGCAGCAAAAATGTAGACATCAAGAGGAAAGCCACTACAAAGGACACTGTCAGAAGGACAAAACAGGAACCAACAAAGTGGGAAAAGATCTTCACCAGCCCCACATCCGACAGAGGGCTAATATCCAATATATACAAAGAACTCAAGAAGTTAGACTCCAAAGAACCAAATAACCCTATCAAAAAATGGGGTACAGAGCTAAACAAAGAATTTTCACCAGAAGAAATTCGGATGGCTGAGAAATACCTTAAGAGATGTTCAACATCATTAGTCATCAGGGAAATGCAAATCAAAACAACCCTGAGATTCCACCTCACACCAGTCAGAATGGCTAAGATTAAAAACTCAAGAGACAACAGGTGCTGGCAAGGATGTGGAGAAAGAGGAACACTCCTCCACTGTTGGTGGGATTGCAAAATGGTAAAACCACTCTGGAAATCAGTTTGGCAGTTCCTCAGAAAATTGGGCATGTCACCTCCAGAGGACCCTGGCATACCACTCCTGGGCATATACCCAGAGGATTCCCCTGCATACAATAAAAACGCATGCTCCACTATGTTTATAGCAGCCTTGTTTATAATAGCCAGAAATTGGAAGGAGCCCAGATGTCCCTCAAAGGAGGAATGGATACAGAAAATGTGGTATATTTATACAATGGAATACTACTCAGCAATTAAAAATAATGAATTCATGCAATTTGTAGGTAAATGGTTAGATCTGGAAAATATCATCCTAAGTGAGTTAACCCAATCACAAAAGAATACACATGAAATGCAATTACTGGTAAGTGGATATTAATGAGCCCAGAAGCCCTAAATATTCAAGGCACAATTAGCAAGTCAAATGATTCCCAAGAGGAAAGGAGAGGACCCTGGGCCTGAAAAGATTGGATCCAGTTTTGTAGACCCAGAACAGAGAAATCGTGGGGGTGGGGGTGATTGGGGAATAGTTGCGGGGGGTGGGGTGTGGGTGGAGGGTGTGGTGGGGGGGAGGACTCATGGGACATATGGTGGGGGGGAACTGGGAAAGGGGAAAGCCTGTGGAATGTAAACAAAGAATATAGAAAATAAAATTTAAAAAAAAAAAAGAGGAAAGCCACTAAATGTGTACAATTTTAACTCTTTCCTCCTCTCCTCTGATTGAAGTGATTTCTAAGAGAAAAATTGGTCCTTACCATTCAAAGACTTTTGACGTCAAAATATGATTGCTTCATTTTTATTTACTTTAAATATACTTAGTATGCATATTTTTATTATGTTTTTTTTCAAGATTAATTTTTTAGGTTGATACAGCTTCCTAACAGGAACCTATAATCTATTTTTTTTACTTTTTTCTTAAAACAATCACAAATCTAAACTTTTATATAAGATCTATCATTCATTTCTACTTTAAATCTTCAGGGTGCATATCTACTGATCACTAAATTTTTAATTAAATCATATCAGGGAAGCTGGTGGGCAAAAATGGGTACAAGAAATTAATTATCACCTTGATCACCAGTTATAGAAAGATTGTCATTTCAGGTAGTACTGGTAGGGCTGCCAATGTTCTTTTTCACTGACGCCTCACCCCCTGAAAAAAAAATCACTAGATTAACTATTAAGTGTGTGCCTTTCTGAACTTCAAATTATTTCCTAAAATTTTGTCAGTGGTATCATGGAAAAACAACTTATCCTAACTTAACCAACAAGCTACAACTCCACATTCTTTCTAAAGGTGGAAATAATTATTGCTAATAGTCTATATCTCTAAATTCTTTTCAAGCATGGGGATTGAATCATTAATCTGTTCCAGCAGTGATACTTAACAAAGATCAAGCATTATTATTGTGATTTCTAACAATATTGCCTAATGAGGAGCTTGTAGCCCACTCTGAGTTTTCACACAACACTTTGATTAGGAAGGATGTGAAGACAGGGTACCACAAGCAGAGCTATTCTTCATAACAGCATGAAGTCCTCAGTGTTAGAATTCTGTCTAAACTCCACCCCACAGTTAATTGGCAACAGCCAGGTAAGCTCCTCCCCACAATTACCTGGCAATAGCCAGGTAGGCCTGGTCCACATAATAGGGGCAGCTTGCCCCCTCCTCTCTCTCTTTCTCTCTCTTGCCTCTTGCCCCCTTCCTCCCCCTCTCTCCCCATTCCTTTTCCCACTCTCCCCATGTGGTCATGGCCAGTCTCTACTTCTCCACTCTCCTCTTCACTTTTCTCTGCCTCTGCTACTCTCTTTAACTCCCCTCCCCATGCCCTGAATAAACTTTATGCTATATTGGCCTGTGTGTGTGTGTGTGTGTGTGTGTGTGTGTGTGTGTGTGTGGCCCCTCAGGGGGAAGGGATGTCTCTGGCTTGGGCCCACTGAGGCACCCCTTCCCCCTCCCCCACACCTCACCCCACACGCTCATAGACCATATTCTTTGCCCATTTCTCTTTTTATGAACACAACACTCAGGACACTTAGGACTCAGGGATCTGCCGTTCTGTGGCATGTCCATGGTAGTTTTGGTACTGGGCGTGCCACAATCCATGAATTCTAGAGCAGTTTGTTGCTCCTCTCAAATGGGCCTCTACTAGGCCACAGATCATAGAGTGTTCCCGTGATGGAAAACTGTCATATGCTTACGCCTGACCTAGCTTAATTACTAATCATGGTATAGTTGTTTCATAAAAAGCAAATAAATAAAAAAAAAGGAAAAGAAAAGCCCAGAGCCATGTAGAACTTGCCATTATAATCTTGCAGAAATAACTTGTATACTTTTATTGTGTGCTTTATTTGAATCCATTCTGTGTGCCAACCTCACATCCACAGTAGCCATTTTAGATACAGTAATGCATTTAAGCTTTGCACATTTCTTTACAGTCAGCATGCCTTTCCCAAGCTATAAGTGACTAGACTGAATCTTGGAGAGATAAAGTAATTAATGAGGTATTATGATGAGGGTCTAGAAATGACTTCAGAGAGAACCCTGAAGTATTAGTGGAGTCAAATGTGAGTGTACTTTGTTCAGTACTATGACATAGGCAATGTATAATTATTCCCAAGGGATAGCCACAGGTAAATAAATTTACCTTGAATGAAGATAGGCACAAATCTAATGATGGTCTCTCCATAGAAATAATAAGTCATCAAAAGTCATTTTTCAAACACACAAAAAAGAAGCAAACTTCTTAAATGCTGGGAAATAAAGAAGTGTCTCATATATTTGTATGAAAGCTCTTGTTAAAATCTGCTTTGGTAAACCCTAGTTGATCTGGTGGTGGGTCAGACAGGTAACCTATGACTGTGATATGAAGACATTTTTAACTTTTTTCTCTTCTGATATCTTCTTATGAAATGTATCTCTCTCTGTAGAAAGACTATTTAAATCTCTGATTTATCACTTGAGTTGAGCAATACAAAGCTTTCAGAAAAATGAATATTCTATTCAACCAACACGAAAAAGTTGCATGGCTGTGATCAATTATTATAGGATATGTGGATTAATTCTATGTACAAGTCATCAAATTTTTAATGTTGTTAAACAAAAATGGTTTAAAATGTAATTGCCACTAACATATTCTCTGGAATATAATTATCTTTTATTGTTTATAAAGCAAATCATGGGAAACTAAATGTCAACTAGATTTTGTCTCCACTAAAGTATAAATTCCTTATTAAGCAAGTACAAAATCCTTTTATGTGTTTAATGATATAGCTGTAATAAAACCAGATGGCATAAATTGCCCATTGCTTTATGTTTTCTTATGAAAATGGTTTCCTTAAGAACAGTTAATGTGTACTGTGTGAAGACGTGATCAGAAATGTTTACATATTTAAACAAAATAAAACACTTCTAAAACACATGAAATGCAATCACTGATAAGTGGATATTAATGAGCCCAGAAGCTCTGAATACTCAAGGCACAATTAGCAAGTCAAAAGATTCCCAAGAAGAAGGAAGGAGAGGACCCTGGTCCTGAAAAGACTGGATCCAGTTTTGTAGGAGAGTACCAGAACAGAGAAATGGTGTGTGTGTGTGGGGGGGTGATTGGGGAATAGGTGTGGGGGGGAGAGGACTTATGGGACATATGGTGAGGGGGGAAATGGGAAAGGGGAAAGCCTTTGGAATGTAAACAAAGAATATAGAAAACAAAAAATTATAATAAAAAACCCACTTCTAATTTAAATTCTCATTTTCAATTCTAAATTTTTTGAAAAATATTTCACTGTTTTAATACAAAATTCATACAATTAATTTTTTTTTTACAATATCGGATTTCTTTCTTCCTTTTTTTTTCTTTCTTTGTTTGTTTCTTTCTTTTTCTTAACTTTGGGCTTAGTAGAGATTTGAATTCTGAAGTCTCTGAGCTCCAATTTCAAAGTGGATTCAAGTTATGTATCAAGCTCCCATCTGTCTCCTGCTGCAGCATTTTGCTTTGATTCTTGCTGTGTGTATAAGTAAAGTCTCATCTATTCTTCACTTAACCTTCTCCATTTCATTCTCTCTAGCTTTGAATGTTACTGTTGCATTATTGTGTTTTTACTACTTTTTTTTTTACTTTTGTTTTATTCTTTTAAAAAGGAATTTTTTTCACGTGTATGAGTATTTTGCCTGCATGTATGCCTGTGTGATGCATGTGTAGATGGTATCCTCAGAAACCAGAGAGGGCTTTGAATCCCATGGATCTGGATTTGAGACAGTTGAGAGTTACCATGTGCTGGGAATTAAACCCAGGTCCTCAGGAAGAATAACCAGTGATCATAACCACAGAGCCTCCAGTTCCTCTCTTCCTTCATTTCTTTTTCTTTTTCTCTTTTTCACCTTCTCCTTCCTCTTCTTCCTCTACCCTTTCTTTCCTTCCTCCTATTTCTGTTCCTCTTGCCCTTCCTCCTCCTTTTTCTTCTTCCTCCCCTTCTCCTTCCTTCCTTTCCCTCTACTCCTGCTCCTCATCCTTCTCCCTATCCTCCTCTTTCTTCATCTTTCGTTTCTTCCTTCTTTATCTTCCTCCCCCTCCTTCTTTAGTAGTTTGCTCCAGGCATCGTTAACTTTGTGAATAGTACCTAAAAATACGTGTACTAGTTCCTGAATGGAGACAGGAACCTTACAGAAGCTTTTCTCCATTTGTATTTTTCTCAATTTTAAATACTTCTGGGTGACAAGGTTTACCGTTGATAAACACATTGTGAGAGTTGACATAAAACCAGTTGCATTTTAACCACATAACTTTTAGCAAGTGGATTAAATTGCATTCCTAATCTTATCTTTGAACAAAGAAAAATATGAGCAAATGAGATTAAATTTATGAGAGAGAACGATTTAAACATGCTGCAAAACACAAATCCCTCCTGGAATTTGTTAACCACTTAATAAAGGGAAGTGCTTAATGTTCCCTACTGCACTACAGCGCTTTCTCATTAAAAACAAACAAACAAACAAACACACAAACAACAACAACAAAAAAACCTTGTCTTAGCCAAAGTTCATGTCTTTGCATTGTTAAGAACCTTCCGTTGATCACAGGTTGAAAGGTGATCTCTCATTAGTTTATTTGTGGGCAGTTAGTCTATATGTTCTACCAGTCCTTCTAATAGCATGCAGAGGGTGCCTTTCCCATGCAGCAAGTCTTCACAGATGGACGGTCACTCAAGAATAAAGTCTCAACTATGTAGCCTGGTTTCACACTGATCAGCTAAGCATAGTATGTTTTTCTGATGCCAGGCAATGATTTAAATTCAAAGATTTTCAATTCAAACAAGGGCAGGCACTTCATTCCCTAATCAAATCACAAGTCAGGTGAAACAAAGGCAGTTTTGAACTTATCAATTTATTGTAATATACTCCAAAGCAGATGAAGACAAAGATACATAAAAGAAAAATGAAATCATAGTCAAAATAAGTAAAATAAAATTACTGGTAAGCAGAGTAGGAATAAACCAGAAAGTACATCTCCACCAAAGAATTCATCCAAATTAACCAGGAAGTTTCTCTCCAAGGAAACATACAGTTATCTACAATACTCTCAAGAAACAAAAGACTGCGCATTCTGGGAGATGGTGTGGCCGTCAGTGTCTCTAAAGAAAATGCTCATCTTGCTTGTTGGGAGACAATGTGAAGGTTGATATAGTAAAGGGCTATTATACTGTCACAAGTTTTTTTTTTTTTATGAAGAATTTTTTATTTTTATTTAGTTATTTTTTTTATTTTCTATATTCCTTGTCTACATTCCAAAGGCTTTCCCCTTTCCCAATTCCTCCCTCACCATATATCCCATAAGTCCTCTTCCCTCTCTCCATTCCCCAATCATTCCCCCCACCACCACCATTTCTCTGTTCTGGTACTCTCCTACAAAACTGGATCCAGTCTTTTCAGGACCAGGGTCCTCTCCTTCCTTCTTCTTGGGAATCTTTTGACTTGCTATTGTGCCTTGAGTATTCAGAGCTTCTGGGCTCATTAATATTCACTTATCAGTGATTGCATTTCATGTGTATTCTTTTGTGATTGGGTTAACTCACTTAGGATGATATTTTCCAGATCCAACCTTTTGCCTACAAATTGAATGAATTCATTATTTTTAATTGCTGAGTAGTATTCCATTGTATAAATATACCACATTTTCTGTATCCATTCCTCCTTTGAGGGACATCTGGGATCATTCCAGCTTCTGGCGATTATAAATAAGGCGTCACATGTTAATTTTAGAGGGGAAAGTTCAGTTATTTATGAAATTGGTGCACATTTGCCAAAGTTGTTCTTGGTCAGCCACTTGGCTAAGTTACAGTATGTGTTTCAGGAGAGAGAACAAAATGGTGTCAGTGATGCTATGTAATTGTCACTGTATTCATAAGTAAAAGGCCAATTTACTTTAATTAGTAAAAGTCATCTCACAGTAAAACACATTCCAAAGCAGCAAGAAAGGATCATACTGCTTGCCTGTGATCATAGCCTACAGAAGCCATGTTTCAAAACCTTTTCAGTGTTGAGGTGCCTGGAGAGCTGCCATTTGCCCCTCAGACAGAGCCCATAAGCACAACTTAGGCTTCACTGGTCTTTCAAATTCATTTAATTGTTCCTTTCTCTATGCTAACATGCTAGAAATGGACTGAACTGAAGACAAGGTGATTAGGTTTTTTGCCAGTTAAGCAAATAGATGAGATTAATATGCCAAAATATTTGGTGTTTTCTTATAACCTGATAAATGGTTCAGTCATTTCCACTGTAATGCTGGTTTTCAACCTGTGAATTTGTTTCATGACAATTAGTAGATTACAGACCACTTTCAACATGAGTAACTTTTGAACTTGATATTTACAAAATTACATTCACAGGGAACATTAAGATGATTAATAAAACTTCATTCTGATTAATCTGGGTATGAAGAATTCATAAAAAACCATTACACACTCCACACTTCATACCCTCAGACCACTTTATTAATTAGCCTATAGGATTATATTTTATGAAGTGTTTGCATTTGTGAAATTTTATATTTAAAACACAAAAGAGCTCCTAATTAATTTAAAGAAATGTTATCCAAAGCACCAAATAGTGTTTTTACAGAGAAAAGGCCCCTCTAGCTACACTGATCTTATGGAAGTAATCAAATCATCCTTTTGCTGTTATTAGTTTCAGATTTAGTGGGTTTATTAAAAATCAACATTGTTGTGTGTGTAGTTTTAATGTACTGTCATTGCTCCAGGAAGAGACTGTGCTACCAGTAGCCCTCCCAGGTTCCCTTGAATCTGCGGATAAAAGACATACACATACAGTTCGATGCTTTATAACTTGCCTTCGTGGCACAATTGCTGGGTGTTACTGTCTCCTGCCTGGAAACAAAGTGCCCTTACTAATTTATTATCTTTGTCTCTCCACCTGCCGTAAACATCAGTGGCTAGTCCCACATAGCCCCGGCAAACATCCTTGGCTACCGGCCTGTAGTAGTGGTCACAGGCCACAGCTTCTCCTGAGACACATGGTTGCTGTGTTCTTCTTCCTCCAAAGCATAACAGAAAAACCTCCTCCTTCCTTCCTTGGCTCTACTGTTTCCTCTGGGGATCCAGAAATCCCTCCTGAGCTTTTCACCCAACGATTAACCCCTGGGTTCTTTACTGGCAAATCAAGAACCAATTGAGAAACAAGACCTTAGCATCAGAACCACCCCCTTCACAATATAATTTTCAAAACTTGCTAAGCTATAGTCTCAGTGAGGATGTGAGAAGTAGTCACACATGAAACTGAGGTTAATTGAAGAAAACCAACCAAATAAACACTATCCATTGGATCAAACTCAACTTAAATGAAATAGGATGAAATTGTAAGCATTTTCTAAAGGACTGTACAATGTTTATTCCCAACAGTGGTTCCAATGGGAAGAGGTAGTATTTTCTACAAGTAGGCCTCAAGGAAGTCATCAAGTCTCTGAGTATATCCTTTCCTCATGTTCTTTTCCTCCTGACCATTCTGGGTGTGACTTGTACTGCCATGTGTTTCTGCCATGGGGCATCACAATGGGTCCATAGCACAGGGACATCTCATTAAGGACAGAATACTCCAAGCCGATTGGACATAAGCATTTTTTTTCTTAGTATTGTTAATCATCTCTAGTAATTGGGACAGAAAATTAACTAACATTGGAGTTTTATCTTTTGATTTTTCAAAATGTGCTCTACAGAACTTGTCTGAGAGGGAAAGCGTGCTTGAGAGTTGCATTGTTGCACCTTTAATCTCATCTTCCTATGTCAAGCCCCACAGTTTCTTCTTTTGGGATGCCCTCACATCCCAAGAAAGCACTCTACCTCTGAAATACACCCGAAGCACCCCTGTGGTTTTTATCTGCACAATTTTTCACTCTGGGGGTGTTTCTTAGAAGTGTACATGTCACATTAGGGCAGAGCAGGCTGTACCACTGATCTCTGAGGAACAGGTGCCAGGGTTGCCCCACAGTTCCCCAAGGAGGTGCAAACTGAGGATTTTTCACATATTGGAAATAATAGCAATTTTCCTGTTGGCATAAATTTAGATGAAACCTCTATATTATCACTAGACATAAACCTCTGCTTGCTTTTCTATATAAACTTAAGATGTTTTGAACATTTTAAATTTGAATGTATGTTGATTTTTAATGAAATGTCATTACTATATAAATTGAGTATACATACACACACATATATATATATTTCTCACACCCAAATTTTTCACTGTGTAAGGAAGGTAATTCCTTGGTTACAATGCTAATAATGAGAGCCAAGTCCCAAGAAAAGATAAGGGTTGAGGTAAAGGGACAAAAATCAACCACAACAATATCCCTACCTTTGCCAGCTAAAACCTGTGTCTTGTGTCTTATCTGGTGCTATATGGGTAGTTTATTTGTGTCTAATCAGGTAGAGATCTAACTCACAGCACCCTGTGTAGTGATAGAGGAGCATTTACATATAGAAATATACATTATAAATCAATTTCTCTTAATACAATTAGAGTATGATACTGTATTAAACATGTCTTGTTATAGTTTAATACTATAGGAACTTGTTGAACCTGAAGGGACTTTCTCTCCTAAAATTGATTAGTTTTTAGAAAGAGTAAACACTTCACCAGTGAGTGCATTTTTTAAGTTCATAATAACCAACCAAAACCCCACATACCAGCCACCTTTTTTTTATCTAGTTCTGACACTCCAGGCTACTATCCATTGTCCAGATCATTTGACAGGAACCAAACACAGAGGCTTTCCGCATGAGCTTGTCAAAAGTATTCAATCTAGTCAGTGTCAGTTCCCTTACCCTGTCTAGCCTGTTCCTTTCAATGGTACCTCCATAAATGCAATTGCCAAAGGCCCTTTTCCCTCTGCTGTCTGCCCAGCCTTGCACCCCACCCTCTAGTCCCACAGCTATGCTATGCTGTGCTGGCTTTAGGGTGACACTTTGAGTAACAGGCTGTATTATTCAGTATCAATGATCTCTTTACCTTTCAGCCTTATGATACTTAGAATTTTCCACAAACAAGCTATGTTAGAAAATGTGTTTACTTCAAATTGTAGATAAGATTTGACTTAATTTTCTTTACATTTCCTGATCATAAGGGGGTGTTACAAAATGTTTGCTGTGAAAAGCTAGTGTTGAATTTCACAAAGTTGAAGATAACTGACCTTCAACTTGCCCACATTATGGAGACTGTTAGAAGCCTTAGAGGCTATGCCACTTGCAGACTGCTGCTTTGAGTGGGACAAAGGGCATGTGTTTATCATAAAGTGACACTGACTTGAATCCATGATCAAACCTACAGCATTCCATTAATTTGATCTCAGATGTGGTATTTCAACAAGTAGAGATTATGATTAGCAAGGAATGAGAAGTTACTATTATCTTGGGAATTAAGATTTTCAAATAAAGTTAAAATCATTATTCTTGAGGATTTAGTTAGTGTAAGTAAATCTTGAGCACCAAACTTGATCATTAGTCTCCCGACCAAAGAAAAAAGAAAAAAAAAACCTTCAGTTATAAGTCTGCTTTGAACCTTTTTAAATGAGAAAACTGGCTGAACATTCTGGATTAGCATTTTGTCTTAATATTTTTCTTTTAATCTTTCATAATACTTTGCTCTTAACCCATTCAGTTCTGTTATGGTGTATGTATCCTTAGTTTGTTCTTTATATCTTCTTTTAAACATGTTGCCATCCCTGTGTACCAAGCACATATCATTAAACTCGTCAGACAGCTAATAATTTTTAAAATATCCTTCTCTATCCTCTTCAATAGCTGGTAGTCTTACAAACCTCCCAGGCATGAGCCCATAAGATCTGAGGAAAGGAAATCGGGTTAGTACTTATTTTCTCTCTAATGTAATGATAAACCAGTAAGCTCTTGAGTCATGCACCCTCAGGCCCCTGAGACATGATCTCATGCTTCTTTCAGAGCTGTGGAGATGTTTGGCAAGGGTCCGCTTGACCTACCATCTTCCTCTGATCTTCAGAGAAAGGCAAGATGTCTATAATTAATCACAAAGCCCAAAGGAAATCAACAGAAGCCGAGATTGCAGCTCAAGTCAACAGTCTCTTTTTTGCCAGTAATCACTTACTGATATGGCTCTAATTTTCATTTTCTTTGAGTAGATATAGTTTGTTCTCCTCATTACCAGAGTTTAATATCAAATTTTCCCTTAAAGATATACTGAGAGAAAATACTTCCCAAGTATTTTCTGTCACAAAGAGGATACAAAATGAATAATGCAGATATGGGCATAAAGTTATCACCATTAAAGTGTTTTCTAATGTTGGCTGTTATGTTAAAATCCAATTTTTTTCACATAAGAGTCAGTCCTTGGGCACAGTTACTACATACACTAAAGAAGTGTGGAGAAGCTCATTGAATGGCATTCTTGGGCCATTTCAAGTTTAAATACTGTGAGCTGATGTGTAGATGTCTGCAAGTAAAGCTAAAGAAAAACAAGCGTACAAATACAGGGAAATTAACATATTCTTTGTGATGATTCAATAGGATAATTTACATCTGACTTGCAGTGAGAGGAACTGTAGCCGTGAATTTGAAAAGGTGCTACTAAGCCACCTGCTGGGTAAGCTGCAAGGGCTAACTGATTCTTAATCACTGGGGAATTTGTGAGCTCAACTGCCTAGTGCTCTGGTCTCATCCTCTCTTTCTTCCTTCCACTGATTGCTTCTGTTTGATTTTGAGCAAACATGCCAACCCATATCTCTTCTTATAATTATAGATAATTACCTCAATAGAACTGCTAATGATTTACAGTAACTATCGACGTATGTAGTGACACTTCAAACAGACCTTAAAAATAAAATCCCCACATAGAAGAATTAGAAAGAGTGCAGGAGCCAGAGGGTTACAAGGTTTGCTGTGAGCTATATCCATAAGTTCATACCAGTATGCCTGTTTAAACCTGAGCTGAAAGAGTGTCAGAACATGGTCAAAAAGTGACCCTGTGGAAGACAGACAAAACCAAAGAGGTCCAAAGCATCTGCAGAGGGTACATATGAAGTAAGGAAAGATAATAGGATGATGAAGCCATCAAACAAACATCAGAGTCTACCTACCAATATTTATCCAAGTGCAGAAACTAGTGATGCAAGAAAAAGTGTTGTTGAAATCTCATGAGATGGGTGTGACTGCAGAAAGGAAGTTTTTGCTGTGTTGGATCTGTTGAAAGCATCTGTTCCTGCGGAGACAAATTGAGCTTATATACCTGCTCCCCCTGTGCCTCACTGTTTTAATTAGGAAGAGGATAACATTCTGTTTATGTCAAGGACACAGGGATCTTAGGTGCCTTCATTGCTAATCATGTTGTTCTTCAAGCGAAGACGGTCACATGATGACTTGAACATTAATGTTCAATCCTTGCACGGTAAAATATTAGCTAAAATATTAACCTTTCAACATTCAAAGCTATATAAATTACACTCCTCCAAAACTCTTATTCTCACCTATTGTAGACATTCATTGTTATGGGTATTACCGTACAATTAAACACTGATAACAGTGTTTTTATTTTTGCCTACTGAAATTTTAAGTAATTCTGTTTTGAATTATAAATTCAACACATCACTAGAATCCCTTGTAACCCACAAGGTCTAACATTTGTAGGACATACACATTATTACATCCTTAAGAAAGCAACTTTTAAAAAGTAAAAAGTGGGAGAACTACTCCCTGAGACTCTCTTGCTGTTATTCTATTTATTTTAAAACTTTTAAAGTTGTCCCAAGGTGAACCTATTATGAAAGCTTTCCAACAGTTTGTGGCTGCTCAGCCCTGCATGCAGCCATTGTCCTGGCCCTTATGGTATAAAGAAGGAGACTACTGGGTACCTGGATGAACATTTTCAGACATTTCCTAAACAACTACCTGAACTTTCAGGGCAAGCAATAGCAGAAGAAACTGCTGATGTGTTACAAGTCAGGGATCCTTGTCCCTGAGGGTGTAAGACCCCCAATCTATGAAGACCTTAACCGTACCTCAAGATTGCACGCCCCAGGAGACATGAGAGACCAGCTTGTTGCAAAACGCATGAGGTAGCTTTAATAAACGGAGCTCCGGGCCAACACATGCCCACCCAGGGGCAGAGGAGTTGACCTCGAGGCTCAAATATCGAAGGTTTTTATAGAAAGAAATTGAGGGAGGTTGACGTGGTGACACATGATAGGTTAGTTCAAACGGTTACAGGCAGATTCTTGGCGGGCAATTACATCAGCAGGCAATACGTGGGACCAGTACATCTGGAATGCAGGAGGGCAGCTTATCTTTTGGAGTCAGACCGGGTGACGCCAACCTGTCTGGATGGTTTGAGGCTTAGCAGAGATAGTCCAGACATAACCCTCATCTATATGGTTTGGGATGCCATAACAACATGCCCGGGTGTATCCTGGATTTGTATTGTCCTTATCCTTTCCCAGGACTGATCCCTTATCTATATGGTCTGGGATGCCCTAACAGCATGCCCGGGTGTATCCTGGATTTGTCCTTTCCCAGGACTGTTTGTTTCTATAAGTCCTGGACCCTGAGAAATTTTAACTTCTTTTATTCTTTCAAGGGCAAAGCATCATGTAAATTGTTCTTACATCTGGCATTGCATTTCTCAGATATCTTTTCATACTCCTTTTTGGATGTCAATGACTCTGAACAAGAAGAAATACCCCCAAATTTAAAATATAAAAGAGGGAGAGGGAGTGTGTTGGGACAGGGTTAAAAGAATGACCCGTGGTAAACAATGTCTGGAGAACTGTCAGAGAGGCCCCAGGAAAAAAGGCAGAGGTCTTTTTACAAAGCTGTTTTCCTCCCTGGTTGTTCTTGGATGTGGTTTTGTGACAAACATTTACATTCAATTTGTAAGACATGCTTTTGTCTTGTTGGAAGGCAGACCACATCTGTAGAACCTAACTTGGTGGATGAACCCTGAATCTGCATATGGCACTCTGCCTTGCTTTCATGCTTCCCCAGATATAATCTATAGTGGGTACCACTAATTGTGTTTCAATTAGTCTGTCCTGAGAGAGTTCTGAGAAAGGTTTGCTGTACTAATATTTATATGTATTGGTGTTTATTTACATGTTTTTCTGACCATGATTTTCTGAGCTACTTTCTTTGTTACATTTGTGTATAAACATACATTGAAACTAAAGTCGGGTTTTCTACATTAGACTGCAGTTCTCCCATTCTTTCAGGTCCTCACATCCCAAGGATTGCAGAGCTAGCCTGAAAAGTCAACAACAAGGAGAACAACAACAGACCTGCTACAGTGGATAGGGTAAGACCATAAAGCCTCAGCTCCACACAGAAGGCTACAGCAATGAAGGAATGCTGAGAGCTGGAGAAAGAGTCCTCCCCAGGGGAGAGCACACCAACTAGTTATCCAAAACCAACAGTCAGCCCTGAAACCATGCATGCGAGTGACCTTATGTGCACACTGAGGTTATATTTAGGAATGTGTGTGTGTGTGTGTGTGTGTGTGTGTGTGTGTGTGTGTGGTGTGTATGCATGCATCTAGCAACAGTTAATTAAAAAAGGCCATTAATTGGAAAAAAGAACAAAGAGATGTCTAAAAGGGGTTGAAGGGAGGAAAGGGAAAGGGGACATGGTGAGATTATATTGTAATCTTAAAAATTACAAAAAACATTTTTAAAATAGAAAATAAAGGTATCAATAAATATATAAGAGAACATACTTTTATGTGAAGTTATATGCTATTTTTATTTTATATACTATATTGCTACCATACATGATTTTATATTAAATATATCTATATATGCTGTTTTATACTATATTGTTTATTATATATGTTGATATATGTGAAGCATGTCATAATGAGCATATAGTACATATTTTTATAATATATAGTTTGGAAAATTCAGCATGCAATATATTTATTTTTCTAAAATTCCAGAGTAGCAAGGTATACTTAGGAAAGGCAAACATTTCTTATCAACTAATTTCAATAGCTTACTGATTGTTCATCATCTAGACTAAATGCTGTAAGGGAATATGAAATAATTTCATTTTAGACTAAGAAACTGCAAAATCTCTGAGCATGAAGAGTTGCATTCCTTGTCTATAGACATACACAAAACCATATGTTCAGGTCTAATTATAAATTCTTAAAAGTCATACTTGGGATATTAATAAAAGCAAATCAAAATTTCCTGCTAAAAGACTAGGAATCAGTAGCATGGGTATGCAGACAAGGAAAATGAAGTGATGAAGCGTTGTGCAATGTGAAATCATCAGGCACCCATTTCCTGGCTGGATAGGACTTTAATACTTCAGCAGCAATTTCACGGGAGGGCTTAAAAAAAAAAACCTGACAAAACCCAGTAATTCAATATAATAGATGCCAGTGTAAAGGTCACTGCTAAAAATCAACAGCATCTGAAAACACTTGCTAATATTCTTAGGAGAGCAGAACTGGACCTGTATACTTGGAGAGAATGCAGCTGTCAGATCTCCATGTTTTAGATTCCTAAAGGTGAGCTCTGATGCACTCAAACTGGCTAGTGGCCAGTATGGTTCTTGCCTCTCATAAGCTGGTAGATTTCTAGGGGTCAGTGGGAAGCAGGTGGTTCTTGAAGGAGACATCTAGCAGTAGATAGCAGAGCTTTTCTTCCTGGAAAAGATTAAATGTAAAAAGAAATAGAGAGATAATGCCTTGGGAAACTAGAGGACTTGCCAACTCCACCTCAAACCTTTGGGTGCAAAAGAAATGAAAACCGTGTGGGAGGATGGAACTTAGCAGACCCAGGCCTTAACTCAGGCAGGGATGGTTCAGTGTGATTTTTGAGTAAGTGGCTGTACCCTTCTAAGGTTTCCTTTCAATACGAAATGAGAAATCACAACATCTATTTTGTAATTCTTTTGATAATAAAGTCTTTAGATAATTTAGCACAGTTTTTTAGCATATAATAAACTTCATCAAGTCAATAGCATTGGGATCTAGTTGAGGAATTGGGTTCCTGGGTGTATATATCCCTGTATCTATAACTTGCCCAGGTCTGTTTCTGTATTTCCTTTCCTCCTCTACTTCCTGTCTATCATGAGAGGAACATCTTTTTCCACATACTCCTGACTCTGAGATTCTTCCAAGCACATGGGTCTAAGCATCATAGAATCCTTAAACCATAAACTAAAACAATCCACTCCCTTGTTTCTTTTCGGTGTTTTGGTAAAAAAAAAAAAAAAAAAAAAAAAAGTAATATATAACTAACTCACAGGTAAATTTTCTAGCACTTGATGTGGGTATCATTATATACATATGACAACACAGTCAACACTTTTATCATCTTAAATGCATGGAAACATTATATCTGCTTGCATTTCTTTGCTTTTCTTTCTAAATACAAAATTATCCTGAATGTCAGGTTTTATTAATTTTTTGTTCCAATAACTAAATATGATTATCATCCTTTAAAAGGGATACTATGTACTAGATACTCATCTCTGCTTATCTACTCTTCTTTCCTAATTGTTTAGATTCCTTATTTTATCCTTTCCTTTATGATGAAGAATTTTTATTATGATTCAATATTTAAAGCTAAGTCTCCTAGCAACAAGACTTTTTGATTTTTCTTCTTCTTATGGCTTTATTTCCTTTACACGCCTGAAAGACGTAATATTGTGTTTGGAGTTAGCAGGTCTCATCTCAGGCTTGGAAAATGTTCTACTTACCCAAGGATTTTGGATAAAACCTCCACTGTCAGTGGAATCAATGGTTTATCTGGATGTTACTAGTAATGAGGTTACTAGTAATTCAAGTTGTGGTTTTCATGGTAATTAAGAATGATTGATAAGTGTTATCTTACACATTTTACAGTTGATGTGAGAAGACTGAGACTTCATTTTATTTTAGCAGCTACTGTACAATTTAGGGCTGTGGTTCTTCTGTTGGTAGTTAATGTTCACAGACTCTGTAGTAGTGTTTTGACATGCTCATTTGGTATCCCTAGCACTCCTAATTGGTCTTTCTGGTATTATCTGACAGGGTACAGTGGGTCACCTAAGATCTGAGTGCCCGGACTCTTAGTGCGGAAATGTCAGGTCCTTGACAATGAACTTCTTTGTTAGGTTAATATTCTTTCTGTGGGGATGCTCTTCTAGGAGCCTCTGCTGACTGAGTTAAGTAGGGGAGTCTTAGCTGTGTGGGAGCAGATGGGCTTTCCGCCATGTGACTGCTAAGGTGGCCTTACCTGTCTTGTTGTGGAGATTCCTCCTTGGTTCAGGAAGGAACAGCACTGTCCAAGCGATCTGCACTGTGGCTAAGTTGTCCACAAGGAAATGCCAACTCTAAACCCCTTTTGAAGAGGGTAAAAGAATAAAATGTCCGGTGATTGTGTCTTTCCCTTAATTCTTATGTCATAAGCCAGCATTCCTCTTTGGCTGCTTAATACATTATTACTGTTTTCATCCCAGGGCGGGGGGGGGGGGAAACAGTAACACAGAGTTAAAGTCTGAGATATCTTGTATTGACCAGAAGTCATAGGCCAACTGAAATCATGGTTTTATATTAAGGATGCTTCTACTTACAGCCAAATGACTTTTCTATGCCTGTTTCTATTTCAAGAATCTATTCTTCTTCCTGACTCTGTTTTGATTAGCCCTGCTTGCCTCTGATCTTCATCACTGTAATCCAGACCTCTGCTCTACAAAATAACAAGTTACAGTTTAAATATATTTTCCCTGACTGCTGTGGCTGCTCCTTGTCTATATGTTCATCCTTCTGATATGTGCCTGAGCAAATTAAATTGTCTACTGGCTCATTTTCCATATGTAAAAATAGGAAGATGCATTGAAAATCTGTCTCTCAAATCTGTTCCTAAATAAACCACTGATGACATGAAAAATGTAACCTAGCAAATGAGGTAGATGGTTTGGCCAAGATTCTCCTGAGATTTTGAATCACAGATTTCAAGTTAATCAAATCCTCATAACACCTCACCATGTGCTTTTTAAATCTGACCCTTCAGTTTTCTGTCTCTTTACTTCTATGCTTTATATTAGGTGAAAACAGATACTTGAAATATAGTAACAAACTCACAATACAGGTGTGTAAATTTGTGTGTGTGTGTGTGTGTCTGTGTGTGTGTGTGTGTGTGTGTGTGTGTGTGTGTCTGTGTGTATAGATGATCATCTAAGACATGTTATTAGAGTAAAATTATGGTCATAAGAATATAAGCCCTAAATGGACTAATGCTGCATTAAATTGTATATACTATGCTATATAACTATATTATTTTCACTAAGTGGCATTAGTGAAAATTTTAAAGTTGCATTTTCTATGACATAATTATAATGTCATAGAATAAGAAAAATATAGCTAACCAATGAGAAAAGAGGCTGACTGGTATACACGTACTCTTGACATATTGTGCACCACATATATACTTAAGGAGACATTGGTAGGTGAGTAAGGCGTGTCATTCAAACCATGGATAAATTATGAATTTCAGATGGAAGTGAGGACAGATTTATTAGGGGAATACATTATTTGATGAAAGCACATAAGAGAACTTTTAGGAATAGTATCCTCAACTGCCTAGTTTAGTTGCAAAACTAGAGTAAATACTGCTCTGAATCATGACAGTGAAGATGAGGAAAAGGCAGAGACGTTATCTACTCAGTAAGAACTAAAGACTTTGCCTTTCATCTCCCTTGCTTTCTTGGACTATCCGCTGATGACATGCTGGCTTCCATCAGAAACTGGAAAACCATATATGACGATTCACACTTGCAATTCAAGCACCAGGAGGCAGAGACATGGTATGTTTGAGGCTAACCTGGGCAGTAGAATAACACCCTATGTCCAACAACATAAGCCAATCCAACTTACTAATGTAAGAACAACACCAATAGCAACAAAATAGGATAAGTGAAAGGGGATACTGAAGAGGTCCCCTTAGAAACCTTGGAAAATTCCACCAGACCTCTCCCCTCCTTGAAAAGAAATGTTATAAAGAACATAGGCACCCCTCCGCTCTGGAAGGGAGGGGCTCAATTACATTCCTTAGACCATAGAGAGGAGGGACCGACCAACTGGCCACCTTCCCAGAGCTGACTGTTGATCACTTATCTCATTCCCTAAAGACCAATTAGTTTAAAAGTCACACTGTTCTGCCAATCACATGTGCCTAATGGCAGCTGCCCTGACAACTGTATAAAGGCTCACTGGATGAGCTGCATGTGGTCAGTCTCTCCATGTGCAGAGTGACCCCAACATGTTGGAACAATACATTTTTCTTGTTTTTTGCATTGATACCTGGTTCTGATTCGTTCATTCTGGGAGTCCTTGGTAAGCTAAGGCTCGCCAGAGTCTTACAATACTTAACCACAGACTTAAAAACCACCCAGAATAACCATCATTCTTGCTGTTGTAGGGATAGGTGAAACATGCAGTGTACAGCTCTGTTTGATACATGTTTGAAGAATGTCTACCGTGAGTGTTATCCGATACCATTGTCATGTACATAGGATTATCTTCAGGTTTATATGTGATTGCCCTTTGAATACTACAAATGATTTTGTTTAGTAAGGAGATAAATGGAAGCCTTCATAGAATGAAACACAAATATTGATATTGAATCTTATATTTCCTTAACACGTTCCATTTTTTTTTCTCTTAAATTAGCAAACTGGCCCACAGTTTGGCCAAATACAAAAACACTTGCTCCTAATGAATCAACTTCTCTGCAAGGAAAAAGTTACTGAAAGGAGCATAATAAAGCAATAGTTGAATTCTTTCCCTCATTAGCTTTTAAAAGAGACTAATCTCAAGATCTCCACAGACCAGTTTGCTAAGCGGAAAAATGGATTTAATTCTTGGTAATGGAACCCTCAGAGCACATAGCCATCAGCTTCACACCAGCTCCACTGTGGAGTGCAGTTAATCAGAGTCATTACGTTTTGCTCCTTCTTTTTCTGCTTCTTGTGCTCTGGTACCCTGTACTTTTCTACCATTTCATTCCTATTTGAATCTATATATCTGCTATCTGGAACTTAGGATGCTCTGCATGTCTTTTTTAAATGAAAAATGTTTTTACCATACATAGCAATATTATAATTCCAAAGACAAATCCCTGTAAAACTGATGAAGATGTTTAATATCACCTGAGTCTTCAAAATCTAGAGTGTAATTTTTATATTTCAACACATCTCAGTTTTAAAATTATGTTAGACAAGCTTGATCTGTTCTTAGACTTTATAAGATTTACAGTGAAAAATTATTGAAACATGCAAAATTTTTAAAACATGACTTAAAGATTTCTCAAAATAGAAGCAATTATCATAGAAAGTAAAACTTATGCTAATTAAAATATTTCCAATAAAACAGCCCATTCTGTTTATTTCTGGTTTATTGTCCTACTGTAGAAATGAACCAGCTTGCTAATCTCTTCATCCACTGAAAAGTATTTAAGTGGTTTCCAGTTTAGGGAATTTTATTAAAACTGTTATATATATTTATATCTTGTGTGTGTGTGTGTGTGTGTGTGTGTGTGTGTGTGTGTGTTGTATTTAATTTACCTTACAGTGTAAGGATAGGTTTCCAAATATCTGAAAATGACCATTGTTCTGTTATGGTTTTCCCAGTTTGCATTCCAGTCTTTCAGGCTAGCTATTCCCATCCTCCATTCTGTTTTCTATTTTCACCATTAGTATGTGGCAGTATGTTGGCTCATTCACAAGTAGTGGTATGGAGCATTGATTTATGTGTTTTACTGCTTTTTCTGTAAGATATGTGTTCAAGTAACTGAACATAGTTGCATAATTGATAAAAAAACTTCTATTGGTTTTGTTCAAACCATCTTCTGAGTACCTTCCTTTATCATATTCTTTTGCCTAGGTCTGACAGACTCTAGTCATTCCCCAAATTTACAGGAGTCAGCATCTCTCCTTTGTCTCTTTTTTTCATTAAATACACTAATTTGTCTATTCAGTTTACATCCCAGTCACTTCCTGCCTTCATCTCCCCCTTCCATCTCTAAGAAGGTAGTGTGTTACCTGAGTCATGCGGTTCAATTCTTCTGTTGTATTCTATATTCCAGCTTCAGATACATAGACCTACAAAATTATCAATGTTTTTGATTACTGTGTAGATTAAGGTTTGTTCTTGTAATTTAGGCAGTTTTGGTATTTTGGCAAGTACATAATATGTGGCCATCATTATTACCTTATTACCTTATGTACTGCATGTATTATGTGAAATAGTTTTACTGCATAAATCCATTTCCTGCTTTTTCTCCTCAACCATCCTCTATGCAGCCCGACCACCAATCTGTTTGCTTCATGTGTGAGATTCAGTTTTCCGAAGTAAGTTGACTGTCTTCCTTTAGTTACTGATAAGGATTTAAGTACTTAGATTATACTTAGTATACATTCTACAAATTATATAGTATACCTATACAAATCTTAAGATTTGCCCGTCTTCATTTTAAAGTCATACTTAATTATACAAAATCAGTAATTATAGTAATTATATAAAAACTTGGCTATTCTTTTTTCTTTATAAAAAAATAAACCAAGAGCTTTGTGTGCACTAGATAAACACTTTATCATAGACTCTCAGACTTTTAACATTTTTATTTTGGGGACATGATCTTATTTAGTAACTGAGACTGGACTTGGAATCACTCCTATAAAGATGGGTCTCGAGCTTGCAATCTGCCTGCCTCTCTTTTCCAAGCAGCTGGGATCACAGGCTTGTGCTACCAGGCCCAGAACATTTCAGTCTTTTAATACAATGTAGGGTTTTAATACCCACATATATTGCATAGTAATTAATACAGAATATCTAGCTTATTAATTATTCCAAGTATTTATTATTTTTTTCTTGTGGGAACATTTAAATATCCTCAAACCTTTGAAATATACAATACAATGCTAACTATGGTCACACATTGATATAATACTACACTTAAAGGCATTCTTTCTCCCTATCTACAACTTTTTTACCTGTACCCAATTCCCCTATTCTTCATTCCCTTACCTTCATCAGTTTCTGTTAAACACCATGTTGTTCTTTTTTTTTTTTTTTTTTTTTTTTTTTTTTGGTTTTTCGAGACAGGGTTTTTCTGTGTAGTCCTGGCTGTCCTGGAACTCACTCTGTAGATCAGGCTGGCCTCAAACTCAGAAATCCGCCTGCCTCTGCCTCCCGAGTGCTGGGATTACAGGCATGCGCCACCACGCCCGGCCATGTTGTTCTTTTATTTTGTAAAAAAAAAAAATCACTTAGACACAGGAATGATATGTGGCATCAGCCTTTCTGTGACTGGCTTGTTTTTCTGTAAGTTATATCCTTATATGTATTAGGCTGCATCTTTTGGAAACTTGGCAGCACATTTCTTTAATTGCCAGGCAAGATTCCACTGCTTGGATGGACGACAATTTGTTTAACAACTAATGTATTGAAGACCATTTTAGTTGCTTCTAGTATGGAGAAATTATGAACAAAGTTGCTATGAACATAGTGCATAAGTTTTTTGTGGACATAAGTTTTCATATCATCTTGACAAACATCTGAGAGTATAATTGCTGAATCTTGTGATAATAAATGTTAGACCTTGTAAGAAACTGCCAAATGGCCTTCCAAGTGGCTATGCCATTTTCTAGTTTCAACAACCACAAAAAAACATTGCTGTCGCTCTAATGTTCTCTAGTAATTGGTACTGTCAGGCATTAGACTTTAGGATGAGGATCTAATCCAATGTAACTGATAATCTTAAAGGAAGAATGAGAGAGCCCTGGAGTGGACATATACTGACCAAAGACCATCTAAAAGGTAGTCATCTGCAAGTCAAGTCAAAAGGCCTCAATCCCCTATAACTCAAGTTCCAGAGACTCAGATGTCCTTTTCTGGCCTGCACAGGCACCAGACATAGTTACTGCACAGATTTACAGGTAAGCAAAACACCCATTCATATAATAATAAAATAATTTTTGAAAGTTAAAAAGAGTTTTGCATTTTAATATTTAGCTACATGGTTTATTCTGAGTAAATTTTTTATGATAAGTATAATGTCCTCATTGGGAAATGTTAATTTTCTTTACTTGTATGTGAACATGAAACTGTGCAAACAATCATTATTGGATAAACTGTATTTCCCCATTAAATTGCTTTTGAAATTTTATCAAAAAGAAGTTGACTACATTAGTCTTCTTTTATTAGATATGTGAGTACAAATTAATACTTGAAACTTGCAAATACAGAAATGCTATGCTTAATATTTTATGTAAAGCTCCAGATATTTTTATAACGTTCTATAGAATTTGTGTACATCTGACATGTCTCTTTCCATAGGTGAGGTCAAACATATATCTTAGAAATGTTCAACTTAAGAGAAATGCCAGTTATTTGTATTGGCCTTGAGGCCAGGTTCTAGATCAAATTCTGGACTGAAATTTTTCAGTAATCTTTCAGATTCAGTCACAGGAAAAGATGAGTTTATGGCTGTCATCTTGGCATAGTTGCTCTGCTCTTGGCTCTTGTGCTGAAGAGCCCGGGCACCATGGGTTCTGGAGGAAGTCACATGCAGGGACTCAGCATTTTCACACCAGCCATGCTCATCCAACCATGGTCTTATTCTATCAGCCTGCCCAGCCTAGCTGCCTTTGAGTTACACTATCTAGAGGGGCTGGAAATATCGCTCACCAGTTAAGAGTACTCCCCAGCACCACATGGTGACTCACATCAATTTAGTAACTCCAGTTCCAGGGGATCTGATGCCCTTCTTTGACTGCCACCATCACCAGATATGCAGATGGTACACATACACTCATGTTGATAAAACATTCACACTCATGAAATAAACAAATCTACAACATAACCCATGAGGACATGGGCACAGGGGGAAAGTTCCTGAACAGAACACCAATAGCTTATCCTCTAAGATCAAGAATTGACAAATGGGACCTCATAAAATTACAAAGTTTCTGTAAGGCAAAGGACACTGTGAAGAGGAAAAAATGGCAAACAACAAATTGGGAAAAGATCTTCACCAACCCTACATCTGACAGAGGGCTAATATCCAATATATACAAAGAACTCAAGAAGTTAGACTCCAGAGAAGCAAATAACCCTATTAAAAATGGGGTACAGAGCTAAACAAAGAATTTTCACCTGAAGAACTTTGAATGGCTGAGAAGCACCTTAAGAAATGTTCAACATCATTAGTCATTAGCTAAATGCAAATCAAAACAGCCCTGAGATTTAACCTCATACCAGTCAGAATGGCTAAGATTAAAAACTCAGGAGACAGCAAATGTTGGCACAGATGTGGAGAAAGAGGAACACTCCTCCACTGCTGGCGGGAATGCAAGTTGTTACAACCACTCTGGAAATCAGTCTGGTGGTTCCTCAGAAAACTGGGCATGAAACTTCCAGAGGACCCTGGCATACCACTCCTGGGCATATACCCAGAGGATTCCCTGGCATGCAATAAGGATATATGCTCCACTATGTTCATAGCAGCCCTATTTATAATAGCCAGAAGCTGGAAAGAACCCAGATGTTCCTCAATGGAGGAATGGATACAGAAAATGTGGTATATTTACACAATGGAATACTACTCAGCAATTAAAAACAATGAATTCATGAAATTCTTAGGCAATTCGTTGGAACTGGAAAATATCATCCTAAGTGAGGTAACTCATTCACAAAAGAACACAAATGGAATGCAGTTACTGATAAGTAGATATTAGCCCAGAAGCTCTGAATATCCAAGACAAAACTCACATATCAAATCACTCCCAAGAAGAAGGAAGGAAAGTGCCCTGGTCCTGGAAAGGCTTGATGTAGCATTGTAGGGGATTACCAGGACAGAGAAGTGGGAGGGGGTTGATTGGGGAATAGGTGGAGGGAAGAATGTTTATGGGACTTATGGGAGGGGGAACTGGGAAAGGGAAAAATCATTTGGAATTTAAACAAAGAATATAGAAAATGAAAAAGAAAAAAAGAAAAAAGAAAAATGTTATTCATCTCCATTCTGCCTTTCCTTCTGTCTCCATGACCTATTCCCTCCTAGGGTCTATCTGGGCAGTGAGTGGGCTCAAAGTTTTCCACCATCTAATCTAATCTACATGGCCCTTTTCTTGTGCACTTCCATGGGAAGAAAACAGCAGCAATGACAACAACAAACAAACAAACAAACAAACAAACCAAAAAGCGCATAGGAGAACCCTCTACTTGATTTTTAATTTTGGCTTTTTTCTTATGCTATCATGGTCAGTGAGACAGGTACTCTCAGAGAATATTCAGAAAATGACAGCCTTACCTATACCAGGCTTCAGCTGGGAAACCTAATGTGCAGACATTTCTTGTTCTTAACAAGGAACCCCAAACCAAAGGAGACTCTAACCTTAACCCTAGTTTCTAGAATGATAAATCTTGAAACATGAACATGCCTCTTGTAAAGAACCTTTACCATTATTCTCCTGATTATTCACCAGCTCAAAACAAATAATGCCTCTGGATTGTGTATAAGGTCTATAACAGCAGTTCCCCTGTTAATGGAGCAACACCCTTGTCTGTCTACATCTATGATGTAAAATGCTCCTGACTTAGCAGAGTTTATGGACTGTTGCCCTGTGGAGCTTTGGGGTTTTGAGGTAACCTAAATATATGGTCCTGAGCCCTGGTCATGATATTTGTATCTAGAATAAAGGTATAGTTTTGGACCAACAGTTATTGACACTTTAATGTGGGAGTCTAAAGACAGTCCCCATTCATCAGAGGAATCACATGGGTCAGTTGTAGGTGCTGGCATGGGCCCTTTGTATATACCAGTCCAGCACTGGCTCCTCAGGTGGACATCAGTGTCTGATCTCTGGATGTTGGACCTCTTCTTTTGGTCAGAATCTGTACGTTTAAGACACCCAGTTTATCTTTGTCTCAGTCCATTAGTTTGCCAGTGTTAGGACTTATTCCTTGCTCCTTCTCTAGTCTCTAACTGTAGAAACAGGCTAAGTCTAAATGTTGCCATTTGCCATTCTATCTGACCTTAAGGTTCATACAATTATTGACTATTGCTGACTTCTTCTTATTCAGGGTCTTCAAAGTTTTGATTTTTATCAAGCTTATGAGAAATATAGCTCTAAAAATCAGGAAATAAGAAAACAATGTCTGTTTAAAACCCTGGTTATCCTAAGTGAAGACATAAGGATATCATGATGTTTACAACTGTCCCAAAGTGTTTAATTATGCCCTAGTTATAATTTTTCTTTTATAATGTATTTGGAATAGCAATTCATCTTTGTGGTTTATCTCTATAAAAAAAGGAAAAGACTGAAAGACATTGTCAAATAAAATGAGATGTATTATACCTATAAAAGGTTTTCTTGTTAAAGAATGTTAATGTACATTCTAAAAGAAAAGTTATGAGAATCAATGCTTAAAGAAAGAAACATGAGGGGGGTATCTGCTAGGGTCTCGGAGCCAAGCAGGTGGAGTCCCACCTAGGCTCTGTGGGACATCCCCGAGCCCTCTGGCGAGCACCAAGGCTGCGTTCTGCAACCAGCTCGCAGGCCCCTAGACCAGAGGTAGCGGCGGGCCTCCATATTGCAACCAGGACACAGCTGGAAAGGCCCAGGCTCTGTGGGACATCCCCGCCCTCTGGTGAGCACCTAGGCTGTGTTCTGCAACCAGCTCGCCGGCCCCTAGACCAGAGGTAGCGGCGGGCCTCCATATTGCAACCAGGACACAGCTGGAAAGGCCCAGGCTCTGTGGGACATCCCCGCCCTCTGGTGAGCACCTAGGCTGCATTCTGCAACCAGCTCGCCGGCCCCTGGACCAGCGGTAGCAACGGGCCTCCATATTGCAACCAGGACATAGCTGGAAAGGCCCAGGTAAACACCCCTTCCAGGGCTACCCTCACGGGGGATCTGCTAGGCTCTCGGAGTTCCTTGCAACCAGGACACAGCTGGAGAAGCCCAGGTAGACAGACTCCAACAGGGGCTACAATCGCATGGGTGGCAGCCAGCTTATGATCCCTTAAAGCAGCAGTCACACATATTCACCAGTAGAGAAACAACAGGTGAGCCCAGCCTCACAGGAGATTCAAACACCAGCCACTGACAACAAGGCCAACTAAAACCAGAAATAACCAGATGGCAAAAGGAAAATGAAGGAACGTTACTAACAAAAATCAAGGCAACATGACAGCATCTGAACCCAGTTCTCCAACAACAGGAATCCCTGGATACCCTAAAACACCAGAAAAACAAGACTTGGATATAAAATCACTGGTCAGGATGCTGGTAGCTGAACACATAGAAAAATCTCGTAAAGAAATAGAGGAGAAAATGGATCAAAAGTTAGAAGCCTTTACGAGGCAAATACAAAAATCACTTCAAGAAATGCAGAAGATGGATCAAAGAGAAGAAGACAATAAGGAAGAAAGACAAAAGTCACTTAAAGAACTACAGAAGAACGTGGGCCAACAAGTAGAAGCTATGAAAGAAGAAGCACAAAAATCTATTAAAGAAATACATGAAAACACAATCAAGCAAGCGAAAGATCTAAGCACATCCATCCAGATACTAAAAACAGAAGTAGAAACAACTAAGAAATCACAGAGGGAGACAACATTGGAGATAGAAAACCTGGGGAAGAAATCAGGGGCCATAGACACAAGTATCAACAATAGAATACAAGAGATAGAAGACAGAATCTCAGAAGCCGAAGATACCATAGGAACCATTAATTCAACAGTCAAAGAAAACACTAAATGCAAAAAGGTGGTAACCCAAAACATCCAGGAAATTCAAGACACTATGAGAAGACCAAACCTAAGGATTATAGGTATAGACGAGAGTGAAGATTTACAAGTTAAAGGGCCAGCTAATATTTTCTATAAAATTATGGAAGAAAACTTCCCCAACCTAAGGAGAGAGATGCCCATGAATATACAAGAAGCCTATAGAACCCCAAACAGACTGGACCAGAACAGAAATACATCCCGTCACATAATAATCAAAACTCCAAATGTAATAAACAAAGAAAGAATACTAAAGGCAGCAAGAGAAAAAGGCCAAGTAACATATAAAGGAAAACCTATCAGAATAACACCAGACTTCTCACCTGAGACCATGAAAGCTAGAAGATCCTGGGCAGATATCATGCAAACTCTAAGAGAACACAAACTTCAGCCAAAACTACTTTACCCAGCAAAACTCTCAATTGCCATTGATGGAGACATCAAGGTATTCCGTGACAAAACCAAATTTGCAAGATATCTCTCCACAAATCCAACCCTACAAAGGATAATAGGGGGAAAACACCAAGACAAGGACGGAAACTACACCCGGGAAGAAACAAGATAGAAACCTCCTCTCATCAAACCCAAAAGAAGATAACCTCTCGAATATAAAAAATAAATAAGATAAATAAATATAATTTCAAAAATGTCTGGAGGTAATAATTACTATTCCTTAATATCTCTTAACGTCAATGGACTCAATTCCCCAATAAAAAGACATAGATTAACAGACTGGATACGGAAACAGGACCCTACATTTTGCTGCATACAGGAAACACATCTCAGTGTTAAAGACAAAGACTGCCTTAGAGTAAAAGGCTGGAGGACAATTTTACAAGCAAATGGTCTCAGGAAACAAGCTGGAGTAGCCATTCTAATATCAGATAAAATTGACTTTCAACCTAAAATCATCAAAAGAGACTCAGAAGGTCACTTCTTGCTGGCCAAAGGAAAAATCCACCAGGAAGAGCTCTCAATACTGAACATCTATGCTCCAAATGCAAGGGCACCCTCCTTCGTAAAAGAAACCTTACTAAGGCTTAAAGCACACATTACACCTAACACAATAATTGTGGGTGACTTCAACACCCCACTCTCCTCAATGGACCGATCAGGAAAGCAGAAACTAAACAGGGACACAGTGAAACTAATTGAAACTCTGGACCAATTGGATTTAACAGATATATATATATAGAGAGAGAACATTTCATCCTAAAGCTAAAGAATATACCTTTTTCTCAGCACCGCATGGTACCTTCTCCAAAATAGACCATATAATCGGTCACAAGACAGATGTCAACAAATACAAGAAGATCGAACTAATCCCATGCCTCCTATCAGATCACCATGGAGTAAGAGTGGTCTTCATTAGCAACAAAAACAACAGAAAGCCCACATACACATGGAAACTGAACAATACTCTACTCAATGACACCTTGGTCAAGGAAGAAATAAAAAAAGAAATCAAAGACTTTTTAGAATTCAATGAAAATGAAGGTACAACCTACCCAAATCTATGGGACACAATGAAAGCAGTGCTAAGAGGAAAACTCATAGCTCTAAGTGCATCCAAAAAGAAACTGGAGAGAGCATACACTAGCAGCTTAACGGCACACCTTAAAGCCCTGGAAGAAAAACAAGTTAATTCACCCAGGAGGAGTAGAAGACAAGAAATCATCAAACTCAGGGCTGAAATCAATCAAATAGAAACAAAGAGAACCATACAAAGAATCAACAAGACCAGGAGCTGGTTCTTTGAGAAAATCAACAAGATAGATAAACCCTTAGCCAGACTAACCAAAGGACACAGAGACAGTATACAAATTAACAAAATTAGAAATGAAAAGGGAGACATAACAACAGAAACTGAGGAAATTCAAAAGATCATCAGATCCTACTACAAAGGTCTATACTCAAAACAACTGGAGAATCTGGAGGAAATGGACGATTTCCTAGACAGATATCAAATACCAAAATTAAATCAGCATCAAGTAGACCAGCTAAATAGTCCCATAACCCCTAAAGAAATAGAAGGGGTTATAGAAAGCCTCCCAACCAAAAAAAGTACGGGACCAGATGGTTTTAGTGCAGAATTCTACCAGACCTTCAAAGAAGACTTAACACCAATACTTTTCAAACTATTCCACAAAATAGAGACAGAAGGGACACTGCCCAACTCATTCTTCGAAGCCACAATTACGCTAATACCTAAACCACAAAAAGATCCAACAAAGAAAGAGAACTACAGGCCAATTTCTCTTATGAATATAGATGCAAAAATACTAAATAAAATTCTTGCTAACCGAATCCAAGAGCACATCAAAACGATCATCCACCATGATCAAGTAGGCTTCATCCCAGGGATGCAGGGATGGTTCAATATACGGAAATCCATCAATGTAATCCACTACATAAACAAACTGAAAGAAAAAAACCACATGGTCATCTCATTAGATGCTGAAAAAGCAGTCGACAAAATTCAGCATCCTTTCATGCTAAAAGTCTTGGAAAGAGCAGGAATTCAAGGCCCATACCTAAACATAGTAAAAGCAATCTACAGCAAACCAGTAGCCAACATCAAAATAAATGGAGAGAAACTTGAAGCATTCCCACTAAAATCAGGGACTAGACAAGGCTGCCCTCTCTCTCCATATCTTTTCAATATAGTACTTGAAGTTCTAGCAAGAGCAATTAGACAACATAAGGAAGTCAAAGGGATACAAATTGGAAAGGAAGAAGTGAAACTATCATTATTTGCAGACGATATGATAGTTTACCTAAGCGACCCAAAAAACTCCACCAGAGAACTTCTACAGCTGATAAACAACTTCAGCAAAGTGGCAGGGTATAAAATTAACTCAAGCAAGTCAGTGGCCTTCTTGTACTCAAAGGACAAGCAGGCTGAAAAGAAATTAGGGAAATAACACCCTTCACAATAGCCACAAACAACATAAAGTATCTTGGCGTAACTCTAACCAAACAAGCGAAAGATCTGTACAACAGGAACTTCAAGTCCTTGAAGAAAGAAATTGATGAAGACCTCAGAAGATGGAAAAATATTTCTTGCTCCTGGATTGGCAGGATCAATATAGTAAAAATGGCCATCTTACCAAAAGCAATATACAGATTCAATGCAATCCCCATCAAAATCCCAACTCAATTCTTCATAGATCTAGAAAGAGCAATTCTCAAATTCATCTGGAGCAACAAAAAACCCAGGATAGCTAAAACTATTCTCAACAATAAAAGGACTTCTGGGGGAATCAATATCCCTGACCTCAAGCAGTATTACAGAGCAATTGTGTTAAAAACTGCATGGTATTGGTATAGCAACAGGCAAACAGATCAATGGAACAGGATTGAAGACCCAGAAATTAACCCACAGACTTATGGTCACTTGATCTTTGATAAAGGAGCCACAACCATCTGATGGAATAAAGATAGCCTTTTCAACAAATGGTGCTGGTTCAACTGGAGGTCAACATGCAGAAGAATGCGAATTGACCCACTCTTATCTCTTTGCTCTAAGATCAACTCCAAGTGGATCAAGGACCTCCACATAAAACCAGACACACTGAAACTATTAGAAAAGAAACTTGGGAAGACCCCGGAGGACTTGGGCACAGGGGAAAAGTTCCTGAACAGAACACCAATAGCTTACGCACTAAGATCAAGAATCGACAAATGGGACCTCATAAAATTACAAAGTTTCTGCAAAGCAAAGGACACTGTCCGAAGGACAAAACGGCAACCAACAAAGTGGGAAAAGATCTTCACCAACCCCACATCCGACAGAGGGCTAATATCCAATATATACAAAGAACTCAAGAAGTTAGTCCGCAAAGAAACAAATAACCCTATCAAAAAATGGGGCACAGAGCTAAACAAAGAATTTTCACCAGAAGAAATTCGGATGGCCGAGAAACACCTTAAGAGATGTTCAACATCATTAGTCATCAGGGAAATGCAAATCAAAACAACCCTGAGATTCCACCTCACACCAGTCAGAATGGCTAAGATTAAAAACTCAAGAAACAACAAGTGCTGGCGAGGATGTGGAGAAAGAGGAACACTCCTCCACTGTTGGTGGGATTGCAAAATGGTAAAACCACTCTGGAAATCAGTTTGGCGGATCCTCAGAAAATTGGGCATGGCACTTCCAGAGGACCCTGGCATACCACTCCTGGGCATATACCCAGAGGATTCCCCTGCATGCAATAAAGACACATGCTCCACTATGTTTATAGCAGCCTTGTTTATAATCGCCAGAAATTGGAAGGAGCCCAAATATCCCTCAAAGGAGGAATGGATACAGAAAATGTGGTATATTTATACAATGGAATACTACTCAGCAATTAAAAATAATGAATTCATGCAATTTGTAGGTAAATGGTTAGACCTGGAAAATATCATCCTGAGTGAGCTAACCCAATCACAAAAGAATGCACATGAAATGCAATCACTGATAAGTGGATATTAATGAGCCCAGAAGCACTAAATACTCAAGACACAAATAGCAAGTCAAATGATTCCCAAGAAGAAGAAAGGAGAGGACCCTGGGCATGTAAAGATTGCATCCAGTTTAGTAAAGAAACCGAGGGGGGAGGGGGAATGATTGGGGAATAGTTGGGGGGGAGAAGAACTATGGGAACTATGGTGGGTTGGAACTGGGAAAGGGGAAAGCCTTTGAAATGTCAACATAGAATATAGAAAATAAAAATAACTAAAAAAAAAAGAAAGAAACATGCCATGAATATAATCAACTTCATGACAATTAAAAGTTATTAAATTTCCAAAGGTAAAGGTGCACTACTGAGAGGTAAAACTGATGCCTGATTCTCTGCTTACAACAATTGGTCTGCTTTTAATAACATTTACATGAAAATCAACTCAAAAAAACACAAGGATTTAATGCTTCAATGTTTTGCTAAACAGACCATTCAATTATTAACTAGATTTCATTTATATGCTGTCCATATATGTTTTTTCCACTGGATAAACCTTACCTTTCCAGATGCTCAATAATGTAATAATAGAGGCACTCATCTAATTAATTCTATTGTAAAAATATTTGTTTTCTATTCAGGGCATTCCTAGTTTATTGACTAAACTAATGATTAAATAGATCATTGGTACAAATTGGTACAAATGATCAGAACTGACGAAGGCTTTCAGCTTCCTTAGCCTAAGACACTCTCTTTGGGTAAAATCTGATACTTTTACCCATTGTAAAATAAAATGAAAACTATATGAGTCATGTCTATTAAAAGAAAAACATATATTATTGAAGAAAAGACTTTTAAGCATGATGAGAAAAGCTTCAAAAGTGGTTATAGAATTTTTCTACAATGAAAAAGGGGGAAATATATGAATAAAACCTAAAACCTGGTGATTTCATGAACTGAGAAAAGGCATCACATCAAAGACCCCCGACTTTGGGGGTATAGAGACTCCGCAGAGAACTTCTAAGCCCTTCCTGTGCTGTAGTGCTTCTGGAGAGCCCTCTTATATTCATATTTCTCATCTCAGAATTGTACCAACTTCAGAGAACACATCCTTGTGGATTTCACAAACTCTGGGTCATACCCATCTTCAACTACAGTGATAATTGCTCACCCCAGGTAACTTAGCTCAAAGGCCTCCCAACAACATTTCTGACTCCCATGTGATTTCTTACATACTTTATACCTTAAAATATGTCTAAAATATTTGGAAATTTCTTTGGTACATTCTTAATTGGTTATTTATCTACTATTCAAATTTTATCCCCCTTTCTGGTTTCCCCCTCCACAAACCCCTTATCCCATCTCCTCTACTCTCTACTTCTATGAGGGAATTTCCATACCTACCCACCCACCCACACTCACCTCACTGATTCCCCTACAGTGGGCATCAAGCCTCCACAAGAACAAGGGCCTCCCCTCTCATTGATGCAAATAAGGAAATCCTTTGCTTCATGTGTAGCTAGAGCCATGGATTCCTCCATGTGTGTTCTTTGGTTGGTGGCTTAGTTCCTGGGATCTCTGGAGGGTCTGGTTGGTTGATATTGTTGTTCTTCCTATGGGGTTACAAAACCCTTCAGCTCCTTAAGTCCTTCCCTTAACTCCTGCATTGGGGTTCCAGAACTCAGTTTGATGGTTGGCTGCAAGTATCCATATCTATATTGATCAGGCTCTTGCTGAGTCTCTCAGGACAGCTAAACCATGCTCCTGTCAGCAAGTACTTCTTGGCTTCAGCAATAGTGTCTGTATTTGGTGTCTGCAGCAGATGGGACAGATCCTTTCCTTCAGTCTTTGCTCCACTCTTTGTCCCTGCATTTCCTTCAGACAGGAGCAATTTCAGTTAATATTTTTGAGATGGGTGGGTGAGCCCATTCCTCAACCAGGGGCCTCGGCCTGACATCTGGATATGGTTTCTACAGTTTCTCTCTCCCATTTGTTGGACATTTCAGCTTATGTCATCACCATTTGGTCCTGGAAGCTTCTTGATTTCCTGGCATCTGGTAGTTTCTAGTGGCTCCCCCTAGTTCTCTGTGACCCACTGCTACACATCCCCATTCAATTTCCTGACCCTCTGTACTTCTTCCCTGTCTCCTCTCATACCTGATCCTGTCCTCCTTCTTTTTCCCTCCCTCTCCACTCTCCCTCCCAAGTCTCCCTTCCTCTACCTCCCATGGTTATTTTGTTTTCCCTTCTAAGTAGGACGGAAATATCTACACTTTGGGCTTTCTTCTTGAGCTTCATATGGTCTGAGATTTGTATTGTGGATATTCTGAACTTTTTTTTTTTCTAATACCCTCTTATCAGTGAGTACATACCCTGTGTGTTCTTTTGTGACTCAGTTACCTCTCTCAAGATGATATTTTCTAGTTCCATCCACTTGCCTGTGAATTTTATGAAGCCATTGGTTTAATAGTGGAGTAGTACTCCATTGTGCAAATGTACCACATTTTCTGTATCCATTCCTCAGCTGAGGGTCATCTGGCTATTATAAATAAGGATGTTATTAACATAGTGGAACATGTGTCCTTGTTATATGTTGGAGCATCTTTTGAGTATACACCAAGGAGTGGTATAGCTGGGTCCTCAGGTAGTAAATACTATGTCCAATTTTTTGAGGAACTGCCTGATTGATCTCCAGAGTGTTTGTACCAGTTTGCAATCCCACCAGCAAAGGAGGAGTGTTCCACTTTCTCTACATCCTCACAGGCAACTGCTGTCACTTGAGTTTTTGGTCTTAGCAATTCTGACTGATGTGAGGTTGAATCTCAGGTTGATTTGATTTGCATTACCCTGATAATTAAGGATACTGAACATTTCTTTAGGTGCTTCTTGGCTATTTGAGGTTCCTCAGTTGAGAACTCTCTGCTTAGTTCTGTTCCTTTTTAAAATAGGGTTAATTGGTTCTCTAGAGTCTAACTTCTTGAGTTTTTTGTATATACTGGATATTCATATCTGCTATAATATGTATGGTTGGTAAAGATCTTTTCCCAATCTATAGGTTGTCTTGTCCTGTTGTCAGTGTCCTTTGTCTTACAGAAGCTGTCCAATCTTATGAGAGCCCATATGTCACTAATATATATATATATCCTAGATCCTGAGCCATTGGTGTTCCTAACAGAGAATTTTCTCCTGTGCCCATGTTTTCAAGGTTTCTCTACATTTCTCTGTCCTGCTTTCTCTTCTCTTAGATTCAGTGTATCAGGTTTTATATGGAGGTCCTTGATTCGCTTGGACTTGAGCTTTGTACAGGGGGTAAAAAAAAGATCAATTTGCATTCTTATATATGTCAACTGTCACTTGACCAAGCACCATTTGTTGAATATGCTGTCTTTTTTCCAATGGATGGCTTTGGCTTCTTTGTCAAATATCAGGTGACCATAGGTGTGTTGGTTTAATTTAGGGTCTTCAATTCTGTTGGTCTACATGTCTGGTAGGCCACTATTGCTCTATAGTACAGCCTGAGGTCAGGGAGGGTGATTTCCACAGAAGTTCATTTATTGTTGAGAATAGTTTTTGCTATCCTGCTTGTTTTTTGTTATTCCAGATGAACTTGAGAATTGTTTTTTTCTATCTGTGTGAAGAATTGAGTTAGAATCTTGATGGGGATGCCATTGAATTTATAGATTGCTTTTGGTAAGATGGCCATTTTTACTGTTAGTCCTGCTGATCCATGAGCATGGGAGATCTTTCTATTTTCTGAGGTCTTCTTTCATTTCTTTCTTCAGAGACTTGAAGTTCTTGTCATACAGATCTTTCACTTGCTTGATTATAGTCACACCAAGATATATATCATTTGTGACTATTTTGAAGGGTGTCTTTCCCAATTTCTTTCTCAGTCTGTTTATCCTTGAGTAGAGGAAGGCTACTGATTTGAGTTAATTTTATATCCATCTACTTTGCTGAAGTTATTTATCAGCTATAGGGGTTCTCTGGTGGAATTTTTGGGGTCACTTAAGTACAATTATATCATCTGCAAACAGGGATATTTTGACTTCTTTTCCAAATTGTATCCCTTTGACCTTCTTTTGTTTTCTAATTTCTCTGGCTAGAACTTCAAGTGGGCAGCTTTGTCTAGTCCCTGATTTTAGTGGGATTGCTTCAAGTTTCTCTCCATTTAGTTTGGAATTGGCTATTGATTTGCTGTATATTGCTTTTATTATGTTTAGGTATGGACCTTGAATTCCTGATCCTTCCAAGACTTTTATCATGAAAGGGTGTTGTTGAATTTTGTCAAATACTTTCTCAGCATCTAATGAGATGATCATGTCATTTTTTTTTTTGCTTTGAGTTTGTTTATATAGTGGATTAGGTTGATGGATTTCATATTTTTCACCATACCTGCATTCCTGGGATGAAGCCTACATGATCATGGTGAATGATCATTTGAATGTGTTCTTGGATTTGGTTTGGGAGAATTTTATTGAGTATTTTTGCATCAATAATCATAAGGTAAATTGGTCTGAAGTTCTCTTTTTCCCTTGGGTCTTTGTGTGGTTTAGATATTAGCATAATTGTGTTCTTTAGATAGTGTTCCTTCTGTTTCTAATTTTTGGAATAGTTTGAAGAGTATCGGTATTAGGTCTTTTTTGAAGGACTGATAGAGTTCTGCACTAAACCCATCTGGCCTGGGCTTTTTTCGGTTGGGAGATTTTTAATGACTGCTTCTATTATTTTTTAGGGGTTATGGGACATTTTAGGTGTTTTATCTGATCCTGATTTTTTCTATATTCTTTGTTTACATTCCGAAGGCTTTCCCCTTTCCCAGTTCCCCCCTCACCATATGTCCCATATGTCCTCTTCGACCTCTACCCCCCCATTCCCCAATCACCACCCCACCATTTCTCTGCTCTATTCTGGTACTCTCCTACAAAACTGGATCCAGTCCTTTCAGGACCAGGGTCCTCTCCTTCCTTCTTCTTGGAAATCTTTTGACTCGCTAATTGTGCCTTGATTTATCTTTAATATCTGGAATCTGTCTAGAAAATCTCCCATTTCATCTAATTTTCCAGTATTGTTGAGTATAGGCTTTTGTAGTAGGATTTGATGATTTTTTGAATTTCTTTAGTTTCTCTTCTTCTGTCTCTCTTTTCATTTCTGATTTTGTTAATTTGGTTACTTTATCTGTGTCTTCTGGTCAGTCTGGCTAAGAGTTTATTTCTCTTATTGATTTTCTCAAAGAACCAGCTCTTGGTTTTGTAGATTCTTTGTATAGTTCTTTCTGTTTCTACTTAGTTGATTTCAGCTCTGACTTTAAATATTTCCTGACATCTAACCCTCTTTGATGTATTGCTTCTTTTTGTTCTATAGCTTTCAGATGTGCCATCAAGCTGCTAGTGTATGCTCTCTCCATTTTCTTTATAGAGACACTCAGAGCTATGTGTTTTCCTCTTAGCACTGCTTTTTTTTTTTTATCATTTTTTTTTTATTTTCTATATTCTTTGTTTACATTCCAAAGGCTTTCCCCTTTCCCAGGTACCCCCCACCATATGTCCCATAATTCCTCTCCCCCCCCATGCTATTCCCCACTCTTTCCCCCCCCCCCCACGATTTCTCTGTTCTGGGTCTACAATACTGGATCCAATCTTTACAGGCCCAGGGTTCTCTCCTTTTTTTCTTCTTGAGAGTCATTTGACTTGCTAATTGTGCCTTGAGTATTTAGGGCTTCTGGGCTCATTAATATCCACTTATCAGTGATTGCATTTCGTGTGTATTCTTTTGTGATTGGGTTAGCTCACTTAGGATGATAGTTTCCAGATCTAACCATTTACCTACAAATTGCATGAATTCATTATTTTTAATTGCTGAGTAGTACTCCATTGTATAAATATACCACATTTTCTGTATCCATTCCTCCTTTGAGGGATATCTGGGCTCCTTCCAATTTCTGGCTATTATAAACAAGGCTGCTATAAACATAGTGGAGCATGTGTCTTTGTTGTATGCAGGGGAATCCTCTGGGTATATGCCCAGGAGTGGTATGCCAGGGTCCTCTGGGAGTGGCATGCCCAATTTTCTGAGGAACCGCCACACTGATTTCCAGAGTGGTTTTACCATTTTGCAATCCCACCAACAGTGGAGGAGTGTTCCTCTTTCTCCACATCCTCGCCAGCACTTGTTGTCTCTCGAGTTTTTAATCTTAGCCATTCTGACTGGAGTGAGGTGGAATCTCAGGGTTGTTTTGATTTGCATTTCCCTGATGACTAATGATGTTGAACATCTCTTAAGGTGTTTCTCGGCCATCCGAATTTCTTCTGGTGAAAATTCTTTGTTTAGCTCTGTGCCCCATTTTTTGATAGGGTTATTTGGTTCTTTGGGGTCTAACTTCTTGAGTTCTTTGTATATATTGGATATTAGCCCTCTGTCGGATGTGGGGTTGGTGAAGATCATTTCCCACGTTGTTGGTTGCCGTTTTGTCTTTCTGACAGTGTCCTTTGCCTTACAGAAACTTTGTAATTTTATGAGGTCCCATTTGTCCATTCTTGATCTTAGAGCATAAGCTATTGGTGTTCTGTTCAGGAACTTTACCCCTGTGCCCATGTCCTCCAGGGTCTTCCCAAGTTTCTTTTCTAATAGTTTCAGTGTGTCTGGTTTTATGTGGAGGTCCTTGATCCATTTGGAGTTGATCTTAGTACAAGGCGATAAGAGTGGGTCAATTCGCATTCTTCTGCATGTTGACCTCCAGTTGAACCAGCACCATTTGTTGAAAAGGCTATCTTTTTTCCACCGGATGGTTGTGGCTCCTTTATCAAAGATCAAGTGACCATAAGTCTGTGGGCTAATTTCTGGGTCTTCAATCCTATTCCATTGATCTACCTGCCTGTTGCTGTACCAATACCATGCAGTTTTTAACACAATTGCTCTGTAGTACTGCTTGAGGTCAGGGATATTGATTCCCCCAGAAGTCCTTTTATTGTTGAGAATAGTTTTAGCTATCCTAGGTTTTTTGTTGCTCCAGATGAATTTGAGAATTGCTCTTTCTAGATCTATGAAGAATTGATTTGGGATTTTGATGGGGATTGCATTGAATCTGTAGATTGCTTTTGGCAAGATGGCCATTTTTACTATATTGATCCTGCCAATCCAGGAGCAAGAAATATTTTTCCATCTCCTGAGGTCTTCTTCGATTTCTTTCTTCAGGGACTTGAAGTTCCTGTCA
Organism: Apodemus agrarius; assembly: GCA_964023405.1. Lineage (NCBI taxonomy): Eukaryota > Metazoa > Chordata > Mammalia > Rodentia > Muridae > Apodemus > Apodemus agrarius. Next base: position 156,725,275 of record OZ030009.1, read on the forward strand.
TACAGATCTTTCACTTGTTTGGTTAGAGTTACGCCAAGGTACTTTATGTTGTTTGTGGCTATTGTGAAGGGTGTTATTTCCCTAATTTCTTTCTCAGCCTGCTTGTCCTTTGAGTACAAGAAGGCCACTGACTTGCTTGAGTTAATTTTATAACCTGCCACTTTGCTGAAGTTGTTTATCAGCTGTAGAAGTTCTCTGGTGGAGTTTTTTGGGTCGCTTAGGTAAACTATCATATCGTCTGCAAATAATGATAGTTTGACTTCTTCCTTTCCAATTTGTATCCCTTTGACTTCCTTATGTTGTCTGATTGCTCTCGCTAGAACTTCAAGTACTATATTGAAAAGATATGGAGAGAGAGGACAGCCTTGTCTAGTCCCTGATTTTAGTGGGATTGCTTCAAGTTTCTCTCCATTTATTTTGATGTTGGCTACTGGTTTGCTGTAGATTGCTTTTACTATGTTTAGGTATGGGCCTTGAATTCCTGCTCTTTCCAAGACTTTTAGCATGAAAGGATGCTGAATTTTGTCAAATGCTTTTTCAGCATCTAATGAGATGACCATGTGGTTTTTTTCTTTTAGTTTGTTTATGTAGTGGATTACATTGATGGATTTCCGTATATTGAACCATCCCTGCATTCCTGGAATGAAGCCTACTTGATCATGGTGAATGATCGTTTTGATATGCTCTTGGATTCGGTTGGCAAGAATTTTATTTAGTATTTTTGCATCTATATTCATAAGAGAAATTGGCCTGTAGTTCTCTTTCTTTGTTGGATCTTTTTGTGGTTTAGGTATCAGCGTAATTGTGGTTTCGAAGAATGAGTTGGGCAGTGTCCCTTCTGTCTCTATTTTGTGGAATAGTTTGAAGAGTATTGGTGTTAAGTCTTCTTTGAAGGTCTGGTAGAATTCTGCACTAAAACCATCTGGTCCCGTACTTTTTTTGGTTGGGAGGCTTTCTATAACCCCTTCTATTTCTTTAAGGGTTATGGGACTGTTTAGCTGGTCTACTTGATGCTGATTTAATTTTGGTATTTGGTATCTGTCTAGGAAATTGTCCATTTCCTCCAGATTCTCCAGTTGTTTTGAGTATAGGCCTTTGTAGTAGTATCTGATGATCTTTTGAATTTCCTCTGTTTCTGTTGTTATATCCCCCTTTTCATTTTTAATTTTGTTAATTTGGATACTATCTCTGTGCCCTTTGGTTAGTCTAGCTAAGGGTTTATCTATCTTGTTGATTTTCTCGAAGAACCAGCTCTTGGTTTTGTTGATTCTTTGTATGGTTCTCTTTGTTTCTGCTTGATTGATTTCAGCCCTTAGTTTGATGATTTCCTCTCTTCTACTCCTCCTGGGTGAGTTAGCTTCTTTTTGTTCCAGCGCCTTCAGGTGTGCTGTTAAGTTGCTAGTGTATGCTCTTTCCAGTTTCTTTTTGGAGGCACTCAGGGCTATGAGTTTTCCTCTTAGCACTGCTTTCATTGTATCCCAGAGATTTGGGTAGGTCGTACCTTCATTTTCATTGAAGTCTAAAAAGTCTTTGATTTCTTTCTTTATTTCTTCCTTGACCAGGGTGTCATTGAGTAGAGTATTGTTCAGTTTCCATGTGTATGTGGGCTTTCTGTAGTTCTTCTTGCTATTGAAGACCACTTTTACTCCATAGTGATCCGATAGGAGACATGGGATTAGTTCGGTCTTCTTGTATTTGTTGAGGTCTGTCTTGTGACCAATTATATGATCAATTTTTGAGAAGGTACCGTGCGGTGCTGAGAAAAAGGTATACTCTTTTGTTTTAGGATGGAATGTTCTATATATATCTGTTAAATCCAATTGGTCCATAGCTTCAATTAGTTTCACTGTGTCCCTGTTTAGTTTCTGCTTTCCTGATCGGTCCATTGGGGAGAGTGGAGTGTTGAAGTCACCTACAATCATTGTGTTAGGTGCGATGTGTGCTTTAAGCTTTAGTAAAGTTTCTTTTACGAATGAGGGTGCCCTTGCATTTGGTGCATAGATGTTCAGTATTGAGAATTCTTCTTGGTGGATTTTCCCTTTGACAAGCAGAAAGTGACCTTCTGTGTCTCTTTTGATGACTTTAGGTTGAAAGTCGATTTTATCTGATATTAGAATGGCTACTCCAGCTTGTTTCCTGGGACCATTTGCTTGTAGAACTGTCTTCCAGCCTTTTACTCTAAGGTGGTGTTTGTCTTTGACACTGAGATGTGTTTCCTGTATGCAGCAAAATGTAGGGTCCTGTTTCCGTATCCAGTCTGTTAGTCTGTGTCTTTTGATTGGGGAATTGAGTCCATTGATATTAAGAGATATTAAGGAATAGTAATTATTACTTCCTGACATTTTGGGAATTGTTATTATTATTTGTATTTGAGTGGTTCTCTTCTTTTGGGTTGGATGAGATGGGGTTTCTATCTTGTTTCTTCTGGGGTGTTGTTTCCCCCCTTGTGTTGGTATTTTTCCCCTATTATCCTTTGTAGGGCTGGGTTTGTAGATAAGTATCTTGCAAATTTGGTTTTGTCGTGGAATATCTTGGTTTCCCCATCTATGGCAATTGAGAGTTTCGCTGGGTATAGTAGTCTTGGCTGAAGTTTGTGTTCTCTTAGGGTCTGCATAAGGTCTGCCCAGGATCTTCTAGCTTTCATGGTCTCAGGTGAGAAGTCTGGTGTAATTCTGATAGGTCTTCCTTTGTATGTTACTTGTCCTTTTTCTCTTACTGCTTTTAATATTCTTTCTTTGTTTAGTACATTTGGGGTTTTGACTATTATGTGACGGGAAGTATTTCTGTTCTGGTCCAGTCTATTTGGGGTTCTATAGGCTTCTTGTATATTCATGGGCATCTCTCTCTTTAGGTTGGGGAAATTTTCTTCCATAATTTTGTAGAAGATATTTGCTGGCCCTTTAAGTTGTAGATCTTCATTCTCATCTATCCCTATAATCCTTAGGTTTGGTCTTCTCATTGTGTCCTGGATTTCCTGAATGTTTTGGGTTACCAGCTTTTTGCATTTTGCATTTTCTTTAATTGTTGAATCCATGGTTCCTATGGTATCTTCAGCATCTGAGATTCTGTCTTCTATCTCTTGTATTCTATTGTTGATATTTGCATCTATGACTCCTGATTTCTTCCCAAGGTTTTCTATCTCCAACATTGTCTCCCTTTGCGATTGCTTAGTTGTTTCTACTTCTGTTTTTAGATTTTGTATGGTTTTGCTCAGATCTTTCAGTTGCTTGTTTGTGTTTTCCTGTAATTCTTTAAGGGATTTTTGTGTTTCCTCCTTTATGACTTCTACTCGTTGACCCATGTTCTCTTGTATTTCTTTGGGTGATTTTTGTTTCTCCCCCGTATTGGGATTCACTTTTTGCTCTATATTCTCCTGGATTTCTTTAAGTGATTTTTGTGTCTGCCTTGTATGGGCTTCTAGTTTTTGATCTATTTTCTCCTCTATTACTTTAAGAAATTTATCTAAGTGATCCTCAATCTGCATCTTTACCAGTGATTTTAGATCTGAGTCTTGTTTTTCTGGTGTGTTGAGATATCTGGGATTTAATTGTGTTTGTCTTGCAATGGCTTCTAGCTTTTGATCTATTTTCTCATGTATTACTTTAAGAGATTTATCTAAGTGTTCCTCTATCAGCATCCTGACCAGTGATTTTAGATCTGAGTCTTGTTTTTCTGGTGTTTCGGGGTATCCAATATTTATTGCTGTTGGGGAACTGGGTTCGGATGCCGCCATATTGCCTTGATTTTTGTTAGTAGCGATCTTACGTTTGCCTTTTGCCATCTGGTTAACTCTGGTGTTAGTTGGTCCTGCAGATACTAGCTGGTGCTTGACCCTCCTGTGGGGTTGTAAGGCTATTTCCCAGTGACTGGGATACCTGAATCACTGTCCTGCGGGGGTCTTGCTCACAGATTGCTGACGGGTGGCCTGAGTCCCCCGAGGTCTTAACCTCAGGATATCCCAGGTATTTGGTTCCGCCTGTTGGGTGGCTGCTCTGCACTGCTCCTGCTCAGGGTTCGCTGTCTGATATCCTGTTTCCCCAGGGGTCTTAAAGGTGGGATATCTCAGTTATCTGGTTCCGCCTGCTGGTCCCAAGCTGCTGGGAAGCTGGCTGGGTCCGGTTTCCAGCTTCCCTGCCACTGGCTGGATGGGAGGCTGGTTCGGCCTCCGGCTGGGTCTGGGTACCTGGCACACTGGCTGACTCTGGCTTCCTCACCACCAGCTGGACGGGAAGCTGCAGGCAATATGGCAGCTGCCTGCAGGGAGCTCGGGGTCCGCCGAGCGAGTGCAGAGTGCACCCGCTATTCTGTGCCCAACTCCCACTCCAGGCCTGAGTCCCCGAAGGTCTTAAGCTCGGGCTGTCTCGGGTACCTGGTTCTGCCGCCGCCGCCGGATGGTTCTGAGCACCTGGCACGCTGGGTGACCCTCCGGCTTCCCCACCACCAGCTGGGCGGGAAGCTGCAGGCAATATGGCAGCTGCCTGCAGGGAGCTCGGGGTCCGCCGAGCGAGTGCAGAGTGCACCCGCTATTCTGTGCCCAACTCCCACTCCAGGCCTGAGTCCCCGAAGGTCTTAAGCTTGGGCTGTCTCGGGTACCTGGTTCTGCCGCTGCCGCCGGATGGTTCTGAGCACCTGGCACGCTGGGTGACCCTCCGGCTTCCCCACCACCAGCTGGGCGGGAAGCTGCAGGCAATATGGCAGCTGCCTGCAGGGAGCTCGGGGTCCGCCGAGCGAGTGCAGAGTGCACCCGCTATTCTGTGCCCAACTCCCACTCCAGGCCTGAGTCCCCGAAGGTCTTAAGCTTGGGCTGTCTCGGGTACCTGGTTCTGCCGCCGCCGCCGGATGGTTCTGAGCTTAGCACTGCTTTTATTCTTTCCCATAAATTTGGAACTCTTATGCCTTCAGTTTTGGTAAATTATAAAAGGACATTAATTACTTTATTTTTCCCCTATGAAGTTATTATTGAGTAGAGAGTTGTTTAGCTTCCATGTCTATGTGGACTTTCTGATGTTTTTGTTGTTATTGAAGACCAGCCTTAGTCTGTGGTGATTTGATAGGATGCATGGGATTATTTCAGTCCTTTATCACTTAAGGCTTGTTTTGTGTCTGACTATATATATATATATATATATATATATACATATACATATATTTATATATTTATATATAATCAGTTTTGTAGAAGGTACCATGAGGTGCTGAGAAGAAAGTATATTCTTATGTTTTAGGATGAAATGTTCTGTAGATATTTGTTAAATCCATTTGATGCATAATTTCTGTTAGTTTTACTGTGTCTTTGTTTAGTTTCTGTTTCCATGATCTGTCCATTGGTAAGAGTGTGGTCTTGAAGCCTCCCACTATTATTATGTGAGACTCAATGTATCCTTCGAACTTTAGTAATGTTTCTTTTACAATTGTGGGTGCCTTTGCATTTGAGGCATAGATATTCAAAATTGAGAATTTATCATGGTAGGTTTTTCCTTGGATGTGTATGAAGTGTCCCTCCCCCATCTTTTTTGATAACTTTTGGTTGAAAGTCGATTGTATTTGATATTAGAATGTCTACTCCAGCTTGTTTCTTGGGACCATTTGCTTGTGAAATTGTTTTCCAGCAGTTTACTCTGAAATACTCTGTCTTTGTCACTGAGGTGTGTTTCCTGTATGGAGCAAAATGCTGGGTCCTATTTATTTATCAATTCTATTAGTCTATGTCTTTTTATTGGGGAATTAAGTCCATTTATGTTAAGAGATATTTAGGAACAATGATTGCTTCTTCCTTTTATTCTTTCTTGTTTGAAATGGAATTATGATTGTGTGGCTATCTTTTTTGGGGCTTGTTGTAAGAAGATTAATTTCTTGCTTTTTTTATAGGTATAGTTTCCCTCCTCCTGTTGGAGATTTTTAACTATTATCCTTTGTTAGGCTCAATTTGTGGAAAGATATTGTTTAAATTTGGTTTGTTATGGAATATCTTGGTTTCTCCATCTATAGTAATTGAGAGTTTTGTTGAGTATAATAGCCTGGCCTGGCATTTGTGTTTTCTTAGGAGCTGAATAACATTTGCCCAGGATCTTCTGGCTTCTAGTGTCTGTTGAGAAATCAGATAGGTTTGCCTTTATATGTTACTTGATATTTTCCATTGCTGCTTTTAATATTCTTTCTTTTCTGTGATTTGGTATTTTAAGTAATTTGGTATTTGGAGTAATTTCTTTTCTTGTCCAATCTATTTGGCATTCTGTAGGCTTCTTGCATTTTATGGGCTTCTCTTTTTTTAGGTTATGGAAGTTTTCTTCTATAATTTATTGAAGATGTTTACTCACCCTTTGACTTGAGAATCTTTGCTCTCTTCCATACCTAGTATTCTTAGTTTTTGTCTTTTCACTATGTCTTGTATTTACTGGATTTTGGATTAGAAGCTTTTTGCATTTTGCACTTTCTTTAACTGTTTTGTTAACGTTTTCTATGGTATAGTCTACACCTGAGATTTTCTCTTTTATCTCTTGTGTTCTGTTGGTGATACTTGCATCTATGACTTCTGATCTCTTTCCTAGGTTTTCTATCTCCAGCATTGTCTCCTTTTGTGATTTCTTTACTGATTCTTTTTCCATTTTTAGATCCTTGGTGATTTTGTTCAATTCCTTCACCTGTTTGTCTATGTTTTCCTGTATTTACTTAAGGAATTTCTGTTTCATTTTTAAGGACTTCTACCTGTTTACCTGTGTTCTTCTGTATTTCTTTAAGGGAGTTATTTGTGTCCTTCTTAAAGTCCTCTATCATCATCATGAGAAGTGATTTTAAATCAGAATCTTGATTTTTATGTGTGTTTGGGTATCCAGGGCTCACTGTGGTGGGAGAACAGGGTTCTGATAATGCCAAGTAGCCTTGGTTTCTGTTGCTTATGTTCTTGTGCCTGCTTCTTACCATCTGGTTATCTCTGGTGTTAGCTGACCTTGCTGTCTCTGGAAATTGTCCCTCCTGTAAGCCTATGAGCCTGGATGTGTCAGCACTCCTGGAGCTCAAGCTTTCTCTGGACGGTATTGGGGTGTGGACATCTGTAGCATCAGGTCAGCTCATGGGTGTAGATTGAAACCAGAGGAATCCTGTTCCTGGCTGCAGTGTGGTTCCTGGGTCCACAGGGCCTCAGTGGGTCCAATTTGAACCAGGTATTTGGGTGGTAGTGGTAGTCTCACCTGTGAGCTTGGGTGTGTCAACACTCCTGGGGTAAAGTTTTCTCTAAGTGGGATTGGGATACCAGGTCAGTAGCACAGGGTCAGCTTCCAGCACAGATTGAAACCAAAAAGCTGGTATATTATTAAATTTAATAAGATAATGCTACTCTTGGTTTTAGTAAAGCTTCACACAAAAATGATATTTTATCTCCTCAAATTAATCATTTTTGTTATGTTAGTTTACCTACCCAAACCTCCAGCATCTCTTGAACCAAGTCTTTAGATGGAAAGATATTCTATAGACACAAGACAGAATCATATAGCCAGTGTGGCTAAGAAATATGTTTCATGCAGACAATGTTTTTGTTGGTCAGGATGCTTGCTTGCTTATGTGTACCTTTGAAATGGCATTCCTAGCATTATTATCAAATATTGTATAAGATAAAGAAGATGGAAAAGAAAAATATCAGACCTGGAACTTGATGGCAAGTAAATTTTTCTATCATCCAGGTATTTCTTTCTTAGTAGAGTTTACTATCCTGCCTTCCTGTCTACACAGAATCTCCCCCTGATACTTGAAATGAGTCTCCTAAAAATAATGGGCAAAATTTTTTTTTGGCTTCAGTATTTATGGGTATAATGTTTGTCCAACAATGGAACTGCAAACCAAAGTTGCCAGGAAGGAAAGAATACCCATGTTAAAGATTCCCCATGATTTACATACTGATAGAATGTCTGTGGATATACAAAGCTGAACTGCAGTAGTCTAGAGCCAGAACATATCTTAAGCTATCTTTGGTCCTCTAGATAGTTTGTTGTCTGCTTTCTATGATTATTAAGCAAATCTTTGTGTGGTGACAAATCTGAAAGTTTCCAACAAAATAAAAATAACATCCTCTCCTCTCCTCTCCTCTCCTCTCCTCTCCTCTCCTCTCCTCTCCTCTCCTCTCCTCTCCTCTCCTCTCCTCCTCTCTCCACTTCTCTTCTCCTCTTTCTCCTCTTCTCTTCCTTTTTCCTTTTCCCTCCCTTTTCTTCTCCTCCCCTCCCTTCTGCTCCCCTCTTTTCCTTGCCTTTCCTCTCCATCTCCTCTTTTCAAAAAGTGTTTATTTCTCCTGGAATCCCTTAAGTCTACAAACAGGTAGTCCTGGAGAAAATACTGTGCCTAGGAACAACAAAGCTGACCAGAAGGAATGTTTGTCTTACCCAGGGCTAGCTGGCTTAGAAGCTTCATAGATGCTCTTCAATGGGTCCCAGGAGGTATAACAGCTTTAGAGAACTGTTTGGAGAGATATTTTGCCCTAGCTAGCTCTATGCTCCTGCTCAGCATGAAGTTCTAGGATGGCTGACTGTCTTTCAGTTCCTGACTCAGTTTGGGCTATCCATACCCTGGCCTCTTCTAAACATGCACTCTGCTGCCTCACACATTCACCTACACACAGTGTTCACTCACACCCTACTCCACACAATGAATCTGACAGCCTGCTAGCAATATGGGAGCTTCATGTGCCTTGAGCTGTTACACACATCCCTCTCTGAAAAATGAAATAAGTATCTCTTGCTCTCCCAGTCATCAAAGGTAAATAGTCTCTATTCAAACATGTATCTTGTCATTAGGGACTTCTCTCGAATAAAGTAAAAAAGACAGAAGCATGGGGCTCTGACTATGAACACCAGTGAAATAAGAGAATAATGGTCTGCCCTGTTACTTTTGTTTTGGTTCCTTCTCAGTGGACTATCCTGACACCCCAATCCCCTAATAGCATTTTCTGTAATTGTTCCCTGGCAATTAAACAGAGTTCTATGATGGTGTCATTTTCATGATCAACTTTACTGGACAGAAAAATTCCAAGGAGATTGGTAAAGCCACTTCTAGATATGTCTATGGTGGCATTTTCAGACATGATTATAAGATTAGGACTCTCTCCTAATGAATATATTAGCACCTTCATAGAATAATAATTCCCTATGACCATGGGAATCCAGATACCCAAGAAAATCAGCCAAGGGGTATGGAGTCTGCAATTGGGGTTGGTGCTAACAGCAACTGAAGCCCCTTCTATGCTTCCTGCTGATAGTTGTGGGTGATTTATAGCATCAGCCTTGATGACCAAACAAAACTTAATTATCTGGGGCTGGCAAGAATGTCCAGAGAGAAACTCTGAACTCTTAAGATACCAGTGAGAAAAACAAGGATAGAAACACACACACACACACACACACACACACACACACACACAGTTTGGCAGGGCCCAACTACCAGTTGCATCAATTTCACAAGAATACATGTGCCGGGCAGTGGTGGTGCACACCTTTAATCCCAGCATTTGGGAGGCAGAGGCAGGTGGATTTCTGAGCTGGAGGCCAGCCTGGTCTACAGAGTGAGTTCCAGGACAGCCAGGGCTATACAGAGAAACTCTGTCTCGGAAAAAAGGAATACATGCATACTTATATAAATTATGTTAGAAATAAAATGTTACACAAAGGGGAGTTACAGAAGGATCACGATAGTAAGTTCAAAGCAGTGTTTTATTCTTTAAGCTCCTTACAAGTTCAAAGCAACATTTTCACATGGCTTTGCTTTATCATTGTGCTCACCTGGGGCTTCATCCTTGGACCTGTCCTAGGATGAATATTTTTTTTCTTTTTTTTTTTTATCATTTTTTTTATTTTCTATATTCTTTGTTTACAGAATATTTTTTTTCTTGATCACAAATCTATCCCAAGCCTATTTCTCTTCTTAGTTTAATTGTAAGAGGTCATTGTACTCTTTATTATAGACCCTTTTCTTACTATTCTATGAGGAGTGGGCACATTCTATTTTTTATTCTAAATTTATTAAATCTTTATGTCAAAACAACTAAAATCATCTCCTTTAACCTTCTTCCCAAAATTATTTGAATCAAGTCAGGAATTCTATAAAGTTATTAATTAATCTAAACAGCATTAATCACGAAATTTCTTTTTGGCAAAACAGAGGTAGCTTAATGTAAGCATCATGTAGAATACATGCAAGAAAAAAGGTACTTGCTGAAGATAAAATAACATTTCAGTAAAAATAGAAGTAATTAGAATATCATCATCAAAAAACAGAAAAAATTCAAGAGACGTGGGTGATTTCTGCTTGGTTGTTTTCTGTTTTCATATTTAAACAGAATTATCTACTTCCTTGCATAGACAAATACTTGCTGAGAATATAACATTTACAGGGGAATACAAATAACTTCTATGTAAGACATATGAAGAAAGAACAACTTTCATAATGATCCATACTATGTGAATCACACAGTGTATTTGAAGTATGGGAGCTTTATAATAAGATATCTGAGCATTTATTCAACAGGCCCATCAGAAAGATCCAGACGTATGCACATCCAAGAGCATCTTATCAAACTGGCCAGATGTGTCTCAGCATGATTGCACCTGAGAGACCATCACTGTCGAATGAGCTGTACCCATCAGTGTTGATCTTGGAATCTGCCTGTTAAGAAATTCCTTAAAGATCACAAGTGACATTCAAGAAGAACTTCTTGTAGAAAAGAGACTTCTAAAAATAAATACAAGGAAATCTTCAGTGAAAACAAAAGTTGCAGAAAATATTGGGACACTTAAGAAACAAGTTATGTGAACTGTCACTTTCAGTGTGGGGCTCAAGTAATTTATCATTAGACCAGAGTACCTTTTGACAGTATCTATTATTTTTAGATCAATTATAGAAGAGATAATATTCAATCCAGAGGTAATATTCAATGAATAAATATCAGAAAATTCCAGGAAAATACGACATATGAAAAAAAAAGTCCATCATCAGATTTAAAATAGTTTTGAACCTAAGAGTAATACCAAGTTAGTACCACATATTATGAAAAAAACTTAGTTTTGTGTATTAGTGTTTTGATGGAAAATTCACTAGGTTCATGGCCCACATGATCATTTTTATTAGATGCTGAGAAAGCATTTAACAAAATCGAACACTCCTTCATGATAAAAGCCTTGGAACAATCAGAAATTCAAGGTCCATACCTAAACATTGTAAAAGCAATATACAGCAAACCAGTAGCCAACATCATACTAAATGGAGAGAAACTTGAAGCAATCCCACTAAAATCAGGGACTCAACAAGGCTGCTTACTCTCTCCCTATCTATTCAATACAGTACTTGAAGTTCTAGACATCAAACGGAGGTCAAATGGATACAAATTGGAAAGGAAAAAGTCATGATATCACTATGTACAGATGATATGATAGTACACTTAAGTGACCCCAGAAATGCCACCAGAGAACTCTCTTAAACCTGATAAACAACTTCAGCAAAGTGCCTGGATATAAAATTAACTCAAACAAATCAGTAGCCTTTCTCCACTCAAGGGATACATAGACTGAGAAAGAAATTAGGGAAATGATATCCTTTACAACAGTCACAAATAATATAAAGTATCATGGTGTGATTCTTTCTAAGCAATTGAAAGATCCTCATGACAAAATCTTCAAGTCCCTGAAGAAAGAAATGGAAGATCTCAGAAGATGGAAAGGTCTCCCATGCTCATGGATTGGCAGGAGTAATGTAGTAAAAATGGCCATCTTAACAGCAATCTAAAAATTCAATGTAATGCCCAACAAATTCCAATTCAATTCTTCACAGAGATAGAAAGAGCAAGTCTCAAAATCTTTTGCAATAACAATAACAACAGCAACAACAATAACAACAACAACAACAACAACAAAACCAAGATAGTGAAAACTATTCTCAACAATAAACAAACTTTTGGGGCAATCAGTATCTCTGACATCAAGTCGTATTACAGAGCAATAGTGATAAAAACTTCATGGTATTGGTACAGTGACAGGCAGGTAGATCAAGGGAGTAGAACTAAAGACTCCAAAATGAACCCACATACCTATGGTCTCTTGATCTTTGACAAAGAAGCTAAAACCATCCAGTGGATAAAAGCATTTTCAGCAAGTGGTGCTGGTTCAACTGGCAGTTAGCATATAGAAGAATGCAAATAGGTCTATTCTTATACCCTTATACAAAGCTCAAATCCAAGTGTTTCAAGGGTCTCCACATAAAACCGGATACATTGAACCTAATTGAAGAGAAGGTGGGAAAGAACTTTGTACACACTGGACAGGGAAAATTTTACTGAACAGAATACCAATAGTTTGTGCTCTAAGATCAAGAATTGACAAATGTGACCTCATAAAATTTCAAAGCTTCTTCCAATTTCTGGCTATTATAAACAAGGCTGCTATAAACATAGTGGAGCATGTGTCTTTATTGCATGTAGGGGAATCCTCTGGGTATATGCCCAGGAGTGGTATGCCAGGGTCCTCTGGAAGTGACATGCCCAATTTTCTGAGGAACCGCCAAACTGATTTCCAGAGTGGTTTTACCATTTTGCAATCCCACCAACAGTGGAGGAGTGTTCCTCTTTCTCCACATCCTCGCCAGCACTTGTTGTCTCTTGAATTTTTAATCTTAGCCATTCTGACTGGTGTGAGGTGGAATCTCAGGGTTGTTTTGATTTGCATTTCCCTGATGACTAATGATGTTGAACATCTCTTAAGGTGTTTCTCGGCCATCCGAATTTCTTCTGGTGAAAATTCTTTTTTTAGCTCTGTGCCCCATTTTTTGATAGGGTTATTTGGTTCTTTGCGGTCTAACTTCTTGAGTTCTTTGTATATATTGGATATTAGCCCTCTGTCGGATGTGGGGTTGGTAAAGATCTTTTCCCACTTTGTTGGTTGCCGTTTTGTCCTTCGGACAGTGTCCTTTGCTTTGCAGAAACTTTGTAATTTTATGAGGTCCCATTTGTCGATTCTTGATCTTAGTGCGTACGCTATTGGTGTTCTGTTCAGGAACTTTTCCCCTGTGCCCAAGTCCTCCAGGGTCTTCCCAAGTTTCTTTTCTAATAGTTTCAGTGTGTCTGGTTTTATGTGGAGGTCCTTGATCCACTTGGAGTTGATCTTAGAGCAAAGAGATAAGAGTGGGTCAATTCACATTCTTCTGCATGTTGACCTCCAGTTGAACCAGCACCATTTGTTGAAAAGGCTATCTTTATTCCACCGGGTGGTTGTGGCTCCTTTATCAAAGATCAAGTGACCATAAGTCTGTGGGTTAATTTCAGGGTCTTCAATCCTGTTCCATTGATCTGTTTGCCTGTTGCTATACCAATACCATGCAGTTTTTAACACAATTGCTCTGTAGTACTGCTTGAAGTCAGGGATATTGATTCCCCCAGAAGTCCTTTTATTGTTGAGAATAGTTTTAGGAATGGATACAGAAAATGTGGTATATTTATACAATGGAATACTACTCAGCAATTAAAAATAATGAATTCATGCAATTTGTAGGTAAATGGTTAGACCTGGAAAATATCATCCTGAGTGAGCTAACCCAATCACAAAAGAATGCACATGAAATGCAATCACTGATAAGTGGATATTAATGAGCCCAGAAGCACTAAATACTCAAGACACAAATAGCAAGTCAAATGATTCCCAAGAAGAAGAAAGGAGAGGACCCTGGGCATGTAAAGATTGCATCCAGTTTAGTAAAGAAACCGAGGGGGGAGGGGGAATGATTGGGGAATAGTTGGGGGGGGAGAAGAACTATGGGAACTATGGTGGGTGGGAACTGGGAAAGGGGAAAGCCTTTGAAATGTAAACATAGAATATAGAAAATAAAAATAACTAAAAAAAAAATTTCAAAGCTTCTCTAAGGCAAAGGACACTGTCAATAGGACAAAACAACAACCAACAGGTTGTGAAAAGATCTTTACCAATCCTACATCTGATAAAGGACTAATATCCAATATATACAAAGAATTCAAGAAGTTAGACTCCAGAGAACCAAATAACCCTATAAAAATTCAGGAATAGAGCTATTCAAAGAATTCTCAACAGAAGAATCTCCAGAGAAGCTCCTAAAGAAATGTTCAACATCCTTAGTTATCAGGGAAATGCAAATCAAAACAAGCCTGAGTTTCCACCTCACACCAGTCAGAATGACTAAGATCAAAATCTCAGGTGACAACAGATGATGTCAAGGGTGTGGAGAAAGAGTAACACTCCTCCACTGCTGGTGGGCTTGCAAGCTGGTATCATCACTCTGGAAATCAGTCTGATGATTCCTCAAAAAATTGGCATAGTACTACCTGAGTGCTGCAGACCAAGACTCAACTGGGTGTTGTAGCTGCAGGGAACCAGGATTCTTTTGTGAAGCAGGAAGGCACTGATTCTGCAAGTGACAAACAGCCACCAGAACGCAGAAATGGTTTAGTATCTGAGTGTATTAGGCTGCTCTGAGCCAGGGGATTTTAAGCATGAGATTTTTCCATTTCAAAGGATGTATCCAGTAAAGCAGGCACAAGAAACAATCAGCATAACCGTTTGCCATAAAGAAATGTAAAATCAACCAGGTAAAAATGTAACAAATTAGAAACTCAAACATAGATAACATCCATCTTCCTGATACAAGCTTCAGTCCTAAGGGAGACTTCAAAGGACGTTAGGCCAGACCCCCTAGGTCTTAATGAGATTCTGTGAGTAAACTTGACACCTAGCCTTCTCTATGGAAACCTGAGACTTGCTGTGCTCAGTTAATGCTTTTCATACAACAATGTCAGAGCCACTCTCATTAACATAGCAATAAAAGTTTACATTTCGTTGGGAGATCAATGTAATTATGTAAACTATTAAGACAAAGTGATGCAGTTCTAAGAAGAGAGGGTTTTTGACCAGTGACTTACTTCAAAGAAGAATTCTTTTACACCTATTTGCTTGGTTTTTCTTAGTCCCAGCTACTAGAAAGAGGAGAAGTTTTAGGAAGTAAAACAGGCTGCCAGTGAGATTTTTGACTTCTGAATGGAGGTGTTCCGGAGAGTTCCAACAGGTGTTTCCTTGCCTCAGTCTGCAAGACCCTGTTTCACAGAATCAACTGGTGCCACACCAGCACCTGAGGACTGAGCTATACCACTCCTGGGCATAGACCCAAAATATGCTCCAACATATAACGTGAACACATGCTCCACTATGTTCATAGTAGCCAGAAACTGGAAAGTACCCAGGTGTCCCTCAACAGAGGAATAGATACAGAAATGTGGTATTTCTGTACACAGTGGAGTACTTCTCAGCTATTAAAAACAATGACTTCAGGGAATTCACAGGCAAATGGATGGAACTGGAAAATATCATCCTGAGTGAGGTAACCCAGTCACAAAAGAAAACATATGATATGTACTCACTGATAAGGCAAAAAGCTCGGAACACCTACCATACAACTCACCGAGCATATGAAGCTCAAGAAGAAGGAAGATCAAAGTGAGGATGGGTGGCCAGATCAGGTTTGGGAGAAGACACTAGGGAGATATACAAAGGGCCAGGATATTGAACAGAGATGTGTAGCCACGGGGGGGGGGGGGGACTGGGGTAGCCTCTAGAAAGTCCCAGTATTCAGGAAAGCAAGTCCCAGGCCTCAACTGGTGATGACTTTAGATGAAATACCTAACAAAGGGGAGAGAGAACCTGTAGAGACCATATCCAGATGTTAGGCATGGCCCCTCATTCAGGGATGGGGCCGACTACCCATCTTCAAATCTTAATTCAGAATTGCTTCTTTCTAAAGGAAATACAGGGACAAACTGTGGAGCAGAAACTGAAGGAAAGGCCATCTAGACACTGCCCCATCTGGGGATCCATTCCATATTCAGTCACCAAGCCCAGACACTACTGCTGATGCCTAGAAGTTCTTGCTGACTGGAGCCTGATATAGCTATCTTCTGAGAGGCTTTGCCAGAGCCTGACAAATACAGATGTGGATGCTCACAGCCAACCATTGCACTGAGCAAGGGGAGACCAATGGAAGAGTTAGGGGATGGACTGAAGGAGCTAAAGGTGTTTGCAACCCCAAAGGAAGAACAACAATATCAACCAACCAGAGACCCCAGAGCACCAAGGGACTAAACCAACAACCAATGAGTACACATGGATAGCTCCAGCTGCATATGTAGTAGAGGATGGCCTTATTTGGCATCAGTGGGAGGGGAGGTCATTGTTCCTATGAAGGGCTTAATGCCCCAGTATTGGGGAATGCTAGGGTAATGAGGTGGGAGTGTGTGGGTGGGGAACTCCCTCAGAGAAGCAGGGGCAGGAAGGATGGGATAGGGGGGTTGTGGAGGTGAAACTTGGAAAGGGGATAACATTTGAAATGTAAATAAATAAAACAACTAATAAAAAGGTGCAAAAAGTAAATATTTTTATGAACATATCTACCACCAGTTCTAGCTCTAAAACATTTTGAAACCCACAAAACTCTCAAAACCAAGATTTATCATGCTTCCTTAGCCAAGAATTTACAGGATGGTGACCAATCAAAATATACTGTAAACCAGGAAGGGAAAGACATGGGAGCTGGGAAGCTGGGAACCAGTGACATCTGTCGCTGACACTCTTGATGATGGCGATACAAATCCCCACCAGGGCTGGAGAGTCAAGAGGTAACTTTCCCAGAGAGAGAGAGTAGTTATCCGGAGGCTCCAGGAGGCTGTCCTAAGTAATGAGTGAAGCATCTTGACCTTCTGTTTATGAACCTGTGGTAGAGAATTTTACTTATACTAAGAGGAGAAAGGTAGGGTGAATTAACTCAAAAACGGAAGCAGAGAATTTAACAAAGGAAAGATGTAGGTAGTATTAATGTCAAAATGAGCATTAAGAATATCTGATAGAAAACTACATTACACATGTTTAATCAAGAAGTGTACATTTTTAGTACAAATTTTTACAGTACCAGTGTTTTGCTTTTTCTCATAAGAAAACTGATATTTTTTAGAGGACTCTTTTCAAGGAAGTTATGCTATAATAGTAGAAATATTTTTTGATGTTGTTCTTTTGCTTTATTTTTTGTGACATGGTCTTCCTATTACTCTTGACATCTGGAATATAGTATGTAGACTATGTGGGCCTCAAATTCACAGAGTTCTGTCTGCTCCTGCTTATAGATTGCTGGGATTAAAGGTTTACACCACCATGCCTAGCACAGTAGAAACATTAAAAGTAAACCAAAAATATGGCATAAATTTTATGGACAGTAGATTTATTTAGAACAAATGAATGTAACCTATTTGGTTTTGTTGCAGAAGTCTGCTGGACTAACTTGCTAATCAGAATGATGGTCACAAAATATAGGCCTCCATAGGTCACCCCAAGCTTCAAAGCCTCATTTCTGTCTCTAAGTACAAAGTGAAGCTTGAACTTCTCACTTTGACCTTGGTGCTGTCTTACTCACCCATCATAATAGTGGAACCAGCTCCTCTCTGTCCTCTGTCTCTCTATAGGGTCAGCCTGGACTTACAACCACTCGCCATTACCACCTGTGGCTTTTCTCTACAGGTTTTCTGTTGCTAGGAATTCCTTTCCTTCTTTAAAATGGCTGTTATTTTAGGACCTGTAAAGATAGCACAATGGATAAGAGTGCCTACCGCTCTTGTAGAAGACCAATGTTCAGTTCTTGGCAGGAATGTCAAGCAATTTACAAATGCCTGAAACTCTAGCAGGAGGGAATCTGAGATTCTCTGCGGGTAATGCACTCATGTACACAGGTTCACACTCAGACACACATATGTATATGTATTCAAATTTTAAAAGAAAGTATTTTCCAGGATGTAATATTAATATTGTTCATATTTTAGTTTTGAAATTAATTTAAATTATTAAACACAAACACTAGTGTTTACATTATCTTAAGAAACTAATTTTAAAACAAGAAACTTAAAAATGAAAAATAATTTTAAATCGGCTCTTAACCTTATCTCTTTCTCTGCTATTTCTGATTCATCGCGTATATATGATGCCCATCATACAGAGGGGCATTCACAGATGTCTCCTTGAAAGGGCTGAAAGTTGTTTATTGGGTTTGGTTAGAACTAATTGGTTATTTTGGTATGATCAATATCAGTGGGGTGTTAGACCATTGTAGATATAGTAGCAGAGAAACAAAAGTTTAGTAGTAGAAAAAGAAAATATTCTAGCAAGCAATCAGTAACCAATAAGGTGGGACAAGATATGGTGCATCAACAAATAGCCCCAAATCACTTTCCCTGTGTAATACGAACGCACATGGGAAAGGTGGTCGTTCCTTCTGTTCTAATTCTTAAGGTATAAATATGATGAAGGCTTGTTATTATTTGTTCCTCCCTAGTTACCAACTAGGAAAAGAACAGAGTTCAGTGCTTCTATAACACAATGTAATAATCTAATCTAGAATGGACCCATAGCATACCCTCCCTCAACAGAGCTGTCCAGTCATGGCTGAGTAAAAGTCCCAGGAATATAGTGTAGAAGAGAAGCTGGGTGTTTTTGAACTGAGAACAACATGTCATAAAAAAATTATAGGAAAGGTGTTGACAAGTCTTTTGTGTATATCAGAACTGTTGGGTCAAGAGTTCTTTGTTTAGAACAGGGTGACTCCCTACCTTACAAACTACAAGTGAGGTTCAAAAACTCTGTGAAGAAAGATGAAGGATTGATAACTGGTGTCATATACAAGCTTTCAGTCAACCATCTTATTGTGGTATGAAAGAATAATTTTATTAAATGTATGAAGAGCTGATAGCATATTATTAGCAGAATGTACATCTACAAAGAAATAATAGTTATAAGTTATCAATTTTTCCTCTCCATTGCCCAAAAGGAACTGAGGTTGGCCATCTTTGAGAAAGGGGGATTGGAATAGGTAGTTGTCAGCCAGACACAGGACAGCATCATGGGGAAGAGAAGATCTCAATTGAAGAATTGCCTTTATCAGATTGTCCAGTAGGCACATAAGTGATATTTTTTTTGACTGATGATAGATGTAGGAGGGACTGTCCCGTAATAGGAAGTGACATCCATGGGTTGGTGGCCCTGTAATGTTGAAAGCCAGTTGTGCAAGCCATAGATTGGGAGCAAGCTGGCATTACTCCATGACCTCTGCTTAAAATCCTGCCCCAGCTTCCTTCAGTGATGGACTGTAAAGTATAAACCAAATAAACACTTTCCTCCACACAATTGCTTTAGGCCAGTGTCTTATTAGTATTAGAAAAAGCAAGCTAGAGAGGTACCAGGAAGATAAAGTATTTAGTTGCTGCTTTGTGCTATATTCAAATTCATATTATTGTGAGGCACTGTGAAGTTTGCTGTATCAACTATATAGTGTGTCTTAATTTACTTGCACTTAACTCAGTTTCCTCCTGTCCCTTTCCATTTTATTGGCAAGATGATGCCCAGTTCATGAACTGCTAATTAAAGTAAATTGGTTTGTTAAAAATAAATTTGTTAAAGTTTTGCTTTTTGACAGGAATTGAGGATATTGACAGTGCATGATAAAATAGAATAAGTAGCTTAAGGTACTTAATTGTTCTATCCTTGCAAAGGGTCATACTCCTAGATATAGGTTACTCACAGCCCGGGCATCCTCAGACATGGGAATTGGCCTGGGCAGACTGAAAAAATAATACATTGTTCTTATTTGTGTGAAAAAATACTTGACAAAAGAAACTTAAAGAAGGGAGGGAGGGAAGGAGGGAAGGTTTGTTGTGGCTTTTGCTTGGAGATTGCGGGCCACCATGGGTGGGGAGGCATGGCAACAGTAACATGAGATAGCTGGTCACATGGTGTCCACAGTCAGGAGTCAGAGGCAATGAGTGCTAAGGTTCTGCCTGCTCTCTCCTTTTTATTTAGTCTAGGAGAGGCACTCTCAACGTTCCTAACACTATGGTTGTTTAATGAAGTTCTTCATGCTGTAGTGACTCCCAACCAGAAATTATTTTGTTGCTACTTTATAACTGTAATTTTGTTATTGTCATGACTCACAATGTAGATATTTTTTAAGATACAGGTTTGCCAAAAGCAGGTTGAGAGTACTGGTCTAGATTGTAGAATTATAGGACACATTTAGGGTGGGTATCCCACTACAATTAACTTATTCTAGAAAAATTTCAGACATGCTTAGCGGTTTGTCTCCAAGATTATGGATCCTGTAAAATTCACAATACTGATGACTACAAATCTTTATGCAGTGCTGTGCACAGATAGCCTCTTCTGAACACATAAATGCTGAGTGAGCAACCTGTGTTGAAAACAGTGATTAGAGTGGGCAGAAGAAAGGAGGTCAGAAAAGGGATGCTGATGGAACGCTGGCCAACTTCAAGGCCAAAGAACAAATGGGAAAGAATATTTCTTGCTTACTCCGTCTGTACTTATACCGTGTAATACATTTGCTTACCCTGTATAAGTGGACATAATGCACTTGCTCTTAAGCATGTGTAATTGATTAGTTGAATAAGCAAATGATTCTGTCTAGTGCACAATGGACACCAAGTTCCCTTCTATTCATAACCATGGAGATACTTTTGATAAATCCATTGCTCATTAGAATTATAAAGTTGTGCTGCAGTATTGCAAACTTTATATTGCCTAGACTGGGAATGGAATGCTGAGGGAAGACTACTAGTAAAATATTCATGGCTAACCTGGAAATGCATGTTTAGTATTCAGGATTCCATTTTATTTATTTATCAAGTGATTGCATAGCCCATACTAATTGCCAGATACAGACTTAAGCATTTTATGAGTTCTAATGCATTGAATCCTAACAGCAGGTTTCCAGGATAAGAACTACCCTTACTGTTCCCTCTCAGCTTGAGACAAATTCAAGGCCCCCAGAGATGACATTCCTTGCCCTCATGCACTTAGGATGTGAACCCAAGCAACTGGCCATGGAGTTACTACCATTAGTTGCTATGCTATCCTACCTTCATGGTGAGAAACGAAAGCATGAAAGAAGAACTTAATAGTTCATTACCACTGCTAATTTCATTTCATTTATTTTCTTTATGGTGTTTAACATCTGGGGATATTTAAAGAATAGCTAGGCACTGAAAGCACTTCTATGGATTTAAGTGCCTGGCAATGCAGATAGCTTGAAATCCCCCAGCTCTGAGCACCAAGAATCACTCAATAAATTATAACTAACATCCTCATAGATACATGACAGAACTGCCAGAGAGTAAGGGAATTGCCTTGGGCCAGAAATAAAGAAGGGACTGAAAAAAAAAAAAACAAAAAACAGGGACAGCAAACTGCAGAGCTGACAAGGTGTCTGCCCTGGGGCATTTTATCACTTTATATAATAAAAGCCTAGCATTAGTATAGTGTGGGTTTGGTAAAATTGGGACTATGACCCACATATTTTATGGTACTGCCCCTTGACTATGATGAAGATTCTGGCAAAGGAATCTCTCCGAAGTTATGGAAAGATTATAAATTGCTGTCACCATCTTCAAGCACAATGTCACAGCACCTTAGAATGTGAATGTGATTGTCCTTGTGACTGAGAAGCAGTTCCCTGAGTGGGTTCATGGGTTGAAGAACCTCTAGGCAACGGGAACAGCAGGCATGCACAGGGACTTTATTGCAGCAGTCTTTGCCTTAGGAAAAGCCCAGAACAGGAGTATTGATGAGTAGGTTGTGCTTTAATCATGCAGAGGAGTGTTAATAGCAATGGAAATCAGTGCAAAGGGTATGTGAATGGAGTAATTCTAAATGGTACCCCTTTTATTTTTCTTTCAAAAAAGGAGACAAAGTCCCAAATATTTTCATCATTAAGCCAAAGAGCTGATTGGAAAAAATGAGAAAGAAATAGAAAGATTCAATAATCTCTCTGAAAATGAAGTTCACTCGCCTTGCATTTGCAGGCTTCTATTTAGCTCTCACCTCTCCTGCAGTCTGACCTTCAAACCAGGACCTGCAGTGCAGTAAGGAAGACAGCATGATGGTCTCACCCAAGACATCCTGAGAGGAAGAAAAGAAACAAAAGAAATTCCATAAAACTCCGCTTATGTGTCTTCTTTCACTCCAATTAAAATCACCCCATGCACCAACAACTTTCTACACTGATGTGTCTTTGCCTCTTTCTGCCTTCGGTCCCTAAAGTACTCATACATTTAAGCAAGGTCATTTGACTCCATTTTGCTTTTAAATTTTTTCTGCTCGCCAAATACAAGTTCGTTTGGGACCTGTTTATGGTTCCACGAGTATGTGTTATAAAAAAAAACATTTTTTATAACAAAAATTCTTATTCCAATAGAAACTTGGAAACTACAAAATCTAACAATTATGGTGAATTCTTAAAATAACTTCTTTACTGGGATAAGTTTCATACATCAAACAATTCACATAGCTAAAATGCAGAATTGAAAAATTTTAGCATAGTCATACCTCCCCCTGATTCTCCCTGACCCTCCCTGCCTTCCAGACTCCCTGTAACCTATTCTCCCTCAGGCAGCCATTAACCTACTTTTTTCTCTGTAGACTTACTAGTATGGATATTTCCTACAAAAGGAACATACAGGATATGGTGTTTCTTCTATTGATTAAAATATTTTCAATATTATCCTTAATTCATATTGATACACAGCAATATTATGTGCAATTTTATTACTAAAGAATATTACATCATATGGATATATATGTTTTATTTTTCATCAGTGATAGGTATTTTGGCATTTAGACTACTTAAGGAATTTAACTTTTAAAAAATGTTTGTTTATTTGTCTATGCAAGTGTTTGTACACATGTGAGTGTGCCTGTGCATGTGTGCAGAGGCAAGAAGAATATACAAGCTCTTTTAAATATGTATGTATGTGTGTTCATGTGTGTAAAGGCCAGAAGAGTGTACCAGGTATATTTGTTCATATGTTTATATGTGTTTACATGA
Source organism: Apodemus agrarius (assembly GCA_964023405.1). NCBI lineage: Eukaryota > Metazoa > Chordata > Mammalia > Rodentia > Muridae > Apodemus > Apodemus agrarius. The sequence goes on from OZ030009.1 coordinate 156,748,192, forward strand.
GCAGAGGCCAGAAGAGTGCATCAGGTATATTTGTACATATGTGCATGTGTGTCCATATGTGCAGAGGCCGGAAGAATGTATCAGGTATTCTTTTTCATCACTCTCTGCTTAGTGCTTTGAAACCATTGCTTATATCTCCACTGGGCTGGAGTCCATCCAGTCTCAGTTGTTCTCCTGTCTCTAGCTCCTGCAGAGCTGAGGTTACAGGTATTTGTGGGGAATACCTCAACTGCTGATTGTTAAATTAGGTGCTGGGATCCAACCTAGCAATAAATATGGATGTGCAAATGTCTCTGTCATATGTATTAGCGCTATTTGGGTACATGCCAGGAATGCTGGTACATGTGGGGCTTATATGGCAGGTCTATTTTCAGTTTTTTTGTGGGACCTTCATACAGTGTCTGGACTAATTTACATTCCTACCATCAATGAGCAAGGATGTCTTTATCCACATCTGTTACTGTATCTGTTACTCTTGATGACAACCATTTTGACTGGAGTGAGAGGGAATCTCAATGTAGATTCAGTTTACATTTTTCCAGTGGCTAGAGATGTTGATCTTCTCTTGTCTTGGGCCTATTGACTATTTTGTATTTTATCCTTTGAAATGCCATTTTATTACCCCAATGTGATTTTTCCATTTCATTTTCTTGACTAATTACATCAGTAATTACATCAGTATTTCCAATAAAAGGTTGTATTGAAGTATCGAATTGTCCTTTTTAACGTGAATACTCCTAGATTTCCTTTTTCTATGGTTAATAGTAAAGTGATAATCAAATTTCCCATTTTTATGGGGACAATAGAGAAGGAATGGTGTGTGGTACCATAGATGTGGTATGGTAGAAACCATAGATACCATCTGAGAAGAACTCAAAGGACAGGGACCCATGGTGACCTTTAACAACAGAATGGAACACAAACTGCACCTTCTTCTGGGTTCTACAAGAAATACTAACACTAACTTGTTACTTAATCTGTTACTCTTGATGACAACCATTTTGACTGGAGTGAGAGAGAATCTCAATGTGGATTCAGTTTACATTTTTCCAGTGGCTAGAGATGTTGATCTTCTCTTGTCTTGGCAATTAGCTGTCTGAATGCTTTGTTCCACATAGAAAAAGGGCTCTTTTTAGAATTGACACCAATATATGAAGAATTGTCATCTTTAAGATATTTTTAGATGTCTAAAGATCTGGCTGGAGAAACATCTTCATTTAAAAATAGCAAAGTTTTGTTAATGATTTCAGAATAGCTTATGAACACCAAAACCAAAAACTTACCAGTATCAGGTATTAGCTGAGCTCCAAAATAAAAGAGAATATATTGTTTTAAATAAGTCCAGGGAAGTTAAACTTTTCTACCTCCAAATGAGAATCTAAATGGATTAGCTAGATGCAATGACTTCAAGTTAGTCTGGTTACTTTGTATTTCTTCTCTTTTCATTTTTTTTTAATTTTTATTTTCTATATTCTATGTTTACATTCCAAAGGCTTTCCCCTTTCCCAGTTAGCCCCCACCATATGTCCCATAATTCCTCTCCCCCCCATGCTATTCCCCACTCATTCCCCCCCCCCCCGCCCCCGATTTCTCTGTTCTGGGTCTACAATACTGGATCCAATCTTTACAGGCCCAGGGTCCTCTCCTTTTTTTCTTCTTGAGAGTCATTTGACTTGCTAATTGTGCCTTGAGTATTTAGGGCTTCTGGGCTCATTAATATTCACTTATCAGTGATTGCATTTCGTGTGTATTCTTTTGTGATTGGGTTAGCTCACTTAGGATGATAGTTTCCAGATCTAACCATTTACCTACAAATTGCATGAGTTCATTATTTTTAATTGCTGAGTAGTACTCCATTGTATAAATATACCACATTTTCTGTATTCATTCCTCTTTTGAGGGATATCTGGGCTCCTTCCAATTTCTGGCTATTATTAACAAGGCTGCTATAAACATAGTGGAGCATGTGTCTTTGTTGTATGCAGAGGAATCCTCTGGGTATATGCCCAGGAGTGGTATGCCAGGGTCCTCTGGGAGTGGCATGCCCAATTTTCTGAGGAACTGCCACACTGATTTCCAGAGCGGTTTTACCATTTTGCTTCTCTTTTCATTTTTAACATCAACATGTATATAAGTCTACTCAATTATAAATCTCCTGATTGTTCTCACTGGCTCCATGGTAAAACAGAAATCATTTTTAGACTATGACATCAAGACAAATGAGAAGGGCAGGCCACTTTTACTTTCTGATTAGACTTCACTTATCTTTAAAAATGCAGGAAGGAAGGAAGAAAAACAGATGACGTGTGAAATAACTTCCTGCTGTCAGCAGTGATGTTCATCAAAAACTTACGCTTTGGCAACCATATTTTAAGAGCTTAACAGCTAAAAAAATACTGTGTATCTAAAAATAACAAAAAAACTATCCCACAAAAATTGGTTATCACAACCCTACAATAGGCATATTGATGTATTAATGTTATATTAGAAGGTGAGGATTCTAGACCTACTTGCCCAGATCTGAGAGTTGATATGTTCTGGAACTAGGATCCAATAGTACAGAAGTTTACTGTGTGTTCTTCTGTGTGACTGTCAGCCCAGGAAAGTTGATTTTGCAGATGGGATCCAGTCCATAATGGTTCTACTTGCCAGTGTTTGGCTTTTGCAGTGGTGGGAATTTGTGCAGTAGAAACCATAATTTAGATGGTGAATTTGGATCTTTTCCTTGGCAAACAACATATCTTCTCTTCTGATAGTAGCAGCAGCAGCTCCCAGTAGGCCACATGACAACAAGTAAAAAGCCACTGGTATTCCAAAGTGCACTGTGTGGTGGGATAGGGTGTTCTCTATGTCGGGTGAATTAACTATGCACCAATTTATAATATTTCATCCTAATTTGGAAGGTATGGAGGACATCCTGGGGAAGCCACATGCCAGGAGATAAAAAGCAGAATGGAGGAGACACCCTAGATCACGACATCTTTGGAATTTCTGGAGAAAGGCATGGATGGATAAGGTAACCAGGTTAGGATTGGCCGCTTTGAATAATTTCAGATATCTCTCATCTGTGTGGATGACCTTCAGTTGCTTGTCACTTAGCCTGGAAAGATTAAAGCAGAGAAATATTACCTCTTAGGGTATGTGGGCCAAAAGGGGGAGGTGTGGCTCTGACTGGCCATTCTGCATGGGAGAGATGTGATCCCTAATCTTTTGCTATCTTTAAAAGTAGACTAGCCATAGGAGGAGCATTCTGCTCACAGTAAAGAAACATTTTAAAATGCTAAAAAAAAAAGTACCACCATCATATTGCACACCCCAAGTATCAATATATTTTCTAATATTGCATCATTTCTCTAAAAAATAGTGGAAGCATCAAAAATATATTATAATGTACAAAAACATGCTTCTTCATATTTATGAGGCAGACTGATTAGTAATAATTGCAATTTAATAGAAGAGTTAGTCAATGTTTATAACTATCTCCTGCATCTGTCTTTAGTCAGATTCCTTGGGTCCTTCTCTAACCAGAGATAACCAGAGCTCAATTTTGAGATGTTTGTGTCCATTTGTTCCATTTTTAGTAAGAAAAAATGTTACTGATCCAGTCACAATCTCCCTGAAGCATTCAGATTTCTTCTCTTTACTTACTAATTTTTTGCCCACTCCTTTGCTGTAGATTCCAGCTTTGCCACTCATGTTTGAAACTGAACCTAATCCATGACCTGTACTGCACACAGCCCCTCACCTATCACAGCGATCCTTAAGAAAGACAGTCACATGTTTCACCACCTGTCATGAATATTTCTTTAGTAGTTATAAAAATATTAGCTATTAAAATTGACCTGTGTAATAAAAAGAACACAGACTGTTAGAATCAAACTTGTTAGATTTGAAATTTTGTATCCCATCAAGATTAGTGTTGAGTTTTATCGCCCAGTCATTGCTTCCTACTCTTGTCTAAATACAGAATGATAAGGACAGGTGACAGGGAGTCTCATAGTTGCCATATCCACACTTCAAATCTGGGTTTGACACCAAAGCTAGTTTAGCCGTCTTTGTAAAAATTACACTCTGAAAAATTTAAAGTCCTTGGAGGGCACTAAACTCTGAAGGTATCAACAGACATTACAAATGACAGGAAAAGCCATTTATTTGGGGGATTAGAGAAAACAGACTTTATAAAGATCAGTCTTGAGGCTGAGATATATCTAGTGGTTGATTGTGGGCAAGACTTTAGATTCCGCTCCCAGTGTTGCAGGATGTTCGATCACACTGTGAACCTCAAGATTGTTAGTGACTGGAAAGACCTGTTTCTAGTTGTGATGTGGTTCAGCCCTTGTACATACTTTTAATCCAAGAGCATTGTGTTTATTGTAAACAGGATTAAAGAAAGTCAACCATAGGTTGAGAGGCAGAGGAAGCAACCAGTTGACAGGGAGAAAACAGGAAAAAATATAGAGTTTGAGGGAGCCAGGAAGACAGACAGGGACAGATAAGGAGATGCTCAGGAAGGAGAAGGGAGGGACATTCAGTTTGAAGGGTTTTTAAGATGTCCTGCTCTACAGTGGATACGGGGAACTTTTAGAATCTACCTCCAGTGGAGAGACAGGACATCAAGTGGAGGGATGGGGTTGTCATCCCATAGTCAAAAGCTCTGACCCAGAATTGTTCCTGTCTGAAAGAACTTCAGGGACAAAAAATGGAGAAGAGACTGAGAGAAAAGAGGTCCAGTGACAGGCCTCACCTGGGATCCAGCTCAAGGTGCAGCCCATGCACTGACACTGTTACTGATGTGCTTGCAGATAGGAGCCTAGCATGGCTGCCCTCTGAGAGGCGCAAGAAGCAGCCGAAAGAGTCAGATGCAGACACTAGCACCCAAACCAATGGACAGAAGCCAGGAACCCCTGGGGTTGATTTGGAAAAAAACTGGAAGAAGTTGAAAAGGAGAGAAGACCAGAAGTCTCAATTGACCTGGACCCCCAAGATCTCTGACACTGAGTCACCAATCAGGCAGCCAACCCCAGCTGATATGAGGCCCTGAAATGGATACAGCAGAGGACTGCCTGGTCTGACCTTAGTGAGAAAAGATGCACCTAACCCTTGAGACACTTGAGGCCCCAGGGGGTGGGGAGGCCTGGGGTTGGAAGTGGCATTGGGGGTAGAGGTGTAGGGACATTTTTTTTTGTTGTTCTTTTTTTTGGTGTTTTTGAGACAGGGTTTCTCTGTGTAGCTCTGGCTGTCCTGGAACTCAACTCTGTAGACCAGGTTGTGTAGGGACATCTTATTGGAGATGGGAGCACGAGGTATGAGATGGGGAACAGTTACTCGGGGAGTTTGAGGGTGGGGGTGGGGGATGGGGGGTGGGGGGTTGTAGGGGTAGGGGGGTTGGGGGATGGGTGGGCACACCAGACTGAGATGGGGATGAAGTCTGGACTGTAAAAAGGGATTAAAGAATAAAATTGAATACATGTAAATTAAACAGTTTTGCATTAAAAATCAAAACAAGCAAAAATGTCACAGAGAAGGAAAACTTGCTTTTCCTTTGGGGACATTGGCTGAGTAGGAAGGTTAGTTGGGTGCTTTCTGAGCTAGCAGGCTTTCACCCCAGCATCTGGTTCTTTAGTGATAAAATTGAACTTTTGAGATTTTGTTAAAAACAATACACAGTACAATATTCACCCCAAATGACACAGTATTTGTGTAGTTCAGTTTACTAAAAACATGATTCTATCATTGTCTGGCTTTGTTTTGCCTAATTGATGTTTTGAAAATAATGCAATAAAATGTAAAATATTCATGACCTGATTCCTTGTTAAATTTCTAAAATAGTCTATAGTCTTGGCTTTATTAAACAACAAGTTTTATAGGCTGGCCAAATGGCTCAGCAGGTAAAGGTGCTTGCCACTATGTTTCATGACTAGAGTTTATTCTCCTTCCTGGACTCATGTGCCTGATGCAGAAAACTGATGGCTTTAAGTTGTCCTCTGACCTCTACACATGTTCTGTGATACAAGTAAGGTCACTTTCTCTCTCTCTCTCTCTCTCTCTCTCTCTCTCTCTCTCTCCCTCCCTCCCTCTTTTTATCTCTCACACACAAATAAATACAAATAAAGCGAGTTTTAAAATGCAGTGTCATTTGATTAAAGAGAATGAAATAAAAAACATCTACCTTGACAATATTTTAGCCAAATGCATCCAATGAGTCAATGTGTGTTGAAAATAACAAACACATATCATGAGATGGAGGAAATATTGGATTCACTGGAGAAGATCTGATTAGAAAATGTGTCCAGGAGCATGCACTGTCAAGATATACCATTTAGAGAAAAAAATATCTTAGAATCTGTTTTAGAAACTGGATATAAATGAAAACATTTATCATTGGTTCCAGTCATTGTACTGGGCACAAATGTTTCACACTCAAGCTACAAAATAAACAAAACCTCTCTTAACCGAAGAACAGAGAGGCTGGGGAGATGGATGGGTCAGTGTGTAAATCGTTTGTTCTTCAAATCCGTGAACATGAGGTTGGTTCACAAGAATCTACATAGAGCTGCGTGTGGCAGTACATCTGCCCAGCATTCCTACAGGGAGGTTTCAGGGCAGAGAATACCAGTCCTGAGCAGCTTCCAGCTAATTAGCCTGGGTTATGAACTGACCAGTAAGGGAGGCAGTCTTCAACAGGGTGGAAGGTATGGACTGACACCCAAGGTTGTGGTGCAGTCTCAACATGAGCATCTCTGCTTCACTTGTCTCATGTATCAATAAAGCACATGTACACACAATTGGGAGGAAAAGAGGAGTAAGAGAGGGCAGGAGGGAGGAAGGGAGATAGAACTAGGGTACAGTACATGCACATAAAAGAGGGAGGGGGAGGGAGGGAGGGAGGGAGACAGAGAGAGACAGAGAAAGGAGAGAGGAGAGAGTGAGAGAGAGGGGGGACAGAGAGGAGAGAGAGAGAGGAGAGAGTGAGAGGGGGGAGAGAGAGGAGAGAGAGAGAGGAGAGAGGAGAGACAGAGAAGAGAGGAGAGAGAGAGAGAGAGAGAGAGAGAGAGAGAGAGAGAGAAGAGAGAGAGAGGAGAGAAATAAGAGAGGGGAGAGAGAGGAGAGAGTTGAGAGAGGAGAGAGGAGAGAGGAGAGAGGAGAGAGGAGAGAGAAGAGAGTTCTAAAGTGGAGGTACAGAAGAATAAAACCAACACTATTTGTTGGGCAGAACATTCACTGTCTGTGCATTTTACGCTGCTATCACAGCATTCAAGCAGTAGAAAGTTATTTAGGCTCACGGTATTAGAATGTGTGTGAAGCATGTGTGAAGCATAAATGATGAAAGCCTAGATAACTGTCCCTACTTTGTTGTACCTGCAGGACCAAGAACTAAGCTACAGTGTTACTGCACTCAGAAGGACTCTGTGACCACACCCAAGCTTTCCCCATGAAGCTACACCCCATCGAGTGCTCCAATGACAACCAAATTTCAAACAGGGTATAATCATACTCAAACCACATTGCTAACTATAAGTATCTAGAAGAATGCTAAATTATAGTACATCAACTGGACTTCATTGTACAAGATTTAAACACAAAATATTCAACCTGATTCATGTCTCTGCCTATAAATCTTACCTTATAAATCACAGCATATTTTATTTAAATCTTTAAAAATATTTATTCAATTTCTTTTATGTATGAGTGTTTTGTCTGTGTATGTGTGTCATCACATGTGTGGTTGGTGCCCTCAGAGCTCAGAAGAAGGCACCAGATGTCCTGAAAGAGGAGTTGTGGGTGATTGGGGAACCACTATGTGGCTGCCGGGAATTGATTTGGGTCTTCTGCAAGAGCAACAGATGCTCCTTCATTCAGTGATTGTAAAGGGTGGATAAGTGGGTGTGGTTATCTCATGCTTGTGGCAACTCAGCTTATTCTTAGGTTCCTCAAAATTGTCTCCTAGGACCAAAACTCTCTAAGGGTGAGTGTAGGCCATGAGTTATGGGGCACTCACTGCTTCAGAGGGAGAAAATTTCCTGATTTTTTTTTGTGTACTTTAGAATTAATATTATCTTTGCAGAGTACGATGTCATCCTAGCACTTTATATTTAAAGCTTAAATTTATGCTGGCCAATAGTAGTTCACCTAAAATATACTTTACCCTTTTGTGCTAAGGTTACTGTGATTTGTTTTATTATAGTTGAAGATGAGCTGGCATTGATGGAGATGTGTATTTGAGAAATAGTTCTTGCATTGCTTCTTCCTTGATAGTTAGAATGAAGCAGAGTAAGATGCTGTCCTAGGCAGAGTGCCTGGTCCCCAGGGCATGCACCCAGTGAAATTGTGTTTTGCTAGCCCATGATCCTTCGCTTGCTCAGACATTCTTGCTTTATTCCCTTCCTTTCAATGTATGCAGTATTGTGTAACATGCACTTCACATTTCCTAACAGAGACTAACACTAGAATGAAAACTCAAAACAAGGCCATTGCAAAACTACAAGCAGAAGCCCACCAAGATGAAGAGTTTACTGACACAAGAAGAAATATCTATATAGTCTGAGATGTAGCCATTCTTCTAATGGTTCATGACTTAATAAATAAGCCAGTTCTGCAGTTACTGCCATAAATTAAGGATTGCTTATGAACCCACATATTAAAAATTAAATATTAAAATCTAATATTTAAGTGTGAAAATAAAAGAGATGGAATTCCACTGGATAATAATGGAAGGTGTCAAACCACAGAATCATTGCAGTTCTGAATTCCATGGCACCATTGAATCTGAGTTACTAGCCACTAAGAGCACTTAGTGTGAATGTGATTGATTGTTTGATTGGGTGATTTTGAAAATCTTGAGAGGCAATGTGTTCATTTAGCACAGGGCCAACAATTGTGTCGGTCTTGAAGTTCATTATCAAAATAACCTCTGGTACGAACAAACTCAAAGCAAAGGGAAATGAAGTATTTGTGATGTTGGTTGGCAGGGCTATGAGTGCTTCAGACACCACAGAAGTTCAAGCCCACATTCTATTACTTGTTAGCTTTGACTCTGGGTAAGCTGTTTGTTGGTCTCTTCTTCATCCTGAAAAGATGAAATTGAAAGCACCACTTCTTGACATTATCTCCGGGATGAAATGTGTTGGCTCAGTGGAGATATCGCTGTGACTGTGTTCCGATATTAGCTGTGGCATTTGTACCTGTTCAGGCACAAAGGAAGGAAACTCTCTGTGTTCCCTTCCTTTGCATGGGTAGAGTGTTCAAAGCCACTGTGTTCTTTGGGAAGGTAGCTGTCACTGCTTATTGCAAATAAACAAGGCAAAAGTCATCAAGGAAAGGGAGGACTATGCTTCAGGGCTCAATAGTCTCCTCTGTTCAAGAGACCTGTAGAAACTGTCTTTGCTGTCTGATCTCCATGTTGAATCCATTTCAAGAGCTCATGTTGCTAGTGGGTGTGAGGTGGGTCAATTAGACTTCACGACTGCTCTTTCATTGAAAATCATTTGTTTAAGGAGCTGTGCAAGTTGTCTTACAAATGGAGTTAGACAAGGGCTTTAGCACATTCTATAAATTGGATTCTGTATACTTGTAAATTATGCTGACAGGCACTACTAGAGCACAATGAGGTCAAAATAGTCTCACTAAATAATGACGAAAATGGGGAAAGGATACCCAGATAATGTGGACAGAAAAAGCTTGCTAAATTCAATCTGAGACCAGGATTAAATTTCAACCAATCTTTTAAAATTATGTGTTTTTCTTATTTTTAATTATGTTTATGTGCATTTCCCAGAAGGGTCAGATCACCCAGGGGCTAGAGTTACAGGGTTTTGTGAATAGTCTGGCAATGATGCTAGGAAGCAGACTCTTGTCTGAGGAAGAGCAGCAAGTAATCTTAACAGCTAAGTCATTTTTCCAGTCTTCTAATCAACCATAAAGGGTATAAGTGATCAAAATTATTAAGATGCAGAGTCATAGGGTTCCAAAGATACAGTTATAAAGAACTTACTATATAAAATACTGCATATTGTAAACATAAGAAAATTATTAATGTACAATTCATGATGTTAAATAGTTGGCAGCTTTCAAGGCCTAAATATGTACACAATGAACCAAATCAAACTATAAATACCATAAATGGGGACAAAGTTTAGTCTAAAAGTGTACTGGTGGACTGAACCAGTCTACTAAAATTTAACTCATTCATTATCATTGTGGAATGCTGCATTCTTAGATGGAGCCCTCGCCACAGGGAATGCTGATATTTAGGGTCTCTATTGTTGACTAATTTCTACAATATAGAGTATAGGGTATGAAGGGGCTCCATTTGAGAATGAGGGAGTCTGAATTAAAACACAGAACAACCTATTCTAAATAGGTGGCTTGAACAAGTACCTGACATCTCCTAACTTCATATCAGAACTCAACGTCATTTCAATTTCCTTCTTCTATCTCATTTGACATACACTTAATCAACAGATTCCTTCTTATGCATGTCTTCATAAAATCCTGGCATGTTTTCATGCCGGGCTCCAGTTCTAACTCTAGCTATCATATTTTTAGTGTGCCTAACATATATAATGAATTTCCAGGAGGAATGTCACTCCTGAGCAAGACATCAAGACGGTAGTGAGGTGAGTGCTGATTATTTTTTGTTTGTTTGTTTTTGTTTTTCGAGACAGGGTTTCTCTGTGTAGCCCTGGCTGTCCTGGAACTCACTCTGTAGTGCAGGCTAGCCTCAAACTCAGAAATTCGCCTGCCTCTGCCTCCCAAGTGCTGGGATTAAAGGTGTGCACTACCACCACCCGGCTGATTATTTTTATTACTGCATGTGGTCCTCATCTGTGCTCACCCCGTTTCTCCAACCACTAGCCTGTGGCATGCCTGTGTACTCTTACCTGCTTGTTTTTAATGTTGAAGTTTGAAACTTCATCCCCAAATCTCACTCCTCCCATCTTGGAAAAAAAAAGAAAAAGAAAAAAACCAAAATTTTAGTCTTCCAACACTTTGTATAGATACTATATCCTTTGTTAAATATTCATTGAGGGCAACCAGACTCAATACTCCTCACAACAGCCCTCAAGAAAATTGTAGCTGAAGATTTACATGGAAATTATTTCGGATAAAATTGAAGAAATATGTAGAAAAATATGTTAAAATTGAAGATTTTGGACAATTATACAGATAAATTGTAGGCATAAAAATAATTCTAGGTAAGTGGAATTATAAACATTTTCAGGTTAAATTGAAGATTTATACGGAAATATTTCTGATAAAATTCAAGAAATATATAGAAAAATGCATTAAAATTGTCTATTTCATGGAAAAAGCCTACAGAACTCCAAACAGACCAGACCAGAACATAAAGTCCTTCCAGCACAAAATAATCAAAACACAAAATGCACTAAACAAATAAAGAATATTAAAAGCAGTAAGGGAAAAAGGGCAAGTAAGTAAATTATAAAGGCAGACCTATTAGAATTATACCAGACTTCTCACCAGAGATGATGAAAGCTAGAAAATCCTGGGCAGATTTCATACAGATTAAGAGAACACAATGGGCAGATCGCATCCCTACGAGAACACAAATGCCAGTCCAGACTACTATACCCAGCAAAACTCTCAATCACCATAGATGGAGAAACCAAGATATTCCATGATAAAACGAAATTTATACAATATATTCCCACAAATCCAGCTCTACAAAGGATAACAGATGGAAAACTCCAACATAAGGAGGTAAACTACACCCTAGAAAAAGCAAGAAAGTAATCTTCCAACAAACCTAAAAGAAGATATCCACACAAACATAAAAATAACATCAAAAATAACAGGAAGCAACAATTACTATTCCTTAATATCTCAACATCAATTGACTCAATTCTCCCCCAAAAAAGACATAGACTAATGTAAATATTCTTCATGTAAATCTTCAATTTTATCAGAAAATGTTTGTAATTCCTCTTTCAATTAATTTAGTAATGTTTTTTATGTCTACCATTTTATCTGCATTATTTTTCATGATAATCTACAATTTTAGCATGTGTTTCTATATATTTCTTCTATTTCATCAGAAATGTTTTCCATGTAAATCTCTGATTTTATCACAAAATGTTTTTTCTTTCACCTTCAATTAATTTAGTAAGGTTTTTCTTTATGTCTTCCTCATATCTCTTAGAGGGAGAAGTTGTACTTTGATGAAGGCCTGTCCTGTTCTTGCTGTACAATGTGGAATTTAAAATACTTGCGCCCTTAGGTGACTCATAGGGCTTCATACTAACTCTACAACATATTTCATAGACATATTAGTATTCACGATATAGACTCAGTATCTCCCGATCTTATGAAAAAAGTACATAAGTGTAGTTTTGAACTGTTACAGGAAATATGTGCCAGTCCAGGGCACCTCACTGTTCGTAACTCCCTCCTGTACCTGGCAAGTCATGAGCCTGATAGCAAAAGTAACAGCGCCGACATCTTTCCACCCCAGATCATGTCTGCTTTGAGTTATCGGCAGTGACTAATATCCTAGCTCTTCTGGTAGATTTCGTGTATGTGAATTATTAAAGGCAATTATTGTAATGCTTCCTGGAACAACCCATTCTCAGCTATTGCATGTTGCTGAGATAATTTAAGATGGAAAGAAAAAGCTTGGACAGACACAAGTCACAGAAACCTGGAACACAGTGTGGAAAAAGAAGAAATCTATACTGTTGCAGTTGACTTTAAGGAAACTGGTCCCTATTATTGTAGAGACAATCAGCAGTTTTAGTATACACGTTCTGATTTGGCAATACACAGTGGTTTAGAACCTGGCAAATCATCTTTGGGGCTTTTTATCGTATTTTTTAAAAATGCAAAGAACTCTACACAGAACCCTGGGATAACTGTAGATCTTAAACTTGAAAAATCCCCGCATACTAAGAAGGTATTAGGTAAAACTGATGTGCTCACGAGGTTTCTAGAGGAAGAACTGTTGGGTGGAAGATCAGAGCCCCTGAGCCCTAGCCAGAGGTGTCTCAGACAGAACTGAACATGTAGGCAGGAAAGCAAACTTGGTAAAGGAAAGAGCTAGCTGGTTTGCTTTTGTTTCATCTCCCTGCCAAATGCCTAAGGCTTTGCTTCCAGCCTTTGGGTGTCTGGACTTGGGGAATTTTCAATCAGTTCTCAGGCAGCAAGGCGGGTTGCCGCTGACTTGCTCAAGGCCAAAACAAATATCAGTTCCTTTCCTTTCGTTTTTCTTTTTAACATAAGCAACTTTGTTTTAGCGGCAAAACCCCACCCATAGTTCTTGTCTTTGGCTTTCTCTCATCCTGGGCTAGTGAAGGTAGAGCGCTTGGCCAGGAAAAGATCAAGCTGAGTGGTTAGGACCATCCTCTTTAGAACTGCGGTAGCTGCCAAGGAGTAGCCAACAAGCACCAGATTTATGTGCACTTTGAAAGAAGCACCTTTACCATTGGCTTTTTGAGCGGCGCTGTCGCTAGGGAGCGAGCATCACCTCGGGGAGCAGCTTGGGTGCTGGTTCCTGGCAGCCGGGACTAGGTGCTCAGCGTCGCGCGCTCTGGGCGGCTCCGCGCGCTATCGCCCCTGCGGCTCGCGCTGTCCCCGGCTGGACTCGCGGAGGAGCTGCACAGACACTCGCCTTTGGCCACTGGCTCCTGCTGCTGCTGCCGCCCAGAGGACAGACCAGCCTCTGCCCGCGATTTCCCCTCGGCGGCGGCGCTGCGGAGAGCGGGTGGGCGCGAGATGCAGGATGCAATGTGGTTCTCCCCTCTCCTCTGAGTTGTCTGAGTTGGCAGAGCCTCGCCCGAGTTCCCTGAGCCCTGCTCCCTTCGAGCTCACTGCTCACCGGGCTGCTATCCATCGCTGTGCCAGGAAGCCCAGGCTCCCGAGCTCCTGTCCTGGGTCCATTCGGGGGCAGAATAGGGCTGTCACCGGCCGAGGCACACTATCATCTCTCTGTTGACCGACCCTTCTGTTTCCCCATGGCGTCTCGTCAACAAACCCGAATCCAGGCTTACCTGGAGAAAAACAAGATCGGTCCTCTGTTTGAGGTAAGGAGCCCTGCTGGGGAATGGTCCCGCTCTCTTTGGGGTTGGGGGGTGGTGCAGGGATAAAATCAGAATTCTCTTAAGGTAGGGTGCTGAGCAAATGCGCGGGAGAGGGAGCACTGTCCCGCTAGGTGTTCTGGAACGCGACCCGGCTGGCACTTGGCCAGTTACCTGGACACAGACAGGTGAGCTCGGAGGGCCCAACTTCAGCCTAACAGTACATTTGGAGCCATCTGACTGTCTTGCATCTAGTATCCGTATGGCAGGGCTTAGGGTGAGACAGGTAATCCAGATGTACATCTACACACACACACACACACACACACACACACGGAATTCACATTAGCCTGCATATTGATTTTTCTTCTTTTAAATATGGGCAGTAGTAGAACCTGAAAAGGTGGAGGTGTTGGTTGGAGAAAAAAAATACTTAACATGGTCCATTGGGAAACACATCGGACGGTGGGGTGCACACCCCTCTGCACAGCCGACAGTACCTGCTCTCACAGATGGAAAGGAGCAGAGAAGGACTTTAGGAAGACATGCCTATTTTCTGAGGACACTGTCTTGAGATGTTTTCTTTCGCCTTCAAATAATTAATGACAATAACATAAGGAAGGGAAAAAGAGAGAAGCAAGGGGGAGAATCTGCCTAGGGGCAGAAAGCAGGCACTACCTAAGTGCTGAGTGTCAGCAGGTTGTCAGGATGCTGACCCCATGCTGGGGAGTTGTGGAGTGGAGGTCCTCCAGGTGGCCAGGCTCCCCTGGGAGGGATGCCTGAGGTTCCTCACTCTGCAGGCCACTATCCTATGACCTCCTTCCTGTGCAACCCCTGAAAAGCCTCTGCCTATATCTTAGGCTGAAGAGCTAGGGAGAACGGAAGAGGATGCATTGGTGATGATCTGAGAATGGAGCAGCTTCTTGGAGACTAGAGCAGCAAAGATACCAGACAGACGGGTGGCAGGAGCAGGGCAGCACTAATACCTCTGCTTGAAAGGGCTCATGGGGTGGGGGCGCGCAAAAAGGTCTTTTTCCCTGGGGAGGACAGGTTTCCAATAACTAAGCTTCTCCAAGTATTTCTGCCCAGCCTAAACTTCATGTGGAAAAATTTGGAAAAGTTGGAGAACTGTTTCAATGAAAATTCTGTTAAAGGGGCCACAAAGTCTGGGGGGGTATCTTAATTTTTAGTTTCAAAATATTAGCAAAGGAAATTTTGCTTCTGCTAAATCCTTATCTTAGGCACGAGAGGTGTCAGCAGTTTTTCTTATCCCTGGTGTAACGATTATAAATTACATACAGCCTTACATCAGGAAAACACTGAAAGGTAGGCACAGGCTATCAAATGGTATATGAATTGCATCAAAATAATAAAATGAAGGCATTTCAACTGCATCTGTTGGCTTCATTCTTGGAATATAAAGCACAATTATTTAAGGAAAAAAATAAGTGAATTGCTTTTGATAGCTCCCCTTCTCACTTAACTTATTTTAAAACTCCCGTCATTCTTTCCAAGTGACAATAATGGAATTAACTTCCTCCATAATTACGAAATAAGCTTGCCTTGATATTTATCAGCAGTCTCCTCCCCTTTAATGCTCAGCAGCTAATTTCCCTCTGAAGAGTTTTAAGTGACTAAGAAAATTGCTTCACGAAAGCTTTAGATCACCTCACCCAAAGCAACAAAATTCTATGCTTTGTATTTTAGTGGATGTGCATTAGGTCAGACCAAAGTGATGAGTAGTTAATTTCTAAGGGTTGATGTGCACTTTCCATAACTGAAGAGAGAAAAATGGGTAGGTATTTCTTGTCTGCTCAGAGCAGGGTGGGTGCTGGTACTTGGGCAGTGACTATGACTGTTTGGCTCTGAGAGTAGAATTGGCCAATTTTACCCATTTGGGAACTCATGCCAATTGGTAGTCTACTTCTCCTCAAGTTAGAGTCGATGCAGAAGTCAGATGTGGTAGCCCTCACCTGCGGTGCTAACACCTGTTGGGTTTGGTAAGATGATCAGAGTAAATTAAAAAATAGTCTGGGCTATAGAGAAATACATGTCACAAAGACAACAAACTCCAAACTGTTAATCAAACAAAGACAACAAGCTCCGAAGTGTCATCTATGAGATGGATGTTGGTGATATAAAATTCCTGTGACTCAGTGATTCTCAGAACTGACTTGGAAGCTCAGTGGAGACCTTCCCTCCTCCCCTGGGTCTGGAAGTGAAGATTACTACAATAGATTGCTCCCCTTCTTGGGCTATATTTTAAGAAATGAAAATGCAAGCTAAAATTTACTTTTAAGAAAGTACAATTTAAAATAGACAGCTGCCATGATTATCACCCCCACTCTGTTGGGTGGAGGCCTGAGGGTTAGTGATACAGGCTTCTTCAGTGGCTAAAACATGCACTGAGAGTATGTCGCACAGTGCACTTTGTATGGGAGGGATATTTGGAACCCCCCCTTTTCAAAATAGTGAAATACTTTAAAGGGAGCTTATTAAAGTTACTTAAAAAACATCAAATAGGAAGGATAACCTCCTCCCTAGGATTGAGAATGGCTGGATTTTTTTGGATTTTTTTTTAAAGACTATATGGCCATGGCTGCTCTGGTTAGAACTTCCAATATAGACCATGTTGGGCTCATAGAGATCCACCTGCCTCTGTCTCTCAAATGCTAGAAAGTTACAGCATGTATCACTACACCAGGCTTAATTAAAAAAAACTTTAACATTTTGGTACTTAGTTTATCTCTTGGTTTTGGGCTTTATCACTAATTCTGTGTCATTAGTGATGCTTAAATATTGCTTTGTATACCACAATCAAAATAAACTGGAACTGATTTTGATTTCAGGTGATCTAGGAACATACATTTAAACTGAATAAAAACAGTTTGAAGCACTACAAAACCATGCCTAAAAATCATTACATAAGAGTCCTGGGTGATGACATTTCAAAAGAGTACAAACACACATAAGATGAAAAGGACTCGTACTCTGCAAACTCTGAGATTTATGTAGCGTGTAATAATTTCAGTTTCCCTTTGGGTTGTTAAAGGCAGGGGAGCAGCACAGAGCCTGGGTATTCGGTTTATAGGAGTGTTTGCCGGAGTTGTGATACAGCAGAAGTATGACTTTGATCTTTTTAAAATTTACATCTAAGTTCTTAAGTGGTAGGGTGTAAAATGGTCCTGTTCTACCAAAGTGGAGTCGCTTTATAACATACATAAAATGTGTGCTGTGAAAACAGGAATGCTGTCAAATGCCAAGGCCAGAAAGTTAATAGCTTAAAAAAAAATCAGTCCTTGAATTGTCTGGCAAATGCCTGCTTAGAGAATTAAAGCGTTCCCCTTATCTTTAGTAGAAATCATTTAACTTAGTTTATGAGAGATTATATGGTGTGGATCATCAAAATTTCTTATTTTCTATACAAAGATATATGCACTTTTTTAGAGGTTTTTTTCATTCCCATCAATTATACAGAGTAATTATTAACTGGCTGGAAAGACCCTCCATGTATATTGATTGTGGTGTCACACGAGAGTATGGCATCCTCAAGTACTGCAAATCATAATAGTTTTGACACTGGTGTACTCTCACAGACACTTTAAGTGTATGTGTATGCTGACTGTGTGGCCAGCCAAACTCACTATATTCTTCAAATGTGGTTTAACGTTCTCCAAGTAGAACGGAGTCACATTCTCATTGTGTGTGTGAGTCAGTGTTGTACTACTCAATTAGCCTAAATTTGTATGAACTGATTTGCTGCACACAGGGTGGGCTGGACTCATGGGCAAGTCAGGGGCATCCTCAGACCCATCCAGATACATCATGCTGCAGTGACACTTGCTCCTCTCTGCTACCTCCACATCTGGAAGCTCAAACTCCAATCTGCTTCCATCCTTCCCTAGCTTATGACCATCCTTCGTTCCTATGAGTTATCGTCTGAAAGAGTGCATGCTTTGCTCTGATTAGGGCGTGTTCCTGGATGTGGAGGGGTACACAGAGTGACAGCTGTGTGTGCAGGTGGCACACAAGGTGACAGCTGTGACTGGCTTGTGGCAAACAGGGTAAGGACGGATTCTAGTCATTCTTTTCTAGACTCCAGAGCTAAGCTCCATGCCTACCTACCTTATTCTGAAAGATTAATGTAAACATTGTAATTGTAATAAAATGCTTTCAGGGGAGAGGTCATAAAAATACTACCTTGTCATTCAGAAAGTCTTCATGTTAATGATAAGCCAATTCATTTTTGGAGTAACTCTTTTTAGAGATTTCTCACCAGTTCTTGAAGTTATAAGGACTTTTCATGTTTCTTTATACTGGTCTTTATAAGCCTGGAGTAGTTAGAGAGGCAAAGATAAGGAAAAACATTTATTTTAATCAACTTTCCTAGAGCAAAAGTTAATACATTTCTATTGATTTAACCTCAAAATAATCTTTTAAATGTATCTGACATGCTTTAGATTATTAGCCCATTATTTTTCATCTCTACCTTGTTATGTCTTATTTTCAAGTAGTTTATAAGGAAATAAAATGACTCCAAAATGAAATAGTGCTGAGGATACAGCCCACTGGGAAAGCACTTGACTTTCATACATAAGGTCTGGACCTAATTGTGAGCACTCCTACTAACAACAAACAAAGAGCATCAAACCAACCAGTCTATAATGAGGTCAACCGTCTATAATGAGCTCTGATGCCCTTTTCTGTCTAATGCTCTCTTCTATCAAAGTACTCATACATAAACAAATCTTTTAAAAATGAAAGTCATGCAAGCCAGTTTTCTGATTAATGAAGACAGTAATCATAGATTAAAAGCAAAGTTTCGATGTTAGAACTGACTTGCAGGTACCATGTAATCTCATGTCTTTTGATAACAAGTATAAGCTTTCATTATGCTAAGATCTCTGTATCACATTTATATCTTTGCTCTGTCTACTAGGAGAAGCTAGGAATAGCAATACTTGAGCAACAGTGAGCACACTTGGTTCCCAGATTGTGGTATCTACATATCTTTCCCTATTAGAATAAATAAGTATCACTAAAGGAATGGCTGATCGATCATAGGTTTGTATAATATGAATGAACTCAGGGCATCTTAAATCTGATGTTTAAAAGGTGATGATGCTGTTACAAAGACAGAGAAGCTAGTTTGAGGAGGCCCCTAAACCAGTCAACTGAAGATCAATATATAGAATTAAGCTAAAAGTTGATCATACTGGATAAAATAGAATATTTCATTCCACTAGGATTTAATGGAATACAGAATGTGTTTGATTCTTGGAAGAGGAGAAAGGTTAACTAATAGAATGCCAGTCAGTAACATTCACAGGAACAAGACATTGGGAAAATTGCTACTTCATAATCCAGGCAAGAAAAAGCAACCAATGCTGAACTGGTGAGAAGACGTTGGATGGATGGTAAGATGTGACATATTTCCAAGGCATTCTCCTACAAAATATTTAGCAATTTTAAATGGGAAGGTAACTTAACTTTCCAGTATAGAAGCCTGGCATACACAATTTTCTTCCAACAATAATGTTTCCAACCAACTGGAAGGAGACTTGTTCACTCTGTAGATTGAAACCATGGATTAGAAAGAAGAATCTCTTCAAGGGCTGGCCTTAGGCAGTGACAAGTGTTACCACTACAAGGTCTGTGGTGTCTGAGCCCGTTGACCCTAAAAGTTTTACAGTTGCCTGGAACTCTTCTAGTGACCAAGATTGCCATTTCTTTGACTCACCACAGCATTCTATTTATCTTCAGCCTCAGTTTCCTAGCCTTTCTATTTCTCCTTGTGGGGGGAAGAAACATGATCAAAATATAGTGTATACAATATTATAAAAGAAAAAGAAAAATGAAGTCCAAATCCACATTTGGGGATGGCGCACTGTACTTTCCTACGTCTCTCTCCATCTAAGCACTTAATACCTTCACTATATAAAAGTAAAAAGTTCTATACAATAATTAAACTGTATTTACAATGGAATCAAATGTTTTGCTTAACAGATCACCAGAGAGAATGAAGACAAGGGAGTAGAGATAGAAAACTATATAGGAACAGAAGAAGCTTTACTTCTTCATATACAGCATTTTCCTGGGTTCTTGAGGTAGAAATAGCTGCTGTATGGATGACTTCCTTCTGTCTCAGTGTGACAAAGGCCAGAGTCCTCTTAGACACAGAATGTGTCTCTTTTGCAGACAGGCTGTTAGCAGCAGCACATGTTGGCTCTCCTATAACTGTGAAGACAATGGCAGTCTTTCCACTTTTGTAGCATGGCCCGTCAATCATTCCACAGTTGGTACCTCTGCCATTCCAGTGCCTCTGCTCTCTTTGCTGTTGGACTTTTGTGTTCCCAGATCACCTAACACTTTGAAAAGTAGGCAACAGAAGGGCATTTTCAAGAAAACTTTTATTGCAACACAGAGAGAGAAACTGTGGGAGGTATCTGTCCACATACTAACCCTGAGCTGCCTGCTCGTATATCTAGAGAAGGCTATTAGAACCAATTGCAGCACATCATGCACAGATGTCAAGGTTTGTGTTTGCACTATACACAACATGCCTCACACACAAATGAGAGTTTATGTTTGCACAATCAGAGCCTTGCCTCCATAGCACCAGCCCCAGAAGTCTGTCTGTCTAAGACAGGAAATTTTGAAGTTTCCTTGCAATGCCCCCAAACTTCCCTAGCTGAGATTGTATGTTCAGAAGGTGAGACCGCAGCTGTGATCATTGTGTAGTTTTCCCCCAGGGAACCATGGGATGTTCAAAATGGCAGTGATTAAGTAAATAAAGAGTCTCCTACTGGCTGTTACTAGCAGTCTTTTTTTTTTTTCTCAAGGCAGCCTGGGAGAATCAAACAACTGCTAGTTGAGAAGCCATATAGTTTATCCCTAAACCTAAACACCCTTTCTTATTTTTAGGAAAACAAATGCCAGGAGTGCTTAAAATAGAATCAACTCACAAGGTAGTTCAGTGGGTAAAGGCACTTGTTGACAATCCCATCTATCAAAGTTAGACTTCCTAGACTCACTTGGAGATAGAGAGAGCCAGTTCCCATAAGTTATCCGCAGACCCCCACTTGTGCCCTGTTGTACACATGGAAGTGTATTTATACAAACTCATAAATAACCATCAAAAAAGAACCTAACCTCATACTGCCACTAATAGCCATTTCAAGAGATTTTACTAATAGGTGAGATTTGTTGGAGAGAGAGAGAGAGAGAGAGAGAGAGAGAGAGAGAGAGAGAGAGAGAGAGAGAGAGGGAGGGAGGGAGGGGGAAGAGGGAGAGAGGGAAGGAGGGAGGGAGGGAGGAAGGGAGGGGGAAGAGGGAGAGAGGGAGAGAGGGAAACAGGGAGAGAGGGAGAGAGGAAGAGAGGGAGAGAGGGAGAGAGGGAGAGAGGGAGAGAGGGAGAGAGGGAGAGAGGGAGAGAGACTGCTTCTCATTCGTCTCACCCAAGTGTAACATCGTGTGCCACTTATAGAACTGAACTAAATCCACACAATTTACTTCTGCACTAATTTCAATTGTGTATAACTAATAAAAGAATTCAAATATAACTATTAAACATATTGGGGTACAGCTTATAATGTGACTTTCTTAGAGTCTTCAAAAAATGCCAAGGCTTCAGACTGAAATACATGGAGACTAAATATAGACTATGGCTTAGACGCAGCAGTCCTGCCAAGGAGGATGGTGCTGGGGACGTGTTGAGGTGAAGGACAGAGGCAAACTTTTCTGTTCATTGTATAATTTTTTCTATAAATGTGAAACTGTTTCAAAATAAAAATATTCGAACAAAAATGTAAAGAAATAAGTATTCAGAAAACAATTCATCTCAGTTTTATTAAACAAATCAGATGCATTTAGTTTAGACTTTGATCACTATTTATTTATAGGAATATTTTATGCAATAAGTAATCAGGCAAAAGAATGAGTAAAGAAAGGGTATAGTTAAAATACTGTTGAAATACCTTTTAGAAACCAAGGGAGCAAATGCCTAAGGATGCTGGGGTAAGAAAAAGGCTTAGGAACATCTTCATTTCTCTTTCCTTTCAGTGGTAACATCATTGAACCTGCATGTAGTCAAGCCACAGAGTCAAAGCTGACAGTCCCCTGCATCTGTCACAGAACATGTGTCTTGAGTCTGGGGTATGATAGGGAGCAGAGTCAGTTTTCAGCCCCACGGCTCACCTGTCTGCGCTGTCCTTATCCCTATGGAGAACGGCCTTCTGCATTGCCTGCCTCCTGCTGGCTGCAGTAAGAAGCTTCTGATAGAGGCCGTGTTCTGCAGCACACACACACAATTCCTATATTGAAACTCTGATCAGATGACAAATGCCCAATTAAAAAGTAATCCCCCCCCAACTGTAGCTAACCCAATGATGCAGCTCATTTAGTAGAGCATTTGCCACACTCTGTCTCTGATCAATCGAACTACATAATCTGGGCATGGTGGTGGACATCTGTAATTTCAGCACTTAGTGAGTGGATGAGGGAGGATCAGTTCAAAGTAGTCCCTGAGTAAATAGTGATCTCAAAGCAAGCTTGCAACATATTAGATACTACCTAAAAACAAAGGAAAAAAACAGCATGCAAATTACTGGAAAGAATATGACTTTTTGGAATTTTATTCCATTAAACATAATACATATCACATTGTGATATGTCTCAATACATATATACTAATATATAACATATTTTCATCATATACATTATTATATATCACATATATAATAAATATAATATATATAAAAACATCGGGTAAACTTTTGGATTGCAAATTTGTTTAAATATATCTTAATTTAAAAGTACTCTTGAGATTAGGTTTTTCCAAGTAAAGTTTTAGATCTATCCATTTTCTCTCAATTTTCAAAGTTTCATTTTCTGTGGCTGAATCAGAGTGTACTGTGCATGACCTTTTTATGCTCCATTCATCTGCTAATGCACATCTAGAATGATCCCATTATCTTGCTGCTGTGAATAGAGCTGCAACCAGCATGGATAGGCCAGTATCTCTGTAGAGGCTTTTAAGTATTATGGGTATATGGGTGTATTAATGTAGTTCAGGGCTACAGTTTCATATGTGAGTATTGCTTTTCAAGGTATATACATGCATGTGCATAAGCATATGAACATTGTGCAGGTATGTGCATTTATATGTGCATGTGGACATGTGCATGTGTGTGTGTGCATGTGCATGTGTGTGCATGTATGTGTGTTTGTGTGTAAGTATAAACCATGACACTAGAAAGAGGACTATTAGTAGAGAAAAGGTGTTAAGGAAGTGGGGAAGGGCAATGGGATACTTATAACCTTAAAGTGGAAAAGAGCTATTGACTGGGAAGTCAATGCCTAAGGACAATCAGGGAGGTGAGGAAGGTGGAGGCAGGAGCATCAACAAGAAACTCTTTTTAAAATTCCACAATGAAGCCTTTGTATGCTAATTTAAACAATAAAATATTAATCAAAAAAAGAACTCTTAACATTATGAGTATTTAACCATATTAATGTAGTTCAGTGTGAAAGTTCAAAACATACATACAACAAGTAATGATAAAATTCAATTTTTTTCTGTCTACCCTTTCCAATTTACCCTTTCCAATTTACCCTTTCTGTCACCTTTCCAATCTTTGATATCACTGTGCTAGATTAAAATCAACTTTCTTCCGGTTTCCTACATAAGAGAGCAGACATAGCACATGTGTAAGCCAGTTTCCTTTTGCTGTAGCAATCCCAAAAGTTCTCAAGAAAAAAGGAAAGGTTTATTTTTGCTCACAGTATTTGGGTGTTCAAGTTCTTATTCATTTGATCATGTTGCCTTGGACCTACTGAGAGGCAGTACTGCACAAGAGGGATTTCCCACTTCAGGAAGGCAGGTGGTGAAGGATAGTGCAGAAGGATACAGAGTCCTTGTCACTCCCTCCTCAGGGACACATCCTGGTGCCCCAGCTTCCTGTCAGTAGGCTGTGCATGTAAAGGTCCCCCTACTGCCCAATGGAAACACAGGCTAGGATCAAGCCTTCAACATATGGGCCTTTGACGGACTGTCAAGATCCTAACTATAATACAGCGCTGATAAAAGAACTCTTTGAACTAGTAATTTCATTTGTAGGAATGTGTTGTAAAAAGTTTGCAAGATCATGAATTGCATATTATTTGAAATGGTCAGAACATGTGAATAAGCTGAATATTATCTATAGGATAGATAATAAAATAGGTGTGTCAGTTTGAAATAGTATTTTAAAACAAATACATCCATTAAAAGAATCAGATTGATATTCACATGCAGAGTTCATATGCTGATAATAAAGTATCTATAGTTGTAAGTGAATAAATCTTGCAAAACTAGTGTTTCTGTTCTGATACTAAAGTGAAATATGAAGATGTTATATTAAAACACTTAAAATTTATCTCCTTTTATATGCACAGACACATTTAGTGTGAAGAATGGAAAACCATAGGTTGGCAGTTAGAAGTTGACAGAAGAATACATGTTTATCCTTGGTGTACATGTAATAATTCATTAATTATGAGTGCAGTTTTTCAGTGTCTTTGTAAGGGCAGAAAGATGTAGCCACAGACCCTGTGCTGACTTACATTGATAGTAAAATTTGATAGGATCAAAAAGTGTTTGTGAAGAATTTTCTACATTAGGCTAATTGTGTGAAGGATTGCTCAAAGGCCTTAAATTGTTTGAATGTTCTAAAAAATTCATATATAGCATTTATTTTCTTCAGTGTATCTAATTATTTATACATGTAAATGTGTATAATGTGTGTGTGTCTGTATATTGACAGAATCTAATGATCAGTGACTTCATCATTGTGCACTTTAGTTTCGTGGGAAGGGTCCTTGGCTAAATCTGGAGTTCAGTTACATCTAGTTGAGCTAATTAGTTTGTACTGAGCACTGGGGACCTCCTGTTTCTGCCTCCCTAGTACTGGCATTTCAGGCAGGCCTCTTTATAAATTTTGCACATTAGTTTTTATCCAATGTTGAGTTGGTAAAAATATTTTCACATTCTGTAGGCTGCCACTTTGTCCAAATAATGGTGTCCTTTGGTTTACAGAAGCTTCTCAGTTTTATGAAGTCCAATTTAGAAACTTTATTTTAGTGTGTTCTATTTAAAAAAGCCTTTTCCTGTGCTAATAAGTTCAAGGCTACGCCCTGATTTCTCTTCTATTAGGTTCAGTGTATCTGGCTTTATGTTGAGGTTATTGATCCATACAGAGTTGAGTTTTGTATATGCTAAGTATGCTTCTATGTGCATTCTTCTCCATGCAGACACCCAGCTTGACCATTTGTTACAGATGGTGTTTTTTTCCAGTGGGTGTTTCTGGCTTCCTTATAAAAATATCAGATATGCACAGGCATGTGTATTTTTCTGAGTTTTCAATTTTATTCTATTAATTAACATGTTTACTTTGGTTTCAATGCCATGATGTTTTCATTGCTATAGCTGTGTAGTAGGAATTGAAATTCAGGGTGGTGTTTCCTCCAGCTGATTTTTTTTATCATTCTGGTTTAGCTACTCTACTTTTTTATGTGTATTTTCATATGAAACTGAAATTTTTCCTTTCAAGATTCATGAGGAACTGTGTTGGAATTTTGATGGGGATTACATTGAATCTGTTGGTCAATATTACCAATTTTCTCAAAGAACCAACTCTTTGTTTCATTGATTCTTTGTATTTTTTTGTTTCTGTTTTATTAATTTCAGCCTAGAGTTTTATTATTTCTAGCCATCTACTCTTTTTGTATGTGGTTTCTTCTTTTTGTTCTAGCGATTTCGGGTATGCTATTAAGTTGGTATTATGAGAGGTATCCAAGCTATTTATGCAGGCACTTGGTGCTAGAAACTTGACACTTTGAACTGCCATCATTCTGTTCCATAAGTCTGGGTATGCTGTGTATTCATTTTCGTTTAATTCTAGAAAGTTTTTAGTTTCTTTCTTAATTTTGGCCTTGTCTCATTTTTCGTTCTATAGTGAGTTGTTCAGTTTCTATGCGTTTGTAAACTTCCTATAGTTTCTCTTGTTGTTAATATCCAGTTTTAATCAGAGGAGATAGAGCAGAGTCTGAAGAAAAGACCATCCAGGGAATCTAGTATTGCTTTAAGTTTCTTAATTTCCTCCATTTTTTTACCTAGGTTTTAACAGTCCTCTTAGCACTACCTCATGTGATAATTAAAAAGAGACATGTGTACCAGTCAGAGATTATTACTGTATTGTGCCTAACAGTTTTATTGAGCCATTCTTCAGTGTCCTGCCTCTCAGCACTATGGTGAAGATATATGAGAGGCAATACTCTAACTTTATACTGATTAGCCTGTTTTATGGAAGTTTTAATCCTCCCCCAAATTTCACAAAACAGTACCCACATTTGTAGGACTATTTTCAGCCTACCCCTCAAAGCATGTTCAGCTTTGACCTTGAGGTCTGTTATGGCTGGCCGCCTTCCACTTCTACAGATTGTAAGGGATAGAAGATGGATTACCATCATTAAGTTTCTCAATAGTTGAGTTTTAAGAAATAATATTCCAAGAAAAATTCATGGAGTTCATGTACACTAAATTGCCAGTTGTTAAAAGATATATTTTTGGGTGAAGCTAGTTGACCAAGCACCTAGATAGCCATTATCTCTCTGTAAGGTTGCCCTGTGAGGAGCTGATTTCATCAGATTATACAATGGAACAAGTAATGAGCTTCACTGTGAGAATCAGATCAGTCAAATTGCTTTTATTCATTGGAGTATGGATGATATGGAGGGACACGGCCATTGCATTAGGAGGTAGTCTTTTATAGGAACTACTGTTTTATGTCAAAGTAGTTATTAAGCGTTTTGAAATGCTAAGCACCATTTCGATGCCTCCTGCTCATGCTGGTCTTAGGAAACCCAGACCTCAGCCATAGCCAAATTATAGGTCATTATCGTAAACATTTTTTTTTCTGATTGTATTTCTATTGTTTCTATTTCTCTTTTGCACTCCACTTTTGTTTTATACTGCCTGATAATTTATGATCTTTTAGGCAATATTTTTATTTTAAAGAACACACATATATTATTCTCTCTATATTTATACATATGCATATATGTATGTATAATTTATGTAGAGTATAGAGTAATGCACTTTTAAATAAATTGGGACATTATGGAGTGTAATACATTTCTAAGAATATTCATTGTCGGCTGAGAAGCACCTTAAGAACTGTTCAACATCATTAATCATTAGGGAAATGCAAATCAGAACAACCTTGAGATTTCACCTCACACCAGTCAGAATGGCTAAGATTAAACACTCAGGAGACAGCAGGTGTTGGCAAGGGTGTGGAGAAAAAGGAACACTCCTCCACTGCTGGTGGAATTACAAGCTGGTACAACTATTCTGGAAATCAGTCTGGTGGTTCCTCAGAAAACTGGGTATGACACTTGGAGGACCCAGCTATACCATTCCTGGGCATATACCCAGAGGATTCCCCAGCATGCAATAAGGACACATGCTCCACTATGTTCTTAGCAGCCTTATTTATAATAGCCAGAAGGTGGAAAGAACCCAGATGTCCCTTAACAGAGGAATGGATACAGAAAACATGGTATATTTACACAATGGAATACTACTCAGCAATTAAAAACAATGAATTCATGAATTTTTTAGGCAAACGGTTGGAACTGGAAAATATCCTAAGTGAGGTAACCCAATCACAAAAGAATACACATGGAATGCAGTCACTGATAAGTGGATATTAATTAGCCCAGAAGCTCTGAATACTCAAGACAATTAACATATCAAATGATTACTCAGAAGAAGGAAGGAGAGGATCCTGGCTCTGGAAAGGCTTGATCAGCATTGTAGAGGAGTACCAGGACAGAGAAATGGGAGGGGGTTGATTGGGGAATGGGCAGAAGAAAGAGGGCTTATGGGACTTATGGGAAGGGGGAACCGGGAAAGGGGAAGGCATTTGGAATGTAAACAAAGAATATAGAAAATAAATTAAAAAATGAATATTCATTGTCGCCATCTCCATTATCTAGTAGGGATTAACCTGTCACTGTCTGTCAAGGTTAGTCATCTGAGCCTTGCAAACAAATCTGCTTGAAACTCTAGGTTTGGGAACTTAGAACTTATGCATGTACTTAGGACATTGTGCTACAACACGAATCTGGCTTTGTTTGGCCATTCAGACTGAAACCAGAGCTTCAAGGATTGACAGGGTCTCAATCTTGACAGAGTCTAGGCACTATCCATCATGGCACATGACATGGGTTTCCTTTCACCACAATACTCGTCAATCAGCTTTAAATCATGTGACAAAGCATGAGGCACACTAATTAGATTTCTATAAGTATCTATGCTTCTGCTGTATTTTAAAAATTAACCAAAATTACATACTTATTCCTTACATTAAGCAAGAGATTAAATAAACCTTTATTCATGTGGGATATAATGGCACCATTAATAATTGGGGGAGAATTCATGATTTCATTGAAGTTTATCACCATTGTGTAAGATAACAAAAAAAATGGAAATGAAGAATGATTTCTAGCACATATACCATATTCTAGGCTAATACTCCGCTTTTTCCACTATGTACTTCATCCAGATTTCTAAGCACACTTTCTTGCTTCACAGTTTTCCTTGCTGCAAAGAAGTTGTGTTAGATCATTTGTTCTCCTAGAGACCCTAGAGACTGACACATAGGTACCACATTTGCATTCAATCTCTCAATTTACTTTTAATTTAAACATTAATGAGGAGATTTGGAAGGGAGTAGAGAAAAGCTCTAACTCAGCAGCCCAGCAGGACAAAGCACAAGCATGAAAGTCCAGGAATAGGCAGGAAGGAGGTGAGTATCAGTCATGTAAGGAAGGTTGTACTAGACAGAGAGGAGGATTGGATGAGTTAGAATTTCCAAACACTGTGTTCCTCTCTTTAAAAGCATCACTTTAAAGAGATTAATGACAATGGTGGTATGTGTGACTTGGTGTCATAAAACTTTGCAGCACCTTATCCTGTGTCTCAACTCTTTGTAGGACTACCCCACATGAGCTATCAGAAGTAGAAAGAAACATGGAGCCTGATACAGCTTTACAAAAGCATCAGAAACACTTTGTGTAATATCTTCCCTTCACAGGAGTCTCATTTGGACATGTTCATGGTCAAGCTAGAATCTACCCAAGTGTTAAGATGTCAGTGTGCCAATATCACAATTATTTTTGAGACAATAGTACTTGAAGGAGTCTTCTGAGTATATCAATTTGAATGTGCTTCAACCCAAACTGACAGAAAAAGAAAGCACAAAGAGAAGATGTTCTGCTTTTCTTACATCTGTGCATCATCTGTGACTTAAAAACCTTCCAGGACCCAGTTGTCTTCCTCTTTTCTCTCTCTTCTTCCTGGTACATTGGCAAACATCTCAATCAGCTCTTTGAATGCCTTTTGTACCAACTCTTCTTTTTCTCATGGGGATTAGGTTAGTCCTGGAAGCCAGACAATGCCATCATATCACCCTGTATGATTTTTTTTCACTTGTACTTGATGCAGTGGCCATTCTAAATTGGAATATTGATCATGATATTCTCCATCAAAAATTAACACATGCTGTGTTTCCCCTCCCTATGGCTTTGCTTTCTGAATAGCTGAGCAATAGGCATGTGCCATTTGAACATGTGCCAATAAATGTGAATAAAATGTGAAGTTTGTATATATTTTAAGCAGCATCAAATCTCAGAGAACTTTCATGCTTACATTCATATTAATTTTAGCTCTGCCTCCTTATCCAGGAGGATGAATTAACAGCTCTGGGCTACTCGGCATTTGAAAGCTTGAAATGCTGAAGGATGTGCAGACTTTTAAACTAGGAAAGCATTTGAGGTCTTGCAGTCCCCTGAGCCACACTTTTCATTGTCTGCTTATTGCTATCCTCCTGTGTTAACTAGGTCAGCTTGTACACCTGCACTCCTGCTTGATGCACACAAAGTCAACTTTTTATTGGACTTTAGGTCAGACATTTTTGGAAAAGGGAATCTTGATGATTTCCATGCAGGCCAATATGGACAGGTTCCACAGGGAACAGCCAGCAGGGAATGAAGATGAGGTTCCCAGAAAGGAAGAATTTGAGTTGTTAGGCGATTTGAGCATTCTGGACTATTGCAGTTGCCTCCTTAAGATGACCTGGAGCTGAGAGCACTGAGAGCTGTGATGGTGAAAGCTAGAACTTTGTACTCAAACCAACATATGAAGAGGCTTCCTTTAGAACATGGTCTTGAGTGATGGCTGCCTTCTGTGGGAAGCATGATTCTGGAGGGATCTGTGAGAGGCTTTTGGAGGTAGCATCCTGGGAAGCCAGCAGCGTTTTCCTGTTTCTGAAGAATGGATGGGCATGCCAAACTATTTTCTACATTTCTATCTATTTGTCAGCCATTGACAGGGCAAATGCATGTTTTGAGTCTTCAAGTAAATACATTTGACAGCTGTGGATCATCTCTAGATTTCTGTTTCACATAGGAACCATTTCACAATTCTCTTTATCACATCTCATCTGTCTTGTTGGGTTTTCCTCTAAATTTCCTGAAATGTATCTAACTTAACTATTGGGGAGGGGGGTGAATGTTATTTAAACAAAAAATATAAAAATTTTAGCCTACAGAAACTTGAACAATTACTTCTTTTCATTTAAAGCAACCTCAAACTTTCCATCCTTTCTAAACAGCCCAGGACCAGAAGGGTTTAGTGCAGAATTCTATCAGGCCTTCAAAGAAGACCAAATACCAATACTCTTCAAATTATTCCATAAAATAGAAACAGAAAGAACACTCTCAAATTCATTCTATGAAGCCACAACTATGTGTATACCTAAACCACACAAAGACCCAACAAAGAAAGCAAACTTCAGATGAATTTCCCTTATGAATATCAACGCAAAAATACTCAATAAATTCTTACAGACTGAATCCAAGAACACATCAAAATGATCATTCACCATGATCAAGTAGGTTTCATCCCAGGAATTCAGAGATGGTTCAATATATGAAAGTCCATCAGTGTAATTAATCCATTATATAAACAAACTCAAAGAAAATAAACCACATTGTCATCTCATTAGATGCTAAGAAAGCATTTGAAAAGATTCAACACCCCTTCCTGGTAAGTCTTGACCTATCAGGAAATCAAGGCCCATATCTAAACATAATAAAAGCAATATACAGCAAACCAGTAGCCAACATCAAACTAAATGGAGAGAAACTTGAAGCAATCCCACTAAAATGAGGGACTAGACAAGGCTTTCCATTCTCACCCTAACTGTTCAATATAGTACTTAAAGTCCTAGCCAGAGCAACTAGAAACAAAAGGAGGTCAAAGAGATACAAATTGGAAAGGAAGAAGTCAAAATATCACTATTTTCAGATGATATGATCTTACATAAACGATTCCAAAACTTCCACCAGAGAACTCCTAAAGTGGATAAACAACTTAAGCAAAGTGGCTGGATATAAAATTAACTCAACCAAATCAGTAGCCTTCCTCTACTCAACAGATAAACAGGCTGTGAAAAATTATGGAAATTACACCATTCACAATAGTCACAAATAATATTACATACCTTGGTGTGACTCTAACCAAGCAAGAGAAAGATCTGTATGACAAGAACATCAAGTTTCTGAAGAAAGAAGTCAAAGAAGATCTCAGAAGATGAAAAGAACTCCTATGCTCATGGATTAGCAAGATTAATATAGTAAAAATGATCATCTTACCAAAGCAATCTACAGATTCAATGCAATCGCCATCAAAAACCCAGAATAGTGAAAACTAATCTCAACAATAACAGAACAGGTGATTCTAGGGGAATCACCATCCCTGATATCAAGCAGAATTACAGAGGAATAGCGAGAAAAACTGCATTGTATTGATAAAGATGCAGGCTGGTAGATCAATGGAATAGAATTGAAGATCCAGAAATCTACCTACACCCTATGATCACTGATCTTTAACAAAGGAGATAAAAACTATTCAGTGGGAAAAAAAGACAGCATTTTCAAGAAATGGTGCTTGATCAATCTATGGCAGCCAGCATATAGAAGAATGCAAATTGATCCATTCTTATCTCCTTGTACAAAGCTCTAGTCCAAGTGGATCAACGACCTCCAAATAACAGCAGATACAATGAAATTAATAGAAGTGAAGTGTGGAAGAACCTTGAACACATGGGCACAGGGGAAAATTTCCTGAACAGAACATTAATGGTATATGCTATAAGATCAAGAATTGACAAATGGAACCTCATAAAATTGCAAAGTTTTCATAAGCCAAAGGACATTTTTGATAGGATAAAACAGCAAGAAACAGATTTGGAAAAGATCTTTACCAACCCTATATCCATTAAGGGCTAATATCCAATATATATACAAAGAACTCAAGAAGTTAAACTCCAGAGAACCAAATAACTCTATTAATATGGGGTACAGAGCTAAATTAATTCTCAACTGATGAATAATGAATGGCTGAGAAGCACCTAAAGAAATGTTTAGCATCCCTAGTTATTAGGCAAATGTACATCAAAAGGGCCCTGAGATTCCACCTCACTCCAGTCACAATGGCTAAGATAAAAAACTCAGGTGACAGCAGATGCTGGTGAGGATGTGAAGAATGAGGAATACTCCCTCATTGTTGGTGGGATTGCACTCTGGAAATCAATCTGGTGGTTCTTCAGAAAATGAGACATAGTACGAACTGAGGACCCAGCTATACCACTCCTGGGCATATAGACATAAGATGCTCCAACATACAACAAGAACATGTGCTCTACTATGTTCATAGAAGCCTTATTTATAGTAGTCAGAAGTTTAAAAGACCCAGATTTCCTTCAATAGAGTGACAAATACAGAAAAATTACTATGTTTACACAATGGAGTACTACTCAGCTACAAAAGCAATGCATTCTTAGGCAAATAGATGGAATTAAAAAATAACCTCCCTTCCAACGACTGGAATGAGCATGGGGACCCCAATGGTGGAGTTAGAGAAAGGACTGAAGGAGCTGAAGGGGTTTGAAACCCTGTAGGAAGAACAATATCAACCAACCCCTTTCCCTTCCCCAAGAGCTCCCAGGGACAAAACCACCAACCAAGGTGTACCCATGGAGAGACTCATGGCTCCAGCCACATATGTAGCAGAGGATGGCCTTGTCAGGCATCAATGGGTGGAGAGACCCTTGGTCATGGGAAGGCTCGAGGCCCTAGTGTAGGGGAACTTGAGGGCAGGGAGGCAGGAGTGGGTGGGTGAGTGGGAGAATACCCTCATAGAAGCTCAGGAAGGGGGATTTATATAGGGGGGTTCCAGAGGGGGAACCTGGGAAAGGGAATAACATTTAAATGTAAATAAAAAATATATCCAATTAAAAAGAAGAAAAAAATAAAAAAATAAAAGAAAATATCATCCTTAGGTACCCAGTCACAAAAGAACACACATGGTATGCACTCACTGATAAGTGGAAATTAGTCCAAAAACTTGGAATATCCAAGATACAATTTATAGACTACATGAAGCTTTCACTATTATTGTGTGGGGTGCAATGTGTGCTTTGAGCTTCATTAAAGTTTCTTTAATGAATGTGGGTGCCCTTGCATTCGGAGCGTAGGTATTCAGAATTGAGAGTTCATCTTAGTAGACTTTTCCTTTGACCAGTATGAAGTGTTGTGATGGTTCACATATGATTGGCTCAGGGAGTGACCCTATTAGGAGGTGTGGCCTTGTTGGAATAGGTGTGTCACTGTGGGTGTGGGCTTAAGACCCTCACCCTAGTTGCCTGAAAGATGGTCTTCCATTAGCAGCCTTCAGATGAAGATGTAGAACTCTCAGCTCCTTCTGCACCATGCCTGCCTGAATGCTGCCATATTTCTACCTTGATGATAATGGACTGAATCTCTGAACCTGTAAGCCAGTCCCAGTTAAATATTGTCATTTATAAAACTTGCATTGGTCATGGTGTCTGTTTACAGCAGTGAAACCCTAACTAAGACAAGTGTCCCTCCTTATATTTTTTGACAACTTTTTGTTGAAAGTCAATTTTATCTGATATAAGAATGGCCACTCCAGCTTGTTCCTTGGGACCATTTGCTTGGAAAATTGTTTTCCAACCTTTGACTCTTAAATAGTGACTGTCTTTGTCACTGAGGTGGGTTTCTTGTATGCAGCAAAATGTTGGGTCCAGTTTATGTATCTAGTGTGTTAGTCTATGTCTTTTTATAGGGGAATTGAGACAATTGATATTAAGAGATATTAAGGAAAAGTGATTGTTGCTTACTGTTATCTTCTTAGTTAAAGGTGAAATTCTGGTTGTGTATCTATCTTCTATTGGGTTTGTTGAAAGGTTACCTTGTTGATTTTTCTACAGTGTGGTTTGCTGCCTTGTGTTGGTATTTTCCACCCATTATCCTTTGCAGAGCTGGATTTGTGGAAAGATATTTTGTAAATTTGCTTTCGTCAAGGAATGTCTTGTTTTCTCCATCTATGATAATTGAAAGTTTTGCTGGGTATAGAAGTCTGGGCTGACATTTATGTTCTTGTAGGCTCTGTATGACATCTGCCCAGGCTCTTCTGGCTTTCATAATCTCTGGTGAGAAGTCTGGTATAATTCTAATAGGTCTGCCTTTATATGTTACTTGATCTTTTTATCACACTGCTTTTGATATTCTTTCTTTGTTTAGTGCATTTGATGTTTTGATTATTATGTGATCGGGAAGTATTTCTTCTCTGGTCTAATCTGTTTGGAGTTCTGTAGGCTTTTTCTATGTTCATGGGCATCTCTTTCTTTAGGTTAGGGAAGTTTTCATCTATAATTTTGTTGAAGATATTTACTGGGCCTTTAAGATGTAAATACTTGCTTTCTTCTATACCTATAATCCTTAAGTTTGGTCTTCTCATTGTGTCCTGGATTTCCTGGGTTACAAGCTTTTTGCATTTTGCATTTTCTTTCACTGTTGAGTCAATGTTTTCTGTGGAATCTTCAGCATCTGAGATTCTTTCTTCCATCTTTTGCATTCTGCTGTTGATGCTTGCATCTATGACTCCTGAATTCTTTCCAAGGTTTTCTATCTCCAGTGATGTCTCACTTTGTGATTTCTTTCTTGATTCTATTTCCAGTTTCATATCCTGGATAGTTTTGTTCAGTTATGGTCTGTGAATTGTATCTTGGGTAATTTTACCCAAAGTGTGGATTCTTCAGTTCTTCTTAGAAGGGGAAACAAAATTCTCATTGGACAAGTTGTGAAGCAGAGGCTGAAGGAAAAGTCATCCAAAGACTGCTCCACCTGGGGATTCATCCCATATGTAGACACCAAACCCACACATTAGTGCAGATGCCAGGAAGTGCTTGCAACAGGAGCCTGATATACTATCTCCTGGGAGGCTCTGCCAGAGCTTGACAAATGCAGAGGCAGATGCTCACAGTCAACCATCGGACTGAACTAATGGAAGTGTTAGAGAAAGGAGTAAAGAAGCTGAAGGTGTTTGCAATCCATAGGAAGAACAACAATATCAACTAACCAGACACCCTCATTGACTAAACCTCCAATCAAAGAGTACACATGGAGGGACCCAAGGCTCCAGCTGCAGCAAAGTATGGCCTTGTCGGACATCAATGTGAGGAGAGACCCTTGGTCCTGGGAAGGCTCTATGCCCCAGTGTAGGGGAATGCCAAGATGGGAAGCTTGGGATGGGTAGGTGGGTCTGGGAGTATCCTCATAGGAATAGGGAGAGGGAGGATGGCATGGGGGGTTCAGGAGGGGAAACCAGGAAAGGGGATAACATTTGAGAAGTAAATAAATAAATATCTAATAAAGCAAAGAAAGAAAGAAAGAAAGAAAGAAAGAAAGAAAGAAAGAAAGAAAGAAAGAAAAGAAAAGAAAAAGAAAGGAAAAGAAAAGAAAAGAAAAGATGATCCTTGGAAAGGAAAGGATAGAAAATAAAGTTAGCTATACATGTGGGTGGTGCCTCTATTCCATAGAATTCAGAAGGACTTCAGTTTTCTTTTCTTTGTAAACAGTCCTAAGTGATCCATGAAGATATAAGTATTGTAGTTTGTGTGGAAAAAACACAAAAAATTATGTAACTCATTGAAACTTTGCATGATTAAGAAAAATGTAGTACCAGTGGAAGGACAAGTTGTATGCTTCCCCTTTTGCCTCCTCTTTTAGGTTTATGATTCCTCAATGGAGGTCTTTTTATGCATCATATTTAATAAAAATATTTTTCACTAAAAACACAGAATTTTATTAGGTAATTTAAATTTGATGTTTCTTTCATTTTACAGACTTTTTTCATTATTACATATCTATGAAAAGCAATGTACCACTGAACTAATAAAAAGATATAATTTTCACTCTACAGTGCCCCAGCAAAGCTGCTATAGAATGCTGCATCCATTTATTTTAATTTCTTCTGTATTTTAAAGTATTTGAAAATACAAGGTTGGAGACTCATGAAGCTTAGGAAAGTAGGAGCTACAAGTTAGGTTGGCAACTTACTTCTTGAAAACAAGTAGTTTCAGGGGGATTCCCATATATGAAAATATGTGGGCATTCATGTAGCTATGAATGTAGAACATGTGTTTAGCTATGCATGTAGGAAGTGCCAGTAGCTATGACCAAGTGTGCATCTAGAATCATTTTATTTCTCTAACTCCTTATATTGAAAAATACTCTGAATTTTCAAACCCAGAATCCTCTTTATGAAATTAACAGTGTTCTTTTGTGTTTCCAAATGTTGCTTTTCGGGGGTGTCTATTATGACAGTTTTGTTCTGATTCAATCTATAACTGATTACACTTTAGTGTTATTTTGCAGGATAAAGCAATAAAGACA
Organism: Apodemus agrarius; assembly: GCA_964023405.1. Lineage (NCBI taxonomy): Eukaryota > Metazoa > Chordata > Mammalia > Rodentia > Muridae > Apodemus > Apodemus agrarius. The sequence continues at coordinate 156,785,085 of OZ030009.1, forward strand.
ATGTTGAGTAGAAGTTGTGGGCAGTATCCTCATGTGTGCATGTATTATAAGGAAGCACCAGCAGCTTTTTCTGATGAGCACCTTTTATGACAAAGTTGATAACATTTCTTATCTTAACAGTTTGCTAACATTTTTAAATTAAGGTTGAATCCAGTATGTTTTCAAGTTCTTTATGTACGGAGATTACAATCATTATCCACTTTATTTTATTAGTGAACAAAATTACATTAGGGGGTTCTGAATGAAAAAGATTTTACTCAGGGTATTTAATTTCTCTCTCTTTTGCTGGATTTTGATTTTCAACTGTAAGTTAATTTAAAAGATATTCTTACCGTTCTATTCTGTGAAGTTGTGAAGTTAATTTCTTTCTTCTTCAGTTCCTTCAGAATGCATTTATAACTTAGAATCTAAGGATAAACATTGTTTTCACATTCTTTTTATGCTCACACTTAATTTACATTTTAAGTGGATTTTCCACACAGCTCTCCTTAGATCCTTCTACCTTATGTTTCTGTTATTAGCTTTCTAAATCTCTGGACAGCTGCTCACTGGCTACCAATGGAATGTGAATACCACATCTGGTAATAGATCACTCACGTGTCCCACCAAGCATTCTTCAAGTTTTGTTTCTTTGGACCTTTACTTTCTGTCTTTCTACCAGACTTGTGAGTAGATTTGTTACATTATGATAGTCCACTTATACTCTATTATTTACGTCAAAATATCATTCTGAACTTGAACTAAATCAGACCACTGTGGTCCCTCCATGTGTACTCTTTGGTTGGTGGTTTAGTCCCTAGGAGCTCTGGGGATACTGCTTAGTACATATTATTGTTCCTCCTGCAAGGCTGCAAACCTCTTCAGCTCCTTGGGTCCTTTCTCTAGCTGCTCCACTGGGGAACCTATGCTCAGTCTATTGTTTGACTCTGAGACATGGGTATTTTGATCTACATTCCAATAAGGATCAAAGTATCCACACTTTGGCCTTCAATCTTCTTGAGCTTCATGTGGTTCTGTGAGTTGTATCTTGGGTATTCGAAGCATTTGGGATAATATCCAGTTATCAGTGAGTGCAAACCATGTGTGTTCTTTTGTGATTGGGTTACCTCACTCAGGATCATATTTTGTGGCTCCATCCATTTTCCTAAGAATTTCATGAATTCATTGTTTTTAATAATAGCTGAGTAGTACTCCATTGTGTAAATGTACCACATTTTCTGTATCCATTCCTCTGTTGAAGGACATCTTCCAGCTTCTGGGTATTATAAAGAAGGCTGCTATGAACATAGTGGAACATGTGTCCTTATTACATGTTGCAGCATCTTCTGGGTATATGCCCAGGAGTTGTATAGCTAGGTCCTCAGGTAGTGCTACATCCAATTTTCTGAGGAACCACAAAACTGACTTCCAGAGTGGTTTTACCAGCTTGCAATCCCACCAGCAATCGGGAAGTGTTCTTTCTGCACATCCTCTCCAGCATTTGCTGTCCCTAGAGTTTTTGATCTTAGCAATTCTCACTGGTGTGAGGTGGAATCTCAGGGTTTTGATTTGCATTTCCCTGATGATTAATGATGCTGAACATTCTTTAGGCATTTCTCATCGATCCAGTATTCCTCAGTTGAGAATTCTTTGTTTAACACTGTATCACATTATTTTATAGGGTTATTTGGTTTTCTGGAGTCTAACTTCTTGAGGTCTTTTTATATATTGGATATTAGCCCTCTATCGGATAGATGATCGGTAAAAATATCTTCCCAATCTGTTGGTTGCCATTTTGTCCTATTGACGGTGTCCTTTGCCTGACAGAACCTTTGAAATTTGTGAATTCTTGTTCTTAAAGCATAAACTATTGGTATTCTGTTCAGGAAAATCTCTCCTGTACCCATATGCCCCAGGTTCTTTCCCACTTTCTCTTCTATTAGATTCAGTGTATCTGGTATTATGTGGAGGTTCCTGATCCACTTGGACTTGAACTATGTACAGGGAGATAAGAATGGATCAATTTGCATCCTTCTACATGTTGACTACCAGTTGACCTGGCACCATTTGTTGAAAATGCAGAGAAAGTTTTGCTATCCTGAGTTTTTTGTTATTCCAAATGATGTTGGAAATTTCTCTTTCTAACTCTACAGAGAATTGATTTGAAATTGTGATGGGGATTACATTGAATCTGTAGATTGCTTAAGCAAGATGGCCATTTTTACTATATTGACCCTGCCAATCCATGAGCATGGGAGATCTTTCCATCTTCTGAGATTTTCTTCAATTTCTTTCTTCAGAGACTTAAAATTCTTGTCATACAGATCTTTCACTTGCTTGGTTAGAGTTACACCAAGGTTTTTATATTATTTTTGACTATTGTGAAAGGTGTCATTTCCCTAATTTCTTTCTCAACCTCTTTATCCTTTGAGTATAGGAAGGCTACTGATTTGTTTGAGTTAATTTTATATCCAGCCACATCGCTGAAGTTATTTATCCAGTTTAGGAGTTCTCTGGTGGAATTTTTTGGGTCACTTAAGTATAATATCATATCATCTGCAAATAGTGATACTTTGACTTCTTCCTTTCCAATTTGAGTCCCTTTTACTTTCTCTTGTTGTCTAACTGCTCTGGCTAGGACTTTAAGTACTATATTGAATAGTTAGGGACAGAGGAGACAGCCTTGTCTAGTCCCTGATTTTAGTGGGATTGCTTCAAATTTCTCTCCATTTTGTTTGATGTTGGCTACTGGTTTGCTTTATGTTGCTTTTTACTATGTTTAGGTATGGGCCTTGAATTCCTGATCTTTTCAAGATTTTTATCAGGAAGGGATGTTGTACTTTGTCAAATGCTTTCTCAGCATCAAATGAAATGTTCCTGTGGTTTTTTTTCTTTGAGTTTGTTTATATAGTAGATTGCATTGATGAATTTCACTATAATGAACCATCCCTCTACCCCTGGCATGAAGACTACTTAATCATGGTGGATGATCATTTTGATGTGTTCTTGGATTTGGTTGTCAAGAATTTTATTGAATATTTTTGCATCAATATTCATAAGACAATTGGTCTAATGTTCTATTTCTTTGTTGAGTCTTTGTGTGGTTTAGATATCAGAGTAATTGTGGCTTCATAAAATGAATTGGGTAGTGTTCCATATGTTTCTATTTTGTGGAATAGTTAGAAGAGTGCTGATATTAGGTCTTCTTTGAAGGTCTGATAGACCTCTGCATTACACCCATCTGTTTCTGGGCTTTTTTTTTTTTTTTTTTTTTTTTTTTTGGTTGGGAGACTATTAATGACTGCTTCAATTTCTTTAGGGGTTATGGGATTGATTAGATCATTTATCTGATCCTGATTTAGCTGGTATCTGTGTAGAAAATTGTCCATTTCAACTAGACTTTTCACTTTTGTTGAATATAGGCTTTCATAGTAGGATCTGACGATTGTTTTCGATTTTCTCAGTATCTGTTGTTATGTCTCCTTTTTCATTTCTGAATTTTCTGATTTGCATACTGTCTCTGTGCCCTCTGGTTAGTTTTCTAAGTGTTTATCTATCTTGTTGGTTTTTTCAAAGGACCAGCTCCTAGGTTGTTTGATTCTTTGTATAGTCCTTTGTGGTTGTACTTGGTTGATTTCAGCCTTGAGTTTGATTATTTCCTGCCATCTACTCCTCTTGGGTTTATTTGCTTCTTTGTGTTCTTGAGCCTTCAGATGTGCTATCAAGCTGTTAGTGTATGCTCTTTCCAGTTTCTCTTTAGAGAAAGCCATTCAGAGGTTTGAGTTTTCCTCTTAGCTCTGATTTTATTGCTTCCCATTAGTTTGGGTATGTTTTGTCTTCATTTTCATTAAATTCTAATTATTTCTTCCTTGACCAAGTTATTGTTGAGTAGTGTATTGTTCAGTTTCCATGTGCATGTGGGCTTTCTGCTGTTTTTGTTGTTATTGAAGATCAGCCTTAATTTGTGGTGATCTGATAGGGTTCATGGAATTATTTCGATCTTCTTTTATCTGCTGAGGCTTGTTTTGTGGCAAAGTATATGGTCAATTTTGGAGGTGGTATCTTGAGGTGCTGAGAAGAAGGTATATTCTTTTGTTTTAGGATAAAATGTTCTATAGATATCTGTTAAATCCATTTGATTCATAACTTCTGTTAGTTTCCCTGTTTCCCGGTTTAGCTTGTGTTTCCCTGATCTGTCCATTGGTGAGAGTGGGGTGTTGAAATTTCCCACTATTATTGTGTGGGGTACAATGTGTGCTTTGAGCTTTCCTAAAGTTTCTTTTATGAAAGTGGGTGCCCTTGTATTTGGAGCATATATGTTCAGAATTGAGTGTCATCTTGTTAGATTTTTCTCTTGACGAGTAGCAAGTTGTCCTTCCTTATCTTTTTTGATTAGGATGAAAGTTGATTTTATTCGACATTATGACTACACCAGCTTGTTTCTTGGGACCATTTGCTTGGGAAAATAGTTTTCCAGCATTTTCCTCAGAGGTAGTGTCTGTCTTTTTGTCTGAAGTGAGTTTCCTGTATGCAGTAAATTATTGGGTACTGCTTATGTATCCAGTCTGTTAGTCTATATCTTGTTATTGGAGAATTGAGTCCATTGATATTAAGAGATATTAAGGAGAAGTGATTGTTGATTCCTGTTATTTTTGTTATTAGAGGTAGAATTATGTTTGTGTGGTTCTCTTCTTTTTGATTTGTTAAAAGAAGATTAATTTCTTGCTTTAGTTTCCCTCTTTTGTTGGTGTTTTCCATTCATTATCCTTTGAGGGACTGGATTTATGGAAAGATATTGTGTAAATTTGTTTTTTTTCCTGCAATACCTTGGTTTCTTAATCTATGGTAATTTAGAGTTTTGGTGGGTATAGTAGCCTGGGTTCGCATTTGTCTTCCCTTATGGTCTGTATGACATCTGCCCAGGTTCTTCTGCCTTTCATAGTCTCTGGTGAGAAGTCTGGTGTAATTCTGATAGGTCTACCTTTATATGTTACTTGACCTTTTCCCTTACTGTCTTTAATATTCTTTCTTTGTTTAGTGCATTTAGTGTTTTAATTTTTATATGACACGAGGAATTTCTTTTCTGGTCCAATTTATTTGGAGTTCTGTATGCTTATTATATGTCCATGGGCATCTCTTTCTTTATGTTAGGCAAGTTTTCTTCTATAATTTTGTTGAAGACATTTACTGGCCCTTTAAGTTGGAAATCTTCACTCTCTTCTATACCTATAAATCTTAGGTTTGGTCTTCTCATTTTGTCCTGGATTTCCTGGATGTTTTGAGTCAGGGGCTTTTTTTTGCATTTTGCATTTTCTTTGACTGTTGTATCAATGTTTTCTATGGTATCTTCTGCATCTGTGATTCTTTTCTATCTCTTGTATTCTGTTGTTGATGCTTGCATCCATGACTCCTGACTTCTTTCCTAAGTTTTCTATATCCAGAGTTGTTTCCCTTTGTGATTTCTGTATTGTTTCAACCTCCATTTTTAGATCCTGGAGGGTTTTGTTCAATTCTTCCACCTGTTTTGTTGTGTTTTCCTGTAGTTCTTTGTGGGCTTCTCCCTGTTTGTTTGTGTTCTCCTGTATTTCTTTAATGGAGCAATTTATGTCCTTCCTGAAGCCTTCTATCAGCATCATGAGCTGTGATTTTAAAACCAAATCTTGCTATTCTGGTGTGTGAAGGTATTCAGGACTTGCTGTTGTGGGAGAATTTGGTTTGAATGGTGCCATATTGTCTTGATTTCTTTTAGTAATGTTCCTAAGTTTGTCTTTTGCCATCTAGTTATCTCTGGTGTTAGTTGGTCTTGTTGTCTCTGGTTGATGCTTGTGTCTCTTGCAGGCCTACAAGCTTCAGCAACCATGGGTGACAGGCTGTCCCCTGGCACAGAGTGCTGTGGCTAAGCCCAGTTTTAGGGTGCAGATGAAGCTTGGAAGGACTCTGTACCTGCTGCTCTACCACTCCTGTGTTCCCAGTGCTCCTGACCATACCTGCTTGCTCAGTTGCTGGGGAGAAAATGGTTAGCTTGGTTTGAATGGTGCCATATTGTCTTGATTTCTTTTAGGAATGTTCCTAAGTTTGTCTTTTGCCATCTAGTTATCTCTGGTGTTAGTTGGTCTTGTTGACTCTGGCTGATGCTTGTGTCTCATGCAGGCCTACAAGCCTGTCTCAGCAACCCTGGGTGACAGGCTGTCGCCTGGCACAGAGTGCTGTGGCTAAGCCGAGTTCTAGGGTACAGATGAAGCTTGGAAGGACTCTGTACCTGCTGCTCTACCACTCCTGTGTTCCCAGTGCTCCTGGCCGTACCTACCTGCTCAGTTGCTGGGGAGAAAATGGTCAGCTTGGTTCATTTGTAAACAACAGTATTATACTTCAATGCCAAGGTTGGGAATTCCTAGACTCTGAACTGTTCTCCAACACCCTTCCCTCTTTCCCCTCTTCCTCTGCTTTCCCCTCCCTCTCTTTAACTGATTATATGAATGTTCTATAATATGTAAACATGGATTAAAGGAAAGGAAGCAATGCAGCAAAATCATGTATTGAAAGAGTCTAAATAACTTTTAAATATAACCAGTGAACTCTGGACACTTGCTTTACACACAATCTTAGGATTTATTAAATCTAAGAAATTAGAGTTCATGATAGACAGCTCCAGTCTTATGGAAATTGATTTCTCATAATTGAGTCTTCTTTCAGAGCCTGGGGTCTTAGAAATAAACTAGTCATCTGAAGCAGCAAAGAGAAATTTATTAAAGATCCACATACACTGGTGTTGCATAGCTCCTGTGATTGGTTGAGTTCTCCTGTGCAATATCCTCATTGGCACAAAGATCTCAGCCTCCAATGTTTCTGCAGGAACAGCAGGATTCTGTATTAAAGCAGCATTTGCAATTGCATCAGATTCAGAGTCTTCTCATGCTCTAGGCTCACTTCAAAGGGCAGATTTATATATTGATCAGCTTATCAGTACACAATAATTCTCAAAGCCAAGAGTGCCTCTCTCTCTCTCTCTCTCTCTCTCTCTCTCTCTCTTAAATTATGTAGACAAAGTTACTTTGCTATAGGCTGCCTGGTTATTCCACTTCTAGGACACACTGATTGATTTTAAACAACATGAAACTTTTTTTTCTGGTAAATTATTTTTGCTACATATTATGATAAATGTGTCCATTCTTTCTATGGACAGTAGGCATTTGCATTTGTGCTTTGGTTCCCATCATCCATGTAGAATGAGAAGCCTATTAATGATAACACCCCTCACTGTCTTCTCTACTTCTCAAGATTCAGAAAGTGCAGAGTTTGTTAAAGAGACTTTGTTGGAGGTATTTCTCAATACTCTTAAAGAAAATGTGGCTCTGGGTCTTTCTAGAGTAAGAATGTGCATTAGTATGCAATTTTCACATGATAAATTTATTCTTACCTTTCTACTCTTTGAGATTTCTTTTCCCTGTGTTATGATATATCAGAATCTTAACTTCAGTGGGTGCATCTCTGCCATATGGGTAGCATTTTATGGGCAGTGTTCTGTCTTCTTCCATGTCCGTAATCCAGCCCAGTCTGATGATAGGTTGCATGTGTTTTGGTCTGTCATGCTCAGAATCAAATTCAACACCTACTTTCCAGATTTTTGTCAAAATTCACTAATGATAGCTCATAGAGTGTAAGCTGTCTTCTTCCTCTAGGGTGAAACTCTTATCTCCCAGGAGTAAGCCAATACTTGACTATGGAAAAGTATTTGTAACTGGGCAGGACTTAAGGAAAATAGCTATCTTTTTTTAAGCCAACTGATTTCATGAATGTTCCCCCTTCCCTCACTAGGCAGTCATTGAGAAAAGGCTGTTATGCTCAGACAAAGAGGGCACACTGACTCTTTTGATAGAGAACCCCAGGGAAGCTTGGAGGACCATGACTTTAGATTATTTTCAGTCTTTTCAAACATCTCAATCTGAACCACAGTTACCCAATAATTCTAAATCAATGCAAAAACTATCATATTTAGTGAATAAATGAACATAGAATGTAATTTAGATTTACAAATTCATCTTGAATTGTAATATAGCAGTGTAATATAAATTTGCAAATTTAAACATTGAGATTGGGTTATCTGTGAAGTCATATCTATAGTTAGAAGTGACAAAAGATAATTTTATGGGTGCAGTTGAAACCATAGTGACTTGCAGTAAGAGTCTGAAACCAGTTAAGTGGCAATTTAGTGTTTTTATCATCACCATGTCTGCAGTAATATCCAAGTGTCATAGGCATTTGGTTCTCTATGGTACTGAATTCCTTAAGTACTTCATCCATATGCTAGTTAGCTTTTGTCAACCTGAAACAAACTATTGTCACCTGGGAATAGAGAAGCTCAAATGAGGATTTGCTTTCATCAGATTGGTCTGTGGGCATGACGGTAGGTAATTTTCTTAATTGATTATTGATATTAGTGGTGCCATCTCTAGGCAGGTGGGTCTGGCCTATGTTAGAAAAGGAACTGTGCAAGCCAGAGAGATCAAACCTTTAGTTTCTGCCTTGAACAACTACTCTGTTTTCCCTTGGTGATGGACTGTACAGGGTAAGATGAAATCAACCGTTTCCTCCCCAAGTTGGGATTGGTCAGTGTTTTATCACAGCAACAGAAAGCAATAAAGAGCAACATAATCAAATGTGATGATGGTACTGTTAATCAGGATGCCTCTTCATATCATATATGTCAGCATTGTAATTTTCACTGGCTGAGATGCAGACATTATTCCTCAAGACCTAACTTCCAATATTCATCTCTAAAAGTCTTGATCCTAAACACTGAATCTTTTAAGAGACAGTTGGAAAACAGAAATGCCGTTTTCTGTTTCAGAAGAAGAAGATATGTATAGAGAGCTAAGGGACTAGGATTCGAAGGACTGGAGAAAAAAAGAGACAACTGATGAGACATAGCAAACAGCTTCAAGGAAGAGTTGACTTTGGAGTCACTGGCCAAGTATAGAGAGAAGGGTAATCAAAATCTGTGGCTGGCAGATGATTCAGTTAGTAAAGGGCACATTATGAGTTGGGGTTAATATTGACCAACTTGACACAATCTGGAATTACCAGAGACAAACATGCTGGCCATGTCTGGGATTGCAAAGATTGGGTTTATTGAGATAGGAAGCCTCATCCTAATGTGGACGGCACTATTCTATTGACTGGGGTCCCGGTCTTCATAGAGGAAGGGAACTGGGCTCTAGTCATTCAGGATTCAACATGAGCAGCCTCGCACTCTTGCTTCTACACCTTCTGTCATAACAAGCTGCATCCTCAAACAGGACCAAAATAAACCCATTCTCCCTTAAGTTACTTTGGTCATGTGCTTTGTGATAGCAAGAAGAAAATTAACATATACTACATAAACACAATGACCTGAGTTCAGTCTCCAGCACCCAGGTAGAATTCTGACAGGCTTGCACAAAGCTGCAAGCCTACCACTGTGATTTGAAAATAGCACAGTCCCAGGAGCTTGCTCATCACCAGTCTACCTAACTGAATCATGGGGCTCCAGGGATATTTGAGAATCCCCATATCAAAAAATAATGTGGACAAGATTAATGGCATGTACCCATGCATATGCACACACCACAAGACTACTCACATGCACACATAAATTCATGTATACACAAAAACAGGACTTCACATGTACACACGTACTTATTCATACACATACACCTGTACACATGCAGGCATGCATGCATGCATGCACACATACACATGAGTGCACACAGATACAAACTGAGGTGGGGAGAGCTTAGCTTCTCAGAGAAAAGTCCCCTCTGCTGAGAAATAAGCTGCCTTACATGGTGCTGTATCTCAGCGGGCTTAGAGTTGAGATGAATTCCCCAAGAGTCTAAAGACACTACAGATGAGAAAAGTCAGCCAAGAGATCATATGGACAGGGATAACTGAGCACAGGATGCAGCAAACCCCTCCTCTTGTCTTGACATTTCCAGTTGTGCTTGCCTGCTCTTATTTTCATAATGGTAATTTCTAACTGGTAAAAGAAATTAAGTATGTGGAGCCACACCATCTTATGTGTATTACGAAGTATGGAAATGTGAACTTAACTAAGACATAATAATTTCATAAACAGAACATGGACATCCTCTTTGACTTGAGTTTGGTGGAGAAAGGGGTAGAGTTGAATGAAATACAGTTCTGTATCATAGGCAGTCTCTCAAAAGCAGTGACTATTGTGATAATATTGACAGGAACAGTTAGGTTTCTCTAAGCAAATCCTGTGCAGATGGGCATGGGGCCTTAATTGTCAGTGAGATTTGCTTCCCGTTCATTGCAGCTTTAATGCATTTTAGTGACACCCAGAGCTGCCTCATTCATATCTTATACTTGTTAATTTAGTAATAGTATTTATTTCATATTCCTAAGTCACAATAACACATTTACCTGCATATGGATACATATTTAAGTAATTTTTATATTTATTTTGAAATAATTTTGTAAATTTATTGTCCAGTCAGCAGTATTAGTATATCATATGTTAAAATGAGAATTACCATGGAACATTATATCATTATTCAAATAACAGGTTGTAATTTTTCTTGATGAAGCAATGGGCATAGTGTAAAATTATTGATGTATAGGTTTTGCTTCTATTCCTGGTGTGTTAATACACACGTGGCTAACAAAGGATAGAAACTCTGTCTTTAATACTTAATTTTTTTTCTTATAGGATGTACTTTAAAATAAAGATTTCCCCATTGCTGAGAATGGCACAGCATTTGTAAATCAGTTTTATTATTTATATGAGATTTTATTTATTTGTTTAAATTAACCAGCCATGGATATTTTTTGAGGCTTTGGCTATCCATTAAATGTGATGGAAGACACCAATCTTTTCTACAAATAGTCAATGAGCTTTGAGAATGGAAGAGTAACTATTGGAGGATATCAAATAACTTCCAAATCATTAGCATCTTTCTCTGTAGACTATAGAGAGTTCCTAAGTGACCCCTTATAACACACTGAAAGTAATTGTCCTTGTTGCCTTTTCAAAAATAAAGGCTGTAGGCTCAAAGAGGTGCAATAATTAACTTGAGATCACTTCCAGATGCTAAAACTAGGACTTCGCTTTGGAAGGAAGGTTTTGGCCTTCATAATTGAAAACTGTCCTAATGAAAGCTTCTTTTCTCGCTAGAAATATAACATTAAGAATTGCATTTAGTCACAATGGCTAAGATCAAAATCTCAGGAGAGAGCAGGTACTGTAGGGGATGTGGAGAAGAGGAACACTCCTCCAGTGCTGGTGGGATTGCAAGCTGGTAAAACCACTCTGGAAATCAGTCTGGCGGTTTCTCAGAAAGTTGGGCATGACACTTCCAAAGGACCCTGCTATGCCACTCCTGGGCATATACCCAGAGGATTCCCCAGCATGTAATAAGGACGCATGCTCCACTATGTTCATAGCAGCTCTATTTATAATAGACAAAAGCTGGAAAGGACCCAGATGTCCCTCAACAGAGGAATGGATACAGAAAATGTGGTATATTTACACAATGGAATACTACTCAGCTATTAAAAACAAAGAATTCACGAAATTCTTAGGCAAATGGGTGGGACTGGAAAATATCATCCTAAGTGAGGTAACCCAATCACAAAAGAACACATATGGTATGCACTCACTGATAAGTGGATATTAGCTCAGAAACTCAGAATATCCGAGACAAAATTCACATATCAAATGATGCTCAAGAAGAAGGAAGGAGAGGCCCCTGGTCCTGGAAAGGCTTTATGAAGCAGTGAAGGGGAAAACCAGGACAGGGAAGTGGGAGGGGGTTGATTGTGGAACAGGGGGAGGGGAGAGGGCTTATGGGACTTCCGGGGAGTGGGGAACCAGGAAATAGGAAATCATTTGACATGTAAATAAAGAATATATCTAATAAATAAAAAAAGAATTGCCTTTAGGGCTTGGGTAATGGTTTAGTCAGTGAGGAACCTACCTTGAAAGAATGAAGATGAGCTTTGATCCTGCAAACTTGTGTAGAAGGCTGGATTTAATAGTGTGCACTCGTGAGCCTGAAATCCAGGAATGATGAGATGGGAGATGGAGACAGATAGATCCCTGGAAGCTCATCAGATGGCTAGTCTGGCCCACGTGATAACAAAAGGGGAATATATGTCTGGTGATCAGCGCAGACTGGATTATCCTCTCTGTGTATGTCTATATGTGCATGTTTATGTGTGTGTTTGTGTGTTTGTGTGTTTGTGTGTGTGTGTGTGTGTGTGTGTGTGTGTGAGTGTGTTTCTAAGAAGATTCTGTAAGAATGACATGGGTAATAGTGCAAAACCAGTTGTCCCACTGTTATCTTTCCATATAGGAAATGATACTGCAGACTCAGATTTAGTGAGGGGTCATAGGATGTCCTCACATTATAGCAGAGCTGCATCTGCAATGCTATCTCTACTTCTTAAGTGGAATTGGGTTTATATAAAAGAAAATTTATTTATGTGCAGTATTTTGATACAGGAAATTAAGTTTTTGACATGCGCTTTGCCTACCTCTTGTTAGAGCTCAAAAGTTTTCAAATATTTGGGTCGATCAATCTTATTGATAAAAATATTTGTATATGCAAACAATACTAATGTGTATATTTAAATTATATAACTATAAAACTGCAGTAATATGTTTTACACGTGATAAACAGCATATCAATAAGAATATAATAAAAGCATAAAACAAACATAAAGCTGAGTGTAAGTCCACATATATCTTTCTAGTCTCTACAAGATGGCTGTGTGAACTCCTCTGGGAAATGATTCAGTGGGCATGCACAATCATTATGGAGGTGTTCAAGTGCTTTATTTTCTGTTTACATTGATATTGTTAATTTTGTCAAGCCCTTAAAAAGATGATTTAAGACAAGATAATCAAAGCAATATTCAACAAGCCAATAGCCAACATTGAGCTAAATGGAGAGAAACTTAAAAACAATTCCACTAAAACTAGGAGCAAGAAAAGGCTACTGACTCTCTCCTTATCAATTCAATATAGTGCTTGAAGTCCTAGCCAGAGCAATAAGACAACTAAAAGAAATAAAGTGGCTACGAATTGGAAAAGAAGACCTTGAGCTATTGTTATTTGCCAATGAGATGATAGTATATATGTGGGACCCCAAAAATTCCACCATAGAACTTCTACAACTGATAAACAACTTCAGCAAAGTGGCTGGGTACAAAATTAATTCAAAGAAGTCTCTATCCCTCCTTTATACAAATGATAAACTGGTCAAGAAGGAAATTAGGAAAACAACATCCTTTACAAGAACTACTAATAATATAAAATATCTTGAAATAATTCTAACCAAGCAAATGAAAGATCTGTATGACAAGAACTTCAATCTCCTTAAAAAAGGAATTGAAGAAGATATCACAATATTGAAAGATCCCTCATGCTCCTGGATAGGTAGAATTAACATAGTGAAAGTGGCCATCTTACTAAAGGCAATCTATAGATTCAAAGCAATCCTCATCAAAATTACAACACAATTTTTATAGATATTGAAAGAGCCATTCTCACCTTCATATGGAAAAATAAAAAAATCAAGATAGCAAAAACAATTCTGAACAATAAAAGAACTTTTGGAGGAATCACCACACCTGACCTCAATCCATACTTCAAGCAATAGTGATAAAAAAAGTTGTGACATTAGAATAGAAACAGAGATATTCATCAATCGAATAGAATCAAGGACCAGCAATAAACTTACACACCTATAGCTACTTGATTTTTGATAAAGAAGCTAAAACCATACAATGGAACAAAAACATCTTTAAGAAATGGTGCTGGCCTAAGTAGATCTCTACATGTAGAAGAATTAAAATGGACACATACTTATCATCCTGCACATAACTCAAGTCCAAGTGAATGAAGGTTCTCAACATAAAACCAGATGCACTAAACCTCATGGAAAGAGAAAACCCTTGAAGGCATTGACACAAAAGGAAAATTCCTGAACAGAACCCTAATGGCTCAGATTCTAAGATCAACAAATAGGACCTCATGAAACTGAAAGCTTCTATAAGGCAAAGGACACTGTCAATAGGACAGAACAGTAGCCTACAGATTGGGAGAGGATCTTCATAAACCCTATATCTGACAGAGAGCTTATATCCAAAATTAATAAAGAACTCACAAAGTTAGACACCAACAACCCAAATATACCAATTAAAAAATGGGGCACAGAGCTAAACAGAGAATTCTCAAGGGAGGAATCTCAAATGGCCAAGCAGCACTTTGAGAAATGTTCAGAGTCCTTAGTTTTCAGGGAAATGCAAATCAAAACAACTCTGAGATTTTATTTTATACCAGAAACTACTTATCATCACATTTTAGCATGATCCACTGGATTCCTACCATCAGGATTTATCTATCTCATGAGCACTTATCATGTACCTACCATTGAATTGCATGCTTTATGCTGCCAAGAGTCTAGCTAGAGTTGCGCATGTCTTGTCTTAAGGTAGTATGTCAACACATTATTCTGTATGATCCAGTAGTGAAATTAATGAACTTTACCTAAGGCTTGTAGATGTTGTTTAGGTTGAGACCTGATACAACTGATTTGAAATTACACTGATTTATTTCTTGGTTAATTTGTTTAACAAATATTTTTAAAAATTAAGGCATTTAAATTATTTTTAAAAATTCTCAGTTTTCCATGTTGTATGATTGAATGGTAATAATATGATGTCAATATCTTCCTGGCATTATTGGTGGGATTTAATTTAAGTTTTTGCTCGAACTAAGGAGCAGCCTACCTTAGGACACTATCTATGCTATGGTGAGCAAAGCAGAAACAGCTGTCTCCGGAATGCCATCGACTCTGCCATCAACAAGCTTGCAGAGACTGTGCATGCTGGGACTTTCCAGCTAAACAAGTCAGTACATCTTCTTACTTATGCAAGTCAGTATTGTGTTTGCTGTGTCTTTCAAATCTACACATCTTAAATAGTAATGTAACATAATGTAAACAGCAAATGTAACATAAGCAAGTTGGGAGATGAATGATTGAAAGACTGGGATGCCTTTGTTCATTTTATAAAAGCCACTGTTAAGGTCCAGCTAAGAGCACAAACCTAACATTTTCAAAAATGAAGGTTTATTTTGGGCACAGATGTTTCAGGACATCTTCCTTTCCTTACGTTCACCTATATGCACATCACTGCTCTTCCCTGTTGCTTGTTAATTCCGTGCTGTTTCTACTTAAAGAAGATGTCTTTAGAGCTATTGGAGTCCATTATATGGCTAAATATGCTTTTAAAGTCTTGTAATATTTTTTTCAGTTGGTAGCTTCATTTTCCCCTGAGAAGAACAAGATGTACTTGAGAAAGAAATTGAACTCAGCCCAGGAAAATAAGATCCGAGAATGAAAGGGCTGTCTGAGAAGCCTAGCATTTAATTATGCTTAATTGCCAGTGTGGAAATTGCTGTTTACAGCATTGTCATTTTAAAGAAGATATTTTCAGAAGTGACATTTTGATAAAGATTATTTCCTACCTCCAATGTAGCACTTAAAAAAATCATTATTTGGCTGTATGGTTGTCATGCCAGCAAAATTATTGACAAGAGTTTTAGATTAGGTGAAAATAGGCCTGAGGTGCCTTGGTTTTAGTTGTAGTCTTTTGACTGCATCAATATTTCATTGACACAAAAACCACGTTATGTCACTGAAACAGAATTCAGTGTTCAGCTTGCAAAACAGATACATATATGCAGTAATGAATTTATCAAACATTTTCTGTGTATAGAAAATTCAGAAAGAAATCAGGATGAGAACCAGGCATGGAAGAGCCTTTGTATTACAGACAACTCTAGGCAATCAAATTTAGAGCACATGTATTTGTTTTGGAAGATTTTTATTGCAAAACCTTAACTCCCTTTTAAACACTCAGCTGTTTTCTGTGGCTATATGCTAGCTGGTTGTGTGTATGTATGTATGTATGTATGTATGTATGTATGTATTCATTTATAATTTATTTATTTACTTCTTTATTCATTCATTTTTCAAGAAGAGTTTCATTTTTGACTTAACATATTTATTTATTCCATTTGCATCACAAATGTACCCCCTTCCTCATCTCCTCCAGTCCCACTCTCACAAATCCCTCCCTCCACTACTATCTCCCGCTTTCAGAGGAGGGGAAGCTTCCCTTGGCTACCCATACCCTGAGACATCTAGTACCAGCAGGACTAAGCGTATCCTTGCCCACTGAGGCCCAATCAGGCAGTTCAGGTAGGGTAAGGGGATCCAGTGGTAGGCAACAGAGTCAGAGACAGCCCCTGCTCCAATTGTTAGGGGACTCACATGAAGACCAAGCTGCACATCTATTACAAATGTGTAGGGGTCCTAGGTCTAGCCTCTGCTTGCTCTTTGGTTGGTGATTCAGTCTCTGACTCTTTATAGGTCTAAGTTACTTGATACTGTAGGTCTTTCTGTGGTACCCTTGACCCATCAGACTGCCTGAATTCTGTCCCTCGCTCTTCTACAAGACTCCTTGAGCTCCGTCTGATGTTTGCTTGTGGCTTTCTAGACCTCTTTCTATTGGCAGGGTGAGCCTCTCAGAAGACAGTTATACTAGGTTCCTGTCTAGAAGCATAACAGAGTATCATTAATAGTGTCAGGGGTTGGCTTTCTCCAATGGGATGTGTCTCAAGTTGGAGGAGTCATTGATTGGTCATTTCCTCAATTTCTGCTCCATCTTTATCCCTGTGTATCTTGTATCAGGAAAAATTTGGGAATAAAGATTTTGTGGGTGGGCTGCTGTCTCCCTTCCTCCACTGGAACTCCTGTCTGGATACAAGCATATTTAAATAGTAAAATTTAAGAGAAAGGAAAAAAAGGAAGGAAGGAAGAAAAGAAGGAAATAAATAAATAAAATAAATTATCCTAAGTAAAAAATAAAAAATGTTTTAAGGCAACAATATTGCAATTGAGAATAGAGGAAATGTTCATGAAGTCAAACATGATATAAGTCAGTCAGTAAGCACAGGGAAAGACTACTCTCAGCAATACTGCTTTAAGGAAAGTGAAGTGAAGCCGGTCGTATATTAGCTAATTTGTCACATTATCTGAAGAAGGATGTCCATATTCCTATCTAAAGAGAGGAAACAGCAATCCCATGAATTTGTAGTCACAACTTCTACACCAAATCTGCACCTTTCAAAAGTTCTTTCTAGGTTAACTGTATCAGGTTCCAATCCATGCAACACATGCTTATATTTGTGTGCTTGTGATTGTGTATTGATAACACAATCAGTACTTATGTTTATGAGTGTAAATGTTACTTTGCATTGTCCTCCTTGAAAGAGTCCTACTATTTCCTGTGTTTAAAATATTACAGCATGTAAAAGAGACATTTAAATGGATTACAAATTCACACAACATATATTTTCCATTTTTCCTTTAAAATTATTTAACTGTTAATAGAAATAATAAAAAGGCAAAGTCTTGCTCTTTCATTAAATTATTTTGTAAAAATATTGATGCATATTTTTATCTTCTATGCATATGCACTTGTTATCTAATGAGACTATATTACACAGTGCTGACCATTTTTCCACTTGAAAATTTCTATTGGTCAGAAATCTGTCACATAAAATTCCTTGATAACCTACATGTCAATGTCATCATTTACTTTTTCTCCATATTTTTACATCATTTTTCTCATCAATAAACTAAGAATAATCATAACATTATGTAATATTATTCTTTTATAATTTCTGAATTGGCTTGGGAAATAGTGTGTGAAAATATTTCATATATAGAAGTAGAAAGTTGGAAGCTCTTTGCTGGTGAATTTTTTTTCTGATGACTGGAAGTTCTGTCTGCTTTCTTGTTGGCCCTGCTGCTTCAGCTCTCTGTTCCTGAACAGTTATGTGCTACATGCTAAGTAAACCATTTTACACTTAGTACTAATATGATAACCATGTTATTGTGATCCATTTAACCAGTCTATGCAGTAATTTCTTTTATTCACTTAAAGCTTCATCTACTTTGGTAATTGGAAATACATCTTCTTCCTTTCTTAACCACAAAAATTCTACTTCCTGGAAGACCTATGGGTTTATGTCATCTAAAGGAGCAGGAAGTCTCAGTAATTTCTTTATATTTTACCCCCTTAAAAGGCTAGCTTCATACACCCTGACCATTTTCTTTGAGACAGGCCATTCTCTTTGTCCCTCTTTTACAGTAGAGTGAAAGACTCTGCGTGTGCTTAGAATTCTCTTATCTTTCTCATTTTCCTGTTCCTCCTCTTCTTCTTCCTCCTCTCCCTCCTCCTCCTCTTCCTCTTCCTCTTGCTCTTCCTTTTTCTTGGAAGGGTTTGAACCCATTGTTTGTGGCCCATGTCCTACCTGGGCAAAATCCCTAGTCCATGTAGTATTATCTTCTGTCCTGTGATGTTAGCTTTTCATAACATTGAATCAGCATGTATTACCTCTTATTAAAAAAATTATTTTCTACAAGGTCCAATCTCTTGTAGAAAATACTTGCATTTGAGCTAACTGCTATAGGCCAACGATGAAAAAATTATATCACCTTGAGAAACCACTGAGATCCAAGATCTGGCTTGCAGAGCCATTGATCCTTCATGGGTACCAACTCCTAAAATGATAGTTCATTCTATCAAAGTAGTTAGCAGGCAGGGCACAGCAAGATGGCAGGTCAACCTAATAAAGGAGGTTGACACTTGGACCAGCAACACAGAATTCTGGTGGGCATGAATAGAAGGCCTTTCCTGGAATTAAGCTTAACAAGAAACAAAACATTATTCAAAGCATTCATTCATTATATATCTATATAGTGAGTTTTCCCTGATGGGAGAGAAGATAGGCAGAATATGGTTTTTGTACAATGTTCCCTCAGTATGAACAGCACTATATGAGCTTTGAGGGTTCCCTGTAGACTTTTATTGGAATTGGGAGAACCACACTGGTAATGTGCTAGGATGGTGAAACCTTCAGTCTTACACAAACATGTATTTTTTGTAACTAGAGACCCGCTTAAAACTGGATAGTAAGGCTTTCCTTCCCCTGGTGGAATTTGGATGAACATTGCTCTTGTGTGTACTTTTACACTTCATTTGCAATCTCTCTTCTACTTGAGAAAGAGCAAATAGTTGTTTTTGTTTAAACTTATACCCACCAGCTCTTTTTATATGCCCTTTTATATTTATCCTTTTATCTGTTATATGTGTCTATTCTAGATTTTCTCAGAAGTCTGTCTATTTCTCTTCTTCATAAGGTGATCTGAGGTGAGGCTTCTGTAAATGATTTCAATTAATAATGTAAACATTACTGATATTTTATCAGACTTGTCTTTCACAGAATCAACTGTTGAGTTCCGTAGCTATCTGCACCTACTGTGGACTGGTCCCTGCAAGAGAAACTATGGGATGGATGGGGAAAGTGGCACAAAAGAATTGGGTCAAGGAGACATTGCCTTTCAAGACCCCCAATTTTAATAAATGTAAGCTAATATATAGTCTGGAAGATTCCCTCTCCCCAGGCATGAGGTGGAGTCTTGGGATCTTGCTGGCTCTGGATCTCTCAGCAGGTGATTGTCTCCAGAATGCTTCGCAGCTTCTAGGTGAGGCTGGGTTGTTCTATACAGAGCAAAAGCCAGGAAATTCACGAGCTGAGAATTGAACAGAGCAGAGGCCAAACCTCTTAGCTCCAATGCTGAAGTTGGGGAAGGGACAATCAACATAGCTTCACAAAAGCATATAGATCACAATGAGAAGACAATGTATGTAATGGAGGTGTCTAACTCTGGATTGCAGGGCTATGCTCTTTAAATTCTGTGTCCTTAAACTTTACCCCGTTGAAAATAGTTGCTAGTTATAAGTGGAGCAATAAACTGGTTTAAATTAAGTTAAACTAAAATTTTAGCCCCTAGTCTGAACTTAATGGAGGAAAGATTTATTTTACCTTATGGTCTCTGATATAGCATCCACACTGATGGTACGAGCTTGTAGTGATGTGTGTTCACATCTTGGTGGATCAGAAAGTAGAGAGCAACAATGAGAAACAGAAGAGAATATATCATCTTTAATTCCTGTTTCCAGTAATCCACTTCAATCAATTAGAACATGGTCTTAGATGTCCCATAGCCTCCCCAAACAGTATGACAACCTGGTAACTAAGTATTCAAATGTAAGCAACTGTGGTGGACATATCACATTTAAAGCATAATGCTTCTTGTGATAAGATATATTTTCATATTGAAAGGATGAGGACTGCAGGCTGGGAAGGTCCCTAGTGTCCTTTCCCACCTCGCCTCCTGTGGAGAAGCTGAGGCAAGGGAGGACACTGCTGGGTGCTGGGTCGGCAGGGTCACTGCAGGAGATGTGCCGGCCCGTACGTACGTATGTATGTGACCCTGGCCCCATAGGAAATGCGTAACAGGAAATGTTTGTGTGACCCTATGCGTGGTGGCCACGTAAACGGAAATGACTTAACTAGTTTATCCAGCTTCTATAGGAAACTGGTTCTCAGAGAGCGCAGGCTCGGATAATTTAAACTGATTGGCTTAGAAGCTATGGAGTGGTTTGTGTCAGGTGGGTTCTGTTTTAAGCCTATAAAAGCTGCCCCGATTCTGCACGTGTGGTTCACAGTCACCTACCCCGTGTGGGGGAAAGGCTGTGACCCCAGAGCTCTGGAATTAAAATCCTCCTGCTATTGCATCAAGATTGTTTCTCGTGAGTGATTGGGGTGATGCCTTTCAAGGCGTGGGGCGGTGGGGTGCCCCCGTTTTTCTTTCAGGTCTTACAATATGTAGCATTTCTTTAAATCACATACATAGTATATTAATCTATAAGCACAAAATGATAATAATAAATATGTTTCTAAGATGTTCCTTCCTGATTCAAGTTGTGGAGCATGCAACCATGTTCTTCTCTGGAAGAATGTGTAACAAAAACTACCTCCATCTAATTCTGCCCTTCATGATTATTTTAATACATACTGAAAATCGCTCATATGTTTTCCATGGTCTCTGGTTTCTTTCTTTTTCTTTCTTTTTTTTTTTTTGTGAAGGTATTTTTTTTTATTTTCTATATTCTTTGTTTACATTCCAAAGGCTTTCCCTTTTCCCAGTTCCCCCCTCACCATATGTCCCATAATTCCTCTTCCCTCTACCTGTTCCCCAATCATCCCCTCCCCCCATTTCTCTGTTCTGATACTCTCCTACAAAACTGGATCCAGTCTTTTCAGGACCAGGGTCCTTTCCTTCCTTCTTCTTGGGAATCTTTTGATTTGCTAATTGTGCCTTGAGTATTCAGAGCTTATCAGTGAATGCAATTCATGTGCATTCTTTTGTGATTGGGTTAATTCACTTAGGATGATATTTTCCAGACCCAACCATTTGCCTACAAATTGCATGAATTCATTATTTTTAATTGCTGAGTAGTATTCCGTTGTATAAATATACCACATTTTCTATATCTACTGCTCCTTTGAGGGACATCTGGGCTCCTTCCAGTTTCTGGCTATTATATATAAGACTGCTGTGAAAATAGTGGAGCATGTGTCTTTATTGCATGCAGGAAAATCCTCTGGGTTTATGCCCAGGAATGGTATGCCAGGGTCCTCTGGAAGTGTCATGCCCAATTTTCTAAGGAACTGCCAGACTGATTTCCACTACAGAAACAAACTAAAAGAAAAAAAAAACACATGGTCATCTCATTGGATGCAGAAAAAAGCATTTGACAAAATTCAGCATCCTTTCATGCTAAAAGTCTTGGAAAGAGCAGGAATTCAAGGCCCATATCTAAACATAGTAAAAGCAATCTACAGCAAACCAGTAGCCAACATCAAAATAAATGGAGAGAAACTTGAAGCAATCCCACTAAAATCAGGGACTAGACAAGGCTGCCCTCTCTCTCCATACCTTTTCAATATAGTACTTGAAGTTCTAGCAAGAGCAATTAGACAACATAAGGAAGTCAAAGGGATACAAATTGAAAAGGAAGAAGTCAAACTATCATTATTTGCAGATGCTATGATAGTATACTTAAGAGACCCAAAAGACTCCACCAGAGAACTCCTACAGCTGATAAACAACTTCAGCAAAGTGGCTGGTTACAAAATCAACTTAAGCAAATCAGTAGCCTTCCTGTTCTCAAAGGAAAAGCAGGCTGAGAAAGAAGTTAGAGAAATAACACCCTTCACAATAGCTACAAACAATATAAAGTATCTTGGCCTGACTCTAACCAAACAAGTGAAAGATCTGTATGACAGGAACTTCAAGTCCTTGAAGAAAGAGATCGAAGCAGACCTCAGAAGATGGAAAGGTATTTCATGCTCTTGGATTGGCAGGATCAATATAGTAAAAATGGCCATCTTGCCAAAAGCAATCTACAGATTCAATGCAATCCCCATCAAAATCCCAAATCAATTCTTTATAGATTTAGAATGAGCAATTCTCAAATTCATTTGGAGTAACAAAAAACCCAGGACAGCTAAAACTATTCTCAACAATAAAAGGACTTCTGGGGGAATCAATATCCTTGACCTCAAGCAGTATTGCAGAGCAATTATGTTAAAAACTGCATGGTATTGGTACAGCAACAGGCAAGTAGATCAATGGAATAGAATTGAAGACCCAGAAATTAACCCACAGAAATATGGTCACTTGATCTTTGATAAAGAAGCTACAACTATCCAGTGGGAAAAAGATAGCCTTTTCAACAAATGGTGCTGATTCAACTGAAGTCAACATGCAGAATAATGTGAATTGACCCACTCTTATCTCCTTGTACTAAGCTCAACTCCAAGTGGATCAAGGACCTCCACATAAAACTAGACACACTGAAACTAATAGAAAAGAAACTGGGGAAGACCCTGGAGGACATAGGCACAGGAGGAAAGTTCCTGAACAGAACACCAATAGCTTATGCTCTAAGATCAAGAATTGACAAATGGGACCTCATAAAATTACAAAGTTTCTGTAAGGCAAAAGACACTGTCAGAAGGACAAAATGGCAGCCAACAAATTGGTCTCTGGTTTTTTGAAGTACATCCTATACTATGATGACTAAAGAAGATTATGACCCTGAATGAAGAAGATCATGTAGTAGAAATGAGTGTATGTCAAGCTGGTTTCCATTCAGAGATGTGTTCTGTTTAGAGAAAAGATGCCTGACCACTGTGTCCCCTCTTGGCAGTAAAATAGGAAGAAAGGCCACAGCACTAAATGTTTTAGAAATAAAAGCACAACTCTATCAAATTCTATTTTCTGAAACTATTATTTTATTTTTTTTGTTAATTTTGAGGTCATTGTAATTAGAGTTCTCAACCTGTTTTTTTTTTTTTGAGTTAGTGTAACTGAGTCAACAGTTTCCTTTGAAGATTCAAAAGATTTCTTAACTATATAAAGCGAAAAGAGTTGCATAGCAAAATGGTCCATCAAAAATGCACTCAATATTTCTTTTTTGCCAGTTTAGCCTTCAGAATATGAATATGTTACAGCTTGCAGTAGTTCTAGGAGATGTATAGCCTACCCCAGTGGTATGTTTGTGATAAAGGGAAGTATCTGTAATATATGGTTCTAGCCTCTGTTTCTACCTCTGTGTTTGCCTTGCCAATCTATTGTGTTATTTCACTTAAAAAAAGTGAGCTCATTTGATTAAAAATAAAACCTGAAGACACGTGATTATCCATTATATAACAGCGAATGTTTTCTGTTAGAAAGAGAAAGAATTCCCACTCAAGTTGTTCTCTGCTGTTACTCTTCATTACAAATTAATAAGCAAAAGTCAGACATTTAAATGCACTAAATTATTTTGACAAGGAAGTGGTTATTCAGCAGATATGTAAAATATTTTTTTAATGTTCATTTACTTAAAGATTTTGTAGTATTGTATTCTCATATTCTCCTCCTTTCTCTCCATATATTTCAAAAGATTAAACATGTAGAATCTAATAATACCAAGGATGGAACTGAGCCCATGGAGACAGCAGATGGTGAAATTTTAATAGAACATGAGAGATTGGAAGAATTTAATGTCTATTTTTCTGACATATTTTCTATCAAAGATTATCTTTAAATGCCACAAAATAAGGCATTTTTTTAACCAAGATGAACATGGAAGCCAAGAAAGGGAATAAAGTAACCATATGCTTCTCTGAGCTTTGGCCAGGAAGTGAGAGGACTTGTGATTTCAGCAGCTTAAACTGAGGTAACAGGGCATTAATACCCTTTTTAATTAATAGTGCAACTCTGACCTCAGCCTTGTACCAAATGCTTCCCACATGCTAGTAAAATAATTAGTCTTCAAAGTCCTGTGCAGTTATGTTATCTCTACTTTATAGTTAAATAGTCTACACTGGTCTCCTGTGACAACAGAGAAGTTAAGTAAATGGCTTTAGTAGTTACTTTCTTCTGTTTTGTGACACAATATCTGTCAAAGCAATTTAAAGAGGGGAATGTTTATATTGGCTCACAGTTCAAAGGTCCAGCTCATCACAGCAGAAGTACAGGATTATGTGTGGTCAAGAGCCTGAAGCAACTGGTCACACTGTATGCCTGGCCTGCAGAAAGACTGTGATATGTTAGTGCACAATGCCACTGACACTTACTTTGGGGCCTCCCATCTCAATTTAGTCTACAAAATCCCCCACAAACATGCCCAGAGATTTATTTCCTAAGTGATTCTAGATCAATGGTTCTCAGCCTTCCTAGTGCTGCAGACTCCTTAATATAGTTCCTCATGCTCTGGTGACCACCCACCATAAAATTATTTTCATTATTACTTCATAACTTTAGATTTTCTGTAGTTCTATGTTTTCTGATGGTCATAGGCAACTGTTGAAAAAATTGTTCAACCCACAAAGGGGTCTCATCTCACAGGTTCAGAATTCCTGTTTTAGACTTTGTCAAGTTAGCACTCAGTGTTAGCCTTCCCACCTGTTGAGCTCACACATCACACAATAGAGAAGGAATGGATTGAAAGCTCAAAGGCCAGTGCCCATGTTTCTTGCCTGTGTTGTATTTGCTGATACACAGAAGTTCCAGAACAACAGGGCAGAAAGAGAATGGTTAATGTTTGAAAGAGTAGGTCTGCATATTTTGGAATAAACAGAACATGAAATTAATTTATCTATATTAATTTATTATTTAAAACTATACAGTTTTATTAAATGGCGTTGAATAAAAGTAGTGAGTAAGTTGTTTGCATTATTGAAGACATGGATTTATTGAAAACAAGCCATTTCACACTAGCTTAATGGTTCTTTCTGATAAGAAAGCTAGGCACAGAGTGTTCAAGTAGGATGCACTGCTTCTCTGAAGTCTTCCACCCCAAAATCTGAAAATCCTTTGATGTGCAATGGGAAATGAACTTTTTCATCAGTTCTTATTCTAAGGATGGACTGGCCATTGTGGGAACCTGGAGTACTATCCCCAATGACCTGGGAGGTTATTCCTAATGACCATTCAGTGCTAGAATGTATCTTGTTGATTATTCTTACCCTAAACTTATATTATTAAATAAGCTATATATTTTAAATATATTAAATCAATTAAATAGACCAACCCCCAAACAAAGAGCTTGGAATTTATAGTGAATGATGCAAAGCTTCTCAATACTTTGTATATGGTCAGCATTCAATTTATCAGCATACTTATTTTTGCTGCACACTGAGTGGCAAGACCCCCCAGGACTTGTAGTACTAAGCAAGACAGACTTACATCCCACCCTCTGGCATTTAAATTTAAATATTGTAAGATCAACTGAAAGACCCACAATGAGAAAGGATTAGAGTACTTGGAAATATTAGGTATAAGAAGGATAATAAAAAGAGAAAAAAATGTATGTGTCTTCAAATATATGAGAGAAGTATATACAATGTGTAGTTATTCTAGATATATCCAGCAGACAAATTTTGAAATATCAGATAAAAACAGCATCAAATTTTAATGGTGTTAACTAATGTCATGGTTTGATGAAAAAATGTACTTCACAGGCTTATTTTTGAGTTCCCTGTTCCAGTTGGAGGCAATATTGTGGTCAGTTGTGGAAACCAGGAGGAAGACTCCAGATGGAGTAACATTGAAGCCTATGTTATCCCTGACTCCTTCTTGTCCATCTCTTTCTCATTCACATGAATAAGTAGCTATCAGAGATGCTCAGTACCTTGATGCTTTGCTTCAAACAGATGGTGCAAAGCAGCTGAGATCTGCCATCTCTGACTCCTCAAGGGAAATCAGTCATCTGATTTTTCTCCTTCAAATGGTTCGTGCTGATATTCTGTCCACATTGATGGCAAAATTGAATGACTTGTTTTTTCTTCTCTGAGTTTCTAAATGTCTGGGCAAAGATGATGGCCTTAGGTAACAGCAAATTCAGCCTAAATCTGTGCTGTGATATGGGAAATAATAGATTCCCTTTGCCTTCTTTTCAAGTGCCTTTATCAAACCTCATCCCTGACAGACCTTCAAATGCCTTTGCTTTCACAATGGGGCAGGCTTATATAACTTCAGCATTACAGACAATTTGGATTAGGTAACCATTTTCAAAAGGATCCTTAGAAATGTTATTAGTTTTTATCTAGAAAATTTCAGGAATAGTTTTTTTCCCAGTATAACAATAATAATGATTATGATGGTGTTGATGACGATGATGTCTCAGGAGACAATATAACAGGTTGATGTTTTTTTCTACTGTAGCAAAGAAAATGAGACCCTTGTTAAAACATAAATATTAATAGGAAGTGTATTAAACAGTCTCTGGTCACCAACTTGTCACAGTGCCTGGATTTTACTTAGTACTGTTACCTCTACTTGGAAAAAAAGAATACAGAACAGGAATGTTTCAGGAGGACAGTATGACAAGAACAACTTACTGTGTCTTAGCTCAGTTGAATGGTATAACATAAAAGCCTAAGTGAGTGGCTTTGCAATATAGACCTTTATTTCTATGTTTCTGGAGACTAACAAGTCCAAGAGGGATGTACTGGCAGATTTGCATGAGGAGCTATTTCTTATGAGTGGTTACCTTCTCACTGAGTGCCCATAAGGCCAACCAACAAGGCACTCTCTGGTTCTCATGTTTACAGCTACTGTCTCTTCAGGAAGACACCACCATGAACAATCCAATCCTCATAGCCTTCACCAATGAAGACTATGACACTGGGTATTATGAATTTGTCACACAGGGAATTCTAGAGGAATTCAAGTCCAGGAGAGCATGTCAGGGAGGCATGTTTCTTGAGAAAATGAAGCATTTATCACACGTGTTAAAAATATAAAGGAAGAGAATGTCAATTTTGCTCCTGATCCCCACAGAATGAAGCGTCCTTCAACCCTGAAATCTTTCCTCACTTTGTTTCTTTGGAATATTTTTTTTGGATTTTTTTTTACTTGTTAGTTATCAGAAGAGGCTGTCCATTGAGTACACTGCTCTAGTTCTCTTCTCTTTCTTAACATCTCTCAGTAGTATCTTGCCATAGATGCTTCTAAAATAGCTGTTCAAAGAAGAAGTGAAAAATTCATGAGTGGAAAACAAATTTTGAATTTTATAAGATTCGGGCCAAATCATAGGAGGCTTGAGAGGTTTGGAAGCATTTCAAGTTCAAGAATGGCATGGTATAAATACAGCCGTGGAAGAGTCAAGGGGAATGCTTCCTTAGTGCGCTTAACTCCTGGTATGGATGTAGTAGCAGAAGGGGCAAGATGCTGATGGAACAGAGTGCAGCTTCTATGTGTACAGCCATTTCCATGTCCGGCCTGAACACTGTGCTCATGATATTGCTCTTGTGGACATCTTCTATGGGTGGACATTATTGGGGTCTGAGTGGTGCCAGTTAAAGTTTGCTAGAGGCTGCATGATAGTGATCCAACCTAGGGCTATGGGTAAATAGAGCAGGAAAGTGACATAGTAGATGGGACTGTTAAACCAGAGTTTAGCTGAATTGCTATGGAGTATGTAAGTTAGATAATGGTGACTGTGAGGATTTGGTTGTAGATAGGAAAGTATAAATAGTGAAAACAGGAAGGAGCACTGCCACAGTGATGGAGGGAATGGCACTGAGTGTTCAGAACAGACACTGAGTTCCCAAGCAAGAAATACATGGAGATTTGCCATGGACAAATTGCTTTGCTTGGAATAGTGCAATGAGAAGGAAGAAGGCTACTTCTGATAACTGCAGGATCAGAAATAATCAGTGTAGTTTGTTCCTTAGGATATATCTCACTGGTTCATGAAATTAAAAGAGTAGAGAAGGACTGCAGCATGGCGGGTTCATGTTTCTTCTCCTCCAATTAGCTCTAGGGTATAAATTATGTTACATTTTAGAAAAAGACAATGATGTTATTTTTCTACATTTGGTGTTCAGATGCTGAACCTGCATTAGAGAAGCACACGGGGTTTCTCACTGACAGCTTCCCACTGCTGCCACAGTCCTCTGCTGTGGAGGGAACTGTCTTCTGACTTTCTGTGTTTGAGGCTTTCCTGGTAGTTCTTACATGGGGATCTTTGGTTATCATCTACTGATGACTATTTTCATCCTGTCATTCAAAATCATGGACTCGGTGAGGATTGCTTTAGATTTCTTCTTCCTAAGACCTGTGTTTTAGGATAAAAAGAGGCACTCAATTTTCTGTTTTCATTACTGTATATCTATTATTCAACAAAGGAAAAAATTCACAAATTATTAAGAATCTCGGCTGGCATGCAGTTACTGACATTTTGTGTTTACTGACTTCAACAGCTGCTAAGTGTGTTAGTACTATCGTATTTCATTCCAGAGCTCTGGTGATATCTCACCTAGATTTCCTCCTCTCTAGAGAGAAAGATAAAGGAATGTCTTGTTTAATTGCTTTGGCTAGCTGAACTCTACATTTTCTCAAAGGCATATAGTTAGAGGAAGAAGCAAAGTCATTATAGGGTGAATTTTGTTACAAAAGACTTATTCATTATATCAAAATCTAGGTATCATAGAAGTAGAAACCTAATATACCAGATTGACTAGAAATCCGAAGTCATATGATGTTATAGTATTGAATCTACTAAGAAATAACAAATTGATATTCAGAAAAAATATATGTTTACTTTTTTATGTTAATACTAGCCTTCCTTTCTAGAAGCATGCCATTTGCTGAATGCCACACCATATGATCCACAGGACGAAAGAGACATGCCTTGTGTTTTAAATAGTAGAAGAAGAAAGACATCTCTTTCTTCAAGTTCACTCTGCTGATGTTACTATGCCACATTAGCATTTATTAAAGCTGCAATGTGTCACTATAGTTTATTAAAATACAGATTGTGATTTTCTGTCTTTAGTGCAATTTTATTGGCCTGGATTTTATAGTTCTAGCCCCCAAACACTTGGATGAGATTTTAAGAAGTACTGCTTGAAACTGCTCCTTGGTGAGTTTTTCTCTCTGGAGTACCTGCATTTCAAGTCTTTAGGGTTCTCAGACGGTAAGCAACACGTATGAAAATATCAGTTACCAGGTTTGCTGCCCAACAGGTACTCTGCAATTCATAGCTTTATAATCACTAATATCTGACATTGATATGTTTAGATGCATTCACTGTACCAAGATTTATTAAATCCTTCCTCTATGATACAAAATAAAGATAGATTATTGAGCAAAACAAAATAGTATCCTTAAGTATCCAATAATAATTAATGAAAAAGAAGAGCAAATGCCAATTATAAAGTTCAACAACATGGCTTCCATCTTGGTTGTATTATCCGTGACCTGGTCATTGCTTTTCCCTCTATGAATGTGGAATCATAAGGCAAGGTACAGGTTGTGTTGCCTCTCTTGGGCCCCTGAATGCAAAATGCTTATAGACTGGATTGAGAGACCCATATGCTCACAGTTCTGATTCATGACAACTAGACCTTAGACTTATGTTCTTAGATGCCAAACTAGTATTTTTCCATTTTTCGAATCTTTTATTTATTCATTTATTTGTTTATTCATTTATTTACTTATTACCTTCCAAAATGTATCCACCCACCAGTCCACCCTCCAACTGTTCCACATGCCATACCTCCTCCTCACTCCCTGTCTCCAGAAGGATGTCCCCACCACTCACCATCCACCCAACCAGTACTTTTACTCCCTGGGGCTTCAAGTCTCTTGAGGGTTAGATGCATCTTCTCTGACTGAACGCAGACCCAGCAGTTCTCTACTGTATGTGTGTTGGCGGCCACACATCAGCTGGTGTATGCTGCCTGTTCGGTTGATAAATGTTTGAGAGATCTCAGGGGTCCAGGTTAATTGAGACTGCTGGTCCTTCCACAGGGTAAGCCTCCTCCACAGTTTCTTCCAGCTTTTCCCTAATTCAACTAGAGGGGTCAGAAGCTTCTGACCATAGGTTGGGTGTAAATATCTGCATCTGACTTTTTCAGCTGCATTTTGGGTCTTTCTGAGGGCAGTCGTGATAGGTCTCATTTTGTGAGCACTCTAAAGCCTCAGTAAGAATGCCAGGCCTTGGGACCTCCCTTTGAGCTGGATCCCACTTTGGGTCTGTTGCTGGAACTTCTTTTCCATGGGCTCTCTCAATTTCCATCCCTGCAGTTCATTCAGACAGGAAGAACAATTATGGGTCAGAGTTTTTTACTGAGGGATGGCAACCCCCTCCCATACTTGATGCCCTGTCTTCCTGCGGGAGGTGGGCTCTACAAGTTCCCACTCCATACTGTTGGACATTTCATCTACGGTCCCTCCCATTAGTCTCTCACCTCCCAGGTCTCTGGTGCATTCTCGAGGGTCCCCCCAACCTCCTATCTCCTGTTTCCATTCTTTCTGCTGGCCTTCAGGGCTTCCATCTTTTTCCCTCATCTAATACCAGATCAAGTTCCCCTCTCCCTCCCCATCCCCTTCCACTTTCCCTCCCAGTTCCCTCCCTCACTCCCCACTAGTGATTGCTTTCCTCTCTCTCCCAAGTGGGACTGAGGTGTACTCACTTGGGTCCTTCATCTTGTTCACCTGTTTTGAGTTCTGTGGACTGTATCTTGGGTATTCTGTACTATTTTATTTTATTTATTTTGTTTTTGCTAAAATCCACTTAATAGTGAGTACAGAGCATGCATGTATTTTTTTCAGTCTTAGTTATCTCACTCAGGATGATATTTTCTACTTCTATCAATTTGCCTGTGAATTTCAGAATATCCTCATTCTTAATAGCTGAGTGGTATTCCATTGTATAAATGAACCACATTTTCTGTATCCAATCTTCTGTCGTGGGACATCTGGGATGCTTCCAGCTTCTGACTATCAAAAACAAGTTACTATGAACATTGTGGAACATGTACCCCTGTGGCATGGTGGGGGCATTTTTTGGGTATATTCCCAAAAATGGTATTGCTGAGTCTTCAGGTAGATCTATTTCCAATTTTCTGAGGAACCACCAGACTGATTTTCAGAGTGGTTGTACCAGCTTGCCATCCCACCAATAGTGGAAGAGTATCCCTCTTTCTCCACATACTCACCAGCATCTGTTGTCACCTAAGCCATTCTGATTGGTACGAGGTGGAATCGCAGGGCTGTTTTGATTTGCATTTCCCTGATGACTAAGAATGTTGAACATTTCTTTAGGTGCTTCTCAGCCATTTGGTATTCCTCAGTAGAGAATTCTTTGTTTAGCTCTGCACCCCATTTTTAATAGGGTTATTTGGTTCTCTAGCATCTAACTTCTTGAGTTCTTTGTATATATTGTATATTAGCCTTCTATTGGGTGTAGGTTTGGTAAAGATCTTTTCCCAATCTGTTAGTTGCTGTTTTGTATAAAGGAAGGGTACTTATTTATTTGAGTTAATTTTATATCCAGCTACTTTGCTGAAGCTGTTTCTTAGCTGAAGAAGTTTTTGATATAATTATTGGGTTTGCTTATGTACACTATCATATTGTTTGCAATTAGTGATACCTTTATTTCTTTTTTGCCAATTTGTATCCCCTTGACCTTCTTTTGTTGTATTATTGTTCTAGTTAGAACTTCAAGTATAAATGGGGAGAGTGGGCATCTTTGTCTTGTTCCCAGTTTTAGTGGGAGTGCTTCAAGTATGGACCCATTTAATTTGATATTGGCTGTTGGTTTTCAATAAATTTCTTTTATTATGTTTAGGTATGAGCCTTGAATTCCTGATCTCTCTAATAATTTTAACATGAAGGAGTGTTGTATTTTGTCAAATGCTTTTTCTGCATCTAAGGAGATGATCATGTGATTTTTTTTCTTTGAGTTTGTGTATATACTGGATGATGTTAATGAATTTTTGTATATTGAGCCAACCTTGCATCCTGGGATGAAGCCTAGTTGAACGTGGTGAATGATAGTTTTAATGTGTTCTTGGATTTGGTTTGCAAGATTTTTATTAAATATTTTTGCATTAATATTCATAAGCAAGAATGGTCTGAAGTTCTCTTTTATAGTTGCGTCCTTGTGTGGTTTAGGTATCAGAGTAATTGTGGCTTCACAGAATTAATTAGGTTGTGTTCCTTCTTTTTATATTCTGTGGAATAGTTTGTTGAATATGAGTAGCAGGCCTTCTTTGAAGGTCTCTTAGAATTCTGTACTAAGTCCATCTGGCCATGGGCTTTTTATGGTTGGGAGGATTTTAATGACTTCTTCTATTTCCTTATGCAATATGGGCCTGTTTAGATACTTTATTTGCTCTTGATTTAATGTTGGTATGTATTGTCTGTCTAGAAAATGATCCATTTGATCTATATTTTCCAGTTTTGTTGAGTATAGGCTTTTATAGTAGGATAGGATGATTTTTTTTTAATTTCCTCTGTTTCTGTTGTTATGCTTCCCTTTTCATTTCTGATTTTGTTAATTTGGATACAGCCTCTGGGCCCTTTAGTTAGTTTGGCTAGGGGCTGATCTATCTTGTTGATTCAAAGAACCAGCTTTTGGTTTTGTTGATTATTTGTATTGTTCTTGTTTCTATTTGGTTGATTTCTTCCTTGAGTTTGAGTATGTCCTGCCCTCTACTCCTCTTGGGTGAGGTTGCTTCTTTTTGTTCCAGAGTTCTCAGTGCTGTTAAGTTGCTAGTGTAAGATCTCATCAATTTCATTAACAGGGCACTTAGTACTATGAATTTTCCTCTTAGCACTGCTTTTATTGCTTCCCATAAATTTGGGTATTATATGTCAACATTTTCTTTCTTTTCTTTTTTTTTATTGAAGATATTCTTCATTAACATTTCAAATGCTAAAACCTTTCCCAGTTCCCCCTCCATGAAAACCCCCAATGCCTCTTCCAAGCCCCTGCCTCCAAGTATATGCCCCTCCACCAGACCCACTCCCACCTCCCCTCCCCTCAATTTCCCTTTGTTGGGGGCATCTATTGAGCTTTCACAGGACCTAGGACATCTCCCACTGATGCCCGACAAGGCATTCCTCTGCCAAACTTTTGGCTGGAAACATGTGTACCCCTTGGTTGATGGTTTAGTCCCTGGGAGTCCTAGTGAATCTGGGTGGGCAAAATCATTGTTCTTCCCATGGGGCTGTAAACCCCTTCAGCTCCTGCCGTCCACCCTCCAACTCCTCCATTAGGGATCCCACGCTCAGTCCAATGGTTGACTGCTAGAAATTGCCTCTGTATCTGTAAGGCTCTGGCAGGGTCCCTAAGGAGACAACCAGAACAGGCTCCTTTTGGTATGCACTTCTTGTTGTCCACAATAGTGTCTGGGTTTGGTGACTGTTTATAGGATGAATCCCCAGGCAGAAAAGTCTCTGGGTGGCCTTTACTTCAGTCTCTGCTCCACACTTTGTCTCCATAATTGCTCCTGTGAGTATTTTGTTCCCTTTCTCAGAGGAATCAAAGCACCCCCACTTCAGTCCCCCTTCTTCTTGAGCTTCCTGGGGTCTGTGAATTGTAACTTGTTTACTTTGAGCTTTTGGGTTAACATCCACTTATCAGTGAGTGCATACCATGTATGTTCTTTTGTGATTAGGTTACCTCACTCAGGATGATATTGTCTAGCTCTATCCATTTGCCTAAGAATTTCATTAATTCACTGTTTTTAATATTAGCTGAGTAGTACTCCATTGTGTAAATGTACAATATTTTCTGTATCCATTCCTCTATTGAAGGACATCTGGGTTCTTTCCAGCTTCTGGCTATTATAAATAAGGATGCTGTGAGTACAGTGGACCATGTGACCTTATTACATGTTGGAGCATCTTCTGGGTATATATCTAGGAGGGGTATAGCTGGTTCCTCAGGTAGCACTATGTCTAATTTTCTGAGGAACCACCAACTGATTTCCAGAGTGGTTTTACCAGTTTGCAATCCCACCAACAATGGAGAAGTGTTCCTCTTTCCCCACATCCTCTCCAGCATCTGCTGTCTCCTGAGATTTTCATCTTAGCCATTCTGACCAGTGTGAGGTAGAATCTCATGTTGTTTTGATTGGCATTTTCCCAATAACTAAGGATGCTGAACATTTCTTTATGTGCTTCAGAGCCGTTCGAGTTTCCTCAATTGA
Organism: Apodemus agrarius; assembly: GCA_964023405.1. Lineage (NCBI taxonomy): Eukaryota > Metazoa > Chordata > Mammalia > Rodentia > Muridae > Apodemus > Apodemus agrarius. The sequence continues at coordinate 156,819,553 of OZ030009.1, forward strand.
GAATTCCCTGTTTAGCTCTGTACCCCAATTTTAATAGGGTTATTTGACTCTCTGGAGTCTAACTTCTTGAGTTCTTTGTATACATTGGATATTAGCCCTCTATTGGATATGAATTGGTAGAGATCTTTTTCCAACTGTTGGTTGCCATTTTTTTCTATTGACAGTATCCCTTGCCTTACAGACGTTTTGTAATTTTATGATGTCCTATTTGTTGGTTCTGCTTCTTAGAGCATAAGCTATTGGTGTTCTATTCAGTAAATTTCCCCCAGTGCCCATGTGTTCAAGGTTCTTCCCCAATTTCTCTTCGATAAGCTTCGGTGTGTCTGGTTTTATGTGTAGGTCCTTGATCCACTTGGACTTGAGCTTTGTACAAGGAGAGAAGAATGTGCCAATTTGCTTTTTTCTGCATGCTGACCTCCAGTTGATCCAGCACCATTTGTTAAAAGTGCTCTCTTTTTTCCACTGGATGTTTTAAGCTCCTTTGTGCAATATCAAGTGACCATAGGTGTGTGGGTTCTTTTCTGGGTCTTCAATTCTGTTCTATTGATCTTCCTGCCTATCTGCATACCAATACCAAACAGTTTTTATGACTATTGCTCTACAGTAGAGCTTGAGGTTGGGGAGTGATTCACCCAGGAGATCTTTAGTTGTGGACAATAGTTTTTGCTATCCTGGGTTTTTTGTTATTTCACATGAATTTGAGAATTGCTCTTTCTAGATCTATGAAGAATTGATTTGGAATTTTGATGGTGATTGCATTGAATCTGTAGCTTGCTTTCAGCAAGATGGACATTTTTACCATATTAATCCTGCCAATCCATGAGCATGGGAGATTTTTCTATCTTCTGAGACCTTCTTTGATTTCTTTCTTCAGAGCATCAGAGGAAGCCAACATTTTCATTAAATTCTAGGTAGTCTTTATTTTTTTTTTATTTCTTCCCTGACCAAGTTATTATTGAGTAGAGAGTTGTTCAACTTCCATGTGTAGGTGGACTTTCTGTTGTTTTTGCTGTTATTGAAGACCAGCCTTAGGCCATGGTGATCTGACAGGATTCATGGGATTATTTCAATCTTCTTGTATCAGTTGAGGCCTGATACTATATGACCTACTATATGGCCAGTTTTGGAGAAGGTACAATGAGGTGCTGAGAAGGTATATTCTTTTGTTTTAGGGTGAATATTATGTAGATATCTATTAAATCCATTTGGTTCATGACGCCTATTATTTTCACTGTGTTTCTGTTTAGTTTCTGTTTCCATGACCTGGCCATTGGTGAGAGTGGGGTATTAAAGTCTACTATTATTGAGTATGGTTCAATGTGTATTTTGAGCTTTAGTAAAGTTTCTTTTATGAATGTGGGTGCCCTTGCATTCAGGGCATAGATGTTCAGAACTGAGACTTTCTCTTGGTGGATTTTCCCTTTGATGAATGTGAAGTGTCCTTCCTCATCACACTTGATGACTTTTGGTTGAAAGTCTACTTTATTGGGTATTAGGTTGGCAACTCCAGTTTGTTTCCTGGGACCATTTGCTTGGAAGACCTTTTCCATCCTTTTACTCTGAGATAGTATTTGTCTTTGTTGTTGAGGTGTGGTTCTTATATGCAGCAAAATTCTGGATCTTGTTTGTGTGTCTAGTCTGTTAGGTTATGTGAGTTGAGTCCATTAATATTGAGAAATATTAAAGATAGATGACTAATGGTTCTTGATGTATTTGTTTTTTTTTAATGTGGCTTATTTGCTTATGGTTCTTTCCTTTTGGCTTTGCTGTGAGATGCTTAATATCTTGTCTTTTCTTTGTTGTTGGTACCTTCTTTGTGTTGGAGTTTTCCTTCTAGGAGTCTCTGTAGTACTGAATTGGTTGTCCTGGAATATTTTTGTTTTCTCCGTCTATGTTGATTGAATGTTTTGCTGGGTATAGTATTCTGGGCTGGCATTTCTGTTCTCTTAGAGTCTGAATGACCTTTGACCAAGCTCTTCTGGCTTTCATAGACTCAGTTGAGAAGTCTGGTGTAATTCTGATAGGTCTTTCTTTGTATGTTACTTGACCCTTTTCCCTTGCAACTTTTAATATTCTTTCTTTTTTCTGTCTATTAGTGTTTTGATTATTATGTGATGAGAGAATTTTTTTTCTGGTCCCATTTATCCATTTATTTGGTGTTCTATAGGCTTCTTGTACCTTTATGGCCATCTCTCTCTGTTTTTTTTTTTTTTTTTTTTTTTTTTAGTTTGGGAAAGTTTTCTTCTATGATTTTGTTGAAGACCTTTTCAGGTCCTGTGAGCTGGGAATCTTCATTTTCTTCTATTCTGATTATTCTTAGATTTGGTCTTTTCGTTGTGTCCTGAATTACGTGGATGCTTTGAGTTAGGAGGTTTTTGTGTTTTGATTTTTTTTTGGCAGTTATATCAATATCTTCTATGGTATCTTCTACACCTGAGATTCTTTCTTCTACTTCTTGTATTTTGTTGGTGATACATCTGTAATTCCTGACCTCTTTCCCAGGTTTTCCCTTTCCAGGTGTGCCTCCATTTGTATTTTCTTTATTGTTTCTACTTCCACTTTTAGATCTTGTACTTTTCTATGCAATTCCATCACCTGTTTGATTATGTTTTCCTATATTGTGTTAAGGGATTTGTTTCCTCTTTTAAGTTCCTCTACCTGCTTTCCTGTATTTCTTTCAGTGAGTTATTTGTATCTTCCCTAAAGTACTCTATTATCTTCATGAGATAGGATTTTAGGTCAGCTTCCTGATTTTCAGGTGTGTTGGTGTATTCAGCGCTTGCTGTGGTAGAAGAACTGGCTTCTGATGATGCCCACATATTTTGGCTTCTGTTGCTTATGGTCTTGTGCTTGCCTTTCATCATCTGGTTATCCCTGGTGCTTACTGCTCTGGGTGACTATGTCTGGAGTCTGCCTCTTTCTTCCCTGGGTTGCTTTAGGTCTCCTGTTAGGACTGTGGCCCTAGCTATAGCAAACTCCCTGTGGGCCTTCCAACTGGGAGCTCCTCAGAATATCAGAGAAGCTGCTGATATGTTGCCCTGGCTGCAGTAGTTCTCCTTCACATGAGCAATCAAGCTGTTGTCCTGTGTGAGGATGGTCTCCAGGGGAGCCTTTGGATTATGGTTTCTGTATCCATGTATGCAGAACTCCTGGTAGACTTTCAGTCTGTCAGGTGAGTTGCTCTGCATGCCACAGATCCCCTGGGAAGTCTTCAGACTATGGTGTCTGTTGTCCAATTTCCCTTTGTACAGAACTCCCAGGATACCTTCAAGCTTTGGTGTCTTCTGGGGAGCAGACCTGCTTGTGATCAGTTGCTTAATTGCCCTGCATGCAGCAGATTTCCTGGGATGCTTCATGCTGTGGTGTCAGTTGCTCAACTTCTCAGAGTGCAATAGATCTTTTGAGATGGCTCAAGATATGGCATCTTCAGACTGGCCTAAAGACAATTGTTCTTAGTACTACAGATCTTCTGGGATGTCTCAGGATATGGTTTTCACTGCTCTGAGTGCAGCAGATCCTCCAGGATGGCTCAGGATATGGTGTCTTCATGGAGCAAACCAGATAGCAGTCTGCTTCAGCAGAAAGACTAGGCAGAAGGGGAGAGGTATTTGGGAGGCAGGGGTTTTGGTGGGTGATTGGTCCTGAGACCACTGTGCCCTGGTACTTTGAGGGCAGGGGTTCTTACCAACTGCTTTGAGTGCAGTGGATCCTCTAGGATGGCTCAGGATATAGTGTCTTCAGGGGAGAATTGCTCATGTCTTTAATCATGAGACACAGGCAGGTGTATGCAATTGAGCTAGATGCCAATATGGTCTATGCAACCAGTTCCAGGAAGGCAAAAGTTACATATTAAGACCTTCACTCCTCATGTCTTGATTTCAGAGCTTCTCTAAGGTCCCCTCACAACACCCAACAGCAGAGCTCAGAACAGAACACAGAGAATCATTCAAGCCTGCACAGGGAAAGCGAACTTACAGAAAGGTATACCAGAAGTCAAACACTTATTGCTGTAGGTGATCAGGTTAGTTTTCAGTAGTCTGGGTTCCAGTTGCCAATGACACAGCATGGAGCAGCTGGTGCAATCTTTGTCCCAATGCAGTAATAGCATGACACCAACAGAAGCCAGCACCTGCTACTTGCACTGCTCTTGCCAATATCACAGCTGCACTGTGGCTTTGGCTGCACTGCTACAACCCTTGGATCTCAGTGCTGAGACCATTAGCCTGTCAGCTTTGGTCCCTCTCTGGAACTCTTCTAGACATTAGGCTGTGTAGTTTCTGTCATTGGCTCCTCATGGCCTCCTGTCTTTCTTCAGTCTTACTTTTCATTCTATCCACCCTCAATGCTTCTTCTGTCCCTTATTATCTATGTCCCCTCTGTTGTCCATTCTGTCTTTCCTTGGCCACTCCATGGAACACTTCAGTTACCATGTTGCTGATAGTGTTGCTGTTCCTGCTTCTGTTCTGAGGGGCTGCTGGTCCACCATTACCACTGGTTCACATCTGTCCCTGTTGGTGCTGCATCATATTGCCAACCCAGATGACTCCACTTATAAAAATCCAAAGCCAGCAAAACAAACAGACAGGCAGGCAGACAGACAGAAACAGTCCTTGAGACAGTATTACACTTGGACCTAATGTTATAACACAAGGAGCAGTGTAGGTAAGTGGATCCTGGCTCACAGAAACAGTGGACCAGCTTCCTCTAAAAGCCAAAAATGTAGAAGAGTCATGGTATTTGCACTTACACTATCATCTCTAATGAGGGACTCTGCTTACACTAATCATATCATAGTCATTTCATTTTCACATTGATTATGGATATCTACTGATCTTCCAGGAGACATTCCTCCTCTCTAGGCAGTGGGGAAGTGGCTAGTGGAGTTTAATAGTTATTGTGATGGTGTACTGGTCCTTTTCCAGCTGAGGTAGTGCTTTGACAGTGCAGTGTTACCAGTGTTTGTGGTTTGCTCTTGGCCTGTGTAGAGGGCTGGATTATTTTCTCTTTCCCAGGAGAGGTCTATGACTGCAGGCTTGGACATGCTTTTTTTATGTCTGTGGCAGACTGATGAAGACAATGGTTACATGATTGCTAGAAATGAAGAAAGGTTTCTTAGTTTGTGCTGCCAAGGGTTGTCCAGATGAGTGCTGCAAACTGCACCAACTAGAAGATCTTTTCAGTATGAAAGCCCATGAACAATTTATAAGCATATTTTAAACCCCATGACACTTGCTATTCCTTGTATATGAAACTGAATCTTCCTTTGAAAAGAGCTATCAACTTGTTTTGTAATTTTTGTATTAAGCTGTTGCTTAAGAGTTCTGCATTTATTAGTCACTTAAAGATTTGTTCAACTGAAGAAGTTTAAATTAAAAATATGGCATGACTGAATAAAACATATGTATGAGTACACACATACACATATGTACATGTACACACAAGCACATAAACACATTTGGAGAGTTGGCAATTTATTTTCCGTTTGCTTTCGAAAAACCTTGGTGAATCTTTGTGCATTTAAATATATTCATTTTTTCACACTAGAAGAAAAATCTGATTCAAGGGCAGAGTATTTGGATGAAAATTGTTCTTAGACTTACATAATTTCACTGATTACTGCCTTTATTGAATGTCTTTGCTGAGGTGCTGGAATTCTCCAGCATGTAAGTAGGCAATTTGATGATCCATAGTTACTCTGCAAGAAATCATCATTCTTGGTATTGATAGTAGAAAGATGACTTTACTAGATATATGTATCTGTTTCAAATTTGAATGTTTGTGTTTGTTAGTTTTTGACAACATGACATGACATGAACTTGAGTCACCTGTGAAAAGTTATATTGCCAAAGAAATTGCCTTCATTAGATTGGCCTGTGGCATGACTGTAGAGGTATTTTCTTGACTAATGATTAGAGTAAGAAGGCCCATTCCAATGTGGGTAGTACTATCCCTAGACAGGTAGACCTTGGCTGTATAGGGAAGATAGCTGAACAAGATAGGAAATAAAGCTAGTATACATCATTTCTCTGTGGCTTTGTTTCAGTTTAGGTCTCTGGGTTCCTTCCTTGAGTTTCTACCTTGGCTTGCACAAACTAAGAAACCTTTCTTCATTTCTAGCAATCATGTAATCTTTGTTGCCCAAGTCATTTTTGCTCATGGTGTTTATAACAAATATAGATGGCAAACTAGGACAGATTTTTTCTGTATTCTTTTTATAGTTTCCATTTTGTTAAAGGATTTTTGTCATGGTATGGATGAAAGAATAAGGACTCAATGAACATACATTTGATTCAGGTAAAAGATGTGGGTAGTGATCCTCATGCTGGTAGTTCATCCCCTGGACATGGTTTCTCATGGTGTTAGCACATAAGGGGACATTACTGAGAGTACAGAACTGTGGATTGGTCCTTCTCTTTGAAATGTCTTAGAAGTTATGCAAATTAACTGCTTATTCTATGACTTCTTTCAAACTACGAGGAGGTGGCTCCTTGACTTGCAATGATCATAAAATAGTCAAGAACAGGTAGGTGACTATAAGACAATGTATGAGAAGGGTTGTAAATGGGGTGGTGCCAGGGAGAATAAATTAAAAATGAGCAGACTGAGTCTTTTTGAGGCCTGTCATTTTCCCCCTAGGTTCCTCTGTGTTTGAACCTAGGACTTTGATTGTGCAAGGGAAATGTTCTATTCTACAGCTACACCCCCAACTTTAAATTAAGATTTGATTGTAAAGACATGTGGTTTCTCCAGTCCACCGGTGTTGGAACTAAGGGACTTCCTGTGAAGTCATGTATTGCAGTTTTTCAAATCAGCATACTTCTAAAAGTAGAGATAGCAGTCAGCTTTGAGGATTCTTGTAGTCTGTATCTAACAGGTCTCTCAAGAAAACAGAGCCTACAGCGATCTAGTATAAGAAATTGCTTCCTGTGATGTTGGGTTCTGGCAACTCCAAAGTCTGAAGCCCAAGGCAGTAGGATGGAGACTCAAGTGGATGCTGAAGTTGAGCCCTAAAGACACACATTCTTCAGCAAATGTTAGGTGTTGTTCTTTGGTCTTCTGATTAATTGAATGAGACCTATTTGCATTGTCCATGTTAATGTACTTTAACCAATTTCAACGGATTTTAGACACTGTGCACTATATTTTGCCCAAGTTGACACAGAAAAAGGTCACATAACTAGCAAACTAAAACCCCATATATATGGATTAAATTAGCTAGATGTTCACACAGATTATTGTCTTTATTTCTGCAAAAAAGGGGAGATCTTTATATAATCCTAGAAAGCAAAAGAGATACATCATCTCATAGTAACTTGAAACTGGAAGTTGCGGAGCAAGGGGAACACAGGCGGGCAGAGCAGCTGGGTCAAGGTTCATCAGGGCACCATCTGCACCCATGAACTAGACCACTCCACACAGCTGAAGACTCTAGAACAAAGAGGCAAATACACCCATGATGATGTAGATGGCAGGAAATAATCAAATTCAGGGCTGAAATCAACCAAGTAGAAACAAAAAGAAGTATAAAGTCCTTGAAGAAAGAAATTGATGAAGACCTCAGAAGATGGAAAAATATTTCATGCTCTTGGATTGGCAGGATCAATATAGTAAAAATGACCATCATGCCAAAAGCAATCTACAGATTCAATGCAATCCCCATCAAAATCCCAAATCAATTCTTCAAAGATCTAGAAAGAGCAATTCTCAAATTCATCTGGAGTAACAAAAAACCCAGGGTAGCTAAAACTATTCTCAACAATAAAAGGACTTCTGGGGGAATCAATATCCCTGACCTCAAGCAGTACTACAGAGCAATTGTGTTAAAAACTACATGGTATTGGTACAACGACAGGCAGGTAGATCAATGGAATAGAATTGAAGACCCAGAAATGAACCCACAGACTTTTGGTCACTTGATCTTTGATAAAGGAGCTACAACCATCCAGTGGAAAAAAGATAGTCTTTTCAACAAATGGTGCTGGTTCAACTGGAGGTCAACATACAGAAGAATGCGAATTGATCCACTCTTATCTCCTTGTACTAAGCTCAACTCCAAGTGGATCAAGGACCTCCACATAAAACCAGACACACTGAAACTAATAGAAAAGAAATTTGGGAAGACCCTGGAGGACATGGGCACAGGAGGAAAGTTCCTGAACAAAACACCAATAGTTTATGCTCTGAGATCAAGAATTGACAAATGGGACCTCATAAAATTACAAAGTTTCTATAAGGCAAAGGACACCTTCAGAAGGACAAAACGGCAACCAACAAGTTGGGAAAAGATCTTCACCAACCCCACATCTGACAGAGGGCAATATCCAATATATACAAAAAATAAACCAAAGCAGGAGCTGGTTCTTTGAAAAAAAAACAGCAATAATATAGATAAACACTTAGCCAAACTAACTAGAGGGCACAGAGACAGAATCCAAAGAAAAAAATTAGAAATGAAAAAGGAGACATAACTACAGATACTGAGGAAATCCAAAAAAAAAAAAAAAAAAATCATCAGATCCTACTACAAAGGCCTATATTCAACAAAACTTGAAAATCTAGATGAAATGGACAATTTTCTAGACAGATATCAGGTAACAAAGTTAAATCAGGATCAGATAAATGATATATAAAATCCCATAACCCCCAAAGAAATGGAAACAGTCATTAATAGTCTCCCCGCTCCCAGGACCAGATGGGTTTAATGCAGAGGTCTATAGGACTTCAAAGAAATCCTAACACCAATACTCTTCCAACTATTACACAAAATACAAACAGATGGAACACTACCCAATTCATTCTATGAACCACAATTACCATGATACCCAAACTACACAAAGACCCAACAAAGAAATAAACTTTAGACCAATTTTGCTTATGAATATTGATGGAAAAATACTCAATAACATTCTTGCAAATTGAATCCAAGAACACATCAAAATGATCATCCACCATGATCAAGTAAGCTTCATCCCAAGAATGCAAGGATGGTTCCATATATGGAAATCCATCAATATAATCCACTATATAAACAAACTCAAAGAAATCAAAACAAGCCACATGATCATTTCATTTCATGCTGAGAAAGCATTTGAGAAAGTACAACACCCCTTCATGATAAAAGTTTTGGAAAGATCAGAAATTCAAGGCCCATACCTAAACATAGTAAAAGCAATATACATCAAACCAGTAAACAACATCAAACTAGATGGAGAGAAACTTGAAGCAATCCTACTGAAATCAGGGACTGGATAAGACTGTCCACTCTCTCCCTACCTGTTTAATACAGTACTCCAAATCCTATCCAGAGCAATTAGACAACAAAAGGAAGTCAAAGGGATACAATTTGGAAAGGAAAAAAATCAAATCATAACTATTTGAAGAAGATATGATTGTGTACTTAAGTGACCCCCAAAAATTTCACCAGAGAACTCATAAACCTGATAAATGACTTCAGCAAAGTGGCTGGATATAACATTAACTCAAAGAAATTAGTAACCTTCCTATACTCAAAGAATAAAGAGGCTGAGAAAGAAATTAGGGAAACGACACCCTTCACAATAGTCACAAATAATATAAAATACCTTGGTGTAACTCTAACCAAGTAAGTGAAAGATCTGTATGACAAAAACTTAAAGCCTCTGAAGAAAGAAAGTAAAGATCTCAGAATATGGAAAGATCTCTCATGCTCATGGATTGGCAGGATTAATATAGTTAAAATGGCCATCTTGCCTAAAACAAGCTACAGATATACTTCAAAATATACTTCAATATATGCAATATACTTCAAAATTGCAACTCAATTCTTCATAGAGTTAGAAAGAGAAATTTCCAAATATATCTAGAATATCAAAAAACCCAGGATAGCAAAAATCAAACAATAAAAAAACTTCTAGCAGAATCACCATACCTGACTTCAAGCTCTACTACAGAGAAATAGTGATAAAAACTGTTTGGTATTGGTACCATGATAGGCAGGTAGATCAATGGAATAAAATTGGAGAACCAGAAATAAATCCACACACCTATAGTGACTTGACTTTTGACAGAGGAGCTAAAAGCATCCAGTCAAAAAAACATAGCATTTTCAACAAATGGTGCTGGGTTAACTGACAGTCAACATGTAGAAGGATGCAAATCGATCCGTTCTTATCTCCCTCTACAATGCTCAAGTCCAATTGGATCAAGGACTTCCACATATAACCATATTCACTAAATCTAATAGAAGAGTCAGTGGGGAAGAGCCTGGAGCACATGGGCACAGGAGAAACTTTCCTGAACAGAACATCAATAGCTTATTCCCTAAGAATTGACAAATGGGACGTCATAAAACTGCCAAGGTTCTGTCAGACAAAGGATACTGTCAATATCACAAAATGGCAACCAATAAATTTGGTAAAGATGTAGGAGTGGTAAAGAATGCTGGTGCAGATGCTGGTGAGGATGTAGAGAAAGATGAACACTTCATTGCTGATGGAATTGCATGCTGATAAAACCACTCTGGAAATCAGTTTGGTGGTTTCTCAGAAAATTCAACATAGCACTACCTGAGGACCCAGCTATATACTCCTGGTCATATACCCAGAGGATTTTCCAACAGGTAATAAGGCCACATGCTTCACTATGTTCATAGCAGTCTTATTTATAATAGCTAGGAGCTGGAAATAACCCAGATGTCCCTAGACAGAGGAATGGATACAGAAAATGTGGTACATTTGCACAATGGTGTACTAGCCAGCTATTAAAAACAGTTAATTCATGAAATTCTTAGGCAAATGGATGGAGCTAGAAAATATCATCATGAGTGAGGTAACTGAATCACAAAAGAACACACATGTTATGCACTTGCTGATATGTGGATCAAAGCGTGTATCCAAAGTTTGAAATATCCATGATACAACTCACAGTCTATATAAAGATCAAGTAGAAGGAAGACCAAAGTGTGGATACTTTGGTCCTTCTTAGAAGGTGGATCAAAATACCCATGGATCACAGCTAACCAATAGACTGAGCATAGGGTCCCCAATAGAGCAGCTAGGCAAAGGACCCAATGATCTCAATAGGTTTGCAGCCTCATAGGAGGAAAATTAATATGTAACCAACCAGTACCCACAGAGCTCCAATGGCCTAAACCACTAACCAAAGAGTACACATGGAGCTCCAGCTATATATGCTGCAGAAGATGGGCCTTTTCAGACATCAATGAGAGGAGAGGCCATTGGTACTATGAAAGTTCGATGCCCCAGTGTAGGGTATTCCAGGTCAGGAAAGTGGATGGTGGTGTTGGTAAGCAGGGGGCATGGGGATAGGATAGGGTTTTTTTGAGGGGTTAGGAGGAAAGGGGATGGCATTTGAAATGTAAATAAAGCAAATATCTAATAAAAAATAACCAACTTTGACATTAAGGTACTTCTGTCACTACTATGTCCTGAGTGAGGTCTGGATATTCTAGTACCCAATTAATTCCTTATTATAATACTCAATGCATTATTTCTAAATACTAGTGACATTAGTTTTTTTCAAATATCTGTATATAAGCAGCATTTTAATTAATCAATAAAACAATCTAATTTTGAAAAAAATGAAAGAAAAGAAAAAAAGAAATTGGAAGTCACCCTGTGCTAAAAGTTTTCAAATTTATATTAGAAGCAGGAAAGTTTTAATTACCATCTCAAAGACCAAGGCTGTGTGCTGTCATTCTGATGGTCAAATTCTCCAATGTTGTTTAATATACTGAGGACCACACTCAGGGAAATGATGCAGAGAATCAAGAAAGGGAGTCATTACAGTTTCAGAAATCTTTCTTTCTCTATAGTTCTTTCTTTATAGTATGACCTGATTTAATCTTTTTTTACCCTCTTTTCTTTCTAAGAAAATAAGGTGTACTGTCACCTTTTAGCAAGGACCAACACAGTGCATATTTTGCAATGATGAATCTTCATCACTGCAGCCACATTGGATGAACCTATGTGACCACCAATCATAAAGTCACTAGTTTAGGGTTTGCACTCCCTTCACACCTGGGTCAGTGGTCCATTGTATTCTATCATCTCTACCAAGAGTCCTCTGTATTCATAAACATGGGGAGCTCATAGCAGAAGGAGAAAAGCAGAGCAATCTGGGGGTGGGTTCTTAAAGTTCTGCACAGAGTAGCATACTATTCCTATAGACCTTACACTGACAACAAAGAATCAATCACATGGACCCTGGAAGCTTAAGAAACTAGGAAAGTGTAACCCTACTGCATTCCTAGAATGAGCAAAATGAGGAAACATAATGAACATCACTAATCAATATAAAATGAGTGTTTTTAGTCTTAATATTTGGCTGATTTGCAACTAAATTTAAGAGAATATGAATTTCTATTTTGTCATGAATTTGCTTCTTATCTATAAAATGTATTTTTTTAAGATCACAGATTTTCCCTTAGATTAAAGAATCATTAGGATTTTAATATATCTGCAGTTTATGATTCTATGGGGTTTATATTAGAAACCTCACTTTATTTTATTTGTATAGAGAAAACAAATTATTATGAGAACACCTATCATACAGACTATTTTTCTGTGATATACAAGACTTTTTTTTTGACACATATCATTTTATTGTTTATTTAAAAGCATAGAAGATGCTGGATTTCTTTCTAATGCTCTACTTTGTTTACAGTGAAAAAAAATAAACCTGAAAATAAAAATCATGTGTGACAGTGTGGAATTGTGCACAAAGTACTTGCTAGATTATTCTTTGCAACTTTTTAAATATTCTTCCCAAATATAAGAAGTAATATTTTTCAAAATGTCAGTTTTTCTTTAAAAGGTTTTGAAGACTCTACAGAGAAAGTTCTTTTAAAAGATAAGTTTGCTTATTAAATACTTTCTGTTCCCCAATTATCCTTTATTTAAAAAGTGTTTAACAAAATCGTATAACAGATAATTCTATTAAAACAGATTATCCACTTGAAAGGAAGCTGAACCCAGAGTCTGTTCTTGGCTTTATAAATATGCCTGTATTCAGGACCATAAGATTTTTCCTTTTCATCGTCTATTATGATTGTGAATAGTGATAACATCATGTTCTTGGCTTCAGTTAAAAAGAAAAAAAAAAAGGCAAAAAAAAAAACCTAAGCTTTAAGAAAAGCCCAAGAATAACCCAAGACTTGACCTTGGAATTATATTAAACACACACACACACACCCACACACACACCCACACACACACACACACACACAGAGAGAGAGAGAGAGAGAGAGAGAGAGAGAGCACTTTATTTTGTGTTCAATTCACTATCCAGAATTTTAATTCACTTGTAACACACTGCTGTAGTTCTCACTCATGCTTCAAGCCAATTACTTGGGCTGGTGAAGGAGGGACATGCTGGAGACAAAAATGGCTGCACACCTTTGTATTTAGTAAATTCCAAACAGATGATTAGCCTATTGTGACCAACCTGAGATGAATCCAAGTATTACAAAATGTCTATGTGATCTGAAAGAGAAGATGTTTGAAATCTCATTCCATATATTTCAATCAATGTGTATATGCTGAGGCGAACTGATCAAACAAAAAATCTGGGTGGTCTAGATTATCCCATTTGGCAGACATGTTCAGAATTTCAGGGCAAAGACGATACTGAGAAGTAAAATAAAACATAGCAATTTCCATAACGTTGCTGAGTTAAAGCCTGGGATTTTAACCACATCAGCATACAATGAGGAATTGTTTTCTCTTTACCACCAATGCAAGAGTTCTTGGTTGCAGTATCAGTGGTCCACCTACAAAACATGGTCAGAATTCCTAAAGATGAGCATGGGGAACAAGATACTTATTGTGTCAAAAGCAGAGGAAGTGTCACCTTTGGAAAAAGAGTCACCAAAGACAACATACTATTTCAGTGTAGAGTTTTGTGACACTGAAGTAGCAAGAGATAAAATTGGATAATTTAACAAGAATCAGTCTATCTAATATTCTCTAGTAGTTTGGCTGTTAGTCTTCTGGTGAAAGCAACTCATGGAGGGCTTTAAATAGGGAAGTGGTGTCATAAGATTAGACAGTCGATAGTACATTCTTGCCCTATTGACAAGTGGATTGTGAAGGAGCAAGATCAGGAGTAATGAGACCTACCTTATAGCTCCAGTATCTGGGAGAGGTGATGGGTAGAAGACTAAACAGAGCATGCTGCAGATCACCAGTAACTAAGAAACTGTGGCAATATACTTCCCACTTTAGTTAAAATGGTGATTACACAAAATATAAAAGTAAATATCAGTGAGAAAAGCTGTTTCAATATGCTATGAAAAATTAAAATGAGTATGGCCATTAAGGAACATAGTATTGATTTCCTCAAATAAGCTAGAAATACATCAAATATATTACCCAGCTATCTGACAACTGTGCATATATAAATCATGATAGCCAAGGTACTTTATGTTGTTTGTGGCTATTGTGAAGGGTGTTATTTCCCTAACTTCTTTCTCAGCCTGCTTGTCCTTTGAGTACAAGAAGGCTACTGATTTGCTTGAGTTAATTTTATAACCAGCCACGTTGCTGAAGTTGTTTATCAGCTGTAGAAGTTCTCTGGTGGAGTTTTTTGGATCGCTTAAGTAGACTATCATATCATCTGCAAATAATGATACTTTGACTTCTTCCTTTCCAATTTGTATCCCTTTGACTTCCTTATGTTGTCTGATTGCTCTCGCTAGAACTTCAAGTACTATATTGAAAAGATATGGAGAGAGAGGACAGCCTTGTCTAGTCCCTGATTTTAGTGGAATTGCTTCAAGTTTCTCTCCATTTATTTTGATGTTGGCTACTGGTTTGCTGTAGATTGCTTTTACTATGTTTAGGTATGGGCCTTGAATTCCTGCTCTTTCCAAGACTTTTAGCATGAAAGGATGCTGAATTTTGTCAAACCAAACAAGTGAAAGATCTGTATGACAGGCTAACCAAACAAGTGAAAGATCTGTATGACAGGAACTTCAAGTACCTGAAGAAAGAAATCGAAGAAGACCTCAGGAGATGGAAAAATATTTCTTGCTCCTGGATTGGCAGGATCAATATAGTAAAAATGGCCATCTTGCCAAAAGCAATCTACAGATTCAATGCAATCCCCATCAAAATCCCAAATCAATTCTTCATAGATCTAGAAAGAGCAATTCTCAAATTCATCTGGAGCAACAAAAAACCCAGGATAGCTAAAACTATTCTCAACAATAAAAGGACTTCTGGGGGAATCAATATCCCTGACCTCAAGCTGTACTACAGAGCAATTGTGTTAAAAACTGCATGGTATTGGTACAGCAACAGGCAGGTAGATCAATGGAATAGGATTGAAGACCCAGAAATTAACCCACAGACTTATGGTCACTTGATCTTTGATAAAGGAGCCACAACCATCCGGTGGAAAAAAGATAGCCTTTTCAACAAATGGTGCTGGTTCAACTGGAGGTCAACATGCAGAAGAATGCGAATTGACCCACTCTTATCTCCTTGTACTAAGATCAACTCCAAGTGGATCAAGGACCTCCACATAAAACCAGACACACTGAAACTATTAGAAAAGAAACTTGGGAAGACCCTGGAGGACATGGGCACAGGGGTAAAGTTCCTGAACAGAACACCAATAGCTTATGCTCTAAGATCAAGAATTGACAAATGGGACCTCATAAAATTACAAAGTTTCTGTAAGGCAAAGGACACTGTCAGAAAGACAAAACGGCAACCAACAACGTGGGAAATGATCTTCACCAACCCCACATCCGACAGAGGGCTAATATCCAATATATACAAAGAACTCAAGAAGTTAGACCCCAAAGAACCAAATAACCCTATCAAAAAATGGGGTACAGAGCTAAACAAAGAATTTTCACCAGAAGAAATTCGGATGGCCGAGAAACACCTTAAGAGATGTTCAACATCATTAGTCATCAGGGAAATGCAAATCAAAACAACCCTGAGATTCCACCTCACTCCAGTCAGAATGGCTAAGATTAAAAACTCGAGAGACAACAAGTGCTGGCGAGGATGTGGAGAAAGAGGAACACTCCTCCACTGTTGGTGGGATTGCAAAATGGTAAAACCACTCTGGAAATCAGTGTGGCGGTTCCTCAGAAAATTGGGCATGCCACTCCCAGAGGACCCTGGCATACCACTCCTGGGCATATACCCAGAGGATTCCCCTGCATACAACAAAGACACATGCTCCACTATGTTTATAGCAGCCTTGTTTATAATAGCCAGAAATTGGAAGGAGCCCAGATATCCCTCAAAGGAGGAATGGATACAGAAAATGTGGTATATTTATACAATGGAGTACTACTCAGCAATTAAAAATAATGAATTCATGCAATTTGTAGGTAAATGGTTAGATCTGGAAACTATCATCCTAAGTGAGCTAACCCAATCACAAAAGAATACACACGAAATGCAATCACTGATAAGTGGATATTAATGAGCCCAGAAGCCCTAAATACTCAAGGCACAATTAGCAAGTCAAATGACTCTCAAGAAGAAAAAAAGGAGAGGACCCTGGGCCTGTTAAGATTGGATCCAGTATTGTAGACCCAGAACAGAGAAATCGTGGGCGGGGGGAAAGAGTGGGGAATAGCATGGGGGGGTGAGAGGAATTATGGGACATATGGTGGGGGGTACCTGGGAAAGGGGAAAGCCTTTGGAATGTAAACAAAGAATATAGAAAATAAAAAAAAGTTAAAAAAAAAAAAGAAAGTGGATAACCAATGAGGTACAGTAAAAAAAAAAAAAAAAAAAAAAATAAATCATGATAGCAAAGTCAAACACAAACTTTCATGTTTTTTGCAACATAATAGCAGCAAAATGAATACACCTTAAGAGTTCATGTACATAAAAGGAAAGAAAAAAATGTGGCTCATGTATGCAAAGTGGAATACTACACTTCTACCTAAAAGGATGAAAACCTGTCATCTGTGGCAATTGATGGAAAGGGAGACATAATTCTCAGCAAAATAAAAGAGGCACAAAAAGATAAATACCACATGCTCTTATTCATATATCAAAGCTGAAAAGTTAGTCTTATAAACATAGAGTCAAATAGTAGGTTTGGGAAGAACAATAAAGTTAGATAAAGGAGATCAAAATGCAGTTGGACAGAAGTAAGTGTAGCACTCTGTAGCACTGCAGCATAAGCATAAGCATTAAGTCCATAGGTAATTATTGTATGTGAAGAAAAAACTAGTTAAGGAAAAAGAAGAAGAAGAGAATGAGGAAGAGGAGGAGGAGGAGAAAAAAAGGAGGAGGAAGAGGAGGAGGAGGAGAGAAAAGGGAGGAGGAAGAAGAAGAGGAGGAGGAGGAGCAGAAGGAGGAGGAGAAGGAGGAGGAGGAGGAGGAGGAGGAAGAAGAAGAAGAAGAAGAAGAAGAAGAAGAAGAAGAAGAAGAAGAAGAAGAAGAAGAAGAAGAAGAAAGAAACATCCCAGCACAGAAACATGTAACTGAGGAAACTGAAACACTAGCCACCCTGAAGTGTATGCTTTATATTCTGGCATTGAACTCCTGTTGTGTAGCTTACAAATATGTGAAATAATGTCTCAGAAGAAAAAGAAATAGATTGATGCCATCTGCAGTGATATTGGGAGACAGACCTGATGTGCTGAGACAAAACATCTTTAGCAACCATTGCTTGAATTTAAAGGTCAAGTGTTCAATATAACTTTTTTCTAACTTTCCAATATTATTGCAATTCCTTGGTGATTCATATCTTGTTTTGACTTCCAAAGTTTTATGTTAACCTTCATATTTTAAGGGAAGGAAACTGCCTCAAATGAATACAAAAACAAGCAAGCAAGCAAACAAACAAACAAATCAAAACACAACCATGGCATTTCTCCTAGTGACATCTAGTGGTTTCTGTTCCATACATTTTTCTGCTCAAGATTGTATCCCTGCTTTCTTCATATTCTCGCCAATACCTGCTGTCTCCTGATTTTTTGATCTTAGCCATTCTGATTGGTGTGGGGTGAAATCTCAAGGTTGTTTTGATTTGCATTTCCCTAATGACTAATGATGTTGAACATTTCTTAAGGTGAAAATTCTTTGTTTAGCTCTGTACCCCATTTTTAATAGGGTTATTTGGCTCTCTGGAGTCTACCTTCTTGAGTTCTTTGTATATATTGGATATTAGTCGTCTTTCAGATGTAGGGTTGGTAAAGATCTTCTCCCAATTTGTTGGTTGCTGTTTTGTCCTTTTGACAGTGTCCTTTGCCTTACAGAAACTTTGTAATTTTATGAGGTTCCATTTGTCAATTCTTGACCTTAGCGCATAAGCTATTGGTATTCTGTTCAGGAACTTTACCCCTGTGCCCATGTCCTCAAGAGTCTTCCGCACTTTCTTTTCTATTAGTTCCAGTGTGTCTGGCTTTATGTGGAGGTCCTTGATCAACTTGAACTTGAGCTTAGTACAAGGAGATAAGCATGGATTGATTTTCATTCTTCTGCATGCTGACCTCCAGTTGAACCAGCATTATTTGTTGAAAAGGCTATTTTTTTCCCACTGGATGGTTTCAGCTCCTTTCTCGAAGATCAAGTGACCATAGGTGTGTGGATTCATTTCTGGGTCTTCAATCTTATTCCATTGATCTAGCTTCCTGTCACTGTACTAATACCATGCAGTTTTTAACACTATTGCTCTGTAGTACTGTTTGAGGTCCAGGATACTGATTTCCCCAGAAGTTCTTTTACTGTTGATAATAGTTTTAGCTATCCTGTTTGTTTGTTTGTTTGTTTGTTATTCCAGATGATTTTGAGATTTGCTCTTCCTAACTCTTTGAAGAACTGAGTTGGGATTTTAATGGGGATTGCATTGACTCTGTATATAGCTTTTGGCAAGATGGCCATTTTTACTATATTAATCCTACCAATCCATGAGCATGGAAGATTTTTCCATTTTCTGAGGTCTTCTTCAATTTCCTTCTTCAGAGACGTGAAGTTCTTGTCATACAGATCTTTCACTTGTTTGTTTAGGGTCACACCAAGATACTTTATATTGTTTGTGGCTATCTACCTTTTTTCCTTTCTTCATTCCTTCCTTCGTTCCTTCCTTCGTTCTTTCCTTCCTTCCTTCCTTTCTTCTTTCCTTCCTTCCTTGATTCCTTGCTTCCTTCCTTCCTTTTTTCCTTTCTTCCTTCTTTCCTTACTTTCTTTTGAAAGAGTTCAGGACTTCATTTCTCTGAATGTATCACATTTTGCAAGATTTTAATGATGGAAGATGCTAGCCACCTTTTGAAATTTTACAGGAATTACAATAGCTTAGCATAGCAGATCTAGGGGAAATGAGTAATATGTAAATATGTCTATCATATTATACCATGAAATAGAATATTTGTCAGTGGAAAGAACACATTTTGAAAGGACAGGGGCAAATGTCTATAACTGTCAGCTTCCAAATTACTACTGAGCTACTCACTACAAGAACAAACAAACAAAGAAACCAGAAGCCTGCAATGTTAAAGTTCATTCTCAATGGCAGAATACACACACACAAAAGAGCAGAATGGGGATTTTTTTATTAAACATATATCTTTCAAGAGAGAAGGCATCAAAATACATTTAGATCCTTCTCTGAATTCAGATTTTTGTCGCACCCTCAATTCCGGCTAACATTTCAAGGTTCTGGTTGTTTGGAAAGAAAACTTCCTGTTACTATTGAGAATGACAAATAAAAATATTTTTTTTGCATTTTTTTTTCTTTTTTTTATTGTATATATTCTATATTTACAATTCATTTCCCTTTTTCTGGTTCCCCACCCCCAAAGGTCCCACATGTCCTTTTCCCTCCCCCTGCTCCCGCATCCACCCCCTCCCACTTTACTGTTCTTGTACTCTCCCACAATGATGTTTTGGTACATTCTAGCACCAGTGTCCACTCCTTTCTTCTTGTGAGACATCACTTGATATGTGATTTGTGTCTTTGGTGTTCTAAGCTTCTAGGCTAATATCCACTTATCAGTGACTGTATACCATGGGTATTCTTTTGAGACTGGGTCACCTCACTTAGTATGACATTCTCCAGCTCCATCCATTTCTCTAAGAATTTCATGAATTCATTGTTTCTAATGGCTGTATAGTACTCCATTGTGTATATATACCACATTTTTTGTATCCATTCTTCTGTTGAGGGACATCTGGGTTCTTTCCAGCTTCTGGCTATTATATATAAAGCTGCTATGAACATAGTGGAGCATGTATCCTTATTGCATGCTGGTGAATCTTCTGGGTATATTCCCAGGAGTGGTATGGCTGGGTCCTCCGGAAGTATCACGCCCAGTTTTCTGAGGAACCGCCATACTGATTTCCAGAGTGGTTGTACCAGCTTGCATTCCCACCAGCAGTGGAGGAGTGTTCCTCTTTCTCCACATCCTCGCCAACACCTGATGTCTTCTGAGTTTTTAATCTTAGCCATTCTGACTGGTGTGAGGTGAAATCTCAGGGTTGTTTTAATTTGCATTTCCCTAATGACTAGTGATGTTGAACATTTTTTAAGGTGTTTCTCAGCCATCCGAATTTCTTCAGGTGAAAAGACTCTGTTTAGCTCTGTACCCCATTTTTGGATAGGGTTATTTGGTTTTCTGGGGTCTAACCTCTTGAGTTCTTTGTATACATTGGAGATTAGCCCTCTGTCGGATGTGGGGTTGGTGAAGATTTTTTCCCAATTTGTTGGTTGCCGATTTATCCTTTTGACAGTGTCTTTTGCCTTACAGAAACTTTGTAGTTTTATGAGGTCCCATTTGTCTATTCTTGCTCTTAGAGCATAAGCAATTGGTGTTCTGTTCAGGAATTTTTCCCCTGAGCCAATGTCCTCAAGGGTCTTCCCCAGTTTCTTTTCTATTAGTTTTAGTGTGTCTGGTTTTATGTGGAGGTCTTTGATCCACTTGGAGTTGAGCTTAGTGCAAGGAGATAAGAGTGGATCAATTCTCATTCTTCTGCATGTTGACCTCCAGTTGAGCCAGCACCATCTGTTGAAAAGGCTATCTTTTTTCCACTGGATGTTTTCAGCTCCTTTGTCGAAGATCAATTGGCCATAGATGTGTGGGTTCAATTCTGGGTCTTCGATCCTATTCCATTGATCCGCTTCCCTGTCACTGAACCAATACCATGCAGTTTTTAATACCACTGCTCTGTAATATTGCTTGAGGTCCGGGATATTGATTCCCCCAGAAGTTCTTTTGCTGTTGATGATAGTTTTAGCTATTCTGGGTTTTTTGTTATTCCAGATGAATTTGAGAATTGCTCTTTCTAGCTCTATGAAGAACTGAGTTGGGATTTTGATGGGAATTGCATTGAATCTGTATATTGCTTTGGGCAAGATTGCCATTTTGACTATATTAGTCCTGCCAACCCACGAGCATGGAAGATTTTCCCATTTTCTGATGTCTTCTTCAATTTCCCTCTTCAGAGACCTGAAGTTTTTGTCGTATAAATCTTTCACATGTTTGGTTAGCGTCACTCCAAGATACTTTATATCATTTGTGGCTATTGTGAAGGGTGTCATTTCCCTAATTTCTTTCTCGGCCTGCTTATCCTTCGCGTATAGGAAGGCTACTGATTTACTTGAGTTGATTTTATAGCCAGCCACTTTGCTGAAGTTGTTTATCAGTTGCAGGAGTTCTCTGGTGGAGGTTTTTGGGTCACTTAAGTAAACTATCATATCATCTGCAAATAGTGATAGTTTGACTTCTTCCTTTCCGATTTGTATCCCTTTGACTTCCCTCTGTTGTCGAATTGCTCTAGCTAGTACCTCAAGTACTATATTGAAGAGATATGGCGAGAGGGGACAGCCTTGTCTAGTCCCTGATTTTAGAGGGATTGCTTCGAGTTTTTCTCCGTTTACCTTAATGTTGGCTACTGGTCTGCTGTATATTGCTTTTACTATGTTTAGATATGGGCCTTGAATTCCTGTTCTTTCTAGGACCTTTAGCATGAAAGGATGCTGAATTTTGTCAAATGCTTTTTCAGCATTTAATGAGATGACCATGTGGTTTTTTTCTTTGAGTTTGTTTATGTAGTGGATTACGTTGATGGATTTCCGTATATTGAACCATCCCTGCATCCCTGGGATGAAGCCAACTTGATCATGGTGAATGATCGTTTTGATGTGTTCTTGGATGCGGTTGGCAAGTATTTTGTTTAGTATTTTTGCATCGATATTCATAAGAGAAATTGGCCTGTAGTTCTCTTTCTTAGTTGGATCTTTGTGAGGTTTTGGTATCAGGGTAATTGTGGCTTCATAGAATGAGTTGGGTAGTGTTCCTTCAGTTTCTATTTTGTGGAATAATTTGAAGAGTATCGGTATCAGGACTTATAGTTGAAATTGGTGATGGCATGGCACTTACTATATTTTATATTTATTTTTTATTAGATATATTTTTTCCATTTTTTTATTTTTATTTTCTATATTCTATGTTTACATTCCAAAGGCTTTCCCCTTTCCAAGTTCCCACCCACCATAGTTCCCATAGTTCCTCTCCCCCCAACTGTTCCCCAATCATTCCCCCTCCCCCCTCAGTTTCTTTACTAAACTGGATGCAATCGTTACAGGCCCAGGGTCCTCTCCTTTCTTCTTCTTGGGAATCATTTGACTTGCTATTTGTGTCTTGAGTATTTAGGGCTTCTGGGCTCATTAATATCCACTTATCAGTGATTGCATTTCATGTGCATTCTTTTGTGATTGGGTTAATTCACTCAGGATGATATTTTCCAGGTCTAACCATTTACCTACAAATTGCATGAATTCATTATTTTTAATTGCTGAGTAGTACTCCATTGTATAAATATACCACATTTTCTGTATCCATTCCTTCTTTGAGAGATATTTGGGCTCCTTCCAATTTCTGGCTATTATAAACAAGGCTGCTATAAACATAGTGGAGCATGTGTCCTTATTGCATGCAGGGGAATCCTCTGGGTATATGCCCAGGAGTGGTATGCCAGGGTCCTCTGGAAGTGACATGCCCAATTTTCTGAGGAACTGCCAAACTGATTTCCAGAGCGGTTTTACCATTTTGCAATCCCACCAACAGTGGAGGAGTGTTCCTCTTTCTCCACATCCTCGCCAGCACTTGTTGTCTCTTGAGTTTTTAATCTTAGCCATTCTGACTGGTATGAGGTGGAATCTCAGGGTTGTTTTGATTTGCATTTCCCTGATGACTAATGATGTTGAACATCTTTTAAGGTGTTTCTCGGCCATCCGAATTTCTTCTGGTGAAAATTCTTTGTTTAGCTCTGTGCCCCATTTTTTGATAGGGTTATTTGTTTCTTTGCGGTCTAACTTCTTGAGTTCTTTGTATATATTGGATATTAGCCCTCTGTCGGATGTGGAGTTGGTGAAGATCTTTTCCCACTTTGTTGGTTGCCATTTTGTCCTTCTGACAGTGTCCTTTGCTTTGCAGAAACTTTGTAATTTTATGAGGTCCCATTTGTCGATTCTTGATCTTAGAGCATAAGCTATTGGTGTTCTGTTCAGGAACTTTTCCCCTGTACCCAAGTCCTCCAGGGTCTTCCCAAGTTTCTTTTCTAATAGTTTCAATGTGTCTGGTTTTATGTGGAGGTCCTTGATCCACTTGGAGTTGATCTTAGTGCAAAGAGATAAGAGTGGGTCAATTCACATTCTTCTGCATGTTGACCTCCAGTTGAAACAGCACCATTTGTTGAAAAGGCTATCTTTATTCCATCGGATGTTTGTGGCTCCTTTATCAAAGATCAAGTGACCATAAGTCTGTGGGTTAATTTCTGGGTCTTCAATCCTGTTCCGTTGATCTGCTTGCCTGTTGCTATACCAATACCATGCAGTTTTTTAACACAATTGCTCTGTAGTACTGCTTGAGGTCAGGGATATTGATTCCCCCAGAAGTCCTTTTATTGTTGAGAATAGTTTTAGCTATCCTGGGTTTTCTGTTGCTCCAGATGAATTTGAGAATTGCTCTTTCTAGATCTATGCAGAATTGAGTTGGGATTTTGATGGGGATCGCATTGAATATGTATATTGCTTTTGGCAAGATGGCCATTTTTACTATATTGATCCTGCCAATCCAGGAGCAAGAAATATTTTTCCATCTTCTGAGGTCTTCGATTTCTTTCTTCAAGGACTTGAAGTTCCTGTTGTACAGATCTTTCACTTGTTTGGTTAGAGTTACGCCAAGATACTTTATGTTGTTTGTGGCTATTGTGAAGGGTGTTATTTCCCTAATTTCTTTCTCTGCCTGCTTGTCCTTTGAGTACAAGAAGGCCACTGACTTGCTTGAGTTAATTTTATAACCTGCCACTTTGCTGAAGTTGTTTATCAGCTGTAGAAGTTCTCTGGTGGAGTTTTTTGGGTCGCTTAGGTAAACTATCATATCGTCTGCAAATAATGATAGTTTCACTTCTTCCTTTCCAATTTGTATCCCTTTGACTTCCTTATGTTGTCTAATTGCTCTTGCTAGAACTTCAAGTACTATATTGAAAAGATATGGAGAGAGAGGGCAGCCTTGTCTAGTCCCTGATTTTAGTGGGAATGCTTCAAGTTTCTCTCCATTTATTTTGATGTTGGCTACTGGTTTGCTGTAGATTGCTTTTACTATGTTTAGGTATGGGCCTTGAATTCCTGCTCTTTCCAAGACTTTTAGCATGAAAGGATGCTGAATTTTGTCGAATGCTTTTTCAGCATCTAATGAGATGACCATGTGGTTTTTTTCTTTCAGTTTGTTTATGTAGTGGATTACATTGATGGATTTCTGTATATTGAACCATCCCTGCATCCCTGGGATGAAGCCTACTTGATCATGGTGGATGATCGTTTTGATGTGCTCTTGGATTCGGTTAGCAAGAATTTTATTTAGTATTTTTGCATCTATATCCATAAGAGAAATTGGCCTGTAGTTCTCTTTCTTTGTTGGATCTTTTTGTGGTTTAGGTATTAGCGTAATTGTGGCTTCGAAGAATGAGTTGGGCAGTGTCCCTTCTGTCTCTATTTTGTGGAATAGTTTGAAAAGTATTGGTGTTAAGTCTTCTTTGAAGGTCTGGTAGAATTCTGCACTAAAACCATCTGGTCCCGTACTTTTTTTGGTTGGGAGGCTTTCTATAACCCCTTCTATTTCTTTAGGGGTTATGGGACTATTTAGCTGATCTACTTGATGCTGATTTAATTTTGGTATTTGATATCTGTCTAGGAAATTGTCCATTTCCTCCAGATTCTCCAGTTGTTTTGAGTATAGACCTTTGTAGTAGGATCTGATGATCTTTTGAATTTCCTCAGTTTCTGTTGTCATGACTCCCTTTTCATTTCTAATTTTGTTAATTTGTATACTGTCTCTGTGTCCTTTGGTTAGTCTGGCTAAGGGTTTATCTATCTTGTTGATTTTCTCAAAGAACCAGCTCCTGGTCTTGTTGATTCTATGTATGGTTCTCTTTGTTTCTATTTGATTGATTTCAGCCCTGAGTTTGATGATTTCTTGTCTTCTACTCCTCCTGGGTGAATTAACTTGTTTTTCTTCCAGGGCTTTAAGGTGTGCCATTAAGCTGCTAGTGTATGCTCTCTCCAGTTTCTTTTTGGATGCACTTAGAGCTATGAGTTTTCCTCTTAGCACTGCTTTCATTGTGTCCCATAGATTTGGGTAGGTTGTACCTTCATTTTCATTGAATTCTAAAAAGTCTTTGATTTCTTTTTTTATTTCTTCCTTGACCAAGGTGTCATTGAGTAGAGTATTGTTCAGCTTCCATGTGTATGTGGGCTTTCTCTTGTTTTTGTTGTTATTGAAGACCACTCTTACTCCATGATGATCTGATAGGAGGCATGGGATTAGCTCGATCTTCTTGTATTTGTTGACATCTGTCTTGTGACCAATTATATGGTCTATTTTGGAGAAGGTACCATGTTGAGCTGAGAAAAAGGTATATTCTTTAGCTTTAGGATGAAATGTTCTATATATATCTGTTAAATCCAATTGGTCCAGAGTTTCAATTAGTTTCACTGTGTCCCTGTTTAGTTTCTGCTTTCCTGATCGGTCCATTGAGGAGAGTGGAGTGTTGAAGTCACCCACAATTATTGTGTTAGGTGTAATGTGTGCTTTAAGCTTTAGTAAGGTTTCTTTTACGAATGAGGCTGCCCTTGCATTTGGAGCATAGATGTTCAGTATTGAGAGCTCTTCTTGGTGGATTTTCCCTTTGGCCAGCAAGAAGTGACCTTCTGAGTCTCTTTTGATGATTTTAGGTTGGAAGTCAATTTTATCTGGAATGGAATGGAATGGAATGGAATGGAATGGAATGGAATGGAATGGAATGGAATGGAATGGCTACTCCAGCTTGTTTCCTGAGACCATTTGCTTGTAAAATTGTCTTCCAGCCTTTTACTCTAAGGCAGTGTTTGTCTTTAACACTGAGATGTGTTTCCTGTATGCAGCAAAATGTAGGGTCCTGTTTCCGTATCCAGTCTGTTAATCTATGTCTTTTTATTGGGGAATTGAGTCCATTGATGTTAAGAGATATTAAGGAATAGTAATCATTTCCTCCAGACATTTTTGAAATTATATTTATTTATTTTATTTATTTTTTTTATATTCGAGAGGTTACCTTCTTTTGGGTTTGATGAGAGGAGGTTTCTATCTTGCTTCTTCCCGGGTGTAGTTTCCGTCCTTGTCTTGGTGTTTTCCCCCTATTATCCTTTGTAGGGCTGGATTTGTGGAAAGATATCGTGCAAATTTGGTTCTGTCATGGAATACCTTGATGTCTCCATCTATGGCGATTCAGAGCTTTGCTGGGTAAAGTAGTTTTGGCTGAAGTTTGTGTTCTCTTAGAGTTTGCATTATATCTGCCCAGGATCTTCTAGCTTTCATGGTCTCAGGTGAGAAGTCTGGTGTTATTCTGATAGGTCTTCCTTTATAAGTTACTTGGCCTTTTTCTCTTGCTGCCTTTAATATTCTTTCTTTGTTTAGTACATTTGGAGTTTTGATTATTATGTGACGGGATGTATTTCTGTTCTGATCCAGTCTGTTTGGGGTTCTGTATGCTTCTTGTATATTCATGGGCATCTCTCTCTTTAGGTTGGGGAAGTTTTCTTCCATAATTTTGTAGAAAATATTTGCTGGCCCTTTAACTTGTACATCTTCATTCTCGTCTATACCTATAATCCTTAGGTTTGGTCTTCTCATTGTGTCCTGGATTTCCTGGATGTTTTGGGTTACAGCCTTTTTGCATTTAGTATTTTCTTTGACTGTTGAATCAATGGTTCCTATGGTATCTTCGGCTTCTGGTATTCTGTCTTCTATCTCTTGTATTCTATTGTTGATATTTGCATCTATGGCCCCTGATTTCTTCCCAAGGTTTTCTATCTCCAATGTTGTTGGCCCACGTTCTTCTGTATTTCTTTAAGTGATTTTTGTCTTTCTTCCTTATTGTCTTCTTCTTTTTGATCCATCTTCTCCTGCATTTCTTGAAGTGATTTTTGTATTTGCCTTGTAAAGGCTTCTAACTTTTGATCCATTTTCTCTTCTATTTCTTTACGAGATTTTTCTATGTGTTCAGCTACCAGCATCCTGACCAGTGATTTTATATCCAAGTCTTGTTTTTCTGGTGTTTTGGGGTATCCAGGGCTTCCTGTTGTTGGAGAACTGGGTTCAGATGCTGTCATGTTGTCTTGATTTCTGTTAGTGACATTCCTTCGTTTACCTTTTGCCATCTGGTTATTTCTGGTGTTAGTTGACCTTGTTGTCACTGGCTGGTGTTTGAATCTCCTATGAGGCTGGGCTGACCTGTTGTTTCTCTACTGGTGGTTATGCGTGATTGCTGCTCAACGGGATCACGAGCTGGCTGCCACCCACTGACTTTGTGCACGGCCTGAGGTCTCCGGGAAGTGTGGGGGAGTGCAGCAGAGCCTCGGCAGGTGCTGCTGGGCCTGCCTAGTAGCGAGAGCCTAGCAGATCCCCCCACGTGGTAGCCCCTGATGGAATCTGTCTACCTGTTCCTTTCCAGCTGTGTTCTGGTTGCAGTATGGAGGCCTGCCGCTATCGCTGGTCCGGGCTCCTGGGGAGCTGGGTGGTTCCGGCTGCCTAGGTGCATGGCCTAAGCTCGCAGGGACGTGCTGCAGAGCCTAGGCGCCTGGGCCCGCCTGTGGGCAAGAGCTTAGCAGCTCTCCCTGCTCTAGCCCCAGACGGAGTCTCTACCTGCACCTTTCCAGCTGTGTCCTGGTTGCAATATGGAGGCCTGCCGCTATTGCTGGTCCAGGGTCCTGGGGAGCTGGGTGGTTCCGGCTGCCTCGGTGCACGTCCTAAGCTCGCAGGGACGTGGTGCAGAGCCTAGGCGCGTGGGCCCGCATGTGGGCGAGAGCTTAGCAGCTCTCCCTACTCTAGCCCCAGACGGAGTCCCTACCTGCACCTTTCCAGCTGTGTCCTGGTTGCAATATGGAGGCCTGCCGCTATCTAGATATATTTTTTATTTACATTTTATTTAGCTTTTCCTGGTTCCTGTTCCCCCCAAAGATCCCATATGCCATTTTCCCTCCTGTTGTTTCCCCATCCTCCCCTTCCCACTTCCCTGTTCTGGTATTCTCCTACACTGATGCATTGGTCTTTCCAGATCCAGGGTCCACTCCTTCCTTCTTCTTGGACATCATTTGGTATGTGCATTGTGTCTTTGGTGTTCCAAGATTCTAGGCTAATATTCACTTATCTGTGAATGCATACAATGGGTATTCTTTTGAGACTGGGTTACCTCACTTAGTATGATGTTCTCCAGCTCAATACATTTGTCTAAGAATTTCATGTATTCATTGCTTCTAATGGCTGAATAGTACACCATTGTGTATATATACCACATTTTTTTGTATCCAATCCTCCATTGAGGGACATCTGGGTACTTTCCAGCTTCTGGCTATTATAAATAAGGCTGCTATGAACATAGTGGAGCATGTATCCTTATTACATGCTGGGGAATCTTCTGGGTATATGCCCAGGAGTGGTATGGCAGGAAGTATCATGTCCAGTTTTCTGAAGAACTGCTAGACTGATTTCCAGAGTGGCTGTACCAGTTTGCAATCCCACCAGCAGTGAAGGAGTATTCCTCTTTATCTACATCCTTGCCAACACCTGCTGTTTCCTGAGTTTTTAATCTTAGCCATTCTGACTGGTGTGAGGTGAAATCTCAGGTTTGTTTTGATTTGCTTTTCCCTAATAACTAATGATGTTGAATATTTCTTAAGGTGCTTCTCAGTCATCCGAATTTCTTCAGGTGAAAAGTCTCTGTTTAGCTCTGTACCCCATTTTTTGATAGGGTTATTTGGTTTTCTGGGGTCTAACTTCTTGAGTTCTTTGTATACATTGTATGTTAGCCCTCTGTCAGATGTAGGGTTGGTGAAAATCTTTTCCAAATTTGTTGATTGCTGATTTGTCCTTTTGACAGTGTCTTTTGCCTTACAGAAACATTGTAATTTTATGAGGTCCCTTTTGTCTATTCTTTTTTTTTAATTTTTATTTTCTATATTCTATGTTTACATTCCAAAGGCTTTCCCCTTTCCCAGTTCCTCCCCACCATACGTCCCATAATTCCTCTCCCCCCCAACTATTCCCCAATCATTCCCCCTGCCCCCAGGGTTTCTCTACAAAACTGGATCCAATCTTTACAGGCCCAGGGTCTTCTCCTTTCTTCTTCTTGGGAATCATTTGACTTGCTAATTGTGCCTTGAGTATTTAGGGCTTCTGGGCTCATTAATATCCACTTATCAGTGATTGCATTTCATATGTATTCTTTTGTGATTGGGTTAACTCTTCTTTATTGGTTTCTCTCTGTTGGCCCATATTCTCCTGGAGTTCTTTAAGTGATTTTTGTGTTTGCATTGTAAGAGCTTCTACCCTATTGATGTTCCCCTGCATTTCTTTAAGAGATTTGTTTATGTCTTTTTTGTGTTCCTCTAGTAGCATAATGACCAGTGCTTTTATATCCAACTCTTGTTTTTCTGGTGTGCTGGGGTATCCAGGACTTGCTGTGGTTGGCGAACTGGGTTCAGATACTGCCATATTACCTTGATTTTTTTGTTTGTAACGTTCCTAAGTTTGCCTTTTGCCATCTGTTTATCTCTGGAGTTAGTTGGTCTTGTTCTTAGTGGTTGGTGTTTGAGGCTCCTGTGAGCCTGGTGTTTGGCGCTGCTATCGTAGAGGGCGTCCGAGCTCCCGAGGTGGAGACCGGGAGGTTTCAGTTACTGGGCTCTCAGTTACCTCCTCAGCTCTGCTGTGCGGGATCTAAGTCTTCCTGAGGCTCGCTGCTGGTCCTGCAATTGGCCTCCCGCTGTCTCCTCCTGGCCTGCCTAGTTGCTAGCTCTTAAGAATCAGATTTTTTTTTCCTCCACCGATCTGGGCTAGTCTGTTAGATCTTTATGGTGTCCTGGGTTCCTCTGTTGGTTCTCTATGGTGACCTGTTCAGGCCACCAGCTCCAAAATGGTGGCAGATCTTAGGGCTCTGTCTAACCACTGGTTTCCCTACGGGACTGGAGGTTCCCTGGTTGGGCTGCTAGAACCTAGATGGTAGTACTCTCAGTCCACAGGGCTCTGTCATGTTAGCTGTCTGTGGTGTCCTGAGGCACGATGACAGCCTCTGGCTGTACTCCAGGCACCGACCCACTAGCAGGTTGGTGCCCCCTTGGGTTGGTGCAGAGACTGCTTGCCAAGCTGATCTGGCTCTGTGTGCACTGCCAAGCTGTTGGTGCACAGACCTATCTCCAACCTCCTTTGGCTCTGGGCGCGAGCAAGAGCCTGACTAGGTGTTCTTTGCCAGGCTAAGTCTCTGTCTAAGCACCTGGACCCAGTCACCACAAGTGGTCTGCAGTGACTTGAAGGAAGATGGCGGTTGGCTGCAAGCCTGCTAGCTGGTCCCCAGCGATTGGGGACAGCCTCTGAGCTGCAAGTGCTCAGAGCTCCTGCCGACCTCCTCTGGCTCTGGTGGCCAGCAAGGGCCTGACCTGGTATTTGTTGCTAGGCTAAGTCTCTGTCCACACACCTGAACCCAGCCGCCAGCAGGCAGTCTGCAGAGACCTGAGGGAAGATGGCGGTCGGCTGCAAGCCTGCTAGCCGGTTCCCAGGGATAAGGGACAGCCTCTGAGCTGCAGGTGCACAGAGCTCCTGCCGACCCTCCCTGGCGCCCGACCGGGTATTAGTTGCTAGGCCAAGTCTCTGTCCACGGACCTGAGCCCAGCCGCCAGCAGGCAGTCCCCTGTCCCACATTTTTAATAGGGTTATTTGGTTCTCTGGAGTCTAATTTCTTGAGTTCTTTGTATATATTGGATTGGTAAAGATCTTTTCCCAATCTGTTGGTTGCCATTTTGTCCTATTGACAATGTCATTTGCCTTACTGAAGCTTTGCAGTTTTATGAGGTTGCATTTGTCAATTCTTGATCTTAAGCTATTGGTGTTCTATTCAGGAAATTTTACCCTGTGCCCATGTGCTCTAGCTTCTCTTCTATTACACCCAGTGTTTCTGGTTTTGTGTGGAGGTCCTTGGTCCACTTGAATTTGAGCTTTGAACAGGGAGATAAGAATGGATCAATTTGCATCCTTCTAGATGTTGACTGCCAGTTGACCCAGCACCATTTGTTGAAAATGATGTCTTTTTTTTTCCCACTGGATGCTTTTAGCTCCTTTGCCAAAGATCAAGTGACCATAGAATGTGGGTTCATTTCTGGCTCTTCAACTCTATTCCATTGATCTTCCTGCCTGTCTTCCCATACAGGTTTTTGTTTTGTTTTGTTTTGTTTTGTTTTGTTTTGTTTTGTTTTAATCACTGTTGCTCTGTAGTAGAGATTCAGGTCAGGGATGGTGATGCTGCTAGAAGTTCTTTTATTTTTGAGAATAGTTTTTGTTATCCTGGGTTTTTTGTTATTCCAGATAATTTGGAAATTGTTCTTTCTAACTCTATTAAGAATTGATTTAGAAATTGATATGGATTGCATTGAATCTGCAATTTGCTTTAGGCAAGATGGCCATTTTTACTATATTAACCTTGCCAATCCATGAGAATGGGAGATCTTTCCATCTTCTGAGATCTTCAGTTTCTTTCTTCAGAGACTTGAAGTTCTTGTCATACAGATATTTCACTTGCTCTGTTAGAGTCACACCAAGGTATTTTATATTATTTGTGACTATTGTGAAGGGTGTCATTTCCCTAATATTTTTCTCAGCTTCTTGATCCTTTGAGGATTGGAAGGATACTGATTTCTTTGTTAATGTTATAACCCGCCACTTTGCTGAAGTCATTCATCACGTTTAGGAGTTCTCTGGTGGAAGTTTTGGGGTCATTTAAGTATACTATCATATCTTCTGCAAATAGTGATACTTTGTCTTCTTCCTTTCCAATTTAAATCCCTTTGACCTCCTTTTGTTCTATAATTGCTTTGGCTAGGACTTCAAGTACTATATTGAACAGGTAGGGAGAGAGTGGACAGCCTTATCTAATCCCTGGTTTTAGTGGGATTGCTTCAAGTTTCTCTCCATCTAGTTTGATGTTCGGTACTGGTTTGCTGTATATTGCTTTTTAGGTATAGGCCTTGAATTCCTGATCTTTCCAAGACTTTTATCATGAAGAGGTGTTGGATTTTGTCAAATGCTTTCTCAGCATCAAATGAAATGATCATGTGTCTTTTCTTTGAGTTTGTTTATATAGTGAATTACATTGATGGATTTACATGTATTGAACCATCCCTGCCTCTCTGTGATGAAACCTACTTGATTATGTTGGATGATCATTTTGATGTGTTCTTAGATTCTATTGGCAAGAATTTTATTGACTATTTTTGCATTGATATTCATAGGGGAAGCCTAAAGTTCTCTTTATTTGTTGGGTCATTGTGTGGTTTAGGTATCAGAGTAATTGTGCCTTCATGAATTGAGTTGGGCAGTGTTCCTTCTGTTTATATTTTGTGGAATAGTATGAAGAGTAATGGTGTTAAGTCTTCTTTGAAGGTCTGGTAGAACTCTGAATTGAACCAATATGGTCCTGAGCAGAGTCACCTGGTTGGGAGACTATTAATCACTGCTTCTATCTTTAGGGATTATTGGATTGCTTAGATAATTTATCTGGTTCTGATTTAACTTTGGTACCTGATATCTGTCTAGAAAATTGTGCATTTCATCTTGATTTTCCACTTTTGTTGAGTACAGGCTTTTGTAGTAAGATATGATTATTTTTTGGGTTTCCTCAGTATTTGTTGTTATGTCTCCCTTTTCATTTCTGATTGTGCTGATTTGGATACTGTCTCTTTGCCTTCTGGTAGGTTCTAATGCTCTTGAGTGTATTTGCTTCTTTGTGTTCTAGAGCCTTCAGCTGTGCTGTTAAGCTGTGAGTGTATATTCTTTCTAGTTTCATTTTGGAGGCACTTAGAGCTATGAGTTTTCCTCTTAGCACTGTTTTGATTGTGTCCCATAAGTTTGGGTAGGTTGTATCTTTGTTTTCATTAAATTCTAAACAGTCTTTAATTTCTTTCATTATTTCTTCCTTTACCAAGTTATTGTTGAGTAGAGTTTTGTTCAGTTTCCAAATGTATGTGGCCTTTCTTTTGTTTTTGTTGTTTTTGAACACCAGCCTTAGTCCATGGTGTTCTAATAGGGTGCATGGGATTATTTCAATCTTCTTACAACTGCTGATGTCTGTTTCATGACTGAGTATATGGTCAGTTTTGGAGAAGGTTCCATGAATTGCTGAGAAGAAGGTATATTCTTTTGTTTTAGGATAAAAATTTTCTATAGATATATGTGTAAATCCATTTTGCTCATAACTTGTTTGTTTCATTGTTTCTCTGTTTAGTTTTTGTTTCCCTGATCTGTGCATTTATGAGAGTGGGGTGTTGAAGTCTCCCACTATTATTTTGTGCTGTGCAATGTGCACTTTGAGCTTTGGTAAACTTTAGAATATATGTTCAGAATTGAGAGTTCATCTTGGTAGATATTTCCTTTGATGAGTAGAAAGTGTCCTTCCTTATCTTTTTTGATTACTTTAGGATGAAAGTCAATTTTATTCGATATTAGCTTGTTTCTTTGACCTATTTGCTTAGAAAATTGTTTTCTCTCTGTCTTCTTGCCTGAGTTGGGTTTCCTGTATGCAGCAAAATGTTGGGTCCTACTTATTATATCCAGTCTGTTAATCTATATCTGTTTATTGGAGAATTGAGTCCATTGATATTCAGAGATATTAAGGAGAAGTGAATGTTACTTCCTATTATTTTTGTTATTAGAGTTATGCTTGTGTAGCTCTTTTCTTTTTGGTTTGTTCAAAGATCAATTTCATGCTTTTTCTAGTGTGTAGTTTCCTCCTTTTGTTGGTGTTTCCCACTCATTATCCTTTGAATGGTTGTATTTGTGGAAAGATAGTATGTAAACTCATTTTTGCCCTGGAATGCCTTGGTTTTTGCATATATGGTAATTGAGAGTTTTGGTGAGTATATTAGCCTGGGTTGTCATTTGTGTTCCCTTAGGATCCATATGCTATCTTCCCAGGATCTTCTAGCTTTCATAGACTCAGGTGAGAAGTCTGGTGTAATTCTGATAGGTCTACCTTTATCTGACCTTTTTTCCCTTACTGCTTTAATATTCTTTCTTTGTTTAGTACATTTGGTGTTTTAATTATTATGTGATGGGAGGGATTTCTTTTCTGGTCCAATCTCTTTGAGTTCTGTAGGCTTCTCGTAAGTTCTTAAGCATCTCTTCCTTTAGGTTAGGGAAGTTTTCTTCTATAGTTTTGTTGACATTTCCTGGCCCTTTAAAGTGGACATCTTCACTATCTTCTATACCTGTAATCCTTATGTTTGATCTTCTCATTTTGTCCTGGATTTCCTGGATGTTTTGGGTCAGGAGCTTTTTGTATTTCACATTTTCTTTGACTGTTTTTTCAATGCTTTCTATGGTATCTTCTGCATCCGAGATTCTCTCTTCTATCTTGTATTCTGTTGTTGATCCATGACTCCTGCCTTATTTCCCAGGTTTTCTATGTCCAGATTTGTTTCCATTTTTGATTTCATTTTTTTCCACCTCTATTTTTAGATTCTGGATAGTTTGTTCAATTCCTTCACCTGTTTGTGCTTTCCTGTATTTCTTTAAGGCCTTCTACCTGTTTACCTGTGTTCTCCTGTATTTCTTTAAGGGAGTTATTTTTGTCCTTCTTGAAGCCCTCTACCAGCATCATAAGCTGTGATTTTAAATCCAAATCTAGCTTTTCCTGTGTGTTGGGGTATCCACGACTTGCCATTGTGGGAGAATTTGGTTCATATGGTGCCATGTTGCCTTGAGATCTGTTGGTAACATTTTTACATTTGCCTCTGGTTATCTCTGGTGTTAGTTGGCCCTGCTGTCTCTTGCTTGTGCTTGTCCCTGCTGTGGGCCTACAAGCCTGTATCAGCATTCCTGGGTGACTCGCTCTCCCCTAGCACAGAGTGCTGTGGCACTGCCCAGCTCCTGGGTGCAGGTGGAGCCCAGATTGTCTCTGTCCCAACTGCGTTGCTACTCCTGTGTTTCCTGTGCTCCTGGCTATTCCAGCCTGCTCAGTCGCTGGAGAGAAGATGGTGGCCTCACCTCTAAACCAGGGAGTTAAATCACTCCCTGCAAAGCAGCTCTCCCCTGGCAGTCTTGGTCCACAGTTGACTGTGGTGCTGCCCAGCTCCTGGATGCAGGTGGGGCACTGGTACAGCCTGTCCCAGCTGTCCTGGCACTCAGGTGTTCCCTGTGCTCCTGGCTGTACCGACCCACTCAGTCACTGGAGAGAAGATGACTCAATTTTGCATATTTTCTATTACTTCCTTTTAATCTATTTTCTCTTTTATTTGTGATATATCTTTTAAAGAAATGCAAAATATATCACAATTAAACAACTCCTTCAAAGTAACAGTTGTAGAGATACTATGATAATAACACACATATGACAATCTTCCTGTGTCATTTTAACTTATAGTATATAGCTCATTTAAAAGCCCAATATGTACATTTAAATAAAGCTAGCTGAAATTGTCATGGTCAAACTGATTACTAATATCTGTAATGACTATCATATTGTTACATATATATTTACAAGTTAATTAGCATATACCTGAATGTATATCTTATATAATTATTTTAAAATGATATTGTATACTGAAATATTTTGAAACATCAAGATATTACCATAAAAATTATTTGATACTTTGGTGACAAGAGCAACACACACAAAATATGTAACTAGTTGAGATGTTGGGTGTGTTAATTTGTTTACCTTATTGATATACTTTGTCACAGATGAGCATACCAAGCCATCATGGTATATATTTTGCATTATGTATAAAGAAGCTAATATTCTGTCTCAGAGAAACACTATCAGAATCCAGACTTTGACCTATGAAATGATTTCATACCTTTTAAAAAACACTTGAGACAATCAGCTTACATTTGAGGTGTTTTGCTAAATATGCTGTTTCAACATGGAAATTTGACTGAAAAGGCAGTTCTCAGCTCTTCGGAATCTCCCCAAGCAGCTTCCAGCATTCCTGTCAGCATTCCCCCACGAGCCAGGCTCAGTCTCTGCTCTTCATGTAATGGTCAGTATGCCTAATTAGTTTTGAACAGAGACTATGAACTACAAACTGTCCCTGAATCAATGCTGATTAACCTTAAAGATGGTGAAATTTTTCTAAGTCAATATGAATCATCCATTTTGTTTGAAACCGGTGGCTGGTACATGATAAGATGTGAAATTTTCATGTGCTGTGGAATAGGTTCTAGTATCTTTCCTTAGTCACTAAGGGGGAGCAGGCCTGGAAGAGGCTTCCCAGTATCATGGTGGGTTAATAATGTGACTGTTTTGTGTCTGTTGGTGGGATAACTCAGGTGTGAGAGCTCAGAGGCATGCTTGAACATGCTTGAGAGTCAAAAAAATGAAGACAGGATCTTGTCTGCAGCATCCCATCCAGCCGGTAGCAGGTCAGCCATACGTAGCCAGCCTGCCAGGTGCTGAGACCCTGCCGGCGGAACCAGGTACCAGAGACAGCCCGAGTTTAAGACCTCCGGGGACTCAGGTCTGGGGCAGGAACTGCGCACAGCCTAGCGTTTTGGAGTTCAGCGGCCGTGCCTGAGCTCTGCGCTCGCAGGCCAGATCCCCGAACCCCCTGCAGGCAGCACCATCTTGTCTGCAGCATCCCATCCAGCCGGTAGCAGGTCAGCCAGACCTAGCCAGCTTGCCAGGTGCTCAGACCCTGCCCACAGAACCAGGATAAGCAACAATTCTTGTTTATTAAGAAGAGTGAGGACCAGCTATAGCGGCAGGCCTCCATATTGCAACCAGGACACAGCTGGAAAGGTGCAGATAGAGACTCCGCCTGGGGCTAGAGCAGGGAGAGCTGCTAAGCTCTCGCCCACAGGCGGGCCCAGGCGCCTAGGATCTGCAGCACGTCCCTGCGAGCTTAGGCCATGCACCTAGGCAGCCGGAACCACCCAGCTCCCCAGGAGCCCGGACCAGCGATAGCGGCAGGCCTCCATACTGCAACCAGAACACAGCTGGAAAGGAACAGGTAGACAGATTCCATCAGGGGCTACCACGTGGGGGGATCTGCTAGGCTCTCGCTACTAGGCAGGCCCAGCAGCACCTGCCGAGGCTCTGCTGCACTCCCCCACACTTCCCGGAGACCTCAGGCCGTGCACAAAGTCAGTGGGTGGCAGCCAGCTCGTGATCCCGTTGAGCAGCAATCACGCATAACCACTAGTAGAGAAACAACAGGTAAGCCCAGCCTCATAGGAGATTCAAACACCAGCCAGTGACAACAAGGTCAACTAACACCAGAAATAACCAGATGGCAAAAGGTAAACGAAGGAATGTCACTAACAGAAATCAAGACAACATGACAGCATCTGAACCCAGTTCTCCAACAACAGGAAGCCCTGGATACCCCAAAACACCAGAAAAACAAGACTTGGATATAAAATCACTGGTCAGGATGCTGGTAGCTGAACACATAGAAAAATCTCGTAAAGAAATAGAAGAGAAAATGGATCAAAAGTTAGAAGCCTTTACAAGGCAAATACAAAAATCACTTCAAGAAATGCAGGAGAAGATGGATCAAAAAGAAGAAGACAATAAGGAGGAAAGACAAAAATCACTTAAAGAAATACAGAAGAACGTGGGCCAACAAGTAGAAGCTATGAAAGAGGAAACACAAAAATCTATCAAAGAAATACATGAAAACACAATCAAGCAAGCGAAAGATCTGAGCACATCCATCCAGGCACTAAAAACAGAAGTAGAAACAACTAAGAAATCGCAGAGGGAGACAACATTGGAGATAGAAAACCTTGGGAAGAAATCAGGAGCCATAGATGCAAATATCAACAATAGAATACAAGAGATAGAAGACAGAATATCAGAAGCCGAAGATACCATAGGAACCATTGATTCAACAGTCAAAGAAAATACTAAATGCAAAAAGGCTGTAACCCAAAACATCCAGGAAATCCAGGACGCAATGAGAAGACCAAACCTAAGGATTATAGGTATAGACGAGAATGAAGATGTACAAGTTAAAGGGCCAGCAAATATCTTCTACAAAATTATGGAAGAAAACTTCCCCAACCTAAAGAGAGAGATGCCCATGAATATACAAGAAGCATACAGAACCCCAAACAGACTGGATCAGAACAGAAATACATCCCGTCACATAATAATCAAAACTCCAAATGTACTAAACAAAGAAAGAATATTAAAGGCAGCAAGAGAAAAAGGCCAAGTAACTTATAAAGGAAGACCTATAAGAATAACACCAGACTTCTCACCTGAGACCATGAAAGCTAGAAGATCCTGGGCAGATATCATGCAAACTCTAAGAGAACACAAACTTCAGCCAAAACTACTTTACCCAGCAAAGCTCTCAATCACCATAGATGGAGACATCAAGGTATTCCATGACAAAACCAAATTTGCACGATATCTTTCCACAAATCCAGCCCTACAAAGGATAATAGGGGGAAAACACCAAGACAAGGACGGAAACTACACCCGGGAAGAAGCAAGATAGAAACCTCCTCTCATCAAACCCAAAAGAAGGTAACCTCTCGAATATAAAAAATAAATAAAATAAATAAATACAATTTCAAAAATGTCTGGAGGAAATAATTACTATTCCTTAATATCTCTTAACATCAATGGACTCAATTCCCCAATAAAAAGACATAGATTAACAGACTGGATACGGAAACAGGACCCTACACTTTGCTGCATACAGGAAACACATCTCAGTGTCAAAGACAAACACTGCCTTAGAGTAAAAGGCTGGAAGACAATTTTACAAGCAAACAGTCTCAGGAAACAAGCTGGAGTAGCCATTCTAATATCAGATAAAATTGACTTCCAACCTAAAATCATCAAAAGAGACTCAGAAGGTCACTTCTTGCTGGCCAAAGGAAAAATCCACCAAGAAGAGCTCTCAATACTGAACATCTATGCTCCAAATGCAAGGGCAGCCTCATTCGTAAAAGAAACCTTA
The DNA here is from genome assembly GCA_964023405.1 of Apodemus agrarius. Lineage (NCBI taxonomy): Eukaryota > Metazoa > Chordata > Mammalia > Rodentia > Muridae > Apodemus > Apodemus agrarius. The sequence goes on from OZ030009.1 coordinate 156,859,021, forward strand.
CTAAAGCTTAAAGCACACATTACACCTAACACAATAATTGTGGGTGACTTCAACACTCCACTCTCCTCAATGGACCGATCAGGAAAGCAGAAACTAAACAGGGACACAGTGAAACTAATTGAAACTCTGGACCAATTGGATTTAACAGATATATATAGGACATTTCATCCTAAAGCTAAAGAATATACCTTTTTCTCAGCTCCACATGGGACCTTCTCCAAAATAGACCATATAATTGGTCACAAGACAGATGTCAACAAATACAAGAATATCGAGCTAATCCCATGCCTTCTATCAGATCACCATGGAGTAAGAGTGGTCTTCAATAACAACAAAAACAACAGAAAGCCCACATACACATGGAAACTGAACAATACTCTACTCAATGACACCTTGGTCAAGGAAGAAATAAAAAAAGAAATCAAAGACTTTTTAGAATTCAATGAAAATGAAGGTACAACCTACCCAAATCTATGGGACACAATGAAAGCAGTGCTAAGAGGAAAACTCATAGCTCTAAGTGCATCCAAAAAGAAACTGGAGAGAGCACATACTAGCAGCTTAATGGCACACCTTAAAGCCCTGGAAGAAAAACAAGTTAATTCACCCATGAGGAGTAGAAGACAAGAAATCATCAAACTCAGGGCTGAAATCAATCAAATAGAAACAAAGAGAACCATACATAGAATCAACAAGACCAGGAGCTGGTTCTTTGAGAAAATCAACAAGATAGATAAACCCTTAGCCAGACTAACCAAAGGACACAGAGACAGTATACAAATTAACAAAATTAGAAATGAAAAGGGAGACATAACAACAGAAACTGAGGAAATTCAAAACATCATCAGATCCTACTACAAAGGTCTATACTCAAAACAACTGGAGAACCTGGAGGAAATGGACAATTTCCTAGACAGATATCAAATACCAAAATTAAATCAGCATCAAGTAGATCAGCTAAATAGTCCCATAACCCCTAAAGAAATAGAAGGGGTTATAGAAAGCCTCCCAACCAAAAAAAGTACGGGACCAGATGGTTTTAGTGCAGAATTCTACCAGACCTTCAAAGAAGACTTAACACCAATACTCTCCAAACTATTCCACAAAATAGAGACAGAAGGGACACTGCCCAACTCATTCTTCGAAGCCACAATTATGCTAATACCTAAACCACAAAAAGATCCAACAAAGAAAGAGAACTACAGGCCAATTTCTCTTATGAATATAGATGCAAAAATACTAAATAAAATTCTTGCTAACCGAATCCAAGAGCACATCAAAACGATCATCCACCATGATCAAGTAGGCTTCATCCCAGGGATGCAGGGATGTTCAATATACGGAAATCCATCAATGTAATCCACTACATAAACAAACTGAAAGAAAAAAACCACATGGTCATCTCATTAGATGCTGAAAAAGCATTCGACAAAATTCAGCATCCTTTCATGCTAAAAGTCTTGGAAAGAGCAGGAATTCAAGGCCCATACCTAAACATAGTAAAAGCAATCTACAGCAAACCAGTAGCCAACATCAAAATAAATGGAGAGAAACTTGAAGCATTCCCACTAAAATCAGGGACTAGACAAGGCTGCCCTCTCTCTCCATATCTTTTCAATATAGTACTTGAAGTTCTAGCAAGAGCAATTAGACAACATAAGGAAGTCAAAGGGATACAAATTGGAAAGGAAGAAGTGAAACTATCATTATTTGCAGACGATATGATAGTTTACCTAAGCGACCCAAAAAACTCCACCAGAGAACTTCTACAGCTGATAAACAACTTCAGCAAAGTGGCAGGTTATAAAATTAACTCAAGCAAGTCAGTGGCCTTCTTGTACTCAAAGGACAAGCAGGCAGAGAAAGAAATTAGGGAAATAACACCCTTCACAATAGCCACAAACAACATAAAGTATCTTGGCGTAACTCTAACCAAACAAGCGAAAGATCTGTACAACAGGAACTTCAGGTCCTTGAAGAAAGAAATCGAAGAAGACCTCAGAAGATGGAAAAATATTTCTTGCTCCTGGATTGGCAGGATCAATATAGTAAAAATGGCCATCTTGCCAAAAGCAATATACAGATTCAATGCGATCCCCATCAAAATCCCAACTCAATTCTTCATAGATCTAGAAAGAGCAATTCTCAAATTCATCTGGAGCAACAAAAAACCCAGGATAGCTAAAACTATTCTCAACAATAAAAGGACTTCTGGGGGAATCAATATCCCTGACCTCAAGCAGTACTACAGAGCAATTGTGTTAAAAACTGCATGGTATTGGTATAGCAACAGGCAAGCAGATCAATGGAACAGGATTGAAGACCCAGAGGTTAACCCACAGACTTATGGTCACTTGATCTTTGATAAAGGAGCCACAACCATCCGGTGGAATAAAGATAGCCTTTTTAACAAATGGTGCTGGTTCAACTGGAAGTCAACATGCAGAAGAATGCGAATTGATCCACTCTTATCTCTTTGCACTAAGATCAACTCCAAGTGGATCAAGGACCTCCACATAAAACCAGACACACTGAAACTATTAGAAAAGAAACTTGGGAAGACCCTGGAGGACTTGGGCACAGGGGAAAAGTTCCTGAACAGAACACCAATAGCTTATGCTCTAAGATCAAGAATCGACAAATGGGACCTCATAAAATTACAAAGTTTCTGCAAAGCAAAGGACACTGTCAGAAGGACAAAATGGCAACCAACAAAGTGGGAAAAGATCTTCACCAACTCCACATCCGACAGAGGGCTAATATCCAATATATACAAAGAACTCAAGAAGTTAGACCGCAAAGAAACAAATAACCCTATCAAAAAATGGGGCACAGAGCTAAACAAAGAATTTTCACCAGAAGAAATTCGGATGGCCGAGAAACACCTTAAAAGATGTTCAACATCATTAGTCATCAGGGAAATGCAAATCAAAACAACCCTGAGATTCCACCTCACACCAGTCAGAATGGCTAAGATTAAAAACTCAAGAGACAACAAGTGCTGGCGAGGATGTGGAGAAAGAGGAACACTCCTCCACTGTTGGTGGGATTGCAAAATGGTAAAACCGCTCTGGAAATCAGTTTGGCGGTTCCTCAGAAAATTGGGCATGTTACTTCCAGAGGACCCTGGCATACCACTCCTGGGCATATACCCAGAGGATTCCCCTGCATGCAATAAGGACACATGCTCCACTATGTTTATAGCAGCCTTGTTTATAATAGCCAAAAATTGGAAGCAGCCCAAATATCCCTCAAAGGAGGAATGGATACAGAAAATGTGGTATATTTATACAATGGAGTACTACACAGCAATTAAAAATAATGAATTCATGCAATTTGTAGGTAAATGGTTAGACCTGGAAAATATCATCCTGAGTGAATTAACCCAATCACAAAAGAATGCACCTGAAATGCAATCACTGATAAGTGGATATTAATGAGCCCAGAAGCCCTAAATACTCAAGACACAAATAGCAAGTCAAATGATTCCCAAGAAGAAGAAAGGAGAGGACCCTGGGCCTGTAAAGATTGCTTCCAGTTTAGTAAAGAAACCGAGGGGGGAGGGGGAATTATTGGGCAACAGATGGGGGGGAGAGGAACTATGGGAACTATGGTGGGTGGGAACTGGGAAAGGGGAAAGCCTTTGGAATGTAAACATAGAATATAGAAAATAAAATTAAAAAAAAATAGAAAAAAAAACAAAGAAAAAAATGAAGACAGAGCTAAGGAGGTTTTAACTATCCTGGAAAAAAATGAAAATATTCTAAAGAGACACTTGGGCATGGAACTCCTTATTTGATTACCAGATTCTTCAAAGGATAGACATTAAGAAACTGGAATTTCTTCAGGAAATCTCAACCTTTGAGAAAGAACCTGAGAACCTGGTGTGAGACAGGGAGGGAACTTGACTTAAAATAAATCTCACACAGTCTGACAACTTTCCAGGCAGTTATGCTATCGAGACTTGAAATGTGACACTAATGTGTCAGTAATAGACAGGGCCACACTTTGACCTTATTTATCCATACTCTTGCCCTCTGCATTAACTTAAACCTCATGTGATAACCTTGAAGTTGAGCTCTGTGAGTATTGTTGGATCTTTTTGTCCCTCTTCACAAAGTGACCACATTGGATAAATCTTTTTCTGCTTTGTTCAACTGGCCTACTGAAGACAAGAGGTCAAACACAATCTGTTTGTGTGTGTGTGTGTGTGTGTGTGTGTGTGTGTGTGTGTGTGTGTGTTGTGCACATGCCCTGGGAGAACAGAGTCATTGTACAAACCCCACCCCCTGCCCCACCTCAGAAGCTGTAGTTCTAGAAGTTTGTGAGCTACCCAACATGGTTTCTAACTAGGGACCTCCATAAGAGAAGTATTTACTTTCTGACTCATCTCCCCAGCCCCATGTTCTTATTCTAATGTGTCTCAGTGGCACTCCCCTAGCACCACTCTTTTGGGTGCACTGTCATGCATGGTAATTCTGAAATTCTTTTTTTGTTGTGGTGTATAATGAATGTGGCTCAAGAAGTTTAAGGTCATCTGGAAACTAAAGGCTAGCAGCTACCTCAAATAGGAAGCTGTACAGGGGTATCCAGGGAGACACTTCTGCTATGGCTTGCAGATGTGCAGGTAGCAACTGCACATGTGGAAATATCATCAGCTTTTAACAATGAGACCTTTCCAAAGTCAAGTCTAGATTTTACAGTTTTCTCCATGCATTTGAATGCATCCCCTTTTATCCTTGTATTCCTGTTTTAAAGGTTTATTTGTTTTATGTATATGAGTATTCTGTCACTGACACACCAGAAAAGGACATTGGATCTAATTACAGATTGTTGTGAGCAATGTAGTTGCTAGGAATTGAACTCATGTCCTCTGGACGAACAGACAATGCTCCTAACTGCTGAGATATCTCTCCAACCCAATCCTTGTATTCTTATTGAACTTTGACTTAGATTAATTTTTTATTTATAGAGTTTTGATCTATAAAATGCCATGTAGAGTGTGACGGAGATAAACTCATTTATTTTCTGTTCCCTATATTTGATGTCCAAAGGAATTCTCAAAGGGACATCTTAGCTGTTTCTCTCTCTCTCTCTCTCTCTCTCTCTCTCTCTCTCTCTCTCTCTCTCTCTCTCTCTCTCTCTCTCTCTCTCTCTCTCTCTCTCTCTTTCTTCTTCTTCTTCTTCTTCTTCTTCTTCTTCTTCTTCTTCTTCTTCTTCTTCTTCTTCTTCTTCTTCCTTTCACTTAACACCTAGGCTTAATAGTGAATGTGTGAAGTTAGTAACACTCCCTTTACTTCAGTATTTTTCTTTTGAAATACTTAATTACTTTACTTCCATCCTGGAGGTAAAAATTTGGTTGTGATCCTTTTTGTTCATTATTGGCTTTTTCTGCCTGATGTTTTGAGCATCTTCTCCCCATAGGGAATCTACTTTGACTTATTTGAACTCACTATATTCTCTCAAATGTTCCTTAGAAACCTAATAGGTTTTCTATATGTTACATCTATTTCTCTTAAATTTTATTAGCAGAATATATTTGGATTATGTACTGTTTTCCTTCCTTCTATCCTTTTTTCTTTCTTTTCTCTTTTCTCTTATTTCTTTTTCTCCTACATACCTTCTTTTCTTCCTTCCCTTTCTTTCTTTCTTCCTTCCTTCCTTCGTTCCTTCCTTCCTTCCTTCCTTCCTTCCTTTCTTTCTTTCTTTCTTTCTTTCTTTCTTTCTTTCTTATTTTGAGACATAAGTTTCTTGTGTAACAGTCTTGATTGTCCTGGAACTCACTTTATAGACCAGGTTGACCTCAAACTCACAGAGATCCATCTGCTTCTCTGTCTAAAGTGCTGGTATTAAAAGCTTGTACCACCACCCAGCTTCTGTTTCAAGTTTATTTTTAAAATTTTATTTATTTGTTTGCTTGTTTGTGTGTGTGTGTGTGTGTGTGTGTGTGTGTGTGTGTGTGCTTGTGTGTGTTTTCATACCAAGTAAACATAGAGGGATTCAAAGAGAAGAGCTTACTGGAGTCAGTTTTCCTCTGCACAATATGGTTCATGGGATTGAGCTCAGGTCATACAGCTTGGCTGTGACTACCCTCACCTGCTAAGTCCTCTTGCTGGCCCATTACCTTTATACATTTTAGGTCATTAATGGGTCTCCTATTTATTATTCAGTCTTTCTCTTTATATTTTGAGTTTAGAAAAATATTTTAAAGATCTATTGATTTCATATTTTCTTCAGATTGTTCATCAGTCATGCTAACCCATTTTTATTTCATAAATGCTACTTTCTCTCCAGTCCCACTGGGTGATAGCTTTCATCTTCTGAAATAGCTCTATTTTTTCTTGCCTTAAGTGTTCTCTTAGTTTAGCCAAATGTATGTTTTTATGGTTATTTATTGTTGAATGAAAGAAAATGTTGCTCATAGATAGCTAACCTGTGCTTCTTCTTAGCTAAATGTGTCCCCCTAGCAGACCCCTGTTCTTTGTGTGTTGCTGGAGATGTGACCAGTCACTATTTCTTATGCAGTACATGGGAGGAAGGCCAAAGTACCAACCTAAAGAAGATCTTCCCTTGGTGAAGAGTGCTGTCCTCATCTGTCTCCCTGTGAGACACCCGACGAAACATTAACTTAAGCTAACTTTACTATTTCCTCTCTAGTGGGCCTCATTGGAGGTGAGTTATTGGCTCCCCATGTGAATGAGTGTGAGTAAAAGCTCCCACTATTGATGGTACCTATTAGAAGTGGGGAGGGACTCTACTACATAGATGTAAATAGTACCTCTTCAAGCAACCAGATAACCTGACCTTGGCTTATGTTTTGTGATATAGTAAGAATGTTCTCTGCATTCCTTGTTCTAGCATCACTGGAATCTTCAGATGTAGAATATGACCACAGTCATCTGTACTCAACCACACTTAATTCCTTATGCTGCCACGGTTTCTCTAAACTCCCATCATCTTGATGGTGCCTTTTATTCTTTCCTATACTATACTCTGTTATTTGTATAGCACTTTGGGTTCTGAGGGTCAGAAAAGTCATGATGCAGGCTAAACAAACAAACAAACAAACAATATACCTTCAACATGTCATCTGTATATTACAGAACCATATTGTTCACTGAGGAACTGTAGTTCAATGCAAGAAGTTGTTTTCTTTATCAAGTCATTCATCATAGTGTCATGAAAGCATGCGTACAGTGTTCAGGACATGACTTTCTGTGAGTAGGGGTATTCAGAGTCCCTAGGTTAGAACAGTGTTACTTATAGTTACCATTGCTACCACTATGTTTTTTTTTTCTCATTTAGAGCTCAGGGTGGGTTCTTGGGATTTGTGTCCTTTCTACAGGGCAAACATCCCTCTCTTGAACTTCCTCCTAGCACATCATTGTGAATCTTCACTTTCTATAACCTAGAGAAAATATATAATGTTAGCAAGTTGCTAACATATACAAAATGTTTTTTTTTTCATACCCACAATGGGGCTTTTCTTTTCATGCAGATGTAGGACTGATATGCCTAGTCAGTTTATTTTGGTACATGGTGCTTTGTATAGAAATGTACCTACTCCTTTAAAGCATATGTACAAATATGAATAGTAATAGAACCTTGAGTTTTAATAGATCCAGTGAAGTTTTTTTTAAGTATCAGTTGTGTGTGTGTGTGTGTGTGTGTGTGTGTATCTCCTTCTGCCAAGGAAAGCACATAGAGGTCAGAGGCCAAACTTGGGTGTTAATCCTCACTTTCCACATGATTTGAGCTAGGATGCAGATCATCAGTTTCTGAGCATTCTATTTCCACTACTCACCATCTTACTGCAGGATTGCTGAGATGAAGGACATGCATGGATTTCTGTGTGTGGCTTCATGTGGGTTCTGGGAACCAAAACTCACATTTCCATATGTGCATAATAAGTACTTTATCCAGTAAGCTATGTCCAAGCCTACATTATAGCAGAGAAAATATTCTGATAGAGAGGAGTTATTCCTATTCAAGTATTTCAGAATTGCTCTATTGCAGATACACTCTAAGAGCAGCTTGAAGTCCTCATCAGGCCAGATTGCCCATTGTGTTTGTCTCAAGTCCCAGAGTCATTTCTCTTTATCAACAGCTTGAGCTCTGCATTATATCCATCCTCTCCAAGGACAGTATGCAAGTATCCATTCTGGTAATTTTCCTCTTCTTGTATATGGCTGTTCTAACATCCTGGACTCTACATGGAGCTCCTTTGTCCTACTGATTTTTTGTGCTACTTTTAAGCCTTTATTCCTGCTGTTGTTAACAATAGCTACTGACTCTCCCCATTTTACTTTTTAAACATCTTCTCAGAACATCACCTTGCCTTTCTAGCTATTGACGCTATACTCTGAACTTCAATTGTCTTTTGACTGTAACTGGATGTCTACTGTATGAATCCTGCCACCTTTTCATTATCTTTTACTTTTTAGATATCCTCATATTATTTCTGGTCCAGCTAAACCCTGGACCCAGTAGCCAATTATTATAACTGTTTTATGCATCTGTTCTAAAGCACCTGATTCATTCTCAGCTTGTCCTACTCAGCTAACTAAATCATTAGCTGCCAAACTATAATTCCTCTCCCATTACTCATATAAAAGTGAAATTGAACATGACTTCAAGGAACCATGGTTACTTGTCAAGCTTTAAAGTTAGCAGTAATCATCTCCAGTGTCCAATCCCTCTGATGTTCTCTTAGGGCATACTTTCAGATTTTACTTTCTAGAAACAACAGTAATCCTTTCCCACCAGCTCTGCTTTCTAACTCATTGAGGCTGGAAGATAATTTTACAAGCAAATGGTCTCAGGAAACAAGCCTGAGTAGCCATTCTAATATCACATAAAATTGACTTTCAACCTAAAGTCATCAAAAAAGACACGGATCGTCACTTCTTGCTGGTCAAAGAGAAAATCCACCAAGAAGAATTCTCAATACTGAACATATATGCTCCAAATGCAAGTGCACCCTCCTTCTTAAAAGAAACTTTACTAAAGTTTAAAGCACACATTGCACCTAACACAATAATTGGGGGTGATTCAACACTCCACTCTCCTCAATGGACCAATCAGGAAACCAGAAACCAGAAACGAAACAGGGACTCAGTGAAATTGAAGCTTTGGACCAGTTGGATTTAATGGATATATATAGAACATTTCATCCCAAATCAAAAGAATATACCTTTTTCTCAGCACGGCATGGTTTCTTCTCCAAAATCAATCATATAATTGGTCACAAGACAGACTTCAACAAATACAAGAATACCTAAATAATCCCATGCCCCCTATAAGATCACTATGGAGTAAAGGTTTTTTTTGCAAGAAAAACAACCAAAAGCCCACATACACATGGAAACAATATTCTACTCAGTGACACCTTGTTCAAGGAAGAAATAAACGAGGAAATCAAAGACTTTTTAGAATTCAATGAAAATGAAGGTATGACCAACCCAAATCTATGGGACACAATGAAAGCAGTGCTAAGAAAAAACTCATAGCCCTGAGTGCCTCCAAAAAGAAGCTGGAGAGAGCATAACACTAGCAACTTTACCACACACCGGAAAGCCGTGGAACAAAAAGAAGCTAATTCACCAGGAGGAGTAGAAGACAGAAATCATCAAACTCAGGGATGAAATCAATAAAGTAGAAACAAAGAGAATCATACAAATAATCAACAAAACCAAGAGCTGGTTCTTTGAAAAAAAATCAACAAGATAGGTAAACCCTTAGCCAGACTAAACAAAGGGCACAGAGACAGTATCCAAATCAACAAAATTAGAAATGAAAAGGGGGATATAACAACAGAAACTGAGGAAATTCAAAAAAATCATCAGATCCTACTACAAAAGCCTATACTCAACACAACTGGAGAATCTGGAGGAAATGGAAAATTTCCTAGACAGATAGCAAATACCAAAATTAAACAGGATCAATTAGATCAGCTAAATAGACCCATAACTCCTAGAGAAATAGAAGAGGTTATAGAAAGTCTCCCAACAAAAAAAAGTATGGGACCAGTTGGTTTTAGTGCAGAATTCTATCAGTCCTTCAATGAAGACCTTACACCAATACTCTTGAATCTATTCCACAAAATAGAAACAGAAGGAACACTGGCCAACTCGTTCTATAAAGCCCCAATTATGCTGATACCAAAAGTGCACAAAGATCCTACAAAGAAAGAGAACTACAGGCCAATTTCCCTTATGAATATTGATGCAAAAATACCAAATAAAATTCTTGCCAACAGAATCCAAGAGCACATCAAAATGATCATTCACCATGATCAAGTAGGCTTCATCTCATGGAAGCAGGGATGTTTCAATATAAGGAAATCCATCAATGTAATCCACTACATAAACAAACTCAATGAAAAAAATGGTCATCTCATTAGATGCTGAAAAAGCATTTGACAAAATTCAGCATCCTTTCATGCTAAAAGTCCTGGAAAGAACAGGAATTCAAGGCCTGTATGTAAATATAGTAAAAGCAATATACAGCAAACCAGTAGCCAACATCAAAATAAATGGAGAGAAACTTGAAGCAATCTCACTAAAATCAGGGACTAGACAAGGCTACCCTCTTTCTCCATATCTTTTCAATATAGTACTTGAAGTTCTAGCGAGAGCAATTATACAACATAAGGAAGTCAAAGTGATACAAATTGGAAAGGACCAAGTCAAACTATCACTATTTGCAGATGATATGATAGTACATGTAAGTGACCTAAAAAATTCCACCAGAGAACTCCTTCAGCTAATAAACAACTTCAGCAAAGTGGCTGGTTATAAAATCAATTCAAGCAAATCAGTAGCCTTCCTGTACTCAAAGGACAAGCAGACTGAGAAAGATGTTAGGGAAATAACACCCTTCACAATAGCCACCAAAAATATAAAGTATCTTGGCATGGCTTTAACCAAACAAGTAAAAGATCTGTATGACAGGAACTTCATGTCCTTGAAGGAAGAAATCAAAGATGACCTCAGGAAATGGAAAAATATTTCATGCTCTTGGATTGGCAGGATCAATATAGTAAAAATGGCCATCTTGCCAAAAGCAATCTACAGACTCAATTCAATCCCCATCAAAATCCCAAATCAATTCTTCATAGATCTAGAAAGAGCAATTCTCAAATTCATCTGGAGTAACAAAAAACCCAGGATAGCTAAATCTATTCTCAACAATAAAAGGACTTCTGGGGGAATCAATATGCCTGACCTCAAGCAGTACTACAGAGGAATTGTGTTAAAAACTGCAAGGTATTGGTACAGCGACAGGCAAGTAGAACAATGGAGTAGAATTGAAGACCCAGAAGTGAACCCACAGACTTATGGTCACTTGTTCTTTGATAAAGGAGCTACATCCATCCAGTGGAAAAAAGATCGCCTTTTCAACAAATGGTGCTGGTTCAACTGGAAGTCAACATGCAGAAGAATGCGAATTGACCCACTCTTATCTCCTTGTACTAAGATCAACTCCAAGTGCATTAAGGACCTCCACATAAAGCCAGACACACTGAAAATAATAGAAAAGAAACTGGGGAAGACCCTGGAGGACATGGGCACAGGGGGAAAATTCCTGCACAGAACACCAATTGCTTATGCTCTAAGATTAAGTATTGACAAATGGGACCTCATAAAATTACAAAGTTTCTGTAAGGCAACAGACATTGTCAGAAGGACAAAACAGCAACCAACAAATTGGGAAAATATCTTCACCAACCCCACACCCGACAGAGGGCTAATATCCAATATATACAAAGACCTCAAGAAGTTAGACCCCAAATAACCAAATAACCCTATCAAAAAATGGGGTACAGAGCTAAACAAAGAATTTTCACCAGAGAAATTCAAATGGCTGAGAAGCACCTTAGAAGATGTTCAACATCATTAGTCATCAGGGAAATGCAAATGAAAACAACCCTGAGATTCCACCTCACACCAGTCAGAATGGCTAAGATTAAAAACTCAAGAGACAACAGGTGCTGGTAAGGATGTGGAGAAAGAGGAACACTTCTATACTGTTGGTTCGATTGCAAGATCGTACAACTGCTCTGGAAATCAGTCTGGTCATTCCTCAGAAAATTGGCCATGATACTTCCAAAGGACCTTGTCATACCACTCCTGGGCATATACCCAGAGGATTCCCCTGCATACAATAAAGACACATGCTCCACTATATTAATAGCAGCCTTGTTTATAATATCCAGAAGTTTGAAGGAGCCCAGATGTCCCTCAAAGGAAGAATGAATACAGAAAAAGTGGTATATTTATACAATGGATTAATAGTCAGCAATTAAAAATAATGAGTTCATGCAATTTGTAGGCAAATGGTTTGATCTGGAAAATATCATCCTAAGTGAGTTAACCCAATCACAAAAGAATACACATGAAATGCAATCACTGATAAGTGGATATTATTGAGTCCAAAAGCTCTGAATACTCAAGGCACAATCAGCAAATCAAAAGATTTCCAAGAAGTAGGAAGGAGAGGACCCTGGTCCTGAAAAGACTGGATCCAGTTTTTAAGAGAGTACCAGAACAGAGAAATTGTGGGTGGGGGGTGATTGTGAAATGCGGGGGAGAGGACTTATGGGATATATGGTGAGGGGGAACTGGGAAAGGGAAAGCCTTTGGAATGTAAACAGAAAATATAGAAAATAAAAAAAACATAATGAACTGTTATTATATCCAGAAGAATGGGTGCAGTGCCCACATATAGCAAAAGTAAATATCCAATTGCATTGGCAGTTAGAAAATGTCCTTCAGTTCTTTTTGAAATTAAAAGTAACTTTAATAAAGAACCCAACAATTGTACTATTAAACATTTAATCCAGAGAAATATACATTTTCACACAAATACTGTTGTGTGTTTTTTATAAACTTATTCACACTTTTTAGAAGTCCTTTAATATTCACTAATGGATGAGTGAACACACTGACACATCTACACCATGAGTAATACTAATTAATAAAAACAAATAAATAATTTGTACACTTAACTGCTTTATGGACATGAAAAAGATACGCTAAGTGTACAAAGACCACCTCAAAAGAACTTTTATAGCATTGTAAAATTACATTATTACATAAATAAGTGGAGAATGATTTCTGGCTGCCAGGCTTTTGTCATGAAGAAGGAAATGGAAGGATGAGATTGCAAATATATAACACGAGGAATCCTACTGATTATCACATAATCATGTGATTGTATCTTCATTTTCACAATATTTATTCTTAGTTCCATCACAACAGAATTGAACAGACACTTATACACACATGCACACACACAGAGGCACACACACAGGCATGCACACACACAGACACACACAGGCACACACACAGACACAGACACAGACACACACACACACTCACACACACACATACTCACACATGAGTACTTGAGTGCATGAAGGATGGTGAAAGCTCAATAAAACACTCAAGCTTGCAGAAATTTCACTTCCCACTTCTGATGATTTTGTAAGACTTTGATGAGCCTTAGCTAACAGGGACCCTCCCAACACACTCATGGATCACTCTGAGCCAGAGATCAATGCACAGGTAAAAGGATGAGCACAGCCTGCACCCAAAGGAGAAACAATCCCAGACCACTTATTTGGCAACTTTTTATACAGTTTCTAGGGGCAGAATAGCACCAGCAACTAGGCACAATATGATTGGTGGAGCATTGTGATCTTTAAACTGATTGGTCCTTAGAGGATTAAGTAGTAAGGGCTTCCCATATCTACAGGTGGACAAGAGTTGGTTCATCCTGCGTTTTTTCTGAGGAATATAATCAGCCTCTCCCTTCCAGAATGGGAGAGGCTTTCATGTATTGGGGTCTGGTGGAATTTTCCAAAGTTCCTGAGCTGACCTCTTCATTATAAAGTGTGTCATGAACAACTAAGTGAATGATGCATTCAATTTCTTTGCAAATTCTTGTAAATGCATAGTTATTTTGTGGGTTTCCTCTGCAAGTTCAAAGGAATGAAAAAGTGTGTGTGTGTGTGTGTGTGTGTGTGTGTGTGTGTGAATAAAGCTGAAAAATAAATGAAAAGGAGCAAGGGGAAAACATCCCAATGTCTAATTAGATACAGTGAAACACTTTCTGTTTTAAATTTTATTTGCTTAAGAAATATATTTATGTGCAAAATTAAACAGATTCAATATCACTAAAATTCTTATACTGCCAAAAAAGATTTTTAGATGGATAAAGATTTAAAAACCTAACGAGATAAAACACAATCAAAATCATTAATATGTGATCATGTCTAAATCTGTGATAATGTTATAAAATAAGAGGTAAAACATTTTATGGGGCTTAATGTATATAAGAGTAATAATACAAACCAATAAAAGCTAGGTAAGACAAGGAGAATGAAATAAACAAAATTGTCACAACACTTCCCAAGATAACTTATATTTCAATTGAGCAAAAGATTCCCTGGTCATCCTTGAGAATAAAGAAATGCCAAGAGTTGACTGCAAGCTGGTACAACCATTTTGGAAATCAGTCTGGTGGATCCTCAGAAAACTGGACATGATACTTCCGGAGGATGCAACCATACCACTCCTGGGCATATACCCAGAAGATTCCCCAGCATGCAAAAAGGATACATGCTCCACTATGTTCATAGCCGCCTTATGTATAATATCCAGAAGCTGGAAAGAATCCAGATGTCCCTCAACGGAGGAATGGATACAAAAAAAATGTGGTATATGTACACAATGGAGTACTATTCAGCCATTAGAAACAATGAATTCATGAAATTCTTAGAGAAATGGATGGAGCTGGAGAACATCATACTAAGTGAGGTAACCTAGTCTCAAAAGAATACCCATGGTATGTACTCACTGATAAGTGGATATTAGCCTAGACTCTTGGGACACCAAAAACACAGTTCACATATCAAATGATATCCGACAAGAAGGAAGGAGTGGACACTGGTGCTGGAAAGGATCAAAACATCAGTGTAGGGGAATACCAGAACAGGGAAGTGGGAAGGGGTGGATGGGGGAACAGGGGGAGGGAAATGGGAATGTGGGACCTTTGGGGATGGGGAACCAGAAAAAGGGAAATGAAATGTAAATATAGAATATATCCAATAAAAAAATTTTTAAAAAAAGAAATGCCGAGAGTTGTATCTTGTTCCTGGGCATGGGGGACAAAGACCACATGACTTTCTGTGTTACTGCATTCCACACATTGTTGTCTATTGTGATCATCACAGAGGCATTTGTAGACATAACTTTTGTTTACAACTTCCCTCTATTTTTAGTTTACCTTTGTTAGAAGAAAGAATAACTATTCATTTTCATTGTTGTCTAATTAGTCAGTGGGTAAATATAACATGTTTATGTATTTATGTATAAAGGTATTTATTTATTTTTATCAAAGGCATTCAAGTATCTGTATGTGCCCTTTATGTATGAATAATCAGAAACACAAGTGACTTGAGACTTAGCATTTCCATAATAAATGAGGATAGGCTTGTGGGATTGAGACTTTATCTTTCGGCTCTCATAATCTCATAGTTGGACATATAATATTTTGAGTTTGGTGTTGGGAAACACTTTAGAATGTTTTCTGATTGGGAGTTAAGTGTATAATTAGAAACATAGAGGGCCTATCCTGAAGATTTGGTACTAGTTTGTTTTTGAATATGGTGAAAGAGGTATGTGTCAGGGTGTTGTCTCCAGGTGAGCAACTCCAAAGATTGCCCTCAGTTCAGTCCTCTGAGAAGTGACTGAGAAATAAAGCTGAAAAAACTGTTCACTTATCTTGAAAAAAATCTACAGAGATCAAACTGGCAAGCAGTCTGCATTATGTATCCTTTACCTTGTTGTTGCCAAGTCCTATTTGGTTATGGCAGAGATGGTGTGATATGATGCCCATCTATGGGATAGAGCCACCAGGACATAGGCCTCCCTAGGTGTCAATGGTTACTCTGGGCGTAAAACTTGTTTATGTGTGTGTTTATGTTTGTGTGTGTGTGTGTGTGTGTGTGTGTGTGTGTGTGTGTGTAATTTTTTTTCTATTTTAGCTGGTGTGTCTATGTTTCAGCAAATTTTCAAATGCTGAGACTTTCAAAACAGCTCTTAAGGCTGTGGGAGAAACTTCTGAAAATCTGAGTTAAAAATACGTAATTTCTCAGTTATGCAAAATATAAGGATGCAGTTTGCAATATGAATAGTATAAAGAGCTTCACAGACCTAAAAGCAACAGAGGCAGCTGCACTAAGAACCAATTTGTCAGAAAGATACTAAGGAAGGAAATAAAGAGATTTAGGAAGTGGCTGTGATCACAGAGCAAGATTCCACTCACATAAGCTTTTCTGTTTCTGCTTACAGAGGCAGGCAGATTCTTGAGTTCAAAGTCAACTGCAGACAGGGAGTTTAGGTCCAGGCCCAGGTGTGATAGGAATAGTAAGTTCAGGCCTAGGTCCCACCAAGTAGCTTATTATCTGTGCTTAACAAAGGCAGGCAGATCTCTGAATTCATTTGTAAAGTTAAAAAACGTGCTTGCTGCCTTTTTTGAAGAATGGGCTGGGCATGGATGGTTGGGGATTGTTCCAGGGATGCTTATTCAGGGGATAATCAAAAGGGAACCTGGGTAATGACTGAATTGATATGTAAATAAAAGACAGGACTTCAGATCTGCAAGAGACATTCTATGTAAAGAGAGATTTTAGAATAGCAGAGAAAGGTGTCTTAATAAGAGCATAGAGAGAACTATCTGGAAAGCTGTCTTGAGTAGAACATAGACTGTCAGCTTGTAAACCATAATTTGACTTCAGGTTATTTGTTTCACCATTCCCAGACACCCTCTGCAGCCCCTCTCCAAGCTGAGGCTGGTCCTTGGCATAGGGAGACAGATTTTTCAGAAACACAGCCCCAAATATATTCATGTAACATGCTATAAATGAAGTAGATAGCACTCTACCCATTTTAAGGATGAGAAAACTAAGACAAAAGCAAACAACTTTGTGAAATTGTACAGCAGGAAGCAAGCCAGGGTATAAATCCAGATGAGACAGCATAGTTGCCCTGTTAATCCTCACTAGCTTTCCAGGTTCTCATGTACATGTAGAATATGTGCAGTGAAACTCCCAAGAGAGTGTGTCTGTCCATCCATTTTTGTCCCTTGAAAACATCACACATTTGAACTGCACTTGCAATAGAAATAGAAACATATATCTGTGCCTTAGATCATCATTCCCAGAAGGAGGTACTCAGTGTGCTGCAGGACATTTCACCATTATTATGGTAGGAAGAGCACTGTTTGTTTGTTTTTAAAATAAATAATAAGAGTCTAAAATAAGTTTTATTCACTGGAGAGCTTTTCATTTTATTAGAACATTTACATAAATCTGCTGCTTCCATCATGGACCTGTGTAAGTAGTTTATTAGAGTTCTGAACCAACTCAATATTTTTATGAGGAATCAATGTTTCATACTTGCAGGTAGTTATTTTCAAGTGACACTGGAAAATCATGACTAAAACTAAATACGTTGCTTTGATATATTGCTACATCAAATGATGTAATTTACTAGTGGGAAATTTTGGATACAGGAGATGACAGTTTCATCATTGGAGAACTCAGTGCTTGTTTAGATATTCACTTCAAAGTTTCCATTCTTATATGACAATCTCATAGCACTTATTAAATCTTCCAAAAATTATACTAAGAGGATGCATTGGATTTGTGATGATTTTATTTCCTGGTCTTTATGGGTCTGGGGCTGCCCAGGCATGTCTGGTTGTTAACTTGAAAACATTTGTATGGAATTAGCAAAAGCATGGAAATGTGTGCAGTTCTTGGCTGATTTGTAAAATTTTTTTGTTCAGTTCTTTAATCCATAATGAATAAATTAATTTATATAAAACTTTTGCTACCTGTATTTCTCAGGCTTATTAAGTGATTGATAATTTATTAATTTTTTAAAAAATTGTAATATATTTACATACAGACAAAAACAGCACTGTACATTTAACTGAATTTAATGGCGAGTTTTTTGACCTTTGTCTTTTCTAGCTTGGCAATACAAGCCACAGATTTAGGACCCAGGATGATGCTTCCCGAACAGCTGTGGATCTCATCATATCTGTCATTATAAAGGCTGGCCCTTGGTTCTTCATCATGATATAAAGGAGCCACTGGGTGAAACTGTGAGGTTTCTTTGGGGCTGGATGCCCTGCCAGTGTCTAAGTTCTTAGGCCTTTTCTTAAATGAAGGATCCACTACATTTGTGGCTTCCTGTTTCTTTCAGGGCCACATTCTTTCCTTTGAGCATTGTACTCTATAGGAAGAGAGCTATTATTATTTATACTACTTCATCACTATTAATCACAACATTCCAATTTAATCTGAGTCTTTACTAGTAAAGAGAGAAGTGTGATTAAGGCAGTTCAGAAATAGAAAACAACAACAACAACAACAACAACAAAAAGAAACAAACAAAAATACCTGAGTTCTCCAGTGGCCTGGAGGGGTCTCTACATCAGGCTGAAGGAAAACATTCAAAATGGCTCTTCTCTCAGCAAGCATGGAGATTTGTGTGGTGCATTTGAACCCCTTTCTGCTGATCCCAGATACTATAGATCTGCTTGAATGTACAATCAGATAAGAAAACAGTTTTCCCCACTATGCATCATGTTTTCCAGTTGAAAGAAACAAAGAAAGAAAGAAAACAAGGAAGCAAGAAAGAAAGAAAGAAAGAAAGAAAGAAAGAAAGAAAGAAAGAAAGAAAGAAAGAGAGAAAGAAAAAAAGAAAGAAAAAGAAACAAGAATGGGCTATAGCGAGGTATAAGACTCGAGGGAGTCTTAACTTACTGAAGAGACCCCCTGAATGGACCGCGCAGAATTGGGAATCAATGCAAAAAGAAAGAGGACTTTTATTTATTATCCAGCATGCTGGGGCCACCCTGCACATAAAGACAGAATGATGTACACCACGCGGGCCTTTTATACAGTTCTCAGGCAGCTGCCATTAGGCACAATGCAATTGGCAGACCAGTGTTACCTTTAAACTAATTGGTTGTTAGGGGATGAGGTAGGTGGCCAATGGACTCTGGCCCTTTCCTTGCTGCAGGGACCACCCTGTGGTCTGAGGAATGTAATTTAGCCTCTCCCTTCTGGGAAGGGGGAACACTTACACTTGTGGGAGGGGCCACTGTACTATGACCTTTTCAAAGTTTCTGAGTTAACCCTTTCATTCCCCCCTACCCCTTATTTTTGTGCATGCTTCTATCCTGTAGCAATTGCTGGTATTCTGATAGCTCATACTCCTGACCTTCTGTATCTAGTTCTTTGTATGTCTGCTTTAAGATCATTAGCTGTACTGTACCTAAGTGTGTCTTAACAATAGAAACTAAGCAGTTCAAATTGTAAGGGCCAAAAGTCAACTATAGCTGGAGAACAATTAGGGGTGCTAACAGGGTTAACAACCCAGAATGGTCTATATAAGAGCAACACTCCTCAGCTAAGGCAGCACATAGTCCTCCTATTCTGCAGTACTACTTCTGATAATGAAGTCAATAATTCTTGAAGGTGACTGATAGAAGTTTCTATTTTCTCTATATCTGAATCAATGACTGTCCTCAGACTATCATAATTTTCCACTAATAAGACCAGAGTGGAAGTCCTGGTGGCTGCCCCGGTCATCTCTATCCCAAACAGAAGGGAGACAGTGAGTGCCATAACAGGTTTGGCGAGTGGGCACATAGGATGGGGGAAGGAACCAGAATCTAAGGGTGCCACCAGACAGCCATGATGAAGGTCGAGTAGTCTTGAGCTTGAACAGATTGTCTACTGCTGGAGACAGCAAACAATGACAGGGACTGCCTGCAGTAGGCCGGGATGGAGACATCTCAGAAGCCCGCAGCAGCTCCTTGTAGAAAAGGATGGTGTTTGGGACCCTGAGAAGCAGGACACACACATCCCTCCAGGGGACCCGCCATCTGAAATAAGGGACTGCCTGCAGTAGGCCTGGATGGAGACATCTTCAGTAGCCCGAGACAGCTCTTTGCAACAACAGTTGTTCTCATTTCTCCTAACCTTAGCCCTCGACTATGACTGTATAGATTTCATTTGTGCGTGACTGTTTTTCAGTTGGCCTTGGTGTGCATAATTGTTCTAGTATATCTGACTTTCTTACTTCTTTCTCCTTCTGCTCTTGTGAGTTCTGTGAAACTAGATGTTCCCTGATGTAATGATTCTTAATTAAAAATTGAGATATAGGCCACAGCACAGTACAGCACAGTCCTAATGGCCCAGGTCCATGATGTGTGTTCTCATCTTAGAAACAATGCAATAAATGCACAATGGTAGTTTCAGATTAATGCTTGACTTGCAAAGAAAGATTGACAAAATTATTAGAAAATGAATTAGAGCCAACATTGGGACCCCAGAGAAAGAAAAAACTATCAAAGTTATGACATAAGTTCTGCACAGCATTTGAGAGTGTTTCCTGGATAAGCAAGTATAGAATATGTTAATCTTAGATTAGCAAAATTAAGTCAAAACACTGAGACTCTTAGGAGAGTCATTGTGTGCAATGTGTAGAAGTGGAAATCTAGGGGAACTACGGAGTTAAGGGTTAACTTGATTCTTTCTGGCCACTGCCTGGCAGCTTTGCCCATGTCATTTATCATTAGAGCTTTACAAGGAAATGCAAGTAGCTGGCGTTGGAGCTCTGAGCTCTGAAGTATAATAGTTAAAGTTAAAGCTTAAACAATGATGTTTGCAATTATTATTATCTTGGCTATAGGCCTGGGAATAGGGAAGCTTGAAACTTTGGGGAACAATTGTAATTCTTGACTTGTTGTGGGACTTGGTTATTCTTTTGAATTTGATTTGGCAATGATTATACTAGGCCCCTTTTTTATCTGCTTTTGGAGTATCAATAAAAGACTGGGGCAAGAAAACGGCGGGGGAGCATGAGAAGAGCTTGTGAAGAGTGAGTGAAGAGAGAATGTGAGGTGTGTGTGAGGAGTGGGTATGTGAGTGAAAGGAGAGTGCATATGGGGTGTGTGTGAGATGTGTGTGAGGAGTGGGTGTGTAAGTGAAAGGAGAGTACATGTGGTGTGTGTGTGAGATGTGTGTGAAGAGTGTGTGTGTGAGTGAAAGGGGAACACACAGAAGTGTGTATGAGAGAGAGAGTGCAAGAAAAGAAAAGCACACAGGAGAAAAGCAGAGTGCGCAGGAGAATGCAGAGTGTGTGCAGCCTCAAGCTGCGAGAGAATGAGCAAGAGAGAAAGAGAGCAGAGAATGAGAGAGAAGAGAAACCTTAAGCCTTGAAAAATTGCCTGCCAGCTTGTACTCAAAAAGTAGTCTGTGTATATTTATTATGCTCCTTCCAGTTATCCCTGCTTCCAGTTGAGAACTCTGATCCTATGTTGAGGCTGGACGCCGGCAGTCTACCTTCTGTACTGTCTAGCTTGTGTCTGGAGACCGGGGCATCTGCAAGTTTCACATGGGAAGCATATACCCTGGCCACAGTACTGTCCACCTTGACTATCTATCTAAAGCATCTCTGAACTGTTAAGCCTTGACAACTTTCAGCTGTTTTGATTAAAATCTTGAAAACACCCTAAGAATAAACTCAGAACCTTAATTTGTTATTTGGCACTAAACTCACAGGCTTAAGCATTT
Organism: Apodemus agrarius; assembly: GCA_964023405.1. Taxonomy (NCBI): domain Eukaryota; kingdom Metazoa; phylum Chordata; class Mammalia; order Rodentia; family Muridae; genus Apodemus; species Apodemus agrarius. Next base: position 156,880,682 of record OZ030009.1, read on the forward strand.
CAGATCTGTTATAAAAACAGCAAAGAAGGACTGGGTCTAAACCCTGACTTTTAAATATTTGGTATCAATAGAAGAAATTCATACTCCAGGCTGCACAGGCCATTTGGATAGTTCTTGGGGCAGCAGCCATTAGGCCCACTGTGATTGGCAGAACAGTGTTACCTTTAAACTAATTGGTTGTTAGGGGATGAGGTAGGTGGCCAATGGACTCTGTGCCTTTCCTAGCCTCAAGGGCCAGCCTGTGCTCTGAGAAATGTAATTTAATCTCCCCCTTCTGGGAGGGGGAACACAACCCCTTCTGGGAAGGGCCAGTGTTCTATGACCTTTTCAAAGTTTCTGAGTTAACCCTTTCAGAGGTAGAAAGAAAAGCCAGTCTAATTTATGTGGCAAGTAAATAGACAAGCATGGTCTAAGGGGCAGGTGAGGATGGATTATGGGGTAGCTTGAATAGGCAAGCATAGAATATAGGGCTGATGGAATAGAAAAATATGGCTATGAGGAAGGAGAAATAGGCAAATTAGGGCAAAGGGCTGGGTAGAATGCTTGCATAGGCTATGTGGTAGGTGGAAAAGACAAGCATGGACCCATATGGAAAAGGTGGGGAAGGTAACCATGGACTATTGGGCAAGTATAATCAAGTAGCGTTTAAGCCATTGGGAATACCACCATCAGCCGTTTCACAAACAGTCAAGAATCAAATAGAGACTCACATTTCAAGTTAAGAATTCAATGTCCATTTTTGACCATTAATGAATCATAGTTGAGTATTAGGTTAGGAAGTAAATATTTAGAGAATAATGATCTCAAGTACAGAACTTAAGGAACCTAATTAAAAATAGAATATTGAAGCATATGCAGACTTAGAATGAATTAATTCAGTCATCAGATCTGAACAATAGTTTTGTGGGAATGAAAATAAAATTCTACATATGATAATGCACTATAGTCTACTAATATAAAATTATTACAAACATTGAAGAAGTATAGATAATTGATGCTACCTCTTGGATTAATCTCTAAGTACAAGCTTTCACAATACTGAAAGGGAAAGAAACAGCCAATAATCCTATCTCTTTGAGATACCTGTGATCCCTAATACAGTCAGGCAAGATATTCCAAAGTCTAGACCAGTGGTGCTCCTATTTTGTCTGTAACTAACAGCTGTCTAATTTACACTTAGGCCCATTTGTTAGGAGGATAATCATGCCTAGTGCTGGACACCTAGCCAAGTACCTGGACTCATTGATATTGGAGGAGAACCTCATACCACTAATTTATTAAACCAGTATAAATTCTAGTTGCATTCTAAATTCTTATCTTTAAACCAACAGAGGAGTGTACCTTTCATCTCTCATCAAAGTAACTTTCCCTTGTAACAGAGGGAGAACATGACAGAAAAGGACTACTAATCAGAATGTAGAGAACTAGTTACAAGGTTCACAGTCTCAATGAATACATTGTACACCATACCCTTCACTTAAGTCTCCAGGAATATGAGGAAGAGGTGGTAAATAGATTGGAAGTGACTGGGGAGAGAAGTTTCAACCATGATTCCTCAACAATATGGCTGAGGAAAAAAAAAGACCCGCATAAGAAAAACACAATAGGCCTGCTAACTTGGGAGACGAGAAGGAAACCTTATGGGGAAGCAGCCCTGGACAAAGAATCCCAGGAAGCTACTGTCTGTTAAGAGAGAGAGAGTTTTCCCTTGGAAAACCCCTCCTAATTGGATATCCAACATTAAACAGTCAGCCCTGAAATTGTATACACACATGTAACTCTAAGTAGATTTTAACTCATAACTATTTAATAAAGATAGGCCATGAGTTATGAATTTGAGACAGAGCCAGAGAGAGGATGTGAAAAGCACTGAAGGGAGAATAGGGAAGGAAGGAAATAATGTAATTATATTTAAATTAAGAGAAAGAAAACATTAATATCAAAATAAAGTCAATTGAAATATTCATATATTTATAATATTGCAAATATATGTTAATAAAAGGGTAGTGATTATAATAATATAATGAATAATAAATAATAAAATAAGATATTGTTCACATATATAGCTTATTTATAAATTGCAGTAAATATTAAAGTGTATTTTTTGAGGGGCATCACTAAACTTTAAGTCAGAAAAACAGAAACTATTTTATATGTCTTGGCAATAATAGAGTCAGTAATAATAAATTCACACGATAAAAGATAATACACTGAGCTTCAAGGCCAGAGAACTGCTGTTGCAGATCAAGAGAGGCTGCCATCAGGATCAGAGTTATTGACCCTGGAGATTTCAGGCTACAGCACAAGAAACAGCTGGCTATTAATTGTATGCCTGGAGCTGCTGCAGGTCTTGGGGTTTTTTGCATGCTTTCTATCACAGCCTGCAGTGGAGTTCTCCAGAGGCTCTGGGAGGCTGTTGCAGGTCTCTTGCTTACCCTCAATTCTGTCCTCAATAGACTCTATAGAACAGTTCCTCCTGCTTCTCTCTGCTTCCCAAGGCTTCTACAAAGTCCTCATTAGGGAGCTCTAGTACAGATCAATGAAGGAGTAAGTTCCGAGAAACTGTCCCCACTTCAGCAGTCTCTACAAAGCTTAAGCACTTTGCAAACTATCATCATTCATATTACTGCTATCATTCACATTTAGTTGATGGGGAATTGCATGTTAAAGTGATAATGTACCTCACTAAAACCTACACAGCAAGTAAATAGAACTATTTTGATATTTCTGATGAGTAAATAAAACCCATCAGAGTGATTTTAAAGCCTGGGTGCTGAGTCATGACTGTGTTGTGTTATCGTTGTTAGTAATTATGAATTCAATTATGGGCAAGTTTGATAATTTGTGTTTTAGACTGTGTGTGCAAACAGGGTGCCAGGTAAAGCAGTATTTGCACTTTATCAATCCCATAGGTCCTTAGTCTAAAATAACTAAAAATATTTAATTTGTGGGTAGAATGATATTACTACTTTCATTTTGCTTTTTTGAACACACCCAACCAAATAATCACAAGTACTTTCATACCAGGACCCTTACATTAATGGTAATGATTGTAGATCATTTCCTGAATGTGTTCTGCCTGATAGTAGAGACTGGCTTAGTGTTCGAAAATAATTTCCCCTGTGCTGAATGAACCTTGTGGACTATGCACCATCAATTCCCACTTTGAACTTGACTTTCTACCTGCACAACTCTATTCTTACTTCCCAAATCCGTCAGCTCCTTGGTTATATTTCTACATATCTCCAACCTCTTGGTTGAAAGGGACTGGCCATCTATTGCCAAGAGCTCCTTTAAAAATGATTTAAATGTTCCTGGATAGAAAAGAGATTTCTGCAAGTTCAAAGCCCTCAGGGTATTTAAATAAAAATGTCTGAACACATATACTTGGAAGCCAAATAATACTTCTTGTGTTTGAAATCACCTGAAGATAGACTTTTGACCAAGGAACTGACTGTACCAAAAAATTAACTGTTTTAATTGTTTATGGTTGCATTTATCTGTTCCTTTAACCTTATTTATTTATTAGTTGGTTAAAAAATATATCCCTGAAATTACTATACTCACTATACTATTGAAATAGAGGCTGCTTGACTGATCCTCTGTAGAAAATAAGGGAATGCTTCAGTTTCTTTTCAGAGAATAAAATATAGAAATTTTCCATTTGATTTGAAAGATAGAATTTTAGAACCAAAATTATATGCAATCACACAGCATCACCACAGAAAATTACTGTGGACCTGGGCTATTTTGTCTGACCCAATTTTGCTGTTTCTTAGTGCCCAGGGTTTCTGTGACAAGATAAACCTTGTTGGTCCTTTAATTCCTTTTTCTCTCCATTGTCTAGTGGTCTTGGTAATGAACAAGAGGTGCAAGCAGAATACATCTCTTCCCTAATGACCAAATTTGAAATGTTGTGAGTTGTGTTGTTTTACATTGATGTGTAATTAGAATTTAGTTGAGCACAGAACTCTGTTATGAGTGTCAGCAGAGGACTATCCCCTTTATAGTTATAGTAATAATTAATCCTTTTCAATGATGGTGTCTTAGTTTGGGTTTTATTGAAGTGAACAGACACCATGATCAAGGCAACTTTTATAAGGACAATATTTAATTGGACTGGCCTACTGGTTCAGAGGTTTAGTCCATTATCATCAAGGCAGGAGCACAGCAGTGTCCAGGCAAGCATGGTACAGGAGGAGCTTAGAGTTCTACAGCTTTATCTGAAGGCTGCTAGGAGAAGAGTGGCTCGCACATGGTTAGGAGGAGGGTCTCATTGCCCACCCCCACAGTGACAGTGACATACTTCCTCCAACCAGGCCACAGCTGCTTCAACAAGTGTGCACTTCCAAGTAGTGCTGCTCCTTGGGCCAAACATATTCAAACCACCACATTCCACTCCCTAGATGCCATAGGCTTTTTCAAACACATGAGTCTATGGAGGTCATACCTAAACACAGCATAATGAAAAATATATATAGTCCAATTTCTAAAGATCTCATAGTCTATAGCAGACTCAATAATGTTAGAAGACCAAAGCTCAAACTCTCTTCTAAGATTCCTCAACTCACTTACCTGTAATCCCCAAAGCAACACTAAAAACCAGCTGGGCAAACTCGAAACTTGCATCTCCATGTCTGATGTCAAAGTACTCTTTAACTCTTCAACTTCTTTCATACTTGTTGATTGGAACAAACTTCTTTCTCTTAGGCTAGTTCTACTCCCTGTTAGTAGCTTTCCTCGGCAGGTATACCATGGCTCTGGCATCTCTAACACCTTGGGGGTGTCCAAGGCAACTTCAACTTCATAACTTCTTGTTCCAGTGCCTGAGATTCACACATAATCTTCTGTGTTCCTCCAAAGGGCTTGAGTGACTGACTTTTCCAGCTCTGCCCTCTGTAGCAAGCACTCTAGGCTCTGGTTGGCATCACTCTACTACTGCAGCTGTTCTTGATTATCACTCCATGGTACAGACATCTCCAATACACAGGGGTCTTCTGTTGCAAGTGGCTTTCACCAATAGCCTCTCATAGGCTCCTTTCATGGTGACAAAGCTCAACTTCTTTGCATGATCACTACAGTCCTGGGTCATCAACTGCAAATGAAGCTACACCTTCACTAATGGCCTTCCTGGGCCTCTTACAACACCAAGCCTTGGCTGCTCTCCATGACCACTTTGTGCCTTCAAAACCAAGTATTACTTGGTTGATTGTTATATATTACCAAGTCCAGATGCAGCACAAGATACAACCTTGGTTATCTCTGGAACAAAGGTTCTTTGTGATCTCAAAAAACACTTCTCAGGTTGCACCTCAGTGATACTGGTTTCTTTTTAATCACCACTAATTTCTTACCTTTTGCTAGCCAGCATCAATTGTCCCAGTAGTCTCTTCTAGTCTTGACTCTAAAGACAGAGCCACAATTCTGAAGCTGCCAAGTTCTGTTCCTTGCTGGGTTTGGAACATGTCCCCCCACGTATTCTATTACCTGCTTTCTCTTTTCCAACTCCCTCATTGGCTAAGCTTGGCTGTCTTGGAATTTGCTCCATAGATTGACTGTGAATTCAGACATCTGCATTCCTGTCTCCTATGTTTTGGGATTAAAGTCATTTACCACCATGCATGGGCTTAAGCTTTTCTTCACCTACAACTTATTCTCTCCCAGGCTTGAACTCAGATATCTGCTTTGCTTTGTCTCTTGGAATGAAAGGTGTGTACCACCATGCCTGGACATAAGGTTTCCATGGCTATTATTCCTCAAGGTCTGGATCAAAAGCCTGTGTCTTTCAGCTTAAACATCTGGATCACGAGTGTTCATTTCTGTGTTGTAGTTCATTCCAGGTTAAAAGTCCAAACTATTTATTGTTCAGCTGCAAACATAAACAATATGTTTAGCTGGGTGGTATCTTGCCAGGAGATCACCATTCCCTTAATCTCTCTATCTCCTTGAACACAGGATTAAGCTCCATTTCACTCCCTGTGCCCCTTTATTACTTAAACCATACATTTTGTATATTTTTAAAGCTTGCTATGCTTGATCAGAACATTTTTATGAGAGTAAACCAGAGAACAAAGTCTCTGCTGGGCTCTTTTGAGGCTTCCTTTGTCAAAGCAATTAATATATAAATCTCTATACCTGAGCCTCAGGTAGACTCTTCAGACAAGGGAAAAAAGCATCAACATTTGTCATCAAAATACCACAAAATCTCTATCTAGCCCTGAAATTATTCTCTGCTTAAACCTCTTGAGCCAGGTCTGTACAGTTCAAGTCACCCTCAGCAAGAAAGACTTCCATATTTTTTCTAGGATGGCCTATCAAGCTCCATGTAAAGCTTTCCCCCTTGCTTTCCAAATCCAAAGTCCCGAAATACACATTCTTCTAAATGAAAGAATACTCAGGCCTATCATAGGCCTACACCACTCCTTGTACCAACTTCTGTCTTAGGGTTTTAGTGCTATAAACAGACATCATGACCATGACAATGTAACTCTTATAAGAACAACATTTAATTGGGGTTGACCTACAGGTTCAGAGGTTCAGTCCATTATCATCAAGGTGGGAGCATGTACAGTGTCTAGAAAGGCATGGAGCAGGAGTAGCTGAGAGTTCTACATCTTCATCTGAAGACTTCTAGGAGAAGACTTGTTTCAACATGGTTAGGAGGAGGGTCTTAGAGCCTATTGCCACAGTAACACATCTAATAGTGCCACTCTCTGTGCCAAGCTTATTCAGTGTACCACAGATGGTAATCCCCACTTCTTTTTCCAAACTTTCAGCATGTAGAAAGTATTTCCTTAACAAATACTTTGCATCATAGTCCATTTATGAAGCAATCTGTCTTGGTCTTTGGATTTTCAGCATTAGCTTTCAGATGCTCTGAATTATTCTAATTGTACTCCTAACAGTAATATGAGATCTTTTCATCTATAAAATCTGCATTGTCTCTACATAGATACTATGGTCACCCCTTGGTCCATCCCAGTTCTTTCTTGATTGAACCTCAAAGCTCATGGCAGTACCCCTAAAGATGGGATACAACTCTTTGGAAGTTTCTGTCTTCCAAAAGTGACTAAGATGAAAATCCTTTTCTTCATTTAACCATGACTTTTGTTTGCCTTGGCCCAGGGACTCTGACAGGACTCTGGATACAAAATAATATAGGCTTATAAAGATGATTTAGGGTAATCCTCTCACAATTTATCACTGGAGTCAAACTGATTGCAAGCATGCTAAACCCCTGAGGAAGACACAGGCCAGCATCATCAACAGCAAACAGGAAACAAAGAAGAAAAAAGCAAAACCAAAAAAGGAATGGTAGTTTCTGGTACCCTTTGTTTCCTAAGTAATCCTAATATTTAACTTTTCTGACCTACTCAGCAGAACAATTGCCACTTACATAATCGAAGTTAAAATGACAATTGACAGATAACAACAATAAAACAGGCAAGATGAGATGTGACTGGTAAGAATCCAAAAATGGGGTACAGAGCTAAACAGAGACTTTTCACCTGAAGAAATTCGGATGGCTGAGAAACACCTTAAAAAATGTTCAACTTCACTAGTCATTAGGGAAATGCAAATTAAAACAACCCTGAGATTTCACCTCACACCAGTCAGAATGGCTAAGATTAAAAACTCAGAAGACATCAGGTGTTGGCGAGGATGTGGAGAAAGAGGAACACTCCTCCACTGCTGGTGGGAATGCAAGCTGGTACAACCACTCTGGAAATCAGTATGGCGGTTCCTCAGAAAACTGGGCGTGATACTTCCGGAGGACCCAGCCATACCACTCCTGGGAATATACCCAGAAGATTCACCAGCATGCAATAAGGATACATGCTCCACTATGTTCATAGCAGCCTTATATATAATAGCCAGAAGCTGGAAAGAACCCAGATGTCCCTCAACAGAGGAATGGATACAAAAAATGTGGTATATATACACAATGGAGTACTATTCAGCCATTAGAAACAATGAATTCATGAAATTCTTAGAGAAATGGATGGAGCTGGAGAATGTCATACTAAGTGAGGTGACCCAGTCTCAAAAGAATACCCATGGTATACAGTCACTGATAAGTGGATATTAGCCTAGAAGCTTGGAACACCAAAGACACAAATCACATATCAAATGATGTCTCACAAGAAGAAAGGAGTGGACACTGGTGATAGAATGGACCAAAACATCATTGTGGGAGAGTACAAGAACAGTAAATTAGGAGGGGGTGGATGCGGGAGCAGGGGGAAGGAAAAGGACATGTGGGACCTTTGGAAGTGGGGAACCAGAAAAAGGGAAATGAATTGTAAATATAGAATATATCCAATAAAAAAAAGAATGTTTAAGAGGGGAATGGCAGCTCAAGAACTGAACTAGGGGGCATGAAGCAGCATCCCCAACCTGGTGGTGAGGCAGTTCTTCATGTCAGATAGCATAACTTAACACAACTAAAGATTGTCCTTTGTTCTTTTTGTCTGAATGAAAATAATATGTAGACATCATCCCTCTGCTGATTTGAACATAATTTAAGGTATCATTAGAGCAACTAAAAAGGAAAGAGTCTGTTTTGTGGGTAGAGACCTAGTCATCGGGGAAGAACAGAAAGAAAAAGGGAGAAGAAGAGAGGGGAATAAAGAGAGGGAGGGAGGGAAAGAGGGAAAAGGAAAAGGGTGATTTTTGTAACAATCCTATACTGTTCATAGATTATGTGAAGCTTATATGACATGTGACTGCTAAATTATTTCAATTACAGTATATTCTTTGAGAATTTCAAGGAAGATTATATATTAACATATTATAAAAGGTATATTGTTCCTTTAATCTAAAGCTTAGTTTCTAATGAGATTTCCTGAAAGAGTAATTGAATACTTAAATTTTTAGATCATAGTTTTAACAAAAAGTATTTAGATAACATTTCTAGTATGATTTTGGCTAGATTTTGCTGTGCTTTGCTTGTTCATCACAAATGGTTTGTTTATTTGTACTACTTTGTCATCAGTGTGAAAACAGCTACTAATGTAACTGACTAGAAGGATTCTGGAAGTTTTAATTAGTTGCTCTGTGTGGACATTGTAGTGCCAACCAATGATGAATGCTCAGGTACTGTTTCTTCTTATTAGAGGTAAATGCTTGTCTTGTTCTATCTTTAGGAATTAATGACCAAGTTAATAACTGAGACACCTGACCAGCCAATCCCATTTCTCATTGACCATCTTCAATCTAAACAAGGAAGCCGAGGACAACTGCAAAGAACTTTGTCAGGTTCAGCGGCTCTCTGGGCAGAAAGTGAATCATCAGGTAACTGGGGGAGGAAACCAAACCTTTGAATATATATGCTAATTTGGGATACATCTATACAGTGCTTCTCAACCTGTGGGTTGAGCATATTTAAGCATAATCTCTTAGCATATTTAAGACTATTGTTAAATACAGATATCTACATTAAAATTCATAAAAGTACTAAAAATAAAACTATGCAGAAGCAACAAAAATAATTTTAGGGATAACGGTCACCACAACATGCAAAACTGTGCTTAAAGTTCTTAGCATTAGGAAGATTGAGAACCAGTGATCTAATAGAAAATTTTTGCAAGTATTTTTAATTTAATATGAAAAACATAGAATTTACAAATATTCTATGATCATAAAATCATGTCCAATTTTCATATAAAGTAGTCTTGAATACATTGAAATGTACCATGCTACTTTGAATGAAAATCAGAGTGTTTTATTTAATAGAAATGATCTTATTTTCAAGAAATTATTTCATTCTCTATAAATTCAAATTAATCATTCCAAATTTGTGTTTCAGTTTATAAACAACTTGGCTTAAAAACATACAGCTTAATATCACAGAAAAGTAATGAGACAGTTTCTACAAAGTTACTTTTCTCAAAACTATCCTGTATTTTTCAAAATCCTAATATTATCTATCCTGTATAGTAATTAACTTTAGAAATAGTTGAGCACTGGGCAACTCTGAACATTGGGAGGAGGTTGGGGGCATCCTTCCAAATCTACATAGTCTATTTTCCATATTAAATGTGGAAAACAACAAGGTAAATGTTGCTTCAATCTTTCTGCACAGTTCTTAAGATTTGAGGTTTGCTTTGAAATGCCTGTCTCTCCATGGCATGGACCAGTCTGTTTATGCCAACTTGACACAACATAGAAATATATTAGAAGAGGAATCTCAGTTGAGAAAATGCCCACACAAAATTGGCTTGTGGTAAACCTGTGCTATATTTTCTTGATGGATGATTGATGGGCAATGGTTCAGCTCACTGTAGGCAGTACTTTCCCAGAGTTGATGGCTCTGGATTCTATGAGAAAACAGGCTGAGCAACATGAATAGTAGGCCAGTAAACAGAATTTCATCATAATTTCTTGTTCTCAACTCCTGCCCTCAGTAATTGAGTGCTTCTAGAAGATAAAGATGAAATGGAATCTTTCCATCCCAATTTTTAGCTGACAATTTTATGTTAGTATTGCAATAGAAACCATAAATAAATGTTCTTTGGTGTCTTATGTAGGGTTTCTATTGCTCTAAAGAGGCACCATGACCAAGGCAAGACTTATAAAGGATATTTAATTGAGGCTGGCTTATAAGTTTTGAGGTTTAGTCCATTATCATCATGCCAGGAAACATGGCAGTGTCCAGGCAGGCATGGTGCTGGAGGAGCTGAGTTTGACATCTTGTTCCAAAGACAAACAAGAGAAGACTGTCTTCTAGGAAGCTAGAAGGATGGTCTCAAACTCCATGTCTACAGTGACACACTTATTCCAACAAGGCACATTTACTCCAACAAGTCCATACCTGCTAATAGTGCCATGACCTGGGCCAAGTATATTCAAACGACCACCCATGGATAACACTGCCTAATTCCCATGGGTATTGGATTGATTAGTGTCTAAATGATTTCCTATAATGCTACCATATTACATTCTCCTCTCATACTTAGTGGAATTTCAGGAGAGTATTTTTTGCATTATTGTAGTAATAGTTCTTTAAATAATATTATAAGTCTACACTAAGGAGGGCAGAAAGTGATTATCCTCCGATGAAGGTGGACATCGCTAATGATGATGTCTATATAAAAGTTATTTCAGAAAACAAGACATTAGTACACGAGTTATGCCATACAAAACAGAGAACTCTTGTGTTGGCTTTTCCCCCTTTTGGTATTACTTCCTTGAGTTTATAAGTTAGTGGGTTTATTGCCAAATGCTTTGATTTTCAGATTCTAAAATGGTACCCACATTGTGACAAAAGATCAAATGGACATCTGTCAAGTTCTAGAAGCTCAGAAGGATATATCTTATAAATACTTTTATTTGTGGGAGCAGTAGTATATTAAAATCTGAATTATCAATGCACATTTAGCATTCAATATATATGTGCCAGAAGCCCATAGATAGCTTAGCCAACTTTATTCAGCTTAAAATCAAACTGTTGACTAGTTTACACCATCATCTGGATACTGAGCTGGAAAAGAACTTATTTCCAAGCACATTTGCCTTGTTGGCAAACAAACTCTTAAAGGATATGACTAAGGTACTCATTTCCTTTTTGGCTTTTAGCTTGTATTTTTTTCTTAGCTGCTAGCAACAAGTAGAGTTCACTGCTACATGATTCTTACATTTTGGCACATTATTTTCTCCAAGTCAAGAAATCCAGTCAAATGGGGTTTTACAATGTAAAGATTACCATGCAATTGTGACATTATTATCTCAACAGCTTTGCTATATCATATTTGACAGAAAAGAATCAATGGTCCTGTTTTCATTAATGAAAAGGGAATAATGTAGGTCTTGGTTAATCATTGCTATGTTACTCCCCCAGATTTCTTATAATTCACATTCTCACAAGTGTTTGTTGAACAGGGTAGAAAATGGGAGTAGATTATTATAACTACTGGCTTATTAACTTAAGTAATACGATGAAACATGAAGCCCAATTTCGAGTGATTAGGCTGAATTCTTACTGGTTAATTTGTATTTTCTGGAACATCTTAGTAAGCAATACTAACAGGCATTTGAACATAATTCTGACTCTCTGGTCTGGGTTAAGATAGCAGGCTCAGAAATGGGACTCATCTAATATCAAAGGAAAAATCATACAATCCTCAGGAATGAAGGAATGGAGAATGGTGTGCCAAACTATGTCAAAATGGGATGTATTGGAAGATAATTACTGTCAGATTTTTCCATGTGCTTTAAAGTGTGCTGTTTATCAACAGGTAAAATTTCTTATTGAAGAAAAGAGTTAGGGGATAACATTTAAAATGTAAATAAAGAAAATATCCAATAAAAAAAGAAGTAAGTGACACATATAGAGTTTATACTACTCTATGACTAAATTGAGTGGAAGACATGGGTTAGTCATGATTAAAACTTGTTGAAACCACTAGAGAGATATTCTCCAGCAGAGCACAAAATTGGAATGATTCACTGAGACAGGTGGATGTGCTACTAGTACCAGGGAAGAAGGTGGGGCAAAAATTCTGTGGAAGAACTGGGAATATTGATGAACAAAAGGTTCACATAACTAAGTGCAAAACCTGGCATAAAATATAGCAACTGTGTGTGGAAACAGACTTCTCCATAGAACTCCAATCTGATATTTAAAAACCTATGAGAGATTGACGTGGTTAAAAACAAGAAACAGGATTCTAGCTATGCTGAAAGGTAGTGTGTAATCTTAATTTTTTTTCTGTTGCATGTTGCCTTTCCTACCCAGCCTTGTGTTTCTGGGAGATTGCACTCTTGCACCTGCTCAGGAATTATCTCAGATCCATGGATTGAAGAAACACACACATACACACACACTCACATACACACACACACTCACACACATACACACACACACACACACACACACACACACACACCAGTTAACATGCCTTGGCTAGCAATGGCTGGAGAAAGCTATTTCTTCCCCTGCTACTTCTTGGCCACATCCCTGAGTTCTTACATCCCTGATGGTTTTGCCTCCCTCCAAGTGCCACGGACCGACTCAGTCGGAACACACACTCCCGTGGGGAATCAGGGTCTTTGGTATGCAGGAAGGTACAGGTCCGGCGAATGACAGACAGACACACACAAGATCTGAATGCGTCTGAATGCACTTTACTGTTCTGAGGCAGGAACTTTTATACAAGTTGGCATTACATTACTTGAAGAAAAATTGTATCCAGGGAAATGTATACAAAGAATGGTTACCATGAGTATCTGGCACAAGGAAATACAAAATCAATCAGGTATGAATGTTAGAGAATACACACAAAGTCATCGCGTCCCTCTGCAGTTAATGATAAGCTAGTAGTTCAAGAGTCCTTGGAAACCACTATGTAACAGGGCTAGGTATTGTTAGTGCAGTTTTAGTTTAAATCTTGCTTCCTTCTTGTAAGACCCCCTCAGGTTTACTAGAAACTTTACCTAACTGATGGTTTCCATGTCAGAGTGCCAGAGCCAGCTAACTACGCAAATAATAGATATTGTTGGGAGGTTAATCCTTTAATGTATCTAGGTAATAACTGTACAGCTGATTAAAAGCAAAGCAATGGATCTCTAGAAAATAAATCATGGCCAGTGCTGTAGCTCAAAAGAATGAAACTCTAGTGAACCATCATGCCTGGATGCTCGCACCTCCGGCTGGCAGGGACATCTTGTAAGTAAAAGAACAGGTCAGAAAAAGGTCACACAGCTTGCCATGAGAAATTTCAGCTCAGCTCTATCTGCAGCCAAGGAGGCCCACAGCGGCATTCCTTGAACAGCCCCAGTAAATATCACACGGCCTCTGCCTGGATTGCAGCTTGGCTGCGTGAAACTACGGGATTCAAGAAATGTGTGTGATTTCCAAGGATGGGGGTAAAACTTTTTCCTGAGTCTCTTTCCTATCTGAGGGAACCTGGAGGTCCTGCCTTTTCCATTCAGCCTTTGGCAGATATCTTTATTAATGAATCAAGAACCAATTGGGGAACAGGACCTTCAGCATCAGTATTCATAGATTATTGGTTAAATCAAAATATCAGAACCTCACCATTACATTTTTCAAAGACTACCTTTAAAGAGGATTCTTAAATATTTTAACCTCCCTTCTAGCTCACCACCTATCAGAGATTGTGGGAAAAAAAAGTATACAGGGGAAGTGGATCTGTTTAGACATGGTTCTTTGAGCAGATCCCATCTACATTGTCAGGAAAATAGCATTTCAATTGGGAGGTTAGCACTGACAGTTTGATCCATTTGCAAACACTTCATGGATATACCAGTAGTTCAGTTCAGCTAGGAAGGATTCAGAGGAGCAGGGATGTCAGGAGTTCTTTGTGGTGCCTCTTTCAGCAAAGGCTAGAGACTGAGAAGCTGTGCATAGATACCTCTGTTAGCAGGCCAAGCATCACCAAGTGATCTCTGTCCATTGAGTTCTTCTTATACTCCCTCCAAACATCATGTGTCCTCAAAGGTCCTTACCTCAGAATCTGAGTCTGATTTAGCAAAACTCCACGTGAACCTTTATCAGCTGACATCATTCTTCCAATAATGCCAAGTCCATGGAAGCAGCAAGCAACCAGCAGCCATGGCATGCCACCAGAAATTTTTTGGTGTGTTTCTGTCTAAGGAGTCACAATAAATGGAGCTGAGCTAATGTAATGCAAAGTAATGGTGGCCTAATACATGCATGTCATTAGCACCTGTGTCTGTTTCAGAGAAACATTCTACAAATATTTGCCCTAGCAAAAAACCATCCAGCACAACTAACTGTCCAAAGAACCCTTAACTTTCCACTCTATCAGTGATAATTGATGTCAAGTCAGATATAAAAGAGTTGTTCTAGAGGATAAGGATAAGGATAAGGAAAAGGATAAGGATAAGGATAAGGATAAGGATAAGGATAAGGATAAGGATAAGGATAAGGATAAGGATAAGGATAAGGATAAGAATAAGAATAAGAATAAGAATAAGAATAAGAATAAGAATAAGAATAAGAATAAGAATAAGAAAACCCAGTGTGGTGTCTGAAATATTAGAGAAATTAAGTTCCTCAGAATTGAAGCAAGAAAGTCTGAAGTCTATGGTGTGTTTACGTTTGAAGAAGTCATTGGTGTTTCATCCATGTTGTCAGAAGGAGAAGAGAGATTGTAGCAAGGTCTAGAATACTGCTGTGGGTAATGATGAGGAGTGGTGCACGGTGTGGTGAGTGGTGTTTCCTGCTTCCCTTTATGTGTGGAGGCTTCCCATTGCAGAAGCATCTGGAATGTAGTCTCCTGCCTGCACAGTCTGTGTATGTTGGGATGGGGGTGAAACATCTATTCCAGAGAACTGCAAAGAAGGAAACTTGTGAAAAAAATGAAGTACATGTTAAGATATGAAGTGGAGATTTGAAAATGACGGAATGCTTCTTTATGTCGAATGTAAGGGCTGCAAGATAAGGGGACATGTTTCAGAAGGAAGACATGGAAGGAGAAAGAAAATCATCAGTTCTTGGATGCTAATAGAGTCAAAGAATGATTATTTGGATTGTGGTTTAATGACTCCTTTTTAAGCCATTGCCACGATTAGGATTATTTTGATGCATCTTCTAATCTATTACACAATGTCTCACCAGCTTAAGGATAAAGAAAAAATAATTTTCCAAATTTTCTATGTTGCCCTATTGTAGCATTTAAATACATCTAACAACTCAAGGTGCAGCATGTCCTCACATGTTCAACACTTTGTGGTGTGGAGAAGAAATTTCTTTATTTGTTTCATTTTTTCAATGAAAAGCAATTATGTGGAATACTTCAATGTACATGTACACAAGAGCACACACACCACACTGACACCCACCTACACTCACACAAGCACACACCCACATGCAGAGAGAGAGAGAGAGAGAGAGAGAGAGAGAGAGAGAGAGACTTTGAATATTCTAAACTGTAACTGAGGTATTTTCTATAATTCTTCAGGTAAATTATTTTTGTGCCAACTGAGTTTTGTGAATGTGTCATTAACCCCCTTCATTCAACATTGCCTGTCTTATTTTGTGGGCTCTGCTCTGGAGCTCTATTGAGTGAAGTATGTTCTCTCTGTCCCCAATTCAATTTTCAATTAATTCATATTTAATGTGATATTTCATTTTAGTTTTCCATCAGTAGCTATTTTTAAAAGCACAAAAAAAATCCCTTTAAAATGCTATGTGCAATTATATTTTAATCAAGCTTTCTGAGAACCTCTTCCTTGATTTTGTTTTGTTTCATAGATTATTTTATTATATCTGGAAGTCAAAAAAGTCAGATCCTGACTTTTTTTTAATCTCTGTACTTTATTAAACTCAATCCATACTGGTCTTTATTTCATACAAGATTCTGTCATTTAATAGTTGTAAGATTATCATTTTCCTTTATGTCTCAAATATTTTATTTTTCATTTAATATAGTTATCAATTCTTTCTAGAATGATAGTTTTCTATTGATTCACATTTAAATGTGGAGTGTTGTATCTAGTTCCATTTATGTTAGTAGATAGTGTAGGCAGAGTTTCTCTTGTTGTTCCACTCTAAAATTTAGTCTGGATTTTATCTATCTATCTATCTATCTATCTATCTATCTATCTATCTATCTGTCTGTCTGTCTCTGTCTGCCTGCCTATCTATCTATCTATCTATCTATCTATCTATCTATTTATCTATATATCTATTTACATTTGCATATATAAAATGTATAATGTGTAATATGGCATAATTATATGACAAATCATGACTGATACTGAAATTGTTAATATCAGTCAAATCTTGTTAGCATCTGGTATACTGATGAGTGAATTTCTTCCACATTTATTCAAACAAGTATGATAAGAAAGATAGCCTGGCTAAGCTATTTCACAACTATGATTTATGGACAAAAGTATAAAATAAAGAACAAAGTCCAATCCTGTATGAAATATAGTTTCTTTCAGTAACAATTTAAAAAATTAGATGCTCTATTTCATAACCAGAATTTTTCATCCTTATTATTATGATTTGTTTATATTTTGTTTTGACAGAACTCAAAGCAACAAGAAGGGATTTTAGAAGCTATGATAAACCTTGGCAGATGAATGCAAAGAAGCCTAAAAAATCAAAAAGTGACCTGGCTGTATCTAACATTTCTCCTCCATCAGCAGACTCTAAATCATGTAAGTTTGTTACTTAAATGTTATTAAATTGGCAAGTCTTTGTAGTCTTGGAGGTAAAGAAAACTTAACAACTGAATTCAAGCATTACACTTGTTTTTAATTATTTGTTAATCTTAAGGAATCCACTTTCATACCAGAATTTTTATTGAATTTCATGCACATAACTCTCTGTGCTCCTTTATATCTTGTCAAGTGTATAACTGGCTGAGATCTTTACTGATATTCTCTTGTTTGAAGAATGTGAGCTACATGAAAACTGTCTCTTACCTCTTCTGGCCTGTTGCAGCAATAGACTCCTTTGAAGCATGTCAAATTTACAGAAAATCAAAACAAATTTTAAGGGAAGAAGGGAAAAAGATTTTTATTTGGAATATTGAAACCAAATTAAACCAACAAACAAACCAATAGAAAACAAACAAACAGAAAAACCACTCATTTGACTTCTCTTGCCCCCCCTTTTTGTTATTCATGGTTAGTTTCCATGTCCTTTCTTTGTCCTACTAACCTAAATATCCCTCAATATTCACTACCTTAGTCACCATTAGGTTTCCCCAATGTTCTACCATGATGAGCTGCATGGGGGCTTTCTAGTAGCTTCTGCCAAACCTTGTTTAACCTTGGAAGACAAGAGAGCTTATTCAAGCTCCCTATACTTACCAAAGTATGAGAGCTTAATTTTAATCACAAGAGAAAGGAGGTTTAAGATATGTTTAAAATGTTTTTAAAAGCATTATGTTCTAACTGGAATTTGAATGTGGGTGATGAAAATTAACTCTGTATTTCACCTACGTAACAATGCTCATTAAACCTGCACAGAGCTGTAGTGAAGAGTGTGTGGAGTACTAACTTTAAATGTCTATGGCCTATTGTAATTTTTTTCATTACAGATATTTGTTGAAATTTCCAACTGAATTCTGAGTCATTGTCCCATATTTGATAGGAAATACAATACATATTGAACAATTCAGTCAATATCACAGTCAAGATAACGGACATTTCAGAAATTGCCTCCTGTCCTTGCATGAAACATCCTTCAGATCTCTCTCTCTCTCTCTCTCTCTCTCTCTCTCTCTCTCTTCCTCCCTCCCTCCCTCTTTCCCTCTCTCCCTCTCCCACCCTCTCCTCTCTCTCTTTCTCCTTTATCAACACCTTGAATTTTAAAATTTAATTTAACTTGTTTTCACTTATTCACTTTACATCCTTTTGACTGCCCCCCTTCTGGTCACCCCTCCCACAATCTGTCCACCTCTGTCCTCCCCTTCTCTTCTGAGTGGTTGGGGGCTCTCCTAAGTATCCCCTACCCTTGCACTTTAAGCCTCTACTAGGCTAGGCATGTTCTTGCCCACAGAAGCCAGAGACATAAGCCCAGCTAGTAGAACATATCCCATGTACAGGCAACAGGCTTTGGGATAACCCACATTCCAGCTGTTCGAGGCCCACATGAAAGCCATGTTAGTTGACTCTGTTGGTTTTCCTGCAGTGTTCCTATGCCCTTTGGGGCCTGCAATCCTTTCTCCTATTCTTTTATAAGAGTCCCCAAGCTCCATCCACTGTTTTGCTGTGGGTGTCTTTATCTGTTTGAGTCAGCTGCTGGGTGGAGCCTTTCAAGGAACAACATGCCCCTGACTGCAAGCATAACAGGTAATCATGAATCATATTTGGGATTGGTGCTTACCCATGGTTTGGGTCTCACATTGGGCTGTTAGTTGGTTAGCCATTCCCTCAGTCTCTGCTCTATTCCTTGTGCCCACATTTCTTGTAGACAGGATAAATTTTGGGTTGAAAGTTTTATGGGTGGGTTGGTATCTCTATCACTCCACTGGAGTTCATGTCTGCTCAGGAGGCAGTCTCTTCAGGTTCCATAACCCTAATGTAGTAAGTCACAGACAATATTACCCCCCTTGATTCCTGGTCACCTCCCTTGTCCCATTTCTCTGTCTTATCCTAGAAGTTTCCCCACTTCCTCACCCCCTATCAGTTGCAGATTTCCATTCATTTTCATGGCCGTGTAGCCATCTCTCCTGTCCTTCTCCACACCTGATGCAGAATTCCCACTTCCCTCCCCATCCCATTCCTTCCCAGTTCCCTCCCACTATCTGCCTCTTTATCTGCTGTCTGTTGTCTCAAGTTAAGTCTATAAACTTAGAGAATTTCTTTTCTCTGAAGGGATATGAAGGATACCATGTACATGCAGGCTTGGTGCTCTAAACAAGGCACAACATAGCTGCCAGGGTGACACGCTCCTCATTAGGTTTGTTTCTGTCCTGTTAATTAATTTACAATGTCTACTTACAGCAAAATGTTAGCAAAAGGCTTTTAAGGTGATGAAATAACAAACCATCGTCCCTAAAGTACATAAAGATCCTGTGTGTGACAATGGAAAACAGTGAATTTAAGTTATCCATGGATACACAATTCCCAAAATGTCTTCATTTTTGGAGCAGTTGTTAAAGATACATATTTTGATCCCTTAAGCACCATCAACAATATACAAAATAGACAAGTAAAAAGAAAATATCAAAATGAGAAATAAAATTATTTATTTTCCCAAAACTGATGCAGACAGCTGATAGTTACAACAAATAAAAGTAAAGAATATGCGGCCAGTGATTTAAGTAAGTGGGTAAGCTCACTTCCCACAAGAGCCTGGCAGCCAGAGTTTATACTCCAGGAGGCACATACTGCAATCTGAGAAACAATTCCTGCCAGGTATCCCCCATTCCTCATATTAATGCACATGACACGAATGCACACCCTTATACAATAAATAAATGAATATTAAAAATTGAACAAATTATAAAATGAGAAAAATAGAACATGAGGATAGGGGCTCATGTCCAAATGTCAATAATCACACTAAATAAAGGGACTAAGCCTCCCAATTAAAAAGCAAACACTACTCCATTTTTTGTCCCTTCATTTACTTTAGACAGGAACAATTCTGGGTCAAAACTTTGAGATGGGATTGTGGCCCCATCCCTCAAGTGGAGCATGTCTATCTCCTGGAAGTGGTCTCTTCAGGTTCCATCTCCCCACTGTTTGGTATTTTGGCTAATGTCATCCCCATTGGGTCCAGGAGACTCTCACATTTCTGCTGTCTGGAACTTTTTAATGGTTCCTGCATCTCTGCCCCAACTTGGGATCCATCTCAGATTCAGATTCCAAATGCCCACACTATTTCCTCTGCCAAGATGTGCTTACAGACAGGAGTCTGGCATGGCAATCCTCTGAGAGGCTCTGCCAACACCTGACTAGGACAGATGCAGATACTTATAGCCAACCATTGGACTGAGCTCAGGGACCCCTATGGAAGAATTAGAGAAAGGACTAAAGGAGCTGAAGGGAATTTCAACTCCATAGAAAGAACAACAGTATCAACTAACCAGACCCCTCAGAGCTCCCAGGTACTAAGCCACCAACCAGAGAACATGAATAGGCTGGTCAGGGACCCCCCACTACATATAGTAGCAGAGGACTGTCTTGTCTGGCCTTAGTGGGAGGGGGTGTGCTTGGTCCTGTGGAGAACTGATGCCCCAGAGAAGGTAGATGCTAGAGGGGTGAGATGCGATTGGGTGGGTAGAAGAGTGCCATCTTAGAGGCAAAGGGGAAGGGGAGGAGATGGGATCTTGTGGAGAATGGATTGGAAGGGGGATAACATTTGAAATATATTTTTTTTAAAAAGCAAATACTATCAGGCTAGATAAAAAGAGCATAATAATATTTCATAAAAATGTTATTGAACAACATAATTTGCTGGTATAAATATAACTTATTGTTAGTGTTCTTGCTTGGCATGTACACAAGACCATGGCTTGAATCCCCAGTTTCAATGAAAGTGGGGGAGTAAGGGAGACAGGCAGAGGGGGGAATTTACAATATAAATCCAGGAGGCACTGCATATAAGCAGGAACAAAGTTCTCAAGAGTAAGATGGGAATTTTACAGAGCTTAAGATAAGCTGAGTACATAGAACAGGAATGTGAGTAAGATACAGGAAATTTCAGCAACACAGCCAACTAATTTGAGTTAGTTGACACTTACAGAATACTGTGCAAAATAAAGTTAAAATACATAATTTTTAATTCCAAAAATATGTTCAGAAAGATAAACAATGTGTCATGCTGTACTAAATTTTGAAATTCAAATTGCTCAGGTGTTTGGAATGTAAACATAGAATATAGAAAATAAAAATTAAAAAAAAACCCACGAGTTAGAAACAGAAATTACAAAAGAAAATTAGACAACATTTTGATTTATAAATATGTAAAATTATAGGTGAAAAATAAAGTAGAAATATTTAGGAAGACATTTCTACCTTTACTATAAACATTTTTTAAAAAGCAGCACAAAATTGGTGATATTAGAATTCATATTTAAATATAAATTATAATTAAAAACAGAATACATTGTAAGAAAATTATTTAAAAAATTGAATAGCAAAGAAAAATAGATCTAGCAGTTGGTTGTTTGAAAATATGGGTCTAGAAAGACATTTGGTCACATATGGTAAAAATATTAAAAGGCTATTTAGAAAATAACTTGTGTGACCCATGTCAATAGAAATGACAATAGAAATAAAAGATAGAAATCCCTAGAAGGACATCCTCTAAAATTGATTGAAGTAAAATAGAAATGTTTAAATTTATCCTATCAATGAAGAAATTGAATTAATCTAACAATTTACCACATAAATACCTAAAGCCAAAATGTTCTCACTGAGAACAAAACATTTGAGGGGAGAGCAAATTGTGCCAAAGGAATTTGTTACAGAAAGTCGAGAAACATAATGGTTCATATTTCAACTCATTTTAGGAGACCACCTTGACATTATTGCTAAAATAGGGTCAGGATGAGTGTATTGAGTCACTGTGGAGTGGCATGACTAGATACCTCTTAAAAGCAACTTAAAGCAGAGTTTTCATTTTGGCTCACAGTTTATCATGGAGGGGAAGTAATGGCATCAGGACAGGAGGTAGCAGCTGGTCATAAGGCATCCAGAAAAGTAAGCAGGGAAGGGTGGATATTTGTACTCTGCTTTCTTTTCTTTTAAAGTCAAGAACTCCAGCCTAAAAGATGTAATGCTCACATCTATTGGGGGGGGGTTCCTACCTTAATGAACCTAATTTAAATATTGTGCAGACATCCCCAGAGTCCTGTCTTCCAGTGATCCTGTGGAGCTGACAATTGATATCAACTACCCTTCACTTCACTTAGAACACTAGAATATCCCTCATGACCAAAAGCACAGTATTGTCTACTTTTCTCAGTGTTGTTTCAAAAGACCCACTACAATGACCTAGAAGAGAGGCTTTATTGTGACTCTTGAATTCAGAGGTGCCACTCCATCCCTGTGTGGGGGGCATGGTGGAGCAGGGTTGTTCAAATAATTTCAGGAAAAAAGCAGAGACTAATCAGTACAGAAAAGGTCAGAGGAAGATGTCACCTCCAAGTCTTGTCTCAGTGACTCTGTTCCTTGTGACAAGCCCAGCTTCATCTTTTTACTTCCCAAAAATGCTGCCATGATTTTATCCCTTTAAGGAATTAAACTATTCAAACTCTATAAATGCAATCTATCACACACACACACACACACACACACACACACACACACACGGTATGTTTTATAATCTCCTAGGTGTTTAACAATTACAAATTGACAAAATTAACCATTATAGGCACAAAGACTTTTATCAAATATTGTATCAAAAGAGTAATAAGTTGGTATATTTGTTTCATCCAAATGTTTGTGTAATATGTCAAAATTTAATTTATGTCATTCACTTTAAACTAAAAATGAGATTAAGAAAAAATACACAGTCTTTTCAATGGAGGAAGCATTTGACAAAATATAACCATTATGATCAAAATTCCTATTAAAATACTAATAAGGAAACAAGGCCTTGGTCTAAGAAAGGAAAAATTAAATCTCACCTCCATTGTCATATTGTTCATCAAAATAGTAAATGTCTTTCCCTTGTAACTGAGCACAAGCATTTGAAATTTGTGTTCACTAAATGTTATGACATTCATTATAGAGGAAGTCTCAGCCAACGAAATCAGGCAGAAAAAAAAGACCACAGAGCATGTAAAACATAATTATTCATGTATTTCTCTATTGTAAAGTTGAATAATACATGTGAATTTATAGACATACTGTGTTGCGGGAAATATTAAAAAAGAACAGCAAGTTCCCATACTACACCCAGCTATGCTCTGCCCTGGTGGTAGTCTCATCACTCCATCTCTAAGCTAAGTTCCCTGCAGCAACTGATTGCAGTCTTCTTAGCTTTAGTTCAGTTCACATACTTTCTTAGACATAAACACCCTGTGCTTGGTGGTACCACATTCTAGTAGCCTAGTAAACCAAAACTCTAGAAGCTTATAATTAATCAGTCAGATTTATATATCAATAAGTTCTCAATACACAAGATGCCCAGACAATAAATCCAGGGCCAATTGATAATGGGACAAGCTGCCCACCTAGATTAGACAAGTTGCCCCAATTATTCTGTCCCTATATGATATTATATCTACCTGTGGCTATTTAAAGCCATGAGGAATCTGAATCATCCTGTTCTTCCTCCATCTTTCTTCCTTCTCCTCTTCTTCTGTGCTGTTCCCTGTCACTGGAACTTAGTGCCAACTCCCTTTCCCTGGCCAATCACAGGCCTCCTGCTGCACTATTTAAATTAACTGGATAGAGAAAATCCTGACACAACACTGAGATTAGTTTGA
This sequence comes from Apodemus agrarius, assembly GCA_964023405.1. Lineage (NCBI taxonomy): Eukaryota > Metazoa > Chordata > Mammalia > Rodentia > Muridae > Apodemus > Apodemus agrarius. The sequence goes on from OZ030009.1 coordinate 156,904,570, forward strand.
AAAATTAGCACAGCTTCTAGATGAAAAGTTAATCTACAAACAGCAATTGTATTTATTTAACAATGTAAATTAGATAATGTCTTAAAATAACATTTCTAATAGAATCAAAGAACATTAAATATTTAGGAATAAATTTGATGAGAAATGAGCATGTTGTTTATTCAGGAAATCATGAGACATTTCTGAAGGGGAAAAGGTAAATCAATTGGGTAAATATAGCCTGTCCATGTTGCATATTGTTAAAATGTCAACACACTAATTTGTGTTAGCCTTTAAACATAATTTCTATCCAAATCTCCAATAAGTACCACTCTAGAAATTGAAATAATTATTATGAACTATTATGAGCCTCAAGAAAATTTGATATTGATAAAAGGAACATACAAATAAGTCAATAGAACACAATAAAGAGTGCCAGAATAAACTTTCTCAAGGTTAAAGTATAAAAGCAGAAACACTTCTTCAACATCACTCTTCACTGAAGAAACAAAAAAGTGAACCTTCTCTGAGATATCCCCAAAGAGAAGAAAAGTATTTTCAGAGATTCAGGTTTCTGTGCTATAACATACCAAAACATTATAAGTGACTTTTAATTGCATGTGAAGATTCAATGAAAATATAATCAATTCAATGGCACTTAAGGCAATTACAGTATACACACACATGTATATGTGTATATATACCTATATACATGCACATGCATATATGTACATATGTAAATATGTATATACAAATGCATATATGTGCATGCATATATACAGATATACATTTATATACACATTATATGTTTACATATATATGCATGCACATATATGTACATATGTATATATGTATATGTACACATAAGTGTGTATATAAATGTGTATCTGTATTTAGACATATATGTGCACATACATACATAAACACATATATACATATATATTCACTGCCTCACATCTCTAGTTGAAGTATTTTCACTACTCCCAAAGTTAATACTGAATCCACTAATTTGTCATTCCACATTCCTGGTTTCTTCTAGTACATGACTACCTGCTTCCTGATTCTGTTGATTTATCTGTTGGAATAATACATGTAGAATTACAAGCGTGACATTTCCAGTGGGGCTTATTTCATTTAATAAGCTCTTGTTTCTCATTCACATTTCAGCTTGTACATGATTTTATTCTAATAGAATTCTCTTGATCTTAGAGCATAAGCTATTGGTGTTCTGTTCAGGAATTTTCCCCCTGAGCCAATGTCCTCAAGGATCCTCCCCAGTTTCTTTTCTATTAATTTTAGTGTGTCTGGTTTAATGTGGAGGTCCTTGATCCACTTGGAGTTGAGCTTAGTACAAGGAGATAAGAGTGGATCAATTCTCATTCTTCTGTGTGTTGACCTCCAGTTGAGCCAGCACCATTTGTTGAAAAGGCTATCTTTTTTCCACTGGATGTTTTCAGCTCCTTTGTCAAAGATCAATTGGCCATAGATGTGTGGGTTCAATTCTGGGACTTCAATCCTATTCCATTGATACACCTCCCTGTCACTGTACCAAGGAAATACCACATTTTCTTATCCATTCATTCCTTTGTAGGTATTCTGAATGTTTATACCTTTTGCCTATTGTGGATAAGCTTCCATGAGCAATCATATACAACGTTAACTGAAATAGCATTCTCTGATATATGTGTAAATACATTATTATGGAATTGTAAAACCATATTACTTCTGTGTATAGCCCTTTTGGAGTACCTACTCTTTCCATAGAAATTATTCCATTACTTTACCATCAGTGATGTGTAAATGCTGTAACTATCAGAACTTGTTATTTTCACTGAAAACACAGTGCCCCAACTGCATGTGAAATGGCACTTCATTCATGTTATTTGAATTACCCTGAGAGCCAATGATTCTGGGTATTGTCTCAGTGACTTCTCAACTATTTGGGTGCCTTCTTAGAGATGAGAAGTATCTTTGCCAAGGTCTCTTTGCCAAGGGCTAGGTGTTTGGTTGTTTCTTTAATTCTTGAGTTGAATGAGTTATTTTTATAATCTAACCAGAAGTCTCTTACCAAATACACGATCTGTGGGTATTTCACTCATATTGAATGCTGTCCTTTTTCTTCATTGATAGAGTTCACCAATGGACAAAACCTCTAACTTTTATAATCAATTAATTTGGGCTTCTTTTTTTTTTTTTACTTTTTTATTGAATATAATCTTCATTTACATTTCAAATGCTAAAACCCTTCCCAGTTTCCCCCCTCCCTGAAAACACCCGAACCCCTCCTCCCACCCCCTGCCTCCAAGTATATGCCCCTCCACCCGACCCACTCCCACCTTCCCCTGCCCTAGATTTCCCTTTGTTGGGGCCTCTATTGAGCCATCACCTGACCAAGGACCACTCCTCTCACTGATGCTCGACAAGGCATTCCTCTGCCACATTTTTGGTTGGAACCATGTGTACCCCTTGGTTGATGGTTTAGTCCCTGGGAGTCCTGGGGAGTCTGGGTGGCCGACATCGTTGTACTTCCCATGGAGCTGTAAAACCCTTGAGCTCCTCCAGTCCACTCTCCAACTCCTCCATTGGGGACCCCACACTCAGACCAATGGTTGGCTGCTAGCATCTTCTGTATGTTTAAGGCTCTGGCAGGGCCCCTCCAGAGACAACAATGGCATGCTCCTTTTGGTATGCACTTCCTGTCGTCCATAATAGTGTCGGGGTTTGATGACTGAGATCTTCTTCAATTTCTTTCTTCAGAGGCTTGAAGTTCTTGTCATACAGATCTTTCACTTGCTTCGTTAAGGTCACACCAAGGTATGAAATATTATTTGGGACTATTATGAAAGTTGTCATTTCCCTAATTTCTTTCTCAGCTAGTTTATCCTTTGAGGAGAGGAAGGTTACTGATTGAGTTAATTTTATATCCAGCCACTTTGCCGAAGTTGTTTATCAGCTTTAGGAGTTCTCTGGTGGAAGTTTTGGAGTTGCTTATGTATGCAATCATACCATCTGCAAATAGTGACATTTTGACTTTTTGCTTTCCAGTTTGTATACCTTTGACCTCCTTTTGTTGTCTGATTGTTCTGGCTAGGACTCCAAGTACCATATTGAATAGATAGGGAGAGAGTGGGGAGCCTTGTATGTGCTCTGATTTTAGTGGCATTGCTTCAAGTTTCTCTCCATTTGATGTTGGCTACCGGTTTGCAGTATATTGCTTTCACTATGTTTAGGTATGGGCCTTGGATTCCTGGTCTCTCCAAGACTTTTATCATGAAGGGTTGCAGGATTTTGTCAAAAGCCTTTCAGCATCTAATGAAATGACCATGTGTTTTTTCCTTGAGTTTGTTTATGTAGTTGAGTACATTGATGGGTTTCCATATATTGAACCACCCCTGCATCCCTGGGATGAAACCTACCTGATCATGGTGAATTCTTGGATTTGGTTGCCCAGAATTTTGGGGGTTTTTTTTTTGAGTATTTTTGCATTGATGTTCATGAGGGAGATTGCTTTGAAGTTCTCCTTCCTTGTTTAGTCTTTGTTTGGTTTAGGTATAAGCATTATTGGGCTTCATAGAATGAGTTGGGTAGTGTTCCATGAGTTTCTATTTTGTAGAATAGTTTGACGAGTATTGGCATTAGCTCTTCTTTGAAGATCTGATAGAATTCCCTGCTAAACCCATCTGGTCCTGGACTTTCTTTTGATGGAAACATTATCAACTGATTCTATTTCCTCAGGACTTACGGGACTATTTATATGGTTTATCTGATCATGTTTTACCATTGGCACCTGGTATGTATCTAGAAAGTTGTCCATTTCTTCCAGATTTTCAAACTTTGTTGAGTAAAAGCTCTTGTAGAAGGATCTGATGATTTGTTGAATTTCCACAGTTTCTGTTGTTATATTTCCCTTTTATTTTGTGATTTTATTAATTTGGGTAGTGACTCTGTGCTCTCTGGTTAGTCTGGCTAAGTGTTTATCTATCTTGTTGATTTTTCTCCACAAACCAGCTCCTGGTTTTGTTGATTCTTTCTATAGTTCTTCTTGTTTCTATTTGGTTGGTTTCAGCCCTTAGTTTAATTATTTTCTGCCATCTACTCCTCTTTGGTGTATTTGCTTCTTTTTGTTCTAGGGCTTACAAGTGTACTGTCAAGCTGTTAGTTTAAGCTCTGTCCATTTTCTTTTTGGAGGACTCAGGGCTATAAGTTTTCCTCTTAGCACTGCTTTCATTGTGTCCCATAAGTTTTGATATAATGTGCCTTCATTTTCATTAAATTCTAAAAAGTCTTTAATTGCTTTCTTTATTTCTTCTTGATCAAGCTATCATTGAGAAGAGAATTGTTCAAAGTCCACGTGTATGTGTGTTTTCCATTGTTTTGTTTGAGCTGAAGATCAGCTTAGGCCATGGTGATCTGGTAAGGTGCATGGAATAGTTTCAATATATCTATAACTGTTGAGGCCCATTTTGTGACCACTTAGATGGTCAATTTTGGAGAAGGTACCTTGAGGTGCTGAGAAGAAGATATACTCTTTTGCTTTAGGGTGGAAAGTACTCTAAATATTTGTTAGATCCATTTGGCCCATAACTTCACTTAGTTTCACTGAGTCTCTGTTTATTTCCATTTCCAAGATTTGTTCATTGTTGAGAATGGTGTGTTGAAGTCTCCCACTATTATTGTGTGAGGTGTAATGTGTGCTTTGAGCTTTAGTAAAGTTTCTTTTATGAATGTGGTTGCCATTGTGTTCGGAGCATAGATGTTCAGAATTGAGAGTTCATCTTGGTAGACTTTTCCTTTGAACAGTATCAAGTGTCCATCCTTATCTTTTTTGACTACATTTTGTTGAAAGTCAATTTTATCTGATATAAGAATGGCCACTCCAGCTTCTTTCTTGGGACCATTTTCTTGAAAAATTGTTTTGCAACATTTAACTCTGAAGTAGTGACTGCCTTTGTCACTGAGGTGGGTTTCTTGTATGCAGCAAAATATTGGGTCCTGTTTATGTTTCCAGTCTGTTAGTCTATGTCTTTTTATTGGGGAATTGAGACCATTGATATTAAGAGATATTAAGGAAAAGAGATAGTTGTTTACTGTTATCTTCTTTGTTAAAAGTGAAATTCTGTTTGTGTAGCTATCTTCTATTGGGTTTGTTGAAAGAAGATTACTTTATTGCTTTTTCTGTGGTGTGCTTTCCCACCTTGGGCTAGTATTTTCCACTCATTATCCTTTGTAGACCTGGATTAGTGGAAAGAAACTGTGTAAGTTTGCTTTTGTCATGAAATGTCTTGTTTTCTCCATATATGGTAATTGAAATTTTTGCTGGGTATAGTAGTCTGGGCTGACATTTATGTTCTCTTAGAGTATGTATGAGATCTGCCCAGGATCTTCTCGCTTTCATAGTTTCTGGTGAGAAGTCTAGTGTAATTTTGATAAGTCTACCTTTGTATTTTACTTGACCTTTTTCCCTTACTACTTTTCATATTCTTTATTTGTTTAGAGCATCTGGGTTTTGATTATTATGTGCTGGTAGGACTTTCTGTTCTGGTCCATCTGTTTGGAGTTCTGTCAACTTCTTGTATGTTCATGGGCATTTCTTTCCTTAAGTTATGGAAGTTTTCTTCCATAACCTAAGATATTTACTAGACCTTTAAGATGTAAATCCTCGCTCTCTTCTATACCTATAATCCTTAGGTTTCGTCTTCTCATTTTGTCCTGGATTTCTTGGATGTTTTGGGTTACAAGCATTTTGCATTTTACATTTTCTTTGACTGTTGAGTCAATGTTTTCTATGGGCTCTTCAGCATCTGAGATTCTTCTATCTCTTGTATTCTGTTGTTGATACTTGTATCTATTACTCCTGAATTCTTTCCAAGGTTTTCTATCTCCAGAGATGTCTCATTTGCAAAGATGTCTCACTTTGAGATTTCTTTATTGTTTTTACATACATTTTTAGATCCAGATAGTTTTGTTCAGTTCCTTGTCTTGTTTCTTTTCTTTTTCTTTTTTTTTTCTTTCTGAAATTCTTTAAGGGATTTTTGTGTTTCCTCTTCAAGGGCTTCTACCTGTTGACCCATATTCTCCTGTGTTCCTTTTTAGGGATTTTTTGCGATGACTCATTAAGGGTTCTGCATGTTGACCCATGTTCTCCCATAATTCCTTATGGGATTTTGTGTTGCCTCTTTAAGGCATTCTACCCATGTTCTTCTGTATTTCTTTCTTTCTTTCTTTTCTTTTCTTTTTTCTTTTTTTTTTTTTTTTTTTGGTTTTTGGAGAAAGGGTTTCTCTGGGTAGCTCGGGCTGTCCTGGAACTCACTTTGTAGACCAGGCTGGCCTCGAACTCAGAGATCCACCTGCCTCTGCCTCCCAAATGCTGGGATTAAAGGCGTGCGCCACCACCGCCGCCCGTCTCCTGTATTTCTTTAAGGGAGTTATTTATGTCGTTCTCAAGCCCTCTATCAGCATCATGAGGTATGATTTTTAAATCCAGCTCTTGCTTTTCCAAAGTGATGGAACATCCAGGATTTACTGTTGTGGGAGAACTGGGTTCTGAAGGTGCCATGTTACCATGGTTTCTATTGGTAATGATCTTGCACTTCCCTTTGTCCATCTAATTATCTCTGGTGTTAGCTGGTCTTGCTGTCTCTGACTGTGACTTCTCTGTCCTGAAAGTCTGTGTATCTGTACTTCTGGGATTCCCTTTCTCTCAAATGCCCTGGATACAGCTGGTTCTCCAGGAAGTATCAGGAGATGGGGTTTTCCCTGTGACAGAAATGGCAAGGGTCAAATGCCATGCAGGCTGCTGGTTCTCGAATGTCCTGCACAGTGCTGTTTCTCAATTACTGTGCTGCTGCAAATACTCTGCTGTTGGTGATTCTCTAAAAAGTATCAGGAAATGGGATCTCCCCCATGGCAAAAATGGCACGTGTCTACTACATCTGCTGGAACAGGGCAGGCAGTGGTGGAGGAGGAGAGAGGGGTTATTTGGGCTTTTTGTTTGTGTTTTTAGAGTGTTATATAAAAGTGTCTGGCAAATTCTAAGATGATCAGGTCTCTCTCTCTCTCTCTCTCTCTCTCTCTCTCTCCCTCCCTCTCTCTCTTTCTCTCCATCTACCCCTCCCTCTCCTGCTAGTTATAATGTTATTTCTTATGTGCATCCACTGCTACATCTTGAGTTACTTTCTCTAAGTGTAGCCCAAGTGTAAATTGTAAGCAGAGCCCATTTTAATTCCTTTACTTGTATAAATGCAATTGTCTCAGTATCATTTGCTGAAAATATTTTTTTCCTTAGTGAGTAATCTTAGAACTTTGTTGAACACCAGATGAACATAAATAGAAAGATGATTTTATTCTTTGTCAACATCATTCTGTTTAATTAAATTGCATACTTGTCATTTTATGAATGCCATATTAGGTTTTTTATTGGGAATTATGGGAATTTGCATTGTGCTTTTCTTTCTATTTTATTGTTTTTTTTTTGAATTTTCTAAAATTATTTATTTATTTTACTTTTTTTTTCATGACTTGGTGCTTTTTATTTATTTCTTGGGAAAAAAACTTGTTTCAAAGCTCATTCCAACAAAGTTTAATTATAAATCAGTAAGGGAAAAGAAAAACTTTTTTTGTATTTAAAATACATTTAATACATTGTATTTTTTTCTTTTTTTTATTTTCTATATTCTATGTTTACATTCCAAAGGCTTTCCCCTTTCCCAGTTCCCCCCTCCCTATGTCCCATTATTCCTCTCCCCCCCCCAACTATTCCCCAATCATTCCCCCTCCCCCCACAGTTTCTCTACAAAACTGGATCCAATCTTTCCAGGCCCAGGGTCCTCTCCTTTCTTCTTGGGAATCATTTGACTTGCTAATTGTGCCTTGAGTATTTAGGGCTTCTGGGCTCATTAATATCCACTTATCAGTGATTGCATTTCATGTGTATTCTTTTGTGATTGGGTTAGCTCACTCAGGATGATATTTTCCAGGTCTAACCATTTACCTACAAATTGTATGAATTCATTATTTTTAATTGCTGAGTAGTATTCCATTGTATAAATATACCACAATTTCTGTATCCATTCCTCCTTTGAGGGATATTTGGGCTCCTTCCAATTTCTGGCTATTATAAACAAGGCTGCTATAAACATAGTGGAGCATGTGTCTTTATTGTATGCAGAGGAATCCTCTGGGTATATGCCCAGGAGTGGTATGCCAGGGTCCTCTGGAAGGAACATGCCCAATTTTCTGAGGAACCACCACACTGATTTCCAGAGCGGTTTTACCATTTTGCAATCCCACCAACAGTGGAGGAGTGTTCCTCTTTCTCCACATCTTCGCCAGCACTGTTGTCTCTTGAGTTTTTAATCTTAGCCATTCTGACTGGTGTGAGGTGGAATCTCAGGGTTGTTTTGATTTGCATTTCTCTGATGACTAATGATGTTGAACATCTCTTAAGGTGTTTCTCAGCCATCCGAATTTCTTCTGGTGAAAATTCTTTGTTTAGCTCTGTACCCCATGTTTTGATAGGGTTATTTGGTTCTTTGGGGTCTAACTTCTTGAGTTCTTTGTATATATTGGATATTAGCCCTCTGTCGGATGTGGGGTTGGTGAAGATCTTTTCCCACTTTGTTGGTTGTCATTTTGTCCTTCTGACAGTGTCCTTTGCCTTGCAGAAACTTTGTAATTTTATGAGGTCCCATTTGTCAATTCTTGATCTTAGTGCATAAGCTATTGGTGTTCTGTTCAGGAACTTTCCCCCTGTGCCTATGTCCTCCAGGGTCTTCCCAAGTTTCATTCCTAATAGTTTCAGTGTGTCTGGTTTTATGTGGAGGTCCTTGATCCACTTGGAGTTGATCTTAGTGCAAGGAGATAAGAGTGGGTCAATTCGCATTCTTCTGCATGTTGACCTCCAGTTGAACCAGCACCATTTGTTGAAAAGACTATCTTTTTTCCACTGGATGGTTGTGGCTCCTTTATCAAAGATCAAGTGACCATAAGTCTGTGGGTTAATTTCTGGGTCTTCAATCCTATTCCATTGATCCACTTGCCTGTTGCTGTACCAATACCATGCAGTTTTTAACACAATTGCTCTGTAGTACTGTTTAAGGTCAGGGATATTGATTCCCCCAGAAGTCCTTCTATTGTTGAGAATAGTTTTAGCTATCCTGGGTTTTTTGTTGCTCCAGATGAATTTGAGAATTGCTCTTTCTAGATCTATAAAGAATTGAGTTGGGATTTTGATGGGGATCGCATTGAATCTGTATATTGCTTTTGGTAAGATGGCCATTTTTACTATATTGATCCTGCCAATCTAGGAGCAAGAAATATTTTTTCCATCTTCTGAGGTCTTCTTCGATTTCTTTCTTCAAGGACTTGAAGTTCCTGTCATACAGATCTTTCGCTTGTTTGGTTAGAGTTACGCCAAGGTACTTTATGTTGTTTGTGGCTATTGTGAAGGGTGTTATTTCTCTAACTTCTTTCTCAGCCTGCTTGTCCTTTGAGTACAAGAAGGCTACTTATTTGCTTGAGTTAATTTTATAACCAGCCACTTTGCTGAAGTTGTTTATCAGCTGTAGAAGTTCTCTGGTGGAGTTTTTTGGGTCACTTAAGTAAACTATAATATCATCTGCAAATAATGATAGTTTGACTTCTTCCTTTCCAATTTGTATCCCCTTGACTTCCTTATGTTGTCTAATTGCTCTTGCTAGAACTTCAAGTACTATATTGAAAAGATATGGAGAGAGAGGGCAGCCTTGTCTAGTCCCTGATTTTAGTGGGATTGCTTCAAGTTTCTCTCCATTTATTTTGATGTTGGCTACTAGTTTGCTGTAGATTGCTTTTGCTATGTTTAGGTATGGGCCTTGAATTCCTGCTCTTTCCAAGACTTTTAGCATGAAAGGATGCTGAATTTTGTCGAATGCTTTTTCAGCATCTAATGAGATGACCATGTGGTTCTTTTCTTTTAGTTTGTTTATGTAGTGGATTACATTGATGGATTTCCATATGTTGAACCATCCCTGCATCCCTGAGATGAAGCCTACTTGATCATGGTGAATGACCGTTTTGATGTGCTCTTGGATTCAGTTGGCAAGAATTTTATTTAGTATTTTTGCATTGATATTCATAAGAGAAATTGGCCTGTAGTTCCCTTTCTTTGTTGGATCTTTTTGTGGTTTAGGTATTAGCGTAATTGTGGCTTCAAAGAATGAGTTGGGCAGTATCCCTTCTGTCTCTATTTTGTGGAATAGTTTGAAAAGTATTGGTGTTAAGTCTTCTTTGAAGGTCTGGTAGAATTCTGCACTAAAACCATCTGGTCCCGTACTTTTCTTGGTTGGGATGCTTTCTATAACCCCTTCTATTTCTTTAGGGGTTATGGGACTATTTAGCTGGTCTATTTGATGCTGATTTAATTTTGGTATTTGGTATCTGTCTAGGAAATTGTCCATTTCCTCTAGACTCTCCAGTTGTTTTGAGTATAGACCTTTGTAGTAGGATCTGATGATCTTTTGAATTTCCTCAGTTTCTGTTGTTATGTCTCCCTTTTCATTTCTAATTTTGTTAATTTGGATACTGTCTCTGTGTCCTTTGGTTAGTCTGGCTAGGGGTTTATGTATCTTGTTGATTTTCTCAAAGAACCAGCTCCTGGTCTTGTTGATTCTTTGTATGGTTCTCTTTGTTTCTATTTGATTGATTTCAGCCCTGAGTTTGATGATTTCTTGTCTTCTACTCCTGCTGGGTGAATTAACTTGTTTTTCTTCCAGGGCTTTAAGGTGTGCTGTTAAGCTGCTAGTGTATGCTCTCTCCAGTTTCTTTTTTGATGCACTTAGAGCTATGAGTTTTCCTCTTAGCACTGCTTTCATTGTGTCCCATAGATTTGGGTAGGTTGTACCTTCATTTTCATTGAATTCTAAAAAGTCTTTGATTTCTTTTTTTTAATTTCTTCCTTGACCAAGGTGTCATTGAGTAGAGTATTGCTCAGTTTCCATGTGTATGTGGGCTTTCTGTTGTTTTTGTTGCTATTGAAGACCACTATTACTCCATGGTGATCTGATAGGAGGCATGGGATTAGCTCTATCTGCAGTACTGCTGGAGGTCAGGGATATTGATTTTCCCCAGAAGTCCTTTTATTGTTGAGAATAGATTTAGCTATCCTGGGTTTTTTGTTGCTCCAGATGAATTTGAGAATTGCTCTTTCTAGATCTATGAAGAATTGAGTTGGGATTTTGATGGTGATTGCATTGAATCGGTAGATTTCTTTTGGCAAGATAGCCATTTTTACTATATTGATCCTGCCAATCCAAAAGCATGGAATATTTTTCTATTTCCTGAGGTCTTCTTCGATTTCTTTCTTTAAGGACTTGAAGTTCCTGTCATACAGATCTTTTACTTGTTTGGTTAAAGTCACGCCAAGATACTTTATATTGTTTGTGGCTATTGTGAAGGGTGTTATTTCCCTAATTTCTTTCTCAGCCTACTTGTCCTTTGAGTACAAGAAGGCTACTGATTTGCTTGAGTTAATTTTATAGCCAGCCACATTGCTGAAGTTGTTTATTAGCTGTAAGAGTTCTCTGGTGGGGTTTTTGGGTCACTTACGAATACTATCATATCATCTGTAAAAAGTGATACTTTGACTTCTTCCTTTCCAATTTGTATCCCTTTGACTTCCTTATGTTGTCTAATTGCTCTCTCTAGAACTTCAAGTACTCTATTGAAAATATATGGAGAGAGGGGGCAGTCTTGTCTAGTCCCTGATTTTAGTGGGATTGCTTCAAGTTTCTCTCCATTTATTTTGATGTTGGCTACTGGTTTGCTGTATATTGATTTTACTATATTTAGGTATGGGCCTTGAATTCCTGTTCTTTCTAGGACTTTTAGCATAAAAGGATGCTGAATTTTGTCAAATGCTTTTTCAGCATCTAATGAGATGACCATGTGGTTTTTTTCTTTTAGTTTGTTTATGTAGTAGATTACATTGATGGATTTTCGTATATTGAACCATCTCTGCATCCCTGGGATGAAGCCTACTTGATCATGGTGAATGATCATTTTGATGTGCTCTTGGATTTGGTTGCCAAGAATTTTATTTAGTATTTTTGCATCAATATTCATAAGGGAAATTGGCCTGTAGTTCTCTTTCTTTGTAGGATATTTGTGTGCTTTTTGTATCACTGTTATTGTGGCTTCATAGAACAAGTTAGGCAATATTCCTTCTGTTCCTATTTTGTGGAATAGTTTGAAGAGTATTGGTATTAGGTCTTCTTTGAAGGTCTGATAGAATTCTGCACTAAAACCATATGGTTCCATACTTTTTTTGGTTGGGAGACTTTCTATAACCCCTCCTATTTCTCTAGGGGTTATGGGACTGTTTAGCTGATCTAATTGATCCTGTTTAATTTTGGTATTTGGTATCTGTCTAGGAAATTTTCCATTTCCTCCAGATTCTCCAGTTGTGTTGGGTATAGGCTTTTGTAGTAGGATCTGATGATTTTTTGAATTTCCTCAGTTTCTGTTGTTATATCCTCCTTTTCATTTCTAATTCTGTTGATTTGGATACTGTCTCTGTGCCCTTTGGTTAGTCTGACTAAGGGTTTATCTATCTTGTTGATTTTCTCAAAGAACCAGCTCTTGATTTTGTTGATTCTTTTTATGGTTCTCTTTGTTTCTACTTGGTTGATTTCAGCCCTTTGTTTGATGATTTCCTGTCTTCTACTCCTCCTGGGTGAATTAGCTTCTTTTTGTTCCAGGGCCTTCAGGGGTGCTGTTAAGTTGCTAGTGTATGCTCCCTTCAGTTTATTTTTGGAGGCACTCAGGGCTATGAGTTTTCCTCTTAGCACTGCTTTCATTGTGTCCCATAGATTTGGGTAGGCCATATCTTCATTTTCATTGAATTCTAAAAAGTCTTTGATTTCTTTGTTTATTTCTTCCTTGACTAAGGTGTCATTGAGTAGAGTATTGTTCAGTTTCCATGTGTATGTGGGCTTTCTGTTTTTCTTCTTGATATTGAAGACCACTTTTACTCCATAGTGATCTCATAGGAGGCATGGGATTAGTTCGGTTTTCTTGTATTTGTTGAGGTCTGTCTTGTGACCAATTATATGATCAATTTTGGAGAAGGTACTGTGCGGTGCTGAGAAAAAGGTATATTCTTTTGCTTTAGGATGAAATGCTCTTTTTTTAAAAAAAAATATATATAGTGTTTAATTTCTAAGTATATAAATAGAAAATATTACTGAAATAATAATTTTACATTCTTTTTTTTTACCTTTTCTCCTTATTCTTTTTTTTAATTTATTTATTGTATATATTCTATATTTACATTTCATTTCCCTTTTTCTGGTCCCCATCCCTCAAAGGTCACACATGCCCTTTTCCTTCCCCCTGTTCCCCCATCCACCCCTTCCCACTTCCCTGTTTTGGTATTCCCCTACACTGATGTTTTGATCCTTTCCAGCACCAGTGTCCACTCCTTCCTTATTGTTGGATATCATTTGATATGTGGATTGTGTCTTTGGTGTCCCAAGAGTCTAGGCTAATATCCACTTATCAGTGAGTGCATACCATGGGTATTCTTTTGAGACTGGGTTACCTCCCTTAGTATGATGTTCTCCAGCTCCATCAATTTCTCTAAGAATTTCATGAATTCATTGTTTCTAAAGTGACCTTCCGAGTCTCTTTTGATGACTTTAGGATGAAAGTCAATTTTATCTGATACTAGAATGGCTACTCTGGCTTGTTTCCTGAGACCATTTGCTTGTAAAATTGTCTTCCAGCCCTTTACTCTAAGGTAGTGTTTGTCTTTGACACTGAGATGTGTTTCCTGTATGCAGCAAAATGTAGGGTCCTGTTTCTGCATCCAGTCTGTTAGTCTGTGTCTTTTGATTGGGGAATTGAGTCCATTCATGTTAAGAGATATTAAGGAATAGTAATTATTACTTCCTGACATTTTGGGCATTATTTTTTATATTTGAGTGGTTCTCTTCTTTTGGGTTTGATGGGAGGGGGTTTCTATCTTGCTTCTTCTGGGGTGTAGTTTCCCCCCTTGTGTTGGTATTTTTCCCCTATTATCCTTTGTGGGGCTGGGATTGTAGATAGACATCGTGCAAATTTGGTTTTTGTCATGGAATACATTGGTTTCCCCATCTATGATGATTGAGAGATTTGCTGGTTATAGTAGTTTTGGCTGAAGTTTCTGTTCTCTTAGAGTCTACATGAGATCTGCCCAGGATCTTCTAGCTTTCATGTTCTCAGGTGAGAAGTCTGGTGTAATTCTGATAGGTCTTCCTTTATATGTTATTTGTCCTTTTTCTCTTACTGCCTTTAATATTCTTTCTTTGTTTAGTACAATTGGGGTTTTGATTATTATGTTACGTGAAGTATTTCTTTTCTGGTCCAGTCTGTTGGGGTTCTGTAGGCTTCTTGTATATTCATAGGCATCTCTCTCTTAAGGTTGGGGAAGTTTTCTTCTATAATTTTGTAGAAGATATTTGCTAGCCCTTTAAGTTGTAGATCTTCACTCTCATCTATGCCTATAATCCTTAGGTTTGGTCTTCTCATTGTGTCCTGGATTTCCTGAATGTTTTGGGTTATCAGCTTTTTGCATTTTGCATTTTCTTTAATTGTTGAATCCATGGTTCCTATGGTATCTTTAGCATCTGAGATTCTGTCTTCTATTTCTTGTATTCTATTGCTGATATTTAGATCTATGACTTCTGATTTCTTCCCAAGGTTTTCTATCTCCAATGTTGTCTTCCTTTGTGATTTCTTAGTTGCTTCTACTTCTGTTTTTAGATTCTGAATGGTTTTGCTCAGATCTTTCAGTTGCTTGTTTGTGTTTTCCTGTAATTCTTTAAAGGATTTTTGTGTTTCCTCTTTTATGACTTCTACTTGTTGACCCATGTTCTCTTGTATTTCTTTAAGTGATTTTTGTATTTCCCCCTTATTGGCATCCATTTTTGATCCATATTCTCCTGAATTTTTTTAAGTGATTTTTGTGTTTGCCTTGTAAGGGCTTCTAGCTTTTGATCCATTAAGAGATTTATCTAAGTGATCCTCTATCAGCATCTTTATCAGTGATTTTAGATCTGAGTCTTGTTTTTCTGGTGTGTTGAGATATCCGAGATTTAATTGTGTTTGCCTTGTAAGGGCTTCTAGCTTTTGATCTATTTTCTCATGTATTACTTTAAGAGAATTATCTACGTGTTCCTCTATCAGCATCCTGACCAGTGATTTTAGATCTGAGTCTTGTTTTTCTGTTGTGTTGGGGTATCCGAGACTTCTTGCTGTTGGAAAACTGGGTTCGGATGCTGCCCTATTGCCTTGATTTCTGTTAGTAATGATCTTATGTTTGCCTTTTGCCCTCTGCTTATTTCCGGTATTAGTTGGTCCTGTAGTTACTAGCTGGTGCTTAAACCCTTGTGGGCTCGCAAGGCTATTTCAGGTGACTGGGTCACCTTAACCACTTCCCTGCAGGGCTCCTGCTCACAGGTTGCTATCTTGTGTCCTGAGTCCCCAGAGGTCTTAAACTTGGGATATCTTGGGTACCTGGTTCTGCCTGCTGGTTCAAAGCAGCTGGGAAGATGGTGGAGGCTGCAGTGAGTGCTGGGTCCGCCTTCAGGGCACAGAGCCCAGGCTTGGCTGGGGCCCTCCTAACCGCTGCTCTGTGTGCAGCTCCTGCTCAAGGCCTGAGTCCCCAAAGGTCTTAAACTCGGGATATCTCTGGTACCTGGTTCTGCTGGCTGAATCGAAACAGCTGGGAAGATCTATTTTATTCTTTAGGGATTGTTTTAGATGCTTTCTGCACTTCACATTTTACATAGCTTTTAAAAATAACTCTTCATTTTCCAGAACAAAGCAAATGGAATTTTGATGTTAATATTACTAAAAGAATAGATTACTTTGAGGAAATTCTGAATTTAAAAGCAAGAAATTTCCATACCATCAATGGGAAATGTCATTTCCCTCTCTCTCTCTCTCTCTCTCTCTCTCTCTCTCTCTCTCTTTCTCTGCCATCATTAACTATTATCATTATGTTTTCGGTTGATTTTGGCATAAATGTTAAGTTGAACCCTAGAATCAAAATTTTGTTGTTGATTTTTGTAAGTGCCTTTGCTTACTTAACTAGCCAAGGTCATATGATATGGCCATGAAGAATTAAATATGGTGGCAATTGCCAGGATCTATGTAGTTGTGGTTTCCAGGATACTATGATGTCTACAGACTTTACAGGATGCACAGTTAATGTCTAAGACCAATTGTCCTGTCAATTTTCTATGCTTTATGGCCTAGTTTCTTCATCAGAATCATTGTTGCTAGGAAGACTCTGTTCTTCAAAGCTCAACAACTCTGTCACCCTATTCTCTTCCTTCAAGTAGAGCCTCTGCAGACATTTTGGAATCTCTTTGTCCATCTTTCATAGTTCCAATCAGTCTTTCAGATATCCACAACTTCCTCTTAGCACTCTGAAGAAAAAATACAAACATATCCTCAGTTCCAGTGAACTTCTGAAGCCCTTCAGTTGGGCAGACATAACTTCTCTCCAAAGGACATGACCTTTTAGGAGGGGCCCAAAAGTGTTCTGCAGCAATAAGGCTATCCTCACCCAAACTTAGAAAAAACATAAATTATATGAAATAAAAGTTAAAACATTATGAGAGGTACCCACAATTCCCTACAGCTCTCTTTATTTTTAAACAATGTTTATGGTCCATTAGCTCTGTCCACAGAAGATTGACTGAGAGTTAACTGGAATGCCTGTGATGTGGCTTATATCACACTGTTGGCAAAAATTCTTAAAAGGCTTAATAATGTACTTAAGGGAAATGTTAGTTTTAATATTTTTTACAGTGGTATGAAATAGTAAAATCCAGTGCTAAGTCATCTAAACTATTTAACAAAGATTTTGTTTTTTTTAATAATGAATAAAAATAAAGGATTGATCCAATCTTTATATTTGTAAACAGATCTTTTAGTATTTTATTATTTTAGTGCAAATTAAAATACCATCTATATAATGTGTAATAAAAACAAGAGGAAACAGCTTTCTAATGCTCTTTAAATGTCTGACAAAAGTCTTTTGACATAAAGTCTGACTATTTTCCTGTATTTAGATTTTGTGGTTGTTATTGTTGTTGTTGTTGTTGTTGCTGCTGCTGCTGCTGCTGCTGCTGCTCTTCAATGACTGCCAATAGTTGAGGCACAGTCTGCTGTTACGGTTCTGTAGCCAGAGTTAACTCTTGAGTATATTAAGGTCCAATATCAGTCCAAAACCAGATGTAACCATCAACATCTTGCTTTCTAAGAGGACTGATGGCAACCTGGCATGCAGAATTAGCATTCTCAAAGGCCAATTGTCTTAACCATATCATTTTAGGTTCACCAGTAATGGTCTAGTGACTGCCTGCCTGCAAAACATGAGAAACAAAATCTTGATATGGTTTGTCAGGTCCCTATCTAATTATAGAAAATTTCTTTCCCACCACCTACCAGAATCCAGTGACTTATGCCATCCCTTTAAAGCCAAAGCACTGATTTACCAATAAGCCTTAGGGAGGGAGATGCTTGATCCATCATTGAGCATCACTACATATATGCCTTGTGCTATAACATTTCAAAAAAAATGGGCATATAATTTTGTTGGTTTCTAATAGCTTTGTTCTGACATAATTGTGAATAATTAGTCTTCCACAGTAAATATTCACTTTTAGAGAAGCTTTTGCTTCAGTTCTTTCAGTCAGAGGGAAGAAGAATTTCCCCCAGAAACAGCATCAGGGACAGCAAATTTAAAAGGAGCAGTTGGTCTGTTCAGAGCCTGCTTAAAATCCTCAAGAGTTTAAAATGGATTGGGAATCTAATTTCTAACTCTTTTTGCCAGGTTATTATGATCAGGTATTTTATTAACTAGGAGAAGAAAAAAAATCCCTTCATGTCTCCTCTCATCTCCTGGGCACTATGCAGAGCCTCTTGCATCAGAGACCTGTACTGTGACTTGAAAGGAATTAATTCTCTTATCAGGGGAATGAGAAAGTTATTTAATAATCTCAGTAAGAGATAAAGTGAATCAGCAAAATTGGTTCCATGCTATCAGGAACTGTACTAGATGGGTGGATTTTAAGAGCAGAAGAAATTGGAGCTGGAGGTGGGGAAGCAAGCATAACAGCAAGAGGAGGAGGAGGAGGAGGAGGAGGAGGAGGAGGAGGAGGAGGAGGAGGAGGAGGAGGAGGAGGAGAAGGAGAACCCTCAACCTCATCAGAGAGAGAGAGGAGGGGGAGTGAGGAAGGGAGGGAGGGAGAGATCTTTAAGTTCTAATTTTTCTTCAATTCAGTGTTCTGCTTTTCTCTGATCATATTAGCTGTCACTTTTTATCTATTATTCTTTTTATTTCTTTCCAAAGATGAAAAGCATCTCTAGGAATGTTTTCTGGTCCCCTTGCATCTAATTCTCCCTGAAATTTTCTTCCTAACTGGGACCAAGTTCTGGGTTTCTTCAGGGAATAAAGGCTGAAGTTAGCCAAGGAGCTCTAGAAATTCCATCAACTATTAATGTCCTGCTTTAACTCCTTCCTCCAGCAACAAAGTGTGCAGAATTTCTGCAAACAAATCTCCCTCCTCAGGCACTACCTGTCCCATATTTTTACTCACAGTGACTATTCCTTATGCTTATGTGAATTCTTATGACATTTTAAATATAAGATCACTGCCATCCTCACACTATGATGGCTTTACTTCTTTTCCAGTTGGAATGCTTTCCTATTTCTCTTTTCTCTGTTTCTATAGCTAGAAATTCCCATGCAAAATTGTCTAGAAATGGCAAAAACTAGCCTGAAGTCTGTGCTTGTTATTGTCTAAAATTGTCTTTCAGCATCACATCATCCATAACATACTGTAAGACTCTCAGATTTGTGAGGATCTTCTCTTCAAGCCCCAGTTTGTCATTTCTTTTTCATGAAAATGTGTTCAAAATTTCATCACTTTTCAAGACTGTGTAATTATTCACTTGTGTTCTACCCATATAGTTTATTATATTGGTCATTTTCTTGTGTTAAAGCACCCTTGGATTCTCTTGGTGTACAACTTGCTGTTGTATTTGGCTTGGTACTGTTGCTGATGATTCCTGCATGTTTCCATCAAATACACTGGAGTGAAATTGTTGCTTTTTTGTCTTTTCTGATAATGAAGTTGGTCTCATAAGATGAAGTAGAGAGTATTAAATTCAATTTTCTGGACTGTAAGAACACTTTGTTGTTAATTAGTTTATAAGTCTGTGAGAGAATCTTATTTGGAATAGATTGTTTTGGACCAATTGCTCAGGGTTTTGATGTTGTTGCTGTTTGTTTGTTTTATTGTTTCTTTGTTTTTACTGAGTCAATGTCTTTACTACTTAGATCTATAAGAAATTCTCCAGATACTTTTTCTTTCCTTTTGAGTGAGTTTCAGTGTTTTTATGAGTTCCAAGTATATCTTTTTAATATATTTTATCCAACATGCTTCTTTAGAGTCCATAAGAATGTCTCACTTAGATTTCTGGGTTTAATAATATGAGTCATCAATTCTTTCTTCATCACCTTTGCTAGAGATTTGTTATTTTGTAAATTTTAACAAATTGACTTTTAGTTCTTTTACCTTTATCATTTATCAGTCTTTTTTAATTTTCTCAATTCTAATAATTATTATTTCCATATTTTGTCAGATCTGGCTTGGTTTGAATAAAATAAAACACTGAAGCCATTTGTCAGTAATTCTCTTATTGCTTTCTTTGCATTTGGGGGACTATATCTCTTTTCTACTTGACTTTATTTTTTAATTAGGGGACAGAGTTGTGGTAAACATTGAAAGTTCCTCTTTGGATGTGAGCAGACAGGTATGTATCCCCATATGTACACTGCTTTCCACACACCCCAGGGCATTAGAATGTGTGTCATCTCCACATAGTCTATTCTTCACTTTCTCTCGGATTCTTTGTCTTCTGCTTGTGTTTAACCCTCTCATGCCTGTGTGTTTAGCAGTTCTGATTTTGATTCCTGTTATTCTATCTCAGTCAGAAAACATATTCTGCATGATTCCTATTTCTATATGTTTGTTGATATTTGCTCACCTATCTTACACATGATCTCTGCTAAGGAATGTCTCCTCTCTACCCCAGAGAAGGATGCTCATCTCTGCCATGCTTCTTTCTGCTTGCTCTATTTAATCTAGTGTTGAAGTTTGCCTTGTTCTCACTGATTTCTCTCTAGGATTCTTAGTATTTTTATAGATAAAAATATTATATTCTCCAGCTTTTATTTTTGTGCTATATTTTTAAAATTCCATCAGTTTTGAGACTGAGAACAGGCATGCAACATGAACACATAAACATAATTATTGTGACATATTGTTATAGTATGTTGACCAGCACATTTTGCGCTGCTTTGTCTGTAGGAGAGGTTTGGTAATAAATCATTATTTTGTCTAATGTAAGCACACCCAGCCAAGATTGATTTTCAGTCCAATTCATGTTACTTCTGTAATATTTCTTCCTATTTCTTTCTCCTTTTACTCGTATTTTGGTGTTCCAGCTAGATAAATAAAGTAGAAAAATACTAATAGTAATGCTCAAGTTGATATATATGTATATTTTATGTATACATATTAATTAAAAACATTTAGAAATAGATATATTTGTTCTTAACAAATATTTGAAGAATGAAGTTTAAATAGAAGACTTACGTTATTGCTCATAATTTTAGAAGGAAAAAGAGTACAAATAAATATTTAACAATCATTGACTTTCAAGTGAGAGAAAATGCTGTCAACTGTGTGTGTGTGTGTGCCTGTGTGTGCTATGTGTCTGTGCCTGTGTATTTCCCTGTTACTTTCTTTCCCTCCCCCTTCCCCTCTCTCTGTGTGTGTGTATGTGTGTGTGTGTGTGTGTGTGCTCACATGCATGCATGCAATGACATACATGCATACGCACAGTTACACAGGCATGTTAGCCAGGATAAAATACAGGACTTCTTGTAAGTTCTCTACTACACTGCTGTATTTCTAGCTCAGAGTAGAGTTCCCTGCTCTCCTTGTTTTCAGCCCTCTCCCCTCCCTCCTTTTCTTATTTCCAACTGGGTTTCACTAAGTTTCCCAGTTTGCCCTCAAACATAAAATCCCTTCTGCTCCCCTCTCTTTCTTTCTCTTGTTATTTAGTCAACATGCCAGCAATGTAAAAACTTTGAAGGTGGGAGGATTTTAAGTTTGAGGGTAGCAAGGGTTGGAAAGTAAGCCTCTGCTTCAAAAGCAAAAAAAAAAAAAAAAGAAAAACTTAGAATAACTTTACTTTTCAACCTATCATGAAAAGATACTAATTACTTATAAGCCTAATTTTGCAACAAAAAAATCAAATTCAGCCCATCCATTGGCTTATTAGTTTCTAATATTTGCGTGTTGTAGATAACACAGGTAGTGATTGATAAGCAGTGTTAGTACTTGTCACGGTATTAAGTACTCAGTTACCTAGAATTTGGGATGGCATACAGTGAACAGAATGTGGGTAGTAACAAGGAACATGATATTATCCATCCATTTTTTGTGCATGAGGATAAATGCCTTTATTTTTTAGCCATTTCATATTCATGATCTAGTTAAGAAAACTGAAAAGAACTGGAGAGATGGCCCAGGAGTTAAGAACACTGGTTGCTTTTGCAGAGGAACTGGGTTCATATTTCCAGAACCCACATGGCAACTCATAACTGTCTGTGATTCATGTTCCAGGGCATCTGACACCCCCACACAGACATACGTCCATTCCAAACCCCAATGTATGTAAGATAAAAATACATTTATTTTTTTAAAAGCAAAGAGAAATATGTTGGTTTAGAATAAAATGAAAAACTGAAGCCTGTTGTCAGTAATCCTATTAGTGCTTTCTTTGCATATGGAGGACTATATCTCATTTTGTTTTATTTATTATTTTTATTAAGATTTTATTGTATGTGTATGGTGTTTTACCTTCATGAATGTCTGTATACAGGGTGCATATCTGGTGTCTGTAGAGTCTAAAGAAAGCATTGGATCCCCTGAAATGGAGTTACAAATGATCATGCACCATCATGTGTATACTGATCAACTATTTCCTCTGATGCTTTCATTCTTTTTATATTTTATTGAAAAATGTATAAACAGCTGTACTTAGATATGCAGACATCAGGGAAATTTTAGAATAAAAACCAAAGGATGATGCATAAGGATATAAGTAACAATTGCATAAATACAAGAGAATGAAGACATCAAAACAGCTTAAAGCATTTACAAGCTGCAAATGAAGAAAGCAGAAGTGACACAGTACTTCACCTTGAACAACTGTCAGTAAACTAACACTAGAGTATCATGGACACTTCATAGCCTACTTAAAATGAAAGCATTGTACATATAATGTTTTAGAAACAAGGATTGAGGTACTGCACTCCCCACTGCCATCTTTGCTGCTGCTTGGACTGGGCAAGCAGACCCAGGGACCCAAGCTATTTCTTAAGATCTCTGGGGACACAGGCCACCAGGCAGCAACCTGTGCACAGGAGCTAGGCAGAGCAGCAGTTCCTGTGGGCCAGCCAGGCTTCATTTCTTGGCCCTGCGGGATATCCTGCACTCCCTGCCACCGCCATCCTTGCTGCTGCTTGGACTGGGCAAGCAGACCCAGGTACCCGAGATATCCCCGGTTTAAGATCTCTTGGGATGCAGGCTGTCTGTGCACAGGAGCTAGGCAGAGAAGCAGTTCCTGTGTCCCAGCCAGGCGTGGGTTCTGTGCCCTGTGGGGGATCCTGCACTCCCTGGCACCATCTTTGCTGCTGCTTGGACTGGGCAAGCAGACCCAGGTACCCAAGATATCCCGAGTTTAAGATCTCTGAGGATGTAGGCAACCAGGCAATGACCTGCGCACAGGAGCTAGGCTGGGCAGCGGTTCCTGTGTGCCAGCCAGGCGTGGGTTCTGTGCCCTGCAGGGCATTCTACACTACCTGCCACTGCCATCTTTGCTGCTACTTGGACTGGACAAGCCGACCCAGGTAACCGGAGTTTAAGATCTCTGGGGATTCAGACCTCCAGGCGGCGACCTGTGCACAGGATCTAGGCAGAGAGATGGTTCATCTGTTCATCTGTGTGCCAGTCAGGCCTGGGACTTGTGCCCTGTGTAGTGATCAGCACTTGGAGGTGCTCCCAGCCACCATCTACTCTCCCTGACAGAGCAGAAAAGCAGCATCAGGCCCACAGAGAAAACCGAGTATAAAATTGCTTGGAGCAAGATACACCAGGGGTCCAAGAGCACCCAAGAGGAGGGCAGCACATCAGCAATCTGTGCCAGGGGAAACCCAGTCATCCAGTGGTGGGGAAATAGCCTTATGAACCCACAGGGGGTTCAAGCATCACCCAGTGACTACAGGACTAATTAATGCCAGAGATAACCAGATGGCAAAAGGCAAACATAGGAATTTTACTAGCAGAAATCAAGGCAATATGGCAGCATCTGAACCCAATTCTCCAATAGCAGTAAGTCCTGTATACGCCAACACACCAGAAAAACAAGAATTAGATCTAAAATCACTGGTCATGATGCTGTTAGAGGAACACAAGAAGGACATAAACAAATCTCTTAAAGAAATACAGGAGAAAATGGATCAAAGGGTAGAAGCCCTTACAAGGCAAACACAAAAATCAGTTAAAGAACTTCAGGAGAATATGAATCAAAAGATAGAAGCCAATAAGGAGGAAATGCAAAAATAGGGGAATGTGGGTCAACAGGCAGAAGTCATGAAAGAAGAAAGACAAAAATCTCTTAAAGAATTACAGGAAAACACTAACAAGTGCAGGAACTGAGCAAATTCATCCAGGATATAAAAACAGAAGTAGAAACAACTAAGAAATCACAAAGGGAGACAACTTTGGAGATAGAAAACCCTGGGAAGAAATCAGGGGCCATTGATGCAAATATCAAAACAGAATACAAGAGATAGAAGAAAGAATCTCAGATGCAGAAGATACCATAAAAACCATTGACTCAAGAGTCAAAGAAAATGCAAAATGCAAAAAGCTTGTAACCCAAAATATCCAGGAAATCCAGGACACAATGAGAAAACCAAACCTAAGGATTATAGGTATAGATGAGAGTGAAGATTTACAACTTAAAGGGCCAGCAAATATCTTCAACAAATTATGGAAGAAAACTTCCCCAACCTAAAGAGAGAGATGCCCATGAATATACAAGTAGCCTACAGAACTCCAAACAGACTGGACCAGAACAGAAATATCTCCCATCACATAATAATTAAAACCTCAAATGTGCTAATCAAAGAAAGAATATTAAAGGCAGTAAGAGAAAAAGGCCAAGTAGCATATAAAAGAAGACCAGAATTTCACCAGAATTCTCACCAGAGACCATGAAAGCTAGACGATCCTGGGCAGATCTTATGCAGACTCTAAGAGGACACAGATTTCAGTCAAAACTACTATACCCAGAAAAACTCTCAATCACCATAGATGGAGAAACTAAGATATTCCATGACAAAACCAAATTTGTACAATATCTTTCCACAAACCCAGCCCTACATAGGATGATGGGGGGGGGAAACTCCAATATAAGGAGGAAAACTACACCCTGGAAGAAGCAAGATAGAAACCTCCTCTCATCAAACCCAAAAGGAGGTAACCATTGAAATATAAAAAATAACTTCTAAAATGACAGGAAATAATAATTACTATTCCTTAACATAAATGGACTCAAATCCCCAATAAAAAGACATAGACTAACAGACAGGATATGGAAACAGGACCCTACATTTTGCTGCATACAGGAAACACATCTCAGTGTCAAAGACAAACACTACCTTAGAGTAAAAAGCTGGAAGACAATTTTACAATCAAATGGTCTCAGGAAACAAGCCGGAGTAGCCATTCAGATAAAATTGACTTTCAACCTAAAGTCATCAAAAGACACACGGAAGGACAATTCTTGTTGGTCAAAGGGAAAATCAACCAAGAAGAACTCTCATTTCTGAACATCTACGTGACAAATGCAAGGGCATCCTCATTCATAAAAGAAACTTTATCAAAGCTCAAAGCACACATATTACCTAACAGAATAATTGTGGGTGACTTTAAATCTCCACTGTCCTCAATGGGCCGATCAGGAAAACAGAAACTAAACAGGGACACAGTGGAACTAATTGAAGCTTTGGACCAATTAGTATATATATATATAAAACATTTCATCCTAAAGCAAAAGCATCTACCTTTTTCTCAGCAGCTCATGGTACATTCTCCAAAATCAACCATATAATTGGTCACAAGACAGACCTCAACAAATATAAGAAGATCGAACTAATCCCATCCCTCCTATCAGATCACTATTGAGTAAAAGTGGTCTTCAATAGCAACCAAAACAACAGAAAGCCCACATACACATGGAAACTGAACAATACTCAATGATACCTTGGTCAAGGAAGAAATAAAGAAGGAAATCAAAGACTTTTTAGAATTTAATGAAAATGAAGGCACAACTTTCCCAAATCTTTGGGACACAATGAAAGCAGTACTAAGAGGAAGACTCATAGCCCTGAGTGCCTCCAAAAAGAAACAAGAGAGAGCATACACTAGCAGCTTAACAGAACACCTGAAAGCCCTGGAACAAAAAGAAGCTAATTCACCCAGGAGGAGTAGAAGACAGGAAATCATCAAACTCAGGGCTGAAATCAATCAAGTAGAAACAAAGAGAAACATGCAAAGAATCAACAAAACCAGGAGCTGGTTCTTTGAGAAAATCAGCAAGATAGATATACCCTTACCCAGACTAACCAAAGGGTACAGAGACAGTATCCAAATTGACAAAATTTAAATGAAAAGGGAGATATAACAACAGAAACAGAGAAAATAAAAAAAATTATCGCATCCTACTACAAAAGTCTATATGCAACACAACTGGAAAATCTGGAGGAAATGGACAATTTCCTAGACAGATGCCAAATAACAAAATTAAATCAGGATCAAATAGATCAACTAAACAATCTCATAACCCCTAAAGAAATTGAAGGGGTTATAGAAAGTCTTCCATCCAATAAAAGCATAGGACCAGATGGATTCAGTGCAGAATTCTATCAGACCTTCAAAGAACTAACACCAATACTCTTCAAACTATTCCACAAAATAGAAATAGAAGGAACTCTACTCAACTCATTCTATGAAGCCACAATTACCCTGATACCAAAACCACACAAAGATCCAACAAAGAAAGAGAACTTCAGGCCAATTTCGCTTATGAATATCGATGCAAAAATACTAAATAAAATTCTTCCCAACTGAATCCAAGAACACATCAAAATGATCATCCACCATGATCAAGTAGGCTTCATCCCAGGGATGCAGGAATGGTTCAATATACGAAAATCCATCAATGTAATCCACTACATAAACAAGCTCAAAGAATAAAAAACACATGATCATTTCATTAGATGCTGAAAAGGCATTTAGCAAAATTCAGCATTCTTTCATGCTAAAAGTTTTGGAAAGAACAGGAATTAAAGGCCCATACCTAAACATAGTAAAAACAATTTACAACAGAAGAGTAGCCAACATCAAACTAAATGGAGAGAAACTTGAAGCAATCCACTAAAATCAGGGACTTGACAAGGTTGCCCTTTCTCACCATATCTTTTCAATATAGTACTTGAAGTTCTAGCCAGGCAATTAGACAACATAAGGAGGTCAAAGGAATAGAAATTGGAAAGGAAGAAATCAAACCATCACTATTTGCAGATGATATGATAGTATACTTAAGTGACCCAAAAACTCCACCAGAGAACTCCTACAGCTGATAAACAACTTCAGCAAAGTGGCTGGTTATAAAACAAACTCAGGCAAATCAGTAGCCTTCCTATACTCAAAGGATAAGCAGACTGAAAAAGAAGTTAGGGAAATAACACCCTTCACATTAGTCACAAGCAATATAAAGTATCTTGGTGTGGCTCTAACCAAACAAGTAAAAGATCTGTATGACAGGAACTTCAAGTCTTTGAAGAAAGAAATCCAACAAGACCTCAGAGGATGGAAAAATCTTCCATGCTCTTGGATTGCCAGGATTAATATAGTAAAAATGGTCATCTTGCCAAAAGCATTCTACAGATTCAATGCAATCCCCATTAAAATCCCAAATCAATTCTTCATAGATTTAGAAAGAACAATTCTCAAATTCATCTGGAATATCAAAAAAACCCAGGATAGCTAAAACTATTCTCAACAATAAAAGGACTTCTGGGAAAATCAATATCCCGGACCTCAAGCAGTACTACAGAGCAATCATGTTAAAAAACTACATTGTATTGGTACACTGACAAGCAAGATCAATGGAATAGAATTGAAGATCCAGAAATGAACCCACAGAAGATTGGTCAATTGATCTTTGATAAAGGAGGTACAACCATCCAGTGGAAAAAAGATAGCCTTTTCAACAAATGGTGCTGGTTCAACTGGAGGTCAATATGCAGAAGAATGCAAATTGACCCACTATTATCTCCTTGTACTAAGCTCAACTCCAAGTGAATCAAGGACCTCCACATAAAACCAGACACACTGAAAATAATAGAAAAGAAACTGGGAAAGACCCTGGAGGACATGGGCACAGGGGGAAAGTTCCTGAACAGAATACCAATAGCTTATGCTCTAAGATCAAGAATTGACAAATGGGACCTCATAAAATTACAAAGTTTCTGTACAGCAAAGAACACTGTCAGGACAAAACAGCAACCAAAGAACTGGGAAAAGATCTTCACCAACCCCACATCTGACAGAGTGCTAATATCCAATATATACAAAGAAATCAAGATTTAAACCCCAGAAAAACATATAACCCTATTAAAAATGGAGTACAGAGCTAAACAAAGAATTTTCCCCTGAAGAAATTTGGATGGCTGAGAAGTACCTTGAGAAATGTTCAACATCATTAGTCATTAGGGAAATGCAAATCAAAACAACTCTGAGATTTCATCTTACACCTGTCAGAATGGCTAAGATTAAACATCCAGGAGACAGCAGGTGCTGGTGAGGATGTAGAGAAAGAGGAACACTCCTCCACTGCTGGTGGGATTGCAAGATGGTACAACCACTCTGGAAATCAGTCTGGCAGTTCCTCAGAAAATTGGGCATGACACTTCCAGTGAACCCTGCCATACCACTCCTGGGCATATACCCAGATGATTCCCCTGCAGGCAACAAGGACACATGCTCCACTATGTTCATAGCAGCCTTTTTTATAATAGCCAGAAGCTGGAAAAAACCCAGATGCCCCTCAATGGAGGAATGGATACAGAAAATGTGGTATATTTATACAATGGAATACTACTCAGCGATTAAAAACAATGAATTCATGCAATTTGTAGGCAAATGGTTGGATCTGGAAAATATCATCCTAAGTGAGCTATCCCAATCACAAAAGAATACACATGAAATTCAATCACTGATAAATGGACATTAATTAGCCCAGAAGCTCTGAATACTCAAGACAGAATTAGCTAATCGTATGATTCCCAAGACGAAGGGAGGAAAGGACCATGGTCCTGAAAAGACTTGATCCAGTATTGTAGGGGAGTACCAAAACAGAGAAATGGGAGAGGAGTGATTGAGGAATGGGCGGAGGGAAGAAGGCTTATGGGACATATGGTGAGGGTGGAACTGGGAAAGGGAAAGCATTTGGAATGTAAACAAAGAATATAGAAAAATAGAAAGAAACAAAGATTAAAAGATTAAATCATCATCATGGGCAATTTAATAGTTGAGACCTATATCCTAGCAAGAGTCAAGAAGCTGTGGTGTGCTACTGCACAGTAGTCTTATCATAGGTGACAATGCAATATGCATTTCATAAAGCTTGGAGAAAGCTTTCATGTGATCTCACCACCAAGAAATAATCAATATAAGGCATACATATACCCACTTTCTTTTAAATATGTACAACATATTCATCTATGAAAATTATGTGATATTCCATAAATACATGTTATTTTGCATTTTTCTAAATATAGTTGAATAAAAGACAAAAAGTCAGAGGAGGTAAGCATGTCAGAATTATTTATGGCTGAAGATCCTGGACAGATCTTCTGTACAGATTTGTCAGTGACTGTGTCTTCATTTTGTTTTAAAATAATTTGTACAACTGGTTCTTAAATTCATAAGGAATTATATTCAGGTAGTAGAGGGGCCATTTCAGGTTCTTCTGTGACATCTGTGACCTACCCATTAGCCATGGATAGATGGATGGATGGATGGATGGATGGATGGATGGATGGATGGATGGATTGATGGGTAGGTGGGTGGATGGGTGGGTGGATGAATGGATGGATGGATGGATGGATGGGTGGGTGGATGGATGGGTGGATGGATGGATGGGTGGATGGATGGATGGATGGATGGACGAACCAGGCATGATTTCCCTCTTATTGGACAGGTCTTCAGTCCAGTTAGAGAACTGTTGGAAAACAACAAGGAATGTTGAGAGTGAGAGAAAGTCTTTTCCAGAGAGAAGCCTCTCAGTTATTTATTTAATATGAATTGTCAGACCTTGGTATATTATATACATACAAGCAATAATGGCATGAACTGGTTATATTTATATATTAAAGGAAACAGCACATATATATAACATATATATATATATATATATATATATTACATTTATATATTAAAGGAAAGGTGGCTATAGGTTTGAGAGAGGGTATAAAAAGGTGCATGTGGGCATAGAGGAAGGAAATGGGAGGGGACATGATATAATTATACTATCATGTCAAACAATAAAAATATTGTTAAAAGGACAAATGTTAATATGAGAATAAACTCATGGACATAAACAGCTATTGGAAGTCAAGTGACTTGGAATTTGATTAATGTAAGGAAGTCATTAGTGAAGCTATTAAGTGGCATGATGACCTTGTTGTGGGAACATACGGGAAGTGCTGAACTGAGCTTGCTCTTAAGTGTTCTCAAATTTTGTCATTGTCTCCTCTGACTTGTATTATGTTGGGGACACTCTTCTGCAGTTTTCAATTTCAACTGAGATCATTTTCTAAGATCTTATTTTACTGTAGCACTGAGTTCTAAAATTTAGTAAAACCTCATTAAGGTTTTAGTCTCCCAGAAACCTACAGCAATGCTCTCATACAAGGCTGCATGCTGGATTGATGACTTTCCAAGCCTTTCTCTTACTTATCAGAAGAGCTTCTGATATTTGAAGCACAGCTAACCTTTCCATGATCATAAGGTGACCATGGTCATCCTGTAATTGGTTACAATTCTGTCATATTTATGAATCACCACAGGCTTCAGATACAAAAATGGAGCTGAACTCAGTTTCTCTGTAAAGTCATAGGGGAAACTTTTGGGGTTATGTGAGTCCCCTCAAACTCAGCGCCTTAAAGGGTGTATGTAGATTCTTATGATCTGTGTTGGTAGGCCAGTCAGGTTCCCTGCTGGTCTCACCTGGGCTTGTCAACTTGGGACATTCAGGCAAAGGTCTGGTGGCTGTCGGGCATGGAATTAAAGTGTTCATTGTTTTATTCTACTTCTTTCTAAATTGAAAGGGAAGACCTTGATGACTCATGACTTTATATGAAATTAGATGACATGGCAATACCAACTGCAGGTCAAAGGAATTATTCAAAGCAGGTTAACAAATGTGGCCAACAAGACTTCAGCTGAGACACCTTCTCATGCCTATAAAATAGAGCTGTAATGCAGTGTTAATCATTCTTCCTTCCTAACTGTAACTGGAATCAATTTTAATGTTTTGAATGTTTATTTTAGCTTCTTAGTCTGAGTATGTAAGGTTCTAACACTGCTCTTAACCTTTTAAACTTAAGGTCATATATTGATCTCCTTCACAACTTGCTCTGCACACATCAGCTCTCATCCTAACAGCAGAGGAATGTGATTACTTCAAATGCTGCATTAAGATGTATTCTACAACAAACTTATTACAACTTTATTAGTTAATGTTTTATCAACTAGCCAGACTGACTTAATATTTTTAGAATAATTAATTAATGTTCTCTTCACTCTTTAATTTGCTTTCTCTATATTCAAGCCCTGCTGAAGGTGTTTTTCAATATGATCTAATTCATCTTCTCTTTGATGCCACTTCATTTGGTTTTACTTTTATGTCATTCAGGACATTGGGAAGTTGCCTCCTATAGTCCTTTGCCTTTTCCTCCATTCTCAACTTGTTTACTCACAATGATTATTCAACCGTATGTTGGTATTATCCTTCACTGTCATATCATAAAACTTCCTTCTTTCTTTTTCGTTAAAAATCCACCCATTCCTGATTGCCAACTCCTTTAGGATTTTACTTTATTTATTCATGCTGGAGCACATCCTTTGGCAAATTTCTTTTGAAATTCCCAAGAACTTTAAGTATATCAATTTGATCTAGGATTGTTATAAAATTTTGAATTAGAAGTAACTTTCTGTCAACTTTTTAAAGAAATTGTTCTTCTGTTGTCTAGGACATATATTGCTGTTGAGAAGTTTACTGTTTGTATGATTTCTCATTTTTGTCCCATGACACTTACTATCATGGTTTTTCTGACATTGTACAAAATTTTAAATAACAAAAGTTGTCTTTTGCTAAACTTTATAATTTGACTCTTTAAATCTGGAAAAACAATGACATTATCATGTTTCATTGATTTGACTTGATGCTCCTTAAGCTGACAATTCCACACTTAAATAGAATAGTGAGTGTCCACTTGATCTGAAGCCCACTCCCTCTGTAGCCTACTCTCTCTGTAGCCTACTCTTTGGGAATATGAATCATTTTTTCTCCTTTGTTAAATCCCATTAGTGCTCATAACCCTATTCTATGTCTTCATAAAAAGTATTACCCAATAATTTCTCCATGCTCAATTTATTTTTGGAAAGGAATAATAATCACTAACTGCAAAATAATTTTAATGGGTACATGGATGAAATGATGGTAGGTATATAAACATTCAGTCTTGTGTTTTTAGAAAACATACAAATGGCATCTTAAGCATGTTTGCTAGTTGCTGCTATTGAAGTTAGTATTTGTAGGCTGATAGCATTATAGAGAATAAACATTTCCCTACTGTTTCCCCTTAAGTCATAGAAGTAATTAGGTTTAAATTAGTACTTCAGTTTTCCTTTTCCCATATTTCCCATGCATCCATATTTTCTTCTATTTATTGAGTTCGAATATTTTCTTCAGGCCGAATTTTAATTCTTGATGTTTTCTCACAAGAAAACCATCTCCAGCTTAACCATTTTTATCCTGTGTATTGATCTTGGTGCAGCCTTGCACAAATGTTAAATGGTGAGTTTGTGTCATTGCACTACATGCTTATGAAATAACCATTTCTTTTAAACATAGTGCCAAGGTCAGTAGACCATCTTAAGTGGAACTGGCGGACTAAACCACAAAGCCGTGATTTTGATGAATTGAACCACATCCTTCAAGAGAGCAAGAAGCTGGGGAAAGCCCTTGAAAATCTCTCTCGAAGTAAGTTCATTTTCTTGACCATAATCGAAATCCAGAGCCAATGTTAAAGTAGAAACATCCATCACTATTGGTAGTGATTCATTTCTGACATCCTCATTATCATTGTGTAAGGCCAGGGAGTGCAAAAGGAGCAAGCCTTGAAAGGAAGTTTGACTGTGCTGTGGCACAGATCTGTCAGCAGGCAGGAGCTGTAGGGCCTCTTGGGGTAGCCTGCCTCTGATGCCCTGTATAGTTTTCATCACATAGCTCTAATGTACATCTAGTGCCATCTTCTTCAATCTTCTTTGTTGTAAAGTACTGCTTTGTCCATTCTCACTAGAGAGCACTCCTCTCGCCTCCATGAGTTGTCCATGTCTATCAACTTCTTGCAGGGCAGTAACTGGATCAGATTCTTCTTAGATTCCTTTCAGATCTCAGTGTGATGTCATGTAACTTATTTTCTCTCCAAAAGTCACATCTATACTCTGAGGGCATTGCATGAGAGATTTCTGTGTCATCCACAAGGTGACCACCACTGATGAATCACTTTCCTTCCATGAGATGCTCCTATCATGGCCAAAACAGCAGGATACCACTGTGGCTCTGTGGGGAAAGGTGAGGTTGTGAGATAAGATGATTTTCAGGCAGAAGTTTTTCAATCAGTACCACTGTCAATGCATCAGCAATCCAATAAGCATTTTTGAGTCTGTGCCTTAGTGAACGTGTACTGAATGTGTGATGTGTATGCATACATTATCATTTTAGAAACAAACTCATGATATTCTTATCTTTGTCTGCATAAGTATTTCTTCCCCATCAGATCTCTCTCTCTCTCTCTCTCTCTCTCTCTCTCTCTCTCTCTCTCTCTTTCTCCATATATATATATACATATATATATATATATGACATCTTCATAGACTTCCTTAAATTTTTCTTTTAAGAGAAAGACTAATGATTCTGAAATGTAGCTATAGATTTTTTCTTTTTTATTTTATTTTCTATATTCTTTGTTTACATTCCAAAGGCCTTCCCCTTTCCCAGTTCCCCCCTCAATGGAACAGTTTTACTAATTTCATGTATTGAAGTTTACCATTGTTCCATGACATAATTTTGACAGTTTTACAATGTACATACCTATGTATATGGTGTTGTTAGAGTACACTTACATGTAAATTTATGTGTTATATATTTATAGATATACCATTTTCATTTAAAATGAGTTCCAATGAGTTTCATTTTAAACTTTTATACAGTGAGGAGCTTTGAGAAGCTAAGATGTTATAAAATGTTAAGTCCCCAGATATGATTTAGCAAAGCCCTGCTTTGAGCTAGATTTACTTTTGAGGAAAAAAAAGCAGTAAAGTGGGTTTTCAGCTTATCATTGAATTGTGTTCCTGAAAGGAGCTTGATCTCATTAATATGGCAAAGGGCAGATTCTAATATTTCTAAATCTTACTATTTGGGGAAGTGACTGGGGCTGTAACAGCCTCTTGATTATTTACAAACATGAACTAAAAGAAGGATGATCAAAGAACATTACTGGTTCTTATACATACCCATCAAACTGTGTCCTTTAAAGCAAGCCAGTGCCATGCAAATGTCTAGTCTACCTTATTGTTCAGTCTAGGTTCCTTTCTCATCTTCCCACAAAACTGCTTCCTAAGGAACTAGTTAATGTTGTATGTTATGATAGTAGAAGTGTCAATTAACAGTGTGCTGTATAACAAAGCAACACAGGCTAGTAAATTCTATACTCATAGAACATATTTCTCACAGTTCTGAGTGTTGGAAAGTTCAAAATCAAGGTTCCCACTAATTCTTGTTTAGTGAAGTCTGTTTTTGTTGTTTGTTTGTTTGTTTGTTTTACAGGTAGTAGATTCTTTGCATATGTTTGTGTGGTAGAAAGGCCAGGCAACTCTTTGTACACCAATACCATTAATGGCAGAAGATGTGCCATAATCATTACTTGGACCTCACCTCCTACTGCTGTAACATTGGAGTTCAGGCTTTATCATATATATTTGAGGAGGTCACAAACATTTACACATGCACACAGGTAGAATACACAACTGAGTTCTGTCATCTGAAGCCTGAGGTAGACTTCCTTAATGTGTCAAGATACTATGGAGAAGCAGTAACTACTGACATTTCCAGCAGCAGAGTAGAGGGGAGGCATCTGTTTAGCAATTTACTACTTCTTATAGAACACAGTCGAACATCTCTCTGAAACTTCACCTTCTTCCAAAGGGTGTGCCTGATCAGGTCAGGTTTACACAGGTTAAGCTCTCTCTCTACTTGCTCAAAGTCCATGGGATAGAGGCAAATATCTCTTCACATTCAGTAGTCCTACTTGAAATCAGGTGAAAGAGAAACTGTACTAGCATGAATCTTGAGAACTATTTTATTATTTTGCCTAGCAGAGATATTTATCAGCCTCCAACATGCTCACCTATGTACAATGCAATAGAAATGTAAGATAAGTTACATATATGAGTTTCTATCTTCAATTATGTACATTAAAGATCAAAACAAGTACATGAAATTAATTTTAGTGAAATATTTACCTTAATGTATAGATTATCAATTTTTTATGTGTTCCATATAAAATGATCACTGGGATCTATTATTTTCACTTTTTAGTTGTCAGTCCTCAAATGTTAGTATAAATTTTAATTCCCAGCATATGTCAGAGTGGAGCAGTATATTTCCAGTGTTTGATTTCTACACGAGGCAGAAGTGGCTACTGTACCAGGAAGCACACTCAAATGCTAAGAAAACACACAGAAAGCTCCCCCTTGAATTTTAATAAACTCTCACCTTTCCTTCAGCATTTTACAAAGTATCAAACAGAACAGCTAGTGCCTGGTGTCTCCATTCTGTGGGCTTCTTTCCACTCTTCAAGGGTATCAGTGACTTTGCTGACGTTGCTTTCGATAGCATCACCCAGTGACTTCAGCTGCCCAAAAGAATGGCATGTTTTGTGGTCCTTGTCCAATGAAACCTCTCCAGTAGTTTTCAACTGTTCAATGGTTTCTCTTTGACCTCTTTGACCTCTCTGACCTCTGACCTTTGGGGAGCTGGCAGACAGTTGACCTGCATTGGAATGCCCTCACAGACTTTCTTGTAGGTATTTTATGAGAATCTTTGTGTCCTGTGATCCATCCTTTGGATCTGCTCTTTACTCTTTTTCCAAGTCAGCCTCTCACATTATGTATTCATCACTAAGTATATTTATTTCGCATCCAGATTTTCTTCCTTGGGCTTTCATAGAAGTGAATTACTTACATATATCTCTACTCAGGTATCCCATATTACAGTCAATATATGTAAAAGGAATGCAACTTCTCTTCGAGGTGGCATTTTGGTATACTATCTTAGGTGGTTTACTTTGGCTCATCAACCTCTTCTATATTCTCTCTTTCTTACATCCCCCACCACAAACAAGTTTGCAAATCTTGGTCATTTTTCCTTTTAAAATTTAAATTTGATTTATTTCTCTATTATCAGAATCTTGTAGCTTACACCTTAATATCATTGAATAGTTGGTAATAAGAGCCTGGGGACCCCAGTATCTCCATTAAATGGCATTCCATGTTTATATGCATTCTACAAAAGCTGCAAGGGAGTCTGAATGTTTGCTAGCATATTAACCCAAAAGAAGTATGGAGATAATTCAGGAATGAAAACTAACCTTCCTCAGACTCAGCTTGTTTCTCCAGTAAGCGCACACTGCAGGCATAGTGTCTCTGAAGTACAGGATTAGAAGCTCATGGTAAGGTCTGGTCCTACCATGTCTTTAATGACATGTCTTATGGTTTTCAGGTATACCACATTCCATTAATGTGCATCCCTGTTTGCTTATGTTGTTCTCCTTAAATCTTATCTTCTGGCACAGATTCTCTTTCTGATAAGTCCAACTTTGCCTTGGTTTAAATATATCCTCTGAGATGACTTCTCTGATGCTGTGTGGCTCTAAACTGAGTTTGAATTGGCATTTTGAGTCTTTTTACTGTACTTACCTTCCATCATCTGTTTTTCCTTTATCTCTTCTTTTGACTGAGAAGACTCTAAGGACAAAACATCCTTAGTTCTCTGACTCCCTAAGACTTGTCAATGGTTAGCACTGAGTATAGTCATGGCTTGCTGACTCCATGTCTTCTACATATGTCTTCTTTGAGAAGTCTCTGTCTTCACTTCTGATCTGACTTCATATTCCTTAGTTGTAAGCCAATGATATAAGACAGCATGAGCTTGGTTGATCATGGGTTTGTTTGCCAGAAGATTTTAGTATGACATTGACATACATTGGAGAGCTATGCTTAAAAACAAGTAGGTAAATCTGAGAACAACAAGCTCAAGTAGACAAGGCAGCTAGCTGTTCCCTGTCACGTGCTTTCCCTGTCATGTGCACCAATGACCTGCTGCTCCCCTGGTAGCTAGGCTCCTAGTGATTTCTGAGCCTGATCTTTACTGGAAGAGGCAGTGGTGAACAGGTATCTTTAGGACATCCATACATTGCCCTTTTTTTATGACAGTTCATGTGAAAAGGCTTGCTGGAGCTTTTCAAGGGTAAGGCATCCAGCTGTTGGGAAACAGGACAGATGTCAATGTAGCATGATGAATAGCAACAATTTAGACTTGGACAAGATAAAAAGTAACACAAATTTTTATAGTCAGTCAATCATAAGCATATGAAAATAAGTCTTCTCTGCTTCAGCAGCCTGAGGAGCTAGAGAACTTATGAGAAAAAGTAGAGGCAGATTACTTACCAACTAATGGCTCATTCATTACCACATTCATTTAGTGTCATTGATAAACAGCAAAGCTATGGACCTGTACTTCCTGATTCCATGTACTGCTGAAATTATAGTATAAAAAATATTATTTATACACTTTTCAGAATGTGATGGAAAAGCTACAAGGGTGTAACTTGTATCTTTATAACAAAGTACAAAAAATAAAGCTGATGCAGCAGCCCAGAGCACATCATGAGGATGGATTATTGTCAGACGTGAGGGCAGCTGCTCCAGCAAGGTACATGGGAAAGGGAAAGCCTTGTATTGTTGGTGCACAAAGGATCAGGCAAGACACTGTAGCTGGAGGACTGGCTGTAGAAGACTGTGAGAATAGGGAGTTAGGAGTGCTTCAAACCTCCTGAGAGTAACCTCCAACCAGGCTGTGTTGTGCAATCATCATACTGAGGCAATGTATAAGAATTGGTTTGATTCAGGCCTCAAGGCAGAGACAGAGGGGAAGTCAGTCTAAAATAGAGCAGTCTCCATAGGATGGGAGCAAATGAGTGTAAAAGATGGTCTGCTTTACATTGACATGTTTTGGCGACCAAAGTGTGCTAATTGTAATGAAGGAAAGGTGAGGATATGGGTAATAATGTGATTAGATTCTTCTGCTTTAAGATTTGTTCCTAAACAAGATTGCTTGGGGTGTGTACCCTAAACAAGAATAAATAAGAATTCAGAAATTTGGAGGTAATATAGCATTATACCTCAAATTCTATTTCCAGATGCTGTGGGTCATCTGGACAGAGTTAGCCACTGACTACTGCCCTGTGTTTCCAGCAACCAAGTGCATATATGAAGTAGTTATTTAGGGTGGTATTGAAATTGCAAATAAAGATATGAGAGTCGTTATTGCACAAATCATGAAACTCACAAGTTATGGAACACACATTTGAGATTCATGTAGTAAAATGATCAAATGAAGAAAAATAAAATGAATCTTTAGGAAGATTGAATGAAAACAAAACAATGTGTTCATAAAATCAAGGAAACACAGGAATGCATTTAATACAGGTATGTATGCAGTGTTAGATAAAGTCTGTAAGGGTTAAACAGACATAAACATGTTAAATGGGTAATTGTCTCTAGGCTGCACTACTGTTGTCCATTGTGGCGTTATTCTAACAAGCTGGAAGCTACATCATTTTTCTGTGCGCTTTTTTTTTTTTCTGAATATGCTATGAGGAGAATCATTCTTCTGTTTTTGATTAGTGGTCTTGGGGTGAATGAAATTTTCTTGTTTTCTACTTGGTATTAGCTCACCTTACAGAGTTTACCTGACAAAACAATTTATGGGAGACAGAGTCATCTGTGGCTCACAGTTTTTGTTGTTGCTTGACTTTCTGCACTCTTGTAGAACATCATGGAGGTTGGAATATATGAGAGAGAACATCCTTCACCTCAAGGTTGATGTAAGCACAGAATAAGGAAGAGACTGGGAGCCACCTACATCCTTCAAACCACTCCCCTTATGACCTTCCTTCTAAAGTCACATCTACTGAGTCCACCTCCTAATGGTTTTGCCACTTCCTCAAATATTTTACAACAGTTTTGGATTAAGCACCCCATGAGGCTTTAGAGGACTGTAAAAGTTTGGTCTGTTTCTTGCCCCAAGTCCCAGAGAATAAGACTCAGACTCAAAATAAATTTACAAATATAATTGGCCATATACCCTTTTCTCACTAGACATAACTTTAAATAGCCCATTTATTTTAACCTATATTCTGCCATGTGGTTGGTTACCTGTGCTCAGATACCATGCATCTTTCTGCGTGAATTTTCTGTACGTGACTCTATCTCAGAGTTATTTCTGCCTCCCAGATATCCCACTTTCTGTTCTATCCTTTCCCATAGGCTCTAGGTTTTTTATAATTGACAGGTGATGCAGCCATACAATACAATATAATCTCTAAAGGGGACATTTGGTGTGCAAAGCTATAAAATTCATTCTGTTTTCTTCCTGTGAGAAACAAGGTTGGATTTTATGACATGAAATATAAAAACTATATTTTACAATAGAAAAGTTCTTGGTTTGGTTTTGTAATTGGGATCTATGATGTTACTTGTCCAAACATAGTTTTAGCAGAAGCCAGCATGTAGTAGATGGAAGGGGGTGCATAGAAGGAGAGAATGTTGAGTCATGCCAATCTTCTTGGAAAATATATTCATAGAAAGAGAAGATGAATGCCAATTGTGTGGTGCTTGCCTGTTCCCCAGCATTGGGAAGTGGAGACAGTCATATACTTATTTTAATGCTAGCCTGAACTACATGAGACCATGATTTTCCTGGTTTGTTTTTGTTTTGTTTTTAAAAGGAAGATCTAAAAGAAGGCTGTAGTTAATAGAACATAAGGGGTGTTGTTTGGAGTTGGGAGTCACTTTGGTTTCATTTCCTTTAGGTGTGTGTGTGTGTGTGTATGTGTGTGTGTGTGTGTGTGTGTGTGTGTGTGTGTGTGTATGTCTCTGTGTGCTTGTGTAAAGAGGGGAGATTGAGAGAGAATAGACATATTTGAGAATGTATGTGCACATAGAATAGCAAAATTAGAAAGAAACAGGCCATATGCAGTTTATGTGTTTTGGTGACACATGTCTGCAACTAGAGTATACAGGATGCTCAGGAAGAATTGCTGAGTTCAAAGCCAGCCTCAGCTACAACATAAAATCTTGTCCCAAGTATCAGAAACAAAAACAAGCAAGCAAGCAAGCAAGCAATAAGAATTCTCCAGCCTAAAAGCAACCTGTCTAAATAGTGTTGAATTGACTAATATTCAAGGGCCTTTCATCAACCGCAGGATGCATGTGTGTTTTTGTATGTTCTATTACAGTAAGTGTTTTAAATTCATTTATTCTAAAAATGGGGCCAGATTTGTAGTCCTCAAGGTTCATGGTGCAGTTAGCCCCACTGTAGCTAGTTTCATGAGGACAATGGGATGTCTCCATGGAAATGTGCTGAGGCTATTCCTACAATTTCCAAATTATCATTTCTATTATATATACTCTATTTTTGTATCTTAACTCATAATTGGAAGGAGACTTTCCATGAAGAAGGTTTTTAAGACCACTTCTCTATGTTTTATCATAAAGGTTTGTTTTCCCCTGTAGGGAGCCAGATTAAAGCTAGAATCTTTTCATATGGGAATTTCCTGACCTATCTTCATGAAATGAATCATACTGACCAAGGTGGAGAGAATTGTGAAAGCCACTACTTGTCTTCCTGTAGCTATAGCTAGATTCTAACTCTAGTCCTGATAGATGGCCATCTTGATGAAATCACACATCTTACACTTGATATCTAGACTTCTGAGGACTCTGTTTTAGAACTGACTCCTAGTGCTACTGAGACCCCTTAGGAGGTTAGAGTGAATTGGAAGCTGTGGAAGGTCCACAATGGAAACTGTGTAGATGGTTTGTGCTAGTATTGATTGATTGGTAGACTGATTGATTGGTTGATTGATTATTTGATTGATTTGGTCTTGGTTTTGGTTGGTGTGCCAGATCAAATCTGGAGCCTTTTGCATACTAGACAAGCACCTTCCAGTTTTACTGAATCCTGAACCTATCTTAGCTCCAGGAGAAGAGAAGCTAAAACTCAGAGTCTTTCTGGTTGGGAATTGCCACTCCCCCAGGCCAGGCTACATTCAACCCTCCATTGGGAAATTCCCTCTTATAGTTTAGTGTGAATTTTCTAGAATTCATGTAACCCATCTATGTAGGATGTTACAGCAAGCAACCTTTATATATTTGATCTAGTACTGATCCTCAGTCTCTGCAAACTTTAAAAAGCTGATGAAAAGTCAAACAAGAGGGAAGGAAGGGCTGTGGAGATTCTAGGCCATGGGATAAATGTCTCACTTGATTGTTCATACACAAGGCTCCTGCTAAAGCCCCTTGCTTTCATAGAGAAGTCTCATTAAAATTCCTACAGCTAATTCTAATCAGTATAAGCTTTGATTAAAAATGAAATGAGAAATGCCCTCGGCCTTTTGACAATGAAAACAGAAAGTTAAGTGAATTATATCTAATATAATACTTATTAGAATAATTTTGTGGTCAAAGTAATCAAAATATGGAAATGTTAAGTTTATCTGATAGTTGGTATTTCCACAAAGTATGGTTGTTGGACTAAATTCGTAATAGTTAAAGGGATAAGGGGAAAGGGCTTTCTCTCCAGCTAGTTTCCCACGTAGGCTGACGAGTTTCTGCTGGGACTTACCACCACTTCATCAGCTGTCACATGTCTTCCCCTTTCTTCTCCATGACTGAACATTTCCCAACCCTCAAAAGCAGCACACATGGCCAGCCACCGCCAGATTATCATGTACACTCTGGTACATGCTTGGGGCTGTGCTTTTTTTTCTGACTTGCTGGTAGTAATTGGCTGCACTAACGATAAATTATACATTAAATAACTAAGTTATTGACAGTTATCTAATGTAAGTTTGACAAGTGGTGTGCTGGTGCTATCCTTATAAATACCAGAGTTATAATTCTGAGGTCTAAAGGAAATCTAAAAATTAACTGAGAGCTTTCTGAAGACTATATCAGAAAACTATTTCAGTAGTTTAAGGAATCTGAGAAGCAAGTTAAAATGATCAAGAGGATCAGAAATCCCATGCAGCTTATTGTGGGCTGTCTAACTCCAGGAGCCTAAGTATTGCGACCTTAAATGAAAATTTCATTTCATAGCATCTACACCCACTTTCTCTATATGCTGACATGGATTTAGTCTCTGATATATTTATGTTTAAGGTGTTCTGTCAGGACCTTGGATATATGTGGTAAAGGAACATTTCTGTAGAAATGTACCAACAGCAAAAACAGCATTTAAGACATACTTTTATAATCTGAAATGGCGTGTTTTAAGTGTGTTGTAGATCATAATACAGTCCATGTGGAGTGTCAGAGATTATTTATTTGCTTAAATTTTAATTATTTACAATAACCATTGTAATTCTATGTGTTTTTAAAAGACCAAGCTTTCACAAAAGTATGATGTATACAAAGCCTATAGAACAATTATTGTCCAGAAAACTGTGAGATGTCTGATCTATTTGTTACCTCCTTTTGATGGGGAAACATTCTCCACCATGGCACAGAAGTTTCCAGGCTGGTCCCCTATGACACCAAGGCACAACAGCTCTGAGCTGGTCATCTATTGCATGATGGCACAACAGCTCCCCTGCTGGTACTCTGTGGAGTTTTCTCCTTCACAGTACAATGTTTCTGAATTATGATTATGGCTATATCACCAACACCCTCCCTAAACTAGAAGCTAAACTATCTTTCAGTGCAGTGACAAATCATTTTATTGTATAAGTGGTTTTCTTGAATGCATACATGTGCACCCTGTGTCTAGTATTATTCTATTCCCTGGAAATGGAATCACAGATAGTTGTGAATCACCATAAGGATACTGATGACTGAACTCAGTTCTCTAGAATACCAACTAGTGCTCTTTAATGATAAACTATATCTTCTGCTCCAACAAAGAAATTGTTAGTTGTCATCAACA
Organism: Apodemus agrarius; assembly: GCA_964023405.1. Classification (NCBI taxonomy): domain Eukaryota; kingdom Metazoa; phylum Chordata; class Mammalia; order Rodentia; family Muridae; genus Apodemus; species Apodemus agrarius. The sequence goes on from OZ030009.1 coordinate 156,947,338, forward strand.
AATTGTATGTGTGCATGTATACGTGTATTCCCATGTGTTTACAGGCTAGAAGTTGGCAAGGAATGCATTTCTTAATGGCTTTCTGCTCTTTTTTGAGATAAGGTCTTTAATTGTATTTGGATCTAATCAACTCTGCTAGATTGGCTGACCAGTAAGTCCCAGGGATCCTCTTGACTCAGTTCTCCCATACTGCTATTACAGGTGTGTAAACGCTATGCCTAGATTTTTACATAAGTGCCAGAGTTCTGAGCTCAGGTCTTTATACTTTCATAGCAAACATTTAATCAGTGGAGCTATCTTCCTGTCCTTACCAATGACTATTATAAAAGAGAATGCCATGGACTATTGCTATGAGGAATGCATTTTCAGATACATTGCATGTTAAGTTTCATCTACAAGAAGAATGGAGTCAGTTATGGAGATGAAGAAGTGGGTGGTATTCTCCTGTGTGTTATTGATTTCCTAGGCTGGTGGAGCAGCATGCAGACCTTCTGCAGGTTCTGCTGTGTCTGCGGAGGAGAAACTGAACCCTCTGTGGCTCTTGGTCAGGTTTCTTTTCTTAGTTTTTTTTCTCATTTTGCTGTCTGTTCCAGCTGCTTCCTGTTTGCTCTCAGGTTCTACTGAACTTAAGCTTCAAATCCTATTCTGACAGTCTTGTATTTCCCTGCACTTTAAACTTTCAGACATTTTCTTGTCTCCTGATCCTTCTTCATCTGACTTGATATTAGCTCATTTCTTCTATATGCCCAAAACATGAGTTGAGTGCCCACTCCTGGAGTTTCTTCCCAGCCCTAAGATGGTGTATTATCATAGCTTATAAAAAACAATGGATCATAAAGGGTGAGATTGAATGTTAAAGGAAATGGTCCTGTAGAAATACAAACATGTTGGTGTGAGTTAGTAGAAAAGACTTACACTTAGTGTGAAGCAAACATGTTTCAGCAAGGAGCCCTGGTATTTAAGAAAGGACTCTCTCCAAGAAATTAATGGGAAGAACACAAAAAGTAGAAAAAAGCCCACAACATTTTGAGTTGGAATGAAGGAAGGAAGGAAGGAAGGAAGGAAGGAAGGAAGGAAGAAATGAAGGAAGAAAGGAAAGAAGAAATGAAGGAAGAAAGGAAGGAAGGGAAGGAAGAAAATCAAAAGTAATAATAGTGTTGGGATGGAATGGTTGAAGTGGACAAGCATCTCTGTGATTGTCTTTCAAGTAGGCTCTGACTCTGAGGACCTCAGGAAACACCTGCATGCTTTCTTTCTCTCCTTCAGTGTGCAATGCCAGCAGGTCCTGGCAGTCTTTGTTGACTCTATTTCCTAACACACTTTCATAAGTAGAATGGACATATCTTTTTTTTAAAGAACCAATGAAAATTCACAACATTGAATAAGTATTACACTAGATCTAAGTCTAGAATTTTTGTTAATTATAGCATGAAGTTATCAAGGATTGCTTCTAAAACTATCTTGTAAATCTCTTTTGAATCCCAGGTATTGCAATTTCAGATGAACTCGATAAGGTAAGCTGAGCTCTGTATCTAGTAATCAAATGCAAGACTTAAGTTTGAATCCACCTCTCAATTATTTTTTCTGAAACATACAAAATGTTCCAAGATAGTTTATTTGGTGTTAATATTTTAAGACTTTGATAATCCTTAATGAAAAATATATAGCATATACTCTTTGAGTCAAGGCCTATAAATTTGCTTAGACTAAATATAATCACCAAATAATTACATACAAATGAAAAAGTAGTGCTACATTGTCTATTATCTGGAGTTGGGCATATCTAGTGATGATTATGATGAGGAAAATAACTTTTATGATGATGATGGCAATGTTGATGGTGGTCATGGTGGTAACCATAGTGATGATGATGTTGATAATGGCAATCACATTGATGGTGGCAACTCTAGTGGTGATGGTAATGATGCTAAACATGATAGTAATGATACGGAAGGAACTTGACATTTTCTACCCCTGCTCTTCCTCAATACTGATTGTGGTTTGTTTGGTTTAGCTTTCCAAACTGCCAAGAGAATGTGATGATGGTCTGAAACTCGGTGACAGTTGCCTGCAGGGGTGACGGGAGCAGTGTGAATAGGGATACATAGGTCGGATATATATTCCCACAGTAATGCCTGTGGCACTCACTGCTCCTGGGGGCTGTGCAGTCACAGAAGTCAGGCAGTGGCTCCTGAGTTGTGACAATTGGCTTCTGCTCAAACTGCAGTGACTGGGAAAACCAAGGAAAGGCAAATGTTCAGGTGGGGCTGCTATCAGCGCTCTCTTGAGCATATTCATCTTGAGCTGCCTATTAGACATGTTTGTACAGTTGGTGCTCCCAGAGCGTATCTGACTCAAACAACACACTTGTGAGCTACCTGGATCTAAGTTTTCAATGTCTTTTCATCCAGGACCCTTTATTACACCAGTATTACAGAGGTCACTAAAGACATTTATTTCACGCACATTCTATCTGGCAATATTTGCCATGTGAGAAATTAAAACAGATTAAAATTTTATGTGTTTATTATTTTAAATGGTATTAAGTTGTTACATTGGAAAAAATCAGTGAAAAATACTTTATTTTCCAAAACAGAATATTACTGAAGAAGAGGTCTTTGCATCTTATAAACCTCTTTTGTGTTGAAAACAGCTGAAAGCTGCTGAGTTCTTCTATCTGTGTCTTCATTTAATATATTGCAATTTTCATCTATGGATGGAAGAAATCTGGCATCAGAAATGTAGTTAGACAGGGACGACATGGAGAGAGCCATCAATGATAAAATATAGCGCAGATTGAGACTCTATACATCATGACATTTAAAAATAGCAAAGAACAGCACAAATGGTGCTGTTCATACCAAATAGTAATATAACTTTGATATTTTAAAAATGTCTGAGTCACTAAAAATCCCCCAAAGCCTGTATATATTCTTTGGCAAGGTTTCCTTCAGTAACCATCACTGTGTTGTAACAGTAGTTGAATAGTTATGTGTGGTAACTGCGAGACCAGGTCTTGATTGTATAGTGAGGGAGTAAGACTGTGAAGTGGAGTGAGAGGTATGCTCTCCCCCAGCTTTGCCCAGCATTTCTAGTCCCACACTCAGCATCCTGTCCCCCCATTCCTTGCTTTCCTGGGTCATGAAAAATGCTCACAATTTGCAAACACTTAAGAGTCTCATCTCTTACTGCTTTGATCTACCTTCACTTTAAATACAAAGGGACTGTGGTTTGTTCTTCCAGATTCCTGCCTTTTTCCCCCTATGCTGCTCTACTACCTGGCCACCTGACCTGTAACTAAGAATCCAGGCACTTTCACTGCCTTTGCCCTACCTCCTGTCCTCCTGTGCTATGAGTCGTGGTGGCATTATTGTGCTTAACTGCTGAGCTCAAGGACCTTACCCAGTTTTTTGGTTTGTTTGTTTGCTTGCTTGCTTGTTTTTAATCTCTTTTAAGTTAATTTATCAATTCACTTTGCAAATCATTATCAGTCCACCCTGCTCTTAGTATCCCTGGAGCAGGTACCCCTTCCCTTCTCCTCTGAGAAGGGAGAGCCTTCCCCTCTGGGTATAACAAACACTCTCCTCCACCCTCTAACCACCTGTGCTGACCCCCAAGCTCTCTCACTGAAGCCAGGCATGGCAGCCCAGTTAGGGGAACTGGATCCACAGACGGGTAACTAATTCAGGCTCAGCCCTGCTCTGCTTGTCTCTTTTCACTGAAATGGATTTGGATCTCAGAGGGTGACTTAGATCTGTCTTGATTTTCTTCCCAATACTGGGCCCCAGGCAGGGAGGCAGGGGAGGCTAGTCCACAAATCTACATGATTTCAGTCACTTAACCTAAGTTTCTGAAAACTTCATGAACATTTACTGTGTTTAATTCAATTGAGGAAAATACCAACTGTCATAAATAACTTCTCTTTTTGAAAAGATGTTTATGTCTTTGAAAAGATGTTATGCACAAAATCTTGATGCCTTTCATCTTGATGCCATTCATATCTAATATTCAAGGGTGGGAGAGGATCCCAGGCTCTCAACAAGACCAGTCACAGAAGCTTCGCTGAGTAGAGAGCCTGTCCAACAGCACCCCCGTGTGGCCATTAAAACTCACAATTCTGAATTTTCTTGACCCCCCAAAAAACCCCAAGTTCAGACACCTGTAAATACAAGACATTTTATTTTTATTTTATCATTTTATTTATTTTGTAGTAGTTCTTTTTAGGGGAAAGGATTTCTAATGTAATTATAATGTTTCTACCTTTACTGTGATTCCTTGAATTCCTCTGATGTAGCCCTCTCCACTCTTTTTCAAATTCATGCCTTCTTTTCCCCCATAAATTGTTATCACATGCATATACGTACATATACATACACACACATAATATATGTGTACATATACTAGAAATCCTTTCCCCTAAAAAAGAACTACTATAAAATTCTGAGAAACCGTTCCTGTTCAGGTATGCCTTCTGGGATCTGAATACATATCTTACTGTCTGTCACCTATCTATCTATCTATCTATCTATCTATCCCGATACTGGGCCTCACAAAGCCCAGGGTAACTTTGAGCTCACTGTGTTAAGCTGAGTTTAACCTTGGCCTCTGATCCACTCATATCCACAGTCCTAGCCCAGAAATACAGATGTGTATCACTAAACCTGGTTAGTGTGTGCTAGGGTCATGGAGTCAAGCACTCTTAACACTTAGCTATGGCCCTTCTAGTTTCTCTTTCTTTTCTTGTCTCCCTCACATTCTATAGTTTTCAGTTGAAAAAAAAAAAAAAAGCTCTCAGATCAACTTCTTCCTCAGTCTCTGATCCTAGGACGCTCTACCTAAGAGGAGCCAGCAGAGGAAACTCAATTAGGCAGAATTTGGCTGGAAGCTTTTCTGGGAACTTCTGCGGCCTGCCAAATTAATTTTCTTCTTTGCTATTCAGATGTTCCATTGTACTCTGCAAGGCCTAGAAGAGTAAGGTGGGGGGGGGCAAAAGAACAATGCCTCTAGGTGGTTCCTGGCTATCCATTGAGCATTCCTAAGTCATCCTTGAATATGTCTGAGAGAACACAATGACTTCATGTAAATGAGCCTTCTGATCCGACACCGTGGATATCTGTGATTTTTTTCTTCAGAAAAGAGGAAATCAGGCAAATCAATCAGCATTGGACTAACTCTTGGAGTCTTTCATTTCAGAAATATGTATCACATCCTGCCTCCTGCCAGGAATTATTTATAGATGCCGGTTCATTGTCTCTCATTTAGATGGCAACTATTTTACAAATGACATGAATTTCCCTTTGAAGACAATTTTATATGCACAGCTAAATATCAAAAATGTGAAATATTAAAATATGTATGAAAAATTATTTCAAAGAGAATAGAACATGAGGAAGACACGGACCTCCCATACAGTGTGGCACCAAGTGACAGACCTCCCACAGCGTGGCTCCAACTGTCTGTGCTTTCCATCTACACAAGGAAACTGTGGGTCTCACTGTTACCACCGACCACAAGATCAAAGCAAAACATCATGTTGGAGATCCATCATGCTTCCCACCCAGACCTAAGAGGATCATCCCTCATTTACCCTTTGAAGTATCATGAATTCAATAATATTCTCCAAAATGATCTTCAACACTGTATAATGAAGAATGTAGTTGTGGGGTGAGAGGGCTGTTTGTAAAACTTAAAAACTTAAAAAACTTCACACCCTGATCAAGGGAGACCTCCAAAATATGTTAAGAGTCCCCAAGCCCAATAACACAAAGCTTTCAACTGGGTTAAAATCAGTCAAGTGATGTGAGTAGATGCAGAATGCCACTGTCCATTGGAAGATCTCAAAGCAAAGCGGCAGTGTGCCACCACCATCCAAAGTACCAGCATAGTTACTACAGCAGACAGAAAGCGGCAAGTGTTGAGTGCTGGTGGAGATGTGGAGAATGTGGGACTCTGTATATCAGAGTTGGTGGGAATGGGAAGGCAAGAACTATGGAAGACGGTATGCAGCTCTTTAAGTAACAAAGTATAATTACCATATGCCAGAGTTTGGGTGGGAATATAAAATGAGACAGCCACTATGGAAAACAATTTGGCAGTTCTTCAAGTAATTAAAAACAAGCTCACCATATGTTGAGTTTTCAATGTTTGTGTCCTTTTAAAATTGACATTGAACGTTAACGTGCCAAGCATTAAACTTCATAATATGGCATGGCAATGCTGTTTCATTGACTGTGTCATGAGACACCACTCCATGGCACTAGCTCCCCAGGGAAGGGCTTTGATGACCCTGTGTGAGGACATGGTACTCATTTTTATCCAATGACACTGCATCAAAACTCCCCATCATGTAATAGAATATACCATTAGCAGGGATTCTGGGCACCTTAATCTTAGATTCCAGTGAGAGGTGCTCCTATACCTGTGTTCACAGTGACATTGTTTACCAGAACATGAGAGCAACCCAAGTGGTCATCATGGGTAAATAGATACATAATGTGGAATATTATTCAGCCATCAAAAGGATGGTATTTTGTGACGTGCACAGCATGAATGAACTTGTAGGCCCTTGTTCTCAGTGAAGTACTCTAGTCACAGAAGGCAATATTACATGGATTCCCCTGTGAGGTATTTAGTATTTAACAATCACATTTATTGATGTAGAAGCTCAAGGGCAGTTGTCCAGACTAGGTTCTGAGAAGGGAGCTGTTGAATGAGTATAGGCATTGCCTTACTGTGAAAATTTCTCTTCATAAACTTAGTTTGCATGGCAATTGGCAGCACCTGACGAATGTATTCAACAGGACTGAATGGTGCTGCAAACATGGCCAAGATATTAGCTTTAGGTTCCATGCTATTATTACGAGTTTAAAAACTGGTCGTTCCATGTGTAAGAACATTATTTTCATAGTAGTTCTTAAAAAAATGTGCACAGACCCAGATGTGCCATGAAACATGAGCAATTTTCAGTCGGCATAACTTCACTGGAGTTATTAACAGCACAGCATAGAATGTGCCTTCCAATGTTCTCAAGAAAAATGGACTTTACAGCAACTGCACAGTTTTCAGACAAGCCATCAGAACTACTGCAGTCTTGTCTGTGCTGGTCTTGAATCCTTCCTCAATGAATATTTAAATAGATGCATAATCATGTTGATGAGCATAATAAATAGTAATCTCCTATTTAGTGCCTGCTATATGTTAGATGTTGGTTAAGCACTTCATATACATTATGCCATTTCACCTGCCTCATTTGGTATGTATCAGAGGATGGTCTAAATTACCTGCTTGCATTATCCCATTTAACATTCTCTAATTAACTGTTAATGGATGTGCGGTCTATGTTTGGTAGTAAAGAAACTGACATACAGAGAGATTAATGAATTTACTAGAGGTTGCATACCTAATGGGTAGGGCATAGAGCAGGGGTGGGACACAGATCAGAGGTGGGACACAGAGCAGGGGCAGGACACAGAACAGGGGTGGAACACAGAGCAGGGGTGGGACACAGAGCAGGGGAGGGACACAGAGCAGGGGCAGGACACAGAACAGGGGTGGAACACAGAGCAGGGGTGGGACACAGAGCAGGGGAGGGACACAGAGCAGAGGTGGGACACAGAGGGGGGGACACAGAACAGGGGTGGGACACAGAGCAGGGGTGGGACACAGAGCAGGGGTGGGACACAGTAGGGGAGAGACACAGAACAGGTGTGGGACACAGAGCAGGGGTGGGACACAGAGCAGGGGTGGGACACAGAGCAGGGGTGGGACACAGAGGAAGGGTGGGACACAGAGGAGGGGAGGGACACAGAGCAGGGGTAGGACACAGAGCAGGGGTAGGACACAGAGCAGGGATGGGACACAGAGCAGGGGTGGGGCACAGAGCAGGGGTGGGGCACAGAGCAGGGTTGGGACACAGAGCAGGGGTCAGACACAGAGCAGGGGTGGGACACAGAGCAAGGGAGAGGCACAGAGCAGGGGTGGGACACAGAGCAGGGGTAGGACACAGAGCAGGGATGGGACACAGAGCAGGGGTGGGGCACAGAGCAGGGGTGGGGCACAGAGCAGGGTTGGGACACAGAGCAGGGGTCGGACACAGAGCAGGGGTGGGACACAGAGCAGGGGAGAGGCACAGAACAGGGGTGGGTCACAGAGCAGGGGAGAGGCACAGAGCAGGAGTGGGACACAGTGCAGGGGTGGGACACAGAGCAGGAATGGGACACAGAGCAGGGGTGAGGCACCGAGCAGGGGTGGGACACAGAGCAGGGGTGGGACACAGTGCAGGGGTGGGACACAGAGCAGGGGTGAGGCACCGATCAGGGGTGGGACACTAAGAATGGGTGGGGTAGGGAGTGGGGCATGTTTCCTCTAGAGCCTGCAGTCCTAACAGCTATGTCATGTCAAGTTTGTGAGGTTGAACTCTTACCAGTGGAAGAGATACAAGTTTGGGATATCTTAGAATTTTATCTCCTTTGGTTCCACATCAGGAACGGAAACTAGAACTAAAACCTGGAGGCCATTTCTCTTCAAGACTCCATGCTGGCAGCCTCTGCAGTGGGTTCAGCACTGTCTGGGGGCAGAGGAAGCACTCCGAACACGTGTGCTCCTACTGCTTAGCTTTGCAGACTCAGACTAACTGAGCTTTTGGTAAATAATCGCTGGAGAAGTAGCCATCTATGGCTTATTAAACACTTATTTACCATAACGTCTACATTTTATATTTTGTAACTTTTCACCATCAAGGCCTTTTATTTCAGTTGTTTTATGATAGTCATGATTCTCATTGGTTCTTATGGTGTAGGAACTGAGAGAGAGTTATGATGATGTCCTAATTAGGTTTCTATTGCTGTGGAAAATGACCAAAAGAAACTGATATTTTGAGGTAGCAGCCCATCAGCCTTGAGGAGGAACTGATTCAGAAGCCGTTGAGAACACCGCCTACTGACTCGCCCCTCTCCAGCAGCCTCCTCTCTATCCAACTCACAGCTGCCTACACGGGGAAGGTGCTGCGCATGGTGAGGAGAGCATGATTGTCAATCACAAAAACAGTGTTCCAGAGATGTACCCACAGGCCAGTCTTATGGTACATTTTGTCAATTGAGGTCCCTTCTTCCCAGATGGCCTTTCTTACATCAAGTTAATAAAAACAAAGTAACCAGCACAGATGATGTCCCACAAATAATTTCTTAAGAGGGGAAATTAGATATGTGTACATTCTGTCAGTGAAGGGGCTAGAGAGATAACTCAGTGGGAAAAAGCATCATTGTCTTTCCACATGACCGGAGTTCAGTTGCCAGGATTCATGGCAGGATCCCAACAGTCTCCACAGGCACCTATGCTCACATGTTCACACCCCCATCACATATACTCATAAATAAAAGTACTAAATAATCATTAACATGTATATAGTGAGATAAGCACTGTGCTAAATCTAAAGCAGAGCTTCTCCTACCAGTAACAGCCCCTTCTTGGCTCTGGTGACATCCATCATACACACAGTTAAGAATGCGTCAGTTTGAAAACATTTACAAACATGAAATATATATATATGAAAATTCAGACTTGAATACCATTCAACTCCAAGTAATATTTTTACTTTATTATCCTCCCATCTTAAAAAGCTAGTACTTTCTAAGGGAACTGTTTAAAATTATTTCAGACTGACTAAAGAGGTTACAGGAATCTAACACTGTCACTGACGGAAAGCACCATGGACCACCGATGCCGCTCCACAAAGTATGCACTGTAAAAGGGAGATCGTCTTAGACGTCTCTCACCACATGACCTATTCCCAGGAAGGCAGATTTAGAGTTTTGTGGCTTATTTTTGTTACTCCTTGGAGAAAGTGTTCTCAATGTTCTGCATCATTGTGATATATTTTAATTGTTATGATACAGAGCTGGAGAGATGGCTCAGCAATTGAGGGTATGGGTTGCTCTTGCAGAAGAGCCTGCTTTAGTACTCAGCACTTACATGGTAGGTCATAGCTGCCTGAAACTCCAGTTTCAGTGAGTCTAATGCCATCTTCTGGCCTTTGCAGACTTCAGGCACACACATGGCATACATATATACATGCAGGCACTCACACACACATACACATAAGAAAATCTTTAATAAATAATTTGCTATTGATCCTATGTTCTAATTCCCTCGCAGGTTCCAGGATCTCTTGTCAACTCATGGTTACACACTTAAGCATCATGTAATATTTGAGGCAGTAGAGGACAAAAATCTATAGAACTGTTTTATGTGCTACGGTGATATATATTTGATTTTTAATTAATAGCTTGTTAATGATAGGGGAAATAATCATGTATAGTTTATTATATGTTTGTTATTATGATTCTTCTCCATTTTATCTTTAAAAATCTATATTTCAAAGATGAGCAAACCATTTTCCAGAAAGGACATTTTATATTTAAATCACAAAGCTTAATACCTGTGAGTACTGTCAAAATGCTGGTTGGATGAGGCTTTGGCAAACAGACACATGGACACATTGCTGGTAAGAGTATAAAACTGTACAAACTATGATGAACTTTTTCTATTGCTGTGACAGAACATGCAGCAACTTGTAAGAGAAAGCATTTATTGGATTTATGCTTTCAGAGGGTTAGAGTCCATGATAAAGGAGCAAACCAAGGCTCACATCTTAATTGAAATCAGGAAGGAGAGAGGGGGAGGGGAATGGTACAAGTATTTGAGCATAAAACTCTGCCTCCAGTGACATGCCTCCTAATCTTTCCCAAACAGTTCCACCAACTAGGGACCAAGTATTCAAACATATGAGTCTATGGGGACTGTTCTCATTCAAATCACCAGTCTAATTAAAGGGCATACTGACAAAATATGAAGAGACTTATACATGTGGTTATATACTGACATATTACTTTAGTAAAGGAAGAATTAAAACAGTCAAGAATACATTAAAATAATATTGAATATATTTCAAATATTGATTTAACACAGGATTATATGACTATAAGAATGAAAGAATATAAATTATGAAGTGGATCCTGGCTATTTGGTTAGATAAAAAATGTCAAGGTGATGAAGTGTGCTTATAGCATACTATTACTCATTGAGTAAGTATAATGAAAACCTACATACAAATTCACTTGTCTTCACATCAAAACACTGCTACAAGTTTTGTCATACACTAAGATATGTACACACACTCCCTTGACACTATCTTGTGTTACATGTGGAATAAGGAAAAGTCTGGAGTGCTTGAAGGAGAAGAGAGCAGGGATGCAGTTGATCTGTCAGGATTTCTAATACTTTATATTTAGTAAGTGTTCTGTATAATTTTAAAACAAATTTACTATCTTGTATTTTAATTGTATATTCTTATATTCTAAGGCAAGTGAACACAAATGGATTGCAGGTTGTGGTGTAAATAGTCAGAAACTTATTACAGCATGGATTTAGAGCCAGCAATCATAATTTCCCACAAGGCACATGTTCTAAGGACAGACAACATACCTGTGCAGCTTTAGGTTTTCAGTGATTATGCTGCTCAGGACAGTATTCATTGTGTGTGTTAAGAACTTGAATTTGGGTAATGAATAAAGAAAATGTACATGTACACATACATTTCCATACAATGTATATAATCCTGAATTCAAATAGAATATATAATGAGGTAAATATTGGACATAATTAGAAAACCAGTTAGCAGACTTTTACTGATTGATTCATGTCAGCCTCAGCAAAGATAGTCAAAGTAATGAATCACACTTTCATAATTTCAGAAAACCAATATGGTTCCCTAACTGTCAGTCTCACAAGATATTTAGTCATGAGAGAAAAGGCCTTAATTCACTTTGGAAAAAACTAGAAGATACTGCCTCAATGTAATGATGGCCATCAGGACACCTGTAATGGGAAGCAGTTATTGTTAGTCCCAAGGGTGAATGAGTTAAACTTGAACACACGGAAACATCTGAAATACACTAGCTGGAATGTTCTCTAAAAATTATAAATTACAGCCAGGCAGTGATGGCGCATACCTTTAATCCCAGCACTTGGGAGGCAGTGGCAGGCAGATTTCTGAGTTTGAGGACAGCCTGGTCTACAGAGTGAGTTCCAGCACAGCCAGGGCTATACAGAAAAACCCTGTCTCAAAAAAACAAAAAAAAAATTATAAATTACATGTCTTATAAAACAAAAATGTGGAGGTTCTAGACATCAAGAGACACAGAAACCTGTTCAAACCAACGGAAATTTAAAGCTACAATCAAATTCCACATATGACTTGGAATTTCATTTTGTCAGGAGCAATATTATTCAGATAATTTAGGCAAGTAGGGAGAATTAAAGTTGGTAATTAGCAATTGTTAACTATTGATTTTAAATGTCATACTGCAGCCTTGTGATAAAAAGGTTCTATACTTTAAAGCACTGAGAGAATAAAAGCATCATACCAGAAGTGATTCTGGGGATATTTTGTAACATAAAATGCATATATTTTATATCCATAAATATCCAAAAAACAAAGCAAAATGACAAGCAAAATGGCAACTGAGAGTCAACCAACACTGTTGTCAAATAAAGTAGCCCTTGGCCATGCTTGATAAAGGGTAGAAAGGGATTCTGGGATTCTTCCTTATGTTTTCTTCTCCCAGGAAGTCTGTGTCCTGTGATTGTGAAGACTGTTTTTTGTTTGTTTGTTTGTTTTTTGTTTTTGTTTTTTGTTTTTGTTTTTTTCAGGTTTTTTTGTTTTGTCTTTTTGAGGCAGGGGTTACTATGTAGCACTGGCAGGCCCAGAACACCCTACATAGACTAGGATAGCTTCAAGTTTAGAGGTCTGCTTGCTCTCCCCCACCCACCACCCACCCTGTGATGGGATTAAACCCATGCACCACCTTGGGTGACAAGGAAAATATTTCAATAGCTTATTTGTTCTCTTTATTAACTATTACAGCCCAATAACGATTAGTACCTCCAGTGCTGATTTTTTCACATTAGTACCTCCAGTCTTTGAATATTTCACATTACCAGTAAGCAAAGTACATTGGCATAATGGCTGATTCCAGGTCTAGGGCAGCAGATGCCCCAAAAGAAACTTGTCTTGGTATGGCAAACTACTAAACACTTCCAGGATTGTCTCAGGAGCAAACTCAATTTTTCTCCTCCTGGGGAAAGTTGAGAAAGCCAAGAAACTGGGACAGAAGTAAGACTAAGAGCTATGATTCTGTGAATAGTGCATCAGACATTACAACACTGAGATTTTCATCGACACTTCCTTAATCATCCTTACGGATGTCAGGATCCACAATTATTATTCTTAAAACCTGTTTGGGCAAAGAGAAAGAATTAAATTCTAAATTGTCCCTCAGGGTAATCCAGAATTATGTCATAGTTTCTATTTATGGAATTATTCCAATAAATAAATGTACATGGAAGTCACTGGTCACGATTTTGCTGTTTATGCTGATGAATTGATGGACGTCAGCAAAGTTCTTAGTGCCTTGCTGATGAGCAGGCCTTTGGAGATCATGTGCCTTGCTATGACATCAGACCCATTTTCTCTCTTCATTTTTTTTTTCTTTTTGTTTTTGTTTTTGCCACACTTTTACTTATTTGTTTCTTTGTTTTTGAGAAAGGATCCCTCTATGTAGCTCTGGGTATCCTGGTACTTGCTATGTAGACCAGGCTGGCCCCACAGAGATCTCCTGCCTCTGTCTCCTGAGTTCTAGGTTAAAGGCAAATTCCATCCTGTGGGTTAATGGGGTGATGTCCTGCGTCCTGCCCAGAACTCACAATGCTGGACAAAGTACAAGTAGTTGGACTGTGTGCATCCCCATGGAACTGCCAGGTGGACTTTGGACTTTAATGACCGAGGGACCCTGCTCTGAGGGTGGGAAAGAGCAGTCCTTGGGGGCTCTCAGTCTTGGACACCACAGACTCTGCTGGATGTCGCAGAAGAGCTGAGAACCAGGGCTGGGCTCTGGCCTGGGGCCAAAGGGAAATGGGCAGGGGAGAGCTCTGTCTGGGTCTAGTGGGGACGAGATAGTCCTTGGCTAGATAGGGCAACTTGCTCAGCGGGCAGCTGGGGTTGGTGGTGGCCGTGGCTGGGAACACTGGGAGGCCTCCCAGCAGGAGAATATATGAGTGGCTCTTTAGGGGAAGACCTGCCCCATAGTTCCAGCAATCTGGAACTCCAGATGAGAAGAAGCGGTGGGTGGGGCCTACCTGGCTGTTGCCAGGTAACCATGGGGAGGCACACACCTGGCTGTTGCCAAGTGACTGTGGGGGAGTCCAGACAGAATACCAGGCATTTGAGGCGTGGCCCTATGTGACTGACGACCTCAGGGTTATGAAGTTGAGGGCCTCCTGCCAGAAACCTAGTGTCTAGGAGCATGGCCAATGCGTTTGCCCCTTATAGAATTAATCTATGGGGTCTCTGGAAGTTAAGCCTTACTCAACCAAAACACATATTGCCTTTCACTTAAGCCTTGTTTAACCAGAGTACAGACTACCTTTCACAGTCCCACACCATCCTGCCAGACTTGTGAACACCTTCCTTTCTTTTCTTCCTTCCTTCTTTCCTTCCTTCCTTCCTTCCTTCCTTCCTTCCTTCCTTCCTTTCTCTTTCTTTCTTTCTTTACTTCTTTTCTTTTTTCCTCTCTTCTCTTCCTCTCTTTTCCTTCCTTCCTTCCTTCCTTCCTTCCTTCCTTCCTTCCTTCCTTCCTTCCTTCCTTTCTCTTTCTTTCTTTCTTTACTTCTTTTCTTTTTTCCTCTCTTCTCTTCCTCTCTTTTCCTTCCTTCCTTCCTTCCTTCCTTCCTTCCTTCCTTCCTCCCTTCCTTCCTTCCTTCCTCCCTCTCGCTCTCTTTCTTTTTCTTTCTTGTTTAATATTTTTTTACAGTCCAGAATGTATCCCCTTCCCAGTCCATCATCCAACTGTTCCACATCCCACACCTCACTACCCCTCCCCCCCCACCGTACCTCCCTCTCCAAGAGGATGTTCCCACCCTCACCCCCACCCCACCAGACCTCCCCACAACCTGCAGCCCTAAGTCTCTTGAGGGTTAGGTGCATCTTCTCTGACTGAGTCTAGACTCCTCTGTTGTATGTGTGTTGGGGCCTTCATATTAGCTGCTGTGTGCTGCCTCGTTTGTGGCTCAGAGATCCTGGAGATCAGGTCAGTGGAGACTGCTGGTCTTCCTATAGGTTTGCCCTGCTCCTGAACTTCTTCCAGATTTTTCCTAGTTCAACCACAGGGGTCACCAGTTTCTGTCCATTGGTTGGGTGTAAATATCTGACTCTTCCAGCTGCTTTTTGGGCCTCTTGGAAGGGAGTCATGCTAGGTTTCTGTCTGTAAGCACGCCATAGCATCAGTAATATAGTCAGGCCTTGGGGCCTCCCCTTAAGCTGGATGTCAGTCTGGGCCTGTAACTACATTTATAACAATAGGTTTCCTATTTATCAAAAAAATATAAATGGTGTTTTACTCCAAGCATTTTTTAAAATTTTATCTTTCAAAAACTATGGTACTGTAGCCATGGGTATTTGCATTTCCTTTCCAGTATAAACACTGGTCTCCCTTTGGGACAGAATTGGAAAAGGAACCTTTGGTCCTGTGCCTTTTGTGTGTGTTCATCATCACACGGTAGCGATTTTACCACAAAGTGTTTGTGTCAGTCTATACCCCACCAACATTTCAGTATAATACCTTTTTGTCCTGTACTTTTTGTTGTCCACATTAAAATGGAGACAATTTTTTTAAAAAAATCAAAGCAAAACTCATGGACTTAACTGATAGTCTTAGCATGTTTAACGAGGTCCAGTGGCAGCTAGCAATTTTGGCCAATTTTTTACACAGTCTTTTTTTTTTCTGTGAGTTTATTATGCATTCTAGATGCAGGCTTCTGTCTTCTTACATGTGTTTAAGTATGTTCTTTCATTTTGAGTTTTGCCATCACATTTTAAATTGAACTTATTAAACAGAAAATTGTCATTTTTCTGTAACACTGTTGTTTTGTTAGAAAATCCATTCTTACAAGTATTCATTAAAGTAGTTGTAAAATTTCAACAAGCTTCTTTTCTAAGTCACAAGTAGAAGCATTTGTTTCACCCAAATTTTTATTGTTCAATATAGCAAAAGTTGGGACATGTTTTTCCCCATATGGAGAAAAGCTTTCTTAGAGCCGTGTACTGAACAGTGTACCCTCTGCTTGCTTCCCTTGGCCTGTCTGCCAACTTTCTGTTCCTTTGGTAGGTTTGGCTCAGCATGTGCCTTACTTAGGTGTGTGTATAAGAACTGGCAGAATCACATTTCTGAGTCACTCTGTGAACATTCTCTTCATCAATTTAGCTGCCATCTGATCTGTTTATAAGCAAGCTATAGATTAACTTACATTTGTCTCGGAAATTTCATGATTTTCCATATAAAATAAATATATGTAAATGATGACAGTTTTATTTCTTTGTTTCCATTACATGAGAAGATTGGTATGAGATAGCCTTATTAACATTTCCATCAAAGAAAAGGAATGGGGTGTGTGTGGAATCATGCTTAGTGGCACACTGGGATGTGGGTTCCTTAACTGTGCCAGGTTGTAGGGATGGCATTCACTGGCAGTCCTGATCTATAGCTCACAGTTTTTGGTATCAACCTGTAGGAGTTTCTTCTTTGACTAAGCCATCTCAGTCAGTCAATGGCTTCTCCAGGGTAGGAGCGAGGATTGAAGAGAAAAAAAGATAATTAGATAACACTCTAACAGGACCTCAGCCAGTTCTAAAACTGAAGGTGAGTTTAAATTTTTCCAGTCCAGTGTTATATCATTTTGTGTACATACAAAGAATATAGTCAGTCCTTAAGGCATAAACAAAGTAGTCAAGGAACAAATAAAATCATAAACAAAGTAGTCAAGGAACAAATAAAATCATAAACAAAGTAGTCAAGGAACAGACTAAGCATAAACAAAGTAGTCAAGGAACAAACAATAACATAAACAAAGTAGTCAAGGAATAAGCAGGGTAAAAATCAAGTCAATAAACAATGCCCTGTGGGCACTATGTTTAGGGGTTTATTAGGATGATCCAGGTACAATGAATACAATACATACCTCGGCTGTATTTGCCTTGAGCCTATTTCATTGTGCCAGCCTGATATCAAATTGCTGCCAAGTTCCTAAAAGTGGCCCTAGAAACTCTCCACATCTCTCCCTTTTTTATTTCATAAACAACACAGTGCCTGTCTTAGGCCATTCTCACAAGAATTCATCCCTTACCCATCATGCAATATGCATTATCAAAACACTGCACTTCTGTCTTAGATAGGTAAGGCACTGTGCAGAATCTTACCAGTCACTGGGTGCCAGCCTTTTAAATTAATAATTGTGTTTGGGGATCATTTTTTAGCATCAAGCCATGTATTTTGGCTGTCAGCATGTTGATGTTGTGAAGGCAAGTTTTATCACAATGGGCAAGAATAAAAGTATTCCAAGGACAAGAAAGGCTAACATGATCAAGCTCTATAAACCATTCTTAAAGCTTGACTGAAATGAAAACACTGACCACAAGCCATGACTAATTTTATCAACAGTATCTTCAGCATCAAAGCTCAGTGGAACAGCTTTCCATAAATTTATAATTTCATCATGCAAAGTTAAAAGATCTAGAGAGATGTTAGAATTATGCCAGATAACCTGTAGGTGTCTTTGAACTTTCTTTGAATTATAGTGACTGTCATTGTAAATTTTAGAAGTGATACAAATCCATTGCTATTTAGCATGACATTTAAGATGGCTTCTTACTCTTAAGCTCTAAACTTCCTTTCCAATAATTTTAACACTATCATAAAAAGCATCAAACTATTGTTTCAAATAACTATCTAAATGCTCTTGAATACTCAGCACATTAGTAACATTTTTTTGCTAAATGACTGACAAAAGTAACTGTCTTAACTTCTTGTGTCAAAGCAATTGCATAAACAGTGGTGATAGCTATTAATGTAATCAAAGCTGCTATACCAGCAACAATCAAGCCCACTACCCTCTTGCTTCTGCTTAAAGCCTAGCTTACTTCGTCCAATATCTGCAAGCTCTTTTCAGAATACCAAGATTCTGTAATACTCACAGGCAACAAAATAAAGCTGTTTGAAAAACCACCACAACAGACATAGCAGATTTCAATACGCTAACACAATTAGAAAGTATACAATCAACACAACTTTCATCAAATACTGTAGAAGAAATAAAAGTGATTTTAATTTAACCAATTAATATAATATTAGGAGCCTTAACACAAGCACTAACATTTTTTCAAACTCCTACCAATTTTATCTACTGCCAATGTAACTTCATAGAGAGAAAGCTGCAGCTAACTTCTAGATATGCCGTTGAAAATGACCCGCTTCTTATTGCCAAAGACCTATGGACATCTCCTTTTGCCCAATGTTTGATTGATTCTCTGACCAATCAATAATTTGCATATTATTAGAAGCATTAAACCACATTGGGGGTTGATTATAATAGTCTTTCCATTTAACAATTTTGTTAAATGCCATTCCACCTTCTCTGTGGGTTCTGATCCACAAGGCTGTATCTCATGAGGATCAGGGGCAGAGCCTTCATAATAGTTAGGCATGCCCATCTCTATGATTTGAGTTATGGCTGGTGAAATGTTTTCCTTCCAAGTTTGAGTAAACACAGATATGCACCCATCATTCATACTATACTTTACAAAACAAACAGGAATCCCATCACCTAATGCATTAAAAGTCATTGTCTTAGTATAAGTTGACTCCCCTGTCCAGGGAGAGCCAAGAAGTTGAGTATTATTACTTGTCATGAAAATCTCTGGTCTGGACCACACTGCTGGATGTATCAGTGGTAGGTCTGGAACCTAGGCCCAGTAAACTTCACTTTGTGTGGGAACCATCATCACCATCAGTAAGAAAATCAGAAGGAGGATGAGATTGTTCTGTTTGTTACACCAGCCTTTCTGGTATCCATCAAGCCCCATTTCTTCCTGTGAAAAAAGCACAAATGTGACCTTGTCCCCATATGAGTACAGGGTCAGGTCCATAGGACCTGTCATAGGATCCCTCAATCTCACTGAAGCACACATACTGGAAATGTTAGGATGCCAAAAACTCAGCATCTGAGCATCCATGAGCATATAAATTTAAAAATTTATAATAAACAGAGCATGATTTAAATAGGTTTGTGGTTATGAGTATATAACTCCCTGTTTTTTATTTTATGAAAATATTGTTTTAAAGTTCCATGGGCTTGTTCCACAATACTTTGTCCTTGAGGTTTATAAGGAATCCCAATAATATGGGTAACATTAAATTGTTGGCAGAAAGTCTCAAACGCTCAAATGTTTGACTGCAATAGCCAGTTCCATTATCTATCTTATTCTGATTGGGAACACCCAACACAGAGAAACAGCATAGGCAATGAGCATTTACATTTTTAGTTGCTTCTACTGATAAAGCAGTTGCAACTAGCAAACCTGAAAAGATATTGATAGTTATGTACACATTTTAATTTTCCCAAATCAGAAATACGAATAACATCCATTTGCATAATTGATTGGCACAAGCCCTCGAGCATTAACACCATTATGTGGTACAGGAAGAAATTGAGGACATTCAAGACAAGTCTTTACAATTTGACATACACATTCTCTAGAAATGACAAGTTGCTGTCTCAAGCTATTACTATTTTGATGATGAAGAATGAGATTGGCCAATTGTTCCTATGAAACAGGAATTTCCCTGGTATGCAAATCTGCTGTGGCATTGCCCTTGCTAAGGGGTCTGGGCAATACCTATAAAGTATTGAACAGTATGTTCTCTCAAATTAAGTTGCATTTTCATAAATAATTGTAAAATTTGAGAATTAGCAGTATCTAAAAAAGGAACAGTTGCTAGCAACTGTAAACCATGAGCTATATATTGCCTATCAGTATACAAATTAAAAGCTGAATTTTTTTCAATGTTTCAAAAACAGCACATAATTTAATTATTTGTTCTGAAGCAGGGGGTGGAGGTAGGCAAAACCCAAGAAAATGAACATGATGTCCAATTACATACACTGCTTTCCCATTAGATGAGAAAATACAGTAAGCTCATTTTCTATGGGCTTCATGTGTAAATTAACAAGAAATACAAAAGCATGCATAGAAGCAAATTGGAACAGCTTATCATTTTGATAATAAGTATCAGTTTTGCCTAAAAAGTTTGCACATGCAATAGGCCAAATATCAGTATTTTGTAATAGCCATTTTAATTGCTGTTTTGAATAAGGAATAAATATTTCATCAGTTTCTTTCTCAAAATACTTTCTTGAGTCATTCTTACAATTCTGTATTAACACAACAATAGCATCATAATAGAGTGTTAAAACTTAGACATGAAGGAAGATGAATCCCCATATCCTTCCCCATAATATCTCTTCCCTATGAATTAACAGGGAGATTAGCTCTCGTTTTTAACTCTGCTGTCTGCTGACATCTTTCAAAAAATTCAATTTCCATAACAGGTAATCTCCTCCCCCAAATCATGCATGAGCTAACTGTTTCCAATCTGCAGGCAGAAAAGCCTCTGTGGACAAACCATCTAAAATAGCTATGGTGACTGGAGCAGCAGGTCTATACTGAGCACAGGCAGTTTTTAACTCCTTTAGCTGTGTAAAATGAATGGAAATATAGTATCTAACAGGATTTCCATGTTGATCCTGCACTTCAAACAGGTCATTGCAGAGCATATCCTTGCATATCTTCCCCTCATTCTAGAGCCTGTTTTATTCCTGCCTAAAGAGGTGATAACAAAGTAACTCTAGGATTTAAAGTAAGAGGTCTCCCTTCATTTCTGTTGCTCTTCAAAGTCACTGGAAGAGGGAAAAAAATCTTCATTTTGACTCTACTATTGGTACGTCCTCCTCAGAATCTGAGCTTTTGCTGCTCTTTTGTTCTCTAAGTATTTCCTCAGATTTTTCTACAAGTTGAGCTAACGCTTTTTGTTTCATCTTCTCTGTCTCCAGGATATTCTTGCCTGTTCCTTTGCAAAAGGTACCTTAAGAGGATCCTGGAAAGAAGTCCAGTTCTCATTATCATGTTTAGCAACATCTTCCTCCAACTCGATTTTATCTCCAGGATCAAAAGAATCATCACTCTTTCTTGCCTTATCTAAAATCTCAAAAATAAGAGGTACAGATGGAGCAGTTTCATCTTTCCTGCCGCTTTCACTTTCTGTGTCTTTCAATATATTACCTAATTTTAGACTTTCATGACTAGGATCTAAAATATATCTAAAAAATCTCCAAAGGCTAAAAGCATCTATGGGAATTTTTTTCAGGACCTTCCATTTTATAGTACCCTTTCATCCTTTCTCCCACTTACTCCCATGTCTCTAAACTTACTGTACCTTCTTCGAGAAACCAAGAACAAATTTCTTCTATAAAAGTCAGAAACTGGATAAGCTGTTTTTGGCTTATCTTTGCGCCTCCATATTTTAGCATATCTTTCAGTATATATACAAAAAGCATTCTACAATTACCTTACCCTATTCTCGCAGGGTTTACTCACCACTCGCCCAAATTCTCCTTTGTGTGCAATTGCAATTCCTGTAGCATTCTTCACTGTACACCACTTACTGGAGCCCCATGTTGGGCTCTACCTGGCTAAGTCAGCTTAGTCAGTCAATGGGTTCTCCAGGGTGAGAGCAAGGATTGAGGGGGGAAAGGGAGAATTAGACAACACTATAACAGGCCCCAGCCAGTTCTAAAGCCAAAGGCAAGTTTAATTTTTTTCCAGTTCACTTTTATATTTTTGTAGCTACATACAAAAATAGGGTCAGTCCTTAAGGCATAAACAAAGTGGTCAAGGAACAAACAATAGGATAAACAAAGTAGTCAAGGAATAAGCAGGGCAAAAATGAAGGCAATAAACAATGCCCTGCGGTCACTATGTTTAGGGGTTTATCAGGATGATCCAGATACAAGGAGTACAAGATATTCCTCAGATGTATTTTCCTTAAGTGTGTTTCATTGTCAAACAAATATCAAATTCCTGATATCAAATTCCTGCCAAATTCCTGAAAGTGGACCCAAAAGCTCTCCACACTTCTTTTCTCAAGAACCTTAGGAGAATGCGGGGAAATGACCACTGGGTACCTCCCTCCCCTTGCTCCCACACTATAGGAAAATGGGTCCACAGTTTACATCTTAACATCTCATCCGCCTTCACTCCGAACAGATGTGCTTTTCTGTATCTATTCCATCCATGACAAACAGATGGTTACCTATATCTGCTATAGATATGTACCATATCTATTATCTATAAATATTTTCACAATTGCTATTTATGGATATAATGACTAATATTTCATTAGGTATATGAAACATCGCCTTTAATAATCTTCTAATTTTTAAGAGTATTTTCCCTTTTTCATGGGATATTTTCTTTATTTGCATTTCAAATGTTATCGCCTTCCCAGATCCCCTCCCCCCAGAAACTCCATGTCCCATTCCTTCTTCCCCTGCTTCTTGTCATACAGATCTTTCACTTGGTTAGAGTCACAACAAGGTATTTTATATTATTTGTGATTATTGTTTATTGTTTCTTACCCTAATTTCTTTCTCAGCCTGTTTATCTTTTGAGTGGAGGAGGCCACTGATTGTTGTGAGTTAATTTTACATCCAGCTACTTTGCTGAGGTTGTTTATCAGGTTTAGAAGTTCTCTGGTTGAATGTTTGGTTATTTAAGTGGGTTTATATCATCTGTAAGTAGTGATATATTTTTACTTCTTTTCCAATTTGCATCCCTTTGACCTCCTTTTGTAGTCTAATTGCTCTGGCTAGGACTTTGAGTACTATACTGAATAAGTAGGGAGAGGGTGGGCAGCCTTGCAAAGACCCTGATTTTAGTGGGATTGCTTCAAGTTTTTCTCCATTTAGTTTGATGATGGCTGCTTGTTGTGTTGTATATTGTTTTTACTATGTTTAGGTATAGGCCTTGGATTTCTGATCTTTCCAATACTTTTACCATGAAGGGTTATTGAATTTTGTCGAAAGCTTTCTCACCATCTAATGAGATGGTCATGTCTTTTTTTATGAGTTTGTTTATATAGTGGATTAAATTGATGGATTTTCATTTAGACCTGAAAGAAAAACAGGGGTACCCCAGCACCCCATGCCTCAGAAACTGGCACCCCAATCACTCACGAGAAACAGTCTTGATGCAAATTGCAAGAGGGATTTTAATTTCCAGAGCTCTGGGGCCACGGCCCTCTCCCACGCAAGGTAGAGAACAGTGAACACTGGGGGCAGAATCACAACTGCTTATATAAATTTTTAGGAAAGCCCGCCTATACAAGCCACTCCATAGCTTCTAAGCCAGTCAGTTCAAACCATCCGAACCTGTGCTCTCTGAGAACAAATCAGCCTCCCACAGAGGCCAGATGGGACCTGGTTAAGTCATTTCCACTTACATGGCCACCACGCACAGGGTCGCGCCAGAGTTACGTATTCAAAGCCCACCCTCCCCCACTGGCAGTATGTGTTGGGGACTTAAGCGCCTCCAGGCATGAGCTCCGCAGCCCCCGCAGTGATTCTGCCAACCCCCAGCAGCACTTGTCCTTGCCATAGCTGCTCTGTGGAGGCAAGATGGGAAAAGGCGCCAGGGACACTCCCAGAGGTTCACAGCCGGACCCTGGAGGCAGGTGTGATGTGTGCACACTTCCAGGCCAACAAAGAGTGGACTGAACCTCTGCTCCTTTGGGGTCACCCAAGACTCAGGCATGGGGGATTTTTAGCCTGCAACCTTACCCTTTCAATAGACAATTGTTTTGATGTGTTCTTGGATTTGGAGTGCAAGAATTTTATTGAGTAGTTTTGCATCAATATTCATTTAAAAAGTTACTCTAAAGTCCTCTTTCTTTGTTGGGTCTTTGTGTAGTTTAGGTATCAGAGTAATTGTGGTGTCATAAAACGAATTGGGTAATGTTCATTTTGTTTTTATTTTGTGGAATAAGTTGAAGAATATTGGTATTAAGTCTTCTTAAGGACTGATAGAATTCTGCACTAAACCCATCTTTTCCTGGGCCTTTTTTTGGTTGGGAGACTTTTAGTGACTGTTACTATTTCTTTTCTTTTCTTTTTTTTTAAAATTTATTTATTTATTTATTTTCTATATTCTTTGTTTATATTCCAAAGGCTTTCCCCTTTTCCAGTTTCCCCCCACCATAGGTCCCATAAGTCCACTCTGCCCCAACTATTCCCCAACCACTCCCCCACCATGTCTCTGTTCTGAATCTACAAAACTGGATCCAATCTCTTCAGGCCCAGGGTCTTCTCCTTTCTTCTTCTTGGACATCATTTGTCTTGCTAATTGTGCCTTGAGAATTTAGGGCTTCTGGGCTCTTTAATATCCACTTATCAGTGATTGCATTTCTTGTGTATTCTTTTGTGATTGGGTTAACTCGCTTAGGATGATATTTTCCAGATCTAACCATTTGCCCACAAATTGCATGAATTCATTATTTTTTAATTGCTGAGTAGTATTCCATTGTATAAATATACCACATTTTCTGTATCCATTCCTCCTTTGAGGGATATCTGGGCTCCTTCCAACTTCTGGCTATTATAAACAAGGCTTCTATGAACATTGTGGAGCATGTGTCTTTATTATATGCAGGGAAATCATCTGGGTATATGCCCAGGAGCGGTATTCCAGGGTCCTCTGGAAGTGACATGCCCAATTTTCTGAGGAACCGCCAAACTGATTTCCAGAGCAGTTTTACCATTTTGCAATCCCACCAACAGTGGAGGAGTGTTCCTCTTTCTCCACATCCTCGCCAGCACCTGTTGTCTCTTGAGTTTTTAATCTTAGCCATTCTGACTGGTGTGAGGTGGAATCTCAGGGTTGTTTTGATTTGCATTTCCCTGATGACTAATGATGTTGAACATCTCTTAAGGTGTTTCTCGGCCATCCGAATTTCGGCTGGTGAAAATTCTTTGTTTAGCTCTGTACCCCATTTTTATAGGGTTATTTGGTTCTTTGGGGTCTAACTTCTTGAGTTCTTTGTATATATTGGATATTAGCCCTCTGTCAGATGTGGGGTTGGTGAAGATTTTTTCCCACTTTGTTGGTTGCTGTTTTGTCCTTCTGACACTGTCCTTTGTCTTACAGAAACTTTGTAATTTTAAGAGGTCCCATGTGTCAATTCTTGATCTTAGAGCATAAGCTATTGGTGTTCTAGAGCAATTGTGTTAAAAACTGCATGGTACTGGTACAGCGACAGGCAAGTGGATCAATGGAATAGGATTGAAGACCCAGAAATGAACCTACAGACTTATGGTCACTTGATCTTTGATAAAGGAGCCACAACCATCCAGTGGAAAAAAGATAGTCTTTTCAACAAATGGTGCTGGTTCAACTGGAGGTCAACATGCAGAAGAATGTGAATCAACCTTTCTTATCTCCTTGTACTAAGATCAACTCCAAGTGGATCAAGGAACTCCACATAAAACCAGTCACACTGAAATTATTAGAAAAGAAACTTGGGAAGGCCCTGGAGGACATGGGCACAGGGGGAAAGTTCCTGAACAGAACACCAATAGCTTATGCTCTAAGATCAAGAGCTGTTACTATTTCTTTAGAGGTTATGAGACTATTGAGATTGTTTATCTGATTCTAATATAACTTTTAATATCTATCTAGAAAATTGTCCATTTTACCCAGATTTTCGAGTTTTGTTGAGTATAGACTTCTGTGGTAGGATCTCATAATTTTTGGAATTTCCTGTTTCTGTTGGTATCTCTCTTTTCATTTCTGATATTAATAATTTGGATACTGTCTCTGTGCCTTCTGGTTAGTATGGGTTTATCTATTTTGTTGATTTTTCTCAAAGAACCAGTTCCTGGTTGTTTTGATTCTCTGTATAGTTCTGTTTCCACTTGGTTGATTTCAGCCCTGGGTTTGATATGTACTGTCATCTACTCCTCTTGGGTATATTTGTTTCTTTTTCATCTAGTCTGTGCTGTCAAGCTACTAGTATATGCTCTCTCCAGTTTCTTTTTGGAAGCACGTAGAGCTATGAGTTTTCCTCTTAGCACTGCTTTCATTGTGTCCCATAAGTTTTGGTATGATGTGCCTTCATTTCTTTAAATTCTAAAAGTCTTTTATTTCTTTATTTCTTCCTTGACCAAGTTATCATTGAGTAGAGTGTTGTTCCGCTTCCATGTATATGTGGGCTTTCTATTGTTTTGTTGTTACTGAAGATCAGTCTTAATCCATGATGATCTGATAGTATGTATGGGATTATTTCGATCTTTTCGTATCTGTTAAGGGCTGTTTTGTGATTATATGGTCAGTTTTGGATAAGGTACCATGAGGTGCTGAGAAGGTATATTCTTTTGTTTGATGATAAAATATTCTGTAAATATCTGTTAAATCCATTTGGTTCATAGTTTCTGTTAGTTTCACTGTTTCTCTGTTTAGTTTGTTTCCCTGATGTGTCCATTGTTGACAGTGAGGTGTTGAAGTCTCCCACAATTATTGTGTGAGGTGCAATGGGTGCTTTGAGCTTTAGTAAAATTTCTTTTATGAATATGGGTGCCCTTGCATCTGGAGCCTAGATGTTCAGAATTGAGAGTTCTTCTTGGTAGATTTTTTCTTTAACCATTCTTAAGTGTCCTTCCTTATCTTTTTTGACAACTTTTGGTTTAAAGTCAATTTTATTTGATATAAGAATGGCCACTCCAGCTTGTTTCTTGGGACCATTTGATTGGAAAACTATTTTCCAACCATTGAATCGGAGGTAGTGACTGTCTTTGACACTGAAGTGAGTTTCTTGAGTGCAGCAAAATGTTGGGTCCTGTTTACGTATGGAGTCTGTTAGTCTATGTCTTTTTATTGGGGAATTGAGTCCATTGATGTCTGGAACTATTAAGGAAAGTGATTGTTGCTTCTTGTTATTTTTGTTGTTAGAGATGAGATTATGTTTGTGTTGCTATCTTCTTTTGGGTTTGTTGAATGATTCCTTTCTTGCTTTTTCTAGGGTGTAGTTTCTCTCCTTGTGTTGGAGTTTTCCATCTATTATCCTTTGTGGTGCTGGATTTGTAGAAAGATATTGTGTAAATTTGTTTTTTGCTGTATAATATCTTGGTTTCTCCATCTATTTAATTGAGAGTTTTGCTGGCATTGATGTCCTCTTAGGGTCTGTATGATATCTGCTCATGATCTTCTGGTTTTTATAGTCTCTGATGAGAAGTCTGGTGTAATTCTGATAGGTCTGGCTTTAAATGTTACTTGATCTTTTCCCTTTCCTGCCTTTTATAATCTTTATTATTTTTTGTGCATTTAGAGTTTTGATTATTATGTAACTGGAGGCATTTCTTTTCTGGTTCAGTCTGTTTGGAGTTCTGTAGGCTTCTTGTATGTACATGGGAATCTATTTCTTTGGGTTTAGGAAAGTTTTCTTCTATAATTTTGTTGAAGGTATTTCCTAGCCCTTTAAGTTGGGAATCTTTGCTCTTATCTATACCTATTATCCTTGGGATTGGTCTTCTCATTGTGTCCTGGATTTCCTGGATCTTTTGCATTAGGAGCTTTTTGCATTTTGCATTTTCTTTGACTGTTGTGCCAATGTTTCCTATGGTATCTTCTTCACCTGAAATTATCTCTTCTAGCTCTTGAATTCTGTTCTTGATGCTTGCATCTATGACTCCTCATCTTTTTCCTAGGCTTTCTATCTCCAGCATTGTCTCCCTTTGTGATTTCTTTATTGTTTCTATTTCCATTTTTAGATCCTGGATGGTCTTATTCAGTTCCTTCACCTGTTTGGTTCTGTTTTCCTGTAAATTTTTAAGGGATTTTTCCTCTTTAAGGGCTTCTACCTATTTACCTGTGTTTGCCTGTAGTTTTTTAGGGGAGTTATTTGTGTCCTTCTAACGTTCTCTATCATCATCATGAGTAGTGATTTTGAATCTGAATCTTGCTTTTTCAGTGTGATGAGGTATCCAGGACTTGCTGTGGTGGGGGAACTGAGTTCCGATGATGCCAAATAGCCTTGGTTTCTGTTGCTTATATTCTTGTGTTTACTTCTTTCCATCTGGTTATCTCTTGTGCTACCTGCACTTGCTGTCTCTATCTAGAACCTGTCCCTCCTGTGATCTTGATTGTTTCAGGTATCCTCCAAGTCCAGCTGTCTCTGTGTTCCTATGATTCTATGATACAGAGATCCTGGGTGTGTCAGACCTCCTGGGAGTCTGGATATAGCAGGAGTGGGTGGGGAGACAGAGTCCTGGGTTTGCTCAGGGCACAGGAGCAAGCTAGAAGGAACCATGCCTGTGACTGGGGGATGGGGGTATCCCTGGTTCCCATAGTGGTTCCAGTTCAGCTGGGTGTTGGGCAAGATTTTGTGGCCTTAGATGTGATCTTGAGTGTGCCAGACCACCAGTGCTCCTGGGTGTCTCCTAGGAGTTGAGCTTCTTCTGTGATCCTGGGAGTTTCAGAGAACTTGGGAGTCAGGCTCCCTCTGGGTATTTTAAGAGTGGGTGCAGAGCCAGAACCCAGGTCTGCTCCAGGTGCAGGTTCAGACCAGAAAGAATCTGAGCCACTGGCTCCATAGAAGTTCCTTCCCTGGATCCTGCAGGACTCAGTTATACCAGGTGTTAGGGCCTATAATCCTGGGCATATTAGAGCACCTTGGAGTTAAGCTTCTTCTGGGTGTTATGGGACTGGGTGTGGAGCTAGTGCCCAAGGTCTGCCTTTCAGAGGTTTTTTAAAGGGTGGGTAATAGTCACATTCTTGGTATTTCTTTGTTGTCAGGTGTCATTTTATCTAAAAGCAACTAAATTTAACATTTGGTGAGAAGTATAATTAATCTATGGACATCTGAATATGCTGGTGGTGATAACTTTGGCAATGCTCAGTCTTTTCTTGAAACTTGCCCTGTAAATTGGCCTGTTACTTTCTCTGTCTATCTTCTTGAAAGAACTAGCATGGAATTAAGCATATATTACTGAGGTTTACATTATTACTCCTAAATATTTCCATATTCAATTATGAAAATCTATTAGATACAATTTCTATCTTACCAACTGACACTTTCACTAAGTATCTAAATACAACTAGAGCTCATTTTCTCAGCTTCTTAAAATTTTCTTACCATTTCCAAAGTCTCTGCCTGCCACAATATTCCAAGGTCAAGTAAATCTTTTATTTAGTAAAACTGTATCTTAATTAACTGTAGGTAACAATTTTCAACATGACTTGGTGGTTGAATAACATTTATCTCTATTGTTTCTTTTGAATTAATCTAGTTTGTGCTGGTTTCTGGTTAGAATTGTTCAAGGGAGTATGGTTGAACTTCTACATGTATCAGGCGATTGTCTCAAGTGTGTGCCAAATTACATAATGTGGGTTTGCCTGAGGGGAATCAAAACTGATCAGGCTTTTCCTGAGAATCCTGGAGTATCTATCATAGGCTTGTCTTTCTCAGGCAGGGCAGCAAATGGAGCAGGAAAGGTCTCTGCGGGGATAGGCTTGCTTATATTGATACAATCATTTCTGTCTTCATCATTGAGCTAAGTAAGTCAGATGTAGAAGTAAATATACTTTATCCCTGCATGAGGCACTCAAAATCACATGATAAAAGGGACATAGAAAAATTAAAGACTGGGGTCATTCAAATTGGTCCCCCACACTAGCAATCATTAATCTCTAAGGATGTTGATTCCTTGGTAGCCCCAGAAGGGCCTATTGCAGATGCTCCACCAGCATTTCCTTTCTATGAATTTGTATTTAAATATCATCTTACTCCACTTCATCTAGTATTGTTGGATATTCAGAAAAGAGAGTTTTTTTAAAAACACAGTCAATATGGATAAATATAATACTGATGCAGGTTTCAACAGCTTTAACAGTTATTCAGCTATGTGGAATTGGAGTATTTTTTGCTGAAGCAGGAACTATAACAAAATATGTACAAGAAAGATGGAGCTCATCAGAAAAAGAAGTGATACTTTATAGTATGAAATCACTTTAAAGAGGCACTTAAGCTGAACATTTTTTGAGTTTAGGCTTTTGAGTCAAATGAGCAGAGGCAGAGGGCAGAGGGCAGGGGCATCTCTATGAGTTTGAAGTTAGCCTGGTTTACATAGTGAATTCCAGGCCAGTCAGGGCATCTGGTGAGACACTGTCTCAGTAGGTAGGTAGGTAGGTAGGTAGGTAGATAGATAGATAGATAGATAGATAGATAGATGGATAGATAGATAATAGATAAGATTAAAAATAAAGACATAGTAAATGTCTGAAACAAAGAAAATGAATAGATGGGAGAAGACTGGAAGTGACTTAAACAAAGGAAGTTGCCATTGAGAAGCCTGGTATTGTACACACACACACACACACACACACACACACACATGCTAAGTGTTCATGAGCACTCAGTTCAGTCCTTTGCAAAATGTCTGTAAACAAGTTGTGTAAGGGATCAGATCTGAGTTTAGAGAATTGATACTCCTCCCTCACTCATTTTATTGTGTCTTCAGACATCCCCTTATTCCTCCAGTTGCTTTGGGTAAATTGCATTCAGTAAGTCAGGGCAAATCTGTACCCTATAAATATAAATGAATGGAAATCAGAATGAGTGGCATATTTGTGTTCAAATAACTTCCCAGAATGAGCCATCTCAATGTGGTATAAACCTAAGCCAACATGGGTTCTGGTATTCCATTTATAATTGATGCTATGTAAAGCATATGCAAGCAGAGGAGCTAAAATGAAGTAATGAAACTTGACAGCTGTAGCATTTGAGCAAATATGTTCTGAAATAAATAATAAAAGTGATTTTCCTTTGTATTTTCATATGATGGCCTAACAGGGTGAAGATAAAAAGGATGTTCTACATTTTTTTTCTTCAGTGAATATGAGTCACAGTTTTAGAGAAAAAAGTGTGTGTGCATAAGTAAATCCCATTAACACATGTACTTTAGGTTGTGATCAACTCAAACATTTAATGAATTTCGCTATAAGGATTTATTCCACACTCATTTCAGGGCCATTATTATCCAGTCTCAGTACCACATAAAGCCCTCCTTGTCAGTCTCCCACACACAGAGACTGTGTAAGCAGAGACATCACTGAACCTCAAGTTTACAATTCCCAGAATTATTACTTCTGCTTTTCCATGGCGTCCTTTAACTTGGTTATCCAAAACTCCACAGTGGAATGAACTCTACTTCCCACAGCCCAAATGTTTGCCTCAGTCCCATTTTTTACTAAGTTAGAACAACAAAAGCAGTTTAAACTTCTCATTGTTCTTCTCCAGACTCATGGCCTCTACTGAGCTCACAACTTGTCTTCACATTAATAGTGAGTCAAAAATTTCCTTTCAAAAGAATCTCTTATTTACACACACACACACACACACACACACACACACACACACACAATCCTCATTAACTCAATACCAGTTTTAGTGACAGTTTATTTTTTTAATTGTTGTTACAATAGTACAGTGACATAATTAATCCTTTTTACATGCATGATGAAGCTACACTAATCCCCACTTTGATTATTATCACTCCACTAGGCAATCAATCAGATCCATTACGGGATGCTGCTTTCTATTTCATACTGGGTACCTTTCATTTCCTGTTGTTCTAGTCATAACTCAGAACTCTGTAGAGATGTCACAGTTGTTGAAATATTTGGACGTGCATTGTTTATGTTGGCCGCAGTCAGAAGGTTTTAGTTGTTGGTCACTCAGCCCCATTACTTCAGCTTGTGACATGATGGAGGGTACATAGGAGAGTGAATGGTGTCCTTCATGTGTCTGAGAGCAAAGTATAAGAGAAGACCATGGTTCCGGTATCTGCTTTAAGAGCATACTCCTATGAACCAAGGTCCCCCCCACATAGACCCTTCTCTTCCATCACAGGGCAGTCTCCTTCACACAAACGTTGTGGGACATTTAAAATCCCAAGCCTGGCAAGCGCTCAGCTTGTAACATCAGTTGAATTGATTGTGGGTTAGACTGTGGACAGCATGTTCCTGGAAAGGCTAGGTATGGATGAACCAGTTACTTCCTGGATATGTGTGCTTCTGGTTAGTGGGCAAAGCCAAGTACATCTGTGAGCTGTGGGGGCCTTTTGGCTAGGCATGCATTTGCTATTGAATGTGGCTAACTACAGGATTCTGCGTCTATCTCATTGTCCCACTGGATGCTTTTTACTTCCCGCTGTTCTAATCAGATCTCAGAACTGTGGAAACTGGAGAGAGGGGAGAGGGACCTGTGGTTTTATCACGTTTACAAACTTATTCTCCCATCTTTAAATAAAATGTTTACCTTTGAACCTAAAAAAAAAAAGTTTCAAAAGGTCTTGTGTTATTAGCATACATTTTAATTGGATGTTGTATGGGTCATGCCTATAATCCCATCACATGGGAGCCAGAGGCAGGTGGATCTCTGTGAGTTCAGGCCAACATGGTCTACATAGTGAGTTTCAGTTCCATGACAACCACCATTACACAGACACACACATACACCCACATACACACACCTCTGTGTGTGTGTGTGTGCATGTGTGTATATGTGTTTAAATATATTTGTTATTTACTGTGGTATAATTATGTACTATTAAGAATAGTTCGCTTTATTAAAACACTTTCAGAAAGATATATATACACAGAAATGTTTACTGAGCTTAATCCAATGTAAATGAAATACACAAACAAAAGTCTGTTTCTTCTATCTATTGCATGCGAACATAATTTAAGAATTTTCAATGACAGCTGGGCATGGTGGCGCATGCCTGTAATCCCAGCACTTGCGAGGCAGAGGCAGGTGAATTTCTGAGTTCGAGGCCAGCCTGGTCTACAGAGTGAGTTCCAGGACAGCCAGGGCTACACAGAGAAACCCTGACTCGTAACATCAAAAAAAAAAAAAAAAGAATTTTAAAGAAGTAGTATTTGTTTTTTCCATCTTTTTATCAGTACCACCATAAAAGGCTTTCTGCATTCAGAAAAGTGCAAGTGGTGGAGTCAGTCCTCTTTTGAAGCATGTAAAGTAGAGCCCTCCCCCACTGCTCTATGGTCAGTTATCTCTCAGCAAACATCAAGCCATTTATACCCTCTATGTGGTCCACTTCTCAGCAGTGGTGGTGGCTACCACTTCATTTAACTTCCCGGCAAGCAACCAAGAGTTCTTCTGACTCTCTGATGTTCCCAGCATTTGGATCTGTCCACATCTTAAGTCCCCTTTCATCTTTTCCTTCACAGTCTCTGCAGCCACTTGCTTTTCTTTTGCAGTTTCATTTTACCAGTTCCTATGCTCCTGTGAACTGAGAGCAATGAAAATATGTGTTTATTCTGTTTCATTGTGTAAATAAAATTAATTAATAACATTGAATTAAATATCCAGCTTTTCCTTGCAACTCAGTGAAATGTCCTTTAAATATAGTCTAAGCCATGTTTGATGTGGTCTTAACCTTTAAGTTAGTATCTAAAGTATTACATGTTGCCTTAAATATTGTGATTTTATTACATTCAGATATTTAAATGCATATGTTATATACTGCGTTACATTACAATAATATTTTGTAAATTTTAAATGCACAGAACACCAGTTCTGAATTTTTGAAGAATTGTTTAAAATTTTCTGATAGTGAACATTTTCTGTAAAGGAGTTTTAAGCAGAATGTGTTTCTCAAATCAGGTTATGTCAAACATGATTAGTCATATTTGTTGTGGAATGGTGAAAAGATGAGGAAATGACAACCCAAGACATTAACATTACCTCCCTTTCCTTTTAGATAAAACTGTTATTAAAATCTGTTTCTTCTTGCTATGTCTTTTCCCAGCACAGCAGTCAGTTCTTAGCACATACTGTGCCTTGATACATAATAGTAAATGGGTCTTGAGCTGGCCCAGAGCTTGGTTGGCCAACTCAAAATTTCTGTGCCACCTTTACCACAGGATATCTTGTAGGTAGGACAAATTGTAGGCTGAAGGTTTTGTGGCTGGGTTGGTGTCCCAGTTCCTCCAGTGGAAGTCTTGCCTGGTTATAGAGGATGGCAGGTTCAGGCTTCATATCCTCCATTTCTAGGAGTCTTAGCTAGGGTCACCCTCCTAGATTCCTGGGAGTTTGTACTACACTAGGTTTCTAGCATGGTTACAGAGATGCCAACCCACACCTAGATTCCAGGTGTCTCTCCCAGTACTACTTCCTCGGTCTTCACACGCCTCACTCCTCCTGTCCAGAGGCCTGTCTCACCCAGACCCCTCACAGCACCTGACATGTCTATTCTATTTCCCTTTCGCAGTGAGATTCAGGCACCCCTCCTTGTCTTTAGCTTCTCTTGGTCTGTGGGTTACAGCATGGTTATTCCTTACTTTCCAGCTGATATCCATGAGAGGAAGCACACCCCGTCCCCTGGAGAGGCAGGAATGAGAAGCTGGATAGCCCATAACCTAGGATAGACCCAAACACAAAGTCAAACACAAAGTCAGTCTCCCCCCCCTCTCTCTCTCTCTCTCTCTCTCTCTCTCTCTCTCTCTCTCTCTCTCTCTCTCATTGCATCAATGAAGCTATTCTTATTTATATACTGCTACATTCATAGTTTTCTGTCTAGCTTATTGTCGTCAGAGAGGCTTCATCCAGCAACTGATGAGAGCAAATGCAGAGACCCACAGCTCTACATTAGAACAAGTTTAAGGAATCCTACAGAAGAGGTAAAAAAAGGATTTGATTTTAGGAGCCCGAGGAGTCAAAGACACAAGAAAACCCACAGAATCAGCTAAGCCGGACTCATGGTGGCTCACAGAGACTGAACCAACAACCAGGAAGCCTGCATGGGACTGACTTAGGCCCTCGGCATATAGGTTACAGTTGTGTAGGGTGATCTTTTGGTGAGACTCCTAACAGCAGGTTGCCTGCTTTGGGGACCATTCTCCTCGCATTGGGTCACTTTTTCCAGCCTTAAATTGAGAGGAGGTGCCTAGTCCTCCTGCAGCCTGATATGCCATAGCTGACAGATATCCATAGGACACCCTCCCTTTTCTAAGGAGAAACAGAGGAGAGGTGTATAGGGGGGTTAGGAGTGGAGGTTGGAAAGAGGTCAGGAGGATGGACTGGGAGGAGAGGAGAGAAGGAAAACTGTGGTCAGAAAGTAAAAAAATAAATACATAAATAAATAAAATTCAAAATGATAATGAAAAGGTTGATATGTCAGAAATACTAAAAATTGTAATATAAAGAGAATGATATAAATCTATGTGCACATTTTAAAAAAATCTAGTAAGTGAATAAAAGTGAATTATGAATCAAATGATGAAGATAAGTCTACATGAGTCTTAAGACAAAAATTGGATTAGGTAGGTATTTCTTTTTAACTTGACTTTTTTTCTTACTTAAAATATGTCTGGTATATTCAACATTCTCCATCAAGATTTTCTTGGGTGAATCGAATATGTTGCCTCCCTTCAAGTATATGAAAAGAGACCACATGGTTTCAGCTAACCTACTCTACTTGTTGTGGGTATGGGCCTATTTCGTGAGTCCATGGCATCCCTGAAAGTCCAGAATGCATCACAGTATAAGAAACGCATCCCGCCCATCCTACATCCTCGTGGTTGCGTTTTCTAGCTGCAGTTCCTTCTTTCCAGAAAGATTACTTTCCAGTTTCTGGCTGTGGCACAACATCCTTGCACACTGTGCGCCTTGCAGGCTCTCTTCCCTCCGCTCAGAAATCCAAGATTTCACTCCCATACATTTAATCCCAGTGGCCTTCAGGAATTAGTCGAAGGCGACATTGAGCAGGAATGGCGAGAAGCAAAGGGATATTTGGGTTCCAGTGAGTCTAACACTGGAGGCTATTTTCCTGTTAACAAGCAAGAGTAAGCTAAGGCAGTGCTTTTTATCTCTTTGTACCTGTAGGAAACACTGGCTTTCAATTCCTCTCTTCTGAGACCTCGTGTGATTGGGGAGTGGATCGGCAGAGCGGAGAATGATGCTGATCCCCTTGCAGCCGAAATGCTTCAGCCTCCGGTTCCACGGAGTAAGAATGACTCGTGGGAAAGTGAAGACAGCAACTGCAGTCCAGCAGGAAGGTGAGGTGGATCTCCTTCGTGAATCTGTATGTGTGCTCATTAAACGGGAGAGAGAAAATAAATATAAGTACATGATTTTGTTCTATCATTACGAAAATGATGCAGACTGCACATGATTAAAAAAATAACTAGATTTTCATTCCATAATATCTCCTAAAAGTACATAAGATTCATCAGAAAGGAGTAATGATTTATTCTGACTAGAGTAAAACTCTGCTTGGAGGGTGAAGATGCTTGTTCCCAGCCTAGTTCAAGCTTCCTGGAGACTACATCACAGAAAGGAAAACCCACTCAAATTGTCCTCTGAACTCCATACATATGAAATGAGCATGCAGAATCAAGTATAACCACACACAAACACACATACATGGATACATGAATAAAAGTGTTAAAAATAATGTTACTTAGATTTGTTCTTAAAGCAAATCTCTTCTTCTCCCTCCCATGTGCAGTTCTAGGACTTTGTACATATACTACCTCAGTTGGATTTCTGTTTCGGTTTTTTCTTATTTAAGTAAGTTCCATTTCTTTGTTACTAACACCAACTGAAGAAATAACTTCGAGGTTCTATGCTGTAAGTAAAGACCATCTGTAAAACTGGGCAAGGGGTTAAGAATCCAGTGACTAGGAAGAGGAATCA
Source organism: Apodemus agrarius (assembly GCA_964023405.1). Lineage (NCBI taxonomy): Eukaryota > Metazoa > Chordata > Mammalia > Rodentia > Muridae > Apodemus > Apodemus agrarius. The sequence continues at coordinate 156,984,048 of OZ030009.1, forward strand.
TCAGGGAGAGGGGAACTCTTCAGTGGGTAAGAATTAGGGGACAGGCACATTCTTAAGGTAGAGTACAGAGAAGGTTATAGTCATTTAAGCTTACAGATGATAACTGTGGTTAAATATAACTATTATGTTTTCTTAGCTTTAGTGGTTTAATTTATAAACTATAATGTTTTTGGGACCTTAAAAATCCATATGTCTTAGCTACTGTTCCATTGCTGTGCATGGGCACCATTACCATGGCAACCTTTATCGGAAAGCATTTAATTTAGCAGCACTCAACCTGTGGGTTTCCACCATCTGAAGACACGTTCTTCCCATGGTCTGAGGAACCGAGACACTGCTCAGTAGCAAACAAAGTTATAAAGTAGCAACCAAAATAAATTTGTGGTTGGGGGTTCCTAAGGCCATCAGAAATATGTGCTTTACAATGGCAGCGACACAAGTTGAGAACTGCTGATTTAATTAATGTCTTGCTTACAGTTTCAGAGGGTCAATCTGTGATCATCTTGGCGAGGATCATGGTGGCAGGCAGCCAGGCAGTCTTAGTGCTGGAGGAGTAGCTAAAAGCTTATATCATGATCTGCAAACAGCAGGCAGGGAGAGAGCCAAACATGACATGGCATGGGGCTTTTGAGTCCTCAAAGCCCACCAGAAGTAGCACGCCTCCAACTAGGACATACCTCCTGATCCTTCCCAAAGAGTCCGCCAACTGGGAACCAAACATTCAATATAAGAGCTTATGGGACATCCTCTTTCAAAGTTCCACTCCATATAACTTTTATTTTATTCAGACTACATTTCCCAGAAGGGTGGCAGGAGATTTGTCCTAAGTGTCCGTATACTAAGGTGGAGCAACATTGAGGTGTGAGATCTTGTTTATTAGGTAGAACATATTTACCATTACTATTTTGGGGTCCAACCCCCATAAGACATACAACTTAAAACAGAAAAAGGGTCAGTCAAGGAAGTCAGGTGAAAATCATTATGGGATGCAAGAATTGTGAAACACAGAGAAGTACATTTGAATATTCATGAATGAAAAGCTGATAGGACCATAGGTCCCGGCTATGGGGTCGCCCCGCATAGGGGACTGCTATTAGCTGGTCCCCTCCAAAGGCTTTTAAACTGTACAGCATAGCCACAGGAACTTCATAATTCCTATGTTAAATTTTCTGTCAACCAATAAGTATTTTTTCCCAAGGAGGGAAAATTGTGTTTTCTGCATGTAATAGGTTTCAAGTCCCCTTGGCTCTCTCCTGCCACTTGGCTTGGGGGAACGAAGTTCAGAATACTCACTAATGTGCTTCAGGTTTGGAGGAAATTGATTCCATTTCCACACGAAATAACTTTAAATTATTTAAATAGTTAAAGTGCCCCGAAAGGAGAAGCAGACCATGTCTAAAAGTCCATTTCTCTTCTGGGAAATACCAGATCAATTTCACCTGTCAATGGGGGTAATTTGGTTCCTAATGCTAGACTTATGCAACTCAATGGACTTTTATACTTTTTCATTGGTAGATCTTTAATTTTTAAATGTAAAATAGAGAAATGTCAACTTCTATCTTGCTTTCATTTATTCCTAATATTATCCAGAGCTGTTTATTGCAAATGTTAGTGACTCAATTTTCTTCCTTGCTTCAGTGAGCTATTACGCTGAGATTCTCAAGCCTAGCTGTAGCTCTTTTTCAGTTTATAAAAACATTTCTCAAATATTTGTTCTTCTGTCCTGAAAAGCCATCTCAGCTTCACTTCACTTTGTACTTAAAATATGAGCTGATATGTCACTTGTGAATTGAAAAAGTGACAGTGTCTTGGCTAAAACATTACTTCAGAAATATTACATGTATGTAGAAATCACACATAGAAAAAAAACACCTCAGGTTACAAACTGTTTTACTAACATCTGAAATTAGAAAACAGGGTTCCTGTATGTCTGCAGTGGCTTACACAACAAGTTAAGAAATAAGAAATACTGGAGAGAAAGTTTTAAATTTCTAGTGAATAATTGTAGAATTAGAATTTATCATTATGTAGTGATAACACATGGTATAACTTATTAATGGCAAACACTGAGATTCTAATCACAATGATATTCTGAATTCCTGAAAGCAAAGCTGATTTTCAAGCTTTACTTTTTTCTCACCAAGGCTGGCACTTAGCTATTTTCAGTAAATACCTGTTACGTGAGTGTAGGAGGTGTGGGCTTTCACTACCCCTGTGCTAAATACAGTGTATTCACAAGAAAAATTGTTGAGTCTGCTTTTATTTTTTGGCCATTGCTCTAATTTGGTCTTTCCTAGTAGAAAAGGTGAAAATACGTTGCATGTAAGTAACTGTTATGGCAATGCTCAGCACAGACCTTCTTTTATATTTTCTTAAATGCTGGGCAACGTTCACCAATAGACTAGAGAATTTAATTGTAAGCCAAACCTTAAAAGTCTTATGGATAGAAACATAACCAAAATATTTTCTTGGAGCTTTTATTATAGAAAACATTATGTACCTTAACTTTTTTCTTTATGCACCTCAAATACATTATAAATATGTAAACATCTTATGTCATGTATGACTGCAACTAAAGTACTAACTGCTGATTAGAGTTAAGGTAGTTGAAAGGACAGCACAAGTAAAGTAGTAGAATAACACTGGGGCTCCAGTATTAAGATCACAGATCTTAATGGTCCTTGGGTGCATCCCAAGACATCTGTAGACTTTTTGATGTTACATTCAAATTGGTATATGAATGTGATGAAAGATATTTTCTTGACTCTTCTTTCCTGGATTCTCAAATTATTAGTTAAGAGAGCTCATGGAAGAAAGAAAGCATCAGAACAGAGACAGACAGAGGGTAAAAAGACAGAGAGGGAGAGAGGTAAGGGGGGAGGGAAAGAAGAGGAGGGAGCAGGAGATATGGGAGAGGAGAAGGAGAGTGAGAGGGGAAGAGGAGGGGAAGGAAGAGGGGATAAAACGGAGAGGGTGAGGGAAGAGAAAGGAAGAGGGAAAGGCAGGGAGAGAGGACAGAGAAAGAGGAGGGAGGTATGTAAGGGAAAGAGTGAAGACTTTTCATGTTTGTTCATAGCTTCTTAACTCTGTCTCTTGCCTGGCTTATTGGAAAAGCATATGTAACCCACTGCACATTTAAAGTTACTATAAGCACATATTCATCATATAAGTGTAAACAAAAATCAAGTTTAATAAGCCTTTATAATTTTATTCTAAGCCATGCTAATTAGTTTTGTAGCAAATTTTCCAAAATTACTTGATAGATCTTAATGTAGAATTAGTTAAATAGGTTTATTAAGCCTTGAAAACATAATCAGTTCTTTTAAAGTTGAACCATCTAATTGAAACAAGAATAAAATCCATAAATACTGTAGGCTCAGAAAACTGGTTTTCTTAAATGAGAATTGTTATTAAAATGTAAATATTCAACAAAATTAATAGGGATATTACAACTTAGAATTAAATTCTTTTTCTATCAATTTTTCATTTCATTAATGTTCAGACTGACTTTGATGTTCAATGCACAAAGCCTGGAACTGTTTCTTTCCATAGAAAGACAGTCATATCTGCATATTCAAGTGAGAGTCATGCATTCAAGTCATGGTGTGTGTCTGTGGGAAGAAAGTCAGTATATACAATACGAAAATAGATTGAAGTAGGGATAACTTTCATATTCAAATTTCAAAAACCCAGGATAGCTAAAACTATTCTCAACAATAAAAGGACTTCTGGGGGAATCAATATCCCTGACCTCAAGCAGTACTACAGAGCAATTGTGTTAAAAACTGCATGGTATTGGTACAGCAACAGGCAGGTAGATCAATGGAATAGGATTGAAGACCCAGAAATGAACCCACAGACTTATGGTCACTTGATCTTTGATAAAGGAGCCACAACCATCCAGTGGAAAAAGATAGCCTTTTCAACAAATGGTGCTGGTTCAACTGGAGGTCAACATGCAGAAGAATGCGAATTGACCCACTCTTATCTCCTTGTACTAAGATCAACTCCAAGTGGATCAAGGACCTCCACATAAAACTAGACACACTGAAACTATTAGAAAAGAAACTTGGGAAGACCCTGGAGGACATGGGCACAGGGGTAAAGTTCCTGAACAGAACACCAATAGCTTATGCTCTAAGATCAAGAATTGACAAATGGGACCTCATAAAATTACAAAGTTTCTGTAAGGCAAAGGACACTGTCAGAAGGACAAAACGGCAACCAACAAAGTGGGAAATGATCTTCACCAACCCCACATCCAACAGAGGGCTAATATCCAATATATACAAAGAACTCAAGAAGTTAGACCCCAAAGAACCAAATAACCCTATCAAAAAATGGGGTACAGAGCTAAACAAAGAATTTTCACCAGAAGAAATTTGGATGGCCAAGAAACACCTTAAGAGATGTTCAACATCATTAGTCATCAAGGAAATGCAAATCAAAACAACCCTGAGATTCTACCTCACACCAATCAGAATGGCTAAGATTAAAAACTCAAGAGACAACAGGTGCTGGTGAGGATGTGGAGAAAGAGGAACACTCCTCCACTGTTGGTGGGATTGCAAAATGGTAAAACCGCTCTGGAAATCAATGTGGTGGTTCCTCAGAAAATTGGGCATGCCACTTCCAGAGGACCCTGGCATACCACTCCTGGGCATATACCCAGAGGATTCCTCTGCATACAATAAAGACACATGCACCACTATGTTTATAGCAGCCTTGTTTATAATAGCCAGAAATTGGAAGGAGCCCAGATATCCCTCAAAAGAGGAATGGATACAGAAAATGTGGTATATTTATACAATGGAGTACTACTCAGCAATTAAAAATAATGAACTCATGCAATTTGTAGGTAAATGGTTAGATCTGGAAAATATCATCCTAAGTGACCTAACCCAATCACAAAAGAATACACATGAAATGCAATCACTGATAAGTGGATATTAATGAGCCCAGAAGCCCTAAATACTCAAGGCACAATTAGCAAGTCAAATGACTCCCAAGAAGAAGAAAGGAGAGGACCCTGGGCCTGTAAAGATTGGATCCAGTATTGTAGACCCAGAACAGAGAAATCGTGGGAGGGGGGAATGAGTGGGGAATAGCAGGGGGGAGAGTAATTATGGGACATATGGTAGGGGGTAACTGGGAAAGGGGAAAGCCTTTGGAATGTAAACATAGAATATAGAAAATAAAAATTAAAAAAAAAATAAAGACTGTCAAGTCTGAGCTTTTCTGGACATGAAAAATCCATAAAGCACGTGGCAGCAATAACACTAAAATTCACAATTTAAGGTCATAAGGAGATACAAAGTGGGCAGGGATGATAGATGGAACAGAGAGTAAAGACTGTTACCACCAAGTCTGAAGAGCTGAATTTGACAGAGGACTATTAGCTATTGCTATGTTGCTTTGTCAGTATTAATTTTGGAGCTGGAATTGTTCTATCTTCATCTCTACTTTCAGGAAGAAGTAATCAAGTCTCATAGTGGTTTTATCCTCTCCCAAGTCTAAAGAGCTGGGTAGTGGTTGTGCCAGTCTGTCTTGAACCAAATTTTTGTACTCTTCAATAATTTGCTGTTCACCCATTTTTTGTAAAGGACTTCTAGAAAGCCCACAAAACCTAAGGGGTCTAGCTTCAGATCTTGAAAAGCATAGATTCCAGCCTGCTGATGATGTGCAGAACATCCAGTGTTCTTAGGGAAAACTCTCCTCATCCTGCCTACCACCCTGTGTTCCCAGGCTGCCCACTGCATGACCTTCTTCCTACCCGTTCCATTCTCAGACTATGGTGCTGAAGAAAAGCAAGCGTGGTTTCTGCTTACAAGCCTTGCCTACTGTCATCTCTCTACAACAATCTCCCTTTCCAGATCTTCACCAACCCCACATCCGACAGAGGGCTAATATCCAAAATATACAAAGAACTCAAGAAGTTAGACCTCAAAGAACCAAATAACCCTATTAAAAAGGGGGTACAGAGCTAAACAAGGAATTTTCACCAGAAGAAATTTGGATGGCCGAGAAACACCTTAAGAGATGTTCAACATCATTAGTCATCAGGGAAATGCAAATCAAAACAACCCTGAGATTTCACCTCACATCAATCAGAATGGCTAAGATTAAAAACTCAAGAGACAACAGGTGCTGGTGAGGATGTGGAGAAAGAGGAACACTCCTCCACTGTTGGTAGGATTGCAAGATGGTACAACCACTCTGGAAATCAGTCTGGAGGTTCCTCAGAAAATTGGGCATGACACTTCAGAGGACCCTGTCATACCACTTCTGGGCATATACCCAGAGGATTCCTCTGAATAAAATAAAGACACATGCTCCACTATGTTCATAGCAGCCTTATTTATAATAGCCAGAAGTTGGAAGGAGCCCAGATCTCCCTCAAAGGAGGAACGGATACAGAAAATGTGGTATATTTATACAATGGAATACTACTCAGCAATTAAAAATAATGAGTTCATGCAATTTGTAGGCAAATGGTTGGATCTGGAAAATATCACCCTAAGTGACCTAACCCAATCACAAAAGAATACACATGAAATGCAATCACTGATAAGTGGATATTAATGAACCCAAAAGCTCTGAATACTCAAGGCACAATTAGCAAATCAAAAGATTCCCAAGAAGAAGTAAGGAGAGGACCCTGGTCCTGAAAAGACTGGATCCAGTTTTGTAGGAGAGTACCAGAACAGAGAAATGGTGTGTGTGTGTGTGTGTGGGTGATTGCGGAATGGGCTGGGGGGAAGAGGACTTATGGGACATATGGTGAGGGGAAACTGGGAAAGGGGAAATCCTTTGGAATGTAAACAAAGAATATAGAAAATAAAATAAAAAATAGAACAGTGAACCTCCCCCCAAAAAAATCTCCATTTGCTTTTCGCTGGTAGATCTGTCTTCAAACAGGATGTAAGAATCCCACAAATCACACTATTTACAGTCTTTACATCTAGTCAGCATCTTCCCATAGCAATCATTAGCCAACCATTGTAACCTCATATCAGTCTTCCAGTGAAGACATTATTTCACTGTTCTCTTCCTGTCTCGATGAAACAGTAGCATTATTTGCTCTGCCCCTGATATAATTTCTCATTTCCATTCTCCCCCTTTTCTCTATTTTTGAATTCTCCTCTTTTTCCACTCATCCTCTCTACATTTTCTTAAATTTTGTTATCATTGTCTGAAATCTGTGGTATTATTTCAGGTATTTCACTCCTAAGCATCTCCTGGCCTTCTATTTCATCCTCTCTGGTACCCAACTGGAACTGTGCACTGATCCATCCTGTTCCTCACACTTCTCTGTATCTATCTTCTGTCAAAACCATGGAGTATAGACTCAGCTCTTTTGTCCCTTTCTTGATAAAACTTTACCTTGTAGAAATTCAGTTCCTTTCGATTCTGAGACAGGTTCATGAAAGGTTGGAGAACACTTGCCACACTGTCCAGGTTATCTAAACCATGAGTGCATAAATTCCAGACACACCAGTCCTGCCCATGAAACTGCCAGTTACATCTGCTCTGTTCACACAGTGACTCTCCCTGATTACAGCCTTACATCATGTAGTCATCCAACAGCCATGAATGAACTGGGTCTACCTGAAAGAGGGCCCTGGAAATGGAAAAGGACAGGGTGTGAGAAAACGATGAAGACAAGACAAAGTTTCTGATCAAGGCTCAAAGTTTAATATTCAGCACTGTGTTCATATAGGGAGATCCCACAGACCCATCCTTTGTTTCATCCCTGGATTATGTTGCAAAGCAAGCTCAGTGGGCAGTCAATTCCTCAAAGCACCTTTAGGAAATTGCAAATGCAGCAAGACCTGGTGACTCCAGCTAGGTCAGAAAACCTTTGTGGGTGGGTCTGTTTAGCCTACTCAAGTCTGTTATCTCTTCTTTCCCCAAATATCCTACTCTCCATTTGATTCAGGACTGATGGGCATATTTCTTACTTCATGGGAGAAAAAGAAGTGCATTTCTGACTCCTGGTTTTCTTGTGTCCAAGCCCACTGCTTTCTTTTGTGAAAAAGGGGTGAGGTACCTGAGATAAGTCCCCCACTTAGCAGTAGATCTGAGCTCAACCTCATTAACCCAGCACAGTGATTACCTTTTTTTGGTCATTACAGAATACTTTTCCTAGCCCTTTCTTATCTCCATGCATATATGATGCTATTTTAGACATCCCAGAAAAGAATCTGAGACAATATAGCCTGGTCACAGGAAAGACTTTCTTTCCCCACAGTCTGACACTTTGTTCATCTGGAGGCATCAGTTTAACAACCTGGGTATGTCTTTTATTAGATCCCAGGAGGGACTAGCATGAGCTACAGCAGCATGAGATAAAGCAAGCAAATGAAAACACATAGCAAGGGCTCTGATAATTGCACTGTTATTGGACTTCAGACTAGTTCAGCAGCAGTAGGTTAACTGCCTTATAAATTACAAGAATTTATGGGGGCACTCAGAGGACTGAGGTCATAGCCAAATGGCACAGGACACAATTTGATAAAATACCATTCACAGCCAGAACCAGAGTATCCACATCCTGAGTGCTGAACATCAACCAGTGCCTGCCTGAGATAACACAGATGGTAGAATTACCTAGCCAGGGATTAACAGTCATCAGAAAAATGCTTTCATAAGTAATTACAAATTCCTTGGCAATATTTAAGCATATGAAGTAATAGGAATAAACACAAATATAGGAATAAAATGAAAATTATAGCACTGACAAAAGAATTCACAGAAATAAAAATATTATGAACTTAGTAGGGCAGACATAAGAGAAGACAGAATTACAGGCTGTACATAGCAGGTCTTTTGAATTGTCCTGTTCTGAGCAATTGAAAGGATATAGACTTTAAAATATAATACAGGGTCTGAAGATCTTGCCAAAAGATTAAGAACATTTGCTGCTCTTGGAGGAGACCTACTGCTCCCATGGCAGGCTTGTCATAATCCATAATGCCATAAAAACTTGTCAAATCTGAGCCTCAAGTTTTAGGGGAAAACAGTGTCCTCTTCTGGCTTCTTGGGCATGGGCATGCATATAGGATACACACACACACACACACACACACACACACACACACACTATGATATAGCTTCAGTGATCTATAGATAAATAAAAATAAAAGTTTAATTGTTATCAGGTTCCAAGAAGAAAGGGAAAAGTAGGTAGGTTGGGAAAAAATATGAATGATACCTGAAAATTTGCTAGAAACTGGCATTTTCCACAGAAGTGTATATATCTTAAGTAGACTTCAAGAAACAATATCAAAGAAGGAATCTCTTAAAACAAAAATTGCTATTTTATGCATTTGAGTGTTTGCCTTCGTATATATCTTTGCATCATATGTGTGCCTGATGCCTATAGAGGCAGAAGAAGGTGTCACATCCCAGGGATCTGGAGTTTAGATGACTGTGAGCTGCCATACAGGTGCTTGGAACTGAATCCTGCTCCTTCACAATTGTAACAAGTATTCTTAACCGACGAGACATCTCTTCTGTGTCCTAAGAATAAATCTGAAAAGCAGGCAGAGGTAAATATCAAATTGCTATGGAATTTTCATCTAAAACTATGAGGGCAAAGGGAAGCACCCCACCCCAAGTAAATGACTGACATCCAAAATCCTGAAGTTTCTTTGCCTAGTGAGACTGTTTTCGGCAGAAGTTTCCCTATGGTAAGGGTGAATGACATTCTTCAAACAAAAGGAAGTGATAAGAGGGAGTGTTGGAACATCTGGAAGGAAGAAGGAGGAAACAAAAAAATAGGAGTATATTCAGTGCATTATCATCGTTACATTTGATTTTAATGAATTAAAACAAAAGGCTACCAATACCTCAACACTTGTGTTTTGCTTGACATATGCCTGTAGAAATCAATGAATAAATTAAACCTTCTAGTTCTTACTGGATCAGTAAAGGTACTAAAGACATGGGTCATGTGGCCACAATCAGAAGAAACACTTCAGAGGGCACAAGTTTGCACCTCAATGCTGGGCAAGAGCTGAGTATCAAGGGGTGTTTCAGGAACAGGCCGTTGCCATCATCCTGTGAGAAACGAGCAGCGTTGCACGTGACTGTGTGTGACACTGCACTGGAGTGAAAGTGTGTAGACGCTCATTGACTGACCTCCACTAACTCACCTATCTCTATTTCTTCAGCTTAAAGATGGAGCCCAAGACGAAAGGATTAAAGCAGCAGCAGCAGCAGCATAAGAAACTCCTGGCTGCAATGCTTTCCCAGGATTCCTTCGAGTCCATCCACAGCCCCACGCCATCTGTAATAGAGGAAGACATTGATAATGAAGACGATGCAATGGAGTTGCTGGGTAATTTTAAAAATTAATAACTTATCTTTCTAGTCCTTTCTGGTATTGTAAAAGTGTGCAGTTATTGGGGGATTTTAAACGTTTTGAATAGTCTTGTCTAAGACAAAGCGGTCTCTTTAACGTACACGTTTTTTCCATTAGAACTCTATGAAGCTGCATGTAAGAACTAAGCTGAACCTATGGAAGCATGTGAAACATTCCCTAGACTGTACTCTGTGCTTTGTATATGCAGTGCTCTAGCCTCTGACGTCATCGGGCTTTATTCTGTGTGCCATTGTGATAGGATGCAAACCTGTCTGTTTTATTTTCTTGACCGCACCTGTTGTCTATAAAATACGTCCTCCTCCTAAGAAAGTTTTGTGATTATAAGGTTTCTTTAGAAGAATATCATAGAGTTGAAAGATGTTGGCAGTAGATTAATGCTGTATGCCTTTCATAAATGCTAGGGAGCCTTGCAGAGATTGCAAAGTCTAGAACTCCTTATCTTCATACAACTTCATTAATGCTATAGATACAGTTTTTCCCTTTAATAGTTTTTCACTTTTTCTTTTTAGTGATTCAAGTATGTATGTGATCCTGTTTCAGAAGAAATATTCTCATATAAATAATCTTTACAAAAATTGTTAATTGATACTTCAGGAATTTTTTTTTTCAGAACAGGCTTTATCTGTATAGTCCTAGATGTCCTGGAACTCATTCTGTTGACCAGGCTGACCTTGAACTCAGAGATCCACCTGCTTCTGCCCCCTAAGTGTTGGAATTAAAGGTGTGAACCCCCATTCCCGGCTGGAAAATCATTTTTGCAAAAGGATATGAACTTTTCTTTGCTAGAAGTCCACATGTGAAATGGTGTGTTTTTTTAATTAAGTGGTACTATTCTATTATAGAGAATTAAAATAATTGGTATATGCTTTTATAACAACATTCTATTATATTTAAGCTAAAATAATAAATAATATAATTACATATAGAATATCAATTCACTGCAAAGGTACTTTATTTAAAATTCCAAAATAGATTTCTTGGAATTAAGTGTGGATGGCAGTAAATTGTGGTCTGTATAAATGATAAGTCTCCATGTGTACACCTGCAAAGGTGTATTCAGCAGATGATGGCAGGCTTCATGATCTTTTCTAATGGTCTAATAACTACCTTCAGTTTAGAATTTAGGAAACTGAATTATGGCACTTTTCGTTAGATGCTATTGGTCTTTGTTTTCTTTAAGCGATTGAGTCTTACTCTCCTAACTTTTATTCATTAAAGTGACAGGGCGTCTGGATACCCTGGCATCCTGCATTCACTACAAAGGACTTTTACCTAATGTCGTAAAATAAAATCATTTCTGTTGCAGACATTTTTTAATCATGTTAAAAACATAAATGCGTCACTTCCACCATGTTTTTTACCTATGCTATCATAGTCAAATATAGTGGTAACTCCTAGTGCAGAAGTGGGGGCAGAGGTCACTACCACAAACTTGTTTCAAGAAGCTGGGCCCTCTGATTAGTCTTGTAGGACAAGGGAGTGTAAACCTGGGAGGAGGAGTTGGGTCAGACTCCTGGGACTTGTTCACATGGGGTCTTTTATAACTGTGTCTGTCAATTGCTTCCCTGCTGGTCAGGTACAGTGAAAGAGAGGGACTCTTAGGGGATTCACATGTCTACTTTATGCTGATTGTCCTGAGACCTCACCTGCTCTGTTCAAAAGTTTCTAGCTTTCTAAGCTGAAGACCAGAGCATTGGGTCTTAGCGTCTACCTCTTGATAAGCCATTAGCAATTGGCTCTCATTAATCCTTCTTCTCCTTTTAGATATTTAGCCTGCATTCTGACCAGGCTTAACGGTAAAGAATAGTGGAAGATTTGGGCTTTCTCTGTGTGGTTGAAAGTGACGCTGTTCTCTTAGTGATGAGCATTCCTTGTAATGGCATGCATGGCTCAAACTCACAGCAAGTAGCCTTACATAACTCCACATGCATTTTTCCTGGTTTTGGAAATGATTCCAGAGAAATGTAAGATTGCGTTCAGCTGAAAAAGCACAAATGTTAACAATTTGAAAATTTTATGTGAAATCAAAATTTAGTATATAGATTGATTGTTAAAATGTAACAGATATTGTTGTTTAAAGTATCTTTTGGGAATCTATGATGTGTTATAGAATGAGCTTGCTGTAATGTGTTTTTAAGGGTTTAATTTTTTATTATCTATGCCATAATAAAATAAGTTGAAAATGTGTCATGCATGGAAAGTAATCTGTAAATGTGAATTGATAAGTAAAATATATGATTTTAGTTAATATTAACATATAAATGAATTACCCATCAATAAAATTTGTTGACTTAAGCAGAAAATCTTTTAGTGAAGATAGTCCATATAAATAAACCTAGTTCTTCTTGTCTTTATTGAAATGTTGTTAATATATGTTGATTATATATTCACAGTTGTTTAAATGTATGTCTGTGGATTTATTTTATAAACATTAGGTATGTGGAAATACATTTTAGGATCCACTTTATATTAATTTCTATGATTATTTTAAATTCTATTTACAAATTCGTAGTGCAGAAATAACCGCTTAGAAGACTAATATTATCTATCACATAATATTTAAAAAGACACTAATAATAAGCACCTCTGAAATTGGCTCTAGATATACAAAGCATAGACTAAAAGCCTCTTCCCACTCTCCTCAAATGATACAACTCCCAACCATAAATGTAAGACAACCTCAATTATTTTGGTGGTTATACTGCCACTTAACAATCAGAGTTATGGAGAGTCTTCCCAAGAAAATGATTGTATTTTCTAAAACATCTACTAAAATCAAGAGTTTTTTAAAATGGTATGAGCAAGATTAGTTTCCCAGATCTTCTGTGGTTTCTTTCTTTATCCTCACAGGGAACTTAAGGAACTATTAAGAATGTTTAACTGTGTTACCATCTTTCCATTTTTCTTATGTTGCCTGTTTTCATCATCATGTTAGAAATGTAACAATAGTAAACAAATAGAATGATTAATAGAAAAATTAAAAAAGAAATATAATACTAATATGTAGCTGATTGCTTTCTACACAGTTTATACTGATTTATCCCCACTTTAAAAAGCTAGAATAAAAGGCACAACTAATTTATTAAACACTTTAGTTGACACTATTACTTATAAAATATTTTAGGCCTTCTTATACTTGAGGACAAGGGAACTATCTAAAAATCATATTCCAGAGATGCTAAAGCCATTAATTATAGTTATATTTTTTGGGCTTAGCTTGGGATTATATAATTTAAATTTAAACCTAACTTTACATTACCTCAAACAAACAATGTTCTTAAAAACATAATTTTATCATTTTAAGATAAATAGGTAAATACAGTTTCTAGGTCTCCAATATCTTAACAAATAAATCAACTCATTATTGGCAAAATACAAGGAGGATTTACTGGAGAGACTCATTAAGGTGAGAGGTCCTTTTGGCCAATTCTTCCACAGCTCAATGAACTCTATGTAAGATAAACATTCACTGTCATGTGTTTGGTTAAGTTGGAGGCAAATTTTCCAAAAACAAAACAAAACAAAACCTTCCTATATTTACAAAGTAAGAGTGGGCCATTGCATCAGAGAGAGAGAGAAAAGCTGCCATTGTGACCCAAGGAAGATGACCCTATCTGTTGCTTATACTTTACTGACTTAACACCTGTGAACCAGTCTAAGCCAGAAGGGACCAGCAACATAAGCCTCTCTGTTTTTTCCCTTATAGCACTGATCATTTGGCACATCAGAATAGCCAAGTAAACTGCAGATTCTCCATAAAAATGATTCTGTATAAAAATTCTGAAGACTTTCAGAAATTCAACCACTGAGTATTCCAGTATTACGTGTAATATTACTTACAATATTCATTCATTTAATATAGTATAAAAGCAAGTTTATCTAAATTAGTACCCATTATAGATAAAATATCCAAATAGGGAGTACTTTAACATAGTAATTAAAAACACTCAGAAGGTTAATTTTTTAAGATATTGAAAATAGTTACCTCAATCCAAGTCAGTTTTATCTTTACAATATAAGATATTCTAAAAATTTCCATTAATGATTCTTCAGCTACTAAAACAAATTAACCAAACCTTACAGAGATGCACTACATAAATCAGTGCCACTGCACACCTAAGACATCCTGGAGTTGTGTGAGATATCTGTCACTTGTCACAATATCTCCCCTGGGACAGAAGCTCTGCAGAAGGTCCCGTTCTTCTGCTGGCACCCATGCTCTGAGCTGTAACTTCAGTTGGCTTCCGTGTTGTCATTGCCTGTATGATCCACATAGACACAATCGGCCTGTGGCCCAAGGACTTGAATACTGTGCCGGCCTCTTTTGGTTAGAATGCCCTTTTAGAAATGTATTCTAGCACATGCTTTTCTATGGCAAACTCTGTGTAGTTACTGGATGTGAATTTTACTAGACCACATGAGGAGGGTCGTATCTTATATTTATTTTTAAAAGCTTTTTGATCTTCAAGTTTAGTGATAAGGGCGGGTATCATGGGGAAGAAGATGATGCTCCATCTCTCAAGTTGTTTAGTTCATGTTAGCAAGTTTGCCTCCTAAGTCTACACCTGCCACTTACATAGTGAATTTGAATGGGGGTTAGGGTTAGGGTTAGGGTTAGGGTTAGGGTTAGGGTTAGGGTTAGGGTTAGGGTTAGGGTTAGGGTTAGGGTTAGGGTTGGGGTTGGGGTTGGGGTTGGGGTTAGGGTTAGGGTTAGGGTTAGCGTTAGGGTTAGGGTTAGAGTCTGAATTACAGGTGTTGATTCTCAAGGTTTGGTTTCCTTGTAAATCACTAAGGGCCTATCTTTAAACAAGAAGTCTGCATTCCCCACACCCAGTAATTTGTTCATTAGATTTGAATCTAACCCATGAAGCAGATTTTGCTCATTAAGAACGCCTTCCTGACTATAGTAGATTCTATTACAGGCAGTCTGCTGAACCCATAAGAACACTGATAAAAAGGATAGATGCAGTAACTGAGAAGGCTCACTTATCAATGTTTATGGCCAGAGAGCACCAAGTGGAGGTTTCTGACTCATCTACACTCACTAATTTGCTCTGTGTTTGGAATTCAACTCGTGCTTTGTTCTCTTCATTTGTTATTTTTATTCCTTTCCAAAGATACCAGAACTTTTGCTGATAGTAATGAATACTCTGTGTGGAGAATGCTTTTTAAATAAATATAATTCTGTAAGATGTCACCAGAACCGTACATCACACCACTTGATATGACCTGCATGGCATGTGACAAGAAATGCTTCGCTTTCCACATGTTTAAAAAAAATCCCGACTGTAATGCACATTGATCCCGGAGAATAAAGCCAATAATTTGCCAGCAATTTTTAAACACACAGACAAATCCTTTATAGTGCCGATTGTACTTCAGGTGAAATTCCTTTACTCAGCCGAGAACTGTTTCCAGTTATTTCCGTGTAGGTTTGCTTAACATATATTGATTAGGTACACAAACTATGAAGTGATTGACTCCTGCCAAAGACAGCATTTAGTGTGTTTTCCTCACATGTGCCGTGGCTTTCCCTGAGCATTGTGTGAACTATGGGCCACTATGATGTGGTGAGGTGACCGGGCCAAAGACCTGCGCTCCAATTCTAAGGCCCAAATCTTCTCCCATGTTACCTCTTGCTAGTTTTTTTTTTTTTTTTACATTTTTGCTGTTGGTTTTGATTTTTTAATCTTTTGCTAATCTCCGAGCTTCAAGCAATTAGTTGCAAATTGCAAGATGTACCATGCGCCTTACCTACTGCACACAGCATGGCGTGAGGTAATAAGATATTCTCAGAAAATGACACATTCCCCTTCTGCCACAGCTGACAGGAATACTGGGGGGAAAGACACGGATTTCTGTACAAAACTCTTCCCCCAACCAGTTATGTTCTGTAACCCATGGCTGTGCCATGCAGTTGGAGGCAGAAGGAAACACGTGCTTCCTTTAGCTGTGGAGAAAAGCCTTCCAGAGTAGGAACCGGTGTTCCTCACAGCACAATAAAATACTTGGAGAAACAAGCTCTGAGAGCCCAAATGTGACTACAGGCAGGCATGCAAGCCGCGTGCTTCCCGGCAGCTCACGGCACGTCAACTTTCACCTGACCCATGGAGATCTGAGCAGGGGCTCAAAGTCACTTCTGTGACTTGTTAAAAATGGGGTGGAGATTGGATCGTTAGACTGTACAATTTATAGGAGGAAAAGAAAGTTATTTTGTATATATGCCGAGGTTCACACTAGCAGACACAGCTTGGGACAGAAAAGGGGGTGCTGGTTCAAATTCAGAAAATCTAGAACTGTAATTCATGTTTATGTGTTTCTGCACAGATCAATTACTGAACTTGTTATAATACACAGGATTTAATAATGCTTTCAAGTTCCCTTAGCAAATATGAAAATATTTGAATAATTTTGGTTTAGTAGTAACTCGTTAAATGTGAAAAATCAACCAAATTCCATAGTAGTGTTAAATATTATTAGAATCTTGTTGTTTTAGAAAAAAAGCCTATCCTTTCCAAATACTTCATACATGATGATGGGATATTGCAGGATGATTTGTTCAATCATGTACTTATTTTCATGTAATTTGAATCTGAACTTTTTGCTTTATATAAGACTAATTTGAAACTTGCACTGAATCACAACTTTGTTATATTTTTATTGGTTGATCCACATGAATTGTAATTAATTTAGCAATTGTTTACAGCTTAATGTCAAAATCAATAGCTTATTAAAGACATGTTGCAATTTCTCTGATTTCTTTAAATCTGGTTTTATAGCAAAAAAATGTGTTTAGATATTTCCATATCATAATTTACTTAGGCACATGTTTAGTTATTTTCAAATAAACACTTAAGTGAAACAGATTGTTAAAAAGAATGTTTACGAAATGTAACAACTATTTCCACAAACAGTTGTTCTTGTAAAATAAAACTTTCTTTAAAAACCAGTAAAAAATATATCTATGTCTTTACATCCATTTATTGATATAAAGTTTTTAAGTGAAAGATTGCCGAGAAGAACAGTGGAAAATTTAAGGTTGTTACAATGGAAATCAGTGAAGATTAATCATTTCTATTATATTGTATAAACTTATGTCCTTCCTGCTGAATGCCACTGTCAGGTTGGATGGATTTATCTGTGTTAAAATGAAGTCTTCTGAGATTTTATTTAAAATTTTAATTTCTTTAAAGTTTGCTTTTCCAAGCATCACCAGAAGAGGGTTTAATGGGTCATTTTGATTATTGACATTCAGTAAATATTTGTTTCAAAATATTAACATTGGTGGTATTATTACAATTAAGCTAAAATTACATTAAGCTTAGGAACTTAACTTTTCAAGAATGTCCCAGTTTGTGAAGTTAACAGTGACAGAGAACCTTGATGATCATCTCTCCACTGTTGCAGATTGTAGGACTGGGAACAGATTTGTTGCTAGAAAACTGAGATTAATAAAAATGTTTACTCTTTAAGGTTTTATAAGATTAAGGAAAACAATTCATGCTAAAGTTCTCAATCATCAGGCAAGCTAGAAAATTAATAGATTCCTCTCTTCTTTCATCTTAATGTTTGAAATTGAGTGCACGTAAAAGAAAATAAAGTGAGACCCAGGAACACTTAAGTTTGCCCATGTATTTAGAAAACATTCTACAACCTCTGCATCATCATTATTTAATTTTACCTTTTAAAGAAGGATACTGACAACTTTCTGAAATTTTATAACATATGAAGCTAATTTCTCCTGGTGTTTTAGACCAAGCCTTGGCAATTTAAACAGTACCAGTATTACAAAAGAGCATAAACATGTTAGAATTCTCCTGATGGTTTAATTGAACAATTCTTTGCAGCAATGTGAATATTCTTGCTGTTTTTAGCAGTATCAAAATCTACAACTCTCAGTGTGGTTTTACTGTAGATATATTGGGTTTTGGTGCCTGGTTATCTGCCTCCATGATTTGTGGTCACAGTCTCTGGCAGTTGTGTAGAATGGAAAGTCAACATTTGGGGGAGAGAGAGAGAGAGAGAGAGAGAGAGAGAGAGAGAGAGAGAGAGAGAGAGAGAGAGAGAGAGAATGAATGGGAGAGGAGTTGGATCTCATCTTGTGATGGGAATGGGAGCTTTGGCTAAGAAAACACTATTGTTTCCAAGGCTTGCTCTTCTGTACCCTTTTTCCTATTAAACAACACTATCATCTATAAAGGGGCGTGTGTGTGTGTGTGTGTGTGTGTGTGTGTGTGTGTGTGTGTCAGAGAGAGAGAGAGAGAGAGAGAGAGAGAGAGAGAGAGAGAGAGAGAAATAGAGACAGAGAAAGAGGGAGAGGGAGAGGGAGGGAGGGAGGGAGAGGGAGGGAGGGAGGGAGGGAGGGAGGGAGAGAGAGAGAGAAATAGAGAGAGAATAGAGAGAGACAGAGAAAGAGGGAGAGGGAGGGAGGGAGGGAGGGAGGGAGAGAGAGAGAGAGAGAGAGAGAGAGAGAGAGAGAGAGAGAGAGAGAGAGAGAGAGAGAGAACTTTATCTTTCTTTTATGGACTTTTGACACTTATGACCTGAAATTTCTCAAGTATACCATCTGGTACCTGAGTTAGGCATGTTCTATAGTTTTACCTCTATTTGTCTAGTGTAAGAGAACAAGACAAAACCTGAGCTACTCCATTTCTGTTTTGATAAAAGAAATTGAAAACGGGAGAGGAGTTATTCTCTGACAAAAAGCTTTTAACAGAGATAGAGAGGGAGAACAAAAGAATAACAGAGAACAAAAGAGAGAGCTCTAAGAACATACATCTAAAAGCAAAAGTCAAAGTCCAAAAAACAATATTCCTTTAACAACATGTAGATATTAATACAGAAATACTGCCTTTACTTATAACAAATATTCTCACCAGAAATCCTAATGAAGTTATAATATAGATATTGATAAATTATTATTTAATTTAATGGCACTGATTCATTTAGTAGCCAAAAATTTAAGTAAATTGCTAGTTATAAATGAAAGAAAGCAGGGTGAGACAATTTGTACATGATGACTATCATTTTCATGTCACCTCTAGTCTCTTAGTTCTGATCTAGTCCCCTCCTCTCCCTTCTCTTCTCCTTCTTGAGTTGAATGTCTGGCTATGTTGCCCAGGCAAGTATTAGAAATTGACTATTTCTTCATAACACAGGAGGAAAATATCAAAGGGAGGACAAAAAAGCAGTCCAAGGTGAATAATAATAGACAAACAACACAATGGCAAGGAAACGACAAAAACAATTCCTTAAAAATCAGAGTGTAAAAAAACAAAACAAACAGTGTACTGTAGAAAAAAGGTCAAAAAGCCTGGTATCTCTATCATGTAAGAATCTGCTCTTATAACTCTACATTCAGAAGGCTGAGGAAGGAGGGTTGCAGGTTTGGTCAGCCTGGTGTGTGTGTGTGTGTGTGTGTGTGTGTGTGTGTGTGTGTTTGCATGTGCATGTTTCTCTATAGACAGATAGATAGATTATAGATAAATTCTTTTCCTTTTAAGTAATAAAAATACTGTTTAACCTTTTTTCTAAAAAATTATGTATATACATATATATGTATGTATATCTATTATGAGAAAATATGTGAATATGTACAAATATATATCCATCTCTCTATATCTATAGACACTATATATCTATATATCTATATCTATATATGCAATGGACAAAAAATTGGAAAATAGAAGTAATGTGGGTATAATTATAGTGTCTAGTGTCAAGATATACCTTAACTATTATGACTTGTGGTATTGATATAAGGCATAGATCATTGGAAGGAGCTGGAAGGGTTCCTCCACACTTGTATAGTCAATTAGCTTTTAGTTAAGGTGGTTTGAGAGAGGAAAACATTTTTAAAATATTTCTGCTGGAAAAGTAAAGTGATAAAAATAAGTGAGTTCAGATCTGCTTCATGCCTTTAACAAATTACTCTTAGATGAATTTGATACTCACATCACTAGAAAAGCAGACTCTTAAAACTCTAAAATTCATAACTTTTTATGAAAAATTTTTCTGGAAATTGCAAAACTTACTAGGAAGAAAATACAAAGTTGACAAACTGGGGCTCATTAAAATTATGACTTTTTTCCTCATAAAACGGAAAGAACAAATAAAGATGTAGAAGACTTGCCCCTCAGCAGCTGGAAAAGTACAAATGACAAGGCAGACAGAGCTTGGACCAGCGAGTATGCACAGTCAACACAAATGAATTTTTCAATGGAACAGCAAACTCAAGAAAAGTAAGCGAAATGAAAGTAGACACATTTGTGATACATGTATGAGGAATGTCACAACATCATTAGCCACTAGGGAAATATGGTTTAAACCATGAGATGCTACTTCCGCCAAGCTATAATAGCTGAAATTAAAGACCAAACAGCAAACATGGAAGTGTGCAGCAACGAGCTCCCTCCAGTATTGCTGAGAAAAGGTTAGGGAACACATCTGGACAGTATCTTATATATTTCAATATGTACTTACCCTATGACCTAAAATTTTCTGCATGTTTCTAAGACAATCAAACTTGTTTCCACAACTACACTGTCAAGAAGTGGGGTACTTAAAATAATCTAGTAGAAAACCATTCAAGTGTCAAGCAACAGTTGTGGTATACCCATATTATATAGTACAATACTAGTCAGCAGTTAAAAGTGGAAGTAAAGTATTAATGCATGCAAAAAGGATGGATGATCTTAATTGCCAAAAACTGAGTTCTGTTTCCCCAAAATCTATGCTATTGGTAGCCTAGTTCAACATGATTGCATCCTGAGATATGACTCTTAGAAAATAATCAACATTAAATGAACTCTTTGTGGTGTTTTCTAATTAGATAGGATTGGTATTTTTTTATGAGAGTAATTCCCCTCACAATTACAATTTACACATGAAGGGCAGGATGTTTGGGTATACAGATAGTGTGTACTAACTGGATGCTGACTCTTTTTAGAACTGTGACCTTGGGCTCTTAAACCTCCAGGATTGTGAATGAACTCAGGCATTCACAAACACTATTGAACATAGGAAACCAGACACCAATAATTGCATTCTAAATTAATTTAATAGTATTTAATAGTAATACATTTATGAACAGGTAAATTTAATGGGTCAATAGATCAGAATAGTAGAAGGTGATGGACCAAATTGATACTGCTACTCCTGGGTGATAGAAGGCTTTATAACTTGATGCATAGATGTATTCCACTCACAAAATTGTATACACATTGTGTATTTCATTGCACATTGTAATTCTAAAAAGCACCCAGTTCTTACATGGGATAAACCACAATTAAACCAAAATTAAACCAGATATTGGTGCTCTTGAAATGAAATTTGATGATTTTGAAGATTCTGACTGTGAGTGGATTCCTTTCTACATTGGAACTCAATACAATTTCACTTCACACATTTTTATTGACAGCCTTTTATTATGTGGTTTATATTTATTTGTAAACATTTACAAAGTACTGAATTGGTGCCAGTTTACCCTCAGTACATAATTACTGGCTAAATTAGGAAATGTTTCCAATGTTCTATAAATGACACAAAAAACAAGACCTCTCTCATAAAGCTGTAGTAAGCATAATGAATGTTTGGAGCTCAGTACCACTGACAGAGGCTAACAGAGTCCCCTGGCCTAGAAGCCAAGAGCCTGCCAATCCTGACTCTCTAGCTTCTTTTTTTTAAATTAGATATTTTTTATTTACATTTCAAATGTTATCTCCTTTCCTCCTTTCCCTTCCTGAAAAACCCTTATCCCATCCACTGACCCCCTGCTCACTAACCCAGCCACTCCTGCTTCCCTGTCCTGGTATTCCTCTACATTGGGGCAAGGAGCCTTCACAGGACCAAAGGCCTCTCCTCTCACTGATGTCCAACAAGGCCATTGTCTGCTATATATGAAGCTGGAGCCATGGGTCGCTCCATGTGTACTCTTTGGTTAGTGGTTTAGTCCCAGGGAGCTGTGTGGGTACTGTGGTTCATATTGTTGTTCCTCCTATGGGGCTGAAAATCCCTTCAACTCCTTGGATCCTTTCTCTAGCTCCTCCATTGGGGACCCTGTGCTCAGTCCAATGGTTAGCTGAAAGCATCCCCCTCTGTATTTGTCAGGTACTGGCAGGGTCTCTCAGGAGACAGCTATATCAGGCTCCTGTCAGCAAGCACTTGTTGGCATGTACAATAGTGTCTGGGTTTGGTAACTGTATATGGGATAAATACTTAGGTGAGGAAGTCTTGGATGGCCTTTCTTTCAGTCTCTGTTCCACACTTTTTTCTCTGCATTTCCTCCCATGGGTATTTTGTTCCCCCTTCTAAGAAGGATCAAAGTATTCACTCTTTAGTCTTACTTCTTCTTGATCTTCATGTGGTCTATGAATTGCATCTTGGGTATTCCGAGCTTTTGGGCTAATATCTACTTATCAGTGAGTGTTCTTATCATGTGTATTCTTTTGTTACTTATAATGTGTATTCTTTTGTGATTGGGTTACCTCACTCAGGATGATATTTTCTAGTTCCATTCATTTGCCTAAGAATTTCATGAATTCATTGTTATTAATAGCTTAGTAGTTCTCTATTGTGTAAATGTACCACATTTTCTGTATCCAATACTCTGTTGAGGGACATCTGGGTTCTCTCCAGCTTCTGGCTGTTATAAATAAGGCTGCTATGAACATAGTAGAGCTTTTATCCTTGTTATATGTTGCACTATCTTTTGGGTATATGCCTGTTAGTTGCCATTTTGTCCTATTGACAATACAGAGAAACACACACATGAGAATATTGATACTTATTTTGAACAGATTTCTCTCCTATATTAATAAAATATATAGTTTTATTTTTCTTCCACTTCATTTTTCAGAACTTTTCCTTTCTTTATATATTAACAAATGCAATTTCTGAACTGCATCACTTTTTGTCTCCTTGAAGACAGAAATTTCTTACATTAACAGATAAATCCACAATAACAGATTTCCTCCATTTTATCTGAGACTTTTAAATTTTTAATTATTTAATATATTGCCTTTTATTTTCATGGTTTCCTTTTATTTCCTATTATATTTCCTCTGTTAAAACTTTTATTACAAATCAATTTTATATATTATGGAACTTTATATATTATGGAATTTTTGGTTGGTAGGGACTGTTTTTCTCCCTATTCAAAACTTTAAATATTTTACTCAGTGTTCTTCATATGTCTACAATTTCTAAGAAGTGGTATGTAACTTTAAATGTTTCCTCTAGCTTCTCTTAATGTTCATTCTTTTTGTTTGAATTTCTATACATTACATATAATATAGCCAGATGTAATGTTACTGATATTCATACTGTTTAGTTTTCTCAGAGTATCCTGAATTCCTACATCTTATATTAACTTGGAGAGAATTTTCATTCATTAATACTTCAAATATTATTTCTGCTCCTTCCTTCCTTTCTTCCTTCCTTTTGTCTTTCCTTCTTTTCTCCCCTCCCCCATTTGTCCTCCTCCTTCTCTTCCTCCCCCTGGCATTTCCATTATGCATTATGCTCATGGTTTTTGTTTTTGTTTGTTTGTTTGTTTTGTTTGCAGTTGTTCGGCAGTTTTCTGGCATTCTAATCTTTTCTCCAAAGCTCTTTTATTTTGTAAGCTTTCATTGACAAACCCCACGGCTTAAAAATCCTTTCTTCATTCTTTGTCCCATGCTCAATCTACCAAAAAGACCATCAGAACTGTTCTTAATTTCTTTTATAGTGTTCATTACAGTCAGCTAGTCTTCGTCATTCTCAGATTTCTGCTGTGACTATATTAACCATCTATACTTGCTGAAGACTTTAGTGTAATAATCATAGATTCAAAAATTCTCTGGCACATAAGAGTCTGATAGTGACCCTTACACTCTAAATTAATGCTTTTGGTTTTGTTCTACTGTCTTTTGGTTGTTTCATAATTGTTTCCACAGTCAGACATGATATACTTGATGAAAGTA
Organism: Apodemus agrarius; assembly: GCA_964023405.1. Classification (NCBI taxonomy): domain Eukaryota; kingdom Metazoa; phylum Chordata; class Mammalia; order Rodentia; family Muridae; genus Apodemus; species Apodemus agrarius. The sequence goes on from OZ030009.1 coordinate 157,008,396, forward strand.
ACGAAGGCAAATAAGCCTTTAGAAGGCAGCACTAAGATACTGAAAGATAGCAGTATTTTACAGCACTGTGCCTGAGGCTCCTCTTTCAGTGACCTGTGCATCTTGACTTTGAACCTTAAGAGTGCTGTTCACTAATCCACCTGTAGACAGGACAGGGATATCTAAAGATAAACTCTACTTTGCCTCTACTGGTAGTCCCATATCTTATGTAAGATTCTGTCTGCTTCATATAGAGCTTGTTGTGCACACAGCATCTGTTCAGTTCCTTTCTCCTGCTATGGTGATTCAGTGGCTCTGGCACTATTTGTCAAGAAGAAAATATTTTCTTTCTATTGAATTTATGTAGCATTTTTGTTAAATATAAATTCATCCTAAAAGTGCAAATTTATTTCTTGGAAAGTTGGTTTTACTCATTGCTTTAAAGCATTTCTCTCATTTTAATTAAAGATTTATGGCAAAGAAGTTGTAAATAATCACATGCCAAAATTCATTAGACTCAAAGTCTATATGAAGTTTAAGATCTAATGTGAAAGCCTACATCTTCAGAATGCATATGCTGTCAGGAATTCATTGAGACACATAACTTTGTTTTTTTGTTTTGTTTTGTTTTGTTTTGTTTTGTTTTGTTTTTTTAAAGCTCATGTCATTGGCACTATGTCTTGTTCTTTTGCTTTGTGCTATGATCTTGGTTTGGAAGGTATGAATGTTCAACATTGTTACTTTAAAAATTTCTTCTCATTGGTTTCCCTTTCATCCTTTATTTCCCAAGCTATGTTTACATTGTGAAACATGTTAAAGTTTTGGTGCTTACTGCACGTATTGATCATCCTTAGTCCATTACTATGTCATCATTGACATTTATGTGTTTTTTCAACTCTGCCTTCTTAGAATGAGTCCCTAATGGGTAAGTCTAAAATCTTATACTGCTGAAATCTATTTACTTATATTTTGATTTTTGTGTCTATATCCAAAAGAGATATAGGTCTTACATTTTTTTAATGTCTTCATCTGGCATGGGGGTCATGCAAAGCCGATTTTATAGCATACGTTGGGAAACATTTCTTCCATTATTTTATTTTAAGAGTTTGTGAAGCATTCAGACTTAATATTTAGCAGCATTTTTCAGGAAAGCCATTTGATGTACACAAACTAGTAAATTACTAATTTAATCTGTTTGTTTGCAAATCTGTTCAGTTTTTTACACATTGGTTTTGGTGACTTGTGTTTTAGTATGAACATATCATTTCTTCCAAGGTATGTAGTCCACGGTCTTGGAACGATCCCGAGTCTTCCTTCTGTTATGTGATGGCCAGGAGCCTTCCCTGTAAGGAAACTTTTTACTTCTCTAAGGTTAATATAAAGAGCCCATTTTTATTACAGATTTTTTTTTTTACAAAATAATTTTTACACTTATTTTATCAGGGAATGTGAATGGACAATGGAGTATGTGAGGAAGTCTGAAGACAGCTTTCAGAAGAGGGTTCTTTCCTTCTATCATGTGGATGCTAAAATCAAATTCATGCCTCAGACTTAGTTGCATTCCCTAATTCTAGCTGACCCATCTTGTCATTCCCATTCTTCAATTTAATGATTAAAGCTATCTCACATTTTTCCCTGGTAGAGATAGCTAAAAGGCTCTATCTGTCTATCTATCTATCTGTCTGTCTGTCTGTCTATCTGTCTGTCTATCTATATGTGTGTATATAAAACCTTCCTGATTGATCTTTTTTACTCATATTCTTATGCATTATTATAAACAGGACAATTTGATACTGCAACAGAAGTTCTGTGAATAAGATGAGAAGTTTAGAGTTTATGAAAACTATTCTGAATTTAACTTGGAGATAGTTGAAATAATTGAGAAAATTTAAATTCAGTCAAAAGCAAAGAGAAAGATTTACATACACAATAACATCCCATTTTAAGTAGCTCTTAAACATTTTTTTCTCTGCAATGGTACAACTCACCTTTAATCCCAGCACTTGAGAGGCAGGGGTAGGTGGATCTCTGTGAATTTGAGGTCAAACTACTCTACAGAATGAGTACCAGAGTAGCTAAGCCTAAACAGAGAGAATCTGTGCCTTGATAAAATCCATTTATTTTTTATTTTCTGTGTGTTACAAGAAAAAAAGCATAAGAATACAAAAAAAAAAAAGAAAGAAAGCACAAAACCCAAGGAAGTCTTTACACACCTGTAATGTAAATGCTGGGCCTGAGGAAATGCTCAGTGATGCAGAGTGCTGGCTCTTCTCAGAAGACCTGAGTTTGATTCCTGACATCCAAGTCTGCCTGAAACTCCCACACTGCAGAACCTAAGGCCCTCTTCTGCCTCTTCAGGGACCCACACACCATACATGTGGACATGCACGCACACATGCACACACACACACACACACACACACACACACACACAAAGCTATATATAAATAACTTTATGTAGCTAAATAGCTACATAAATAAAACATTAAAAACAATTAATGCATTAGAGATTTTATAATTTTATGAATATAAAATGTTTATATTTGAGAATGTATGTGTTTTACATATTTTAATAAATGCTGGCCACTATATTAATGTTTACATGATTGATAACATTTAATTTTAACAATGTACCTTTTTGATAAGTCACATCATCCCATTACAGTTGAGGTTCAGGAAGATTAGTGACTTGTACTAAGTAGTAGCTCTTGATAGGTATAAGTTCCAAATGTTGTATAATAAACCCATCATGGAACTATGCATGCACACAGACATACATGAACAGGACTAATCTGTGTAGCAAGCACACTTTACTACTGTGTATGCATGCAAGCACATGGTGATAAGACATTGAAGGAAAGCAGTGTTTTACAGGGCTCTTAGGAAGTACTGTCATGCCGGGCGGTGGTGGTATACTCCTTTAATCCCAGCACTTGGGAGGCAGAGTCAGGCGGATTTCTGAGTTCGAGGCCAGCCTGGTCTACAGAGTGAGTTCCAGGACAGCCAGGGCTACACAGAGAATCCCTGTCTCGAAACACACACACACACACACACACACACACACACACACACACACAGAGAGAGAGAGAGAGGGGGGGGAGAATCATTGTGTCCCATAGATAGTACAAGCTATATAGCAGTTATCTATGTAACAGGTACACTCTATATAATATAGTACAATAGTACTGTGTATACACACAGACACACATATACAGGTTTAATCTATTTCCCTCATCTGCAAAACAAGACCACCACTCGGAGGACCATTGTGCAGATCAAAACACTGAAGATGTATAGAACAGCACTTGGAACATGGTACTTGGGGAACATTTAGTGACTGCTACTGTCCCTTTCTTTTTTCCTTCTATATTTTACTGTGTGGAATTCATGTACTTATTTCTTTAGTTTTTAACATGGCTTAACAAAATCGACATTTAATCTTCAGTTCTAGCATGCCTCATAATAAGAATAGCCCGGTTCATTCCATTTTGCTTGTCTGTTTTCTAGAAGTTTAATTTGAGCTTGTATTTAAATTATAAGAACTTCATATCACGTTTGAAGTCAGACTTTCTTTAGCTATACTAACATACCCTCCTTTAAACAGACACAGGATAAAAATTGCTTCTCTCATTCCACTTCTTCCTTCTGGATTCATTTTCCTGACTCTTTTTACCCTGGACTCTGTACTAACCATCACTTATCTACAGAAAACACTACAATTAGTGCTATTATTCCAGGAAGGTGGCCATTTCTCATCAGCAATTAGGAGATATTAGTTCAAAGAATCTGTTTGTAACAAGGCTCTTCACTTAATGTGATTCTTTTTCCTGTACTTAATAACTGTGCATCTTAAAAATCTTGTCAAACACTTCTAAGTAAAATTAAATCATTAAAGAGTTCACACATAGAGAGGTTTGTAGAAAAATGGTCAACTAGATCTAATGCACTCATTGGTGGATTTACAAAGGTCATCATTTTGTTTTCTGTAAGTAATTTTTAAAAACCAGCAGTCAGGTCTCTCATTGCCTTATTTCTAGGCTCCTGGACCAGTCCTTTAACCAAGACAGCTCAGTCAATCAACCAGGTCTCAAGGAAGGGAGAATTGAAATAAAAAAGACAATTAGACAACACTATAACATGACTCCAGCCAGTGCTTTATTTTTTTCCAGTCAGCTTTTATACCATACTAAGTACATGCAAAGAATATGGTCAGTCCTAAGGCATAAACAGAGTAGTTAAGGAACAAACAAAGCATAAAAGTTGCATGATTACTGTGTTCAGAGTCTTAACAAGACCCATCAAAATACAAAGAACACAGTCCTAAGCTGTATTCATCTTGAGCCTACTTCTAGGTCCTAGTCCAATGTCAAATTCCTGCCAAGTTCCTAGAAGTGGCCCCAAAAGCTCTCCACAGTCCTTTCTGGGAATAGTGACAGCACCACATTGGTTTCTCTTTTATTTTATTGTTTCAGATGGTAGAGGATATACATATAACAATTTGCATTAAAAAATCTATGCATATAGTAATATATTGTACATAGCATTGCAGTAGTCTCTTCTACAATGATTTGTATGTGTGGTGCACATAATTGCACATCTAGTATATTCAGAAATGCTGGTTCTTCACATTCTCTAAAATGAACATTATAAAGTACATTTATCTTCTTCCATTTTTACAGTCTGATAAGTGTGTAAGTTTCTCCACCAAGAGAAGTGCCATCCATGTCAGGATGCCTGTACATAAATAATACATCTTCACTTCACAAGATCTAGGATTATTACTCATTTCTACTATGCAGGTTCCAGGGATGTTAAATAATTGTTTTTTTTAAAACAAAGTCCTATTTAAGTTACAAGTGATATTCTTATACACACATTTTTTATTTAAATATTTCTTAATTTTATGTGCTTGGGTGGTTTGCAGATGAACCATATGAATACCATGTCTGTGGAGGGTAGGAAAAGTGTCTGAATTCCTTTGAACTAGAGTTAGAAAAGGTTGTGAACCATCGTGTGTGAAACTGTATTGTGTGTGTGTGTGTGTGTGTGTGTGTGTGTATGCTTGTGTGTTTACGTGTGTGTGTGTGTGTGTGTGTGTGTGTGTGTGTGTTAAAAACAAAACCTGGGTCCTCTATGAAAGCACAAAGTGCTGATAACTGCTGAGGAATCTCTCCAGCCCCCGGAACACAGTTCCTGAAGAGAATAAACACAGATGTGCATGTGCTGACTCACAGAGCATATACATTTATGTTTCAAATTCCCACGGGTCACAAGAATCATTAAATCAACTGACCCTGGTGCTTAATAGCCGGCGGTTCATATCTTACTATCACTTTACTCATACATGATGAGAACAGTTTATTTTAAAAACTAAACCTTTGACAATTTGATTATGGTTTATTAAAATGCGTCATTTTATTCTGTGGTTCTCCCTATAACCCTGACATGTAGTTATATTGTCCATTGATGCTTTTAATTCCAAATTTTTACTTTAATGTATAGTCACATGCTGTATTTGTACTCAGATTTATCTGTTGCTGTTTTCCAGTATTCCTTTCTGGCTTATGGATATCCCCTTGATTGTCTATTTAGGCATTTGACCTCGTCTTTAAACATGTATTATATTCATATTGGATCTATCTCCAAATAACCTCTAAAGGTCAGTTGAGTTTCCCTCTCACACCCACCACCAGATGCAGTTGTGCTGGTCATCAACCACCCAAGGCTATCAGCACACTAGCTCCCTTCAGTAGTAAATTGCCTGATCTTTCACTTTTTTCTTATTGTTGCTGTCTTGAGATGAGGTCTCTCTGGGTAGCCTTGGCTGTCCAGGAGTGTTCTATGTAGACTATCATGGCCTCAAACTTACAGATATCCATTTGCCTCTGCCTTCTGGGGGCTGAGATTAAAGATGTGAGCTACCACATCTGATGATCTTCATTTTCTACCTGGGTCCTTAGTGTTTGATTTTATACACAAGCAACTTGTTAAGAGAAAAAGAAACTAGAGCTACTGATCATTTAAAGAGAAATGATTTTATGACTCCCCTGTTATCATCTTGAGACTTACTAATGGTGCATTCTTTGTGAACATGAAAAGAAGTCTGTGATATTGTTGTATAGACAGCATGTAGCGTATGTATCAAAGGAAGATGCAGCAGTGAGCTTTGGTGACCCTGGGATCCTGTACAGCACATGGTGGAGTGTGAAAGAGCATCCAGCACCTCTGAGGCTCACTGAAGATGAGGACCACACAAGCAGACCACGACCACAAGCGGCTACAGGTGGTCAGTACGTTGCTTCTGTTATCCATGTTCCTCAACCTTACATTTAAATTATTCATAGAGAATCATGAATTCTGTGGATTCTAATGTAATTTGTAGGCAGAATGTATGACATACCCAAATGACTTGTGAAAGTCAGCAGACTTTACCTGTCACAGCTCAGTGCAGCCCCACCTCTGCTGCCCCCTACCTCTGCTGACACACACGCCCATCTGTACAAGTTTACTCCCATTGGTTTTTTTCAGATGCAGGCTTGAGTTTTCACCAAGTAAGAATCCTTATAATAAATTTTCTTAAACCCAAGTTGTTAAACTTATTTTTGACTCTGCTTAAAAGTCATTTCTACATACAACAACCCTGCAAATATGAATGGGAAAGTCGTTATTTCATTGAATTCCACTGCATCAATAAGTTCTTGGTGAGAGGAGGAACATTGGATCTGCATACTGGCTGAATTTTACTTTTGCACTTTCTTTCCCTGAATGGTAAAATAAAGTTTGCTACTTTCTGTGTTTTCTAATTATCTTGTTATCTATTTACACAGCTGGATTTTCTTAGCCAACAATTAGATTTTAGACATATAATTTTAAACTGAAGAAGAATCTATTAACCTCTGTACATTAATCATTTTCTTGGAAATTAAGTTGCCTAATTAGCTGATTTCTTCAAAAAGACAATTCTAAGATTAATAGGGGAAAATTGGACCAAAATGCTGTACATTTAAAAGAAATGACTTGCAGACACACCCTAATGGTTCTCTGTTCAAACTACTGTGTATTAGACCTGTAATAAAACTTATTATTCCAGGAAATGTGTTTTATCAGAACAAAGCTAGTAAGCTTCGGTTTGTTGATTTTTGTTTGTTTGGGTCAGGAGGTATTGGTTTTTTGTTTTATTTTCTACCAGTGTTTGTTTGTTTGTTTGTTTGGTGGTGCTTCCTTACTGCATGTGCACCCAGATTTTGCAGGTAAACAGAGCACCTCCACCTTGCTTTCCAGGGCCATTATTTTCCAGGACTTAATTTCCTTACATGCTGCCTGCCACCCAACAAGCTCTGGACAAATGTGTGACTTTGACAACCAACTTCCCAAGGGCCAGCTGAGAAGCCTTGGTGTTCTGGATCACTGAGACTTTCTCCTTATAGTTTTGGCTCACCGTTCAGTCTACAGTAGTATATGCCTTACCCCTCAACACAGACACAGACACACACACACACACACACACACACACACACACACACTGTTTTCCACTAAGGGATTTGAATACTGGAGCCTTCTAAACAGGTGACTGAGGCTTAGGTAGCACAAGAATTGTCAGGCATGTGTTTGGCATCCAGAGATGCAAGATAAAGAATGGAGAACATATGGTATTGAAATTATTTTTAAATATTCTCAGCCTTTCAATCTTGGCCACTTGAATAAAACTGATCACATAACTAGAGAAAGAGAAAGTAGGAAATTTGTACATGAAGTAGGAAGTGATGCTTACCAAGCTCATGGGTCAGAAGGTCATCCTTTGTGACTCTGGGTGCTAACATCACTGTGTTCTTTTTCATGGTTTCTGAATACTAACACTGTAAAGAAAAATTAAAAGTTCCGAAAACAGAAAAAAAAATGCTTCATGAACCCTGCACACTCTTGTTCTGAGTTAACGTAGAAGAGAATGAGGCTGTCTCTCCAGGTGTCATGTTTGTCTTCTCATCTACTGGGGTGGAATTAGATGCTTGCTTAGTCTTCACTTTATTTGGGGCTTCAACAATAACTTTGATGACTAGCTTGCTATATAATCAATTTAATATTTTCCTTTAAATCTGAGAAAGCAAATATGTGTTGCATTCATTTTTGCAAAAAGTAAAATATGTGTACCATAAAATAATTTAAAATTTTCACCAAACACCTGGAAAAGGGAGTTCCCAACCTAATAGTCCCCCCTTTTGTCTCATCATAAAATATAGTAGCATGGACAATTTAATTAGCAGAAAATGCTTACAATTGTTGAAAAGACAGAGGTCAAATGGGGAGGGAATGGGCAAACACCGTGAAAGGAAGGAAAACACATTTACTCCCAAAGGATAATTAGAATAGTATAATTAGGTAACAGTGTCACTGGAACATTTGATCTTATTTCCAGTTACCTGTTGAGGTCTTTAGTTATGCTACATCTTGTAGTACATAGACAAATACACAGCAAAATATGGAACTACCGCACATGTTCATATGAATCTGACAAGATTGAAAACAGGTTATTGCTAAAATAGAGTAGAAAGAGAAACAAAAATAAGTAATAAGTACCACATGCCCAGTTTCTTGTAGAAAGCTTTATCAAATGATGTTGTTACATAAAAAAGTGAGTATGTTTCATGTAGGCCACAGGGTCTGTGTAGCCTGCCCCTGTGTGGTTCTTTCAGCAAATTGGAATTGCTTAAGAGATAAGATTTGGCTTTTTCTGTCTTTACACCCAATTACTTAGCATGTGTCAGGAATGGGGCTGGCAGACCAAAGATCTGGAAAAATGTTAAAACATGAATCTTATACAATGAAATTAGGATTCCCATCCATATCCCAACCTTCATAGATACCCATAATTACTTACCCTGCATCCACTTGTGACATGTTACTAAGGTAGTTTGAATGAGAACTGTCCCTGTTATGTTCATTTATTTAAACATTTGTCCCGAGTTGGTTGAGCAGTTTGGAAGATTATGGAGCGCTTACGAGGTAGGGTGTTTCTGGAGGACATATGCCATTTGGGTTAAGGTTTAAAGATCACTATTTTGCTGTGTGTTCCTGTAGGCAGATGAAGCATGATCTGTCTGTTCGCTGCTCCTGTCACCATGCAATACCTCCCCCACCACAGTTGACTGTATTCCTCTGTAACAGAAACCACAATAAACTCTTTCTTCCTTAAGTTGATTTTGGTCATGGTATTTTATAACAGCAAAGGAAAGGAATTAATTAACATACGTCCTGGATAATAATTTACATTTTGAGTTACTACTACAGTATTAGCGTATTAATAACTCTCAAAGACATATAAATGTATTGTTTATAGTGCACCGCGCACAGTCTATAGGGACACTTTCTTCTTCCAACACCATTGATCTACTCCTAATGCAGCCTCGCCTTACCTTTCCTTCTTTCATTAGTTCACAAAGTAACAGACACTGCCTACTCTGAGAAGTGGCCAAACAATTCTTAAGAAACAGGAAATATAATTATGATGTCATTTATATTCCAAATAAGGAAGTGTATACAAAGATATATGAAGCAATATAATGTGACCATAGATAATTTTAGGGCTGTAATATCTCTAAATATGTTTAACTCTAATTGGCAAGAAGATATGAGATTATATATGCATATATATGAATATGAATGTTTATATGCTCTTTATTAGAAGCATTGTCAGGATGCTGTCAGGAACCATATTCAAAACCTGTGGAAGTTTACAGTAAAAACATGAGTCTTTTACTTTTAAAAGTGTTTTCTTGTTTTCTTAAATAGGTGAACTACAGGTCTTGGAGGGATAAAGAGAACTCAAATGAAATCCAGATAGGAGATTATAGAGGGCTTGTATTTCATATCTTGGGTTATTTGCTTGAGAGAGTTAAATTTGGACTAGCAAAGAAGGCATATCCAATGTGTGTGTGTGTGTGTGTGTGTGTGTGTGTGTGTGTGTGTGTGTTATATTCTGCCTCATTTGTACTTAAGTAAAACATGTCCTGGTTTAAAAAAAAAACTTTCTCAGATGAGTGAGGATATTTATATTAGCTTAGATAATAATGTGACTGATGAGAGATAGAACAAAATAAATAGACAAAGCTTTAGAAGGCACAGCGAAAGGAGCCAACAGGATAATTAGAGAAAAATTAAAGAGGTAGAATAAAGGATGAACATGTTTAACTTCAAAAAATCTGAAAGGTGCTGAAAGTCAAAATGGCATCTGAAAAGAAATAGCCAACTTTACTTAAATTCTCAAATAAAAACCTCCATAACTGCTCAGCAGGTGTGTCCTTGGCTAGGATAGCTTGCTGTGGACAGTTGTTCAGGATGCAAACCCTTGTACACATCCTTTGTTCACATAAAGAAAGATCACATGTAAATACTTTTCATCTATAATTTTTACCTTGAAAAATGAACAAAACCTCCAAATTTCATAAACTTTAAAATAGGAATTTGTTACCAATATTTTTTTCTCAAAAGTTATGTTCTTCTCAAAGAAACAAACATGAAATAAAAACATGCTTGATTATTGAAACTTTAGACATTGAAAGGAATGACAATTTAATCACACAATTTTCAGCTTTCCATTCAAAGACAATACAACTGAAATTACAGACTACTCCTACACTGGTTGTAAAACTACTGACTCAGAATTAGACCTGGGAAATGTAGCAGGACTGTAAGATAAATGAATGCCTACCACATGTCCCGTGTGTTTTGTAGGCTAGCCTTTTTAATGGCTATAGATTGGAAAGTGTCTAGAGGTAAGGGGAGGGCAGAGTGATGTCAGGCAGTGGACTCATGGCCAACCAAGCTCTCAACTTGGGTTCCCTTGACATCAAACATGTCATCACCTCAGGTACAAGATTTGGGTTTCTTCTCTCTCTAAAGTAAGAAGATAGCCCCAGTTATTCCAAATATTCTTTGGCTGTAGAGGAGGATCTTGTTATCAGAAAGATGTTGATGTTATACAAAAACTAAGTTTGAAATGAGTTCTTTTAAAGTAAAGTCACAATTTGCTACTTGACTTTGGAAAAGTTGGATAAGGTTGTTTCCTAAAAATTAAAATAACTAGGAGCTAGAATGCTGGCTCAGCAGTTAAGGGTGCTTGCTGATCGTCTAGAAGACCTGCTTTCACCTGCCAGCACCCACATCAGGTGATGCACAATCACCTGTAACTCCAGCTCCAGAGAATCAAACACAATCTGGCCATGTCATACCTGCACACAAATATTACACATAAAAAGTACACACACACACACACACACACACACACACACACACACATACAATTAAATGAGTAGGCCTTTTTAAAAATTGAAGTGAGTATATCAGTTAAGAATAAATTGCATTTTGCCCACCAGAGAGATTTTCCTTTTGCATGTTTTTCACTATATAAAATTCCCAGCAATCTGATTGACATGGTTAGTTGGGCAAAGCTGCAAGGGATTTGAATAGGAGTTGGTTTGTATTGACAAGTATTTCTGAGGTTTGTGTTTGTTTCTTGAATTGTGAGGTGTGTAGACATAAACAATGAGGAGTTGGACAGTCACCTTTCTTCTCCAAATGTCTGTGATTCTGATCCTGACCCTTATATCCCTGTAAGAATAAATAGCAGAAATCTGATCGTGGTTCACACTGCTGCTTTGTGGAACATTACTACCAAATCAGTGCACAGGAACAGGTTGGCAAGAGATTCTGGCTACCTTGGTGGCCTTCCTGTTGGGGCCTGAGCCTCACCAGACACCAGTCACTCCCAGGAAAGCACTGTAACTCATCCCTTCATTTCCTGAGTGTGACAGAGCAGGTAGAAATACCTACAGAAAATTGTCCCCTCGTCTTTCTGTTTTCCACTCCTCCTGATTATGTTTTCAGTCTTTGCTTTGCCCCCGTAGCTTCCCTTTCACTGTTTTCTCCTTGCCAGCTGTGTGGCCACATCATGGACATCCATTTAACTTATCTCTAGCATACAGTCCCAGTACTTTCAGAGTTGGGTCCAATTACATTTTCAGAAGCAAATCAAACCTGGCAGTGACAAGGCTGCTCTGCAGTGGCTTAGAGATCAGGACAAAGCCACACGGAAGCATTTCTCTTCACTCTCCAAAGAGCTTCTGAACATATGCTGCAAACCAAGTCTCCAACTTTGTGGCTAAGAGTTTAAAGGAAGAGAAGAGCAGAGAAGGAAGGGGAAGAGAGGAGGGAAGGGGAGTAAAGTGGAGCGGATAACAGCTTAGAAGGGAGTCCTGATTATACATGAATGGTAAGGTTAGCACTGTCTGTATAGGAGACTTGCTCAATATTCTGTTCTTAAGCATTGTAGTACATTTGAAAAGAACTTCTCTTAGTTTGTGCTTAAATTTTTTCTACAAGAATTTCCAAGACATTTCCAACTTTTTATGCACAGCTATTTGCAAGGTTGTGTTTTTAATTCTACATACAATTACATCAAGTACTGTTGTCTATGACATATTTGTCTACCTTAGTTATTTCAGAGAGCTTCTGAGTTAATGATGAGAATTTGAAAATATGAGAGGCCTTCCTTGAGAAATAATTTAAATGTATGTTCCAGGTTGGCCTGAGCTCATTATGCAGAACAGGCTGGTCTTGAATTCATGAGGATCTTCCTGTCTCTGCTTCCAGAGTACAGGGTTCCTTGGCACAGACTTACAGTGTGGGTTTTAAATTGTTGTGTTCAACTTAGTTGTATGAAAATTGTTACTTTCACTTTTTACTTTTTTCTTTTTTGTAATATTATTACTCTATTTCAAATCTGAAGTAATTATTTGTACCACACTGTATTCGTTATCAAGTTTCTGACTGGTGCACAGGAATTCATATTAAAGGTATGTGAGAAAGTTTGTGGAAGTTCAGTCATTTGTTATTTGTGTTCCACTTTTATATAAGAAATTCTAAAAGATTTCTAAAATAGAAAACAATAATTTATTAATAGTAGATTTACTTTTTAAATGATGATGGCTTGGGGACTAGAGAGATGGCTCAGTGGTTAAGAGCACTGCAGCTCTTCCAGCAGACCCAGGTTCAGTTCCCAGTCCCCATGTGGTAGTTCACAACTGTCTGTAACTCTACTTGACCTATGGAGTTTCATTGTCAAGTTCATTTACAGGTAGTTTGCTTTTCCTTCTCTTTTTAAAACTTAGCATATAGTATTTCAAAATTTATTTTTGTGAGGGGTTTGTATGTTGAGGTTTAGTTAGTAATAAGGAGCACCCAAATACTAAATACTAAAATTGCTAGGAGATACTAGGCAGTTAATGAAAAAAGTAGACTATGAGAGCTTAGGGGTTCATTGATTGAGAGGTAGGATCTCTGTATTCAAGGTTGACAAGTTATCTTTTCAGACACATAGCCAGTAGGTTTATTGAATTGTCAAAATACATTAAGGCCTTCACCCATGGTCTACTTGGCTTTATTAAGGAGAACTCCCACCCTGCACTTATGTTTTGAAAGGAACAAAAGTACTATAAGTAGGATAGACAGAATACAGGATTAATCACAGCCTGTAATCGCCCGCAGATGGATGTGAAGTAGTCAGGGAGGCTGCTCCCCAGCTGCAGGTGGACTCGCTGTGCAGTCCAAGAGGCTCTCATTCCACTCCTGTTGGGCTAATACTCACAGACAAGGTACAGAGCAAGAAAGATGTATGAGATGAGGCAAGGGAAAAGACAAATAAGAGCACACAAAGACCCTCTGGAGCCCCATCTCATTTTTGGTAATTCAGGGATGGCATAGATAAGCCGTCTTCTTTCCTAGACAATACCTGACATCAGACATAAGAACTCTAGGCTTTGCGAACCCGTGCTCCTTGATCTCCTGGCAGGAACACCATGCCCTCTGCCTCACTTACTTTTTCCAAAATCCCTGCATGGGACCCTTGTGCCATTTATAACTTTGATCTCTACAAGAATGAAATCCATGGAAGAGGCCACACTCAGCTGGAAGGATGCAGTATTAATTCTATAGCTGCTAAGGAATCACGAAGATGGTGGCACATTATATAATGTGTTAAAGGTTAAACACATTATATCGACTTCAGCTCCTGAAATGCCTGGAGTATGGAACTGCTAACTGTGGTATCTGGAACCTGCTTCTGCAGAACAGATATGTCCCCTCTCCTCTTACAACCAAACTGGATAACTGAAGGAAGCTCTAGGCAGAAGATTGGTGATTATCAATGCTGCCACTAACAGCAATGATCTTATGGGGACTTTTATTTCCATCTTCTCTGACCATATCCTCTAACTGATGACACCCGTCCCCCACGCACACACCTTAGCTCCTTCTCTCCTGGTTACTAAGCTTTGAAAATAATTATGTGGAAACCTAAATTTCTTCTTATCAAAGACAATTTTCTCCTTGGAAGCAAGCAAAAATATTATCAGAAGACACACATAATGAGATAAATACAGATTCATTGGCTATGGTCAACAGATATAGTTGTGAAGATGCATCAGGCTTATGAAAATGTAAGTTTGGCGTTAATCTTCATGGTTTCCCTTACCTTTTTTAACTTGTACCTTCTTTATGTTGTTCATCTCTAAAAAGTTCATCATCAAATGTATGTTCCTAGCCATGCTGTTGACTTTAAATAGAACATGAGTAACCATGGGGACAATAAAAGGAGATGCATGCCCCATCTGGACAGATGACACAATGGCTGTCTACAGCAACATCTCTGTGTCCTCTTCAGGTTGGGAATTGCAATTTTCATGCAAAAGAACAATGCAAGTCAAGTTCATCGTGAATTCTCAAGTTGGGTTCAAAATCAGTTGCACTTCTCTTGGCTAATGCTTCACATGTTGCAGTAGCAACCCTTGTCACATGTTGTAAGGGGGTATTGGGAGTTACTCCAAAAGGCTCCAGATTGAAAGCTTAGTTCCCATCTGCTTGTATTACTAAAAGATACTGGATCAAAAGAGCACAAGTGTGATTTTAAAAAGTTAATTTAGTGATACATCTATAGATAAGTTAATAGTCAAATGAGGTATTAGAAGACAGGGTCCAGTTGGAGGACGTAGGTCAGTGAAGATATGTTTTGCAAGGGTATATATCATCACTGGATTCTCTGTCTTTCTCTCTCTACTTCCTGGCTGCCACCAAAGAAAGACCTTTTCTCTGCCATGCCCGTTCACCATAAAGTTTCTGTGTGCCTACAAGTGTGAAGTCAATGGAGCACTGAACTTTGATTGAAATTTCTAAAACTGGTATCTGTTTCTACTCCGAAGTTGACTTTCTAATGTCTTCTCTGTTGTAATGGAATGAAAACACAGCACAAAGTCTAATGCTAGCATTACTTCTTATGCTGTCCTGCTAATGTAATCCTGATATGTCATTAACCTCTTGTTATACAGAGGGTGTCCCTATGCCAGGCATACAGTCATCAGCAGGGAGCTGGCAAGCAGTCCCTTTGATTCTAGCCTCGGCTGCTTGGTCATAGCCTACATTCCACGAAGAGTTTTGTGTGTGTGTGTGTGTGTGTGTGTGTGTGTGTGTGTGTGTGTGTGTATTAAGTATCTAAGTGCCATTTAACTCATGCGATGTTCCTGTTAAATTAAAAATATAATATGATAGGATATACCATAGCCCAAAGTATTTTTTAAGGTTTATTTATTTTATTGTATGTGAATACACTGTAGCTATCTTCAGACACACAAGAAGAGGGCATTGGATCCTATTACAGATAGTTGTGAGCCACCATGTGGTTGATGGGAATTGAACTCAGGACCTCTGAAAGAGCAGTTACTGCTCTTAATTGCTAAGCCATCTCTTTTAGCCCTGGCTAAAAGTATTAAATGAGATGACGTGTGCCATCTGGCTTCAAATATGCAGGCAAGAGTTCTTTTTACCAAAGAGAATGTTATGTTTTTGCTGTCCTCCAACTGGCCACAAAGACTGATGGAAGAAGCTTTAACTATAGAACTTTAGAGCAGGGATTTTTGTCAGTTCTTGGGGCCAAAGCTTTGGGAGTACAAGAGCACACAAATCATAAGGTTGTCAACACCAAGAAGGCTGTATTAGTTAGCTTCATCCTTCACATGAAGGGAAAGCTCTGTGTCCTTGCCTAGAGAAAGATCTCTCAGCTCCAGGACCATATTTGTTTGTTGGTTGTCTCCTGATACCATTAGAATGCATTGTAGAAGCCTTGCTCAGTCTTCACATAAGGACATTTTAAGGCAAGTATCATCCCATGCACTGGCTAATATTGATGCAAAGAAAAGTGAGAAATACAAAAAACCAAGCAGATTTAATCTTCAGCTAAGAGCCAGGCTCCCATCTGTATCTGACTAGGACTGGCATCATTGTTCCAAAGTAGTTTCAGGTATATGAAAATTATGGGCATGTATAGATGATAAGTAGCTGCCTGATGCATGTGCTCACTGCCTGAGAATTCTGTAATATGATGTCCTGGAGAAAGTGTGATGATCTGACCAGTACAGTGAATCTCTGTTTTGGTTTTGGACAAGTAAGACTGGTAGTGCATAATTCTATTACATTACATCACTGAACATGCTTCTCCATAGACAGCGATGCTTTGAATCATGGATCTGAGGAAAACAGGGCTGTAGAACACCCATCATGCACATTATTTAGTACTACTTTATCCTCATCAATATGTTCAGTTTCTAAACATTCTTTTCTCAAACAGAATCTCTACAGTAGAGATTCCTTCTCAATCACTATTCATTTCAGAGATCTTTTAAAATATACTCTAAGCATATACTTTTATAATGATTCTAAGTAAACTTAAGTTTAGCTATTTGGACATTTTTGTTATAATATGGAAAGTTCATCTCAGGAAACAATCCTCTGTGACGTACCTTCAGGGGAACAGAAGCCTGTAATCAAACAAGGATTTTAAACCCTTAATATCATATTACTGTCTAGCAGGTTGTCAATAAACATTAGGTGATTAAAAGTTTTGAGAAGGTTTACAGTTACTAAATCAAATTAAATGCCATTATCCAGTAATTCCTCAGGCTTATTTGACCACTGAGTTATATTTTAGTTAATGCCGTTGGCATTTAGTAAGCTGATATTCTCCTTAATGTGCATTGTGAGTTGTTAACCATAGTTTATAATATTTTTAAAATGTTAATTCAATTTTCCCATAGCTATTTCCACATTTTCACAATCATGTCAAGAATGTTTTCATCCGTATCGAAGGTAGTAGGAAAGTAGTGAAAAGTGGGCCATGATAAACTAAAAGACATGTGACTTTAGCTCCTAACCTTCCCCCATTGTGTACCATTCTCTCCCTCTTCGATCAGAAATCACTCACCTGCCGCACAGATCATACATGTCATTTGGATTACAAAATAGAAGAAGAATGCAATACAATCTTTCAAATTAAGACAGCCCCTCTGTTTATTTCTTACTCTGGCATGCATTAAAGACCCTCCCTTTTGCAATTTATTAGGCTTTAAACTTTGGAGAACAGATTCTGTTTGCTGTAGACTATGAAAGTTAAAACTCCACTATCCCTCAAATGCTTACACATTGAGGCATTGCCCCCCAACTGATGGTGCTATTGGTTGGAAGTGGAGCATTTAGGGACCAAACCTAGCCAAAGGAATTGAACGTCATCAGAACATAGCTTCCATGGCGATGTTGGTACCCTGGCCTCGCCTCTCTGTTTTTTCCCCAGCCGCTCCACGATTTTCTCTACCTCTACCGTGTGTTCCCTGATGTGAGATTCCGTTTTTCTCCAGCCCCACAAAAGTAATAAAGCTAACCAAGTATGTCCTGAAACCTTCAAAACTATGCATCAAAACAAAACTTATTTGGGATATATATATATATATATATATATATATATATATGTGTGTGTGTGTGTGTGTGTGTGTGTGTACACATATATATACATATATATATGTATATATATACACACACACACACATACATGTATGTATGTATGTATGTATGTATGTATACATATATATCAGCAAGGGAGTTCCAGTGTGAAGACTATGATCAGTGAATCATAATCCTAGCAGTATAAGCCACGGTAACAGCACACACATTACAGTTTTGTCTTACATGTAAGAACTAAACACATGCATTTGTCTCTCATTTCACATAAACTCAGAACACATGCATGAGAGCTACCATTCTACCTACTGGGAGATCTGATTTGCAATTCTACTCCATTTTGAGTACATGTTTTAATTTCTTTCCCTAGTACTAAAGATCAAATCCAGGCCTCACAAATACTAGGCAAATATTTTACCCCTGAGCTGCACCCTACTCCCAGATTTCATCATTTTACTTCTTAAAACCTAGCAGCAGTGGTAATTTATTCAAAAGTAGAATACATTCCAAATGAGACAACCCTGGAAGATTTTTCTGTGCTTGTTAGAGTTTCAATCAAGCAAATAGAGGGCAAATTCTTTACTTACTTGTGTATAGAAATTTTAATATTTATTATCTTGGCAGCTGGAAGCTATTTTAAATAGAATAATAAGTTTATATAAAATCTAAACTTAATATGGCCTGTGTATATTAGCTAATACCTCTAATGTCTAAAAATGAAGAAAAACACATCATTGTAAGTTTGAAATATCACTAGAAGAGAGGCAGCAACAGTGTCATGAATTTATAATCTTTCATGTATGAATATACTCCTATAGACAGCTAACATGATACATTCTTGTTCTTGGTAATCATATTAAAATGCCAACAAAGTGGTGTATCCATCTAAGTCAGCATTAAATAAATATCTACAGCTAAAAGTGATGTATAGCCGTTGGTCTTCATGCACTCTTCCTGTCAGGCACATGTTCCTCTATCTATCCTGTGAATTTTCACTATAATCACTCAAGCTGTCCTTGTCTCTAGTGCTTGGGATGCTTCTGCCTGCTTGCAGTTCCAGCCCCATTCATATTGCTGGCTATATAGCTGGGCACTGGATGTGAGAGATGGAGTCTCACTTCTCTCTTATGAGACCATTAAAGTAGGAAAAAGATACTTTTGTCACAATAGAGGCTTGTGATTGAGTTCAAGAGCTGCTATGGAAAGACAACACAAGTCTGTGTTGAGACTGAAGCACGTAGCCCTGCTAGAAACAGCACCCAATGGTGGTCTTCTAGTTGAGTCCCATGTGACCAATATAAATACGACTTTCCACTTGTCCTGACCTTTAGGTGTCTACATGCTTTGAAGCGCTATAGTTCTGCCACTTTGTGGGGACTTAATTCTGTTTTATATATTTGTGGTTCTGAAGTCAGTTATTAAACTCTTTCCACTTTAGTTTTGCATTTGAAATTGTTGAAGGACAATGAATGCTTCCTTTGGGTGTGGTGGACCAGACAGACAAAATGATAATAGGTATTTTTCTCTTCTATATTCTAATAAATAAAATTGTGTTATTTATATATTTATCATCTCTTAAATTTTCTAATTAATTTTAATTTTATGCTATTATTCAAGATATTATGCTACCTATTAGTACCTAATAAGTAATGTTTTTCTATTGATATACAAGCACATACCTACAGTTTTTACATCATCTACTTTCTCCTCAAGAAATAATTATTATTACAATAATATTATAACCATTGGGGCATATTTTAAAAGAAATACAAAACCTTTAAAAATAAAAATAGTTTATTTATTGCAGCGGTGGAGAGAATACCAGAACAGGCAAGTGGGAGGGGGTTGATTGGGGAACAGGGGGAGGGAAGAAGGCTTATGGGACTTTCAGGAAGGGGGGATCTAGGAAAGGGGAAATTATTTGAAATGTAAATAAAGAGTATATCTAATTAAAATAAATAAAATAGAATAATAGTTTATTTATAATTATAATAAGTACTTTTATTTATTTTTCTGGAACTACATGACAGATATTTTAATAATGCTGATTATGAAACACATTTTTTGTATTAATATCAGGGAAACTTACAGTGTTCAACCTATGGAATGCAACAACTAAATTGGGCAACAACTAAAGAAAAGTAATTCACAAACCTCTTTTCTCATGACCAGTATATTTCTTTCTTTTTTTTCTTGATTTTATTTTTTATTTTTCTATTTTAATTGGCTATTTTATTTATTTATTTATTTTTATTAAATGTTATCTCTTTTTACATTTTTGAAATGATTTTTTAATGTTTTGAGATTTTTATGATTCATTTTTTATATTATTAAGGTTTTTTTATTTTCTATATTCTTTGTTTACATTTCAAAGGCTTTCCCCTTTCCCAGTTCCCCCCTCACCAGATGTCCCATAAGTCCTCTTCCACCTGACCATTCCCCAATTACCCCCCCCCCCATTTCTCTGTTCTGATACTCTCCTAGAAAACTGGATCCAGTCTTTTCAGGACCAGGGTCCTCTCCTTTCCTTCTTCTTGGGAATCTTTTGATTTGTTAATTGTGCCTTGAGTATTCAGAGCTTCTGGGCTCATTAATATCCACTTATCAGTGATTGCATTTCATGTGTATTCTTTTGAGATTGGGTTAATTCGCTTAGGATGATATTTTCCAGATCCAACCATTTGCATACAAATTGCATGAATTCATTATTTTTGATTGTTGAGTAGTATTCCATTGTATAAATATACCACATTTTCTGTATCCATTCCTCCTTTGAGGGACATCTGGGTTCTTTCCAGCTTCTGGCTATTATAAATAAGGCTGCTATGAACATAGTAGAACATGTGTCTTTATTGCATGCAGGGGAATCCTCTGAGTATATGCCCAGGAGTGGTATGAAATGTTATCACTTTTCTTGTTTCCCCTTCAAAATCCCCCTATCCATGGCATCCTCCCTCTCCCTGCTCACTAACCCACCAACTTCTGTTTCCCTGTCCTGGTATTCCCCTACACTAGGGCAATGAGTTTTCACAGGTCCAAGGGCCTCTCCTCTCATTGATGTCCAACAAGGCCATTCTCTGCTACCCTTGCGGCTGGAGCCATGGGTCCCTCCATGTGTACTCTTTGGTAGGTTATTAAGTCCCTGGGAACTCTGAGGGTACTGGTTGGTTCATGTTAGTGTTCCTCTTATGAGGCTGCAAACTCCTTCAGCTCCTTGGGTCCTTTCTCTAACTCCTCCACTGGGGACCCTGTGCTCAGTTCAGTGATTGGCTGAGAGCATCCCCCTCTGTATTTTTTAGGTACTGGCAGGCCTCTTAGGAGACAGCTATATTAAGCTCCTATCAGCAAGCACTTGTTGGCATCTACAATAGGGTCTGTATATGGGATGGATCCCCATGTGGAGCAGTCTATGAATGGCCTTTCCTTCACTCTCTGCTCTATTCTTTGTCTTTGTATTTCCTTCCATGTGTATTTTGTACCCCTTCTAAAAAGGACCAAAGTATCCACACTTCTTGAGCTTCATGTGGTCTGTGAATTATATCTTGGGTATTCTGAACTTCTGGGCTAATATCCACTTATCAGCGAGTGCATACCATGTGTGTTCTTTTGTGATTGGGTTACCTCACTCAGTATGATATTTTCTAATTCCATCCATTTTCCTAAGAATTTCATGAATTCATTGTTTTTAATAGTTGAGTAGTACTCTATTGTGTAAATGTACCACATTTTCTGTATCTAATAATCTGTTGAGGGACATCTGGGTTCTTTCCTGTTTCTGGCTATTATAAATAGGCTGCTATGAACATAGTGGAGCATGTGTCCTTAGTTCATGTTGGAGTGGTATTGCTGGGTCCTCACGTAGTATGGTAAATAATTTTATTATATACATATGTGTGTGTGTGTGTGTGTGTGTGTGTGTGTGTGTGTATTTAACACCAATGGTTTGGTTTTCCTAAATATTCTACAAATTTAGAAATGAAAATTGTTGGAACTAAAATTCTTTAAAATGTTCATGTAATGGCTGTTTGTATTTTTCGGTGGATAAAAGCACCCGCCACCAATCCTGATGGCCTGAGTTTGATTCCTGGGCTGCAAAAGGGAAAAAGATAGAAACAAATCTTGCTGGGTTTTGTCTTCCCTGCACAAAGGCATAGTGGCACGTGTGTCCAAACATACAATACATAAAATGTTCAGCCTCTCATTTTACAGGATAAGTCCCATCACTAGCAGAGGAAGGAGGCCTTCCTACCCGGCCTTTCTTAGTCACCATAATTTTCCTAAAGTTCTGAGAAACTCTATAATGACTGATGGTGCTGCTCAAATGTTGTATTGAATGCACTGATGTGCAAATAGCTAAGTAATGCTTAAAGAGATGACTGCATACCTGTTATTGTGCTAAACGCATGGCTCCCTTGATAAATGGTGCTGACAAGAGCCCTGTGGTCAAAATGCATTCTTCTAACTCGTTTGTCATTCAAGTAAAATTGCTGTGAAAATATATATCAGGTGAGAAACATTTAAAGATTATATATATATGTGTGTATACACACACACACACACACACACACACACACACACACACACACACATATATATATATATATATATATATATATATATATATATATATATATTCACTTCTTGAGGCATTTCTCTTTTTAGAAATACAGTTATTCGCCAGGTATGGTGGCCTAGGCTGCATGCAATCCCATCCTGCAGGAGGCAGTGACAGGACAATCCTGTGTTTCAGGCTATTTTGAACAACACAGTAAAACCTTATTTCAGAAAAGTTTAATTAATTTCTAAAGTAAAATTGAAAATCTAATTTCAATAGTTAACTTGAAGCTAGGTGTAGTGGTTTGTGTCTGTCATTATAGAGTTCAGAAAGTGGTTGCAGCAGGTTATAACTTCTAGGACAGCCTGGGCTACATAATGAGTACCAGACCAACTTGAATTGCACAGACATAACCCAATTTAAAAATCCATAATAATAAATACAGGAATAATTATTAATAATTGGGTTAATTGCTGGGCGGTGGTGGCACACGCCTTTAATCCCAGCACTTGGGAGGCAGAGGCAGGAAGATTTCTGAGTTCGAGGCCAGCCTGGTCTACAGAGTGAGTTCCAGGACAGCTAGAGCTACACAGAGAAAGCCTGTCTCGGAAAAAAAATGGGTTAATTTAAACTTATGCTAATAATGTAACAACCAAAGCAGAGTTCTGTAAGAGTATGACAAAGTATTAAATTTCTCTATGAATTTGTGTATAAGTCTGTACATTTTGAGTCACACACATATGCAAATAACCAAAATGTCTTTTAAAATGCATGTTATGAATTGACTTTGAAATAGTCTTGCACTATTAAAAATGACATGAAAGAGAAAACAGAGACCAATTAACTGATACTACTTTGTGCTATAAGTTTATTTCACCACCAGAGGGTGCTAACGTTTTTGCTTTGCAGTTTTCAGACACTTTCAGGAAGTCCCACACTCAGGAAAACATTGAGGCAGGCTGTTAAAATGAAAACCTGCATTGTGAATCAAAAGTGCCACACAATAGGTTTTTATGCAAAGTGAATAATTAAAAAAACATTTCTGAAAACGTTTTATTTAACTTTGTGTGAAGTTTAGAGAACATATTAGCATATAAATATTGAAGAAAATAGGCTGCAATGTAAACATCTTATGAGGTCAACAGTGTAATAGATGACCACCATTGTCTATATGCTTCTGAGTATGTCCCGTTTTGTTTCCCAACACGGGAAACACTGGTCACAGTGAGATTGCATATATAATCAGCTTAAAACTAACTTTCGAAGTGAAAGGGAATGGAAGGAGTAAAGGCGGGGAGCTCAGGGCAAGGAGAAAGGCTTGAACGCACTTGTAGGTTATTCTGATTTTAAATCTTACGTGAGACAAAATGTAAAGGTATTTAGGACAGAAAAACAAATGGTTTGAAATCTTGTAAATGTTTTTTACAACATTTACACTGTTTATAATGTAAATTGCTTACATTGTTTACAATGTGGGGATAGGTCTCTGCTGTCCTACCTTCATGAGAGATGTAAGGAGCCTGGTAAGGGAAACATCAGGACTCAAGCCAGGCTCCTGATTGTGTCTAACATTAGATATTCCTCAGGTGATTGGCAGGCAGGAAACACAATCTACTGCAAGTGTTCTCCTGACCAATGTTGAGTCATTGAATTCAGAAGGTTGACATGGCGTATATTTCTAATAAGGTTTAGAGCAAACCAGTACAGTCAGCTTTCCTTGTTAACTTTCTTATAAGTAAGACATAGGAGAGAGAGAGAGAGAGAGAGAGAGAGAGACAGAGAGACAGAGAGAGACAGAGAGACAGAGAGAGACAGAGAGACAGAGATTGTCATTGATACAAAGTCTGAAGCATTTAACTTACTTGTAGGCTTTTCCCTTTTATTGATACTTGGATGACATAGTACATGTAAATTCATCACAATTGCATGGTAATTTAATTTTATTAATTGCTTTTCTAACTATGGGAAGGACCTTTCTTGGAGCTGCTAAAATTAAACAAATGGCCATAGCTTCTAGCAGCTAAATGTACACCTTTGCTTTCCTCTTGGGGCGGTATCCATCTGGAGTCACAATGACTTGACATGAAAATACCAAAGGCTTCTGAAGCCAAAGTTTCAGAGAACTCAGATGTTCACAGATGATGCCCACCTCATTAAAACACAGAGCAGCTTCCAAAATTGCATAAAAACCAAATTTCCTCAATGTCAAATGATCATTACAGGTTAACATATCCAAATGGCTGCTACCCTGGGCTCTGCCTGCTAACCTGGGTTCTTCTCTCCACTTTAGTATTGCTGTCACAACCGAGCCGGCTGCCCAGCTGTTCTCTGGTAACAGAATAGGTTTTCTTTGGTGCATCTTGAGGAGATGGAGGTTGCAAGGATCAATTAACAAATGTTGGGGGAGCAGATAATCACAAAATTTTCATGGGACTTAAATTTAAAACTGATTTCACCAAAAATTCCATCCTTGGAAGCAGAAATAGAAACAATGAATGGAACCTGACACTTCTTCACATATGTCCCTTCTGGCTTTGCGTCTCTCGTCCCAATAGCTAAACTCTGGCTGCTGATCTGGCCTCCCTCACCTTCAAGGTTAGTCTGAAGTGTTTATCTGACTCTGCTAAGGATAGATTGGAAGCAGAGTTTCTTTATTTCATTTATTTTAATGAAACCAAGCATTTTCCAACTTGTGTCTGTAGAGTGCTCTGCAGAGCAGCAGAAGCATCTAGCTTGCTAACATACTCACTGGTCCCCTTTCTGCTGCTGGTTGAAGGTCAGGCCATGGCGGGGAAAACTTCCAAGGGCTGATTCTACTAGTGAGTTCCAGGAAATGGCAAGTACATGCTGAAGGTCCTTTCAGCTTCCTATCCCACACCTTGGAGTTCCCTGCTGCAGCCAAGTAAGCATGGCAGTTTTCATCTCCTTACTTCCCATGTATTGAGGATGAGTTCTCAGCCTACCATATAGGATGCAGACAAACTCTGTGAATTATTTTCTGTTGAAGCCAATGAAGCTTGGGCTGCTTGTACTGCTTCCTTTTAGAGAAATCTAAGATTAAGTATTGTAAGACTTAGACTCGCCATCAGTGGCACTTACTTCAAGACACACCCAAATGAGACACTTAGATACAAATCAATACAAAAGCAAGAGGTTTATTTTCCAGTACATTGGGGTCAACCTTCAATTAGTACCTCAAGGTAAGTGACTAGAAGGCAACCCTGAGTGCCTATTTACAAGCAGTTTTTATACTTTAGGGACACAAGTTACATGAGCAAGGTTACAGTTCAAACTTATTGGCTAAGTATATTGACATTTAAATCTATTGGCTAGCAGGTATGGGCAGATCATAACACAAATTTGAGATCCATCTGGGACTTTCCAGAGGGTCAGGTGACTACATTCTGTGGTTTTTCTGAGAATTTTTTACTCAAGAATGTTCCTGTGGGTGGAGAATGGAACTTGGCCTAGGTTTGACCCCAGGCAGGAGGGGGAAACTGTAAGGATGTTGTGAGACTGGAAAAGACCTTAGGGTCCCTTAGTATTTCACAAGTGGCTGTTTGATAGGTGTTTGAATACAAGCTAGAAGAAGATTACATAACAAGAGTTTTCAGAGGACAGATGGCAAAGTTGGCAATGGTCACCAAAGGCCTACATTTTCCTTATAAAGACAAAGGCTTTCATATAGCTCAGGCTGGCTTTCAACTTACTACATAGTGAAGGTTGGTGTTGGGCTTGTTTCTTTGTTTCCATATCCAAAGTGATGGAATTTTGTGCATATGCTGCCTTGTCTAGGTAAAGCTCGTCTTTCAAAATATTTTTAAAAAGAGGAGAAATGGAAGGAAATGAGGAGAAAGAAGTTAGGTTAGAAGACCAGCAGAGATTTGAAGTGCTGCCACTCCCGTGTGTGGGGTTCACATGAGAATGGCCTCACAGGCTCAATGTTTGGATGCTTTATCCCCAGTTCCCTATTTGGGAAGGATTAGGAAGAGTGACCCTGCTGGAGGAGGTGTGTCACTGGAGATTGGGGACTTCTGAGTTCAGTCTCTCTTGCTTTCACCACCTCCAGCACAAAGATAAGATATCCACCTGTCTTGTTCCCTGTTGTGATAGCTATGCCCTCATTCTCCAAAACTGTAAGCAAGCCCCCAAAGTAAGCACTTTCTTTTACAAGTTGCTTTACATGGTGTTTCTTCATGGCATCAGAAAACTAAGATACTGTCCATAGCTGATCAATTACATTATGTTAACATGTAATAGCTATATTTAATAAGGATTTTTAAATAATTATCTTGCTGAATGTCATGAAAATCTGGGAAATTTTAAACACTAATGATACAATTGTTACATAATACTTTGGTGTCTAACCAGGTTGAGTTCCATGACAAGTGTATTATAGTTTTAATACTGACCTGTAGAAGCAGACATGGGTCAACAAACATTAAGTGGTGGAGAATTTTCATTGCTAACTTGTATCTTCCTGTATGAATCACTACTTATAACTGGTAAATCATAAGAAGATACTATTAGCTACTTCTGAGAAAACAAGAAATAATGTCATTTGAATCACTTACATTTAATATAAGATATAATATGTTGCAGAGATAATTTTTCTTACAAATAAATGAAGGTATTGGGTTTTCTTTCTGATTGACTTGCCTACTCCCTAGATTTTAACTTTCTTAAAATAAAATTAACAACAACAAGAAAAAAGCTTTTCAACTTTAAATTGTCAAAGTGTAGAATATCTTCAAAATCTCATTTGGCAAATTAAGTGTAAAAATATATCTAGCTATTCAAAGTGCAGAGTGATTTAATGCAGAGAATTAAGTGGAGAAGGAAAGAACTTTTGTTCTCAGCCTTCTAAGAGACTGCTGCATTCGAGAGCAAATCTGACAAAAATTAACCTCAGAAAGCACACTGGTCTCCTTAATATGCTTTATGTGACTTGGGAGCATTCACAAGGAAAGGAAAACCTCAAAAAAATAGTAAGCCTTTATATTTCTTATGCTAGGACTGGTGAAGAACTGGGTCTCTGTGGAGAAGTGTGGTAGAGCAAAAAGCATGGCCTGATGTGAAAAAAGCAGGAAATGGTTTGTTATATCTGGTCCTTGTTGTTGCCATTAAAGACCTTGACAAAAGCAACTTAATGGATAAAAGGCTTGACTTCAATTTCAGCAGTACCATCCATCCTGTAGAAATGTCCTGCAGCCAGAAGCCTGGCACTGGTCACAGTGTCTCTGCATTCTGGAAACAGAGAGGGATTGATGCTATTACTCAGTTCTTTACATTCTTTTTATTCAGTCTAGATCCAACCCATGGAATGATGCTGCCCACATTAGGTATATCTTCCAATCTTAGCTCATCCACTTAAGAGTACTCCTCAGAGGCATTCCCAGAGGCACCCTTCCCAGCTGATTCTAGATCCTGTCAAGTTGATACTTAACATAAGTCATCACACTTAACAAGGCCCATTTATCCAGATTGGTTTCTGTGTTCCAACTTCACTCTGGGTAGCAGACATCCCTGTGCTTCGTGGAAAAGTTAGAAAATCTTTCCCAGGCTTTATGATTTGCTTCAAGGGAAATGAATGAAAGGAAACAGGCAGTAACCTTTCTGCATTTTCTGTTTCCCCAAATGTCATGTTTATGGGTAATATATTCTGAGCTCCCCAAGCTAACACAAAGGCTACAAAGGAAGAAGAGTATAAGCCAAGTTTCAGATTTTGCTTAGACCACTGCACTGCATACTCTCTGAAAGTGCTGCTCCCTTTCAAGACTAAGATTTTTATATATCACCAAGTCAGAACTCAAGTCACAGATAAGATACCTACCTGCTTGCTTGCTGATCCACTCCTTGCAGCAATGGCCATTGACTCACCCTCTGAAAGTGTAAGAAAGTCCCTAAATTAAATTATTTATTTAATATGGTGTCTTGGTCACAGGGTGCCGTGACTGAATCTATATATTTTGGTCTTCTGCATTTGCCAACATGGTATCTGATGTTGTAAGCAACACGAAAGATATCTATTCTAAGAGTTTATCTTCCTCTGCTTGCTTCCAATGGGCACCCTGTTCATAATTCCCTATCTTCTAATTCCTGGCCAGTGTCTATACTGAGAACAAATTTCATCCAGTCATCTACAAGAGATTCCCAGAGTAACACTTCTCAGTCTTCCAGTTCCTATGATTTTTTTTAAATTACAAACATAAAAAGGTGATTAAATAATTGATGCTGAGAAGAAAAGAGGAAGATAAAATAATTTCCCTCTATCATTATATGTCATTGGTGCAATCCTTCCAAGAAAATGAAAATGACAACAATGACAAAAAATACAAACACATTTTGCAGGTATATCTCATGTATGAGAGGCAAGCAGAGAAATGAGAAAGGTCATGAGTGTCCTAGAACTCTGCCTTCTCTAACACCTTCATCATAAAGGAGAACAGAGGGAGCAAAGGTGCAGTAGTGACCAGGCAATCACAGTGAAGGAGAGTGAGGTTTTGTATAAAAGTCTAAGTCAATAATTTCTCATTTGGTAAGTCTTTGGGGATTTATTTCTGCTCTTTGCAGAAATCAGAAAGGAGGTGGTAGGATTTACAAGTAGAATTTGGGACTTCATGATCTAGTCTTCTACAGTCATACTTTGGGGTTATGTGTTAACATATCCTATAAGAGAGGTATACAATAGTCAGCTGTCAGAGAAAAAAGGTGTGTCTTTCAGGTAGAGAATAAGTGTCTCTCATTGTCCACAGACTGTAGTAATCCCATGGGCATGAAAGTGCCACAGAAGCCAGAGTCCCTTATATAAAGTTATGAAATTTTTGGACATAGTCTATGGATATCTTCTGTTCACTTTAAACCATCCCAGATTACTTATACTAATACAATGTAAATGCAATCAATTGTTGTTATATTGTATATGTTAGAACTAATAATAAAACTCAAAAATCTGTTTATGTTTGGAATAGGTATAATTTCCTGCAATATTTTCATTCAAAAGTTGGTTGAATCCATAATGTAGAACACACAGATGTGAGAGAAGAGAACATGAAGTGGATTCTATTTAAATTACCTAATACAGCATTTCTTGTAACTCTTCAATTATATTTCTCTACCTCAAAGAAAAAGTTAGATTTAAGTAATTTGGCAAACTTAATATTACTTCTAATATTTAACTTGTTCTTTCTTATTCTGAAGTTATCTCTTACTCTTAACTCTAAACTTAACTAATTTACTGAGTTCTTGAAAGCCATCATGTGGAAAATGACGATTGCTGGGGAGAAGATTATATTTATTCAGAGGCTAATATCCTGAGAAGGTGGCAGGGGACTTTCATTTCCAATACTCAAAGGCTAAGCAGGCTGAGAAAGAAATTAGGGAAATGACACACTTCACATTAGCTACAAATTATAAAGTATCTTGGTGTGATTCTAAGCAAACAAATGAAAGATCTGTATGACAAGAACTTCAGGCCTCTGAAGTAGAAAATCAAAGACTTCAGAAAATGGAGAAATCTTCCATGCTTGTGGATTGGCAGGATTAATATTGTTAAAATGGCCATCTTTCTAAAAGCAATATACAGATTCAATGCAATCCCCATCAAAATCCCAACTCAGTTCTTCATAGAGTCAGAAAGAGTAAATCTCAAATTCATCTGGAATAACAAGAAACCCAGAATAGCTAAAACTTTTCACAACAGTAAAAGAACTTCTGAGGGAATCAGTTTCCCGGACCTCAAGCAGTACTACAGAGCAATAGTTTAAAAAAACAAAAACAAAAACAAAAACAAAAACAAAAACAAAAACAAACTGCATGGTATTGGTACAGAGACAGGCAGGCAGATCAATGGAATAGAATTGAAGACCCAGAAATGAACCCACACACCTATGGTCACTCGATCTTCAACAAAGGAGCTGAAAATATCCAGTGGAAAAAAGATAGCCTTTTCAACAAATTGTGCTGGTTCAACTGGAGGTCACGTGCAGAAGAATGTGAATTGATCCATTCTTATCTCCTAGTACTAATCGACTCCAAGTGGATCAAGGACCTCCACATAAAACCAGACACACTCAAACTAATAGAAAAGAAACTGGGGAAGACCCTGGAGGACATGAGCACAGGGGGAAAGTTCCTGAACAGAACACCAATAGTTTATGCACTAAGATCAATAATTGACAAATAGGACCTCATAAAATTACAAAGGCAAAGGACACTATAAAAAGGACAAATGGCAACCAACAAATTGGGAAAACATTTTCACCAACCCTACATCTGACAGAGGGCTAATACCCAATATATACAAAGAACTCAAGAAGTTAGACGCAGAGAACCAAATAACCCTATTAAAAATGCGGTACAGAGCTAAACAAAGAATTTTCACCTGAAGAACTTTGAATGGCTGAGAAGTACCTTAAGAAATGTTCAGCATCATTAGTCCTTAGAAAAATGCAAATCAAAACAACCCTGAGATTTCACCTCACACCAGTCAGAATGGCTAAGATTAAAAACTCAGGAGACAGCAGGTGTTGGTGTGGATGTGGAGAAAGAGTAACACTCCTCCACCGCTGTTGGGATTGCAAGCTGGTACAACCACTCTGGAAATCAGTCTGGCGGTTCCTCAGAAAACTGGGCATGACACTTCTGGAGTACCCTGCTATACCACTCCTGGGCATATACCCAGAGGATTCCCCAGCATGCAATAAGGACACATGCTCCACTATGTTCATAGCAGCCTTATTTATAATAGCCAGAAGCTGTAAAGAACCCAGTTGTCCCTCAATGAAGGAATGGATACAGAAAATGTGGTATATTTACACAATGGAACACTACTCAGCCATTAAAAACAATGTATTCATGAAATTCTTAGGCAAATATTTGGAACTGGAAAATATCATCCTAAGTGAGGTGCCTCATTCACAAAAGAACACACATGGAATGCAGTCACTGATAAGTGGCTATTATCCCAGAAGCTCTGAATCCCCCAGATACAACTCACTTATCAAATCATTCCCAAGAAGGGAGGAGAGGTCCCTGGTCCTGGAAAGGCTTGATGCATCATTGTAAGGGATTGCCAGGATAGAGAAGTGGGAGGGGCAGAGGGAAGAGGACTTATGGGACTTATGGGGAGGGGGCGAAATGGGAAAGGGAAAATCATTTGGAATGTAAACAAAGAATATAAAAATAATAAAAAATTTGCATTTCCCTGATGACTAATGATGTTGAACATCTCTTAAGGTGTTTCTCGGCCATCCGAATTTCTTCTGGTGAAAATTCTTTGTTTAGCTCTGTACCCCATTTTTTGATAGGGTTATTTGGTTCTTTGGGGTCTAACTTCTTGAGTTCTTTGTATATATTGGATATTAGCCCTCTGTCGGATGTGGGGTTGGTGAAGATCATTTCCCACGTTGTTGGTTGCCGTTTTGTCCTTCTGACAACCCTGAGATTCCACCTCACTCCAGTCAGAATGGCTAAGATTAAAAACTCGAGAGACAACAAGTGCTGGCGAGGATGTGGAGAAAAAGGAACACTCCTCCACTGTTGGTGGGATTGCAAAATGGTAAAACTACTCTGGAAATCAGTGTGGCGGTTCCTCAGAAAATTGGGCATGCCACTCCCAGAGGACCCTGGCATACCACTCCTGGGCATATACCCAGAGGATTCCTCTGCATACAACAAAGACACATGCTCCACTATGTTTATAGCAGCCTTGTTTATAATAGCCAGAAACTGGAAGGAGCCCAGATATCCCTCAAAAGAGGAATGGATACAGAAAATGTGGTATATTTATACAATGGAGTACTACTCAGCAATTAAAAATAATGAATTCATGCAATTTGTAGGTAAATGGTTAGATCTGGAAACTATCATCCTAAGTGAGCTAACCCAATCACAAAAGAATACATACGAAATGCAATCACTGATAAGTGGATATTAATGAGCCCAGAAGCCCTAAATAATCAAGGCACAATTAGCAAGTCAAATGACTCTCAAGAAGAAAAAAAGGAGAGGACCCTGGGCCTGTAAAGATTGGATCCAGTATTGTAGACCCAGAACAGAGAAATCGTCGGGGGGGGGGGGGAAAGAGTGGGGAATAGCATGTGGGGGGGAGAGGAATTATGGGACATATGGTGGGGGGTAACTGGGAAAGGGGAAAGCCTTTGGAATGTAAACAAAGAAAATAGAAAATAAATAAATAAAAAAGAACCTAATGTTAAAAAAAAAATCTAAAACTGGAAGCCTTATGGAAGGAAGGAAGGAAGGAAGGAAGGAAGGAAGGAAGGAAGGAAGGAAGGAAGGAGAAAGTAAGAAAAGATGGAAGGAAGATAAGAAAGAAGGAAGGAAATCGGGAGAGAGAGAGGGAAGGAGATAGAGGAGTGATATGTACTGGCTTACCCTTAGGAGGCAAACAACCTCCAACAGGGCCTTTGAATTGGTTTTATGCTGGGCATGTATCTTCTGCTGGGAATGGGGCCTACATGTAAAAGTGGTGTGTTACCCCAAAAAACTCCCATAAAGAAAAGTAATCTTTAAAAAAAAACAAAAATAATAAAAAATATTCTGCAGTAAAATAGAATGAAAAAAATTTAAAAAGTGCCAACTCTTTGCATTGCATGGCTCAGATGCATGTTTCACAAAATGATTGATCCTTAATTGATTTCCATGTTGTTTCAAAAAGTCATCCTGGACTATTGTAAAGCCCCTCCTCAATCTGAGTTTAGAGAAAAAAATTGTTGGTAGGATCCTGATTAAACACTGAATGCAAGTAAGAGATGAGAACGCATTCCACTTTGGTGCGTGTCCACTCTCCTCAGGAGGGCAACTGTTTTAACTGTGTTGTTCCAACAATGAAGATGGATATGATTCTCAGGAAAGCCTGCCCATATGCATGTAAACTAACATACCCATGGGTATATTAAGAGTATTTAAACCCACATATGTCTATTTCTTCCATACCCCTTCTCTTAGGTACTATCCACACAGGAAAACTAATGCATGACAAAGAGAACAACTGGAACTCATTAGGTGTAACCACAGCGGGGATCAAGGGCACAGGTGAAACTGGACAAAGTTGTACAGAACTGTGCAAAGAAAGTCACTGTTTAGAACATAGTTCTTAAAATAAATCATGACTACACTACAACTTCCTCTGGTCTTGATATTTTTCTCTTTTCCCTTTCCCGTTTGTTTAAAATCTAGCTGGTGCTGCTTAAAATGGAATATTTGTCCTGTTAAAAACAATAAACATGAATTGAACGGCTATGGAGCTTAAGGAACGTCATGAGGAATACAGACTTAGGCGCAGCTCTTCCCGATCCCCGTGGCTCTGCAGCTCACTAGCTGTTTTACAAACATGATTTTGTTTGTTCTAAACTGGAGTTGTGAAAATCAGGTTAGATGGAGAATTCATATCCCTCGACTGTAATACAGCCTTGTTACTATGTAGTCGTGGGGACATTACTCACTCTTTTTAGGTCACAAATAGGAAGATGTCTCAAGTGAGGCTGTTTTTGGGTAATTGACTGAGAGGTGATCTCTTTCACAAAGATCATGAGAACAGTTCTAAAATAGCAAAAATTTTATCAAGAGAAAAGCTTTGTGAGTATACAAAATGGTTTTACATGATACAAAGTCTTCACCTACAGACTCAGGCTGACCTGTGCATTTTAATCCTTGAGGTGGTTGAAATATGGATGGGCATGTAAAAATACAATTGAACACAAGGTTTTAATCTTAATAACAGACAGAGGAAATCACCCAGCAAAGTGGTCTGGTTCTTCTTGGACCCTTAGTTGTAGTATGTTTTTCCTACTAAATAACATGGAATGGGAACAGTATGATATATAATCTATCAAGACAGACCAAAGAATTTCTTCATGTCTATTTCCTACACAGAGAGGAGAGAAAGAAATGTGGAATATTTTAGACATTAAGGCTGTATTTAAGGAAATGTTATGGTTTCTATGAATCCAATCAGGGAAAAGGATGCTAGTGTCTATGGCTTGCTTGTGGGGGTGAGGCAGGGGGAGGTGAGGTGTGGGGGTGAGGACAGAAGGTCCAAGCATCTGCAGAGAGCAGAATTTTGAAAGCATAGACAAGTGAACTTCTATTGCCCTAAGGATGCTTACATTTTAGTTCATTGACCAAAATGGGAAAATAACTGGGTGGAGAGAGAAGATCCACAGATGAGAGAGGAAGCCACAATGTAGCTTGTTAGAAGTAAAGTAACAGTGGAACTTCTGGAAGAATTCAGAGAAATGTTATAGAATGGTTTGTGAATACACTTTGATCAAGAATAGAACATTTTGTTGCATTGTTAAGTGAAAAGTGGTTCTGTCTTGGATAAAAGGAACCTATCAAGTGAAATGTTAAGGAGACAGTTGGTCTGCAGCCCAGTAACTTTGATAACTTGTTTTGCTATAAGTTGCAATATTATATTACCTATCTGTGTCACCTAACAGTCTATGGTAAACTGAGTGGCCAAAAAGCAATAGACATTTATTACGTCAGTTTGTGTGGCTCAGAATCTGGGAAGAGCACAGCTGGGTGATTTTGACTATGGCCTTCTTAGCAGACCATAGTCAGTGTTTCAGGTGGCTTGATGGGGCTAGAGACTTACGTACATTTGGAAGAAAGCTTAAGTACACTTGTGTTAGAAGAGAACTTAGATAATCTCTAGATGGACTGTTAAGTCATGACGTGGTATCTAACTCTCTCCAGGTCAAAAAACCAAGTAGAAAATTAAGAAGCAAGAGCTGGCAAAGAGTAAATGACAGAAGCCACAGTATCTATGCTATAAGCTCGCTGGAGAAGTACCCCACACCATTTTTGCCTAACTCAATTCAACCCAGATAGAGTATTCAGGGAATGATAGCCAGATGAGAATATAGGATCTGAGATGCTTAGAAACCACCTTACAGGCTGGATTGAGTGTGGAAACAAAGAGGATTTTCAGTTTGCATTGGTGGATCAGAAAGGAAAGAGGAAACATGGGCCATAGCTGCATATGCATCTGTCTACATGGAAGAGGAAAGAGAAATTATTAGTACATATATATTTATTTGATATGCTGTCACTAATTACCTCATCTTCTATCACTGGTAATATCTCAAATGTAAATATTCAATTACATAAAAAGTCTGCATTTGCTGTTAGGTATGATTAGATTGCTTTGTACTGTCATTGGCAAAAGCTTTGTGCCATATGAAAGGTCCATTTTGCCATTTTCAAACATGCTTATTTTTAACCTGCAACTAGTAATCAGAACCCTTCCAAACCATCTCTTCTTCCTAGTTGTTGTAAGGGCAAGTTGGTACAATTGATAATAAAATCTGTTCATTGGTTCACCAGCCCAGAGAAACCATTTTACTTTGCAACGTACTAAGAACAGACATAAGACTACTGTCTGCTCTGATCATCTGACATACAGCCCAACACACACTCTTTCATGAAATGAGCCTGTAAGTTAGAATGAGAACACACAAGAGGTTTATGTGCAACAAAAACAGGACTGACTTCTTTCATCTCAGCATGGAGGTGGGAAGAGTAGCATGAATTCCAAGATTCTCTTTGCTTCATAAGTCCATTTTGAGGCTAAGGAATTTCTCCAAATGCATGTGACTTTGAAAAACAAAGGAATGGGAGCATGCCACTGGAGTATGGGCCATCTATGATCCAATGGACAAACCCAGGTCTTAAATTTACACATAAGGTTGCAAGGAACCATGACAAGATTTTCATGTAAGTTCTCTGGACACTTGTGAGCTACTGTGGCAGAGTGGAGAAGCTGTGATGGATTCTGTAGCTGAAAGAGGAAAATAATTCCCTTTACAGGGGAGGTGTGCCATCCCTTGCTAGAGATACTATAAATTATGACACAACTGAAGGAAATTTGAGCATAGG
Source organism: Apodemus agrarius (assembly GCA_964023405.1). Classification (NCBI taxonomy): domain Eukaryota; kingdom Metazoa; phylum Chordata; class Mammalia; order Rodentia; family Muridae; genus Apodemus; species Apodemus agrarius. Next base: position 157,044,664 of record OZ030009.1, read on the forward strand.
CCAAACTAGAGATTAAAGATGCTAACTTGAATTAATCGTATCTCTCTCTGAGCTAGCTACCACCTTTATAGACTTTTGACATCAGCATGGTTATCTAATTCCTTTGACTCACACTGTCTATGCATTTTTTGTGGGTGAAACATTATCTAAATACCTAATTCAGTACATTCTCTAATTCAATTTTAGAATAATTATTGAATAGATGATCAACAAGTAATAAAATTAGTGAAATTAAATGGAAATACCTTTGAATGTAAGAAGTTTTTCAATTTTCCATTATGGTGTTGTCTTATATATCCTTTGTTGGGTAATACTCAGATAACATGGCTGCTTAAAAAAATAGAAAGCAAGCTATGAAAGGAAGGCTGAAAGGCTCACACAGTGATCATGAAGACGGCGAGGGAGGGAGGCAGTAATGAAAGGCGGGAATGGCAGGAGGGGAAGAGCGAGGGAGTCTAACTTTCAAGTTATTCAAAAACCATTTTATGAAAAAGAAAATATTTTTGGTCGCCTTTCTGTTTCATTAACCTGAGTTGTGTAGCCTCTGAAGCAGCTCAGAGGTTTTCTATTGTATCTCAAGGCAGAGAGAACTTGAAGTCCTAATTAATTAAGCAACTAATTCTTGTTTTATAGGAACAGGGATGCAGTGCATTCAAGCTGGAATTGGAGGAGAGGATGAGGGAAGAAAGGACAGACAGATGAAAGAGTCCCAATTTTTATCCCTTCTGAAAGTCAATATCAAAGGACTGAAAACATTAAACCATTAGTATGGAAATCGTTAAAACACCCAACTTCTCGTGGGAGGCTCCAGTGATCTAAGTCTGAAAATATTATACAAAGCGCAGTCGAACTTGAGGCTTCTGAGAGCCACTGAGCCCCTAGCTCCAAGCTGCATGAATATACTAAAGGGGCTGCAGGGCTCTGAGGACAGAAAAGAGTGACTAGTCACCGTCCCAGGCAGCTGCTGTGAGAGTTTCCTAAGATAAGAGATGAGCCTCAGATGGCTGGGGTGGTGTTGAGGGAGGCTGACGGATTAGCAAAGTCTGAAGTAATACGTGAAGTGTGTGAGAACTTTTGTGGGGGCTGTGAGTGCCGGTGAGAATAGCACACCAAAACACCCAAAGGAAATTTCCCTAGCACCAAAGATATGGAAGAGACAAGGCTAGACTCACACCCTCCACACACAAGAGAGTCCATGGCAGGGCTGGGTGGGTGTAAGGACCCCTTATCCTGCTAAGTGACTCTGCCCACTATTACAAGAAGACAGAAATATCTGATAATATGAAAAATAATAAACATAATGTAATCACACATAACAGAATACATACCAGCCTATACTCATTTTGATAAATAAGACAAGATTAATAAGATAAATGCTATTTTTGTTGCTTTGCCTCTCCCGTAACCTAGCAAAGTCAAGACCATTATAGGATTAAACTCAAAACAAAACAGACTGGTTTGGTTTTGCACCATTGATAAAAAGTCACCAATCAACATGATATGGCATTTTTAACAATGTTCACATGCTCTTCTGACCTTAACTGAACAGCTTATTCAGGACAGTTTTCAGGATCCTTTATACAGAATTGTTTTCTATTTCACAAAGATGCAAAATGGATAGGGAAAATGGAATGCGTAAAGGACCTGGCAGGCCACAACTCATGAGTGCTCTAGTGTCTGGGAGGGAAAGAGGTGAGCCACAGACACATGTAAAATATCTTTTTCTATACATCATATCTTCACATACATGTTCTACCAGTGAATCCAGGGTTAACTATAGTTCTTTTGACTAGATACTACATCTTTTTACATCATCTGTAAAAAATGACATTTCTGAAATATATGTGCTGACTGCCGTTCGTGTTCTGTTAGTTCACAGATATATAAGGTTCATGGTGTTAACTTGCATCTCTCAGATGGACACGGTTAGAATTACAGAGCCTTGGCCATGAATGAACTGTCCCTGGTCAGAGGACAATTTACTGGTCAAGTCAGAGCTGCCTTTAGCAGCTAGCTCAGAAACACAGAATTCCATGGCTGGAATTTATTTTTTTCTTTATTGCACTTTCTTAAATTACAATATGTATAAAAATCCCAGTCAAGATCACCATTTTAAATAATAATATAATAACTGAAAAATGGATTTACCTTAAAGCAAACACACACTTAGCCTGTATGTGCTTAGCCCTGATCCTGTGCCTCGAGTTACAAAGTTTCTATTCTCCACTTATTTTATATATTTTTCTTTCTCCTCTCTTTACATTTTGTTATTTCATAGCCTCTATATAAACACACAGAAGTACATTTTAACTTTTTAATTGCCATTAATTCTTTAAGTTGACAAAAAAATAGTTTCCCTATAAAGTTTTGATCCGTATTTCATCCTATATGCTTTCCTGCTTCCATTTGGCTGCTTTTCTCTTAGAGCTTTATTCCTTCACCCTCTGTCTTGTCAATGCTATATTACTTCCTCTTCCTTTCAAAAACAATTCTTTTAGCAGTAACATCCACCTTGTTATTATTGCTTATTTGATTTTCCTTCCATTTATTTCTCCATCAGCCTTTATCATTCTGTTCCTTTTGGTGCCCCTGGGGTTATTAGCTTATAGATCTATGAGTAGTTCTTAGAATATCATACTTCCTTGGATTTAGTAGTATGCACAATTCTTTTTTTTTTCCTCTTTTTTAATTTTCTATATTCTTTATTTACATTCCAAAGGCTTTCCCCTTTCCTAGTTCCCCCCTCACCATATGTCCCATAAGTCCTCTTCCTCACGCCCATTCCCCAATCACACACCGCCCCCACACACACACCATTTCTCTGTTCTTGTAATCTCCTACAAAACTTTATTTAGTCTTTTCCAGACCAGGGTCCTCTCCTTCCTTTTTCTTGGGAATCTTTTGCTTAGCTAATAGTGCCTTGAGTATTCAGAGCTTCTGGGCTCATTAATATCCAGTTATCAGTGATTGCAGTTCATGTGTATTCTTTTGTGATTGGGTCAACTCACTTAGGATGATATTTTCCAGATCCAGCCATTTGCCTACAAATTGCATGAATTCATTATTTTTAATTGCTGAGTAGTATTCCATTGTATAAATATACCATATTTTCTATATGCATTCCTCCTTTGAGGGACATCTGGATTCTTTCCAGCTTCTGGCTATTATAAATAAGGCTGCTATGAACATAGTGGAGCATATGTCTTTATTGTATGCAGGGGAATCCTCTGGGTATATGCTCTGGTATGACAGGATCCTCTGGAAGTGTCATGCCCAATTTTCTGAGGAACCGCTATATTGATTTCCAGAGCAGTCGTACCATCTTGCAATCCCACCAACAATGCAGGGGTGTTCCTCTTACTCCACATCCTCGCCAGCACCTGTTGTCTCTTGAGTTTTTAATCTTAGCCATTCTGACTGGTGTGAGGTGGAATCTCAGGGTGGTTTTGATTTGCATTTCCCTGATGACTATTGATGTTGAACATCTCTTAAGGTGCTTCTCGGCCATCTGAATTTCTTCTGGTGAAAATTCTTTATTTAGTTCTGTACCCCATTTTTAATAGGGTTATTTGGTTCTTTGGGGTCTAACTTCTTGAGTTCTTTGTATATATTGGATATTAGCTCTCTGTCAGATGTGGGGTTGGTAAAGATCTTTTCCCAATTTGTTGGTTGCTGTTTTGTCCTTCTGACAGTGTCTTTTGCCTTACAGAAGCTTTGTAATTTTATGAGGTCCCATTTGTCAATTCTTGATCTTAGAGCATAAGCTATTGGTGTTCTGTTCAGGAACTTTGCCCCTGTGCCCATGTCCTCCACGGTCTTCCCCAGTTTCTTTTCTGTTAGGTTCAGTGTGTCTGGTTTTATGTGGAGGTCCTTGATCCACTTGGAGTTGATCTTAGTACAAGGAGATAAGTGTGGGTCAATTTGCATTCTTCCGCATGTTGACCTCCTGATTTGATTGTGGCCTAAAATTTTTTAAATAGAAGTCTTTCATTGTAATGTAGTATTAGATTTTTATCAGTTGTTGTGAAATGTTTTTTTAATAACCTTCCAGTTATTTTAAAGACTTAAAACTTAGGATTATTCTCTTTTCTTTAAGTGGCTAGTTTAGGGAAGAGTCTTACTGCTTGTGAATTGAAGTTTATTGAGTAGCTGGTGGTCTTAGAAGATTTTTCATATTGTTTGTATTGTATGTATTCAGTGCTTGGCAGGATTCAACTGTTTATGTGTATGTGTGTACATGTGTGTATGTGTGCACGTGTGTGAGTGTATGTGTGTGCTGAGTATCATTTAATACACTCCCCAACACTCTGTTGTTGTTCTCTCTATGCTCCGGTGCAACTGGTAATTATTTCTTTTTGTTAGTTCTTTAAATATTCCCCTGATAAATTGCTTGAATCTGAGCAATTACAGTTAAGGAAACTTTCAGGCATTATTTCTTCAAAAAAGTAGCTCTTTCCTTGCTGCTTTAGTATTTCCAACAAGAGGAGTTAATGCTCTGTGCCTGACTACTTTAAATGTTTAAGCAGATAGAGTAAAACTTACTTTCCACATTAGTTTTATTTCTTTACTTGTTCTTTACTTGATTTACTAAGTTCAGTTATCATAAATATTATTTGTTTTGCATTCATCCTAAATATATCCCAGTCATTGTTATTACAGTGATTTTTGCTATCAGTTTCCACTTTCATCCTTCCTCTTTCAAATATAGATAGGAACATTGTTTCTTCCTCATCTGTCAAGCCAACCCTGTCTGCTATTTGTCTGTTTCTCTTCTTATTGTAATTACATCCTTCAATTCTGCAACATATCTTTCTGTCTGGACAGACCCATTGTTCAACATAAGGAATATGTGGACAAAGAGAAAAAGCCTCACTCTGATCATGAGGAAAGTTTAGGGAGGTGGAAGAAAGAAGTGTGAGCTCACCTACCTCTTCTCCTCCTCATTAGCTGGGTAGATTCTGCCAATACTTCATTTTCTAAGATTTCTTTCCTGTTACATTGAAGTATTATAACACTTACTCTGAACATATTTACTTTTGGAAATTAGCAAAAATGTTCATAAAATACACCTGTGATCATCAGTGATTAAGAAGGCCCAAACTTTCAACCCTTTATCTTATTTTTAAACAATTAAGGTAGTTGCCTGCATATTTAGCCTAGCAGAACACATAAGTAAGCTGAACAAGAGCAAAATTGAATAACTGTAGCATTACCCATTGGCAGATCACCAACAGTTCATATGCTAGTCTTCATTTTTATCTCATAATCAACATGACCAGTGATGCCTGTATATATGTGAGTTTCATATGGGAAATTATTCTCAAGCCTTAGAAACTCCAGATTTTTATAAGTGATATCAAGCAGCCTCCCAGGTTTTATCCAGAGGGAGATATGATCTACACTGAGCCCTTTCTTTTGAGTCTTATCAAGGTACTGCTGTGCTCCTCAGCTCTACACTATGCAAACATCTCTGATATCGCTGTGCAGCAAAAACCATCAGGGCATGTGGGAGCAGAAGATTCCCATGAAGAGCTATTTTCTCATGTGGAAGAAGCAGTATTTTAATCATCAATATTTAAAATCTTAATAGCTATAGATTTTTAATATACATGTAGATTCTGTAGACTATGGCAGCCTTTAATATTTACTGCTTTTTAACTAGGAGTTATAATCTGAGTTCTTTATTTTCTATTCCAATACTATTACTATAGTTATATCACTCCATAGAATCATGTGACTTTCCCAGACACATTTCCCATAGCAGTGGGAAGTTTTGGTTTTGCTAAGTATTCTTATCTGGACTACCAGCCTCATTAAAGTATATCTTATTCTTATTCTATAATACTGGGAAAAGTAATTAATGCAAAATATAAATGAAATAAAATCATAATCATTCAGAAAGAATTTGGCATTTAAAAAAACTCAGAAAGAAACTAAGAGCTTGGCCCAGGGTTAAGATTCAGTTTGAAGAACTCCAGGTTGCTGGGAGGAACGTGAGCAGGGCTTTATGCCATAAATAGTATGTAGCAACCTGAAGTTAGTGAAGATGGCAAAGATATTCTCAGTAAAGTGGCAGGAGTTCTGATCTCAGATGGAAGACAGTATCCTGTCAGCTTGCCATGTGTCAAGTGTCAGGCCCTGGTTAACACATGCAAGGCAACTTCTGTGCTCTATCCCACAGTCCACTCTTGCCCTCTAGCTACATGCCTATGGGTAGGGTGTTTTTTTTTGTTTCTTTCATATGAATAAACTAAAAGGGTGCTCGCTTTTTTAGAAAGACTTTATTGGGAGTCTCTTTTTTTCCCAAATCGTATCCATGTTAGTTGGAAGAGCTAGTGAGTTATAAGCACATGAACTTTAGAGTGAGTGCTCATCGAATTTTAAATGGTAAGTCCTAGAAATTTAGAGAAATTAATTAATTATTCTTTCAGATCATATACATGCTAAATATCCCCTCACTCTGAAGGAAACACAGATTCTTGCCTTTGTTAGTTTGGTGTCCAAAGAATCCCTGAAGGAGCTCTGCTAGAAACCAGAAGCTGTAGGAATGAGTTTTCTCATGCTGCAGATAAGACTTTTAAACCCACTTTAAGCCTGTAAGTAATGTTACTACCTGGAAGGAGGAATTTTTCTTCCTGTGTTTCTTGTCAGAGTCTGACAGCCAGTCACTCCTATATCTTAGTTCTAAGTTTGTTTATGCTGATTTTTTAAAGGTGGTAAATAAAGGTGTTTTTTTTAAAAGACCAGAGAGATCTTCCTTCCTTCAACCAGCTAGTTTTAAGTACTTTTGAATATGAACTCCCAGTTTTCCTTATGATTCTTAAGAAAAGAAGCATTTGATAATAATGTGTTAAATTACTAACTTAAAATGTTCCTGTTTCTGAAATTTAAAAGATGTTAAGGCGTTTACTTAATGTATTTGCATATCTTCCTCCTTTCTTGTGCCTACCCACAGCCCTCAGAATTAACAGCAGATTTCGAATGACAGATTCACCAGTCTTCATAATTCTCAAAACATAACACCAGAGGTTAAAATGACACTCATCAAGGTAGTTACAAGCCTGCGCCTTAGCAGTAATATGTCCAGTAATATCCTGCAAGTAGACAGTGGTTCGTAAGCGTAAGATGGTCAGGTAGGACACCATCTGGCACCACTTTTCCTACTTAAGAGGAAAGGCTTGGGGGAACCCTGCGTTTATGTTATGCCTGATGTAGCAAGGCTAATTGCCCAGCTAGCAAAAAGCTTCAGATAGAAGAAGCTATGACACAGTTGCCCATGATGATGTGGATACTGAAATTAGAGAAGTGGCTCTAAGCTATCAACAAATAAGAAAGCAAAACTGGAAGCCAGATAGACGAAACTGAGATTCCTCCTCTCTGGTTCCCCAAGGCTCTATCTCCCTCCTAACTTTAAGTTTATCAATACATTGCAGATATTTTCATTTATGAAGCTCCCCCATTTCAGATTTCAGAGATACTTTAATAGTAATCAAGTGGAGAATGAAAACATACAAAGGCTACTTATTAGTCTACTTCAAGAAAAAAAATCAGACATAGAAAATGCCCATATATTTATTTATGCAGAAAATGTGGAAGACTTTATGCTGATGCACTAACAAGATTGAATGTATGGGAGAGAGGCAAACTTCAGATGGGTGCTCTTCATTTTCAACACAGAAACATGGAGTATATTAAAACTGATTTTGAAGAGTCCTTCCACCCTGAACAAAAATAAAAATAGATCCTAGACCTATCATTAAAACCATAAAACTCCTAAACGATAGCACAGGAAAAAATAGAAGTGATCTTTGTTTGGATAATGAAGACTTTCCTGATTTAGTACCAAAAGGAACATTAATTAAAAAAAAAGAATTGAGCTAGGTGCCACTAAAAATAACCCCTGTGCAAATGGAAAATGGACAGACAAGGCATCAGCTATGTGATATTTTTAAATACATAGTTAATAATAGATGGTTATCAAAAGTGTATGGAAGAACTTTAAAACTCAACAATAAATAAACAAATAAATTATTTAAATTAAGCTGAAGATCTTAGCTTATACCTCATCTAGGAAGATATAAATACTGAAAATAGTATTTGAGAAATTGTTTCACATCATATACCACTAGTAAAGTCAATTATAATAGTGACAAGATATTAGTACATACTTACCAGAGTAGCCAACATCTATAACACAGGCAAAATTGCATGCTGTTGTGCTGCTGTCTTATGGTTTTACTGCTGTGAACAGACACCATGACCAATGCAAGTTTTGTAAAAGACAACATTTAATTGGGGTTGGCTTACAGGCTCAGAGGTTCAGTTCATTGTCATCAAGGCAGAAACATGGCAGCATTCAGGCAGGCATGGTACAGGAGGAGCTGAGAGTTCTACATCATCATCTGAAGATTGCTAGTGGAAGACTGACTTCCAGGCAGCCACGGGGTAGGTCTTAAGCCCATACCCACAGTGACATACCTACTCTAACAAGGCCACACTTCCTAATAGGTTCACTTCCTGGGCCAATCATATACAAACCATCACATCTGCAGAGACACAACTAACTCTCTGAATGAGATGTTGATGGTTTATTAAAAACTTAAACATACTCTTATCATATAGCCATTTGGATTTATTGTATGCTGCAGCACAGAAAAGGGTAGGGTGGGCATAGATGGAGATCACATAGAGAGTTTGTGTAACTAAAGCATCCCTGGCACCACAGTGTTTACTTGGTGTCTGGTATGAAGGTAGACCTTTGCTTGAGTTTACTTGTCTCTTGGATTTTTTGAAACACGAATAAACTCATGGAACTAATTTAATATCTCCATGTGTCTATCCTCAAAGCACTTTTTGCCAAAGGAGGAAAAAAAGGTTTGTTCAGTGGCATCTTTCAGGAAGCATTCCCCCACACTCTATCTCCAGATGTGTACCATTTGTGAATGTCTTTAAGAATGGAAATAACCACATGTGCACTGCAGTCCCAGTCCGTGTCCCTGCAGCTGAAGTGTTTGTCCAAAGGCGCATTCATCAAAAGGAAAGAGAGGAAAAAAAAAAACAATGATATTAACTTTTTATCTTCCTTGTTTCTTAGTCAATAAAGTTCTCTGAATTTCCTTCAGTGTTCTAAAATATGTAAAGCTATTTATTGTAGCAGTTCACTATACTCACTAGATTTGTTGGGATATATACCATATACTTAGTGACAACAATATGTCTAGTGTCTATGATGTCAGCACGGCTGTTTTTTTTTTCCTGAGATCAATCTTCCTCCCTTCACCCTCCCCTATCCCATGTTGCTTTCCCCTTCATTTGTGTGTGAGCATCTTCCCTGTCTGGATCTTTATAGCATAACCCTTTGGATATGTTTCTAGCCAAATTTCTACTTTAAAGTTTTTACATTTATTTTTGGGAAGGAAGGCCTACACATATTCCATTGCATCAGTATGGAGGTCAGAGGACAACCTGCTTGATGTCATTGTCTTATTCTACTATGTGGGTTCTGGACATTAAACTCAAGTTTACAGGCTTGGTGAAAGACTTCAGCCACTGAGATATTGTCTCTACATTTCTTCTACTGAAGGCAGGAGCCATGCTGCCTTAAGGCCCATCATAATAAACTCAGTCTGACTTGATATCCTCCTTTACTTGTCTACTACTGCATCAAACACTTATTGAAAGCAATTTGGGGAAGGAAAGGGTGATATTCCACCACTGACTGAAGCCAATGCAATAAATCAATACAGGAGCTTGAAGAACAAACCATGATTTTGCTTAGTTAGTTTTCTGAGGCAGCCCAGTCCCACCAGCTGAGGGGTGGCTCTGCATGGCAGGCTGGCCCTCCTATATCAATTAACAAACAAGAAAATACCCCATAGACACATCCACAAGACAATATGGTATTTCCTCAACTGGGCTTCTCTCATGTCAGGTTGACAACCAATATTAACCACCACTCTTGAATATTTCTTGACAGAACCTATGTCCAGAACTAGTCACATTTGGGGGCATAAAGCATTAGAATTTCAAAAGCATTTGGATTTTTGAAGTGTAATTTAGCTAATCTAATTACTGGAACGTCATCATGACGCCCAAAGAGCCAGATTTATTGAAATACTTAAGAATCATTCCTGGTACTATATAAAAAGCTTTAAAATCTGTTGACTATCAAATTATCAAGGATACGGTCTATTACTTCTTACCTAGTTTTGCAGCAAAAAGAACAAACAACAGTGGATGGTGTCATTTAGAAGGCTGTGTGTAAGTCTTGTGTTCACTAGACTTTGACAAAATCTTCCTTATACCTGTATAGAAGGGTACAATCCTTCTCACCAGCATGTCTCTAACTAAGATGAACTACAGGACATTTCCAGCAGGATGTATGACCAGATGACCAGTGAAATGCTCAAGATCAAAGTGAACAAATATTCTGCACAAGAAAATGAAAAAATGGTGCAGAATTGTGCAGTGGGTTTTGAAAAACTCAATTCATTGTTTCATTCAATAAGACAATACTACATATTAAATGATGAGGTAGACATTGCATACAAAACAACAAATGCAGTATATATATTTTTGCACTGTGTGTGTGTGTGTGTGTGTGTGTGTGTGTGTGTGTGTGAGAGAGAGAGAGAGAGAGAGAGAGAGAGAGAGAGAGAGAGAGAGAGAGAGAGAGATTAAGGGAAAAACATAATGCCATGTGTTGAAGACAGGATTTCAGGGAAGACATTGAGGAGAGTGCGTCAAAGCACTTTGTTACATGAAAAAGGAGGTGCAGAGTCTAAACTTATGGTGAGAACTTCTTTCTCTCTCAAAGATGGCATGGGTGCTGAGGGGGGTTCTAATACTGAGAGAAGAATATGATCCAAGATACAGGGCTAAGAAGAATTATGCTGTGTGAGTGAAAACTGGAAGTAGTCTTCTGGTGATCATCAGACTGGAAGGCAACAGAAAATCAAAAGGAGCTCTGTAAGCCAGAAAGGTTTGAATACAGCACAATGTGATGTACAGATATGTAGAGCCAAAAGTAGATCTGAATTGACAGCAGAAGAATGAGAATTGAAGGCTTTTTCTTATTTCCAATAGATGAACAACACTTCCAAGGTGAATTTCCAAGCATTTCCAAGGTGAATATTTCAGTATCAGCAGTAAGTAAAGAGTTAAAGAAATGTGTATGAGAAATAGGTGGGAAACATATTAGCCAACTTGATATGACTGGAAATGCTGAAGGAGAGATTTGAAGGTAACATAGAAGTAACAGTTGTTTTATGTTACAAGTTCAAGTTTCTAAAGACATTAGTGGGCTGAGCTCACTGAACCTGACTCTATAACTCAGAGCTGCTAGCAGTCTCAGGTAAAGGAATGAAGTGAACTTCAAAGAGAGAATATAGAATAATAGACTAACTATGCTGTAAGAGTTGACAAAGCTATAATGAAAAAAGGGGGTTTAATTAAAATAGTAAAGCTCTCAATGGTGTAAGGTTAGTAGAGAGATCAAGTAGTCATTTTAGGTTTGACACATGGGAAGTCATTGTCTTCACTGAGAAGTGTTATGGTGATGGGGCCATTTGCATTGACTAGATGGAAGTTAGTGGTTGGTATGAAAATGGATAAAGAATCCTTAGTAGTCTGGATGGCTCTTCTAGGGAAAGGGCTTCTGTTTTTCATGTTTTTGTTTATTTGTTTGTTTTTACCATTAATATTCTTCTAGCTATATAGGCCTTAGGGCTCAAGGAAAAATGATCCAGCGATAACAACAGCAGTTTGGGTCCAACCATTAGGTTTCTGGAAGATGGAGGAGGGGATGAGATCATCTAGCACAAAGCTGAGAAGTGGCACCCAATAGAGACAAAGAATTGTTCTCTACAAAGCATACAACAGTAGAAGAATCTCTGCCAGTTCCAAGATTCTTACAAAGAAGATGTAAGGCTGAAATGCTGAGCCTGTATGAATACAGTGTACTCTCATACTCACTTAAAAGACAGGAGTGGATGTGGACTTGAAGAGTGGTATCACACATGGATGCCTAATGTTTGTGGTGAGCATAGTGATTTAGCATTTGATAGATATGTGGCACAGATTTTTTAATTAACAAGAATAATTCTCAACTAAATTTTTATATGAACTCACAACACATAATTTAGTTACTTTTAAGGATTCTCAGATACATGAGAAAGAGATGTAAGTAGGAGCTGATTGTCTATGGACGTAACTATGTGGGACAATACATTGAGGAACATACTATGTAGGACACTATATGAGCGAAGAATTGTTGCTGACATTTTGTATAAACGATGGTATATATTTTTTGTGGATTGGTTCTAAGGAACTGTCCAAAAAATCTCTGAATCATCTGCAGAGCATAAGGAAATGCAGTTTAATGTAGCAAACCTACATTAAGACCTCAGAAGTATTCATGATATTAACGTGTAATGCAATCCCAGTTGAACTTAAACAAAAACAATTAGACAAACTTTTATGTTTTCTTCCTTCATTGTACATCCATTGTGTTTTAGAAAGTCTAGAGAACCTTCAGGCTAGGCAGCTGCTTCTGTCTGCTTGGTGCTTGCTGGCTGCTGTTGAACTGGGCAAGTTCATGGAACCTGGAAAAGGCTACTGATTCAGGATGGATACTACTTCAGACACAAAACTGTCATTGTGAAGAAGGTAATGGTATCACAGATCACTCTTAGAGAAGTGACTGCCATGCCCAAAAAGTGATAGCTGCCATAGACAAGAAAAGCACCATGATATGCAAACTTTCTTGTGGCATCTTTGTGAAAGTATATAGCTATAATAACTTCATGCCAACAAGGTACTGTGTGCATAATCCATTGGACAAAACTGTTCTCAAGAAGGATGTCTTCAGAGACCCAGCTATGAAACACAGGCTTGGGGACAAGCAAGGTTAAGTTTGAGGAGTGGCAAAAGACAGGCAATAACAGGAGGTTTTCCCAGAAACTTTAGTTTTAGGTACATTTTTATTTCCATCATTAATTTTTAAAGCTAGTTAACTACTAATTAGTGTCTGCAGAAGAAGGTAAAAGATATCATTTTCCTGTCTTAAAATTTTAGCTTAGTTTTAGACAACTAAAATTTTTGAGAAAAAAAAATAAGGATACGTAAAGGTAGTTAACAAGGGTATCTTAGTGTAGTACATATTTCATTTGTGTATTTCAATGACAACAAAATTATCAATAATCAGACTTTAGATTGACATTATAGTGAATTGTAATCAATGCATCAGTAACTCTCTGTTGTTTAAACAAAATATTCAGGTAAATCAACTTGAAGAGGGAAAGATGTATTCTGGCTTAAGGTTTCTGATTGTCAGTCGTAATCAGCTAGCTCAGTCATATCAGTCTTGCACTGAAGGAGGACAATGCATAAGTGGGAGCATGTGACAGGAGAAGATATTTACCTAGTAATAGTCCCAAAGCCATAAAGATAAAGAAAGGAAGATGAAAGGGGTAAAATATAGCCTTAAAAGTCTCCTGCAGCAACCCCCTTATTCCAATCATAACCCTCTTCCTGGTTTTCATCATCTTCCAATAAGGATATTAAATTATAAGACCACAATGCGTTCATTAAGTGAAGTCAGAGACTCCAAGATCTAGTCACTTCCCCAAAACCCTAAGCTGATAACCAAACTTTTTAATACCTTACAGGGGTCATTTCATATTCACACAATAGCAGGTGAGATCAATGAAATCACAAGTGCTGAGACACAGAGATGGAAACAAACATCAAGTGTTTACATGGAGATATTAAGTGTGTGTGTTTGTGTGTGTGTGTGTGTGTGTGTGTGTGTGTGTGTATGTGTGTGTGTGTCTGTGTCTATGTCTGTGTGTGTGTGTGTATGCACACACATGTAGAGGCCAAAGAAGGAAGAGCTACTTTTTCGCAGATTCTGACTATCTTGTTTGGGGGGGAATTGTGGGGTGAGATTTGCTCTATCAGTTATCCAAACTTCACTATGTAGATTAAATTGCTGCTTCAAGAGTCTGTCTATTTCTGTCTCGGCAACACAAAGATTACAAGTGCATGTCATCATGCCTGACATTTTAAAAGTAGATACTGGATGCTGAACTGATATATTCATCCTTAAAAAGCAACCATTCTACTGCCTGAAGTGTCTCCCAGCCCAATGATGAGGTTTTTCCAAGCAAGAACTAACTATTGGGGCTGTGGATATGGTTCAGTGTTACAGAGCTTCCATGGCACGCTTGAGACAAGAACTGGCTGTTATGTTTGCTTTCCTTCATGTGAACTGAGTTCAGCTGTATTTCTTAAAGATAAAAGGAAATTATGAGACTCCTAAATCTAAAGAAATATCAGTATATCTCCTCTGGATGAATTTTATTAGCAAAGATCTTTAAACATTTAGAGTCTGTTAAGAGTACTCATATATGGCTGGGTGGTGGTGGCACATGCCTTTAATCCCTGCACTCGGGAGGCAGAGGCAGGTGGATTTCTGAGTTCGAGGCCAGCCTGGTCTACAGAGTGAGTTCCAGGACAGCCAGGACTACACAGAGAAACCCTGTCTTGAAAAAACAAAAACAAACAAACAAACAAAAAAAGAGTACTCATATAACTGAAGTCAGTGTACAGTGTTAAGTTTTATTTAGGTCAGAGCCAAAGCTATTCTACTACTTAAATTTTGTTTTCATTACTCTTTAAGCTTAACTTTTTCGAAAATTTATAAGCTTTCATTTTTAGTGATCCAAACTTTAGTTAGCACTAACTAATTTATTGCATTTTCCATTTCTGAGATATATCACCACATATTAATTTTTACCCATTAATTATATATAGATTTGAGATCTATTAATAGGTTTGAGTAGAGAGTAAGTGGGATGAATGAATAAATGAATGAATGAATGTTAGTTTTGTCTCCAACTTCAAATGTCCACTTACTTATAAATAATGAGCAGTAAGTAGAGGACCCAAGAGAAGGAGAACACAATAGTAAAATTTTATACGTCAGTGATTAACACTAAGAACAAATATGTGCTTTGTTTTATACATGAATTTCAGACTCATGTGCCTTGTTTATTGAACACTATATTATCAGGTTTAGTATTTATTGCCTTTTCCTTAGTTCAAGTAGTTAAAGTTATATCATATTTCTTTGAATGTGAAACCCACTGGACATCTGGAACTCTGAAATGAAGAGTGGATGAGACAGTGTCCTATTGTATAGCTTTAAGGAGAGGATGCTCTGATGTGGTACTCCCTGTGATGTTCCAATCCAGTCTAATAATTACACACTGGTATCACTAGTAATTAGTATTATCAGCTTTTTCCATTGCTATGAAAAAACACCAGAGATAAGCTACTTAAAGAAAGAAAGGTTTATTTTCACTTAGAGTGTCAGGAATTTCAGTCCATAGTTGGCAGATTTCATTGCCTTTAGACCAGGCAAGACAGAGAAACATCACAGCTGAAAGGTACTATGTAAGAAAGCTGTTCATCTTTCTGTAGCCAGGAAACAGTGAAGGAAATATCAACAAAAAGACAAAATATGCTACTCTTTAAAGGCACTCACCTCCATCTGTGCACTCAGCTATAAGCTCATCAGTGGATTTATACATTGATGAAGTCAGCAATCATGATCCAATCACTTCCTCAAAGACCCAAGTCCAAACACTGTTGCATGTCTTTGGTGTATGCATTTAAGGAGCATTTCAGATACAAACTACATCAGTGCAGAAAAAGTTCAAAGCTAATATTAGTCAATAGCTAGAAAGCTCTTATAGAGGCAAAAGGTAACATACACAATATAGTATCTCTCAATAATTGATGCAGGAGCCAATAGATAAATATATAAATATTTACAATCAGATATTGATGCAAAATGATATGCTTTTAAGATTTAAGTCATAGGTAATGTTCTGATTATTAGGAATAGAGGCAATGAGGATACTTCAGAAACAATAACACTTGAGCTTAACTTTAAGGAAATATGATATGTTTGTTAAAGGAAAGATTATAAGAGGGCTTTGCAGGTGTCCGACAACTCAACAAGACTATTCAAGCTCTAGAAAGCAAAGAGTTTCAGAACAAGTTCATCATGAAGATATAAATAACGTTTTCTACCAGACCAATGTGCTTCTATGAAGATTGTTATATTGATTATTTTCCTTGTTGCCATGACCTAATATCTATGAAGAAACTCAAGCAAGGAAGGGTTTAATTAAGCATCAAGTTTGAGAGGATATGATAGTACAGAAGAATAAAATTCCTGGTTACACTGTGTTGATAATTAGGAAGTGAAGAAAGCAAACAGAAAATATGGTCATCTATCAAAACTCTAGAGTAGCTTCTGGTAATTCCTATAGAAATAGTCCATTTTTCTAAAGGTTCTGTAATCTTCAAATCAAAATCCGAGTATCCGAGTACATGAGCCTCTGGGAAACATTTTAAAATCAATCCACAATAATTAAGTTTTAATTTTGTTACTCTTTCATGAGGTGTCTAACCACAATGATGGTATCAAACCTGAAAGAGACATTGCTTGAAATAGAGAGAGTATAAACTTAGCAACCTCATGCTCCTCAGGTAACAGATGTAAAGAGTAAAATACTGCCATCTTACAGCATGACCTGTGGAGAGAGCTAAGGACTTTCTAAATTCTAGAGCTGTGCAGTGCAAAGAGAAACTCCTTGGTTTCATCACAGACCACAGTCAGAATGAAACACAGTGTTAAGGAAAGTACCCAGCTGACAATAGTGGAACGAGAGATAGAGAAATAAAATTAGGTCAGAAACAATGGTTGTTGGTTATACCTTAGGGTAGACATCCAGATAGAAGTCCAGATAGATTAGAGGCAATAAGATGACAAAATCTTTTCTTAAAAGCTGTCTTGATGCCTGAAGAAATGGCTCAGGGGACAAAAGTTCTTACTGTTAAGCTTATGACTCGAGTTTGAATTCCTAGGATCCATGTAATAAAGGATACAAATAATTCCTACAGGGTTTCTTCTGACTTCCACATGGGCAATGTGGCACCCTCATACATGCTCACAAACATGGGAAGTAAATAAATAACCAGTAATACCTCATTTTGATTGTTGTAAAACAGATCATCCAGTTATGAATTTCCATCCTATATCCATAGAAACCTCAGAATAGATGTGGTGATTAGTTGGATGATTCATTGAGTACCTTCAAGCTTCACAAGCTCCCATGTGACATAGAGGTAGCCTTGCAGCTACTATATACCTTGTGAGAAGAATGCAATATCAAAAGGAACTCAGAGTACTGAGTGCATTGTAGTGAGGGGGAAAATTAGCCACAGCAAAGTAAATTGCTCCAGCCTGGCCTGAAGCCAGATATGGTTGTTGAGAGTTGGAGAAGAAAATATGAGTTTGAATCCATGATAAGAAGGGTCAGAAAGCTCTTAGCCATGATAAGAGCAAGCTATGCCCATTTACGACTGTTGGAAAAGCTTTCCTCTAGGAGATGGTGAGTTGTTCAAAAGACAGACTCAGCCCGCAGACGCTGATTTTCTGCTGGTTTTTCTTAAGGACATGCAGTCCTGATAAAATCCCCCTTCAGAAGAAAGGGGGAAACAACAAAATTTGGAAGAATTGCATCCTCATTGGTGTCTTCCAAAGAGCTTGATAAAAGAAAAAATATTTAAGCCAGGAGAGAAAATAGCCATATATTGCAAATTCCAAGGTTCGTCATCATTATTCATTTCATAGGTTCTTAATGTTTTCCTCTTGTTCAGTGGTTAAAAAGGAGAACAGAGACAAAGCATTGAAAAATATTACATTGCTTGCCCTTCTCAGTTTTGTTTAGTTTGGGGACACACCACAAGTGTTTTGGAGTCTGCATAAATTTCTCCTTCTAACAAGGAACTCATATTAGGACATAGATTTCAAAACTCATTAACATTTGTTTCTGGATGTGAGCAACAAAAATGAATTGACATTGTGTCTAGAGATGGAGTTAAATGCTTTATATGAGAAAGTGCTGCTGATGATTGCAAAGGCTCCCTAAGCCAGCTCTTGAAGAGATGTTGGATGAGTGGAAACTGCTCTATCTCATGGGACTTTATTTAAGATATGGATGGAATCCATCAAGAGATGGTGAACTAGGATAGTAGAACAAAGTAGGCCATGTACTGCTTGATATTCAGTCTCTCTCTCTCCCTCTCCTTCTACCCCTCCCCCCACTCCCAACTCTCTCTGTGTATGTGTGTTGCTTGAGAAACTGCTAAAGGATGACTCCACGTTTTGTTAGTATGTGTTTGTGAAAACAAATTATTGAATTTAAAACTCATAAAGTAAGTCATACTTTCTTTACCAAATGATATTAACAGTTGTGGTTAGAATCTAAGACACAGCACAAAGGAAGTCATAGATGTAATCAAGACTGTAATACAAAGGAAAGGGAACATCAGCACTCGGAGACATTTGTTAAATCAACTGAAAGATGTAGAAACACTGTTAAGTCTCCAAAGGACTAATGGATGTATTATAAAATTAGGTAAACATTAAATTTTGATAACTATTCCTATGTTTTATTTTACAGTGGTGGGATGGAATTCTCGCATTGAGACACATTCCTATCTTCTACTAATCTTAAATGTAGATTTTTCCTTGCCATTTTGAAAACAAGGCAAATAACGGAATGTATACCTTGAATGACTAATGTCTAAAAATACATTAGTCTGGAGTTTTGATTTCCTGTTTTATATTTGTTGCTATTTCTCAAGTGATCATCAATTTAAGCTATTCAGTGTAAAATAATTCTTTAAGTGTCGCTAAGTTTGAGAAAAGAAAAATAATATTGCATTTGTCAGTGATGACTGTATGACAAATTATCATGTACTCAGCAGATTAAAATATCTCAAGTCTTCTATGGGTGGAGAAAATAGGAATAAAGAAGCAAGTCCATGTCTCCAGCTGCTGCCACCACATTTGAAACATTGCAAATCAATTTTATATTTTGCTTTTTCAGAATCTATGTGCTGTTCTTATTCCTTACACTTCAAGTCTGAAATACTGTCACTCAAATGAAACCTCACAAAACCATTTCCAATTCTGTTCCACTTTCTTGGATAGTCTGGTGAAGTCCTATGTTTCATATGGCTATAATCAGGGTGTCAATCAAGGCAAATGAGGCAGAGGCCAGCCATAATATCAAATTGTTGGTAAATTTCAGTATCTCAAAACTTATTGGACTCTGGGACTGAGTTCCTAGCTGACTATTTCACCACTTGCTTAAAATTTAACAGACATTCAACAAATGATACATTTACTTTAAATTTTTTACTTTGAAGAGTGTTATCTAATGCATGAAATTAACTAAGTACACATTCACTAAATATAGGAGGTAAGCAATACATAATTATTGCAACACAGATTCAAGGAAACCTTCTTGAACTTACATCCATACAAAGTTGGCCCTTAGATACAGGCTAGACAAATAATTTCCATTAATAATTTCCCCAGTTAATTCTTGCATTGAGAAACCAAACATACTTTCTAAAGGACTTTACCTATAATATGCATCATCTATAAAGTGCAGTATGACCTGTAAATCATGGTGTTTGTATAATTAATTTTTTTTCTGCATTTGATATATAACCAGTGAGCATTTATATTCTAAGAACCATTCTGTGTTCCGACCCACAGGACTCAGTTATTCGTGGGTCTGAGGGAGATCTGGCCTGAATGATTAGAACAGGTGAAATAGGAGAGCGAGACCAAGCAAAATCGTTGTCAAGGTCTGTTTATTGTAACAAGGACAGCGAGTTTTAAGCAGTAAGGAAGGGAGAACAGGGGAAGGTGATGGATCTGAAATAATCAGGTGAAATATCCTCGGAATGCGAGGGTGAGGAAGGTTGGGTAAAGGTCAGTTTATTGAATAGCTAGTTCCTGTATGAGGTTCGGGTGAGTAAATATTTAGTCAGTTCATTGTTTAGCTAGTTCCTGGAGCAGTGGGTGAGGAATAGTGCTGAGTCAGTTGCATACATGACTTATGAGAACCTGTGAGATGTTTGCACTCCAACCCCTTAATTTAGGCGTTAGTCTCCACCAATTCTGGAAAATAAGAACACAGTAGTAGCTCTGCCACTGCCTGTCCCATTCGTTCCAATGTGGTAGAACCATGCCAGTTCTGCCAAAGGGAAAGCCCAATTTCCTGATACTTTCTAGAGAACCAGCAGCATGCACAGCATGCGGTAAGAACCCCCCATACATACACACCTCTAGAGGCCCAGAGCCCCTGGCTGGGACTCACTCCCCAGCAACCACCAAAAGATGCCCTCGCTCCAGATCACCACTCCCCTTCTGCCCTTCTACCTCTCCCTCCTCCTCAGCCACCACCTTCCCTGTTTGTTCTGATGTGGTAGACCAGTGACAGTTCTGCTACAGCGAAGGCCCCATTTCCTGATACTTTCTAGAGAACCGGCAGTACACAGGGCATTTGATCCTTGCCAAGTCTGCCACAAGGAAGACCCCATCTCCTGATACATCCTGGAGAACCAGCTGTATGCAGGGCATTCAAGAGAAAGGGAATTCCAGGAGTACAGATACACAGGCCTGCAGGACAGAGAAGCAACAGTCAGGACAGCAAGACCAGCTAATACCAGAGATAACTAGATGGCCAAAGGCAAATGCAAGATCATTAAGAACAGAAACCAAGGCAACATGGCATCATCAGAACCCAGTTCTCCTACAACAGCAAATCCTGGATACTCCATCACATCAGAAAAGCAAGAGCTGGATTTAAAATCACATCTCATGATGCTGATAAAGGGCTTCAAGAAGGACATAAATAACTCCCTTAAAGAAATACAGGAGAACATGGGTTAACACGTAGAAGCCCTTCAAGAGGAATCACAAAAATCCCTTAGAGATTTTCAGGAAAATACAAACAAACAAGTGAAGGAACTGAACAAAACTATCCAAGATCTAAAAAATGGAAGTAGAAACAATAAAAAATCACAAAGTAAGATGTATCTGTAGATAAAAATCCTTGGAAAGAATTCGGGAGTCATATATGAAAACATCAACAACAGAATACAAGAGATAGGAGAAACATTCTATAGAAAACATAGACTCAATAGTTAAAGAAAAATGCAAAGTGCAAAATGCTTGTAACCCCAAACATTCAGGAAATCCAGGACACAATAAGAAGACAAAACCTACAGAAGAGAGCTAGGATTTATTACTTAAAGGGCAGTAAATATTTTCAACAAAATTATATAAGAAAAGTTCCATAACCTAAGGAAAGACATGCCAATTAACATACAAGAAGCCTATGGAACCCCAAACAGACTGAACCAGAGCAGAAATTCCTCCCTGCACATAATAATCAAAACAGCAAATTCACTAAACAAAGAAAGAATATTAAAGCAGTAAGGGAAAAAGATCAAGTAACATATAAAGGTAGACCTATCAGAATTATACCAGACTGCTCACCAGAAACTATGAAAGCTAGAAGATCCTGGGCAGATCTCATACAGTCCCTAAGAGAACACAAATGTCAGCCGAGACTACTATATCCAGCAAAACTCTCAATCACCATAGGTGGAGAAAACAAGACATTCCATGACAAAAGCAAATTTGTCCAATATCTTTCCACAAATCCAGTTCTAAAATGGATAACAAGTGGAAAATACCAACAAAAGGCAGGAAACTTTAGAAAAAGCAATAAAGTAATTTTTAACAAACCCAATAGAAGATAGCTACACAAACAGAATTTTGTCTTTAACAAAGAAGATAACAGTAAGTATCAAACACTTTTTCTTAATATCTCTTAACATCAATGGTCTCAATTCCCCAACAAAAAGATATAGACTAACAGACTGGATATGTAAATAGGACCCAAGATTTTGCTGCATACAAGAAACCCACCTCAGTGACATAGGCAGTCACTACTTCAGAGTCAAAGGTTGGAAAACAATTTTCCATGCAAATGTTCTCAAGAAACAAGCTGGAGTGCCCATTCTTATATCGGATAAAATTGACTTTCAACCAAAAGTTGTCAAAAAAGATAAGGAGGGATCTTTCATACTGGTCAAAGGAAAAGTCTACCAAGATGAACTCTCAATTCTGAACATCTATGCTCCAAACACAAGGGCATCGACATTTGTAAAAGAAACTTTACTAAAGCTCGAAGCACACATTCCAACCCACACAATAATAGTGGGAGACTTCAACACCCCACTCTAAATAATGGATAAATAATTGAAACAGAAACAAAACAGAGACACAGTGAAATTAGCTGAAATTATGGCCCGGATGAATCTAACAGATATTTATAGAACATTCCACCCTAAAGCAAAAGACTATAACTTCTCAGCACCAAAGGGAGCCTTCTTCAAAACTGACCATATAATTGGTCACAAAACAGGTCTCAACAGATACAGAAATATTGAAATTATTCCATGCACCTTATCAGATCACCACGGCCTAAGGCTGGTCTTAAGTTCAAACAAAAACAACAGAAAATACTCATACACGTGGACTTTGAACAATGCTTTTCTCAATGATAGCTTCGTCAAGGAAGAGATAAAGAAAGAAATTAAAGACTTTTTAGAATTTAATGAAAATGAAGTCACATCATACCAGAACGAATGGGACACAATGAAAGCAGTGGTAAGAGGAAAACTCATAACTCTGAATGCCTCCAAAAAGAAAATAGAGAGAGCTTACACTAACAGCTTGACAGTACACTTGTAAGCCTTAGAACAAAAAGAAGCAAATATACCCAAGAGGAGTAGACAGCAGGAAATAATCAAACTCAGGGCCGAAAACAACCAAATAGAAACAAAAAGAACTATATAAAGAATCAACAAAACCAGGAGCTGGTTCGTTGAGAAAATCAACAAGATAGATAAACCCTTAGCCAGACTAACCAGAGGGCACAGAGTCACTACCCAAATTAATAAAATAAGAAATGAAAAGGGAGACATAACAACAGAAACTGTGAAAATTCAAAAAAAATCATCAGATCTGAATACAAGAGCATATACTCAACAAAGCTTGAAAATCTTGATGAAATGGACAACTTTCTAGATACATACCAGGTGCCAACATTAGAACAGGATCAGATAAACGATCTAAATAGTTCCATACCACCTGAGGAAATAAAAGCAGTTGTTAATAGTCTCCTATTAAAAAAAAAACCCTCAGGACCAGATGGGTTTAGTGGGGAATCCTATCGCATCTTCAAAGAAGAGCTAATACTGATACTCTTCAAGCTATTCCATGAAATAGAAACTCAAGGAACACTACCCAAATCATTCTATGAAGCCACAATTATATTTATAACTAAACCAAACAAAGACCAAACACAAGGAAGGAGAACTTCAGACCAATCTCCTTCATGAACATTGATGC
The DNA here is from genome assembly GCA_964023405.1 of Apodemus agrarius. Lineage (NCBI taxonomy): Eukaryota > Metazoa > Chordata > Mammalia > Rodentia > Muridae > Apodemus > Apodemus agrarius. The sequence goes on from OZ030009.1 coordinate 157,068,023, forward strand.
AAAAATACTCAACAAAATTCTGGGCAACTGAATCCAAGAATGCATCAAAACTATAATTCACCACGATCAGATAGGCTTCATCCCAGGAATGCAAGGATGGTTCAATATAAGGAAATCCATCAATGTAATCCACTACATAAACAACCACAACAGAAAAATATAAAAACCACATGGTCATTTCATTAGATGCTGAAAAGGTTTTTTACAAAATCCAGAATCCCTTTATAATAAAAGTCTTGGAGAGATTGGGAATCCAAGCCCCATACTTAAACATAGTGAAAGCAATATACTGCAAACCAGTAGTAGCCAATATCAAAGTAAGTAGAGAGAAACTTGAAGCAATTAGACTAAAATTGGAGGCCAGACAAGGCTGCCTACTCTCTCCCTATTTATTCAATATAGTACTTGAAGTCCTAGCCAGAACAATCAGACAAAGGACGTCAAAGGTATACAAATTGGAAAGGAAGAAGTCAAAATGTCACTATTTGCAGATGATATGATCAAATACTTAAGCGACCTCAAAACTTCCACCGGAGAACTCCTAAAGCTGATAAACAACTTCAGCAAAGTGGCTGGATATAAAATTAACTCAAATCAGTACCCTTCCTCTACCCAAAGGATAAACAAGGTAAGAAAGAAATTAGGGAAATGACACCCTTCACGATAGTCACAAATAATATTATATATCTTGGTGTGACTCTAACAAAGCAAGTGAAAGATCTCTATGACAAGAACTTCGAGCATCTGAAAAAAAGAAATCAAAGAATATCTCAGACAATGATTTCCCCTTCTCATGGATTGGCAGGATTAATATAGTAAAAATGTCCATCTTGTCAAAAGCAATCTACAGAATCAGTGCAATCCCCATCAAAATGCGAAATCAATTGTTCATAGATCCAGAAAGAGTAATTCTCAAATTCATCTGGAATAACAAAAAACCCAGGATAGCAAAAATTATTCTCCACAACAAAAGATCTCCTGGGTGAATCACTATCCCTGACCTCAAGCTCTATTACAGAGCAATAGTGACAAAAATTGTTTGGTATTGGTACTGAGACAGGCAGGAAGATCAGTGGAATAGAATTGAAGACCCAGAAAAGAAGCCACCCACCTATGTTCACTTGATATTTCACAAAGGAGCTAAAAACATCCAGTGGCGGGAAAAAGACAGCATTTTTAACAAAAGGCGCTGGATCAACTGGAGGTCAGCATGCAGAAAAATGCAAATCAACCCATTCTTATCTCCTGGTACAAAGCTCAAGTCCAAGTGGATCAAGGAGCTACAAGTAAAACCAGATACACTGAAACTTATAGAGGAGAAAGTGGGGAAGAATCTTGAACACATGGGCACAGAGGAAAAGTTCCTGAATAGAACACCAGTGGCTTATGCGCTAAGAACAAGAATCGACAAATGGGACCTCGTAAAACTGCAAAGCTTCTGCAAGGCAAAGGACACAGTCAATAGGACAAAACGGCAACCAACAAATTGGGAAAAGATCTTAACCAACCCTACATCCGACAGAGGGCTAATATTCAATGTATACAAAGAACTCAAGAAGTTAGACTCCAGAGAGTCAAATAAATGGGGTACAGAGCTAAACAGGAAATTCTCAACTGAGGAAACTCAAATGGCTGTAAAGCACTTAAAGAAATGTTCAGCATCCTTAGTTATCAGGGAAATGCAAATCAAAACAACTCTGAGATTCTACCTCACACCAGTCAAAATGGCTAAGAAAAAACTCAGGGGACAGCAAATGCTGGAGAGGATGTGGGGAACGAGGAACACTTCTCCATTGTTGGTGGGATTGCAAGCTGGTAAAACCATTCTGGAAATCAGTTTAGTGGTTCCTCAGAAAATTAGACATGCTACTACCTGAGAACCCAGCTATACCACTCCTGGGCATTTACAGAGAAGATGATCCTACATGTAATAAGGCCACGTGCTCCACTATGTTAATAGCAGCCTTATTTATAATAGCCAGAAGCTGGAAAGAACCCAGATGTTCTTCAACAGAGGGATGGATACAGAAACTGTGGTATATATACACAATGGAGTACTATTCAGCTATTAAAAACAATTAGTTCATGAAATTCTTAAGTAAATGGATGGAACTAGAAAGTGTCATCCTGAGCTAGGTAATTCAATCACAAAAGAAACACATGGTATGCACTCACTGATAAGTGGATGTTAGCTCAAAAGCTCAAAATAAACAAGTTACAATTCACAGACCACAGGAAACTCAAGAAAGAGGACTGAAGTGGGGATGCTTTGATTCTTCTGAGATAGGGAACACAATACTCACAGGAGCAATAAAGGAGAAAAAGTGTGGAGCAGAGACTGAAGTAAAGGCCACCCAGAGACTATCCTACATGGGGATTCATCCTATAAACAGTCACCAAACCCTGACACTATCATGGACGACAAGAAGTGCATACCAAAAGGAGCATGCCATGGTTGTCTCTGGAGGGTCCCTGCCAGAGCCTTACACATACAGAGGCAGAGGCTAGCAGCCAACCATTGGACTGGGCATGAGGTACCTAGTGAGGAGTTGGAGGGTAGTCCAGAGGAGCTGAAGGGATTTACAGCCTCTTGGGAAGAAAATGATGTTGGTTACTCATACCCTTCAGGACTCCCAGAGACTAAACCATCAACCAAGGGGTACACATAGTTCCAGCCAAAAATGTGGCAGAGGAATGCCTTGTTGGGCATCAGTGGGAGGAGTGGTCCTTATTCAGCTGAAGGCTCAATAGATGCCCCAACAAAGGGAAATCAAGGGGGGAGGTGGGAGTCGGTTGGCTGGAGGGTCATATACTTGGAGGCATGGGTTGGGAAGAGGGGTTCGGGTTTTTTGGGGTGGGGGAGAACCTGAAGATGTTTTACCATTTGAAATGCAAATGAAGATTATATTCCATTAAAAAAAGAACACAGTAGTTATTGTGAGACACCTGCTGTAATTTGATTTGTGAGCAGGGCAAGCAATGAGCTGTGATTGTGTAATATGATTCCAGAAGATAATGAATGTCACAGAGATAAAGATAAAAAATAGGAAAGTAGGAGATTCTGTCTTAGAATCCCCAGACATCCCTATAAAAAGGGAGTGGTTGGACAAAGATGGAATGAAGGTGAGAAAGTATAATATGGAATATTTGGGGAAAGGATGTCCCGGGGTAGAAGTGGAGGAAGTAGAGACTTGAGATAGAAGACTCTTCAGTTGATGAAGAAGGGGCAAGGCTAGTTTATAAAGACAATATGTTATACATTGGTACCACTACACTTTATAATTTTATCTTTTTAACCATAAAATACTCATTTTTAGGAAACTAAATAAGTATCTTGCTACCTTATACAGATTGACCAGGTTATATTTGAGAAGAGACATAAATATACATACACATATAGATAGACAGAATGGATGTAAGAACAATGAATGATTTGAAGGCCATGAATTTGAAAGAGATCAGGAAATGCATGGAAGAAGAAAGAGGAAGGGAGAGGGGATACTGTAACATTATAATCTCAAAAACTAAAAATCTGATAAGAGACTATATTGACTACAGAAGTAAAATGATATACACAGGTAACACCAGGCTTCATCACATCTTACTAAGATCCAGTTCCATGGAGGCAGCTATCCAAGAAAGTGGGACAGAATTGGAAATGGTTTTGTGATATTTCAATTTGGGTGACAGTGTTCTGTGATTTGAAGTGTAAGAGATGAGAACAGAACATGGGTTCTGAGAAAAGCAAAACACAAGATGAATTTGCAATGTGTCAGACATGGTGGCAGCAGGCGGAGGCATGGGGCTTGCTTCTCCGTGTTCAGAAAGGTATGTCACACTCTGCTTTTCACCTGTGCACACCACCAGAAAGCATGAGATGCTCACTACAGCCAAAACACAACAACTGCACCTTTAGAATCTTTTATCTTTTTCTCCAAATCTGACACTTTTTTTATTGTTTCAAAGGACTCAGTACATGAGGGGAGAAGGAGTTTGAAGAGACAAGATAGCTATGACACATAGCATTATTTTTTTTTTGTTTTTTTTTTGTTTTTTTTTTTAGTTATTTTTATTTTCTATATTCTATGTTTACATTTCAAAGGCTTTCCCCTTTCCCAGTTCCCACCCACCATAGTTCCCATAGTTCTTCTCCCCCCCAACTATTCCCCAATCATTCCCCCTCCCCCCTCGGTTTCTTTACTAAACTGGATGCAATCTTTACATGCCCAGGGTCCTCTCCTTTCTTCTTCTTGGGAATCATTTGACTTGCTATTTGTGTCTTGAGTATTTAGTGCTTCTGGGCTCATTAATATCCACTTATCAGTGATTGCATTTCATGTGCATTCTACATAGCATTATTATTAGATTAACCAACTTGGAATTAAATCCTCCCAAGTATGACTAACATAATTTACTTTGCCCTCATTTTTTATGGATATGTAGTTAAGTTTTCCTTTACTCAGAGTATTCCATGAAGGGCTGAAAATGCTAAGAGCAATAACAACAATAAAATCTCTGATAGAGTATTTTTTTTCAAATATTAGTTTAAAGCATTCATAAGTAAGTCATGTTAAAAAAAAAAAGCACATGCACGCTGGGCGGTGGTGGCGCATGCCTTTAATCCCAGCACTTGGGAGGCAGAGACAGGTGGATTTCTGAGTTCGAGGCCAGCGTGGTCTACAGAGTGAGTTCCAGGACAGCCAGGGTTACACAGAGAAACCCTATCTTGGAAAAAAAAACCCAAAAATAAAAAGCACATGCAGCTGAACAAAGAGGAAGGATGGAAAGGTAGGTAAAAAGGAAGGCAGTTAAAGCAAAAGAACACACCTTAAAACAAAAGCTGGAGCGTAAGAAAATCTAAGCAGTGAATGCCAGAAAAGAGAGATTTAAGTAGATGGATGCTGATATCTCCCATTTAAGTCTCAGTAGAGTTTAATTTAATGAAAAAACACACTGACATTAAATCCTAGCTGTATACCCACTAGATTTGTGTTTGCATTTGAAGTCTTACTTCCGACAGAGTCAGTGTAATTACAGGCCAATCTTAGAGCATTCAAACAAAACTTCGCTACTGTAGTTTGGACTGAAGTGATGTGCATGAATATATCATACTTTTCCCAAAGCAATAATTAAGAAATAGCATATCACAAAACCACATGCAGAAATATTCATTAAGCTGGGCAGTGGTGGCGCACGCCTGTAATCCCAGCACTTGGGAGGCAGAGGCAGGCGGATTTCTGAGTTCAAGGCCAGCCTGGTCTACAGCATGAGTCCAGGACAGCCAGGGCTACACAGAGAAACCCTGTCTCGAAAAAACCAAAAAAAAAAAAAAAAAAGAAAGAAATATTCATTAAAAGAAGCCCAGTAACTGTAATCCTGATAAAAATATTAAATATGTTACAAGGCAAAATGATTATGTTTATAGAGCATGCTCATGCATTCAACAAATCAAGAGAACATACCCAGAAAATTCTCAACTTAGGAAATACATTGGTTATTTTCATGTCCCTGTAAGAAAACATTTGACAGCACCAAATCAATGAGGACAGATTTATATTAGCTCCCAGTGTCAGACGATTCAGTCCATCCTAGCCGAGAAGGAACAGTCTGTGCCACAGCAAGCTGGAATGTAGAGAAAGGGGGAGTGGCAGGACTCCCCTTGTTTTGTCCCTTTTCCTCTTTTATCCTATGGGAGACTCCAGCTCATGTGATGACAATGTTCATATTTATGACAGTTCTTTCCTTTACAGGCAATAATTTCTAGAAATATCTCCTAAACACACAGATGTATCTTACCAGCTCCTGGGGATTCTAAACTTCAGTTACTTTGACAATGAAGGTTACTTTGAATAATTCACCCCTTGTTAATGTGACACCAAACACTTCACTATAGATTATAACATTCCACTTCTGATATCTTTAAAGTCTCAGTTGCATCTCCTAATGCAAAATGCATTCAGTCTGTCTTCAAGAGTCCTCGTAGACTTAACATTGTTGAATCATCTAAGTTCAGAGTCCTTGAGACCCATGGTAAACTATTAGCTGTGAGAGTCTGTAAACCACCATCACCCTCGCACATGCACATGTACTAATATCAAAAGCAAGCCATATACTTCCAATATAGTGTCATAGAGAAAATCATTCGCAATATAAATAGAATGAATATGAACTTAGAAATAATCATACCAAAGCAAAACAAAAATAATACAGGCAAATATTATATTATATTTCCACATTGGGCATCTGGACCACATGATCTGAAGTGTATTCCAATGAGATTGGGAAGTCCTATCCCTACTACCTTACCGTATGTAGGCCTTATGAGTTTGCCTTGGCTGTAGCTTTCCTTGGAAAAAACTCGAAATTCTTATTGCCTCCCATGTCCAGAAGTTTCCATTATGGCTTAGGCTTTACCCTCATGGCTTCATCATGCTGTATATGGTTTTAATTATTTGCAAATAATGGTTTAGCTTTCCAAGCCATCCTTCAAAGTTGGGTAGAAGACTTCATGATCCTTTTATTCTGATGTCTCCAAAACCAATGCCCCATGAATCATGCCAGGTTGCTACAAGTTTGGGCATTATTGGGCACCAATAAGATCACATTAGAAAATACTTCTCCAAGCATATGTAAGCAGAGTGTCCAGTTGCTGTTGTTTAAGAATATCTCAATCATTTGATTTTACCAATTAAGCTTTGGGTGCTGGGGTAAAAGTCCGCTACCTCAAAGAGGCAAAGTACCCAGATGACCTTCCTCCTCAGCCAGCATCTCAGAAGGAATGCCCCTCATTCACTCATTCACACCTTCTCAAAAAAACCCCTTCAGACTGAATGACCCTCCCTTCTACTTCCTGTGCATCTCTATAGTCATCCTCTGAACTCCCTTTCTATAATATTTTTCTTAATAATATTACATTCACTTCATGCCAACTTGTTCTTTGCTCTGCCTCTTGACATATGGTTTTTATTTTTTTTGAATTTTTTTTATTTTCTATATTCTTTGTTTACATTCCAAAGGCTTTCCACTTTCCCAGTTCCCCCCTCCCCATATGTCCCATAAGTCCTCTTCCCCCACCCCCAGCCCCCACCTGCCAATTCCCCAATCACCACCCCACCATTTCTCTGTTCTGTTCTGGTACTATCCTACAAAACTGGATCCAGTCCTTTCAGGACCAGGGTCCTCTCCTTCCTTCTTCTTGGGAATCTTTTGACTTGCTAATTGTGTCTTGAGTATTCAGAGCCTCTGGGCTCATTAATATCCACTTATCAATGATTGCATTTCATGTGTATTCTTTTGTGATTGGGTTAACTCACTTAGGATGATATTGTCTAGATCCAACCATTTGCCTACAAATTGCATGAATTCATTATTTTTAATTGCTGAGTAGTTTTCCATTATATAAATATACCACATTTTCTGTATGCATTCTTCCTTTGAGGGATATCTGGGCTCCTTCCAATTTCTGGCTATTATAAACAAGGCTGCTATGAACATAGTGGAGCATGTGTCTTTATTGTATGCAGGAGAATCTTCAGGTATATGCCCAGGAGTGGTATGACAGGGTCCTCTGGAAGTGTCATGCCCAATTTTCGAAGGAACCACCAGACTGATTTCCAGAGTGGTTGTACCATCTTGCAGTCCTACCAACAGTGTAGGAGTGTTCCTCTTTCTCCACATCCTCGCCAGCACCTGTTGTCTCTTGAGTTTTTAATCTTAGCCATTCTGACTGGTATGAGGTGGAATCTCAGGGTTGTTTTGATTTGCATTTCCCTGATGACTAATGATGTTGAACATCTCTTAAGGTGTTTCTCGGCCATCTGAATTTCTTCTGGTGAAAATTCTTTGTTTAGCTCTGTACCCCATTTTTTGATAGGGTTATTTGGTTCTTTGGGGTCTAACTTCTTGAGTTCTTTGTATATATTGGATATTAGCCCCCTGTCAGATGTAGGGTTGGTGAAGATCTTTTCCCAATTTGTTGATGGCTGTTTTGTCCTTCTGACAGTGTCCTTTGCCTTACAGAAACTTTGTAATTTTATGAGGTCCCATTTATCAGTTCTTGATCTTAGTGCATAAGCTATTGGTCTTCTGTTCAGAAACTTTCCCCCTGTGCCCATGTCCTCCAGGGTCTTTCCCAGTTTCTTTTCTATTAGGTTCAGTGTGTCTAGTTTGATGTGGAGGTCCTTGATCCACTTGGAGTTGATCTTAGTCCAAGGAGATAAGAGTGAGTCAATTCGCATTCTTCTGCATGTTGACCTCCAGTTGAACCAGCACCATTTGTTGAAAAGGCTATCTTTTTTTCACTGTATGGTTGTAGCTCCTTTAAACAACTTCAGCAAAATAGCTGGTTATAAAATCAACTCAAGCAAATCGGTCCTTCCTGTACTCAAAGGACAAGCAGGCTGAGAAAGAAGTTAGGGAACTAACACCCTTCACCATAGCCACAAACAATATAAAGTATATTGGTGTGACTCTAACCAAACAAGTGAAAGATCGGTATGACAGGAACTTCAAGTCCTTGAAGAAAGAAATCGAAGAAGACCTCAGGAAATGGAAAAATATTTCATACTCTTGGATTGGGAGGATCAATATAGTAAAAATGTCCATCTTGCCAAAAGCAATCTACAGATTCAATGCAATCCCCATTAAAATCCCAAATCAATTCTTCATAGATCTAGAAAAAGCAATTCTCAAACTCATCTGGAATAACAAAAAATCCAGGATAGCTAAAACTATTCTTAAACAATAAAAGGACTTCTGGGGGAATCAATATCCCTGACCTCAAGCAGTACTACAGAGCAATTGTATTAAAAACTGCATGGTATTGGTAGAGCAACAGGTTGATTTTATTTAATCCTGTTTTCAATGTTCAAGCAGAAAGCTCTTGGATGAAATGTATGCTATGACTGAGACACACCACAACTAAAAACAGGCTTTTCTAGTAAATAACACAGTCTCAGGGTTCATAGTATAATTAAGTATCCTGTAACATTCTTATTCTAATATATCAATGGAAAATATTTCAAATGAGTATTTTGTTTTATACCTCAAAGCTTGTGATTGATGGGGTTTGTTCGAATTCTTACTTTCCTGCTGAAAAATATTCATATTCTCTCTATTGGTGTTAGTCTCTTTAATAATTATATCCATCTTGTCTACAACTTTCAAGTAGCTTATTTTCTGCATAGATAGTATACTTCATTAATCTTTCTTCTCTCTTTTTCTCTTTCATTTCTCACTACAAAGTTGCAAACAATAACCACACAACAGACTTATTACAGCCCTGTCCTGAGCTTTCCTTTGTCACGTTGATTAGCCCATCACTTTTAGGCTAAGCCTCACATAAATGTTCAAGATATTATCAAAATATAGAGATTCTTTTTTCAATGGAATTTAGCGTGAATAGCTTCAAATCCGCTTCAGAGCTGGATCTTTCCCCCCTTTGAAACCTCATGAGAACAATCTTTACTGCCCATTTTCATGTTCCCATCTTATGTTTTTAAGCTTCTGCCAGAATATTCCTCTAAACTATGCTGACAGCATTTTGAGATTTGTCCAGCCAATTTCTCTGAAATATTTTTAGATACCTCTTCCAAGCTCTTTTCAAAGGCTTGAGAACATATACTCAGGTTTAGTCACAGCAATAACACCACTTTTCTGATACCAATTTTCTGTACTAGTTCTTTTGCATCACTGTGACAAAATGCCTAAACAGGGGATGAAATTTAAAAGAATAAAGATTTATAGTAATTACTGGTTTTAGAGGATGCAGCATGTTATAGCAAAGGAGTACAGCAAAAATGATTCTGTTCAGGTCATGATGTGTCAGGAAACAGAAGCCATGGCTGCAACTGACCCTGAGAAATTCAAAAGAGGAAAGTGTTGACATTCTGTTCCGTCTTTCCCCGGGTCCCCAGACAGTGAGATTGTGCCCTTAGCCTTCAGAGTAGGTCTTCTTCCAATTCATTACTCTTAGCACATACTCTCACAGAGGGACCTAAGGTGTGTTTCTCTAGAGTTTCTTAGTTGGATCTAAATTCAGTTAATTGTACCTGGTATCTGTAGTGGCATAAATGATGGTTTGAACAATATAATGCTTTTTTAATAGTACCAGTGATTATTTCCCCTCATAGAAATGAAATATACTTTCTCAAAACAGAGATTATTGAGAGATGTTCATTATATGAACCATCTAACCAGAGGTAAAAACTAAGGAAACTGAAATTTGTCAAACACATTTTAACTAAAATAATAATGTTTTTGTAAGATTTTTCAAGTTAGCCATCTCTGCCTCGTTGTTGTGTCTCAAGCTGTGAGTTCATAGCTTCTTCCCAGTGCCATGCAGTCTTCCTGCTGCAGTAATCCTCATCACGGTGGTCATGAACTCACCTTTGGAAACTTCAAACCCCATCAAATGCTGTGTTCTTAAGTTACCTTGGTCATAGTGTTTTATCACATCAGTAGAAAAGTAAATAAATTATATGACATATTACCAGTGTTTTATATGATAATCTACATATTTCCTTTATTTTTGATAGAAAGATCAATCTTCAGGACTGCCTCTCACCATTTTCTTACTTGTGTCTGAACTTTGAGCATAACTATTTTGCATAATATTCAGTCTTCATTTCTTCCTAAGTCCTTTGCCTGTAGTCACCCTCCGCGATCCATGATTCAGACCTCTGATACCTCTTAGCTGCTCTTGTCTTAAGTTTTTTGTTGGTCAGGACATATCATGGCTTTCATGGGGGCAATAACTGTGTTTTCCATTTTAGAAGGGCAGCTTGCTCATGTATCCTGTGCTGAGCTAAATTCTCGTTCCAGTACTCTTATTATAGAGACATTTATGCAGTTTATAAAATCATCTGCCAGACTTTCAGAAAGTAATCAATATTTCAGGAGACACCAGCCAACCTTTTAGTGTATACAACATAATCTCTTGAACTTGTGGTTGGTGAAAGTTGACAGAAATGGTGATTTCTTCTGATGCAGAAACCCTGCTTTGAATAGTGTTTAGGTTTGACTTTGTTAGAAGAACCAGAATTTTTTTCCTGATTGGAAGAAGAAAACTATTCCCAGATGTCTTACTTTTTGTCTGACTAAATAAAGAACCTTCACAATTTATCTAATGATTAGGTCAATTAACCCAAGACTTGTGATTCACTTGCAATCTAAACAAACAAATTCCAGCATATATAATCTTATAAAACTTAGATTGTCCTATAGACATTTCCATTCCAGGCAATCATACAAAGAATGGTATCTAACATATTAGTATATTTCTAGTATTTTGTAGTTAACCGTAGACACAGAATATGTATAAATTTAAATCAATATAAATATTTCCTTTTTCTTTTCAGCTAAATCTTTTTCTTTTGCTTATTGATTCATGGAACCAAGGAAATAAAATATTTTGTAATTTGTTTCCTTTGATATCATTAAAATGGAAAAGCTCAATAAGGCTTTAAAAATAGCAAAACTTATTTCCCAAATAAAATTCTATTTTATACTCATTATCCTATCATGATTCTAAACCTTGAGATCTGTAATTTCTGAACACTACAAATTTGTCCTAATGATTTATGGATTTTATTGTTTTTATAGACTCCTTTTTTGTGAAATTGAAGTCATACTATTCTGGTGCAGAGAGACAGATGTGAAGTCCTATCTTAAGTATTACTAGGAGAATGGAGAAGGCTCAGATGCTCACACAGCTCCTCATCATTTCCCCATCTACTGCCCTTGTCTGTACCATGGGATATGCCAGCAAACTGAGTTAGGATTCTCTTTCTCTTCCTTTTTTGGAAATGTAACTGGCTTTCATAACAGAAATATTTTATACACATTTTATTTGATCTTGTCTAATCTCTGATGTTTTCTTAACATTTACTTTAATTTTAATAATTCACTCAGAATATGTAACATCTGTTCAAAATATTTGACCAAATCAGTTTTATTGATATAAATCAAGAAACCAATTCTAATGCAGGGAAAACCACCATATAATTCTTCAACTCATCAATGAATCACTGTGAAGAGACTTACACTTGAAAGGCTTTTAATTTTTCTATAAAGTTCCTTGAAACAGATGTGAAAATTCACTCATCTCCCACACTGTCTAGTTCAAACAGCTGTAATTATTTCATGGATTACACTTGACTGAAATGAAAGTCCTGGGATTATTTTATCTAAGCAGATGCTATTTTCTGACATCAAAACAGTCTTTTTGCTTGATTAGTTCTTGGTTATTTGCCAGTGAATAAAGATAAAGATGTCTGTGCCTTCCCGGTAAATTAGTTTCATTCTTCTTAGTAGCATTCTTTGGACTCGGAAGATGAGCTATAGTTTTATAAACCACCTTTAAACATAAATCTCTGTGTTGGGCTGTTGGAAAGAAAAGGCTAGGGTCTTCTCAAAAGTTTAAAATCCAACATTCATGTAACGTGTTCCTCTTTTCTTATGGTGAAAGTTAAGTGAACGAAATGTTCCTGCTTAAAGTAACCCTGGGATGAGAAATGTCAGGTTTCCTTTAGCCATTTGGTCTATAGCTCAATTCTCAACTCTTTCTTCCACTCACTATGGGGTCATCTATGCAGGGATCTTGTAGAAAGCCTTGTGAAAGGTATTGCCTTTCAGGTCTCCTTGAGAGGTAGACTGTGGAGGAGATTGCTCAGATTTAACTGTCAGGTCTTCAGTTAGTCTTCCTATTGTTTTGACCTACCATGATTTCTAATATGCTTTTCTGGTCTAGCTACTTCTCCCATCTTATAGGTCCCAGAATTAATACACACACTGGTACCTCGGGCTTTGTGATGGCTAAAATTATGTTTTATGTTTAAATTACTGTGCTTAAGAGATCTACAAAACAAAACAAAACAAAAAAACAAAACAACAACAACAACAAACCAGCTTTAACCTGTAAATCCTACTTTTCCAAGGATAGAATCACTTTCTGGAATGCAGGGGCTGTACTTACGTATGACAACAAGCTGTGTGTTTCTATAAACAAGCTTGGTTGTCCCAAATGTGAAGGTTTTGTGTAAACTATTTTTGCTACTTTCAGGGGCTCTTCACTTTCCTAGCCTTTATCCCTCCCCTACCCCCACCAGTTTCACCCTCTATTACTAGGTAGGTAAGAAAGAAGGACAGAGGGGAGAGAAAGAGATAGAGATCCTTGAATCTAATTTCTTTCCTTTTGTTATCTATTTCTATCACAACTACTAACAAACCACAACCAAAATCCCTGAACAACTGCCAACACTGCCTATTGGGCTCTAGCATTTATATTTCCTCTGAAATGTTCCCAGAATTCCAAATGTCATGCAATTGCAGAAGCCATCTGCAGCTAGCAAATTCATGCCTCTGCTAGAGCATGAGGCAAAACATAGTCAGCTACTGTAGTAAGTCCAAAGCAGCCCCATATCCCCACACTTAGGATTAAAATGAAAAACATGTTCTTATATTTTTTGTGCTTTTTAAAGAAATCAAAATTCCAAAATTATCACTACTAATGCTTGCTGGTCACATAGACAGGAGGTATATAGGCAAGAAGTACAAATCCTTCAAGATATATGATGCTTAGAAATATATGTTCATCAGGATATTTGCTTCTTGCTTCTGATTAGACTAAGATGAGAAATTCATAGTCTTTGGGTTTTGCCTTTGTAAGTAACTGCCTGTTATTCAGTACCATATGTTTAAAATGAGTCACAGGTATAGACCTGGCCAGTATTCATTGTCTTCACTAGCATTTGATAAAATCTGTTTCAAATTTGGCTCAAAACTCACAATAGTGGTCTTATTCTTGCCCAGCACATCTTCTTCCCTCTTTAGTTCCCTGAGCATTTTCTTTTCCCTGTGTCTATAGATAAGTACATCAAAACCATTCTTTCAAAACCAGTTTCTAGGAGTCAATACATGTAAAGATCAGGTTTTTAAATAAGTAATTAACAAATTATTAAAATCAAGGAAGCAAATTTTTTTACAGGAGAAATCAAAATCTATGATTAGGCTTTTTAGTCTTATTAACAAAAGAATTTAAGAATTAACTCAAAAAAAACTCAAGGACAATTTTATTAGCATTTAAAATACAACTCCCCTCCCCACCCTACACCTTGGCAGGCAAGCTGTCACTCTCAGCAGCTAACAAAAAAGAATATAGACGAGGAAATGGGGGGAAGTTAAGTCATTTAAGCCTTCATGGAGGTTAGACACATGGCAGACAAGAAGCTACACAACAATAAAGGAGCTTAGAGAAAGAGCCAGGGAGCCCAAGAATCAGAAGAGGCAAGGTTCCAGCCAGCATCTGAAGAAGGAGGCTGAGAAAGGAAGACTGGAACATTATTGCTTGTTGATCACAAAGGACAGCTGAGCCTTACTGTGCCTCATAACGACTATACTAGTGTGCAGGTGGGTATAGAGCATAAATTCTGAAGAAAGTACAGTGTTTTGTTAAAGGAGGTGACTCTGCTTACTTCTTCATTGCAACATGTGTTGGAAAAGTGAAGAAAAAGAGAGAAACCAGTTTAATATTTGATTTATTAAATGAATTTTGAATGTTTGAAGCCAATTGCTGAGGAGGTTGTGGGCCAGTACTGGAATGTGATCCATCTTTTAGGCATTATCAATTTGCATATTGCCTTTCAGTCTCCTCCAAACACTTCCTGCCTTGAAGAAGTTTTGTTAAAGCCTAGGGATTCAGACACTATCTGTCTAGTGACTGTACATTTGTCTTTATAGTCGCTTCTATCCTAACATATTTTAACATTTTGTTGGATTGTCACTGTGATCATGGAATAAGAAAATGAGAATGTAGCAGAGTTGAATTTGGATGTCAATGCCCAAAGCCAAACACAATGAAAAGTACACTTAGGGTGCTTCAGAATTAAACATCTTTCCAATCAAGACTGAAAGAGCACGCTCACAGACACAGGACCAAACTTAGCAAAGCCAAGTAGCATTTTCCTGAACACACAGGAGGCATTCCTGCCTTTCCTGTTGCATTGAGCCAAGTATGGAAAGAGATGCTAGCTGTCAGAAGGACTCCACCATTGCTAATACACAAGAAATCTAGATCAACATAATTATCAATGTGTTAGCTTTGCCAATCAATTGAGACACAACCTGACTTTGATCGCAAGAAAACACATAGTGGAAAGAAGAGAAATAACTCTGGCAAGTTCTGGTTTAACCTCCAAGGGCTTTGCTGTACACAAATACAGACAGACAGACAGACAGACAGACAGACAGACACACACACACACACACACACACACACACACACACACACACACACGGAGAGATGCAAATAAATTCAACAAATTAATTAAAAACAAAAGAACCCTGAGATCACATAGGTGTCCTCTGGATACCTGCTAGGATTATTTCTGATAAAGTGAGACTGTCTCACAAGGATGCAGGAAGGTAAAAATGCCTTTCCTATGAATAAAGCCAATAGCTGTCTTTGAGATTATTAGGAATGTCTGCAGGAAGGAATGAAACCCAGTCATATTCACTTAGGAGTTAAGCCTGCTTTATTGCTTCTTTAACATAAAATATGTATATATGAGCAGAACATGAACTCTATATCAGCAACCTTTACAGAAAATGTTTTCATTTTGCTCAAATTCTGGAGGGAATCCTTTCTCTTCCTATATCCCCATAATCTCCCAGTCTTTCTTTTCTGTCCCAAACCATAGGCAGATTCATAAGAGAAAGTGTATACAAATGCATTCAGGTATAAAGGGATATCCCAGGAACCCCTAATAACCTACTGAGAACAAGACATGTAATTTCCCATTTTTAAGGAAAGGGGATTGTTAAAATAGAAGCAACTTTGAAGGGTAGTAAATTATTATCAAGGGAGTCAAGTGGACTCAAAGAGACGTTAATGAATGCTTGAAAACAAAGCTCTCTTGGCTCTCTAGGTGAGGACATATTATGACAGGTCTGAGGGACTTCATGAGGATCTCCAAGAAGAGAAAAATCCTCACTTCAATGTGACAGAGTGGAATTGATCATGAAGCGTTGCTAAGATTTTTAAGTTTTTCCACCTTTACATAAAATTATTTCCCTTCCTTTGTAAGCCAACTTTGATATAAGATGACTGCCTCTTTTGCTAATTTCTATCTTGCTTCAGGTTAATAAGGATTAAGGTTAAATGGAGAGGTGACAAGAAAGAAAAGGTGTATGGCTTAAAATTTAGGTTTTCTATTAGCTTTGTGGATTCCTATGTAAATAATTGGGTCTTGCTTTTGGTGTCTCCTACAGTGAAGGAGGGTTGCCTTCTATGTAGGGTTAGGTACTATTCATTCTCAGAGACACCTTACAAGTTGAAACCCCACTAAACCTCCCAAATGAAATCAAGAAGATGAATAATGCAGATCGCATATTTAGAATCAGTAGAAATATTCACTTATGCCATAGATAGCACAATGAAATCAGGTTATTTGTGAGGTATTTTCTGAAGAAAAAGGCTCAGACTCTAGAATTGAGTCCAAAGTGAATACAGTGCTTCCCACTTGGAGAGCTTTCTCTATTTTGGTTGAGTTCCTATCTATAAAGCAAACAGGGAGCTGACTGACAAGGGAGAAACAGAAATGATAGAAAATGGGTTGAAAACATAATCCAATGCCTCAAAGAAATTGTGATGTATATTTTCTGGCTATAGAGAAACAAGGAGAGGAGGAAACATAGCTGAGTTTGGAAAGGGGCACTGTTGTAGGGATGCATGATGTGGTCAATCTCACCATGTGAGGGTGGAGATCTTGGGGATAGTTAAATGAGATGTTTGTGCAGGTAAACAAGAAAAGACAGAAAAGAGTTAGGGACCACAGGAACTATTTGTTAAGTGGCTTCATTAATGATTCTATAGTCTTGAACTAGCCAATATGGAACATTTTTTTTTTTTTTTACAGTTAGAATAAGTATATTGTAGGGTTGCTTCTTTGTGGGAAACCAAGAGGATTTATTTCCAATACATGCTTTGGGCCAAACAGGAGCCTGTGCTCTATCATATTTGACCTTATCTGATTGACTTTGAATTAGAAGCAAAGAGAAAAACATACTGGGTGGAAGTTATCAGTCAGATTTTGATCATTTAGGGTGAATGGTGCAGAGGAGAAAAAGTCCATGTGGCATAGTTGGGGATTTGGCCTAGGGAGGAGTGACATTATCTAAAGGACAAAAGCCCAGAAGTCAGTCTCCAGGAGGAAGAGGTAAGAGTTATAAATTCTAGTTCCAATCCCAAAACAGGATGTTTTGTTCTTTGAATAAATTAAATTTTCATGAAGTGACAGGAACTAAGAAATAGTTCAGGGTTGACAGAGAGGTTTTAAAGTAATTATTTGATCTCAAATTAGGGATTTTACCCTGACATTGATCATTCCATTCCCAGATAAAAGACATACAACCTTTACATTTATAATGAGCCTTAATCAACACTAGTGCTTGGCAGATATCTACCCTCTAAGCTATTAGAAACTACTTCCCTATCAAAAACCCCAAATTATAGCTTGCTACATTCTGTCTGGGATGTTCTTAACTCCAATTAGCCAGTACTCATGGCCATATATTCATAACTTACTGAATCCATGATGTCTCTTCTTCTCTTCCCTCCTTGTCATGGTCTCCTCAGACACCAAGTTCAGGAAATGAAAAACCACCTATCTCTGTTCTGCCCAGCTATAGACATCTCTATTCACCAATCAGGAATAATTTGGGTGGCAAAGTATCCTCACATGGATCTCATCTCAGGGGGCCATTAGGCCTTGGGGGGCAATATTTAGCATTACAGTACATAGCAGAAGACCAAACCTCCACAGAGAGGGACAGTTATTGGGAAAGAGGTAAGATTTCTTACCATTTGCTTGGCACTGCGAAGTTTTTTAAATTTCTACAGATTTGAGAATCAAATCCCAGTCCCCCTTGCCCGCACCCCAGCTGCTCCAAGGAGGAGAGACAGAGACGCAGGAGACCCTCCCAGGCCTGTGGCTTGCAGATGGACACTGAAGGGGGGTGGGAGGCGTGCATTCTTGGGCAGGCCCAAGGAATATGACCTTTCACCCAATTTCTAACAATGAGCTGGTAAAACTTCTGACCCTTTGGGGTCATTTAAGAGTTAGGCACAGGGGATTCCCTAGGCTGTAATTCTCATCCTTTCACTAGCACTAAGGTTTTTGGTTTATTGGCATTGAGATGGGTTAGGTCTCCGTTATACCTGACTCACCAAAGGGCAAGACACTTGGGGAGAATTGTCAAAGGTACTGGCACTGGAGAAAAAAAATGTCTGACAATGGAGAAGGGCAGGAATCCATATATGACAGAAATTCCTTGTGGTGAAGATGTGAAGGGCAGGAACATGTTCCAGAGGCAACACAGAGAAACTTACCTCTCAATATTTTACTCCCACAAAAATTAGATAATAGAGAAATGGGCGGGTTTGGGAGAGATGCAAAGATGTATCATCCTTCTTAGACAAAATAGTTCATTAACTTTGTTGTGCACAGTGATACTAATGGGAGAATTACTGTCTTGAGAGACAAAGATAAAAAGAGACCCTCTTTCAAGATCTCTTTACAGCAAGTTATAGAGAAAGTAGCTCTTACATTGAATGGAATCAGGTTGTGTAAATAAGTGATCTGTGAGATGGGCCACATGTGACTTAGACTCTGACCCAGTCATCACAGAGATACTGGACAGACAAGTGAGACTGGTTGTATGCTGACCACAGTCAAGTTGACATGGATACAAGGAGGAAGAGAGTGTTTGGGGTTTGTTTCCAACAATGATTGAACCCTTCCTGTGTGAGAAGTGCTTTCTAACATCAAAGGTTAGTTAGTAGTCCACCAAAGGCCAGCATTTCATAAGTTTTCTCACCTTGTAAAATTTTGTACAGAGGAATTTAAATCTTTAATCTGTCTCACCTGGTAAAACATGTGAACTCAAAGCTCCCCTCACCAACATTCTGACCTGAAACAACTGTTCTCTTCTCCTTCTACCCTGCTTTCCTTTATATAACTGGTTCTTTAAAAATTAGCCAGCTGAGAATGACTATGTGTTCAGTACCCAAATGAAGGGGCAAAAACGTGAACTTTTTACCCTGATGTGCTTGCTTGCTAGTCCAGTTTACCCTTTTGCAAAAAGAAATTTTCTTGTCTGGTTAATTTCATTTTGTGTTTGTTTGTTGGAGGCAGTGTTTCCAATGCCTGCTTAGGGACCAATGGGCACGGGTTGTTCTGTTTATTTAGCTTCTTCTGCTTGGCTGAATACTCTATGGGTACTTAAGTGTACCTGGGGCCTTATTCTTTATACTTGTACCAGTCGAAAGTATTAACCACAGAGAGAAGGAGGAGAGAGAGAGAGAGAGAGAGAGAGAGAGAGAGAGAAATACACACAAACACACAGAGAGACAGAGACAGAGACAAATAGAGATAGAGGCAGAGGGACAGAGCTACACTAATCTTAGGGTCTAGACTTAAGTAATCACAAGGCATTTTGATGCTATATCCCTTTTAAACTTGGATTAATTTTTTAAACTGGTTGTAAAATACAATCTTTTCAACAGTATAACTTCAAAAGCCACAAAATCATTCGTATTGCTAAACATACGGTTACACATGTCTGTTGTAAGTGAAGGTGCAGCAAAACCACTGAACTAGACCACTCCATGGGTAGAAACAAAAAATATTGGTTATCAAACTGTCAAGACTATCTCTCAGGCTGGGAATTGGGGGAGAAGGACAATGACAGAAAAGCAAGAGATGTAGGTCTTTGAGCAAATACAGGCTGCTCAGAATGACTGGGAATCAGGAAACTAGTTGCCCTTGCCAAGGTAGTTGACATTTGGGGACTGGGAGGGATGGATTAATAGAGATTCCTGGAGGATTAAGTAAGGTTTCTTACCTTACCCCATTTTTTTTTTCTGATAAACAGACCTCTGCTCCATGACCCCAGGAGATGACTGGTGATGCTGAACTTGGGATTCTGTTTATCCTGTCAGAGTCCATTCTGTTAAGGACATTGTCACAAATACAACTATTTTGGGCATATTCTTTGGACCTAATGTGTTGCTTACTAATGCTTACACTTAAATCTAAAGTGCATATTTCTGTTAAAAATACACAATGTTGTCTGGTTGTGGTGGCTCATGTCTTTATTCCCAGCACTCAGGAGGTAGACAGGAGGGTTTCTTTGGCCAACCTGGCAAACAGAGTGAGTTCCAGGACAGCAAGGGCTACACAGAGAAACTCTTGTAAGACTCTGATAAGCCTTAGCTACCAAGATGCCCCTGCCCACGAAGTGAATCCTGAGGAGCCAGAGATCCATGCAAAAACAAGGGGAGTTTATTGTTCCAGTTCACTGGGGTCATCCTGCACCCAAACGAGAGGCAACGGCCTCAGGCAGCCCCTTCAGACAATTTTTATATAGTTTTCAGGGATAGAATAGAGCAACAGCCACTAGGCACAAATAATTTATAAAATAAAAAATCACAGTGTGATTTTTAAACTGGTTTGTCCTTAGGGAATGAGGTAGCAAGGACTTCCCTTATCTGTGGGGGGCCAAAGGTCAGTCCTCCCTGTGGTCTTCCTGGGGAATGTAATCAGGCTCTCCCTTCTGGAGGGGAAGGATGACAACGTTCTCCATGACTTCTCTCTTACAGGAGGGGAGGGGTCTTCATGTTCTGGAGCCTGGTGGAATTTTCCAAAGGCACTGAGCTGACCTCTTCACTCTGTCTTGAAAAACCAGAAGAGGAGGAGGAAATACACTTAATGTTGTTTTACACTGACTGATCCTGATCCTTAGGTATAGACAAAATCTGGCTTTATCTGAGGCGACATGATCCTCAAACTGTAGGTGAACTTGTCAGCCTGTATACTTGTAGTTAACACAAGTATACTAGAGAAAATGGGAAAATATAACTTACACATGAGGTTTGTTTGTTTTTTGTTGGTTGGTTTTTTTGAAAGAATATAAAAAAGTGATTTACTCCACAAATTACTGATAGGCACATTAAACATTGTTCTTTGATGAGTTCAACAGGAATCAATTTTCTCTGTCACTATTTGTGTTGTTGCAGAAGATCTGGATGACCTAAGGATGGAGGGTGTTACCACACTTGTACTTTCCGGGAGCAAGTTTAACCAAGGTCGTCCTACTCACCCTGCCGAGCCACAGGCCAAAGTCACACTGAACATCTGTTCAAGGTGTGCCAGGTAAAACTTATACTTGGTGTGTGGTATGTCTAAGATTTTGATGCAAAGAGGGTACTCTGGGAAGAAGACGGTTTTCCTATTTACTTTTGTTCTGACAATAGCAAAGGAGTTAGTTTTGCAGTTTATCCTTGTGGGTAGGGCTACTTGGACCAACAATGAATCAGAGTCTGGATTGTCTTCACCGTTTGAGATTGTATTGAGTTCTTTAGTCTCTGCAGTTCACTCCCTGCTTGCTCTTCATTTCTTTTTTTTTTTTTCCAGAGAAGATTCAGCAAGGTCTGAACATTCAGAGCCACCTTTAAAACACTTTTCTAAAAAGAGTTTGTTCAGGTATAGCTCAAATTCTGGTATGATTGGCTTTTTGGCTTGGCCTCACCAGTTCACCTCCTAGTAAGAATTTAATCAGCTTGAGGCGTCCCAGTTTTGGCAGCTGGAAATATTCTTTGCCAACACTGCAGGTGGCCCAAGAAGCAGCTTGGTCACTGCCAAGTTAGTTCTGGGCTAGGGGCAACTCACCAAATAGTACCAATTCATTCTTTTGTAGGAACTAAATCTCATTTGCAAAGAGCTTTTAAGTCTGTTTAAATGATAAAACAAGCCTCCTAACCCTTATGTAAATGGCTCAGATTATCAAGGACAATGTAGTAGCTGGCCAATTTTACCTCTCCTTCTTTCTGTTTGTCTGGTCTTTTGTGCTCTCTGAGAGGGGATTAGTTGCTTGGAAATAAGGAAGGAGTAAGGATAGGAAAATAAAATCTGATTCTTGTAGCTTTTCCTCTTTGCTTTTTACTCCTCTGGAATTTTTATTTTAATTGTTGTTGGCTTAGAAAAAAAAAACCTAAAGGAAAAGCTTCAGAAAATCCGGGAAGTTGTTTGACGACATCAAGCAAAAGAGCAAAACACAGTACAGTGCAAACAGGAGTAAGAACATCACCTGGGGCGTGGAATGCTTGCTTTTATATTTTTATCAGCACTGTGAAGAAAATTAATTTTTATATAATGACCTTTCTGTAATTATAGGCCATCTATGGAAGAGGTCTTTGGCATTTTGTTTTAAACTTTGTAGTATGTTTTTGTAAGGAGAGTTTGACTAGATTGAGTTGATGCTTGGCTTTCAAAACAATTATAGACCTGTTGGGTACACTTAGAATGTCTGTGCAAATAGTTTGCTAAACTATTAAAGATTTAGCTGAGAAAACACCAAGCACACACTTAGCTCTTTATCACTCTACTTTCAAAATGATAGAGATGGATTGTAATCACAAAGAATCTGTGTTTAAAGTGAATCTGTAACTGAATTTATTCAAGAAACACTCAACGAAATAATATCAGGTTGTTGTTGTGTCAGGAACAGAATGCAGATGGACGTACTTATAAGGCTAGAATCAAAATACAAGCATTTTAATAAAGGATATGTGCTGTATGAGAGAAAGGAACACAGAGGGTGAATTCTCAGAGAGAACTGCCTCCTGAGAAGAAATGGAGACTATTGAAACAGTTAAAAACTTATTCAGTCTTACCTCAGGAGTCTTTTGTGTGGGGTCTTCTGTCAGAAAGTAAGAAACAGACACCTCGTTATCTTCTTAGTAAATTTCTCCATTCAAGACTTAGTTGCATGCATAAATAGGTGCTAGGATCTAATTGATTGTATAGGGCACTTGGAAGGAGAAGAGGAGGACAGGAAGTCCTTAAGACAGACATCTTCTTGCCTCAGATGAGCATAATTAGGGGTAGGGTGCACTAGGATCCAAGACATTCCTTGTTCTCTAAAGCCATCTTGTGGCAATGGCTTCTGAATTCTTCATCTCCCAAGGTGACAGAATACATTTCACAGACAAGGTAGGTGAATTTCAGAAAATAATTTTTTTTTATAGGTGAGAGCATAAGAGAAAGGGGACAAGCAAAACTCATGAAT
Source organism: Apodemus agrarius (assembly GCA_964023405.1). Taxonomy (NCBI): domain Eukaryota; kingdom Metazoa; phylum Chordata; class Mammalia; order Rodentia; family Muridae; genus Apodemus; species Apodemus agrarius. Next base: position 157,091,147 of record OZ030009.1, read on the forward strand.
AATTGGGTAGGTTCTATGAAAGAGCTGCCATTGTTGGAAATAGAGCTGAAGTTTCTTAGAAAGAAGCCCCAACATGGATAAGGCTTACTTCTTTAGAAGGCTGTGCTAATCACAGAGGCAGAAGTATAATGAAAGCACATACAGACAGGAAGTTCAATTGCTTTTTATGCTAATGAATGTGGTATTGTTCCCCTATTGGCTAGGGTCCCACCTCATAGTCTTTTATGATTAGCTAGTCTTAAAAGACTCAGCACCAAAAAAGGGAGAAATTAAGACACTTAAAACCTTAGAATTCAAGAAGGACTTTGTGAAAATGAGTTTTGCAAGGCAGGGGAATTAAAACATTTGCAAAAAGAGTTTACAAAGTATAAGAGATAAAAAGATTTAAATTTCTTATTTAAAAAAATTGTTTACAATGTTTGACATAAAAGACAAATATTTAATTTGTGTTTTCTACCACTAAAAATTCTATTTAGTGGTTAATAAGATTTTACTAGCTTGAGATGTGCAGGGATGACCTGGTCAGTCAGTCCCATTGTCCCACCAAGAATGTCTTCATGATTTCTCTACCATGGTGTCTGGTCGGGACTGGAGTTCTGGCCACACTCTCAGGGGCTAGGAAAATATCCGACCATATGCAGCTCCCAGGCCGCTGTGCTCACTTGTTCCTATGTAAAAAGAGAATAAATACTAAAGATAAGAAATCAGAACATGAAGCTGTTCCTCTAAAACTTGTGGTATTTCTGTCTTCAGGCCAGGACAGAGCTGCTCATAGAAGTGACATTTTCAGTCTAGTCAACATAGTGCTGGTTGTCAAAAATGAGAAGCAGACTGGCTCCTTTCTGGAGTTCCCACCCCACACTACCCCACCAGTCTCTTCTGTTCCCAGAAGTAGCACAAACTACTAGTTCAGGCTCCAAGCAGTCAGGGTCCAATTGCTAAAGACTGGAAGACTTCTGTCCTTTGTATGTCTCAATAGTTAAATTTTTGCATCCACATTATCCATTATATAATCATGTAAGGACATCACACATCTTAACTTGTATTTTTCCGGAACTTCAGAGTTAATATTAATGTCCCAGCTTCATAGGTAAGGACAATGAGGTACAAGTTGATGAAATAACTTGTTAAAATAGTATTGTACACTGAGAAAAGCAGTCAATTTTCGGTACAGACTCCTTTCTTACTAAATTTTTATAGTGTTTGTTCTTTTTTCAAGTAAAACTTTGTAGCATCCAGAAGCATTTTTCTTTTTTTTCTTTCTTTTTTCCATTATTTTAAAATTTATTGAAAATAGATTTTGTTCCCCTAGAATAAAACATCCCAGTTAAAGTTTCTCTTCACTCTGTGCCTCCCAGGTCCTCTTCTCCCCTTTGATCTGAATTTACTCCCTTTCCTGCTCTCAGTGGAAAAGAACAGGCTTCTAAGGGATAATAATCAAATTAAACAAACAAACAAAAAATATAAAGATAAAACAAAAACTAGCAGATCAGAAATGAGAAAAACAGAAGGAAAAGAGCACGAGAGAAGGCAGAAGATACTGAAACTCACTTGTTTACACACTCAGGCATCCCATAAATTCATTAAACTAGAAGCCATAATATGTCCACAGAGCACCTAGTGCAGACCCCAGTAGTACTCATGCTTCTTACTTCAGTCTTCTTGAGTTCACATGACCTTTTCTCAGTTAATTTAGAGGGCCTTTGTTCTCATGGTGTTCTCCATCTTCCATGAGGATTCCTAAACATCTCAGGACTGATAAGGTGTGGTGTTTTGTGTAAACTGTCAGCTTGACTGGCTTTAGAATCGTTTGGAACATTGGTGCTGTTGATATTTCTATGACAGTGTTTCCAGAAAGGATTATCTGGGATGGAAAATCCACACTGATTGTAGATAGCACTGGGCTTAGTCTTGGAGATAGGAAGGAATCAAAGAGGTAAGGCCATGGAGTATGAAGATTCTTTTTTTCTCTCCTTCCTTTTGACATGAGATGAGTAACCCCCTTGTATAGGTTCTTACTTCCATGATATTCTGCTCAATGATACAGGACTAAGAAATTATGAGTTGAGCATTCTGAAACTATAAGCCAAAATAAATCTTTCCTACTTTAGTTTCTGTCAGGCATCCATCACAGTGATCAAAAAGATTGAAAAAGTAAATCAACACACCAGTATAGGCCTCATTTTTGGCAAAATACAAAGAACCAAGTTGGATTACTTACTTTTGTGTGGCTGTGATAAAATACATGAAGGAATGTTTATTTGGGGTTTGGGTTCCACGGGGATAACTGTTTATCACCATGCTTCTTTTTGGCTATATCCAGTCACGAATGAGTGCATACCATGTGTGTTTTTTTGTGATTGTTTCACCTCACCCAGGATGATACTTTCACGTTCCATCCATTTGCCTGCAAATTTCATGAGTTCATTGTTTTTAATAGCTCCGTTGTGTAAATGTAGCACATTTTCTATATCCATTCCTTTGTTGAGGGGCATCTGAGTTGTTTCCAACTTCCGGCTATAATAATTAAGACTGCTATGAATACAGTAGAGCATGTATCCTTGTTATATGTTGGAGCATCTTTTGGGTATATGCCTAGGAGTAGTATAGCTGGGACCTCAGGTAGAATTATTTACAATTTTCTGAGGAACCACCAGACTGATTTTTAGAGTGCTTTTACTAGCTTGCAATCCCACCAAAAATGGAGGAGTGTTCCTCTTTCTCCACATCCTTGGCAGCATCTGCTGTCACCTGAGGTTTTGATCTTAGCCATCTGACTGGTATGAGGTGGAATCTCAGGTTTGTTTTGACTTGCATTTCCCTGATGACTGAGGATGTTGAACGCTTTTTAAATGCTTGTCAGCCATTCAAAATTCCTCAGTTGAGAATTATATTTAGCTCTGTACCCCATTTTTTAATAGTGTTATATGATTGTCTAGAGTCTAATTTCTTGAATTCTTTGTATATTTTGGATGTTAGCCCTCTATCAGATGTAGGGTTTGTAAAGATCTTTTCCAAAAGAAGCTCAGAATACTCATGATACAACTCACAGATCATATGAAACACAAGAAGAAAGATCACAACAAATTGTGAATGCTACAGTCTTACTCAGAAGGTGGAAGAAATTAAGCCCTGGAAATGCAGGGACAAAAAGTAAACCATAAACTGGAAGAAAGGCCATCCAGAGACTGCCCCACCTAGGGATCAATCCCTTCTGCAGACACCAAAACCAAACCCAGACATTATTGCTGATGCTAAGAAGTACTTACTGACAGTAGCCTAATATACTTGTCTCCCGAAAGGCTCTGCCAGAGCCTGATCAATACAGATGCAGATATATGTACTCAAACATAGGACTGAGTGCAAGGAGAAGTTAGGGTAAGGTCTATAGGAGCTGAAGGGGTTTGCAACATTATAGAAAGAATAAACGTACCACTAATTAGGGACCAGACATTCAAATGCATGAGTCTATGGGTATATTTCTCATTCAAACCACCACAAAGGTAACTACTACTAATTCAGATGTACTGAGCAAGTCAGAGATCTAATGTTACTAATTAGACTAACATGAAGAAAATGACTCACTTAGGATAAGAGCTCAGAGTGGGCTGGAGAGATTACTCAGTGGTTAGGAGCCCTGGATGCTTTCCCAAGGATCCAGGTTCAATTCCCAGCACCCACTTGGCTGTTCAAGGCTATAACTCCAGTTCCAGGAGATCTTACACCCCCTCACAGACACATTTGCAAGCAGAAAACCAATGTAAATAAAACATTTTAAAATAATAATAATAATAATAATAATAATAATAATAATGTAATAAGATTATTCTCTTCAAGGAGCTCCCAACCGCTGCTCTTACTTTGGGTTTTCAAGACATCTACAAGGGAATAAATCTTCACATATTAAAAAGCCCCTGCAGTGTTACTTGCTTCAAAGTGTTTAAAAGATTAAACACATTTTTTTTAACATTTTGTTGATTAGCATACTTATAATAAATCAAAGGCTTTTAGGCTTTTGGTTGGCAAATATTTCCTGTAAGGTTAGGAAATTTCAAGCAGAAGACAGAACTGTTTTAAGCCAAAGTTATAAGTCAGAACCACTCAGGACTCTGTTCTATTGTGGTTATTTACACAATCTGTGCAATTTGAACAAAGAAATGATGACATATAACAACTGAAAGAATGCATAGTTAATAGATGAGTAACATCCAAAATATATAAATAAAACATCTTATTGACCCCCTTCTTGAGTTTTTGTTTCAAGGTAACAGCAAATATGTTTGATGTCATGATAAGCAGAGAAATGCTGGTATGGAGTTCACTGTTTGCAGTGAAGTTTCATTCTACAAAGACCACCCCTTAGTTCTTTCTCTCTATCCTGTGCCACTCTGAGGAGTTAAATCTCATTTTGTGAACTCATGCCAGGGAGTTCCCTGTGGTAAGACGCCATTTGCTTTTGATGGTGTGAGTGTTTGCATTCCTTCATGCTTAGCGTCATTCGTGAACAAAACAGAGCTGGGAAGCTGAAAGTCATCTTGAAAGAAATTGGATTATAGAGAGCATACAGGAAGCTGGCTCCAGAGGCAGCCTCAGAATTAAGTAGAAGTTTGTTTCCAAGTATTTTGAAGATTTAAAGAAAACTTGTCTTCTATGCCACTGAACGTTCATTATTGTTTCTCTTTAGCTCCATGGTATTAAGCTTTTGTGACTAGTTGTAAATTGAACTGATAAAACAGAAATAGATTATTTTGGGTCACAGGATTATGAGGAAAGGCTAATGCTAAAGTTAACTGCAAACTGTCCATACTAGGAGTTATTAACTGATACAGAGTATCTGCATCATTAATGATACATTATGTTTGGTTCACTTGGGTGTCCATATTGTCTTGTTGCTTTCGTAAGGTTTAATTCACCAAATTTCCAACAGAGGAAATGGTGAGCTAAATGGGCATGAACCAAAAATGAAAACAATTACTTTCTACTGGCTTAAATGTATGTATGTATGTATGTATGTATGTATGTATGTATTATTTACTTCATAAAATTGACCTTCTTGACCAAAGGGTTAAAAGAGTCAACTGTTGGCATGCATACAATGAGAATTCACTCATAGTCAAGAGGCAGCAATATTTAGTTTGAAAATGATAGCAGTCATCCAGCAAACTCTGTATGAGATACTGTGATAACCTTTAAGAATAAAAATTAGCACTCATGACCACCAGGAACTTATTATCAGGAATCAGGCATGCTAACAAATAACAAATACATATTAGTCAGTTTCTCGCTCACTATAACACAATAGCTGATATGTTTATTTTTGGTAAAACTAAAAGGTTTGTTTGTGCTTATGGTTTAGAAGATTTCTGTTCATGAGCTGTTGGATCCATGCCCTTAGACCCATGACAAAGCAGTACTTCATATATTCCTTTATGGTGGAGCAAATCTGCTGAGATTATAGCCATAGAAATAATAGAGGAAGAGGAAGTTGGTCAATCTCATTATCCTCTTCTGCAGCATATTTCCAGGGGTCACATACTCATTAAGTTCTACCTAGTCAAAATCCTGCAATCTTGTGATAGTGATGCCTGGAAAACCAAATGTGTGTTTTGGGACATTCCAATTCCAAGCTGGAGTAGATGGTAACAGAGATACGGATAGGAGTGCAGCATGGCATGGTATTTACTCCCTGCTAGATGTGACTGGTTTCAATTTTATGGAGAATGTTGTTGTCGAATATGCTCACAGCCTGGAAAATATTGCTACATGACTTTCAGTGCTCATGTCAGATCTGCATGAAGCTGGGAAGCACTTCACTTCAATTCTTAAATCAATTTCATAGTTCTTTTTATTTATAAATTAATACAAGATTCTCTCTAACTTTGGCAATTGTCCTCAGTTCATGGTAGAGGTGTACTTAGATGCATATATACATACACATGCATACATCATAATAGGCAATTTTTATGCCATATCTTAAGAGTTCAGAGAAGGAAGCGCAAGTGTAAAATCCATTGGCCACTGCAAACTTTTAGAAATCAGGTAATCTCTATAAATTCAGTTTCCTACATGGGTATGGGGGTAGAAATTTCTCTGATTTGTAGTCGGAAAGAGTATTTACTTCAGTTTCTGGCTGCATCGGTTAGTTTGTCATCAACTTGACACAAAATAGAGACACCTGAATTGAGCGAATCTCAACCTAGGGACTGCCTCCATCAGATTAGCCAGTGGTCATGTCTTGCTTGCTAATTGATGGAGCATAGCCTGGCCCACTCCACACAGTGACACTCCTGGACAGGTGGCCTTGGGTTCTATAACAGATGTAGCTGAATGCACAACTGGAAGCAAGCACATCAGCAAGCTCCCTCCATTGCTGCGGAGGTGTTCTCTAACCATTTTGTCAGACAGAGAGATATTCCCAATTTGAATCCCATTATGAGAGTCTGATGTTCCTATTTAAATTCTTGTTTCTATAGTAGAAAATCATTCAATAATGAGGATATTTATTAATCCTCATTATATATATAGAATAATAAATATCCTCATTATATATATAATATGTATATATTATATATATAATGAGGATAGTATAGAAATATTTTATTTCTATAAAACAAATGTTTATTTACTTGATTGACAACAAGAGTTAAGAAAAATGTATGAATCACATTGCACAATTTAGTGCAGTTTAATATTCCTAAAATTATTTTAAAATAAAGCCATTTGAAATATTCTATATATAATGATATCAGAAATAAATAAATTAAATTGATGTTTAAAAGTCTATGTGGCTCTTTGTTTTATGTTATAGTGAATGCTCCAGTTAGACCATAGAATCTGTTTTAAAGATTCTGGAGTCATTCATGACATGAAACTCTCTGGGACCATTTAGTTTGCCCACTTATCTGATGAGTTATTGCTTCTATAATTTTTTAACTTGCCTTCAGTCTGAGAGCTATTTACAAATCCCCAAAGCTTCATAGTTTAGATGCTACCTTAGTTTGTCCAGTTGTTCCAACCAAGTATCACAGAACACGTAAATAGAACAAACAATAGAAACTTACTCTTCACTCATCTGTAATCTGGAAATTCAAGGTCAGGGGCCAATATGGTTTAATTCTTTTGAAATGTTTCTTCTAGGCTATAGTTTACTGATTTCTCATGTGGTCTTCCCTCTGGCCTCTTCTTGTGAGGATGCTATCTTTGTTTTCTTTTAGTCTAACAAACAATCCAGGACAGGATAATAAAGAAACACAGGATATTTTAGACAGGTGGAAAATTTGAGAAATTCTGTTAGCATGAGGACCAAATATACATAAACAGGCTGGTGGATGGGGTTCTCTCATTTGTAGGCACACTTCTGTGCATATTAAATGGTGCTGGACCCGCAGCACCAAAAACAGTGGCTGGAATGTATTTATGTGCTGAACAATGGCATGATTTAGTGACAAGTATGTGTGGCATATTACTTTCTTTTTTATTTTTTTCATTTTTTAAATTTATTTTCTATATTCTTGTTTACATTCCAAAGGCTTCCCCCTTTCCCAGTTCCCCCCTCACCATATGTCCCATAAGTCCTCTTCCCCCAGCCCATTCTCCAACCACCCCTCCCCACCATTTCTCTGTTCTGGTACTCTCCTACAAAACTGGAACGAGTCTTTTCGGGACCAGGGTTCTCTCCTTCCTTCTTCTTGGGAGTTTTTGATTTCCTATTTGTGCCTTGCGTATTCAGAGCTTCTGGGCTCATTAATATCCACTTATCAGTGATTGCATTTCATGTGTATTCTTTTGTGACTGGGTTAACTCACTTAGGATGATATTTTCCAGATCTAACCATTTGTCTACAAATTGCATGAATTCATTATTTTTAATTGCTGCGTAGTATTCCATTGTATAAATATACCACATTTTCTGTATCCATTCCTCCTGTGAGGGACATCTGGGCTCCTTCCAACTTCTGGCTATTATAAATAAGGCTGCTATGAACATAGTGGAGCATGTGTCTTTATTGTATGCAGGGGAATCCTTTGGGTATATGGCCAGGAGTGGTATGACAGGGTCCTCTGGAAGTGTCATGTCCAATTTTCTGAGAAACCGCCAGACTGATTTCCAGAGCAGTTGTACCATCTTGTAGTCCCACCAACAGTGGAGGAGTATTCCTCTTTCTCCACAGCTTCGCCAGCACCTGTTGTCTCCTGAGTTTTTAATCTTAGCCATTCTGAATGGTGTGAGGTGTAATCTCAGGGTTGTTTTGATTTGTATTTCCCTGATGACTAATGATGTTGAACATCTCTTAAGATGCTTCTCAGCCATCTGAATTTCTTCAGGTGAAAATTCTATGTTTAGCTCTGTACCCCATTTTTAAATAGGGTTATTTGGTTATTTGGGGTCTAACTTCTTGAGTTCTTTGTATATATTGGATATTAGCCCTCTGTCGGATGTGGGGTTGGTGAAGATCTTTTCCCAATTTGTTGGTTGCCATTTTGTCCTTCTGACAGTTACAGAAACTAATTTTATGAGGTCCCATTTGTCAATTCTTGATCTTGGCATACTTTCTAAAATTAGTAATATCAGCTAGGTTTTCCAGAATGTGGTACTTATGACTTTCTTTGTTTTCTTTTTTCTTCAATATATTCTTTATTTAAATTTCAAATTATTTCTCCTTTCCTGGCTCCCCGCTCCCTGAAAGTCCCATAAGTTCTCTTCCCTCCCTGTTTCCCCAGCCACCCTTTCCTTGTTCTGATATTCCCCTACACTGCTGCACTGAACATTTCCAAACTATGGGCCACTCTTTCCTTCTTCTTGGACATCATTTGACATGTGGATTGTGTCTTGGGTATTCCAAGTTTCTAGGATAATATCCGCTTATCAGTGACTGTATACCATGGGTATTCTTTTGAGACTGAGTTACCTCACTTAGGATGATGTTCTCCAGCTCCATCCATTTGTCTAAGAATTTCATGAATTCATTGTTTCTAATGGTTGAATAGTACTCCACTGTGTATATAGACCACATTTTTTGTATCCATTCCTCTGTTGAGGAACATCTGGGTTCTTTCCAGCTTCTGGCTATTAAAAAATAGGGCTGCTATGAACATAATGGAGCATGTATCCTTATTACAAGCTGGGGAATCTTCTGGGTATACCCAGGAGTGGTATAGCAGGGTCCTCTGGAAGTGTCATGCCCAGTTTTCTGAGGAACTGCCAGACTGATTTCCAGAGTGGCAGTTCTTCATAGAGTTTGAAAGAGCAATTCTCAAATTCATCTGGAATAACAAAAACCCTATGATAACTAATACTATTCTCAACAGTAAAAGAACTTCTGGGGGAATCAGTATCCCAGACCTCAAGCAATATCTACAGAGCAATATCTACAGAGCAATAGTGTTAAAAACTGCATGGTATTGGTACAGTGACAGGCAGGTGGATCAATGGGGTAGGATTGAAGACCCAGAAAGGAACCCACACACCTATGGCCACTTGATCTTCCACAAAGTAGCTGAAAATATCCCGTGGAAAAAGATAGCCTTTTCAACAAATGGTGCTGGTTCAATTGGAGGTCAGCATGCAGAAGAATGCATATTGATCCATTCTTATCTCCTTGTACTATGCTTAACTACCTATGACTTTCTAACAATCAATGAGAATAAATTGAATTTTGCTTGGTCCTATCGCTTTTGGAGTATAGATCAGAATAGACATTGCCAGCCAATTAAATAGAATGGAGGACTTCTCAAAGTTATCCAAAAGCCAGAAATTCTTCCAGAGTTACCCCTCACAGCAATTGCTTCATAGAGGATGCTCATTTGAAAAAGTAAACAAAAGACCCTTGGATCTTCAATCTTATTGTCAGATATTATGGTGGGAGCAAGGACTCATAGGACTGAGGATCCATCCTCCTTTCTATTTGCTGATGTGGAAACCATAACAAATGTATACTGTTTAAGGATTCTTTCATTTTATATGGACCTCTAATAGAATCATTTGTACACATGCTGCTGCTTGTACAGAAATATCCTGAGATTTGTTTTCTGTTAATAAAAAAATAAGCAAATTTAGAAAAATTAAATTGAGTAGTGATTGTTTTTTTATAAGATTAGTTTCCATTTAAAAATCTTAAATATTAGTGCTTCATATTGGGTTAATAAAATTTCAATTTTTAAATGTTAATATTTTTATATAATCCTATATGATAAAATGCATGAATTATTTTTATTGGATAAATTACTAAGTCACTATTGTATATCAACCTACTACCTATTTGGTTAAAGTTGTTAAGTTTTGTCTGTTTTGTTTTGCTTTAAACTTGCTCTCTCTCCTAGGTTGTCCTTGAACTGGATACCCTCCTGCTTTTTGCAAGTACTATATTTATAGGCTCTCACCACTTTGCCCGGACTTCTGGGATGTTTTTAGTGCAGACACTAATGGGAAAAGAGAGAAATGAACACAGTGCATGCAAGTTGTTACTGGACAATAGAAAATATTGTTAATTTTCCAATAATTTTACAAATTGAAATAGAAGAGCACTCCTTTGTTTTAGTCTATGAATCTACCTATGTATCTAATCTCTTTTTATTGGAACACAAGGAAATATACGTTACTACTAGTATTAAAGAGTTATATCTTTTGGTCAATCAAAATGTAGATAGGTAGATTGGACTTAGTGCCTTTATGCCTGAAACGTTAAAACAAACTCATAATAATGTTTTATAGCTTCCCTTAAGATGAATCAAATCAAAGGAGATATACAGCTTTCCAAATTAGACATCTTCCTTTCCAATTTACGGATCTTAAATTTCCATTTTTGCACATAATTGTAAGGGAGGATTAATATAACAGTTCAGTATTGCTGCAGTGATTAAATACACTCTCTTCTGTATCTGATCTTCCTGTTAAGCCAAGTCCAGCAACTTAGCAAAATTCAATCTGGATTGCCCTATATGTGTGAAAAGTCCCCAAACACACTGGGCAATAGAAAACATGATATGCCAGGCAGACATATCATGTCTCCTGGGTTGGTTTGATTCTTGACACCCATAATCCTGATTCAAAAACTGGCCTGATATTTCATGTTCTTGATACATTTTAACTCACTTTAATTATTACCTAACAGCATTTTATTTAAACATTTAGTCAATTATCTTAGCAAATGAATGTGTGCTTATCTTTAAGCAAATTTGTAGCTACTAGAAAGTTAATAGGGTGACTAAAAATGAATCTATTTGGAAATATTCAATATGTAGGAATTAAAGAGTCAGAGTTGTGGAGTTTTTGTTCAATTGACACAAGCGGATTGTATCCATTGATAGTACAAATCAGAAACACACTGTTGAGAATGGCAGTAGACCACTTTAATGAGAAAAATTTAAGGACCTTGATTATCATTTCTAGCTTCTTTTTATGGGGTTCAAGAAAAGGAGCTTGGTTGCTAAGAGTATAATACAGTTGAGTTTCATGTTAATTGTCAATTATATAAGCATTTGCTTACTGAGTATGTCTTTCCCTATAATGCATCTGATTTTAATTCTATTCATGTACATATGCATAGGCATTAGATGGGAGTAATTTATTTTGACTCTTTAACACATGTATACAGCCTGTCTGTCTGTGTAAGGGTCCTAGTATGCCAGGTATGTTATTCAGACAAAGATGTAACCTATCCTAGAAGAGTACCAAGTTGCTAAACTATTCCCTATGCTTGCTTGACTCAGAGAGGCCATTAATAATAGCAATTACAAAGGCTATGTAGCAACCAGCAAAAGGGCTTCTCACAATAAGTAGAACACTGATATCAACATTAGTAAACACTATGATAATAACTATTTCAAAGATGGCTATGTATGAACCAAGAATGTAAAATTCTATGTAAAAGCAAAATTTTTAGGTCCTGCATTGAGTTGTTTCCTTTTCCATTCTGTCTTTTTGTTAAGTTTAGTTAATGATACAATTCGATATTATTTTTATTAACTTTTTATTCTTTTTTTAAAAAGATAAATACATTTTCCTATTTTGCCTTCTTCCCTTCTACCCCTGAAATATACCTCCCTTAAAGAGGAGGATTAGAGGTCATAATGACAGGACAGAAGCTGAGCACTTACTTCTTCATCTATAATAATATGAGAGAAAGAAAGGAGATAGAGAGAGAGAGAGAGAGAGAGAGAGAGAGAGAGAGAGAGAGAGAGAGAGAGAGAGAGATCATCATTTGGGATCCCAGGAAGCTTTAAGAATCTCAATCCAACACCATGATGCCCCTCCTCTAAGGCCACGCCTCCTAATTTTCCCCAAACAGTTCCACCAGCTGGGTATCAAGCATTCAAATACACGACCTTATACAGAGCATTCTCATTCAAAATACTACAGCATGCCTCTTGTCAAGGCCCTGTTTAGGCATATTGTTGAGGTATTGGGGTGAAGGTTCCCTTTCGTTTCTGTGAGGCAAAATTTTACAGTCTATTTCCTTGTCCTCTGGCTTTTATAATCTTTCCATCCCCTTTTCTATGATGTTCCCAGAGTTGTACATGGGGGAGTTGTAGATGTATCAATTGGGAATACAATGATCAGAGTTGTATTGTAGATATATTAACAAGGGATATAATGATCGGAGTTGTATTGTAGATGTATCAATGAGGGATACAGCAATCAGTTGTTCTCTGCATTTTGATCAGTTAAGATTTTCAACTGTTGCAAAGAGGACTCTCTTTAATAATTAAGAAAAGCTACACATATCTGTGGATCCAAAGATAAGTATTTAGAATGCAGCTAGAAAGTATGCTGGTTTAATAAAGTGGTAGTGTGAAGTTCTTCTCCAAGATCCATGACCTCACTAGCCCCAGGCAGTTGACTAGGATTCCAATACATGGCTTAATTTTCCTCCTGTCAAGTATGCCTTAAGTCCAAATAGATGGCAATTGTTTACTGCCAAGATATGTGTGTCGCTATTACACTCTTAGGGATATCTTACTACCTTTGTTATTGTTGTGAGTCTCCGCTGGGTAAGACTTGTTGCTTCCTTCCTTTGGAAACTTGTATAACACCTCCTGGTACTAGGAAACCAGTCTTGGGTGGGAAGTTTTGATTTGAGTTCTTGATCACAGTTCATCAGCACACTTTGAAAAAAACATTTCCTAAAAGTATGCAATGGAATAACTTTCTGTCAGCTTCATTGAGCAAGAAACACTTAGAGAAGAAGTGCAAGACATGGAGTAAAGAAAAGCAGAAATTTTAGGCAGAAGAGATATAGTCATTCAGAAATAAATGGAAGTTCAGAAGACCTAAGAAATATTTCAGACATTAAATAATCAAGAAATTTCTTTAAATATGCATCCATTTCATTAAAAAAAATAAGAGTATACAGCTCTTGTATTTATTCTTAAAGGTGTATGTGTGAGTATGTATATGTATGTCTATTGAACTGCCATTATTTTTTTCCTTGGGGCCCTAGTATTGAATTGTACAACACAGGAGAAATATAAAAATTTTCCTCAGCTCAAACATTTTCAAAAATCAGGATGATTTTATAGTTTATACTGGACAAGAATAAATAGAGCTATGCATATTTGAAGGGCAATTCCATGGAAGAAAAAATATACTTATTTTTGTTATTCTCACAAGCAGTACTGGCATTAAAGCAAGCACACGCAGATTTTAGTCTGCTTCAGGAAGGATAGTGGGGCAAGTGAGGTGGCAGCGGAATGAGAAGGCCAACTTTATGACCTTTTAAAAGTACTTACTGAATAATTTTTTGAAGTTTGTCTAAGGTATTAGACAAAGTGATTTACAAAGGTAATTTCTAAGCATATCTTCAATGTATGTTGTAGTGTATCATGTTATGTGCATGATTGATTGTGTGTGTGTGTGTGTGTGTGTGTGTGTGTGTGTGTGAGAGAGAGAGAGAGAGAGAGAGAGAGAGAGAGAGAGAGAGAGAGAACAGAAGGGTCAAACCCATAAACCTATCCTATAAGCCTCTCAAGACAGACAGACATCTTCTGTGAACAGCACGTGACTGAAAACCTTTCAGTAAAAGGGCCTTCAGAATTGTAACTAGAAGGAGTTGGATTTGGCCAATAATTTGAATGAGCTTTAAATGAATCCTTATGTAGGACCATGAAAAGCAGCCTGGTTCCTGGTTGAGATAAGGTTAGAAAGACCGGTGACCCTAATGGAACAGCAGGTGTTTTGCCTGATTCACGGACATTAGGCTCCAGACATGAGGCTGCAGCCCTCCATAGATTTGTGACCATCAGTCACATAAAGGCAATGCCCTAAGCCCCTTCACAGGTAGAGGACATGACCTGTGGTCACATAGCTGAGAGACAGATCTCCATTATAATGAGGTACCTAAAGGCCTGGAGACTTAGCCAATAAACTCCACTCTAAGCTTCCAGCCATGACCACCAAGCCAAGCCAATGGCCAGCCAACAAGGCAAGGACTCCTCCTGCCAGATCCGAGCAGAGCTCCCCTCTTTTCCCCTCAGCCTCAGGCTAGATCTAGCCAATGGGCCCCCCACTCCATTCTCAGCTCTTTTGTGGCTCCCAGTTGTGCCTGGGTGCCCAAGAGCCTGAAAACCAAACGGCCCCAGCCTCCATGCAGGCCCAAGGACCCCCAAGCCAGCTCTAGCTGTCTCCTGTACATCAAACTGTGCTCCCCGACCCCTGGAGCTGTGTCCGGTGGCTTCCCATAGCCCTGACACACCCGCCTGGCATTGGTGTAGGGTAAGCACAGTTAAAAGTCCTGCATCCTTCCGGAGAGGCTAGAACCCTGTGGCTAAGCAGATGCAGGACCCCATTAATCTTTCATCTTTAGGGTCTTCAGGTAAAAGGTCGACACATCTAACACCTTAATTTTGTTTCTGTGAGAGGCTGTAAACATAGTCAAGGTTTTCTAGACTTGCTTTAAAAAAAAACCACTCTATTTCTTTACTTGTGCATATATATGCCACAGTGTATGTGGGAAGGTCAGATGACAATTTAAAGTAATTGGTTCCCTTTTTCGACTATGCACATCCTGTGGATTCAGGTTCTCAGGCTTGAAATGAAGTACTTTATTCTGCTTAGGCATCTTGCTACACTGAGACATACTTAAAATGCACGTGCATGTGTGCATACACACGCACACACACACACAGGCATGCACGTGCGCGTGTGCACACACACACACACACACTCAAAAAGTACCTCTTTTATATGTGTGTATGTATGTATGTATGTATGTATGTATGAAGGCCAGAAGAGGTCATTTGATCCCTTTGTATTGGATTTACAAGTAGCTGTGTGTCACTCAATGTTGGTGCTGAAAACTATCGGGTACTTTGAAAATGCATCAAGCACTCCTAAGCAATGAATCGATGTCTCAGCTTATGACCCAAGACCTCTGCTATACAAGATAATAAATGGCTGCTATATGAAACAATCAAGATAATAGTAATTTGTTATACAACAACTGATAAACAATAAGAAACTTGCCTAAAATATATTTCATATAAAATGCATTAAGAGTTCTGTCATGCTGTTGGTGACGATGACGTACCATGTAGGTTTGTCCCTTGTATCAAATGTACCATTTGTTATAGACAGTGGGGGAGGTTGTGTGTATGTGTGCACGCACTCATGTGTGTGTGTGTTTGTCTGTTCGTGGTGTGTGTGTATGTGTGTGTGTGTGTGTGTGTGTGTGTGTGTGATGGGCAGAGTATACAGAAATCTTCTGTATATTCTTGCTTTTACTCTAAAACTAAAACTGTTTTATAAAACACTAAAAAGTCTTAAAATTTCTCCTTATTACAGCAAAAAAGGTTAAACTATTTATACCTTATATGAAAATTAAGAAGGTTGGAAAGGATGCTACTGTGTGTAAAGTGAATGAATGAGAAACTACTGGGAATACCACATTGGGACTGGTGGGAGCCGCTTCATTTATAAAAGTGTTTTAAGGTTCACATTGTTTTTTTTTTGTTGCTGTTGTTTAAATACAAAATGTCCTCTGTAGGCCCTTTGTGTTTGAACATGTGGTCCCCAGATGGTGGTGATGTTTTGCAAGGATAAAGGACCCACTTAAGAAGTAGGACCTTCCTGGAAGAGGAAGGCCTCTAGGAGTGGACTGTTCTTTTCCTGTCTACTCCCTACTTTATAATTACATGGGTAATGTGAACTGCTTATTCATTGTGCCACTACTACATCTTTCTATCCATAGTAACTATTCCCTCAAACCAGAATCCAAAATAAGTCCTTCTTCCTTTAACTTGCTTCAGGTCAAACATTCGGTAAACCAGCAGGAAATGTGACTGCTATCCTATCCTATCCATTCTTTGTGCTATGAAGAAAGCTGTGAAATGACAAGTGGATTTATACATCTATTATGCAGTATGGTTTTTTCAATCAAACCTTTGGGTGTTTGAGGTCCTTTGAGGATGAAGAGATGAAACAGCTCATTGGACTAACAGAGTTTAGCAAAGGTAGATTATCAAGTTAGGCACATGTTACTTCAGGCCACATGTGGGATGGTTTTCTGAAGAATCAAGAAAGCTGTTTTTCAGAGTTGAGAACAGTGGCATAAGCTTAACAACGAACCTGCCTGGACTCACTCAGTCACTGTGCTGGCAGGATGTGAGGCTTGCTCGACCTTCATGATTTGGAGATTCTGTATGAACAATAATTTTCCTTCATCCTAGAAGGCATCTGTGTCCTCCATACTTTCTTTTTGATTTCTTTACTAAATGCTCTAGCTAAATTAGATAGTTCAGAATGTACCTGTAAATATAATGGCATGCCCTTTGTGTGGTTTAGTAGACTAGTGTGTCTTTTTGTAGAGAAACTTAGAGAGTTTTAAACCCTCACTCATTTTCCATTCTTAAAACACAACTGTGGAACAAGTACCACATGCTCAACAATGTTTTGAGTAGCAAAGTGGATAATTATGTTGACTCTTCCCAGAACTGAGTTGCTATGTCTAGAAGTACAGCTGGTTCAACCTCTAAAACCATAAACTATAATTGGTTAAAGGTGAATCATACGACAAAAGCCCAGTATCATGGACTCATCCAGCATGTTCCAAGCTAAGCTTTACTTTATGCACCAACATAGTACATCTCAAACAGTAACTGTTCCGGCTTTAAGGAAATATGAGCATATTTTGTATTATAGGGTGAACCTGTGAGTACTGGGAACTGTCGTGTGACTTTGGCACCCAAAAATGTAAACCCACACTGGGGCCATGTTTTGCTGCAAGAGAAGGAACAGATTATTCGAGAAAAGAAATGGCTGTGTTAAATGACATCTATGTTAGAGCTAAGTAAAAGTAAAAATTAAAAAAAAACAACTTTCTTCACTGTAAAAAACAAGTTTTCTCACCAGGTCAAATGAAGAAAATAAAGGGACATAGAAGAATGGGGGCCACACTCCATCTCAGCACCACAGTTACTTCAGAATGTTAGCTGAGCTTTTAACTGTGTTAAACTATTGTTACAAAATTAAATTTTCCTAATTTTGTCATTTGGAAAACTATTAGCTAAGAGTCACACACACACACACACACACACAAACACACACATACACACACACAATCACTATGGTATGGTTTACTGCTAATTACATTAACATAAAATGAATGTAAATCAATGCTGGGCATCTAGAGAGCCCACTTTCCTTTAACAGTTAGTTACCCAGTGATGGCTGAGACGCAGCTGTTTTGATTAGTGCATTTGCTATATAGAACTACAAATCTAGGGAGGAAGATGACTTTCTTCTTTTCTTGGTTGTTAGTTGCCACCTTTTATAGCAAAAGACAACTTAAAATAAATGTATGAGCATATTGGTAGAGAATGACAAGCAGGGAGAGAGGACAGGAAAGGTTAATAAGTATGGGCAAATGCAGTTATTTGGACTTCTATTGATCCTTTCTCATGCATCAAGATGTTGGCTGATTAACTTCCCCTTTCCTTGCTTGACAAGGTGGAGACAAGGACAAAAATGGGCATTCCTTTTATTAATGTAAGTTTCCTTTAAAGAAGGTTCATTTCTACACTGTTGTCTGAATTCTTCTTCCTCTTATTTAAAAAATAATCTCATGCCCAAAGAGCATATTTGGGGTGAAGCATTCTGATTTCCTGCAGCCACATTTTGGAAGCATCTTCTGCACTATCAGGCTATCACCACCAGTTGTTGAAATCCACAGGTACAAGGATTTAAATGTTTGTCAAGATGGGTGTCTAGGGAACGTCATCTTCAAGTTTATGTATTAGTGGACTTTGGAGGTAGTTTTTAGAGGATAATGGTTAGCAAAAGCATGGGACTGGAAAGGGTCTGGAGAGATAGGTCAGTGGATGAGAGCAGTGTTTATTCTCCCAGAGGACTGGGGTACGATTCTCAACATCTATATGGTGGCTTACAACTGTCTGTGACTCCAGTCCCAGAGTATCTGGAACCATTTTCTCACGTCCACAGGTACTGCACAAATATTGTGTAGATATATATGCAGTCAAATCACACATACACATAAAAAGACAAACATTTTTTTAAAGAGTACAGTAGAGTTAACACATTATTTCTTTGCATAATGCATTCAATCTTGTTTTGACAGAGCAAAATGGAACTGTGAAGATTATGGTTGTTATTTCCTGCATTTTTTGGCTTCCAAAGCTGAGAGAAATGTCTTTTCTCTGTGATATGATACTCTTGTGATATGGCATTCTGTTAGACCATCAGGAAATGGACTAAGAGAAGAAACTGGCATTGAACCAAAGATTACTCCTAGTATTTTCTATCAAAACTAATTCTATGATAGATTCATCAAATTAAATTTCAGACCTTCCTTAACTTTTTTCGAAATTAGAAATTAGACACAAATTTTAGTATTTCCACTGAGTTCTCAACAGGAAGGGAAACAATTCATGCAGCTGGGCTTGGAACAATGACTTTGGAGATTCCTCTATCATATGGATTCACTGTACTCAGGCAACGGGTAGGAGATGGAATGCCCTGGTCTCTGGTGGAGAGTTAACAGCAGTTTAAGGCTTGAGTAGCCTTTGTAGTCTTGTCAAATTGAGCAGAAAAGAATGTGGTTATTTGAAGTTAAACTTAAGACCAGAGAGACTACCGGACTCCCAAGTCCTTATACCACTAGTTCATGCAGATGACAATTGCCGAACAAATTTAGCTTTGTCATGAAGAATATTGCTTTAGAGATTCAATTTTGGATTAAAGGGACCTTTATGAGATTCACTCAAAATTTTGACTTAAAACTTCTTTGCTGCTCATACAGCTTTTAAGCTCTGTTAGATGATAAAACATTAGGTTTGACTCAAGTAAAAAGAAACAAAAAAACCCCCTACCTTCCTCCCCCCCTTCCCCTCCCCTGCTCCCAGACCTTGTGGTGGGTCCTGATCTACTTTTGCCATCAGTGCCTATTTCCTGAGTGCTTGGAGAAAGTGTAACACAAGAGAATTTCCAGGTGTTATAATTTTTTTGCCTTTTGATGACAGAGGAAGAGAAACAGAGAGATACCAATAAGAACTGTGAGATATGAACATTCAAAATGTGATAAGAACAGTTTGGACAGATTTGGAAAGTCTGACAGAGGTCTGAGTTTCAGAAGAAAAGTTCATATTTGAATAACTTAAATATGCATGGTAGACGACAAACAGAATGCAAAAATTACAGCAAAATAAAACAAAACAAAAATCCAGGTGATGGCCAGGCAACCATGAAAAATGGTTCACTTTCTATTTCCTGATGCGGGTTTTCCCAGGATTTCTTTCTCATGATGAGATTTTTGAAAATAGTCAAGAGCAAGGATAAAAGAGGAGGGGCATTGTGAACTTTCCTTCCAACTGTTTTGAATACTGGCTAACATTTTTACATCAACATTTGAAATGAAAATCGAGTTAAAACAGTAAGGACCTCGGAAGGGCATTGTACTGCCAGCGCTCCTCCCTGCGTACTGCATCTGGGCTCTGCTGCCTGCTTCCCTTTCTTACACTGTCTGAATGAGGCCTTGTGTGACCAGCTGGCCACTGTTTATTTTCACATGTTCCATGTTCTCATAAAATTACAGAACATGTTGGGGGCTTTTCTTTGAGATCCAACGGGAGTCACTGTTGGTTCTGAGTGTGTCTGTTTCAAGGAAAAAAGAAAATGAAAGATCCAGGAACGATGGGAAATTAGAAACAACTGAATGTTTTCTATGCGGTGTTTCCACATCACATACAGAAGGTTTTAAAAGTATAAAGAAGCCAGAGTTAAGAGACGATTGAGAGGGAAACTGGGAGCAGAGCAAATCTTGGCTGTAAGAAAAAGTTATGACTTGTTAGGAGATATAATGCTTTGAGGAAGCAGGGGCCCTTGAGAAGCCTGTCTAGCCTTTTCTCTAAGCTCTGAACTTTGGTCTTTGTAGTGAAAATTTGAAAATTATTATGTACTATCATAGAATGTAAAATTTTATATAAAATTTCTGAGCTAATATAAAGGTAGCACAATATTTAGACAGTAATAATGTAGGACTAATAGTCATAGGAACTAACTATTAAAAATGTGTCAAGTTAGTTTTAAAACTTAATCAACCCCCCTTAGTTTCTCAAAAAAAAAAAAAAAAGTAACAGTCTGCTTATGTAAAAGACGGTATTTTTTCATATAGTGAAAGAAAATCAGTGTTAGTGTTACCTTTAGACAAATAAATGATTAAAACAGAATACTTATGACTTAAGTTTTATAATGTTATTTTATTAACATAGAATAGGTAAAATGAAATTTATTCTTATATAAATAGTTATACAAATTTCAAATATCTTATTTTAAAAATCTCAAGGACATCAGAAAATAATACTAGTCACTGTGTTTCAAAATGTGGAATCATATAAGATACAGTAAATATATTTCAAGAAGTAAAAAAGACTGTCCATCATGGAAGTTCAGAGAATCCAGACCTCTCCTGTTTTATCATTTGCTGGTTCTTGACAGTTCTCATAATCTCTGATCAGATTCACCATTCAGTGACAGGAATGTGACAAGCTAAATTCAATACTTTTGCAAATTCTTAGTGTAAAATTATTCTCCTTAAGGCTCCCCCCCAAATAACTATGGAGTGGAAGATACAGGGTATGAAAATGCAGGACCCAAGTTAATGCTTCAGACATGATTAAGATTTCAATATTATGTGTACAGCCAGGGAACTCCTCAACCAACTAATTCAGTTATGGTATTTAGTGAACTACTGACTACTTCATCAATACTGCATGAAACATTGAGACTATGAATTAAGTTGTAGGAAAAAAACTACAGTTTTAAAATATTTTGTTTGTATTTTTAAGTGTGTGTGGGGGGGTGCATAACTTCAGTTTCCTTTTATCCTTGAAAACTCACTCCTGGTTTTAGGCAGACAGAAAAAAAGTCAGAGAGAGCCACACTCATATATTCCAATTTGTCTTCAGCTCAATTCCTTATTTCTGGTGATAGAATTTGCTGATCTTTTACAATGGGCTAAGGGGAAAATTTTGCTAATACTATAAAACTATCAGTACATAATTTAAAGAGCTAGATATGTGAAAAAAACAGAAAGAACCCTTAAGGAAACTGTTTATCTAAAATCCTGTCCAAGTAGAGTGGTGGAGTGTGTCTGTAATCTTATCATCCATTAGCTGGAGGGAGGAGGAGGAGACTTGAAAGCAAGCCTTAGTTACATAGAGAGTGTGCGGTCAGAGGGCTTGACACTAACCCCCTTTAAAGACCCACATTGATTATTATTATTATTATTATTATTATTATTATCATCATCATCATCATCATCATCATCATCATCATTATTACAGTTTGTAATTATTTTCCAAATTTTTGTATTGGTAGATTTTCCAAAACAAAATGTATGAATTCTGCTTTCTTAGGTCTGATTAAGGACTCTTATGCTCTAACATGATGACTAAGGGCCTTTGGCTCTGAGCAGGGATCATTCTGTCATGCGAGGTCACAGCCTCAACATCCAGAGCCTGTTGTAGTTAGTTGGAGGGTGACAGTGGAAAGTGACAGAGAATTCTGAGAAAACCTTCTGTGTTCTCAGTAGAGGCTCTTAGTAGATTAAAGGTGGAAGGATGCGTATTTATACTATTGATTTACTGTTCACTGTTTAGCGGCACTGGGAAAATCCTGTCTCCTTCATAGATCAGAAAGTGGTCCTTGGGAAGATGAAGAAAGGCAGCTCAGATGTGAAAGCTCCTTCTTTGTGAACACAGGGGACCAGGTTGAACAAGGTTGTAAAGCTACCATGTGGTTGCTGGGAATTGAATTCAGGACCTCTGGAACTGCAGCTAGTGCTTTTAACTGCTGAACCCTCTCAACAGCCCTCAAAACAATTTGTTAAGAAAGATCTCTCCAACCCTCAGGAGTTGTGACTTCATACAAACACAACTTTAACCTGAGTTTCTAGCAGTGACAAATTTCTGTTACTTCCAAGTAGGATCTTATTCAACTGGTTGTCTGATACCTCAGTGTCTGGCGCAAGAGCTAACCCCAAACATGTTGCAGCTTCCATGCTGCTCTATATTATTTCAAGCAACACAGTAAGAGGCTGCAAAAACCATCAAGGGGAACCCCAAGAAGAATAGGGGTGTTGCAACGCACAAGCTGCCCAACAATGCCTGCTTTCATGTCTCTTAGATGCCCCTGAAAGTGGAATTCTGATAAACTCCCCTTCAAGCCCCTCTAATTAAGAGTATGTGGAATGCTTTGTGAGAGATTTGTTGAAGCAAAAGGGTACCAAGTCCACAAGTGAATTAATTAATCCCCAAACCTTAGGGAAATAGAACAAGACTTTAAATGCCTTTGAATCCCAAGCCCCTTCAGGTTATTACAATTTTTCCAAAATAACATACAATAAAGACATGCTGTGTCTCTGGATTGGGAGATGACAATTTCAGAAGGAATTTGCGCTATATATGTCTATTGATAAAATGATCATAGAAATTGTTATGACAGAGAACAATATTTCAGGTTTGAGCAAAATATCGACCTTACTCTAAAAATAGTAGCATTGAATGTTCCAGCTCCAATATTGACTTCAGTTGCTATGCACATTAAGTGTGGCAACAGCAATTTTGAAGTTTATTTTGTTGTCAAGATGGGGTATTGACTAAGATGTCTCCTACAGGCAGAGGATGAAACATTCTATGAGAGATTGAAACAAAAATCAAGAAACTGTAGTTCTTGCTTTCACCCGTGACTGGAGACTTCTTATTGATTATTCACTCTGTGATATTCTGTACTTCCTTGGTACACTTTGTAGCTAAACTGAAATTAATTCAACGACTTACTATGGCAGTTTCACTTATTATGGAATTACAGTTCACAATGGCTTGCATAGCAAGGACCAAATAAAAGATTTTATCTGCATGTATATTTTCTTCCATCTCCATCATCTGTTGGGAGTTAGTTTTGCTAATAGGAAGAAAGTTTTTAGAATAAAAGTTGGCTGGTGATTTTATAACTATTAAAATATAATGTTCAATAACATTTCCTACAAAGTAGGATTCTCAGAAGATGCATTTCATTCACAATATTTAATACTTCCAATGGATAATGAAACATTTGAGCAGAAAATAATGTTCATGACACTCACCAGTGCCTGCCTTCCAATCATTGAGGTTCTCTATAATTTTAAATATAGTCATCCATTCTCAAGCAATCAGAAAGTCTATTAAATCTTGTACTAAGCTCAATTCCAAGTGGATCAAGGACCTCCACATAAACCAGACACACTGAAATTAATAGAAAAAAAAAACTGGGGAAGACCCTTGAGGACATGGGCACAGCGGAAAAGTTCCTGACTAGAACATCAATAGCTTATGCTCTAGGATCAAGAATAGACAAATGGGACCTCATAAAATTACAAAGTTTCTATAAGGCAAAGGACACTGTGAAAAGGACAAAACTGCAACCAACAAATTGGGAAAAGATCTTCACCAACCCTACATCTGACAGAGGGCCAATATCCAATATATACAAAGAACTCAAGAAGTTAGACAACAGAGAACCAAATAACCCATTAAAAATGGGGTACAGAGCTAAGCAAAGAATTTTCACCTGAAGAACTTTGGATGGCTGAGAAGCACCTTAAAAAATGTTCGACATCATTAGTCATTAGGGAAATGCAAATCAAAACAACCCTGAGATTTCACCTCACACCAGTCAGAATGGCTAAGAACAAAAACTCAGGAGAGAGCAGGTGTTGGCGAGGATGTGGAGAAAGAGGAACACTCCTCAACTGCTGGTAGGAATGCAAGTTGGTACAACTACTCTGGAAATCAGTCGGGTGGTTCCTCAGAAAACTGGGCATGACACTTCCAGAGGACTGTTCTATACCACTCCTGGACATATACCCAGAGGATTCTCCAGCATGCAGTAAGGACACATGCTCTACTATGTTCATAGCAGTCTTATTTATAATAGCCAGAAGCTGGAAAGAACCCAGATGTCCCTCAATGGAGGAATGGACACAGAAAATGTGGTATATTTATACAATGGAATACTACTCAGCAATTAAAAACAATGAATTCATGAAATTCTTAGGCAGATGGTTGGAACTGGAAACTCCTAAGTGAGGTAATTCATTCACAAAAGAAGACACATGGAATGCAGTCACTGATAAGTGGATATTAGCCCAGGAGCTCTGAATACCCAAGACACAACTCACATATCAAATCATTACCAAGAAGAAGGAAGGAGAGTGCCCTGGTCCTGGAAAGGCTTGATGAAGCATTGTAGGGGATTGCCAGGACAGAGAAGTGGGAGGGGATAGGTTGGGGAATGGGCAGAGGGAAGAGGGCTTTTGAGACTTATGGAGAAGGAGGAACCAGGAAAGGGAAAATCATTTGGGATGTAAAAAAGAATATAGAAAATAAAATTTAAAAAAAGAAAAAATTGATGAAAATTTAGGTAAAGAATTAAAGTTCTAAATATGATAATTTTGTAAAATAAAGAAAATTAAATAAGACCCTATGAAGCCATTTATCCATAGACTGTGTTTGGTTACTTATACCATTTTTAGTTTCTGAAAGCCGAAGGCATGGGAAAAATAGTTCATTTCAAGTAAGTCATATAAGCCTTCTAGAGGTCATTTGATGTGTACAGCAGAATACATATGGTGAAGAAAACGGCAGTTATAATTTAACACAGCAGCATAAGCAGCAGATATGTTCTGGATACCTTGCCAAAAGATGAGTCACTCTCATATCCCCATGTCGATGGGCTTTTGCTTGTCTGGTTATGTAGACATATGTATACAGTATTGTCCTGATTACGAATTTCAAAAGCATTATTGTTAGAAGGAAAGAATTCCTCTGTCTTTCCATTACATCACTTCCAGACGACACATACTTCACATTTCATAAAACAAATCTTCTCTTCCTTCTCAAGGAACTTATCAGCCTCTTTCAGGATCCTGTCCAAATACCAGTAAACAGGAAATTTAAAGATTTCGTTAAAAAAAATCCTATTTCTCATCCAAGTTTGCACTTATTGTGCAGGGTTATGTCAAACACAAAGGCCATGTTTAACTGGTATCTGATACTTTGAAAGCAAGTAAAGCTCAAGGAAAATGCTCCAGTAAGACATTTACCAGTGGCAAGTGCTTGCTGCCCAGTAAGTTAGGAGTACACCGGGGCTATCTAATGCAAATGGAACACAGAAAAGATTCTATGCATCGGTGTAAAAATCCTCTAGCATATGGGGAATGTCACATGGAGGCAAATATCACACAGTGGACACTTGGTACAGAATTCCTATCAGTATTTCTATTGTGTATTTTGAAACAAAATTTATGAGACTTTTGCTGAGTTTGAGAGTTATACTTTACTATGAACTCAGTATTTTTCTTTTATACTATCTATCATCTATCAATCCATCATTTTATATATTTATCATCTATCTATCCATCCATCATTCTATTTATCTATATCTATCTATCTATCTATCTATCTATCTATCTATCTATCTATCCATCCATCCATCTACCTATCCACCTATCTATTTAACATCTATCCTGTATCATCATCTTCATTTCACTTCTGTTATATTTCTCTATTGTTTCACAAAACAGAGATCATACATGTATAATTATCCAATAATTTTATGCTACTCAACTGTCATATTAATGAGTATCTGCACTGGCTTTTCTTGTCATTTAAGCTAGTATTATGTTTATATTCTTATTTTTAATAACTCTGGTCTTTAGGTGTAATTTACTTCTTAATCTAGTGATGAGTAGCTTTCTGACTTCATTAAATCACCTTCTTAAATAAATTTCTCAAGAGAAATGGTGACAGAAAAATATGTAAAATCTAGTGAATCCATTTCTATCTGAGTGATGCAAAGCTTGTCATTTCAAATTACACATTTTAATGCTATATAATTCAACCATAGAAACTCACAGTGTGCCAGCTTCAGAACTGTGAGAGGTTGGATGTGAATTATTGCACTTGTGAACATTATGGTAGAGTTCTTCAGTAATTTATAAAACCTGCCTCCTGTTTTCTTCTTTTCTATTCTCCCCTCTGTTTTTCATACTTTTCTTAATTTTTTTCTTTTAAACAGGGTTTCTTTAACTAGTGCAGGCTTGCTTCAAATCTGAAATCTTTCTGCCTTAGCCTACCCCTGCTGTGATTATAGATATGTACCACTACACCCATCTGTAAATTTCTAATGGTAGAATAACAACATAAAAGTTTTATATAAATATATATATACACACACATATATATATGTATATATATGTATATATACATATATATCCAACTCATGCTTTGCTGTATGTGTATTGTGCATAATTTTTAAATTGAAGTAAGCATATCTATTCAGATATTTATCATTTTTAATACTAAAATGTTTCCAAAATTTTGAAATGAGTAATACCATTGTTATTGTCTATGACTCTATGTATCCTATTTCTATGCCTAGTTAAAAACTAACATAACTAATTTTAGGATTATTGAATTATCAGTTTCTTTTGCTTCTCTTTTAAAGTGTGGAATTATTAGACCTAAACTCTTGATGGCCCCTCTGCATTGTTTTGGTTTTCACACTTGTTATTTAGGGCTGAATCCCTACTCCACTTCCTTGTACCTGTATCTTCTCTTCTGAGAATCTTGCCATGTACATTCTGATCTCAGAATACTGGAAGTATTTAAACTTATTTCCATTCTACAGATGATTTCAGAGCTGGCCACTTATCTCCTAAATATATATCATGCTTATGACTAAGTCTCCACTCTGTTTCTTATACTTTTCATGAACTCAGAGTTCAGCCAGGGAAACTGGAGGATATAGAATTATGAACTTGTCATTATCCAAGAATGTCTTTCAACTGTTTGAGAACTTGGGTAGAACATCTCATCTGTCTTCTGGGTATCGTGGGAGCTACTTATTTGACATTTTCAGTGCAAGTGATTCCAAACACAGACTATCGTCATTTTCAAGCCACACTGCTCTGGATTATAGGAGGTTTCATGCAGTTTAGCACTGTGATTACTACATATTATGGTTGTAAACCTTTGAGGCCACTTTCTGAGGTTCCCATGGAACGAGTCTTTCTTTATGATGTTGTTGTACATCAGCACCACAGCTTTAGGAAAGTACCTTGCAATCTGGCTGCTTCTGGTATCTGAGAGAATCTTCTTTGGTGTTTTCTGTCTTTAACCATCCCATCTGGTTCATAGTTTCAAATAAAGACCGTGACTATGTACTTCTGCTCTAGGTGTGATGGAGGTCAAAGGCACATTGGCACTTTGAGCGATCCTTTCGTGGATATGAAATCTAGGTAAAAACGAAGCTGGGAGATCATTTTGAAGAATGTTTGCTGATTCCAATGTTCAGCCTGTCTGTGGCTCATTATTCTTGGCTGTTTTCCCCAGTTCCTCTAACTCCAGAGTATCTGAGCATTGCGAGATTATCTTTTCTCATGGTTACTTTGTGTTCTGGAAGTTTCGGACCCCAAGGTTGTCTTTGGTACAGACAGCTACAGTGTGTTGAATAAGTTAGGGCAACATTCTGGCTCTCTCTGCCTGGAAAATTCAGTGTAGGATTTCCTAGTATGTTCAGAGTCATCGTGGCCCATGTCTCATCTTCAGAATTTCATTTTGTGTTGACAGTTTTATGCCTAATCAGAGGAGAAACAGAAGAGACCAAGCAACAAAACATCTATTCTCCATGTTCATTTCTAAAATTTGATATTTAAAATCCTCGGCCTCTGCCAAAAAAAAAAAATTAGTAACCCAGGAAAGAGTCACCCATGACAACTTCATGCCTCTCATCCTGTGTATCCGAGAGAACCATGAGTTGTATTAGATATTTACAGGAGTTTATAGACCCATATCTCACTAAGATGTAATTTTAAGAGGAAGGGGCATGGCTTTTATCTTGATGTCTTTGTCAATCATTAGAGGTTAATGCCCAGAGCCTCTTGTGGATTTTAGAAGCAGAACTTTTAAAAAATCTTTGGGGTAAATGGGACTGCTGCTTTTCTTGCTCTGTTTCTTGGGAAGGATCTTTGTTTAAAAGCAATCATTTGTCTGTCTGTACTATCAGGAGTGAGAGTGAAGCCAGAGGCATCCACAAATGAATGCTAGGAGGGAGACATTAATGTCCTAGAGTAGGGAAGGGGAAGAAAGCACTGTTGGGTTTCATTTCTTGTTGATGGAGATCCTGGGGTAAAGCCATGTCTAGGGTCTAGGAATGCTATTCAGGAGATCTGAAAGACTGTGACAAAAGGCCAGTCAGTGCAAAAGATCAGCCATAAATATATGGAACTGGAGTAGATTAAGAAAAGCTACAAGCATGATGGAAAAGCAGGTTTGAAAAACGGGAAGGGAAAAGGACATTTAAGTGTGTCTGTAGCACTGCTGGGATGTAGTGATGGCTCTTAGGGCAGCAGTGAGGGTTTTGCTTTTGTTTTGTTTATTTGTTTGCTTGTTTTTATGGGGTAGGAAAGAGACCATCAAAATACAGTATAAATCTGGTACTCTGAGAGACACAAATATAAGCTCCCCTATGAGTCTTGGATGCTGTGTGGAGAACAGAGGACCTAGCTTCTGATTTTAGGAAATCTGTGATGCCAATGGGGCAAACATGTAAATACTCACAGATCATGCCAGATCACAGTCCTAGATGTAGAATAGAATTTCACCCATAAAGGTTCTCAGTGCGATTTTCTTTTTTGTTTTTGTTCTGTTGTTGATGGCAGTTTTGATTCATTTGAAAGCATCAAGATTGAATAAAACAATAAATCCTTAAGATTTCCTTTGAACACAAAACCCAGAGAAATATACTAGAATCCAGAAATGGCAAATTAACAATTAGAAAGAATTAGAAGTGGCCTAATGTTCACTGTCACGAAGGCAGCTTTGGGAATCCAGAGCAGCCTTGTTTAGGGAGAGAAGCAGTTTCCTCCCCCCCCTTCAAAGAAAGTGGTTCAAAATGGTTGTTAAAACACAAGCTGCTAATTTGATTTCCCTGATTTATTCCATATTTATCAGAGATGCCATTAGTTTTTCAATGGAAGAGAAACATCACACTATTCAAAGTGACTGTATGAAGCAGTATTTCACACCCTGATCTTTTGAGGGAAAGAATTTGTAATCAAAAAGGATAAAAGCTCCCTCCAGCTTCATACAGTTGATCGATCCCCATGGGGTTGTCTCTCTACTTCTGTATACATTTCTAAATGTCTTCAATATTGTTGTGTCCTAGACTACATTCTGTTTAATTTCTATCAAATTTCTCTTAAATTTTACCTCAAACAAGGTCAGATTATCAGTTCAATTGCTCAGTGCTCTCTCCCTAAAAAAATGATAGCAGGTCCCTCCTTTCTTTCAAACTCCTCACTGATATTCTAGTTATCAGAGTTACCATCTAAGGTATATCCTGAATCAGTCTCAATTCCCCCACTATGGTCACAGAGGCAGTATTCACTTTCTCTCTCTTCTCTTCTCTTCTCGTCTCATCTCGTCTCGTCTCGTCTCGTCTCTTCTCTTCTCTTCTCTTCTCTTCTCTTCTCTTCTCTTCTCTTCTCTTCTCTTCTCTTCCTCTCTCTCTCTCTCTCTCTCTCTCTCTCTCTCTCTCTCATTTTTGTCTGACAAAGCACCATTCTATTCTATTCAAACTGTCCTCCATTTGACTGAAGTCATTGGCTTGAAGTGGCTTGAATGTACAATTTCTGCATATTGGAGCCCCATTTTTCAGGGTTCTAAACCAGTCTGTCACTTCATGCGTCATACTGCATTTGAGAGCAGCCTTCCTGTACACTCCTTGTGAAGTTGTATACTCATTCTACTCCTTCACATTGGCTTAACTTTTCCTTTCTTTAATATAAGCTGGAATTCTTATATACCCTCAGCTGTGTGTATTTTACTTGTCTGATCCTCATTTCTGCTTATGTAATCTAAACTCCACAAGGATGGGGTTTATAGTAACTTTTCCTTGTCTCTCTAGTGCCTGTGTCATTAACTGTCCACAGAAACCCTTATCCATGCTTTGCATCTCTGTTTCTGGATTATTGACTTCCCGTGGAACTCATGTATTACAGTACTTGTGGTTGCCATTGTTACAGCTTTATCACATAAGGCATATCAATTGTTGGGACTTTCCATCCAGGGTAGGTCTGCTACCCTTGCTCTTGCCGAAGTTATCAGCTGGTGTGGTTCTCGTGTTCTCTGCCTCTTAACTCCTTCCTCATTTCTGTCTACCATTTGCTCTTACTCTCTCCCTCCCCATAGAGAGATCCTAGAATTATCTTAATACTCAGTTCAAGTACTGCTGAGTATATAACAGAGTGGGAACCTCCATTAAAGCTTCCACAGCTTTATGAGTTCCTGAATGTATTAGAAGTGTTAGTTTAGCATTTAACTAATTATTCAGTGACAAAGAAGCATTTGATGAATATCTATCTACTCTTAAGTTAGATACTACTTCTTTTAGAAAGTGTTCACACAAAACAATGAATCTGTGCAGAAAAGTGATTATCTATACAGAATTGCTGAGTCTTCTAGTATAATGTTAATAATGATACTTGTTTGATTGGAAGTTCCATTGCCTATGCCTTGGTTCAACTGAATCAACAGTGCCAGGGATTCTGTTTGTCTTTTGCTAGGTTGCAAACCCATGGCACTGTGCATGTTTGACAAGCACTGCCATTGAGCTGCTTCCCAAGACAACAGAATAGCGTTAAGAAAAATATTAAAAAATAAAATACCTCATTGAGTGTTCTGGATCCTTAAAAAGAAACAAACTCGAGCTCGCCGGCCCCTGGACCAGCGCGGCGGGCCTTCATATTGCAACCAGGACACAGCTGGAAAGGCCCAGGCTCTGTGGGACTTCCCCGCACCCTCTGGCGAGCACCGAGGCTGCTTTCTGCAACCAGCTCGCCGGCCCCTGGACCAGCAGAAGCGGCGGGCCTCCATATTGCAACCAGGACATAGCTGGAAAGGCCCAGGTAAACACCCCTTCCAGGGCTGCCCTCACGGGGGGATCTGCTAGGGTCTCGGACCCAAGCAGGCTGAGTTCCGCCTAGGCTCTGCGGGGCATCCCCGTGCCCCCTGGCGAGCACCTAGGCTGCTTTCTGCAACCAGCTCGCCGGCCCCTGGACCAGCGCGGCGGGCCTCCATATTGCAACCAGGACACAGCTGGAAAGGCCCAGGTTCTGTGGGACTTCCCCGCACCCTCTGGCGAGCACCGAGGCTGCTTTCTGCAACCAGCTCGCCGGCCCCTGGACCAGCAGAAGCGGAGGGCCTCCATATTGCAACCAGGACATAGCTGGAAAGGCCCAGGACACAGCTGGAAAGGCCCAGGCTCTGTGGGACATCCCCGCGCCCTCTGGCGAGCACCTAGGCTGCATTCTGCAACCAGCTCACCGGCCCCTGGACCAGCGGTAGCTGCGGGCCTCCATATTGCAACCAGGACATAGCTGGAAAGGCCCAGGTAAACACCCCTTCCAGGGCTACCCGCACAGGGGGATCTGCTAGGGTCTCGGAACCAAGCAGGCCGAGTTCCTTGCAACCAGGACACAGCTGGAGAAGCCCAGGTAGACAGACTCCAACAGGGGCTACAATCGCATGGGTGGCAGCCAGCTTATGATCCCTTAAAGCAGCAGTCACACATATTTACCAGTAGAGAAACAACAGGTGAGCCCAGCCTCACAGGAGATTCAAACACCAGCCACTAACAACAAAGCCAACTAAAACCAGAAATAACCAGATGGCAAAAGGAAAACGAAGGAACGTTACTAACAAAAATCAAGGCAACATGACAGCATCTGAACCCAGTTCTCCAACAACAGGAATCCCTGGATACCCTAAAACACCAGAAAAACAAGACTTGGATATAAAATCACTGGTCAGGATGCTGGTAGCTGAACACATAGAAAAATCTCGTAAAGAAATAGAGGAGAAAATGGATCAAAACTTAGAAGCTTTTACGAGGCAAATACAAAAATCACTTCAAGAAATTCAGGAGAAGATGGATCAAAGAGAAGAAGACAATAAGGAAGAAAGACAAAAGTCACTTAAAGAACTACAGAAGAACGTGGGCCAACAAGTAGAAGCTATGAAAGAGGAAGCACAAAAATCTATTAAAGAAATACATGAAAACACAATCAAGCAAACGAAAGATCTGAGCACATCCATCCAGATACTAAAAACAGATGTAGAAACAACTAAGAAATCACAGAGGGAGACAACATTGGAGATAGAAAACCTGGGGAAGAAATCAGGGGCCCTAGACGCAAGTATCAACAATAGAATACAAGAGATAGAAGACAGAATCTCAGAAGCCGAAGATACCATAGGAACCATTGATTCAACAGTCAAAGAAAACACTAAATGCAAAAAGGTGGTAACCCAAAACATCCAGGAAATCCAAGACACTATGAGAAGACCAAACCTAAGGATTATAGGTATAGACGAGAGTGAAGATTTACAAGTTAAAGGGCCAGCTAATATCTTCTATAAAATTATGGAAGAAAACTTCCCCAACCTAAGGAGAGAGATGCCCATGAATATACAAGAAGCCTATAGAACCCCAAACAGACTGGACCAGAACAGAAATACATCCCGTCACATAATAATCAAAACTCCAAATGTAATAAACAAAGAAAGAATACTAAAGGCAGCAAGAGAAAAAGGCCAAGTAACATATAAAGGAAAACCTATCAGAATAACACCAGACTTCTCACCTGAGACCATGAAAGCTAGAAGATCCTGGGCAGATATCATGCAAACTCTAAGAGAACACAAACTTCAGCCAAAACTACTTTACCCAGCAAAACTCTCAATTGCCATTGATGGAGACATCAAGGTATTCCATGACAAAACCAAATTTGCAAGATATCTCTCCACAAATCCAGCCCTACAAAGGATAATAGGGGGAAAACACCAAGACAAGGACGGAAACTACACCCGGGAAGAAGCAAGATAGAAACCTCCTCTCATCAAACCCAAAAGAAGATAACCTCTCGAATATAAAAAATAAATAAGATAAATAAATATAATTTCAAAAATGTCTGGAGGTAATAATTACTATTCCTTAATATCTCTTAACGTCAATGGACTCAATTCCCCAATAAAAAGACATAGACTAACAGACTGGATACGGAAACAGGACCCTACATTTTGCTGCATACAGGAAACACATCTCAGTGTTAAAGACAAACACTGCCTTAGAGTAAAAGGCTGGAGGACAATTTTACAAGCAAATGGTCTCAAGAAACAAGCTGGAGTAGCCATTCTAATATCAGATAAAATTGACTTTCAACCTAAAATCATCAAAAGAGACCAGAAGGTCACTTCTTGCTGGCCAAAGGGAAAATCCACCAGGAAGAGCTCTCAATACTGAACATCTATGCTCCAAATGCAAGGGCACCCTCATTTGTAAAAGAAACCTTACTAAAGCTTAAAGCACACATTACACCTAACACAATAATTGTGGGTGACTTCAACACCCCACTCTCCTCAATGGACCGATCAGGAAAGCAGAAACTAAACAGGGACACAGTGAAACTAATTGAAACTCTGGACCAATTGGATTTAACAGATATATATAGAACATTTCATCCTAAAGCTATAGAATATACCTTTTTCTCAGCACCGCATGGTACCTTCTCCAAAATAGACCATATAATCGGTCACAAGACAGATGTCAACAAATACAAGAAGATCGAGCTAATCCCATGCCTCCTATCAGATCACCATGGAGTAAGAGTGGTCTTCAATAGCAACAAAAACAACAGAAAGCCCACATACACATGGAAACTGAACAATACTCTACTCAATGACACCTTGGTCAAGGAAGAAATAAAAAAAGAAATCAAAGACTTTTTAGAATTCAATGAAAATGAAGGTACAACCTACCCAAATCTATGGGACACAATGAAAGCAGTGCTAAGAGGAAAACTCATAGCTCTAAGTGCATCCAAAAAGAAACTGGAGAGAGCATACACTAGCAGCTTAACAGCACACCTTAAAGTGCTAGAAGAAAAACAAGTTAACTCACCCAGGAGGAGTAGAAAACAAGAAATCATCAAACTCAGGGCTGAAATCAATCAAATAGAAACAAAGAGAACCATACAAAGAATCAACAAGACCAGGAGCTGGTTCTTTGAGAAAATCAACAAGATAGATAAACCCTTAGCCAGACTAACCAAAGGACACAGAGACAGTATAAAAATTAACAAAATTAAAAATGAAAAGGGAGACATAACAACAGAAACTGAGGAAATTCAAAAGATCATCAGATCCTACTACAAAGGTCTATACTCAAAACAACTGGAGAATCTGGAGGAAATGGACGATTTCCTAGACAGATATCAAATACCAAAATTAAATCAGCATCAAGTAGACCAGCTAAATAGTCCCATAACCCCTAAAGAAATAGAAGGGGTTATAGAAAGCCTCCCAACCAAAAAAAGTACGGGACCAGATGGTTTTAGTGCAGAATTCTACCAGACCTTCAAAGAAGACTTAACACCAATACTCTTCAAACTATTCCACAAAATAGAGACAGAAGGGACACTGCCCAACTCATTCTTCGAAGCCACAATTACGCTAATACCTAAACCACAAAAAGATCCAACAAAGAAAGAGAACTTCAGGCCAATTTCTCTTATGAATATAGATGCAAAAATACTAAATAAAATTCTTGCTAACCGAATCCAAGAGCACATCAAAACGATCATCCACCATGATCAAGTAGGCTTCATCCCAGGGATGCAGGGATGGTTCAATATACGGAAATCCATCAATGTAATCCACTACATAAACAAACTGAAAGAAAAAAACCACATGGTCATCTCATTAGATGCTGAAAAAGCATTCGACAAAATTCAGCATCCTTTCATGCTAAAAGTCTTGGAAAGAGCAGGAATTCAAGGCCCATACCTAAACATAGTAAAAGCAATCTACAGCAAACCAGTAGCCAACATCAAAATAAATGGAGAGAAACTTGAAGCATTCCCACTAAAATCAGGGACAAGACAAGGCTGCCCTCTCTCTCCATATCGTTTCAATATAGTACTTGAAGTTCTAGCAAGAGCAATTAGACAACATAAGGAAGTCAAAGGGATACAAATTGGAAAGGAAGAAGTGAAACTATCATTATTTGCAGACGATATGATAGTTTACCTAAGCGACCCAAAAAACTCCACCAGAGAACTTCTACAGCTGATAAACAACTTCAGCAAAGTGGCAGGTTATAAAATTAACTCAAGCAAGTCAGTGGCCTTCTTGTACTCAAAGGACAAGCAGGCTGAGAAAGAAATTAGGGAAATAACACCCTTCACAATAGCCACAAACAACATAAAGTATCTTGGCATAACTCTAACCAAACAAGTGAAAGATCTGTACAACAGGAACTTCAAGTCCTTGAAGAAAGAAATCGAAGAAGACCTCAGAAGATGGAAAAATATTTCTTGCTCCTGGATTGGCAGGATCAATATAGTAAAAATGGCCATCTTGCCAAAAGCAATATACAGATTCAATGCAATCCCCATCAAAATCCCAACTCAATTCTTCATAGATCTAGAAAGAGCAATTCTCAAATTCATCTGGAGCAACAAAAAACCCAGGATAGCTAAAACTATTCTCAACAATAAAAGGACTTCTGGGGGAATCATTATCCCTGACCTCAAGCAGTACTACAGAGCAATTGTGTTAAAAACTGCATGGTATTGGTATAGCAACAGGCAAGCAGATCAATGGAACAGGATTGAAGACCCAGAAATTAACGCACAGACTTATGGTCACTTGATCTTTGATAAAGGAGCCACAACCATCCGGTGGAATAAAGATAGCCTTTTCAACAAATGGTGCTGGTTCAACTGGAGGTCAACATGCAGAAGAATGCGAATTGACCCACTCTTATCTCTTTGCACTAAGATCAACTCCAAGTGGATCAAGGACCTCCACATAAAACCAGACACACGGAAACTATTAGAAAAGAAACTTGGGAAGACCCTGGAGGACTTGGGCACAGGGGAAAAGTTCCTGAACAGAACACCAATAGCGTACGCACTAAGATCAAGGATCGACAAATGGGACCTCATAAAATTACAAAGTTTCTGCAAAGCAAAGGACACTGTCAGAAGGACAAAACGGCAACCAACAAAGTGGGAAAAGATCTTCACCAACCCCACATCCGACAGAGGGCTAATATCCAATATATACAAAGAACTCAAGAAGTTAGACCCCAAAGAACCAAATAACCCTATCAAAAAATGGGGCACAGAGCTAAACAAAGAATTTTCACCAGAAGAAATTCGGATGGCCGAGAAACACCTTAAAAGATGTTCAACATCATTAGTCATCAGGGAAATGCAAATCAAAACAACCCTGAGATTCCACCTCACACCAGTCAGAATGGCTAAGATTAAAAACTCAAGAGACAACAAGTGCTGGCGAGGATGTGGAGAAAGAGGAACACTCCTCCATTGTTGGTGGGATTGCAAAATGGTAAAACCGCTCTGGAAATCAGTTTGGAGGTTCCTCAGAAAATTGGGCATGTCACTCCCAGAGGACCCTGGCATACCACTCCTGGGCATATACCCAGAGGATTCCCCTGCATGCAATAAAGACACATGCTCCACTATGTTTATAGCAGCCTTGTTTATAATAGCCAGAATTTGGAAGGAGCCCAAATATCCCTCAAAGGAGGAATGGATACAGAAAATGTGGTATATTTATACAATGGAATACTACTCAGCAATTAAAAATAATGAATTCATGCAATTTGTAGGTAAATGGTTAGACCTGGAAAATATCATCCTGAGTGAGCTAACCCAATCACAAAAGAATGCACATGAAATGCAATCACTGATAAGTGGATATTAATGAGCCCAGAAGCACTAAATACTCAAGACACGAATAGCAAGTCAAATGATTCCCAAGAAGAAGAAAGGAGAGGACCCTGGGCATGTAAAGATTGCATCCAGTTTAGTAAAGAAACTGAGGGGGGAGGGGGAATGATTGGGGAATAGTTGGGGGGGAGAGGAACTATGGGAACTATGGTGGGTGGGAACTGGGAAAGGGGAAAGCCCTTGGAATGTAAACATAGAATATAGAAAATAAAAATTAAAAAAAAACCCATGGAATCATAAACTGCAGATATATTAAAACCCTAATGATTCTTTAATCTAAGGGAAAATCTATGATTTTAGAAAAATACATTTTATAGATAAGAAGCAATTTCATGACAAAATAGAAATTCATATTCTCTTAAATTTAGTTGCAAATCAGCCAAATATTAAGACTAAAAACACTCATTTTATATTTATTAGTGATGTTCATTATGTTTCCTCGGGTTTTTTTTTGCATTTCTTTTTTTTATTTTTAATTTTAATTTTATTTTCTATATTCTTTGTTTACATTCCAAAGGCGGTGATTGGGGAATAGTTGGGAGGGGGAGGACTTATGAGACGTGTGGTGGGGGAGAACTGAGAAAGGGGAAAGCCTTTGGAATGTAAATTTTGAAGTTATAAAGCCAAAGAGATGAATATTTTGTGACCATAAAAAAAAAGTATGTTTTTGCATGCCAAGTAATGCAAATATATGTGATCATATTTAACAAGTGCCTAATTTTTGTTTACTTATCATGAGCTTTTAGCTGAATCTCTATTGTTATTGGCTATATCAATTATCATACTGACACTATTATAAACAATGCAACAAAGTAGAAAAAAAAAAAGAAACAAACTCACCAAATGGTACAAATTACCTTGTTTACTCCCTCACTGATTGCATTGTTCAAATGTCCCCCTCAGGAGTCAGTTCTATGCTATTCCCGATAAATTCCTTTTCCTTGTGTCAATATTTTGTAAGATCCGGGTTACTGCTTACTAAATTTATGTAACAAGTCTTTCTTAATTGTACATATTTACCAGGTTCTCTGACAGGCACAATAATTTCCACAGGTATATCTGTCCTTAGGTTCTTTATTACAACTGTGCCAGTAAGGATATCACAATATTTGGGATACTATTATTCACTATTTATTGGCTACTGTAAAATTAAATCTGATTTTAACCTGTTTTAAACAATATATCCATAGGTGTTCTTAGCTTCCCATGTCCCCCATTGTGATAGTCTTTGATACACCTCTGGGTGAGCTGCTTTAAGGGGTGGTAACAGGATTTATATAGGGACAAAGTTCAATGTCTCACTTATCTTGGTCCTGTCATATCGTATTTCCTACTCAGGGATAACAACCAGCAATTGTGGAATAGTAGTCTCTGTGGAAATGATGGGTTAAGAGAAGCCATTACTCAAGAGTCACTCTTGACTAGGTATCGGCGAATAGATGCATTGCCCCTTCAGCCGTGACGTCACACCTCATTAGGTTCCTCAGAGCTTCATGTGGGGTTCAATAGCAGCCATCTCCTTAATGGTTGACTCAGTAATCCATCAGCATATGGAACTGTTTTTCTACTTTACTTACCCATGTCCTTCTTTCCTGTTTCCTGGATTACACATCAGATGCTGATTCATTCTCGGCATCTACATAGACCAAGCAGAAAACTACTTAACCAAGTAGGACACACGCAGGACAATATTTAGAATTTCTCAAGTACATATTCTTATAAATAAAAAGTCTGTAGAGATTCTTATCTATCATCTGGATCACATATTTCCTGACTTCAAAATTGAACTAATCATTGAAAAAAATCATAAAAGTCTCCTTAGAGCCCATAATGGGCAGCCAGGTCATCGCTAGAGATCCATCAGGTGGGGCTCAGCCAGCCATCTCCCTATGCCCACCTGGCCTTGCTCCAACTCGGTTGGGGCCGCCAACTCTGCGGTCCTCCCAGCACTGGCAGCAGTGGTCTCCATCTTGCAGCCAGTTCACTGGTAGAGATCCATTGGGTGGATCCAGGTACGCAGACTTAATCCGAGACTACCATTGCTTGGGTGGAAACCTGCCAGGCTTTCGATTTTGCCTGTAGCCATGGCCCCGGGAGGCTCGGCAGGACATCTCTCTACATCCATCGGGACGTGGATGTGCACCAACTCGGTTGGGAGCCCCCTGCCCTGTGGTCCTCCCAGCACTCACAGAGGCGGTCTCCATCTTGCAGCCAGTTCACTGGCAGAGAACCATCAGGTGGGCCCAGGTACACAGACCTAATCTGAGAATACCATCGTTTGGGTGGATACCTGCCAGGTTTTTGCCTGTAGCCAGGGCCTGGGAGGCTCAGTGGGCCATCTGTACGCCAACCCAGTCATGCACCAACCCAGGTGGGGGGGTCATCTGCCTTGCAGAGCGATCTGCACTTGGATAAGGTCCCTGCAGCATCCAACATCTGTGCACCCTGAAGGAGCAGACAGGCAGCACCAGGTTCACAGAGACAACCCGAGTGTAGCATTGCTTGGGGCAGGAAGCATTAGGGCTCCAAGGGCACCCAAGAGGAAGGTAGCACACCAGCAATCTGAGCCAGGGGAAACCCTGGCATCCGGAGGAACGGAGTTACCCTTACAGGCTCACTGGAGGTTCAAACACCAGCCAGTGACTACAAGGCCAACTAATGCCGAGATAACCAGATGGCAAAAGGCAAACGTAGGAATATTACTAACAGAAATCAAGGCAACATGGCAGCATCCTAACCCAGTTCTCTG
The DNA here is from genome assembly GCA_964023405.1 of Apodemus agrarius. Lineage (NCBI taxonomy): Eukaryota > Metazoa > Chordata > Mammalia > Rodentia > Muridae > Apodemus > Apodemus agrarius. Next base: position 157,131,259 of record OZ030009.1, read on the forward strand.
ACAACAGGAAGTCCTGGATACCCCAACACACCAGAAAAACAAGGTTTGGATTTAAAATCACTGGTCAGGATGCTGTTGGAGGAACACAAGCAGGATGTAAATAAATCTCTTAAAGAAATACAGTAGAAAATGGATCAAAGTTAGAAACCCTTACGAGGGAAGCACAAAACAATTAAAGAAATTCAGGAGAATACGGGTCAAAAGATAGAAGCCAATAGGAAGGAAATTCAAAAATCACTTAAAAAAATACAGGAGAACTTGTGTCAACAGACAGAAGTCATGAAAGAGGAAACACAAAAATTTCTCAAAGATCTACATGAAAACATGAACAAGCAAATGAAGGATATGAGCAAAACCATACAGGACCTAAAAACAAAAGTAGAAACAACTAAGAAATCAAAAGGGCAGACAACTTTAGAGATAGAAAACCTTGGGGAAAAAAATCAGGAGCAATAGATGCAAATATCAACAATGGAATACAAGAGATAGAAGAAAGAATCTCAGATGCTGAAGATACTATAGGAACCATGGACTCAACAATGAAAGAAAATGCAAAATGCAAAAAGCTTGTAACCCAAAACATTCAGGAAATCCAGGACACAACGAGAAGACCAAACCTAAGGATTATAGATATAGAAGAGAGGAAAGATTTACTACCTAAAGGGCCAGCAAATATCTTCAAAAAAAAATATGGAAGAGAACTTCCCTAACCTAAAGAGGGAGAAGCCCATGAATATACAAGAAACCTACAGAACTCCAAAAATACTGGACCAGAACAGAAATACCTCCCGTCATATAATAATCAAAACCCCAAATGTACTAAACAGAGAATATTGAAGGCAGTAAGAGAAAAAGGCCAAGTAACATATTAAAGGAAGACCTATCAGAATTATGCCAGACTTCTCACACGAGACTATGAAATCTTGAAGATCATGGGCAGATCTAATGCAGACTCTAAGAGAACACAAATTTCAGCCAAAACTACTATACCCAACAGCACTATCAATCACCATAGAGGGAGAAAGCAAGATATTCCATGACAAAACCAAATTTACACAATATCTTTCCACAAACCCAGGCCTACAAAGGATAATAGGAGGAAATCACCAATACAAGGAGGGAAACTACAACCTGGAAAAAGCAAGATAGTAACCTTCGGTCATCAAACCCAAAAGAAGAAAACCTATCAAATATAAAAAACAACATCAAAAATGACAAGAAGCAATAATCACTACTACTTAATATCACTTAACATCAATGGATTCAATTCCCCAATAAAAAGACACAGACTAACAGACTGGATATGAAAACAGGACCCTACATTTTGCTGCATAAAGGAAACACATCTCAGTGTCAAAGACAAACACTACATTAGAATAAAAGTCTGGTAGACAATTTTACAAGCAAATGGTCTCAGGAAACAAGCCAGAGTAGCCACTCTAATATCAGATAAAATTGACTTTCCAACCTAAAGTCATCAAAAGAGATGCAGAAGGACACTTCTTGTTGGTCAAAGAAAAAATCCACCAAGAAGAACTCTCAATTCTGAACATCTACACTCCAAATGCAAGCACAGCTTCATTCATAAAAGAGACTTTACTAAAACTTAAAGCACACATTGTACCTAACACAATAATTGTGGGTGACTTCAACACTCCACTCTCCTCAATGGACCAGTCAGGAAAATAGAAACTAAACAGGGACACAGTGAAACTAATTGAAGCTTTGGACCAATTGGATTTAACATATATATATATATATATATATATATATATATATATATATATATAACATTTCATCCTATAGCAAAAGAATATACCTTTTTCTCAGCACCGCATGGTACCTTCTCCAAAATCGCTCATATCATTGGTCACAAGACAGATGTCAACAAATACAAGAAGATCAAACTAATCCCATGCCTCCTATCAGGCCAATGTGGAGTAAAAGTGATCTTCAACAGCAAGAAAAACAACAGAAAGCCCACATACACATGGAAACTGAACAATACTCTACTCAATGACACCTTGGTCAAGGAAGAAATAAAGAAATCATACTTTTTAGAATTCAATGAAAATGAAGGTACAACCTACTCAAATCTGTGGGACACAATGAAAGCAGTGCTAAGAGGAAAACTCATAGCTCTGAGTGCTTCCAAAAAGAAACTGGAGAGAGCATACACTAGCAGCTTAAGGGTACACCTGAAATCCCTGGAACAAAAAGAAGCTAATTCACCCAGAAGGAGTAGAAGACAGGAAATCATCAAACTAAGGGCTGAAATCAATCAAGTAGAAACAAAGAGAACCATATAAAGAATCAACAAAACCAGGAGCTGGTTCTTTGAGAAAATCAACAAGACAGATAAACCCTTAGCCAGACTAACCAACGGGCACAGAGACAGTATCCAAATTAACAAAATTAGAAATGAAAAGAGCCCATATTGTACCGAAGCTAATTAACCCTTAATCTTTTGACATAGGTTTTAGGGACAAAAATCATTCTTCAAGCTAACAAAAGACATCTAAATAAACAGGTGAGACACCAGGAAGCAGAGAGATATATGGTATGGATTTGTGCAGATGCTAAGATTCCCAGAAGGCAGGCTTTTGAAAGGGGAAGGATCCAGAATAAAAAAAGGAGTAAGTTTATGGTATAAAAGAGGACAGAGGAATTTGGACAGAGACAACTTGTACAGCAACAGAGGACTCACAACAAAATAACTTTGAAAAAGTGAAAGCAGCTCTGAGTTTATAGACTATTCGGCCCCAGGAGAATATCCAAGAAGATAGATTTGCACAGACAAGTAGGGACTGTCCAATGGAGGCAATCACGTATTTTGCTGAGGAAACTGTAGCTCATCTTGCAGAAGGCAAGAAGCCAATACAAATGGGAGTTTTTAAGCCCTTTTGAGTCAAAGATTATTTTGAGCAACCAACTAAAATTATGCTCTCTCCCTCTTTCCAAAGACAGAGAACACAAACACTTAAAACTCCTCATTTTCTTCACTGTAATTTATTCCGAATCCCCTAAAACCAGACTATGGCACCACTAAAATTGCTGCTGGAAAGGCCTTTCTCCTGAAATGTTCTATTCTACACAGCAGATAAAGAAGTCCTAGTTTGAGCAGTTATCCCAGTGGGGTTGAGGCATAGACCAAACTAAAGCAAGCTGAATAGAAACTGTGAGAACAAAGATATTGAGTGAAGAATATCTCAAGAGCTTGGCTAAGTACAATTCATAAAAAAAGACAACAGCAACATCTGTTAGACAATGTGGAATCAATGTGTGTGTGTGTGTGAGAGAGAGAGAGAGAGAGAGAGAGAGAGAGAGAGAGAGAGAGAGAGAGAGGTGGGAAGGAGGGAGGAAGAGAGGAGGGGGAGAAGAGAGGGAGAGGAGAGAGAGAGCATAGCTGGAAGAGAAGTAAGTTTGCTCATATCCTATGTGACATGATAGAGCAAATGCACATAATGAATAACAATGGTGAGATGGGGGTGGATAAAACAAATTGAAGACCAAGAGAAATAGGAGACCATTGACCTCCATCACCAGCCCAGTTTATAGATTCTTCCTCTGAGAGTTAGGAAATAGAAAAATAAGGAAAATTATAAAGCTCATGTATGGGGGAGAATTGAAGATCTTTAATAATCATGACATACTTTTTCTCAGTGGGACAGAAGGAAGATGTTATAATTGGAAAGTCCCTGACAAAAATGGAAGAAAGAAAACTGAGAAGTCTTACTTTATAGAGGTTGCAGTCTGTAGCTCTGTACACCCAGCTCTAGAGTCATTATTAACATAGCATAACACAAGCAACACTGTTACTGTTATTTAGTTTCACACAGGCACCATATGGCAGACTCTGGTGGGGTTGGATTCCTGATGACATTGGTGGAAAGATGGCATGGGAAGTAACTGAGTTCACATGAATTCTAACCGAGGAGGGAAGCAGGGAAATTAGGGAAAGCTGAATATCTAAGGAGGAGCATGGAGGACATGGGGAACAGGGGCATACAATTAAAATCATTCCAAAAAAAGTATTAACAGGAATGGCATTACGGAAAGGTATAAAGGAATGAAGCACTTCCAAGGAACATGGATATAAACATTTCTGGGACCAAGTGACTGTGAGAATCCTGTCATTGGCTTAGGGTTGATGAAGCAGAGGAAGCTGAAGGACTTTGAGGTTATCACACATGTGTGCATATGGACATACAAGCACTCACAATACTAGGGATACAAGAACTGAATAAAAAGGCTGAAGACCTAAGCAGCACATATTACCAAAGAGAAGAAAGGGTTGCCCACACAATCCTGAGTGGGCAGAGGTTTAGTGGAGGTAGCGTTCTTTGGAGAGGAGTAAAGTAGTAATAATACTTCTGTTCTTCGTGCTCATGCTAAGCACAGTGCTCCACCATCGAATTCCATCTCACTCCCCAGGAAAATAGCTTCAGAAGAAAGGGTAGGGGCAGCGTGTGTAAGGGCTGATTCAGTGTGACAATGAAGAGAAGAGGCATTCAGCAAAGGGGCTAAAAATATAAAGAAGTTTGTTTAATATGAAAGAATGGTTTTAGAAAGCAAATAGAAACAGCTTGGACAAGGCTTGTGGTAAAAAGAAAAATCAAAACAGTTTAAGTTTTTAAAGGCTGTATTTCCCGGACATTCCCTCCCAACCGTCGTCTGTGCAGAAACTGCTAACCTCTGACAACAGTGGAGCACTGTGGCTCACAGCCTGGGGAATACTGGAAGAGCAGTCGAGCACATCTCACCCAGAGAAAAGGTGCCAAGTCACAGCAAACAGCTTCTTGGGCATCTGGAGGGCAGTGCTTGGATGAAGATGAGCCAGCTTCAAGGATACCCAATTCCCTAGGGTGAATTCATAGCTATTTGTCTGATCAGCTCAGTTACACCAAGGACTCAGAAACCAGACACTTACTATTTCCTTTGATCCTTGCAACAGTTGACCCAACATTGATCAAATTATAAAATGCTAAGTAAACATTTGCCTCTACTGATTCATGAGATAAGAAAAAAACAGGAATAAACAGAAAAACAACAAAAACGGAGTTTATTGTTCAATTTTTCAATTCCTCAGACAGTTTTTACCAGGCTGGTGTTAAACGGGTGCCTCTCTGCTTCATATCCTCTGTTCTGGGATTACAGGCTCATAACCATGAGCTGCCTCATCAGGGAGGCATAAGTTTTATGTCCAATTTTTCTATCTTTGTGGAGAATTTATTTTCTTTTTACATGTTAATCTCCTGTTAATTATGAAAGTCTGATGAAACATTTGTGAATGTTTTAAAAGGTCAATTTTTAAATTTTTCTTTATGTATATATATGTGTGTGCGCATACATAGGGTTGTTTTTAGTGGCCAGAAGTGGGCAGAACCTGGATCTGTAGTTATGGGCATTTCCCAGCCACCCAAAGTATGTTCTCAGACCTGAAACATGGGTTCACTGCAAGAGCAATAAGTGCTTTTAACCATTGAGCTATCTCCCTATCCTTTTGCTATTTGTAGTAACAATTATTAATTATACCTTTAAATATACATTGTGCCTTTACACTTTCTTCTAAAGAATTTGGACAGAATAGTCATGGAAAAGGGAACTCGAAAAAGCAGAATTTGATATTATGGGTTATAAAACTATTTTTCCTAATTTGTCTACATGAATTGAAAGGGGAAAAGAGATAGGAAAGGCTTGGAGAAAAGTACAGCTCACCAGTTATTTTACAATTCTGTTTTCTTGGCCTGTGATAAAAATTATTGACATATAAAATGTATACATGGCTGACTAAAAAGTATTACAAAAAAGTTAACCTTGGCAAATCTTTAATTTTTCTATTTCATTATTTATTTGTGGGTGTGGGTTTTCCCACTCTATGGCCCTTACATGGAAGTCAGAGGACAACTTGCTTTTATATGTCGGTCTAAGGGATCAAATGCAGTGTTCAGTCTTAGCAACAAGTACCGTTTTACCTGATGACCATCCTAGTTACCTTACTCAATCCAGAAAACATGATTTTATTTACAGATGGTTAATATAGTACACATTGCAGCATATAGAGAAATATAGAGAAAGCAACATTGTAAAAAGCAAGCACAATTTCCAAATATTTATAATTTTAAAAAACAGAATAAGTTATTGTGTGAATCCACCATAATGGAAAAAGCAAAGGTATTACTGAGAATTTTAACACTGGAGCACAGTCTAGTTACTAATTATACTTTTTATTTTTAACAAAACTTAATATTACATGCAATACATTTATTAGTATTTCCCTAGAAAATCATTTGTCATTTTCTCAGTGTACAAAAAAATGTGAAGACATTGGTGGAAACTACCAGTCTCAAGACTGTTTCATAATCTTCAATATTTACAGAGCTGCACTTACTTAGGGCAGAATTCTGAGACATACTGCTGATACCCATCTTCTTCTCTGAAAGCAGTTTCTCAACGTTCCATCTAAACAAAATTGAATTCAGTACTGCCAGGTATCATTTCTCAGTGGAGACATGAGGATACATCACTTGGGAGAGACACCACTGAAAAGGACCTACACAGTCTTCCTCTCTTCAGGCTTCCCTAGTGTCTTTGCCAATCCTGGACATGTTGTGCACAATAGGGTCCTCCCTCCGACTGCTGACAGTTTCGGACCACTGGCCTTTCTGTTCAGATTGATTTGACTTCGAGAAGTGTTTATGTGGCAAACCTCTGTGCAATTATAAAAACTGTCTCATGAGTCCAGGACCTGGAAGTCAGCTGAACACATAATATCAGGCTTGTTTTCTTTTTGCTCAACAAGACTTAGTAAAAACATTAGCTGTAACTATAGTTTTGTTCAAGCTAAGATATAGTTTAGCTCTAGACTCTGGAGTCTAGAGCAGTGCTCCTCTACCTTCCTAATGATAATGGCCTTTAATATTGTTCCTCATGTTGTGGCAATCTCCAGACATAAACTTAATTTCAATGTTAATTCATAACTAATTTTGCAACTTTCATGAAACATAATGTGAATATGTGACATGTAACATATCTGAAATGTGACACCTGATAAAGGATCAATTGAACTCCAAAGGGGTACACCACATAGGTTGAGAATCACTGGTCTACAGTAATCATGCTGCATATGTAGAAACAGAAGACCTTTCCTTTATAGCTAAAAAAGCAACAACCTGATATATACTTTTCCTTTATAGCTAAAAAATCAACAATAAGATATTATTTATGTAGTCTTTCTATGTTCCAGTTTTTCATATCATGAAGCCCTCACCTTCCATGTTATCATAAATTAGACCAAGCCATGGAGCTCATGCCAAAGGTTTAAAGGGCAATATTGATCTCCTGAACTTAGATATTGTAGATGTTATGCCAACTCCATGAGACATGAGCAGGTGGGTAGGGCAGCTATACGGAAGTCATCCAAGTAAAGGAAATATTCTTCCTACTAATGTCTCTGTGAAGTCCTTGACCAACCAAACCTAACATAGCACCAAAAAAAATTTAAGAGGCAAATATTTACATTTATAAAGCCAATATTAAGAATGCAGTTGGAACATAGACTCGGTGCATCCATCATTGAAGTTCCTTGTATGATAGCTGCAGATATACAAAAATATACATGGAAAGTGTTGATACTGGGCTCTCATCACAATATATAAAAGAAAATTATTTTTTCACGAATAAATAATTCAAAGTTAAAAAAGATATTGTTTATGCTTATTAAGATAAGCACAAATATCTATGCTTATGTTGAAGAAGCATGTTTGATTTCAGAGTCTAGAAGTCTGGCGTACACTTTGAATTTCATCATTTAGGACTGTTACAGTTTCCAATGACAATTTTTAATTATTTAGGCTTCAAGGAGACAACCTGATGGAAAGGACGGAAGACACACTACAAATATTTCATTCTCCAGATGAGATAATCCCAGACTCATTGGGTAAGTTTTAAATTCAAAAGTATTTGTTGAAGTTTTAGTGGTTCTTGGTGAGTTTCAAAAATCACTTCCCTGAGCCAAATGCCTGCAACCTTGACTCACAAGCTCATTCCATCCACCTGGGCTCAGAAGGGACAATGAGGAAAGGAATCAGGAAGGGCAGATTCTGAACAGGCAACTATATGTTGGCTACCGTCAAAGTCGTGCTATTAATTCTAACTTTTTACGATCTGATTTTCCACCATGGCTCTATAGAAAGTGAAAGTCATTATGAGTCCCTTGACAATTGGCATGTCTTTTACTCTTATTATCTTGCCATTGGTTGAGTTAGTCTTCTTGGAGGAAAACAGTGATATCCTATTGGAGATATCATATGACTTTTCTCTCAGCATGCTCAGCCTGCCCAACACCATGTGCCCAGGAGGAGTATCTCTAAAGTGGGCAGAGCCTCTCACATGAAAGAAGAACCACGCTCTACAGACATGCTCCCAGAAAAATAAATCTGAGTGAAGCAATTGCTCAGTTGAGATTTCCTCCTCCTAGATGATTCTAGTTTGTATCAACTTGACCAGAACTAACCAGGTATGTGACACCCTGCACAACAGCTGTATACTTTATTATCTTTTTAAATTAACATTCCTGGATGTATGTCAGCACCTGGGCAAACAGGTAGAAAGCTAGCTAACCCAGGTTCCTTGTTCACTGGGTCAGCATAGGACACATTTAGCAATAGAGAGCCCTGTCTACTCTACCCAATTTTGTGGCCCACACAACTAGGGATGCATTCCCAGAGATCTGCTGGTGGCCAGTACAATCACATAGTTAAAGGCCAACTTAAGAAAACTATCAACAGGGCAAAGTATTAGCAGCAAAGCCTAACTTTCCTACTATAGAAAGCTCTAGATATACAAACACTATACATCCCCATTTCTATATGATGCAGCACAAATTCCATGACATATCATATGAAGTTAAATGTTGATTACTTCAAAATGCTTGGTGAAGAAGTGGTAATTGTAATGCTACTCCAGTGCCATCTATGATACATTACCATCATTCTATAGTATTCCAGCAGGTCACAGCACATGGATTATTACAGGAATCACATTAGGAAAATATCTCCCTTACATCTGTATGGAGAACATCTTAAAGCAGACAGTAAGTTCATAACCATTAGAGATGCAATGTAACAGTAATGTATATACCAAAAGCTAGAGAAAGGATGTTTGAGTAATTTTACCACAGACAAATGAAATAATGAAGGCTTACAAATATTTTTAATTTTATACAAAAGCGTACATGTATTAAAACAGAACATTCCAGGGTGTCCTACCAATATGTACAATTTTTATCGTTAAAATTATCACTTTGACTCAAGTTTTAAAAGATATTTAAAAGCAACTATAGAAAATGAAGAGCTCTGGAACTCAGGTGATTGCTCAGCAAGAAAATGCTTGTTGCACATATATGAGGTTGAGTTCAGATCCTTGCATGGGAGCACACACCTGTAAATCCATCAATGGCACACCTATACTGGTGGACTAGAGACAGGAAAATCCCAGGGATTCACTGGCCAAGCAGTCAAGATCAGCAGTGAGCGTCAGAGTGAGAGACCCAGTCTGAAATAGAATAACATAGAAAAGGTTAGAAGAGGATGTACCTGCTCGCATACTCCACACACACTAATACATATGCTGCGTCCATACAAATAGAGCTTAAAAAAAAAGAAAAGAAAAAGAAAATTTAAAAACTATCAAAATGCCAAGGAAAGAGCCACAACATGGGGAAATATATTTGCAGTATAGTTTTCATTGCTCAATGATGGGTATTCAAATATGATGATTGCCTATAATTTAATAAGGTCAATAAATCCATTAAAAATAATCAACAGATTAAATAGACTTGTCACAGAAGAGGAAAGACAAATGTTAAGTAAATCTATGAAATATGCCTCATTACCTTAGAAACCAGGAAAAATCAAATGGAGACTATAATGAAGCATTGCTTTATAACTATTTCTTTGGTATTACTTAATAAAGCTGAAAAAAAAAAACCTAGTAAAGATGGGGATTTACTCAGTGGTTTCTAAACAATTTGACGAAAGGTTTCTGCCATATTAAGGTTTGAGCATTTATATGATGTAAAGCACCAAAACTGAATATCCAGTTAAAGATCTTAGAAAATCTAGCTTTATTGCCCAGGGAAGGCCAATAAGCTTTGTTAGGATATTCGTGGGTGATGAAACCAACGAGCTGTGGAATTGTTACACTGTAAGCACTCTCGAGTGCATTTCAACTGTATGCACAGGATGGATAAAGTCAGCAGACTGCTGGTAAGTGTTTAGCAACAATGGTGTGCAGAATGGATGGCGCCTCTGTTATAATATAGCCCAGCCACTGAGCCAATTTCAATCAACTCTGAATGGCCAGCTGGCTCTTTGATGCTGCTCTGAGCACACAGGAGTTCCCCACTGGCCTGGCCTTAAGATCATAAATGTTGATTGGGCAAACAGAAGTCACAGGACACCATTTTCATAAAGCTTAAAATGAGGACATTTCTAGTGAGGGTTCACTAGGAAAATGTGTGTAAGTGAAGAAACTATACTATGGGAAAGGAATGACAGACTAAAACTATCAGTTCTCTTGAAGATATAAGGAAGCTTAGAGATCTGATAGAGAAGGAGTCCACAGCAAAGTGAAGGCTATTGGGAATTCTCTGATTTTTAAGGTAGGTCCTAAGCTTGGTGTAGTTAATTATGGTACCTTATAAGTTATATTGACTACATATCTTATCCATATAACAGTTTTGTGTACTTTATTTGAAGTTTAATATGTACATATAAATTCACGTGTTGACTTTCACCTAAAAATATTTTAAAATAAAATGATACATGAATATAAACAATGCCAATGATGACCTACAAAAAAGCACGATATTTTACATCTGTTCAGATCTGTTATAGAAGTAAGACATGAACATGCTCAAGATAGTTCTTAAACCCTGACAATGAAAGCAGAGTGTTGGCTGACTGGCAACATGGAGGCTCATGTTATCAACTCTTACTTATCTTTTGTATTTAGCCTGACCACCTCATCTTGTGTATACTGCATGAGTTCCTTTACACAGGTGACTGCTTCCTCAGTGAGAGCAGCTTCCTTTGCTGCCTCCAGTACTCAGAGCATCTGTCCTAAGGTCATATTAAGTGTCCCTGATGTCCAGCTCACAGGAATGCTTCCTCTTTCTAAACTCTTAATTGTTTCTGAATTAGTATTTGTTCTCACTTCAAATGATTTCATGCTTCTTAAGGTTTTCATGCTCAATATAAAAATAACCAATGTGGATACTGTGTAACAATTTGGCCATTAACTGTTTAAATTCAGTCCAAAAAAAGTCTAATCAATCAATCTGTCAATAGATCTATACTTTTGAGCAATTTACATATACAAATTTACTGAAAACTGTAGGGACTTAAACATCCTGGGAAATTAAACAATACATATGTTTTTGATTATACCTAGATCTGCTGGAAAAATGCATTCATTAAGCTTAAGCTCTTTTCTTGAAATATTTATATCCTGCTCTTTCCACACTCGAATATCAGAACACCTGATTAGGAAATTGCAGAGGATTTCCTGCTTCAGTGCATTCCCTTCTCCTGAAGTTAGTCAAACCATAGACCCCAAAGTTTAGAATCATGAGCATCATCCAAATATCTGCAGTGTGATTTACATGTCAACAGGGTATCATATTGAACTTGGCTCAAGATACGTGTTTCTATAAATAGGCCTAATTTTATGCAGAGAAGTTCTTGGAACACAAGAAGCCATGGTAAAAATGATGACAGAGGAAGCTGATTAAAACTAAACATTATGACAAGCATTCAAGATTTCTAGATCCAGTAACATGCACACCCAATAAGTTTGAAGACACATTTTAAAGAATAAAATCCCTTTATTACTCCATGCTTCTGTATTATTTCACTGAAGACACAATTTCTACCATTCCTTATGTGATTAAAAAAATCAAACAACTATAGTATGTTTCTTGAAAACATGTTTGCTTGTAAGATAAATTTCTCGGCAGGAAAAAAGAAAAGATCACAATTGATCCCTATCTCCATCTTCTAGTGAGCACTAGCCAAGAAATGTACTACATACACCTTAAAAAGTTTGTCCCTCCAAGCATGAGACACTGAGTTTTTATTTTTATGATGTCTCATTGCTCAACTTCTTACATTGATGTTCCATTACAGTTTTAGTCTCTTTGGTTTGCTCTGCTTGCTCTTGTAAATTTCAAATAAAGTAAGACATCAAAATTCTCAACTGCTCTGAGAAGCCCATCAGTGCTCTGCTAGACTCTAGGACTGCTATGATCTCATAAACTCCAGCAGGTATGACAATCCTAATCACAAAATACTCAAAACAAGCACCTAGCAGAATATAAACTAAAATGTTACAGCAAGCTAGATATTACCACCTTGTAAATCTTTGGTTTTTGTTAAAAAATGAATACTGTGTATGTATTCAAGTGAATTCCATGAAATAGTAATAGAAAATTGTTTTATTTAACATACTTTGAAACCATATAGCCTATGGGATCATGTTTATTGCCTAGATGAATACCCATAAATGGATGAACAGATGAATGAATGAATGAATGAATGAATTAGCACAAAAGAAATCAAGCAGAAAGACATCTACCTAAAGCTGTCACATATTCTCTGAGAGGTAATGGAGAATACACACCATACTTCTAACTTTAAACAGTCAGGAAAGCCATGGAAATGTTTAAGTATTTTTGGTCTTATATATGTGTGTATTTCTATGTACTATTTTTACTGTAGAAAATAAAAGTTTAATATTAAGTAAATGTCTTACTCAAGAATCTCAACTCATTAAATAAAGAAAACAACAGCAAGTTAGAAAATGACACAGTGTATGTCGTTTGATGGAATATAACTTAATTTTATTTATAATCTTTCCCTTTTTATTTTATTGCAATTAGATTACTTTATCACATAATATATTCTGATTACAGAATTAATTATAGTTTCCCCTCCCTCTACTCCTCTTAGTTCCTTCCCTTCCCATTTCCCTTCTCATCTGGAACCACTCCCTTTCTGTCTCTCATTTAAAAAGTGCAGGTTTCTAAGAGATAATATATATATATATATTATATATATATAAATTTTAAATATATAATATAATATAATATAATGTAATGTAATGTAATGTAATAGTATAATATAATTAATATAAAAAGATAGAACAAAAACCATTACATCTGAGTCAGAGAAGACAAACAAACAGGAGGAGAAGAACCCAAGAGAAGCACAAGAACCAGAGACCCCCATATTCTTACACTTAAGAAACCCATTTCCCAATTCCCAATTGAAGTCCATTTGCAAAGGATCTGGTACAGACCCAGGCAGTCCCTTTGCATGCTTCCTCAGTCTCTGAGTTTATATGAGCTTTGTTTATAATTTAGAAGGCCTTTCTCTCCTGCGGTCCTCCATCTCTATATCTTACACTTTTCTGCCTCTACTGAGCTCTGAAGGGAAGACTTTAATGAAGAAATCACATTTAGGAGTGAGTTTTCCAAAGTCTCTCAGTCTCTGCATAATGTCTGGCTGTGGGTCTCTATTTGTTCCTATCTGCTATAGGAGACAACTTCTTTGAGGATGGCTGGGCAGTGTACAAGTATGGCAAAATAGCATTAGGAGTCATTTTATCACTCTTATGTTTTGCTTGTGTGTTTGGTTTGGTTTAGTTTGGTTTGGTCTGATTTGGTTATTTTAGATCAGTAAGTATTATGTGGTTTTACCCTAGAACCTGGGGTTACCGAGTCTAGGTTCTTGGTAACTAAAGCAATGTTGGGTATGGGATCCATCTTGTGAACTCAGCCATAAGTCAGATCAGATATTGGTTGGTTACCCCCCCCAAATTGTATACTATCATTGCCATAACATAACTTGCAGGCAGGTTGGCACTGTAGATAAAAGAATTAGATCCTGGAAGGGGTAACCATTCTCTTTTGGTAGCGTGTACAGTACCTTCCTGTACCGAAGACACTAAATTTTCGAGGAGAAGGCTCTATGTAGACACCAGCTCACCTTTTCCATTTCCTGGGAATTGTGCCAGTCTTGTCTTTAGCAATGGGGCCTTGCTTTCAGTGTTTGGAGAGCTACATGAAGTTCTGTCAGTAGCTTGAAATGCTTAGGGATTCCCATGGGTCCCATTGCCCAACAATTCAATTAGATTTAACCCAAACATAGTCCAGGAAGTTTCCTTTTAGGCTAGGAGATGGATGGCCAGTTGGGCCTTTGTCTCCTCCAATATTTGACAATTTCATTTAGATTGGCTTCACATATGTTTATATTTAGGAGGTGTCTGCTGTGTTAGGTTTCCATGCTACCTCTCAAATGGTCTTTAGTTTCACACTTCTCTTCCTGTATTCCCTTCATCAACCCCTTCTCTCCTTCCCTCCCCACTTTATTCTCTCATTTCAGCTCTCTTATCCATCCTAATTATCCATTATAGTTCCCTATCCTAATCAGAACTATTTGTTTCCTCAAGTCCCTTACTCTATTCCTAATGTCTGTAGTTCTATGGATTGTAGCCCCCACTCACATACCTTCCATCCAAATATAAGTGAATATATATTTGTCCTTCTGAGCCTGGGATACCTCGTTCATGATGACTTTTGTTTCTAGTTCTATCAATTTGCCTGTGCATTTCCACACTTCCTCTTCTACCATCTTCAGTGTATCTGGTTTTATGTTAAGGGCTATGATCCATTTGAAGTTGAGGTTTTATGTGGGTTGATAATTATGTTCTGTTGTATTCTTCTACATGAAACCATTCAGTATGACCAACTCCTTTTGTTGAAGATGTTCTATTTCCAGTGTATGATTTTGTCTTCTTTACTAAAATCAGGTGTGTAGACTTATGTATATGACTTCAGTCTAAGTCTGTTTATCACTGTGCCTGTTTTTTGCCAATAGCATGCTTTTTTATTACTATATCTTTATAGTACAACTTGAAATCAGGAATGGTTATATATGAAGCAGTTCTTTGTTATTTTGGATTTTTTCCATCTATTTTAGGAATTTTGTGTTTCTGTATAAAACTGAAAATTGTCTTCTCAAGATCTGTGAAAATTTGTATTGGAATTTTAGGGTATTTAAGTGAATCTGTAGGTCACTTTTGGTAGGATGGCCATTTTTGCTGTATTAATTCTACTGAGCCTTGAGCATGGGAGATCTTTCAACCTTATGATATCCTCTTTAATTTCTTTCTTCAAAAGCTTGAAATTTTTCACTTAATTGGGTAGAGTTAACCTAAGACATTTTATATTATTTGAGGATATTGTAAAAGGTGTTTCTGTGATTTACTTCTGAGTGTATTTATATATAACATATATATTTATATATAGAAGGGCTACTGCTTTCGTGTGTTAGTTTGGTATCCAGCTACTATGCTGAAAGTGTTTATCAGGTTTAGGGGATTCCTGGTGGAATTTTTCACATTAAGTATATTAATAATATACTTAATTATTATATTATTATATTATATTATTATATATATATATATTATATATTATATTATTATTATATTATATCATCTGTAAGTAAAGATACTTTGTCTTCCCCCTTTTACTTTATAAGTCCTTTATCTTCATTTGTCTTATTGTTCCAGATAAGATTACCCTACATTTAATATGTTTAGGTATGCCGCTTGTATCCCTAATCTCTCCAGGACTTTTATCATGAAGGGGTGTTAGATTTTGTCAAAGGCCTTTCCTGGATCGAAAGAGATGATCATGTGGTTTTTGTCTTGCAGTTTTTTTTTATTGGATATATTCTATATTTACAATTCATTTCCCTTTTTCTGGTTCCTCACCCCCAAGAGTCCCACATTATACATATTGAAAATTCCTGCTTCTGTGGAATAAAGACTACTTGATCATGTCTTTTTTTATATTCTTTGTTTACATTTCAAATGCTTTCCCCTTTTCTGGTTCCCCTCTCTCCATAAGTCCTATATGCCCTCTTCCCTCTGCCCATTCCCCAATCACCCCCTCCCATTTCTTTGTCCTGGTACTCCCCTACAATGCTGGATCAAGTCTTTCCAGGACCAGGGACCTCTCCTTCCTTCTTCTTAGGAATCATTCGATATGTTAATTGTATCTTGAGTATTCAGAGCTTCTGGGCTAATTAATATCCACTTATCAGTGACTGCATTCCATGTGTACTCTTTTATGATTGGGTTACCTCACTCAGGATTATATTTTCCAGTTCCAACCATTTGCCTAAAAATTTCATGAATTCATTGTTTTTAATTGCTGAGTAGTATTCCTTTGTATAAATATAACACATTTTCTGTGTCCATTCTTCCATTGAGGGATATCTGGGTTCTTTCCAGCTCCTGGCTATTATAAATAAAGCTGCTATAAACATGGTGGAGCATGTGTTCTTATTGTATACCGGGGAATCCTCTGGGTATATGCCGAGGAGTGGTATAGCAAGGTCCTCTGGAAGTGTCATGCCCAGTTTTCTGAGGAACTGCCAGACTGATTTCCAGAGTGGTTGTACCATCTTGTAATCCCACCAGCAGTGGAGGAGTGTTCCTCTTTCTCCACATCCTCGCCAACACCTGCTGTCTCCTGAGTTTTTAATCTTAAAGGACAAAGCAGCAACCAACAAATTGGAAAAAGATCTTCACTAATCCTACATCTGACAGAGGGCTAATATCCAATATATACAAAGAACTCAAGAAGGTAGACTCCAGAGAGCCAAATAACCCTATTAAAAATGGGGTACAGAGCTAAACAAAGAATTGTCTTCTGAAGAATTTCAAATGGCTGAGAAGCACCTTAAGAAATGCTCAACATCATTAGTCATTAGGGAAATGAAAATCAAAACAACCCTGAGTTTTCTTCTCACACCTGTCAGAATGGTTAAGATTAAAAACTCAGGAGAAAGCAGGTGTTGGCTAGGATGTGGAGAAAGCAGAACACTCCTCCACTGTTGGTGAGATTGTAAGCTGGTACAACCACTCTGGAAAACAATCTGGCGGTTCCTCAGAGATGTGATTTTAAATCAGAGTTTTGCTTTTCTGGTGTGTTATGGCATCTTGGACTTGTTGTGATGGGGGAACTGGGTTCTGATGATGGGTAGTAGCCTTGGTTTCCTTTGTTTATGTTCTTGCCCTTGCCTCTTTCCATCTTGTTATCTCTGGTGTTAGCTGGTCTTGCTGTCCCTATGGCTTGTCTCTCCTGCAAGCCTGTGTGTCATTACTCCAGGGAGAACAGATCTCTCAGGGAGGAATTTGTATATGGAGAGCTGTCGCACAGGGTCAGTTCTAGGGTGCAGGCAAAAACTAGAAGGTTCCTGTCCCCTGATGTTCCTTAGTTTCTCTGTCCTGATGACTCTGGGAAGGTCCCTCTTGGGCCAGAAATTTAAGCAGAAGTGATGGTCTTACCTGTGCTGAGAGGTGTGTCAGCACTCCTGGGAGACCAGCTCTCTGGTGATATTTGTGTATGGAGAGCTGTAGAACCGGATCAACTCTGGGGCTATGATACGTGCTCAGCTCTGGTCGCAGACAGAAACTGGATGCCCACTCTTTGGTTTTGCTCATCTGATTATTTATTTCATTCAATTATTTGGATGTAGCTAACCTCTTTAGTTTAGAGCTTTCTTCTAACACTTTTCACGGGGTTGATGTGTAGACAGTTATAGTGTAAATTTGAGTTTATCATGAAATGTTTTTGGTTTTGTATTTATGGTGATTGAATTTTTTGTTGAGTACTTTGAACTGGCACCTGTAGTCTCATAGCATCTGCAGCATACCTATCTGGGCACGTCTGTCTTTCAGAGTTTCTATAAAGATGTTAAATATGATTAAAATATGTCTGCCTTTATATGTTACATGGTCTTCTCATTTATTACTTTTGTTATTCTATCTTTATTCTGTAGATTTAACTTTTTGATTATTACATTTCAAGGGGGGAATTTCTTTCATGTACACTCTGGCATTTTGTATGCTTCTTGTAATTCAATAGGCATCTCTTTCTTTAGGTTAGGGAACTTTTATAATTTTTGTTGAGACTATTTTCGGTGTCTTTCACCTGGGTTTCTCCTCCTTCCTCTAATTTATTATTTTTAGATTTGGTTTTTGCATTGTTTTTCAGATTGCCTGGAGGGATGAAATTTTTAGACTTAACATTTTCTATGACTGATGTATTCATTTCGTCTGTGTCTTCCATGCCTGAGATTCTCTCTTCTATTTCCTGTATTCTGTTGGTGAGGCTTGCCTCTGAGTTTCCTGTTCTAGGTCCTAAGTTTTTCATTTCCATACTTCCCTCAGTGTTTTTCCATTGATTCAATTTAATGATTCTACTTCCACTGTCAGGTCTTGAACATTTTTTTTCATTGCCCTCTGCTATTTATGTTTTCATTATTCATTATTCTTTAAGATGTTTAATTATTTTCTTGTTCAACTTCTCTGTCATTTGCATAAAGGGAGAGCTTTTATTTGTGCTTCAATTATGTTGGGATATTCAGGGACTATTGTGTTGGGCTGCAGGGCTCTAGTGGAAGATATACTATTTTAGCTATTATTGATTATGTTTTTATACTGATGTCTAGGAATCTAGGATTGGAAAGATTTTAATTCCAGGTGCTAATATCTGGTCTTGTCTTTGTTGGTTATGTTTTTCAACCTGGTTTCTGTTTTCTCTCTGGTTCTTAGGAGAGTATGATGACTATATGTTGTTTTGTGGGAAATTCTTTTGGTTTAATTGTTAGATGTGGCCCAGTGGAACCACAAGTAAAATGAGTTCCTGGGTATTGGAAACTAACAATTAGAAATATGTATGAGATGCAAAAATACTAAATAAAATTCTTGCTAACCGAATCCAAGAGCACATCAAAACGATCATCCACCATGATCAAGTAGGCTTCATCCCAGGGATGCAGGGATGGTTCAATATACGGAAATCCATCAATGTAATCCACTACATAAACAAACTGAAAGAAAAAAACCACATGGTCATCTCATTAGATGCTGAAAAAGCATTTGACAAAATTCAGCATCCTTTTATGCTAAAAGTCTTGGAAAGAGCAGGAATTCAAGGCCCATACCTAAACATAGTAAAAGCAATCTACAGCAAACCAGTAGCCAACATCAAAATAAATGGAGAGAAACTTGAAGCATTCCCACTAAAATCAGGGACAAGACAAGGCTGCCCTCTCTCTCCATATCTTTTCAATATAGTACTTGAAGTTCTAGCAAGAGCAATTAAACAACATAAGGAAGTCAAAGGGATACAAATAGGAAAGGAAGAAGTGAAGCTATCATTATTTGCAGACGATATGATAGTTTACCTAAGCGACCCAAAAAACTCCACCAGAGAACTTCTACAGCTGATAAACAACTTCAGCAAAGTGGCAGGTTATAAAATTAACTCAAGCAAGTCAGTGGCCTTCTTGTACTCAAAGGACAAGCAGGCTGAGAAAGAAATTAGGGAAATAACACCCTTCACAATAGCCACAAACAACATAAAGTATCTTGGTGTAACTCTAACCAAACAAGCGAAAGATCTGTACAACAGGAACTTCAAGTCCTTGAAGAAAGAAATCGAAGAAGACCTCAGAAGATGGAAAAATATTTCTTGCTCCTGGATTGGCAGGATCAATATAGTAAAAATGGCCATCTTGCCAAAAGCAATATACAGATTCAATGCAATCCCCATCAAAATCCCAACTCAATTCTTCATAGATCTAGAAAGAGCAATTCTCAAATTCATCTGGAGCAACAAAAAACCCAGGATAGCTAAAACTATTCTCAACAATAAAAGGACTTCTGGGGGAATCAATATCCCTGACCTCAAGCAGTACTACAGAGCAATTGTGTTAAAAACTGCATGGTATTGGTATAGCAACAGGCAAGCAGATCAATGGAACAGGATTGAAGACCCAGAAATTAACCCACAGACTTATGGTCACTTGATCTTTGATAAAGGAGCCACAACCATCCGGTGGAATAAAGATAGCCTTTTCAACAAATGGTGCTGGTTCAACTGGAGGTCAACATGCAGAAGAATGCGAATTGACCCACTCTTATCTCTTTGCACTAAGATCAACTCCAAGTGGATCAAGGACCTCCACATAAAACCAGACACACTGAAACTATTAGAAAAGAAACTTGGGAAGACCCTGGAGGACTTGGGCACAGGGGAAAAGTTCCTGAACAGAACACCAATAGCGTACGCACTAAGATCAAGGATCGACAAATGGGACCTCATAAAATTACAAAGTTTCTGCAAAGCAAAGGACACTGTCAGAAGGACAAAACGGCAACCAACAAAGTGGGAAAAGATCTTCACCAACCCCACATCCGACAGAGGGCTAATATCCAATATATACAAAGAACTCAAGAAGTTAGACCCCAAAGAACCAAATAACCCTATCAAAAAATGGGGCACAGAGCTAAACAAAGAATTTTCACCAGAAGAAATTCGGATGGCCGAGAAACACCTTAAAAGATGTTCAACATCATTAGTCATCAGGGAAATGCAAATCAAAACAACCCTGAGATTCCACCTCACACCAGTCAGAATGGCTAAGATTAAAAACTCAAGAGACAACAAGTGCTGGCGAGGATGTGGAGAAAGAGGAACACTCCTCCATTGTTGGTGGGATTGCAAAATGGTAAAACCGCTCTGGAAATCAGTTTGGAGGTTCCTCAGAAAATTGGGCATGTCACTCCCAGAGGACCCTGGCATACCACTCCTGGGCATATACCCAGAGGATTCCCCTGCATGCAATAAAGACACATGCTCCACTATGTTTATAGCAGCCTTGTTTATAATAGCCAGAAATTGGAAGGAGCCCAAATATCCCTCAAAGGAGGAATGGATACAGAAAATGTGGTATATTTATACAATGGAATACTACTCAGCAATTAAAAATAATGAATTCATGCAATTTGTAGGTAAATGGTTAGACCTGGAAAATATCATCCTGAGTGAGCTAACCCAATCACAAAAGAATGCACATGAAATGCAATCACTGATAAGTGGATATTAATGAGCCCAGAAGCAGTAAATACTCAAGACACGAATAGCAAGTCAAATGATTCCCAAGAAGAAGAAAGGAAAGGACCCTGGGCATGTAAAGATTGCATCCAGTTTAGTAAAGAAACTGAGGGGGGAGGGGGAATGTTTGGGGAATAGTTGGGGGGGAGAGGAACTATGGGAACTATGGTGGGTGGGAACTGGGAAAGGGGAAAGCCCTTGGAATGTAAACATAGAATATAGAAAATAAAAATTAAAAAAAAAAAAGAAATATGTATGAGATAGGATGTGGAGAGGGGTTCATAGAAGGGAGAAAAGCAGGGTGTCAGCAGAAAGAATTGAAACAGGCAATCTCCAGAGGTAAGAGGACATCTGCATCTGAGTCTTTTAGCTGTTTGTTGGACCTTCTGGAGTGCAGTCACGCTTGGTCCCTTTTTGTCAGCATGCCATAGCCTCAATAATAGTGTCAGGTCTTTGGACCTCCCCTTGAGCTGGATCCCACTTTGAGCCTGTCACTGGATCTTCTTTTTCTCAGGCACCTCTCCTTTTCTTTTCCTGTAGTTCTTTCAGACAGGAACAATTATGTGTGAGAATTTTGACTATGGGATGACAACCTCCTCCCTCATTTGATGCCCTGTCTTCTGCTGGAGTTGGGCTCTGTAAGTTCCCTCTCCCTACTGTCAGGCATTTCATCTATGGCCTGTGGGACTTCCTAA
Source organism: Apodemus agrarius (assembly GCA_964023405.1). Taxonomy (NCBI): domain Eukaryota; kingdom Metazoa; phylum Chordata; class Mammalia; order Rodentia; family Muridae; genus Apodemus; species Apodemus agrarius. The sequence goes on from OZ030009.1 coordinate 157,152,988, forward strand.
TTGGGGCTCCTCAGAGGAGCAGAGAAGCTGCTGATCAGTTGCCATGGCTGCAGTAGATCTTGTTGGTGGGTGTCAGACTGTTGGGTCTTCAGTGGAGCAGTCAAGCTGTTGTTCTGTGTGAAGATGTTCTCCAGGGGGGAGGCTTACGGACTGTGGTTTCTGATTCCGTGTGCAGCAGAACTCCAGGGAGGCTTTCAGTCTGTCTGGTTCATTGCCCTACATGCCTGCTATATCAACTGCTCTGAGTGCAGTAGATCCTCTAGGATAGCTCAGGATATGGTGTCTTTATGGGAGCACACCAGCTCACAGTCAACTGCTCTAAGCTCGGCAGACCTTCAACTGCTAGAGAACTGCCTATGCACAATTGCTTTGAGTGCAGCATAACTCTAGGATTGGTCAGGATATGGTGTTTGCACAGGAGCAGACCAACTAGGAGTCTGCCCTGGCAGAAAGGACTGGGTGGAAGGGGTGGAAGTGGAGTGGTATTCAGGAGGGTGGGGTTTGGGTGATGGGTCCCAAGTTGACTGGGCTCGCAGAGGCTGCTCTGGGACTTCAGGGGGTGGAGGTGAGGGTGGGGGAGTTCTTACCAACTGCTCTGAGTGCAGCAAATCCTCTAAGATGAGTCAGAATATGGTGTCTTCATGGGAGCAGACCAGCAAGGAGTCTGCCCCAGCAGTGCAATGTGTAACTTTTATTTTTAAAAATTAAAATAGATTCTTTACGTGGGACTGAAGAAACTCTGATGGAGGAAGGTGAAGATTTTGAGAAAACATCTAATTTAACAGAACCAGTAAGTATATTAATTTGTTTGTTTTTGTTAAATCTGTAACATGTACAGAAACAGCAAAAATATACATGCACCCGCGCGCGCGCGCGCGCGCGCGCATACACACACACACACACAGAGGCAGAGAGAGAGAGAGAGAGAGAGAGAGAGAGAGAGAGAGAGAGAGAGAGAGAGAGAGAGAGAGAAAGAGAGAGAACACTAAGGGCACATCACTGAAGAACACAGAGAACAGAAATGAACATTCTTTTTATAAAGAATACGTGAATAGCATCCACTATTCTCTGTAAAGTGGAGAGCTCTCACAGCAGCAGGAGCTCACTTTACTGAATCCACAGCAGGCCTGTGTCAAGCTCCTTTAGCTGTTGTGAGAAGCTTGACTAAGGCAGAGTGTAGTTGCTGAGAGAACCACTGCTACTAGAGCATGGGCACATCTAAAAGCTTGTGAGTTACATCAAACTTCAACCAACTGAACATATAGTTCCTAACCGAAAAGTAACTGTTCTCTATCTTTTAAGCTGACATATTCCTTAATGCGTGCTATCATCGGTGTGGAGTCCTTGTGACTTTGGCTACCCCTTCACCAGGGTGTAATGGGATTTCTGATTTTCAATGAAATTCAAGGTTAAAAGAATAAACTCAGGAAAACCGAGAAGTCTCTATGTAAATTCTGAATATAAAAGCATTTAAAAGATTTTTAATTGTTCTAATGCTCAGGGTAGTGCAGTGTTTTACTTTTATACAGTGTTCACAGGGTTCATCTCTTCTGTTTGTGTGCTTGCATTTCCACAAAGTACCACAGAGCAAGTGGCATAAACCACAGTGGATTGCCTTCTGGGCCTGGAGATAGAAGTGCGAGGCAGTGTTAATTTCTCCTGACTGTGGTGATCAATGTTTGTTTCCTTCCCATGTCTCCTTGTTCTTCCCCTTTCATTGCTGCTGTTGTTCCAGTTCTTCCTTCAACCAAGATGAGTTGCCAGAATCCACTCTGACACTAGGGTCAGTCTGCTGTAGCAATTGTATTCCAGAGAATTAGTTCTTTTAGAACCCAGTTTATAGCACATTTTGAGGTAATAATGAAATTTAGGGGTATGGACAATAAGCCATGCCACTATGATGAGATGTCACTCCAACTATACAGCACTTCTTTAAGGTTATCATCTTCACTGTTGTATGTCATAGTCAAATTAATTCTAAAAATATGAAAAGTAATGCCGCTCTTCTAAAATATTTCTTTCTCACTGTAGCTTTCCTGATCTTCATTAGATTTTTATATTTTTGTGGTTCTCATGTTTTACTTGACACTGCATCATAATCTATAGCCTACTGCTTTGTTTATTATCCATATCCTTCTACCATAACACAAGATTATTAAAGGTAGACATTCTACCTCTCGTTTCTGAACATATTAAGTCCATAATACATGTCTGTTATATTAACAGTGTGACTAAGAAATAATTCCCAGGCAGTGAGTTAAGCATGTTTGAGCACTAGAAACAGGTAGAGCCATGTTAATTTAATATAGCAACTGGTTACTTCATACCCTTCCTGCTAGATTTCCAGCCATTATCCTACCTCTTGTCCTCACCATGGATACCCATAGGTGAGGAAATAGGCCCCGGAAGCTCATCACTAGACCATTTTTGGAACACTGCATTCCTATTAAACTCCTTGTGTGCCTTACAGCTTCTCTCTAGCTGTTCGCCTTAGTTCTACTCATAGAGTGACAGCTTAAAACCAGTGTTTTTCTTTTAACTAATATTCAGATATTTGTAACTACTTTAGATTCCTTTCTGTTGCTTTCCTAAAATAATCTGACCAAAACAACTTAGGGGAGGATAAAGCTTATTTAGTATAAAGCCTCTAGATTACAGTCCACAACTGAGAGAAATCAGGTCAAAAACTCAAGAAGATTCTTGAAATAAAAGCTATGGAGGGATGCTGTTTACTGGCGTGGTGGTTTATTCTTACTATCTTTTGTATATAACCAAAGACTGCCTGCCTACAGAGTGATCCGACTCACAGTCAATAAGGCCCTCTTAGATCAGAGGCAGTCAAGGCAATCACTCATAGACATGCCCACAAGTCAGCCTGATCTGGGTAATCTCTCAACTGAGATCCCATTCTCAGATGATTCTAGTCCACTTAAAGTTAACAATTTCATCTATGATACAACCTACCAGCATGTCCCCTCTAAGACAAATTATTCATCCAATATGCAATCTATACTTTCAACCAATTCTTACGTTGTATACTTTCAAATATATACCTTGCACACTTCCTATAAATGCATAAATACATTTGTTTCAAATACAATATTATTTTTAAAGGTAAATCAGAATTTTGTCAGCTTTTATTTGAAAGAACATTTTTTTTCTCACTTATAGACTCCAGTGCATATCCATAATTACATGATACTCAAGCAGGATTATTGATCAGACTGCAATAACTTGACAATCATGATTTTCTTAATGGTATATTTTTGTCATCTGTAATCTAGCAAAGTTTTTATTTCTCCTTTCATGTCTAAAAGTATACTGTTAGACTAGGCTTAATTGTTCATGCCTATAATTCTACCATTTAAGTGGTGGAGGCAGGAGAAACGAGTTCATTAAGTACGTAGCCAGCTGGAAGCCAGTCTGAGCTAGATGATTAACCTATTTGTTTGAAACAAAAAATATTTTTTAATTAAAAATGATGCTACTAGAAGATCCATTTTTTCTAGTAGCCTTATAAAATTACCCTCTGACTAAAATGTTGGGCTTACTTTAGAACTTCTGAGTGTGCCAGTGGAAAGATTAGCATTGTTTAATCAAATGATTTGTATATGACTTTTTATAGGCACTTAGAGTTTACCTTCTACCCACAATGATCTAGCAGTGTTCTTCTAATGAAAAATGTTCTTGAATAACAATATTTTTATCATTTTTCTATTAGATTTTGAATTCTTAAAACTTAGTTGACTCTATTTAATATCAACTTATCTATTTAAATCTCTTTTGGCAATGAGTAATATTAATAATAAAAAGATAAATTATTGCTATAAATGTGATAATTTTAGGTGGTAGCTCTTTTTAATATAAAGAAAATATAGATTTAAAAGGTTAATAATTTTAGGATGATATATTTTAGATGTAAATTGCCTAAAGTGTGCATTTGTAATGCTTTTGGACATTATTTTTAGTAAGCCAAAGAGAAGCTTGTAACATTTCCTAAGTACTAATAGGGAATTAAAGCAAAAATAACTTTTCTTTTTATTATTCTCATAAAGTATGTCAAAGCAAATTTTCAGTGATATTCTGTAAAAGTATGAATATGTCACAAATAGTGGAGTTATTTCATTGATACATCCATTCATTCTGTTCACTCGCCTTCTTGTTGGGCATTGTGCATGCGTAAGTGAACTCGGCCCATCAGACGTTTTTCCTCATGGAAGGATATGTGCTTTCAATATTTCCTGAATCCTTTAGTATTAGAATGGCCATGATTAGATTTAGAATTTTATTTTAATCCTTTTATACCCCTCAAAGCAAATCATTCTGGAATTTTTCTCTTTTTTTCTGTTCTGGAAAGCTTTTTAGTATATACATAATCCACGCAGATTAAAACTGGATTTGTCAGGTAAATCCCTTTATTAAAAATGTGTGAACAAAAGGGAAAAAGTATTCAAAAGGAAAATACCAAGCAGCAGGTACTGCCCACTGCGGCTTAGCTTCAGGAGTGTCATAGACAGATGGTTAGGTAAATGATTGATCAAGGTTTACATAAAGGCTTTTCAAATTTCACAATTTCTACAGCACTCTTAATCTTATTTTTTCTATTTTAAAGATAATTAAATGCATGGACACAGAGCAGAGATGGAAGATGGTCAGGAAAGACATTTGCCCTTCAGTGTCTTCTTGACTTCTTCCTTCAGAAATACTTATTTTATTCAGTGACTCCCATAAGACATTCTGGTTACTATGGCTTACTGAAAATAAAAAAATAAGAGGACTTTCTGCTGAGATTTGTCTAGAGTGGGTGTAGTGTTAATAGCACACATACACTACTTCATGAAGTATTTCACACACTGGACATTAATATTCTTGAACTTTTGTCTTTCTCTGACATAATTACTTGGAAGATAATATTCATCCTGAGAATTAAGTTGTATTTACTTTTCAGTGAGCAAACAACATTTTAGGATGCATCCTGGGACAGAGCACAGACCAGTCATATCTCACTTTTAAGTCCTTGCTAAATAGCTAGCTATAGTATAAAATACACACAAAATCTAGGCCATCCTCATTGGCTAATACCAAAGAATCCATCATTTGATTAAACACAGTGAAAAGCTGCAGTTTGAAGTATTGGATTCTAAGAGGTGGATTTTCATGAAAGGAAGGGGCTTTATAGGTTAGCTTTGCTAAGGTCTTCCACAATTGAAGAAGTCTGGTCAACCTGGGTATCAGGACAAAAGAGAAATCCTGACAGTGAGAAGAGGAACAAGACACTCTTCACATGTTTCCTGTAGCCAACGAAGCATTCTGAAGATTCCGGAAATTATCTCAGTAAAATGCCTACTTAGCTTAATTAGATGCCAGGTTTGGTTAGTTTTGAATCTGGGTGATACTGTGTTTTGTCAATTAGTAAATAAAGTGCCTTCTTTATTTGATCCTTTATTGCACAGTGGGTGGCTTTGGCTTTTGTTCTTTGCTGATATTTTTAACCTCTTCTCAATATTGAGACTTGTACCTTTCTGGAAATAGAAATTTGTGTGCTTGGTTCATTTGCCAAAAACCTATATGCATATGAAATTTAAAATGCACAAATTTTGTAAGGTCCAAATATAGTAGGGTTTTTTTTTTTTTGATAATTCAAAGGTTAAAGGTTAAAAAAAATGTGTTCACAGCATCTGCACTACAAACAACTACCTGATAACTTCGGAAAGTTTTGACAGCAAGGGCATTGTTCCATAATGAGTTCTTTATCCTGGGGAGAATTTGATGAATTGGTTTTTGTTCATTTAAAAATTAATCCTCAAATGAAGTGCATAGGTCAGCTATGTCTCTGCTCTGTATCCTTTTCCTGTCTGAATGTTAATACCCAGAATAGAATCTTATATTAAATCCTGGATGCTTTAGGGAATTATATTAAAAGAGGAATTCCATTACACAGTGAACATTGGTGGCTAAGACTGGAGGAGATCTATAATCTGCTGTAGTCACATGACCTCTGTAATATGCAGGGTGATGACATACCTTTACTCCTCTTCTCCAGTTGCCTGGTTGCTTCTTTCAAACCAAGCAGTATGTGCTCACCTGAGAGATTAATTCTGTTTCTTCCCACCTCTCAGATCTTTATCTCTTCTTTTCTAAGTCACACATGTGTACATTTAAAGCAGCATAATATGCTCATATACCTTCAATATATAAGAATGACCATTAGAATATTTGCCTAACTATGGATTTTGCTATCTCTGCTCTCTCCCTTGTTTCTTACTAATGTGGTTATTAACTACCCCCCAACAAATCTACCTCATAAAATTCTTTCTGTTTTATTATCTTTACTAGTTGATATTTTAAAACATCCTACAAATACTTTTCCACACTGGAGTATAGTATCATGCTAAGTAAACTATTTCCCATATTTTTTAGAGTATATAATTCTAAGTAAATTGATACAGAGATTGAATTGTTTGGTGAAGAAGTTGTAATGTTTATCTTGCATTAGACATCTTGCAAGGAAAGCAGATAGACAACAAGCATTTATGAACTTAAGCCTAAGCTTATTTTATTTTGCTTTTCTCTTACAAAATGAAAAGCAAAAGAAATGAAAGTTCATTACTCTCACCAAGGAAGAGCTGTAAATATAGCAAATTTTGTGTCTTGAAACATTGAGTTGACCAAGTGCTTGCAGGTAATGGTAGCAATGAATTTCCTCTCCAGCAGTCACGAGTGCCTGTTTGATTTAGCACCGAATGGTTGTTATCATTTCTTTCATTTCCTCCATGGAGTTTTACTTGGCTTCTATGACTTATAGTCCTTGGATGCCAAGAAAGCTGCTGGAAATGGGGTCCTACAGTGGGCAAGGTTTTTGACCAGGTGGGACTTTTTTCCTATAGAAATTTCAGGGACATTGATTTCCAAAACATCAAGTGTGGACATATTGAACCAAATGTACGCAAATATTAATTTTTAAAACATATGAGTTTTAAAAATGTAAATTCCAAATGTTATATTCACATACAAAAAAAGTGGCCTAACATGGTAAAATATGGCATAATAAATGTTTAGGCATTGTTGGTGGCTTTGGCAAGTAATTCAAGCTGTATATGTCATTTAGTGCATCTGAGTGAAAATATGACATGTATTTATTGAGATTAGTTAAATTTTATATTTATGATTTAAGGGAATGTAACAGGAGAATGACAAAATGTGCACAGGTGTGAAGGAATATGATTTATCTTGGGTAGATGGAACCCATGGGACATCGTGTTCTTCTTTTCTAGGGATCATGGTTCATGGATTTTTGCAAAGATAACAAGCAAAAAAAAAAAAAAAGGAAACGTCTCGATACTTTCGATATTTTGAAGTTAGTTTTAGCTTCTTCAAATTTGATTGGAAGGTCATGTGGATAATGCTTACACTGAGAAGGAAAACCTACTATGTCTGATTATAATTTGTATAATAGGTGTGCTTCATGGATCAAATGACTCCTTTATAGATATAGAAAGCTTTGTGTTTCCCATAAAGGGGTTTTCCTTACATTCTTGCCTTTTCTTTTAAACTAAGAAAACTTTGTAGATCTTCTAAAACAACCAGATGGAGAGTCATTTCCTACAGAACCTTACACATTTGTAGATTTCATCTTCCAACAATATTCATTTAGACCAATTTTTCTCATTATAGGAAGTGGTTATATGCATAAGTAGAATCTCAGGAATGTGCTTACTCAAATAAACTGAAAAAGAATCCTTTATGTATGTTGATCTAACATGGTACATATTACAAAAATTCCTTTCACTAATAGAATAGGATTTTTAAATTATTTAATTTCAAAAACTACATGAAGGGGTATTTTGCAGGTATATCAATGCACTAACTATATGTCTAGTATCCTTGGAGACTAGAAGAGGCATTCGATCTGCAATTGGAGTTAAAAACATGTGAGCTATGGTGTGGGTGCTTTTAAATTGCTTTAAATTGGAAGAGCAGCTAGTAGCCCTGATTACTGAGCCATCTCTCCAGCCCCTCATTTTCTTCATTTTAAGTAGAATGATGAGCATATTCTTACAGAATTTTATAGGGCAACTGATGAGTGTGTTTATTAGTGTAGCCTTGACTTATGGTGTACTAATGTCTTATTTTTTTAATTTTGAAAGTTAGATTTATACTTCAGTGTGAAACAAAAAATTACTATTGTCATATTTGGAAAAATGTCAGGGTTTAAAGTTGGATTTTTCTACCAGGTTGTCCCACACTATCATTACAATCAGGGGCCATGACCAGAAGGTGATGACATTACTGAGAACTCAGCTTTGCAGACCTGTGGGTAATATTTATGTATCATTTCCTGGCAAACAGCTAATTCTGAGTCTTCTGATGTGTTGCACAAATACTAATTTTCTCTGTTTGTTTTGATGTAAAAAGGACTGCAAACACTGACTTAGCTAGCTTGGTATTTTGTTCATGGATGCACCTCTTTAGAGGAAACACTACACATAAATTATAAATAGTGTCTGAGTGCTTCATGCAGGCTAAATTCTTTAAAAGGTCAAAGCCTCTGGTGCTTTAAAATTCTTAATCTGTTCCAGAAAAAGTACATTTGATTTGTTTGCCAAGCATTACATTCACTTACTAGGATTAAACAGTCCTTTAACTTATATAAATAAAACTAAACATAAAATCTCATAGTTATTTTGTTGTGCCTATAAGTATAAAATTAAATGTTTTGCCTTTAAGTGTCTTAATTAACTGCATTTCTTTGATTACTAATGAATATGCAAAAGCTCATCTTAATGTTTGTTTATTTAGTTTGTGTGTATGTATACATACATGTGTACAGGCACAGGAATACAATGGAGATTGTATGTTGGTCAGAGGACAATGGGGGATTTGTCTTTCTCTTTCTACCATGTTGGTTTTGGGGACTGAACTCAGGTGGCATGTTTAGTGACAAGAGGACTTATGCTGATTTTTTTAAAAGACATTTATTTTTACCATGTAAGTGTATGATGTGTTTAATGGGCACATGTGCCATGGCATGTATGGGGAGGTCAGAGAACACATTTGTAAAGTTAGGTCTTTTCTTTCACCATTATGTGTTTTCTGGGAATTTAAATCAGGTTCTGAGTTTGCATGATCATCTTGTTGACCACACTGACTAATATATTGACATATTATTTATTAGATTGTGGATTTTCAATGCTTCTTCCTGTTCGCTGGTGGTCTTGTTATTTTGGGGATTCCCCCCATCAGCATTCATTATATTACTATGTAACTCACTCCAGTTCACATTTGTTGCAAGTATTTTCAATAACTTTCAGTATAGCATGATATATGAAAATTTAATTATACAGAAACTATATTTTTCTCATATTTCTTCATTCTTTTTATACTCGCTGTCCTTTTCAACATGTACTTTTTAGTTCTTGGCAGTTTTCTTTTGAAGTCCCCAATGAAACTTAGTTCCATGCTACTCTAAGTCAAGAAACTGGTAATGCTTCCAAAACTCATTTGCTGTATTACTTCCTCTAACTCACTCAAGCTTCCCACTTCCTATTACCCACCAGAAGTACAATGGCTTGGAAATTCTCACCTTCTTTCCATATTATTACAGCATTTCTTTATTAGTAGTTTGAAATATTTCTTTGCATGTTAATATACTCTGGAAAATAATGGCACAACATTTATTGAAATCTAATTTTTTTTGTGTGTTAGAAAATCCTCCCCTTTTACCAATGGTCTTCTTATATGATTTATAAATGGAAAGGCAGAAGTTGTATGGCATGTAATGACTTGTCTTGATTTTTCTCTGTTTATAAATAAGGAAACTAGATTGGAGCCCCACCCCAAGATGATCCAAATCTGAATTTTATTCATGTATTCACTCTATCAACGTAGCAGCAAAGGCTTTGTGCTATTCTGGTCTTAGTCATTATAGCAGTACATGTTTCATGTAAAGGCTGGAGTGTTCGATTTTAATTTTATTTTGCAAAGTCAAAGAAATAAGTCATTATATAATAACCAATTGCTCTTTGTCTCTGCCTTATAATATCTTTCTTGAATATAGTTTTTTAAAAATATATAAGTTCATTTCTGTTTATCTAGTTAAGTTCATCTAGTGTGTGAATGTGTGTATATTTGTGTATGTGTTTGTGTGTGTGTGTGTGTGTGTGTGTGTGTGTGTGTGTGTAGTCTCTTTATATGGCCTAAGCTGATAATAAACACACAAAATTCCTGTCACTGCAGCTCAGGTATTAAAATTACAACCATGCATCATCACACCAGGTAATGTTGAAAGATTTCCTCTTTCTATAAAAGTCTGGGGAAGTTTGTTTTTGTTTGTTTGTTTGTTTTTTGCCAGCCTAGTGAGACATATTAATCAGTTTGAACTTAATTTGTTGAGTCTATTAAAAAATATTCTGTCTAGTGATTTTTGTATAATTTCACCAGTAAAGCCTAAATGGTATTCACAAGAATTTCAAGAATTAGAGGTAGAATCAAAATCATAGCTTCTCATTATTTTGGTCAGCCCATTGGGAAATCTTGATCCAGAAATAACACAAACTTTTTGGGGGGTAAAAAGGAAGCTGGATAATTTGTAAGCAAATATGTTTCCATGATGTCACAACCCAAAAAGAAAAAAATACTTGTGTTTTGTAAGAATTTTGAAATGGATGTCTGTATTTACTTAAAACAGAATTTCTGGAAATTCCACATTTCCTCTTAGATTTTTGCTTGTGTCTTGTCAATGTTTATTAGGAAAGTATTTACATTTCAATAGTGAGACATTTCTGGAAAGAAACATTCTGAAAGGATTACATTATCGGTGATGGAAATTAAAAAATGTTTAATGCCTGAAGGGAGAATGTTGAATGTCGTCAAGAAATGTGGTGATCACAAAAGTTGAGAAGCAGTCAAGCAGAATCTATCCTTTTAAAATAGACAAGCACATCCCAGCCTACATGATTTGCTGCTAAAGGAATCTAAAGAAAAGGAAATGTGTGTGGACCCAGGGGAGCACAAGCTATCAGGCATTCCTCCTCCTACTTCCTTCCATTGCCTCGCTCAGGCTAAGGCTCTGTCAACAGGGGAAAACCCAGAATGCTTTGACTGACTCTGTTGCATTTGTAATATGGTTATTTCCATAGTAGCTTTCAATCTGAACCTCATTCTCTTTCCTGTTTTCTTCTGGGGAAGGAGTTTGTCCTCTCAATGGCCTCTTTCTGTAGAATAGAAGCATCATTATATCCCCAAGGCAAATGTTCTCAGCAGCCAAGGCCATGCTGGATCCCTCTCCTTCAACCAGAGAACTTAGATGTCTCTTTCTAGCCCCTGGCAACCCATTCGTCCACACAACTGCACCTCCTAAGAATTCCTGGCTTGGGGAGGAGGTACATATCCTTTCATGAGATCAGGCCTTCCTGCTGGAGGCCCACTACTATAGATATGGACTGATAGAAAGAGAAGTATCAAGAATTGCTCAGTCTGCTATGCTACATCAAGAACTTACTTAGCACAACTCATTTAAACTTTTCAATCCTCTGAAGACATTATTTTTCTTATATATTGTATACTTTATCTCTTGGCAATACAGTTTTAGAATTATATTAAATAGAACAATAAGTTCCTGAGAGTGAATGTTTGCTTCTTTTTGTTTCTTTTATTTTTGAAGTGGAATAAGACCAAGAAAAAAAATCAATGGACATTAGCTAAAGCAAGCATTGTGCAGGTGAACATAGCTGCTGTGAGTCTACATGTGCAGTAGTCATGTTATATCCAGAGGTCAACATGCCAAAGGACTCCTTCTGACTCTTAAAGTTTTTATATCTGCTCCTTATGATGAGCCTTCAGTGGCAAGGTATTGATATCCCCTCCGTTACAGAACACTGAATCCAGCCTGTTCTCATCACTGCCTTTGTATTAACTACTGTCCACTGCAAGGAGCATTTTCTCTGACCAAGGAGGAGAACAGCACAAGTCTACTGATGCAAACATAAATATTCAGAGTGCTGTTGGATAACATAATCTGTAACCAAAACACTATCAGTAGGTTCTCCATATGGCCCTGTGATCTCCCTAACCATTGGACATGACTGTGTTCATTATATTGTACATAAATTCCCTCCCACACAATGATCTAGACCTGTTACTAGAGTTAAGGAGTAAGGCCGTAGGTACTTATGCATGGACACACTGGTTTTGCCTCTGCTTTCTGTCACCTGGAGTGGCTCTAGGGTGGTTGTCTGTGTGTGTGAATTGCCTTAAAGAATTTGCTTAAAATGTAAGAATTTAAAGTAAATGTATCCTTTTGTATAAAACCTTTAAAATACTACAATTCAGGCTGTCCTAAAATTTGATATTTATTTTCTTATATAGTACTATTAAAATTTACAACTTTCTAATTCTTTTGCATTTATGACTATTTTTCTACCTTATTTCTACTCTTGTGGCTTAATGCCCTAAATAGTTAAAATACATTTTTTTGTTTCAGAAAATTTCACCTTGGAAATTTTGGATGCCTTTAAAAGCCTGAAAATTTGTGTTTCTTTTGGCTAAGTAAGAATTAAGCATATCCAAGCATATTAAACAAAAGATCATTGAACTTTTATGAAACTTATTAAGATTGGACAGAAGAGACCACAGATAAAATGTCTTATATTTTAAATAATCTGCAGGCCTATCTGATAAATTCAGTCCTTAGAAATTTAATAAAATATTTGACCACATCTTTCAATAGCTCAACTTAGAGTTCAACATATTAAAAATCAAGATTAATTGATAGAAATCTTTAGAAACAGTCTGCTCCTCAAAGAGAGATCCTAGCTAGTAAAAGTACTTTCATTTTTAAGGAATACTAATTTTTGACTAAATTCTTTTAAATATAGATTTGTGAAATGCTAAATTCTGTCATGCTTATATGTGTGTATGTGTGTGTGCATGCATGCATGCATGCATGTGTTTGTATGTGTGTGAAGCTGCTAAGGAATCTGCCCTGAGACATTTATTAACTGAATGGAATTAGTTCAAGGACTCACTCTACAACAGGAAAGCCAAACTGTTGATATACAGGGAAACCAGAAGTCTTTACTAGGGCATTCTTTGTCTATTGGAATTGCAAGCACAATGTGTTTATTTATCTGTGGCTATTAGGATATTGCTCAGATATAAGGTACAAATGTCAAATAAATAGCTCATTTCACAGTCAGTAAAACAGACAGCTCTGAGGCTGGTTCTCAATAATCAATAACTAAGATTTATATGTGCATTTCAGCTTATTCAATGTTCTCATATTAGTTCAAGAAACACATAAGTATTGATGTTTCCATTTTAAAAATGTGAAAAGAAGTCCCAGAAGAACCTGCCTTCACATCTCAGAGCCCTGCATATCTCCTCAAGACTTGTCTGAATTTTTGCAAATAGATGGCAGTGTAGCTTGCAGAATAATCATCTGGATTGTGTTTGCCTTGCTTGATGTCAGTCCAGAGATTTCAATGATATGATTATCAGCATTAGAATATTGTAATCAATAATATAACAAAACAATAGATTTTTTGTATTATAATGAGTCATATATATCTTGAAATAGTCAATACTTAGCACATTATGAAGTATGTGCCAGGGACTCTGGGAACACTGAAGACAGGTTTGGTGAGTTGAACTGAAGGAATAAAAGACATTCTCAAATTCTTCCACTTTATTGCTGATACTTAGGTGTTACTCCCAAGTTAACCCAAAATATCCAGGAAATCCAGGACACAATGAGAAGACCAAACCTAAGGATTATAGGAATAGATGAGAGGGAAGATAAACAACTTAAAGGGTCAGCAAATATCTTCTACAAAATTATGGAAGAAAACTTCCCCAACCTAAAGAGAGTGAAGCCCATGAATATACAAGAAGCCTACAGAACTCCAAACAGACTGGACCAGTAAGTTGCTCTGTTCTAAAAGGAACAGTGCTGTATACTTCAAAAGTCAGATGACAAGTCTTTAACATCACTTAAAGCACTAAATCTAGTCTCTTAAGCTCATTCTAGATTGCTAGAATCTGTATAAGTTTGGGAACAGCATGATGTGAGCCTGTATAACATCCATTATGGATTTGTTTAGTTTTTTTGGTATTTGGAATTGAACGCAGGCTCTCACACAATCTACCAAGTTATCTGCCACTGAATCAGATGCCCTATTATTTTTGTTATGAGACAAAATTTCTTCTCAAGTTGTCTAGGCTAGTCTCAGACTCAAAATCTTTCTGTTTGACCCTCCCAACTAGCTAGGGTGTACTGTTGTCTTTACTCTTGGAGTTCCACTCTTTGCAAAATATTTTTTTCTGATTAAAAAGAAAAGTTTCAACTGCAATTAATGCTTGAGTGTGATAAGTCACGGCTGCCCTGTGGCTCTGAGTGCAAGCATGAGCGATGTGGCTTAGTTTTACTTGAATGATATTGGAAAGCTCGAGGTCCCAGTACTTAAAAAGCACATCAAATGTGAGCTTCTAGGACATATGTGGAAAGCAATGTTTTAAAACGAGATTGAAAAGCTCGTCCATGAAGAATTCAGTTTAAACTCGCATATTCTTGCTGGGTGTGGTAGTGCACACTGTCGGTGTCAGCACTCTGGAGGCAGAAGCAGGCAGAACTCTTGTTGAGATTGAAGGCAGCCTGCTCTGCATATAGTGCAGTCCTAGGCCAACCAGGACTACACAGTGTGACCTTGCCTCAAAAACAGAAACAAACAAACAAACAAACAAAACCCCACCAATATCATTATGAACTTATATGAGGTAAGTTAAAATGCTCTATATCTTCAACCTTTCTACCTGTTATCACCACCATTCTGCTCATAAAGGGCATTTCCGGGCATTTCTCACATGTTATTTTTATTCATTCTTATAAAAATTGTGGTCAAGGAATGCTCATTCTCATAAGAATTTTAAGAGACAGTCTTCTGCTTCTCCAGTTCTGCTGAATCTTCATGCTACTACCTAAATATAAATGCTTCTTTCCACACTTATATTATCTAATAAAATACTATTGACATGTTTGTCTTCATATATAACATACTCCAAATAATTTTCAATGTACATAAATTTACCTGAATCTTGGGTCTGTTGATAAGGAAGTCCAAAGTCAAGGGACTGGAAATATAGTGAAAACTTCTTTGAAAAAGGAAGGGTATTGTGTGTGTGTGTGTGTGTGTGTGTGTGTGTGTGTGTGTGTGTGTGTGTAAAGAGAGATAGGGAGAGTTATACCAACTCTCTTGCAGATAAATCCAGTCTTGTGATATTGGCCTTAATCTATTCCTAAGAGCTGAATCTCCAGGACCCAGTCATCCTTCTTTGGGCTTCTCAACACTGGGAACACTACTACTACACTAGGAAATAATCTCATATTTGCTTTTTTGGGAACAAATCACAACCACAATATCACTCATATTTCACAGTCATGGTAAACTGTGACTCAGTGTAACCTGTAAGCAGCTTACCCAACAGCCCAATTTTAAACCTTTCTTTATAGTCTACTTTTCAGTAGCCTTCACTCAAATCTGCCTCATGTATCCATACCTTGGCTCTTACCAAGACCTACCTGTGTTCTGCTTCTGAACTTGAACTCTAATGCTCAGGCACATTCATCTGATTCCCTGCTTGCCATGGCTGCTCCACGTGACTTTATAATGACTCCAGACCATAAGTCATTTCCCACCTTTCCAAGACCTACATATTGTATCAATCCATATCTTAACTGTTTATGCTTCCATTGCTGCTAGTTTACAGTTTTAATTTCCCCATGGCCTTCTATCTCATACCAACTGGCTTGATCATACCCTCCTATATCTCAAGACAAAGGAAGTAAGCAAATATGACCATACATGAGACTCCCATGTCTGAAGGACATTACTGTCATGTATGTTTGTACTTATTGGTGAAAACAAACCCTCTTGTCTTCCTTTCTCAAGAGGGCTTGGGACTCTTTATCCCAAACATTTTACCTAATCTCTTCTATCCATTTTTAACATGTCTCATTCTTTTGCCACGTTTTGAATGTTGTCATTACCATTTTTCTCCTAGCAACATCTTCAAGTATGTCCCAATAGGCAATAAAAAAGAATGATTTCATATTCTAACTTTAGCTACATTAACCCTCTTTGCTTACTTTAGATTAACCTTACACTACAATCATGGAAATGAGAGGCTCTGCTCTTGCTTTGTTATGAAGACTTCTACACAAATTATGTTTTAAAACTTAATCACTTGTGTGACAGTAGTAGGAGGTAGAATATTTCTCTTCTTTTCACTCTGAGTTATATCATCCACACTTAAAACTTCTACTAAATTAAACTCACATAATTCATAATTACATGCACAAAATGAAAATAAGCCAAGCAAAATCAAAACACTATGACAGGAAGAGGAGGAGGAGGATGGTGATGAGGAGGAGGAGAAAAAAAGGGGAGGAGGAAGAGGTGTAGGAGGAGGAGGAAGAATGGAAGAAGGAGGAGAATAACAAGAACAAGAAGAACAGGAAGGATAAGGAAAACAAGAACCAGAACCAGAACCAGAACCACAGCAGCATCAGCAACAACAACAAGAAAACAACAGCGCTTATTTACTGTTTGTCCTCTACCCACTGTTGTCTTTGTGAATACAAATTTCCAGAAAGTAATAGTACATTCTACTGAACCTTCTGCACGACAGATTAACTTCTTAATATTGCAGTAACTCTGAAGAAGTTAGGAATGTCACAGGTCTAGGGCCTAATTGCAATTAATGTGGGATTATTTTTAGCTCCCCAAATATCCATTCCTTGCTTACCTCTCTATGAGACCCAATATCTTATGATTAGCAGATAAATCTCTAGAATGTATTAACCTAACATAAACCTGCTTTTTTTTTTAATTTTTATTTTCTGTATTCTATGTTTACATTCCAAAGGCTTTCCCCTTTCCCAGTTCCCACCCACCATAGTTCCCATAGTTCCTTTCCCCCCCCCAACTATTCCCCAATTATTCCCCCTCCCCCCTCGGTTTCTTTACTAAACTGGATGCAATCTTTATAGGCCCAGGGTCCTCTCCTTTCTTCTTCTTGGGAATCATTTGACTTGCTATTTGTGTCTTGAGTATTTAGGGCTTCTGGGCTCATTAATATCCACTTATCAGTGATTGCATTTCATGTGCATTCTTTTGTGATTGGGTTAATTCACTCAGAATGATATTTTCCAGGTCTAACCATTTACCTACAAATTTCACGAATTCATTATTTTTAATTGCTGAGTAGTATTCCATTGTATAAATATACCACATTTTCTGTATCCATTCCTCCTTTGAGGGATATTTGGGCTCCTTCCAATTTCTGGCTATTATAAACAAGGCTGCTATAAACATAGTGGAGCATGTGTCCTTATTGCATGCAGGGGAATCCTCTGGGTATATGCCCAGGAGTGGTATGCCAGGGTCCTCTGGAAGTGACATGCCCAATTTTCTGAGGAACCGCCAAACTGATTTCCAGAGAGGTTTTACCATTTTGCAATCCCACCAACAGTGGAGGAGTGTTCCTCTTTCTCCACATCCTCGCCAGCACTTGTTGTCTCTTGAGTTTTTAATCTTAGCCATTCTGGTGTGAGGTGGAATCTCAGGGTTGTTTTGATTTGCATTTCCCTGATGACTAATGATGTTGAACATCTTTTAAGGTGTTTCTCGGCCATCCGAATTTATTTTGGTGAAAATTCTTTGTTTAGCTCTGTGCCCCATTTTTTGATAGGGTTATTGGTTCTTTGTGGTCTAACTTCTTGAGTTCTTTGTATATATTGGATATTAGCCCTCTGTCGGATGTGGAGTTGGTGAAGATCTTTTCCCACTTTGTTGGTTGCCGTTTTGTCCTTCTGACAGTGTCCTTTGCTTTGCAGAAACTTTGTAATTTTATGAGGTCCCATTTTTCGATTCTTGATCTTAGAGCATAAGCTATTGGTGTTCTGTTCAGGAACTTTGCTTTTTTTTTTTTTACCAACCAAGAGACTAAAAACATATCAAGTAGCATCTGAAGTCTACAGCAGAATATTCCTCAATTTGCTTTAATACATGTACTCAGTTTTATTAATGTATCTGTAAAGCATCTTCATTTATGACTTTCTTTGTTCTGTAACTATAAAAAGCTCATCAAATTGTTGGATGTTGGAATATGAGATTTTGGGTAGATTAAATCTGAAGTTCCAAATTTATTCAAATTGGCTCCAGAATAAACTATGTCTTGACCGTTTTGAGGAGAGAGTTGTGCTTTTAGCATTATCATCTTAACAGCACATTATTGCTGGTGTTATGTTTCAGTGGCTACAGGTACTTGTCACACCAGTTTGAGTTTGATTCCCCTAATCCCAACAAAGGTATAAGGAGAAAATAAACTCCACAAAGTTGTTCTTTGACTTCTATGTATATATGCCTAATTGTATTCTATATTCACATACATAATAATAATACTTAATTCATGCAATTTGTAGGTAAATGGTTAGACCTGGAAAATATCATCCTGAGTGAATTAACCCAATCACAAAAGAATGCACCTGAAATGCAATCACTGATAAGTGGATATTAATGAGCCCAGAAGCCCTAAATACTCAAGACACAAATAGCAAGTCAAATGATTCCCAAGAAGAAGAAAGGAGAGGACCCTGGGCCTGTAAAGATTGCTTCCAGTTTAGTAAAGAAACCGAGGGGGGAGGGGGAATTATTGGGGAACAGATGGGGGGGAGAGGAACTATGGGAACTTTGGTGGGTGGGAACTGGGAAAGGGGAAAGCCTTTGGAATGTAAACATAGAATATAGAAAATAAAATTTAAAAAAAAAAAAAAAAAAATTTACAGCGTGCCAGGCGGGCTCTCCACCAGTCATCAGAAAGGCAAAGGTGAGACAGAAAGTCACTGACCTTACTGGGGCTACTCAAATTCTAGGGGAAAAATAATTGCCAATAAGTTAATAAACTGTAACACCTGAGAAAGAAAATAAAAAAAAAAAAAATAAGTCAAAACTAAAGTCATTATAATTTTGCTTGTTTTAATTTTAGTTAAAATTTCCAGCCATGTTCCAGTCAAAAAACCATGAAAATTATTTCTAGGTTTCAGCTGATGTCCACCAAGTCATAAATGTTCCTAAAATAAAAAATCTGGTCATATTACTGTTACTGTCAGAAAAATTAAACTTACCAGATTTACCTTTCATGGGTTTCAATAACTTAGTCTGTGCACCCATCCACCTGTACTTTGCTTCTTCAACCATTGTAAGTGGCTTGTGAACTAGCAAGTTGGCCCTCAGAGTCCATGTCTCACTGGTAATACCCCTGGCCTTTCTTAGTAATATGATTTTAAACTTGTCCTAACATTTTGCATACAAATATATAACTTTCCCTGTTACATGTTAGGCCCAACTACAGTCTCATGTCTTATGACCATTTAAAGGAAATTAGTCTGATGAAGTCTATTCAAATTTATAGTTTGAGACTTGGGTTCTAGACTTATTTATTTTACCTCAGAGCATAGATGTGCAGACAAATACATGAATGCATCCTATCAAAAAATGGACTACAGAGCTAAACAAAGCCTTTTCACCTGAAGAACTTCGGATGACTGAGAAGCACCTTAAGAAATGTTCAACATCATTAGTCATTAGGGAAATGCAAATCAAAACAACCCTGAGATTTCACCTCACACCAGACAGAATGGCTAAGATGAAAAACTTAGGAAACAGCAGGTGTTGGTGAGGATGTGGAGAAAGAGAAACACTCCACCACTGCTGGTGGGATTACAAGCTGGTAAAACCACTATGGAAATCAGTCTGGTAGTTCCTCAGAAAACTGGACATGATACTTCCAGAGGACCCTTCATACCACTCCTGGGCATATACCCAGAAGATTCCCCAGCATGTAATAAGGATACATGCACCACTATGTTCATAGCAGCCTTATTTATAATAGCCAGAAGCTGGAAAGAACTCAGATGTCCCTCAATGGAGGAATGGATACAAAAAATGTGGTATGTATACACAATGGAGCCATTAGAAACAATGAATTCATGAAATTCTTAGAGAAATGGATGGAGCTAGAGAACATCATACTAAGTGAGGAAACCCAGTCTCAAAAGAATACCCATGGTATGCACTCACTGATAAGTGGATATTAGCCTAGAATCTTGGAACACCAAAGACACAATCCACATACCAAATGATGTCCGACAAGAAGGAAGGAGTGGACCCTGGTTCTGAAAAGGCTCAATGCATCAGTGTAGGAGAATACCAGAACAGGGAAGTGGGAAAGGGTGGATGGGGGAACAGGGGGAGGGAAAAGGGCATATGGGACCTTTGGGGGGCAGGGAACCAGGAAAAGGGAAATGAAATGTAAATGAAGAATATATCCAATAAAAAAGTGAATGAATGGATGACACAACTATAGGTCTATGATTAAAAATCTAATTTTTACTTGCTGATATGCTATCTGAGAAATGTAGCAATGTACACACAACAAGTATAACAAAGAACACATACTATTATATTGTTTCACTTTGTTATTGCTCTCTGGCTATTAGAATCAAGTGCAAATAAGCTCCAGAGAATAGGAGTTCATGCAGGAATGGCAAATAACACCCCTACCACATTCGGGATAGATGAAGAAACATTGTTTTTCAATGTCTAAAATTACCTATCTGTCCTTCAAGAATCCAACCAAAAATACTTACCTAATCATTGTGTCTTATGCTGTGAAGAATAGGAAATCATATTGGGAAGAATCTTCATTATCATACTTTGTTGTCTGGTCATAGAAATAAGATATCCCTTAGTTAGAAATCTGTTAGGACTGCATGGTATTGGTACAGCAACAGGCAAGTAGATCAATGGAATAGGTCTGAAGACCCAGAAATGAACCCACAGACTTATGGTCACTTGATCTTTGATAAAGGAGCCACAACCATCCAGTGGAAAAAAGATAGCCTATTCAACAAATGGTGCTGGTTCAACTGGAGGTCAACATGCAGAAGAATGCGAATTGACCCACTCTTATCTCCTTGTACTAAGATCAACTCCAAGTGGATCAGGGACCTCCACATAAAACCAGACACACTGAAACTATTAGAAAAGAAACTTAGGAAGACCCTGGAGGACATGGGCACAGGGAGAAAGTTCCTGAACAGAACACCAATAGCTTATGCTCTAAGATCAAGAATTGACAAATGGGACCTCATAAAATTACAAAGTTTCTGCAAGGCAAAGGACACTGTCAGAAGGACAAAATGGCAACCAACAAAGTGGGAAAAGATCTTCACCAACCCCACATCCGACAGAGGGCTAATATCCAATATATACAAAGAACTCAAGAAGTTAGACCCCAATGAACCAAATAACCCTATCAAAAAAATGGGGTACAGAGCTAAACAAAGAATTTTCACCAGAAGAAATTTGGATGGCCAAGAAACACCTTAAGAGATGTTCAACATCATTAGTCATCAGGGAAATGCAAATCAAAACAACCCTGAGATTCCACCTCACACCAGTCAGAATGGCTAAGATTAAAAACTCAAGAGACAGCAAGTGCTGGCGAGGATGTGGAGAAAGAGGAACACTCCTCCACTGTTGGTGGGATTGCAAAATGGTAAAACCTCTCTGGAAATCAGTTTGGCGGTTCCTCAGAAAATTGGGCATGTCACTTCCAGAGGACCCTGGCATACCACTCCTGAGCATATACCCAGAGGATTCCCCTGCATACAATAAAGACACATGCTCCACTATGTTTATAGCAGCCTTGTTTATAATAGCCAGAAATTGGAAGGAGCCCAGATATCCCTCAAAAGAGGAATGGATACAGAAAATGTGGTATATTTATACAATGGAGTACTACTCAGCAATTAAAAATAATGAACTCATACAATTTGTAGGTAAATGGTTAGATCTGGAAAATAACATCCTAAGTGAGTTAACCCACTCACAAAAGAATACACATGAAATGCAATCACTGATAAGTGGATATTAATGAGCCCAGAAGCCCTAAATACTCAAGGCACAACTAGCGAGTCAAATGACTCCCAAGAAGAAGAAAAGAGAGGACCCTGGGCCTGTAAAGATTGGATCCAGGTTTATAGACCCAGAACAGAAAAATTGTGGGGGGGGAATGATTGGGGAATAGTTGGGGGGAGAGGAATTATGAGACATATGGTGGGGGGAACTGGGAAAGGGGAAAGCCTTTGGAATGTAAACATAGAATATAGAAAATAAAACTTAAATTAAAAAAAAAAGAAATCTGTTAGGTTAAACTTCAATGTATGACAGTAACAGCAATTTATTATTTTATTATTATTATTATTATTATTATTATTATTATTACCATCATCACCATTATTTATTATTATCATCATTATTTATTATTATTATTATTATTATTATTATTATTACTTACTTACTTACTTTACATACCACTTATTGCCCTGTCTCAGTGACCCTTTTCCACAGTTCTTCCCTCATCCCCTTTCCCTTTCTCCTCTGAGAGGGGTGGTGTCCCCCTGGATATTGCCCACACACTGCAGCATCAAGTTTCTGTGAGGCTTGTTTCTTCCTCTCCACTGAGGCCAGACAATGCTGTCAAGATAGAACATATAGCTCATACAGGCTACAGCTTTTAGGATAGCCCCTGCTCCAGTCATTCAGGATCCACACACCGACCAAGCTACACATCAGCTACGTATGTGCAGGAATGCCTAGGTCCAGCGGTGAATGCTCTTTAGTTGGTGGTTCAGATTCTGAAAGCCCTCAGGGTCCAGGTTAGTTGATTCTGTAGGTATTTAAGAGTTCCCAAGCTTCATCCACTGTTTGCCTGTGTCTGCATCTGTTTGAGTCAGCTGGGTGGAGCCTCTCAGACTTGCTTGTCTGCAAGCATAACAGAATATCATTAGTAGTGTCAGGGATTATTGTTTGCTCATGCCTCAAGTTCGGCCAGTTACTGGTTGGCCATTTCCTCAGTCTCTGTTCCATTCCTCATCCCTGCATTTCTGGTAGGCAGGATAAATTTTGAGTACAATTTTGTGGAGGGGTTGTCGTCCTTATTGCCCCATTAAAGTTCCAGTCTGGCTACAAGAGGTAGCCTCTTCAGGTTCCATATGCCCATTGCTGTGAGTCACAGCTAAGAACACCTCCATTGATTATTGAGTGCCTCTCTTATCCTAGGTCTCTGTCTATTCCTGGAGATGGTCCCCCTCTGCCTACTTACCCTAGTCAATTGCAGATCTCCATTCATTCTCATGTTCATCTGTCCATCTCTCCTGTTCCTCACCAGGCCTGACCATTAATACCCCCTCATTCCTCACCCCATTCCCTCTCTGATCCAGTTTCCTCTGTCAATTTGACTCATAACTATTTTCTTCCCTTTCTAAGTGAGATTCAAGCATCTTCACTTGTGCCTTCCTTCTTGTTTAGCTTATTTGGGTCTGTGGAGTATAACATGGATAACCTGTATTTTCCACTTATGAGTATATACCATGAATGTCCCTTTAGGACTAGATGCCAGGAATGTAGGAACATGAGATGGTATTCACTCAGGATGGCATTCTCAAGAGCCATCCATTTGCCTGAAAACGTGATGTCTTCATTTTTAATATAGTAATAATTTTAAGTAGAGCTTACATTAATGATTTTTTCTTCATACAGTGACAAACTTCAACCAGCAAAGTCACACCTTTTTTAAAAAAAATCTGCATCTCCTAAGCTCCTTCAAGTAGCAACATTCACTAATGACCAAATGTTTGAATTCTTGGTTCATTGGAAGTGTTACTTATTAGGAGGTGTCGCCTTATTGGAGGAGGTGTAGTCTTGTCAGAGAAAATATGTTACTGTGGAGATGAAGCTTTGAAGTAATATATATGCTCAAGCTCTTCCCAGTGTGAAAAACAGTAGTGTCCTCCTGACTGCTTTCAGATCAAGATGTAGAACTCTTGACTCTTCCACACCATGTCTCCCTGAATGATGTCATGCTTTCCACTATAATAATAATGGACTGAACCTCTGAATATGTAAGTAAGCCCTAATTAAATGTTTACCTTTATTAAAGTTGCTGTGGTCATGCTCTTCCCAGCAATAAAACCCTAAGACAGAAGTTGATATTAGGGACTGGGTATTGCTGTGATAGGCCCAACCATGTATTTCATTTTGGAGGAATATGGACTTTGGAACTATGGTGCATTGCTGTTATAAGCATGTTTATGTTCTGAGGAAGATAGATTTTGGGAATGTGGATTAGAAAATAAGTTGAATAATTTAAGTAGGGCTTAATGAAGCATCCTATTAGAAACATGGGAGGCAGTGGTACTGGGGTGATTTGAACTGTGAGAGGCTGGCTCAAGAGGCTTCAGGGAAGAATTTTAATATGTGGCCTAGAGACTGTTCTTATGATATTCTGGTGAAAAATGTGGCTGATTTTTGCTCTTGTCTGAAGAGTCTATGAGACTAAAATGAAAAGATTTAGATGAATTACATTGGCAAAGGAAATCTCAAAACAACCTAGTATAGACCCTGTCCTGTAGTTCACTTTTATAAAGAGCATTTTGATGAAGAGTAGCAAGCTTAGAAAGGCAAAAGTGCAAAATGTATGGTTTTTGGATTAAAGGGGCACCAGGAATTAAAATGAAGCTAAATCCTTTGTCCAAGGATATTAAAATGAATTAACAGAGTGGTGACCTCAGGGCAAGATCCCACACAGCTTTCTTTATTGTTTATACATTTGCAGTTGAACAAGGGATAGTTATATCATGTTTCTAAATTTTAATTCTATATGTTATATGTAGCACAGAGTTTTACTTTAACTCCCAGACACACACACACACACTCTCTCTCTGTATGTGTGTTTGTGTTTAAATCAGAAAATGTTCATGAATTTGTTGGTACTTCTTTTTGCAGATACTATGGGTCTAATTTCTCTCAATTTACTAGAGAATGTTGTGTTTTTTTAATGAGGGAATCAGGTAAGATGTCATACTGCTGTACACTATTTCTGTTCTTGATGTAATTCTTAAAAGAAAATGACAATCCACATATTTTATGTTCACATTCAGTATTGAAAACATGTTCTTTTAAACAAAGAAAAATGAGTTATTCTGTGCAAACTGAACATCTTAAATCATGACCATGCATTCAAATATATGAGCTTGAGGGGGCCATTCCTATTCAAAGCACCACAAATATTGATGCATATCAACTGCATAATTAAATGGTTTTGAAAGTATTTTCACTTCATCTAGTTTTAGGACATTCTTATTATTTCAAGGTCCATGTAAGGTTATAATCCTTTTCTGCTCTTAGACATTGACTTCTATATTATTTCTTTGCAGATGTGCCTACTTTGAACTTTTGTAAGAATGAAATGATAAAGCATGTAATCTTTTGTGCCTCTCCTTGTTTTCATTCAACTAAACATTCACCAGGTTACCTTTCATTCTATGGTCAGCAATTCCTTTTTACTGATGAACAGTAGTCTTCCAATTCTGGCTCATGATATAATTATGAGCGGATATATCTGTAGGCTGTTTCTTATGCTGACCTCTTATATATGATGATTCCATGAACAGTCATGTATGTCGTTTTCTGTGGACCAAGGTTTTATTGTCTTGTGGAAGTTTCTGAGGAGCAGAATTGCTTAGTTGCAGGTTCTTAGTTAACGTTTCATTTGCAGTTTTTAGTACAAAAATTAAAGTTACAAAACTATAGGATTACCATATAACCAAGTATGGAGTAAGAAAAGTAACCATAAAAACTTTTATGCCACTATGTGAAGTCATACTTTTCATAATAACCAAATGGAAGGCACAGCCTATGCCCATTAATTAATGAATGCATAAAATATAGGCATATTAAGATAACTCAGGAATGAGAAATGACATTTTCATTATTTGTGTAATATTTCAACTAGGAAGGTATTATATTCCCATTTTTTAAAATCTAAAAATATAAACACTAGGAAGTTAGCATACTTATATTCAAAGCCATTAATGGCAATACTGAAAGTCAAGATGACTCTCTTTTATTTTAAAAACTAGAAATTTTATGCTATAGGTAATTGTTATACAATTGTTTGAGTATGTACTGGCTGGAAGACATGACAGACAAAAGAACACTCAAACAAAGCATTGTTATTGGAGAAGGCAGAAGAAACTGGAAATAAATTCCTATTGGAGAACCACTCACTTTGTATTTAATGCCAATGGAGTTCTGAGTAAACCAGAACAATGGCCATAATTTATCCCATACTGTAACATGACAGCACAGAGCTCAGTATGTGCTTACTATAAGCAGATTTCAAGTATTTTGGCTTACTACCAGGGAGAACATAGAGCTTGTAATTCAAATTACATGGTATTTCAAGTAGAACCATGTCTTAATATTGGAGGAAGAGATTAGAGGTGATTGCCAGGACAGCAACAAGGTTCAGAAGAGGATTATTGTCTTAGATTACTTTGAGGAACAAGTAGATGAGCTCATGTCCATGCTTGAAAACACTGTAAAGGCTAAAGCACTTGATACTTGCTGAGTCTAAAAAGAGAGATGTAGGCTGAATAAGGCGGCCTAAAAGTTAAAATTCTTGCACACTAAATTGTATTGAGAGGTTAGCTGATTAGGGTCCAAACAGCCTCCTCAAGTAGAGGTATATAGAAAATTTATTTGTACCAGGTATTGTTAGAGAAGCATTACAATTACTTTGAAAACTATTTGAAGACACTAAAAGAAATAAAAAGTATACAAACAAAATAAAAAACAAAACAGAAAGCATACCTCTATTTCCAAGTTCAAATAGATGAACCAAGAAGTTAAATGTCATATTTGACTTAACCTATCAGGAGATTGTTCCTGAAGTAAGTAGCTAACTGGATTGCTACATACAAAACACAAGATATATAATTGAATTAAAACTCTATTACAAACAAGCTTATCAAAATTTCTTATGTAAATTCAAATGTATACTGGTAGCATGAAGTTGCTTCACATCACAAGATAAAAGAGGTAGGTCGCTTTGTGTGCTAATTTAACTTCCACTTTCTCCACTTTCTGTCAGTATTCACACAGAGAACAGAGGAAGGCTTTCTTGCCCTCTGGGCCACACCTCAGGGAAGTGATCCTCAGTAGTCCCCTGGGAAGACTCATACTGGGGTTCCACTCTTTCCTCTGCTCTGATTATCTGAAGTGGCACTTGACTCAGGTATTGCAGAGTCCCTGGCCATTGTTCTAAGTTCCCCCTCAACAATGTTTACTGACATTACATTGGTACCTCGAACTTAGCCCCTGGGGAATAGTAATATGACAAAAAAATCAAGAAAAACCTACAACTTATAGCTTGAAGATAGTCCCCAGAGAACTAGTTTTGAAGCTTTTACAGGTATGCTTCTGAGAATTACAGTTCTACTGAGAATCATGATATTGCCCTACAGATTCCCAAGTCACCTTTTTGGGAGCAGCACTGGCAAACTGTGATAGAGACACAAAGCTGGGACACCACAGCTTTTATCTCACAACCATATATCCACAGAGCTTTCCCCATACTTGTATGAGTATTGTACGATTAACATTTTCCAAATTCAATTAAAGTAGAAAAAATTCTCCCACTATTACACAATATATCCGCATTTGTCATACTCTGACAAATCATAATTATATTCATGCCAGGTGAATCACAAAAATGTTTCTTAATTTAATTGTATATGTTATGATTATCTCAGAGATTTCCTTGAATTAACTCTCAGACTACGTGTGTGTGTGTGTGTGTGTGTGTGTGTGTGTGTGCCTGTGTTGAAATCAGCAAAGTGTCCATAAATTCATAGGTAGTTTGTTTTGCATATAGGATGGATCTAATTTCCTCACAATTCACCAGAGAATGTTGATATTTTGTCTGTTTGTTTTGTGTCTTTGAAATGAAGGCCTCTGCTGAGCCTCCACACTGTACATTATTTTGTTCTTGATGGAGCGCTTAAAATGACAATTCACATATGCTCACAGCACATCTATATTGAAAGCATATTGTCTTAGATAAAAGAAAGTGAGTTGTTTTCTACAAACTGAACTCCTTTAGTCTGAGGGACATGTTCTTGACTGCTGAATATGAAACTCAGTAGGCATTATTTCTCAGCTGTGATAATAAATGTTAAGTTTATGATATGTACTCTCGTTTCATGCCATTTTAAAATCTTGTAGAAGAAAAGGGTGAAGTGACATGATTTTAAACATGTATAATGTAGGCTCTTTTAACTGAGTGCAATTAAGCAAACTGTACAGTGGAGACTGTATATATGCTGATTGTTTTTAAGGCAGCAGAGCTACTAGAACAACTAGAATTTCAGAGGATGACTGAACTTGACCTTTGTGTCTGGAATTTGTTATGCCCAACTGGTTTAGAAATCACTAGACTGCACCTTCCTAGTTCTTCACATTAGGAATGAAATGAATACAAAGCCGGGTACCTCAGACACACTCCATGTGACCCCTAGACATTTGATAATGAGGTTTACATGTGCCTCAGATAGGTCCTGTCATATAAACAAAATTTTCAAAACATTTTTGTTCTTTAAAGAGTGTGGTTCCTAAGATGATAAAGAGGATCGTGATTTGTGAATAACATGTTCCATATTGTTGAAATTGACTAATAGCTTTGATCAGTCAGTCATGGCCCCCATATGATATTTCCTGCTATGTGTTCTGCTCTTGGCCAGGAATGGAGACTAGTAAGTAGTGTCAAAGTCTTCCTTTGGTGCTTGGGGGTCAAGTTAAGCTGTGCTCGAGAGGAGGAAGCTCTAAGAGTCAACCTCCCGCATTCCGTGCAAGTTCCCATGTCTGGAATTGATGGCTAGCATTTGAGTGCCATGTTTTATCAAGAAATTTTATGCAGCCATTAACTGAAAAAAATGTTAAAATGCCAGCAGCGATTTGGTTAAGAAAACTGGTTAAAAATAAGAGATACACAGATCATCTGAGAAAAACCAAACTCATAAACTAATAAAAACATGCCATGGCCTTAGACATGAAAGAGAATAGCCTAAAAGTGGTACTTTTACATTTTTAAGCTATTCTAAATTGCTACCTTCACGCAAAGTGGAGAAAAGAAGTCAAAACTTGCTACCAGGGACTGATGTTGACAAGCATGCTCTTTCATAATTACTTTCTATTAAGGCATAAAAATTCCCTTTTGATGTAAACAGGCCTTTTAAGAACCTGAAGAGGAATGTTAAACAGCAGGTGGAGGTCAAAGAAGACTTTAAGTAAACTTGACCCACCCAATTTACTCAGGCTTTTGAATAGATCTGGATTTGGCAAGGAATCTTGCAGGCCCCCTCTCCAGGCTGCACTTAATTTACATCTAGTTAAGCAGAAGCTGTATAATTTGCACAGAGAGGTTTTGTGCAGTTTGAAGTTGATATAAATGCTGGTGCTACTCAAAATTCCATCTTTGAAATTTCATTTTGCTGAAATATGAGTGGCAGAAACATTCAGTTATGGCAAGAGTATACTTAGAAATACTTATATATGAAATGCCTACCTTTAGAAGACAAGCCAGGGTAAAGCTGGTGTCTCAGGGGGATCATTTACATAAATAAGTAAATATGTTATATACATATGAATCTAGCTGGCCATAAGATAAATATGTTGATGTACTTAAATGTCCATTTAAACTTTTTTTTAATTTAAATTTTTATTTTCTATATTCTATGTTTACATTCCAAAGGCTTTCCCCTTTCCCAGTTCCCCCCCCACCATAGTCCCATAATTCCTCTCCCCCCAACTATTCCCCAATCATCCCCCCTTTGATTTCATTTTAGTCTTTTCAAGCAACTGAGAAAAGACAAAACTTTTTGTTATTTATTTGTGATATACTGCTTTACTTGTCTTTCAGAATGTAGAAAAACATTAACTTCTATCTTCCTCCATTCTGTAGAAGAAGGTTCGGGAAGGTATGGGTCAGAGATACATGTTAAGTACTTAATTGTAGCAAACATAGAAGGTTAAAAACAAAAATGTCACTGTGCTGAACATGGTCATGAATCAATCTACCACAAGTGGGTTTTAGTGCAGAAATACTATCACATAATTGAATCTTCAAACCCATTATTTTCATTCAATACTTTACATATTGTTAAAATAAACTGAGAAAAGTGCTAATAAGGGTAGCTATTTAACCCATTCACATTTATCCAAGATGGCCCTAAATGTAGTCCAGTCAGTAAATAGTAATAGTGGACCCACTGGGTGCCCACCAGTCTAGTAACACTGAGAACCCTATTATGAGAAAGCAGAACTTTTGTCCTAGAGAGTCCAAGTAATGAAATGAATATTAACTTTGTTCATTCTAGGATCCAACTGTGACAGAAATAGTAAAGAAGGTTGCCAATATAGGAATCTTACATATATATTTCTTTGTTATGCAAACTATAAAATTTGATCCTCCTTTACTGCTCCACGTGGACTTTTATGTGTTTTCCTCTGGTCCATTGTTTTGTAGCAGCAAATTCCTAAGTTAAGTTAGAATCAGAGCAGAAACACAGGATGAGTCTCTCTGGAAACTGAATTCAAGTCACAGTGCTTAGTCAGCAGTTAACTTGGCAGGGAATATCAGGTCAGAATATCTCTTCCAGAACCAAGTGATATATGAATATATTTATATTAGTTCTGAGAAATCAGGGAGTAAAGCACTATTACTAAGGACTATCTTTAATTAAGCTTTTTCTATATTGCTAACTTTATTCCAAGTGCTAGCAGCGGATGTTGTAAGGGATTGTGGCGGCTTACTGTCTGCCTGTGAAACTGGGGATATTTAGAACTGTAAAACAGAAATAAATCTCCATTCCAAGCAGAGATCACATAGTGCAGGATCTTAGACATGGCTGTCTTTTTTTTTCTTGTAAACTCATCATTTATATGATGTGCTGTGCTTAATAGGTAAACTCCCTTACTCAATAGGTAAAACTGGTCCTAGATACAATAATAAAAGTTATCAAACTTACTTTTCCTGATTTTTAGGAACATGGCTACAACTATAACCTTATTGTCATTCTTGATAATCATGCTAAAAATACCTCCAACACAGAAAACACAAGACTACAAAGTAAGTATGTTTTCTCCTAAAAATAATGGTATTGAACCATATTTATTTAATTAAAGATTCTTATCTTATTTGGATTTTTTAAGTGATACAGTTTGTTTCTATGGTTGATCTCTCTCTCTCTCTCTCTCTCTCTCTCTCTCTCTCTCTCTCTCTCTGTGTGTGTGTGTGTGTGTGTGTGTGTGTGTGTTTGTGTGTGTCTTTCTTTCTCTCCTCCCCCACAAATTGAAAATAGACCTCTTTAGATAATACATTCTGACCAAGGGTTCCCTCCCCCAACTGCTTCGAGATCCCCCTTCCTCCTCACCCACCACAATCTACACCCTTCTCTCCCCATTAGAAAACAAATGGACAACTAAAAATAAACACAAATATGACAAGGCAAAGAAACAGGGAAAAAAGCCAAAGAAAAACCACAAGAAACATATTCAGATGCACAAACTTACGCATTCATACACAAAGCATTCCCTCAAAAACACAAATTCAGATAGTGTAATATATAAGCTTAAGATCTGTATGGAAAATAAGTGCCTAGAAGAAAATTTTCTGAGACAAAAACAGTTGGAAAATACCATCTTTGTGTTGGCCATCTAGTGCTGGATGTGGAGCCTGTCCTTAAATGTGGTTTGATAACCAGTAAGACTCCACTAAAAGAAACTAATTTTTCATTTCTTCTGGGTTGGGATGGGGGCTTGTGTCCACTTCCCTATTCAGCCCCAGGACATAATGTGGCTTATATCTGTGCAGGCTCTGAGCATGCTGAAACAGCCTCTGCGAGTTCATATGTGCTTTAGCCTTGTTGTGTCTGGAAATGCTTGTTTCTTTGGTGACTTAATTCCCACTGGGGAAATTGAAATATTTCTACCTCCTCTCCTGCATAGATTACCAAATAATGGGGGCAAGGAGGAATAAGGCACCAATTAGACATCTTGCCACAAATAGTTTACATTTAACTGAGTTAATTGGCCAAAGGGAATACTCGGAAATCTCCTAACAATTGAGGCTACTGACAGGTTATTGGTTATTCTCTGCAAACTGATGGTAAGTTCCTATTGCTGAAGACAACACATTTATAACTCACTGAACAGACTTGAAGTGGTGTCTAGCTAGAGCCTTCACCTCTGCTAACAATTTTTCATGGTACTGGAAGGTATCTCTGAATCCTACCAGAGGAAAATGGTTAACACCAACCCAGCTACAAACCCTTCACAAAGCATTCCCTCAAAAACACAAATTCAGATACTCTAATATATAAGCTTAAGAT
This sequence comes from Apodemus agrarius, assembly GCA_964023405.1. NCBI lineage: Eukaryota > Metazoa > Chordata > Mammalia > Rodentia > Muridae > Apodemus > Apodemus agrarius. Next base: position 157,185,338 of record OZ030009.1, read on the forward strand.
CTGTATGGAAAATAAGTGCCTAGAAGAAAATTTTCTGAGACAAAAACAGTTGAATCACCCAACTGCTTGACAGACTAGTGCAAATATGGCACAGAGCTCGAAGGAGTAACCAGTCATTATCAGATTGCATTTAACGACATTGCAGGAGATGGAGCCTGCCATTGTTATGGTAGCCAAGAACCTGAGACCACATAGGTCCTGGACATTTGGAGAATACAAGCACTAGTTCTAAAGAAACAGCAGAAAAAATAAAAAGACTCCTAATGACATTCTGCTTTACTCATAGATAGGGGTCTTGATCAGGCAACATCAAAGAAACTTTTTTTCTGAAGTAGAAATGCAGAGACTCACAACACACAATGTTCAGAGAATGACAGACCCTAGTACTCAGTCCTAAATAGGATTAACTTTTAAAAGAATTAATCTTAAAAAGGATCTGTGATTGTATCTTAGATGAATCCATTTCACTTTTACATGTTACATATTCACACAGCTCTATTCTTAAGAGTAGTACATAAATATATTGTACATATATGAATTACAAGTGAGATATTTTCTTAATTAAAATGAAAAATAAATGCACATGTGAACATCACACACATACATGATACACAAAAGTGACAGTCTTAATTATTATTACCAAGCAGTTTGATTGTACAGCTAAATGATATTTTAATCCATGTTTATCTTACTTAAGGAGTAACAAAATAGTAAGTAATCAGCCTAAAACGTACTTAATATCTACTAACTTTTCAACTGGTGTGTAAATTTCGTTCACTGAAAAGAGGGTCTAGCCTTCTCTAGGTAAAGGAGTAAATTTAGAGAAACAAAAAAACAGGCTGGAGAGATGTCTCAATGGTTAAGAGCAATGACTGCTCTTCCAGAGGTCCTGAGTTCAATTTCCAGCAACCATATGGGGACTCAAAACCATCTGTAATGGGTCTGACACCTTTTTCTGGTGTGTCTGAAGACAGCTACAGTGTACTTATATACATAAAATAAATAAATAATTCTTATAATTCTTCTTAAAAAAGAAAAACAAAAACAATCTTTTGAATTTTTTTTTTTTTTACTCTTTACCGGGTTTTATTATTGTGAAGAGACAATATAACCAAGGAAACTCTTATGAAGGGAACATTTAATTGGGGCTGATGCACAGTTTCAGAGGTTCAGTCCATTATCAAGATGGTGGGAAGCATGGCATCATGTAGCTAGACTTGATGCTTTAGGAGCCAAGAGTTCTACATCTTGATCTAAAGACAGCCAGGTAGAGAATACTGTGATTCATACTGGGCAAATGTTAAGCATGTATATTACCTTAAAGCCCTGCCTACACAGTGACACACTTCCTTTAACAAGGCCATAATGCCTCCAATAAGGCCATACCTCTTAATAGGGCCACTCCTGAAGGACCAAGTATTCAAACACGTGAGTATATGGGAGCCTTTCCTATTCAAAACACCACATTCTACGCTCAGGTCCCCATAGGCTTATAGCTATGACATATTGCAAAATGTATTTAGTCCAATTTCAAAAGTTCCCATAGTCTATCAGAATCTCACTGTTTAAAAGTCCAAAGCTCAAAGTCTCTTCTGGCATTTATGCAATCTCTTAACTCTAATCCTGTATAAAATCAAAATATAAAAAGCAGATCACATACTTCCAACACATCAGGGCACAAGGTATACATTAGTATTCCAAAACATAGGGAAGGGAGCATAGTGAGAAAATACTGGACCAAAAACCAGCTGGGCAAACTTCAAACTCTGCATCTCCATGTGTAATGTCAAAACACTCTTTAGATCTGCAACTCCTTTCATCTTTGTTGACTACAACACACTTCTTTCTCTTGGGCTGGATCCATTCCCTGTTAGAAACTTTCCTTGGCTGGCTTCCCATGTCTCTGGCATCTTTACCATCTTCTTGTCTGCAAGGCAACTTCAACTTCACAGCTTCTTGTTCCAATGTCTGGGCTCCACTTGTGATCTCCTGGCCTCCTCCAAAGGGCTTGGATCACGTCTTTAACACAGCCCACTGTAGCACTCTAGCCCCTGGCTGACACAACTCTACTGCTGCTGGTGTTCTTGGAGGTTATCCCATAGTATTGACATGCCCAATATACTAGGGTCTTCTGCTGCAACTAGGCTATACTTTCTCCAATATTCTCATAGGCTCTCCTTATAGTGCCATTCTCAACTTATTTGTAAGCCCCTTTCAGTCCTGGTCCTTCAACTGCCACTGAGGTTGCACCTTCACCATTGGTCTTTCCTGGCCTCTCACAGTACCAGCCTCAGCTGCTCTCTATGACTCCTTCATGTTGTCAAAACCAGTCCACCATGGTGACTCTTAGACATTATCAAGTCCAGCTTCAGCATGAGATATAACCATGGAATTTTTGGTGGCTATGTATGTAGAGAATTTGCAAATAGAGGCCAAAATGCTCAGAATGCAAAATGATTCAGTGGGAGGATAATAACAGAGAGGGAAACAACTGGTATTAGTTCTCAGGAACATAAATGGCAGTATCATAGAGCAAATCATAGTTAGAAATATAAGAAATAAAAATTCTTAATGTTTTTATTGTGGCAAATTTGATCATTTCTAAAGAAATCATAAGGCTAAAAGATTCAGAGTTCAAAATAATAGATACATTGATGCTAGAGAATATGGTAATGGCAGTTTTTGGTTGCTATGAAACTTAAAGGCTTCAAGGGTATTGTAGCCACTGTGGAAAGGGTAAACATTGGTCAAAAGATTCCTGGTCCAAGAGAGACATATGAGGTAACCTCTTGCCATGGGAAAAGGAGTCTTACCAAGGGGTCTATCAGCTAGAGGCCATGGAGAAAACAATACGACCCATTTGGTGGGGAGATGTTGGTCAGGAGTTAACAAACAGGCAAGAAAATCAAAATTAGGTACTTCTGATCTTACACGTGTTACAGAAGGAAGTGCAGATTTTGATCTGGCTACAGTTATCACTGTTACATTATCCCTGAAAATTGAATGTTACAAGTTAACCAGGTGGAGGGTAATGTCAAGAACCTTCAGCAACAGTAGGAATAATCTTAGGAAAAAGTGGATTAATAGCTCAAGGATTTATTGAGTGCAGTAGAAGGGGACAGCAAGGAGAAATAAAAATCATGACAAATGTGAAAAAGAAGATGCAAATTGAAACAGGGGATAGAATTGGTCAGTCCTGTTGTTTCCTTACATCAAGGGCAATGCCACCCCATGTAGGGCGCCACCTGCAGGCATATATAATTCTTTAAGTAAGGGTTCAACCCTTTTTCTGTATCTGAAATACTCATTCCAATTTGTTGACATCTACAGTGACAGAAGCCTCTTTTAGAACCTTAGAGAGTGCTGAAGGCCTATGGTGTGAACTATTTTACAAACTAAAGGAGACAAATGCATTTGATTGTCCTGATATATGAATTTTGAGTCAATGGATTTGGTGACTCTGTATATAAAACTTTTAACAACTTGTGGGAAAATAAGGGAAATTCTGCTGCTACTTGCTTGCTCCTAACAACCAAGGATAAATTGACAAAGAAAAAGAATGAGGTCTGTGATAAAATTAGCCAACTTCTAGCATCTCAGAATATGGTGAAGGACAAGGATGATTTCAGTGGTAAAACTGACAGGTTTCAGATGTACATAAACTGTCTAAAGGGTTCTAGGTGTGCTCTGGAATAGAACATTCTCTTCAGCAGTCATAGAGCTCAAGTTGTCTATAGAAAATCAAACTGAAGCCATCATTATAAGGGTGGCTAAATTACAGCAAAACTTAAAGTTTCACCCTCAGAGATTATGGGTGGTTTAAAGTAAAGGAATTAATTGGTAATGATGGGGATGTGAGAGAGGACCCTATTGAAACTGAGAGCTTTGAATGCTCATATTCTCAAAGGTTTATCTTACCTGAGGAAGTATTCTCTCCACCCTCTGCTTAATATAAGCTCCCACCCCACCTCCTGAAATATTGCCTTTTTTCTACCTTTCCTTGGGTAAATTAATACTTCATTTTCTGTTATTCAAGGAGTCACATTTTCTAAGGGAGATACCAGGCAAGATGATACTCATGTCCCTAATGACCCAGCAATACTTTCTCTAGACCCATAACCAGACTTAAACTTAAACAAACTCCTAGAGGACAGATAGAAAGTAGAGTCCACAGGAAGTGCATTCCACTGTTAAAGAGTTCAATAAGTTGGTGAACTCATTAAAGCAGAAAACTTGAGAATGTGTATAGGAATGGATTTAAGAGTGTGAGATGGTGGTGGAAGGAATAAAAACCTGGATCAAGCCAAGTTTAATGTTATGGGCCCAATGAGTAGAGATTCTGGATTTAATTTGGATTTTCTTACAGTTTCTTAAAAAGAGTTGTCAAACATTTGAGTGGTTGACTGAAGCATTTTTTAAAAGATCGCCTATTGAAAAGGAATTGGAGATGCCTGATATCTCTTGGCTTAGTGTTGATGAAAAAATTATAGGATGTGGGGAAATTGCAATGCTAGAATGGGTACACTTTGTAAAATCAAATTATCTACCACAGGAAGTCCCAGTAAACATGCTCTTTACCAATTCTCTAATACACAAAAAAAAAGGTGAGAGGGACACAAGCTCATCTGAAGAGTTCTGTTGTCCTCCTTTTCCTTGTGCCAGATATTGGTGATGCTGCTGCTCAGTATCAATATAATAGATAGATCAGGATGAATTAAGTGTAATGGGCTTGAGCCCTGAAGTAGCAGGATCCAGGTGTCAGCATTGAATTGACACAGGCAAAGTGATTATAGTTATCACAATGAATCACATAGACAAAGCAATGTCCATAACAGCCTAACCCATAATGCACAATGCAGGCAAAGTGAATTTTATGATGGCATGACTTGTTTGGACCTTTGATACTTGCCAATCAATCATGGTGTTTTAAACATGAGATAGAATTTGTATTTATCTGTATAAGCAAAGAATTCTCAATCAAATGAAAGGCTCCATTAGATCATGTCTAAAGAGAGTCTCAGCCCATGAACCAGGTTTCAGCCTTGAGACAGTTTATAAGTGGGCCTGGGTACCTGTGGGGGAGACCCAGGTGGGGGAGACCCAGGTGGGGGATGCAAGTCCTTGGTCCGGGCTGGTGGCTGGAAATGCTGAGAAGCTGTTCCATTGCTCCAACACTTCAGGTTTAGATGAAAGGAAACAGTCCATGATTTTTCAACATTATTGTACAAGAGTAGAGAGAGAAAAAGGGGTGGAGAGGTAGAAGCTGGCCATGACCACGTGGAAAGCGGGGAAAGGAATGGGGAAAGAGAATGGTAAGAGAGCAAGAGGGAGAGGGAGAGAGAAAAGAGAAAAGGGCAAGAAAGGGAGGAGGGACCAAGCAGTCCCTTTTATAGCAGACCAGACTGTCTGGCCATTGCCAGGTGACTGTGGGGTGGGGGATACTTGGCTGTAGCCAGGTGACTGTGGGGATGGAGTTCAGCCAAAATACTAGGGGCCAGAGGTGTGGCCCTATGTGACTGATGGCCACAGAATTATGGAGTTGAGGGCCTTGTGGTATCAGCCTAGTGTCTGAGAGCAAGGGCAAACAGCCTTCCATCTCTCATGGACTAAGTCCCCTGGGTCACTGGGGTGTTAAACCTAGCTCAACCAGAGCACAGACTAACTTTCACCCTCCAACATTTATAGACACAAAATCCCTTGAATGAAGGGATGTCCATATGCCCCTGAGGAAAGACCCTGATAAAATAACTAGAATTTTACTGTTAGCCCTTTTTACTCCTTCCCCAGAGGGAATTTATGCCTTTGATAATGGTAACGGTATACTGGGAGAAAGGAAGCAATCAGACATTCCAGGGTCTATTAGATACTGGTTCTGAATTGGCATTGATTCCAAGAGATCTCGGGAAACATTATGTCCCTCTGGTTAAAGTAGGGATTTATGAAGGCCAGGTGATTAATGTAATTTTGGTTAAAGTCTGATTCATAGTAGGTCCAGTGGGTTCCTGAACTCATCCTGTGGTTATTTCCCCAGTATTAGAATGTATATTTGGGATAGATATACTTAGAAGTTGGCAGAATCATCACTCTGTTCCCTGGCCTGTGAAGTGGGGGATATTATGGTTGGAAAGGCTAAATGGAAGCCTATAGAATTGGTTCTGCCAAGGAAAATAGGAAATCAAAACCAGTATCACATCCCTGGCGGAACTGTAGGAATTAGTTCTACCATCAAGGACTTGAAAGATGTACGGGTGGTGGTTCCCATCACAACTCTCTTTAACTCTCCTCTCAGGCTAGTGAAGAAGACAGATAGATCATGAAGAATGACGTTTTACTATTTAAAACTGAATCAAGTAGGGACTCCAATTAAATCTATTGTACCACATGTGGTATCCTTACTTGTGCAGATTAACACATGTCCTGGTTCATAGCATGCAGCTAATAACTTATCAAATGCTTTTTCTCAGTATGTGTTTATAAGGAAAATTAGAAGCAAATTGATTGCAGTTGGCAAAGTCAATATTATGCGTTTCCAGTTTTACCTTAAGAATATATAAACTTTCCAGCCCTATGTTAAAACTTAATTCAAAGGGAACTCTATCATATGTCTCCTCCACAAAATATCAAATTAGATCATATATTAATGACATTATGCTAAATGGCCCAAGTCAGCAGGAAGTAACAGCCACTTTGGAGTTATTGATAATAGTTATGAGCATCAGAGAAGGGGAAATAAATCCAACCAAAATTTAAAGTCTTCTACCTCACTAAAAGTTTTAGGAGTCTAGTAGTATGGAACATGAAGAGATAATACTTCCAAGGTGAATCATAACATATTGAACCTACCCCTCTCACCACCAAAATAGAAGCACTATGTGTAGTGGGCCTATTTGGATTCATGTGATAGTATATTCTTCACTTGGGTGTGTTATTGTGGCCCATATAACAAGTGGCTCAGAAAGCTACTAGCTATTGGTGGAGCTTGGAATGTTAAAGGTTCTTCAACTGGTCCAGAATTCTATATAGGCTGCTCCACTTGAACTATATGATACAGTAGACCTGGTGGTACTTGAGGTGTTAGTGGCAGATAGGGATACTTTCTAAAGCCTTTGACAGACCTCTGTAGGTATGTAACAGAAGTGAACTTTGGGGGTTTGGAACAAAGCTTTACCACCATTTTTAGACAAGTTTTCTCCCATTCAGAGCCAGCTTCTGGAATTCTATTAGGGCTTAAGGAGAAATGAATGTTTGAGGATTTATTCAAGATACCATGCAATCTGAACTGCCCATCATGAGTTAGGTCTTTTCTGACAAGCAAGTCATAAATAGATTTTTCACAGAAGCTAGAGTGATATATATCTATATAGAGAGAGATGAGAGAGAGAGAGAGAGAGAGAGAGAGAGAGAGAGAGAAAGGTATCTATAAAGTGATATATATATATATATATATATATATATATCACTCTACCATTATTATATATCACATATATTATATATGAATGAATGCTTGAGATGGAATAAGTCCTGAATGCACAAACAAGTTACATCAAATAGTCTGAGTACCTTTCTCCTCCAGTTAAAACTACCTCCTGCTAAGCATGTACCTATAGTTTCATGGGGTGTGTTCTATAATTGTTTGAGTGAGGAAGGGAAGACTAGGGCCTGTTTTCTGATGGTTATGAAGGTCATACAGTAACTACCCCGAGAGAGACAGAAATAGCATTAAAACCCCTTTCTGAGACAACCTTGAAAGACACCAGTAAAGGGACATCTTCATGGTGAACATGAATTTGGGTAGGATGTCGTCATATATTTTGTATGGAAGAAGAAATAGCCAGGACTGCAATTGCGATTATTCACTGATTAATGGGCTGTAGCCAATGGATTGGGTGAATGGCCAGGGTCTTGGAAATAGCATTACTGGAAAACAGATGAGAAAGATTTTTGGGAAAGAAGTATGTGGATAGATCTCTCCAAATGGGTTATGGATGTAAAGATACCTGTGTCCCACATAAATGTTCACCAAAAGATGACTTCAGCAGAGGAGGAGTTCAATAATTAAGTGGATAGGATGACTCATTTTATAGACAGTCAGCCAATCCTCTCTCAAGCCACACCCCTCATTGCCCAGTGGGCCCATGAACAAAGTGACCAGCATGGCAAAGAAGGAGTTGACAGCATGGATTTCCACTCATCAAGGCTGACCTGGGTACAGCTGCCATATCTGCTACTAGTAGAGACAAACACCGAGTCCCATATATCTCACCTTTCCCTTGGGTGGCCAGCCAGTGACCTTGTGGCTGATTGGCTACATTGGACCACTTACTCCATAAAAAGGATAACACTTTGTCCTTTTTGTAGGAGATGCTTATTCTGGTTACAGATTTGCCTTTCCTGCATATAATATGTCTTCTAAAACTACCATCCATGGACTTATAGAATGCCTTTATCCACCATCATAGAATTCCACACAGTATTGCTTTTGACTAGGAAACTCACTTCATAGCCAGAGATGTTCAACAGTGGGCCTGTGATTATAAAATCCAATGGCCTTACTATATCCCCATTATACTGAAACAGTTGGCTTGACAGAAAGATAGAATGACCCTTTGATGACACTGTGTCAGTGCAAATTAGGTGGCAGCAGTCTTGAGAGCTAGAATGGAGTTCTCCAAAAGCAGTATATGCCTTGAATCAGCATCCAATATATGATACAGTTTCTCCCATATTCAGGATCCATGGTTGAAGAAATCAAGGGACGAAGAGGGAATGATAGTTCCACTCACTATCAATCACCCTTAGGAACCCACTCAGATACATTTTGCCTTCTCTCCTATAATCTAAAGTTTTACTGTCCTAGAAATTTTAGTTTCAGAGTGGGAAGCACTCCTGCCAAGAATCTCAACAATTATGGCACTGAACTGGAAGCTCACTCTCCCCCTTGGGTACCGTGAACGTGTCATGCCTTTAAACCAATAGGTAACGAAAAAAATAATATGTTAGGAGCAGTGGTTGATCCAGATTTTGAAGGGGAAATTGGATTGCTTCTCCACAATTGAGGTAAGAAATATATCTGGAGGGCAGGAGAGATCATTTGTGACATCTCTTGGTGCTACTACATCCTTTGAGTAAAGTCAATGGGAAACTACAACAACCTATTCTATGCTGTGTGACAAAGAGCAGAGACTCTTCAAGAATAAAGATATGGGAAAGGGGAAAGCCTTTGGAATGTAAACATAGAATATAGAAAATAAAAAAAAATAAAAAAAAAAGAAATATCAAAGATATGATCCAAAACTGGCTGAAATGCTTGCTGAGGGTGAAGGAGACATAGAATGGATAGTAAAGGAGGGTATTTATAAATACAAGCTAGGGCCTTGTGACTAATCGCATAACCCAGAATTCTAATTGAAATATGTGTTTCTATCATATTTTGTTAAGAATGTGATCATATAGATATTTGGGTTTTCTTTTCTTGATTTTCTTATGTAACATAACATCAGTTATGAGAATATCTGTGGTTATCATATTTGAGTTAGAGGTCCTAAAAGAATGTCCCTTAAGGATGAAAAATAAACAAAGGCAACATCACTGAAGAAGGAAGGTGGCCTCTGGCTTTGTGGCTGAGTGGGCATCTCAGAAGAGTCATTACCGTCACTACTGTGAGGGTGAAGGACACTCAGGTGGCAGCTCATGTGCATATCGAGGATTGCTAACCATGGTGTTGGCGTCATAATCAAAACATTGCCCGTTATCCAGTTCCCACCACTATGATTTACTGAGACGATCATCATTTATTATAATTAACATATTCTTATCTTTATTATTATTATTATTATTATTTTTGGTTTTCTGAGACAGGGTTTCTCTGTGTAGTCCTGGCTGTCCTGGAACTCACTCTGTAGACCAGGCTGGCCTCGAACTCAGAAATTTATTCTTTTTATAACCCAAACCTGAGCAATTTGAAAAGTTTGACTCACTTAATATGATAGAAGAAAACTGCAAGTATCCAGACCAATAGTCTTACTATTTATTTGAGGATATTGCTGACTATTGTAAATTTTATCCTTTCTTCTCAAGGGTAAAATGAACAAATTTACCTGTTCATGAATTTCTGTGACATTACATTTTAAATTCCAAGATTTTCCATTTGGCGACTTGCAGATTTTTCTTTCCTAGAAATAATATTCTATATGTTAGTTGGAATTCATTTGTCTATAACAGTAATAATTTGCATTGGAGTTTATTTTGAATCTTTGTTGAATTGCTTTTGAAGCACTGAAACTAAAAAGAAGAAAATGATATTTTACAAAAGTAAAGTAGACTTGTCCAGGGATGGAATTAGATCAAACTCCATATTCAAGCCTTTACTTATATACAATGGTTGAGTTCACTCATCTTCTAGAGAGACCATAGGCTATGGACAAGGGCCTTGCTTCACAGTTTCTTAGTTTCAGGTTCCTCAGCTGCTTAATGGAGATGGTGACTCCTCAGAGTGGTTGTGAGGACAGTGTAGACCTGGACATTTCTGCTATGCAGCAAGTGTGGGGGAAGGCTGTTTCCTTTTCCTTTTACTTGGACAATGCAGCCAAATGCAAGTCTCTCTTAAGACCTTTTCACCCCCTTGAAGACTAGCCCTTCTGCTCAGCAGCACAGGCCTTGTTTCTGAAGCCCACCTTTGGAATGTTGCAATGGTTTGAGGTGGTAAGAGGAAATGTTCCATAGTTTAGTGTTAGAACATGGAACAATATCTTTTTCTTGAGGAAAGGCCCAATGTCTTCAGATTTAGGGCAAAAAAGGCTTGTGAATCTTCCTGGTCCAATCTCTATTGTATTTATTGGACTAACACAATGTCTCCACATTTTGATAAAAAATAATGTCTCCCTGAATATCTTGCCTACAAGAATCAATACGGCACCAAGAATTAAGAATGTCCTCAAGTTTTTTTCCATTTAGAATAATCTTCACTTAGTTATGGCTCTTTCAGTAGTAATTCTTCTTGATTAAAAAATAAAAAAGGATGCCTCTTCAAGCATCTCTTATGTACTCTTACTTTATCATTTTGTCCCATAATTTTCCCACACATGAAACCTCAATATACTGTCCTCTTCATCAGGTAATTACTACCTAACCATCAATGATATACAGTGGATAATACTCTCGTTAATGATCTCTTTTGAAATCACTATTCTTGGGCAGAGAAGATGGTTCAGCCACTCTACAAGCAGGAGGTGGATTCAGGGTACTTACAAAATTAGCTACATGTTGCTGTTGATGCCAGTAGTCTCCATACTAGAGGCACAAAGAGGATCCTGGGAGATTTCAGACCCTGCAGCCTAGCCAAATGTTAAGCTTCCTGTGTACTCAGAAATCCCATCTCAAGGCAGTAAAATGGAGACCTCCTCAGAGGAAGACTGTCTCTTTTCCACATGTGCACACATGGGTGTGCTGTCTCATATATAAGCATGTAACTCACATACAAATACCACATACACAAATAATAAATAAAATATTATGAATTGTATTTTAAAAAAACATTTGCCAATATTCTCAGGCAAGACTTTGGATGATTCCTTGGAAAGTTTGGTCTATCTGTGTATGTCAAGGAGCATCTGACAAGGTAAAAAGAACACTTTATTAGGGAACCAGGGATCCTTCAAAATATTAAGATTGGCTTTTTGTGAATTGTCTTTATTGGGTTGTTTAACTGACTGGCAGTGACCTTAAGATGAGTAATAGTGCAATGCTGGTTTGAATTTTAGACAGTGCTAAATAGTTTTGTCTGAATTTGATTATCAAAAGTACACAACATTCAAAATGTTCATATCAATTAATATCGAAAGAATATAAAATTAAGTGACATATGATATAAACATTCTTTTCTCTGGAAATATCTTTTAGACTCCAAAAAAAAAATGACAGGGAATTTTTTGCCTCTTCTATTTCTGTTCCTAGCTGTTTTTACAAAATGCAAACACATGCAAAAACATTGTATTGAACTTCAAAATTCAGTCATGTTCAGTAAGACCTCAAAAGACATTTTCTTTGAACTTGGTTCTCCAGGCAGGCAAACCTTCATGAGAATAGAAGATATCTTCTTACTCTCTGTGATGTGGTTTGACCCTTTTCAGGGTCCCAAATCAAGCTTTGTTCTATAGAGCATATTAAGCTCACTTCAGGATTAAGAGTTGACAGAAGGCCCTTTTCCTTATAGAATATCCTCAGACTCTGGTTCTCAATGGCACAAGAGGTTTAGACCACAAAAGAAAAATTGGGCTGCATCAAGAGATACAATGTGCTTACAGCTGATATCCTGTCTAAAATATGTATTTTTAGGTTGCCCTATCTGGCAAGGCTTCATGGTTTTGCCATTAATATATTTACACCACTGATTACATTGCAATTTTAAATCACTGAAATAAATTTCTATCAGATTTGTTTCTTAAATACATGTTATAGTTTTTCTGGACTCATCTCACAATGAATAAACTTTTAAATGGAAGTTCAAGATTCAAGGATAGGGTCTAGACAATAGTATACCCAGTTGGAAGAATATGATGACCAAGATGCCTGCTGTAACCAACTTCCTCCTCATCCTTCTCTAGTGTATTTCATCTCTACGTTTTATGCAATATCCTTGATAATGACTGCAAGCTACTTTGTCTGTTCTGAAGAAAACTGTTAATTTAAAGCTCTTCCCATAATGCCCATTGAGCTGCTAGACCTAAGGTTTCTTGGTAGAAATTTTTGATTCCCTTATTAATGTATCTTAACTTTCATATAATTAATTTTATTTACCTAAGATAAGGTGACCATTATCCAATATAATTAAATGTAGTCAATTCTAAATGTCTGTTTCTATCTTATATTAAGATATATTTTCTGTTCCTTTATAGATATAAAATGTTATTCTATCCCTTATCTCTTGCCATTAGATGTTTCTCAATTCTATTATTTTGAATTATTCAAAACAGCTAAAATGTTTGCTTGATCTTTGACAAAGGAGCTGAAACCATCCAGTGGAAAAAAGACAGCATTTTGAACAAATGGTGCCGGTTCAACTGGTGGCTAGCATGTAGAAGAATGCAAATAGATCCATTCTTATCTCCTAGGACAAAGCTCAAGTCCAAGTCTATCAAGGACCTCCAAATAAAACCAGATACACTGAAACTAATTGAAAGGAAAGTGGGGAAGAGCCTTGAGTACATGGGCACAAGGGAAATTTTCCTGAACAAAACATCAATTCTGTAGATCAAGAATTGACAAGTGGGATCTCATAAAACTACAAAGTTTCTGTAAGCCAAAGAACACTGTCAATAAGACAAAATGGCAACCAACAAATTGGGAAAAGATCTTTACCAATCCTACATCTGACAGGTATATGAATGGTTAATTTTGGTGGTGGATGAAAGGACAGAGTAAGAAAGATTATGCGGATGAATAACTAAATATTGTAAAAACTTCTTAAAGTAGATGTATGTACATATATAAAAAGCATTTAAGTACCACTAATCTGTAAGAACAGGATAATGTTTCTCCTAGACACCATGGGCTGTCAAATAAAAGTCCAAGTTCCAGGTATGGTTTCACCCTTTCAACTTGTTGGTCAGTGGAATCCCATAGAAACCTTAAACATTGGGGTCACTTAAGTATACTATCATATCATCTGCTAATAGTGATAGTTTGACTTCTTCATTTCCAATTTGCATCCCTTTGACCTCCTTTTGTTGTCTAATTGCTCTCGTTAGAACTTTCAAGTACTATATTGAATGGATATGGAGAGAGAGGGCAGCCTTGTCTAGTCCCTGATTCTGTTACCATTTACAGGTAAGGAAGCTGAGATTCAGGGCTAGCATCATATATAAAAAAGGGATTTAACATCTATTTGTGTTACTACACACAAAAGCCTGATTCCTCATCTGTCTCATGATCTTGCAAGCAAAGAGTCCAGATCGTCTCGTGCTGATGACCAGTTCATATCAGCCCCATATTAAACAGAAGAAACAAGTATCATAGATGGGTGGTGAGTGCATGTTCTGGGGTGTGTTTGTTCCCTCTTCAGAGTACCCTGAAAATGATAGGAAAAAGATCTAGCACTTTTTTTTTACTCACTTGGAAGTCATTTTCTTTGCTTAGACAATTATTTGTACTCCTGGTCATTTGCCCTAGCAAGCTACAGTTATGCTAATGATGTACTGGCCTCAGCTTTCAAATTGTAAAAAGCTAGCTCAAATGTTCAGATATTTTATTCATTATTCAATTTTCAACTTAATCCTATAGATATTATTATCTATGGGCTACTTTCAGAATGAAAAAAATCTTTTAAGGAAATGTGTTAAGGATTAAAATGAATTTTTAAACTTATATACTTCCGTATTAATGGTGAGAGTAAGGTGTTTGTGGGTAATCACAGCACTTGTGAAGGAAAAGCAGGAAGAATATGAGCTTGAGGCTTGCCTTGGCTTTAGCTTAGACATTGTTTCAAGATAGACAAACAACTCTTGTTTTCTTTCCTTCTTTCCTTCTTTCCTTCTCTCTCTCTCTCTCTCTCTCTCTCTCTCTCTCTCTCTCGTTCTTTCTTTCTTTCTTTTTTGGTTTTTTTTGAAACAGGCTTTCTCTGTATAGCCCTGGCTGTCCTGGAACTCACTCTGTAGACCAAGCTGGTCTTGAACTCAGAAATCTGCCTGCCTCTGCCCCTCAAGTGCTGGGATTAAAGGTGTGCACCACCACTGCCCAACCAACTCTTGTTTTCTATGGCACATATTTGTTCACCAATGGGTAATCTTACAGTTTTGGTTATTATATAGCTTTTTATTGTATATAAAATTATTTTTGAGGTATCTAACTTATGAAGTTGATCTTTTTGCTATTACATACCAAAAATTATAGTCAGATATTAAAAATAGAAGTACAGAAATAGGTTTGATGTATATGTTAATAGAAATATATTTCCTTAAATGCAGAGAAATGCCTGGTGATGCTATTTACCTGAAATATCAATCACAATTTTAAACCAGAACAACACAGAATCCCAGACACAGGAGCCCTTGGTATTTTGGGGGCTTTTGTATCTCACAGAAGATCAGTTTTCTTGCATATTCCCATTCGAGTCTCAGTTCAGGAAGCTAGTCATTTTAGCCATTTGGTCTTTTTGTCAGGCACAGGTTTATTTAATTTCAAAGGAATACATTGTGTGTTTGGTTTGAATTATGAGGCTCACATTCATATTTGACTGACCTAGGAGAGTTTATCCAGGTACTTTACAGATTCCAAAGTGACATCTATTGATATTTTTAAAAGCATAATGGAAAAGCATTTAAAGGCTTAAAGATTTCAACAAGTAAAAAATTCAAATTGTCAACTGGGTTTTATGAGGTCAGTGTTATAATTAGGTTACCTACAAGATTAAATTAGAATGCCCAGCATGGTCTTCCCTCTGCTGGCTACATGACCCAGTGTTTCCACTTTACACAGACCAAAGGCTTGGGGACATAACTACAGCTAACTCCACCAATGAGCAGAGCTAGGTAACCACTTATTCTAATGTTTTACAGGTTTCACTTGAATCTCCATATCTACCTACAAAATATGGTATAACCTCAGAAATACATTAGTTTATCTAAAATATATTTTGTTATGAAATTAAGTATATACACAGAAAAATCACTCAAATCACACTCTTTATTAATCAACATTGAGAGAAAACCACAGAGGTTAAGCGCTTGACCTTTGCCAGAAAGCTATGCCTGAGTGGGCTACATCCTACTTATAGCCCCCTCCTCCTATCATAGACAAGTACAATCATAACTCTGTATCAAATAACACTCCAATGTAACATTTTCTCCTAGTATGCACCTCTGGGCTCTGTGACTGACCTTTGTCACCTTTAGAGAATCATATGCATCTTTCAACCTCTTTGCTGTAACTGTCTCCACTATATCTGGAGTTTTGTTACAGCATGCTTGCTAAGATAGACAGGAAAGTTTTCTTGAGATAGACCTGGTTTGTTGTTGGTGGTGGTGGTGTTTTTTGTCTTGTTTTGTATCTTCCCATTTAATTCATTTGTTTGACGTTCAAGCGTCAAGTTCTCTGTTGTCCACCTGGTTGGTCTTCCTTGCCTCTTTTTAATGTTTCCTACTTTACCTAAAATTCTGTAATTAAAGCCGGGTGGTGGTGGCGCACTCCTGTAATCCCAGCACTTGGGGGGCAGAGGCAGGCGGATTTCTGAGTTCGAGGTCAGCCTGGTCTACAGAGTTCCAGGACAGCCAGGGCTACACAGAGAAACCCTGTCTCGAAAAACAAAAAACAAAAAACAAAACAAAAAAATCTGTAATTAAAAAAACCCTTTTAATTTTTTTTTAATTTCATCCAAAGACTTATTTCTCTCCAGAGGGAAGTATTTCAATTCAAAGACTATAGCTGTAAAAATGAGTCTTTTTTTTTTTTTTTTTTTTTTTGGTTTTTCGAGACAGGGTTTCTCTACGTAGTCCTGGCTGTCCTGGAACTCACTCTGTAGACCAGGCTGGCCTCGAACTCAGAAATCTGCCTGCCTCTGCCTCCCAGAGTGCTGGGATTACAGGCGTGCGCCACCACGCCCGGCTAATGAGTCATATTTTTTATGCTGTTCTTTGGTACACTGTCCTTTCTCTGATCTAGTGTTCACTCATGCGGGTCACCAAGGTCACCATGCCCCCCAAATATGGAGCCTCTTGTTTCTAGCCCATCCACTTTTGTTTTATCTGACACTGAATGAAATTAAAACACTAAAGTGCTTTCCCTACTTGAGTAGCCACTTTTGAGAAAAAAATGGGACAAAGAAACATTTTAAATCCTGTGAAACTGAACATTCTTACTGTCATTATTCCCATAATTAACCCTGCTCATTTCCATTATTGCTAAATGAACTCTCAAACATGACATCAAAGGCTTTGAAGAAAGGCGTAAATCATTTTTACTTAAATTTAGAAATTGGTTATTTGCATGGAGATTGACTATTTCTTAACCTCTCCCTCTTTAAACCTTCTAATTAATTTTTATTTTGTATATCTGAGAGTTTTGCCTGCATGTATATATGTGATGCAGTCCTCCAGCAGAGAAAGAGCACTGATATCCTGCAACTAGAGTTATGGGATATATATATATATATATATATATATATATATATATATATATATATATATGTTGGAAACTGAACCCACGTTCTTTGCAAGAGCCGCAAGTGCTCTCAACCACCGAGCCACCTCTCCAGGGCCTGTTTTGTTATTCCTTAAGAGAAATTTGATAAAGCATGAGGTTAGCTCTTCCCAGAACAGACATCCTGCTATACCAGTAACCCTTAAAAGCAGAGTTAGTCACAATCCCACTGTCCCAAGACCGTCAGTGGTTTCTGCTGGTGGTGGTTTTCATTCTGATTTTTTTGAGGTTTTTGTTTTGTTTTGTTTTGTTTTTTAATCTTAGCCTGGATAAAGTAGTCAAGAATCCTCTCCACTGAATGAAGCTGTCATTTGTGGGAAAGGTAGTTGGAGATTATATCTATCCATAACGTTATTGACAGATTTTCAAGACATAAATTTCTCACTTGATCCTAACCATGGAAGCAGCAACTTTTCATATATGCAAATGTGAAAACAAACTAGATTCAACTTCTTAAATGCACCAGTGACTTCACAGACCTCTGAGTTCACCATGGCTTCCCAGGTGTGAACTCTCATTTCAATTAGCCAGACAATAGTAACCATTGTCCATAGGGTCTGCCAAGCTCAAAAAGCTGACTTTCCCTCCTCTCCTCACCTCCTGGGGATGTGGTGTATTTACTGATGATGCAGGTTGGAAAGCAGCACATCAGCCATGTCTGCATTTATGTTCCACACACTTGCCACAAGAGATGAGGACCCAACACACTGCTGAGAGCTGTCTACTTGACAGTACAACACACACTGTGTCTTTGTGATTTTTCCATGTAATTCTCATGGTTTCTTGCATTTGTTCTGTGCGTCTTAAGTAAAATTTTCCTTAGTTCCAAGACCTCTTTGTGTGGCTTTGATATCAGCCTAACAGTCTAAGTCTTTAAGACAATGTTTGAAAATGATATCTATGATAACCTTATATGTGCAGTGTCGACAACAGTTCTCAGTGTTTCTGATCTCTCAGTATCTGCTTAGTCAAGAATGAACACCTGAATGCTTTTCCCGTTAGCTTTTCCTGTGGCAGCTTAATGTTACATGAGTCAGGGAACTTGTTCTTGACCCCAATTGTCTGACTGTTTTCCCCAGGACAAACTTATAATAGGGGTAACTTCTTATCCGATTATTTTTCCTAATATGTAAAACCATCTGCGACTCTCATGAAGTGCTTGATACCTCAGTGCAATAAATGATGATGACATTTGATGTTTTGCTTGGGTTTAGGGATGGCTTGACCAATTCCATTGATTTCCTATACTTCTGTGGGTGGCACATAACTCAGGAACTTCTTAAGATGGAAGTCTATATGCTAGCATTATTGCTTAGTTTTATTTGAGTGGGGTTGGAAGCAAGAACATTTCATTAAAGTAGGGTTCTCATGAAATTTTCTTTGAAGGAAATTGGTCCCACAGATCTTATACATGTACTGTTGTAAATAAATACCCCCTACTGAGAGAGCCAGTCTGTGTTCTGTCTAAAAATTAGTAAGATGAATAAAAAAATACATACTTATAGAAGCAGGAGTGCATAAAATAAATAAAATGCAAAGGGAATGCAGAAAGGATAAACTTAGTTCTGCTATGAGAATATTCTACATTAATGAGAAGGGTTCTTCAAATATAAAATATTGAAGAAGGTGACACAGGCCTTCCTATCTAACAGCTCAAGTAGGGGACTCTTGACTCAAGCTTTGCTGTCTCCAACTTTCTCTGAGTTTGCAGTATATTTTCTGTTATGTGTTCACAATATTTTTTATTCCAACTGTAACTACTAGAAATTAATGATAAATGAAACCATGTTTCAGGAAATACTTTCTTTTGCTTTTGTTTTTAAAGGAGTAGTTTCCATCTCCCTGCCCTTTCTCTCCTTCACAAGCCCCATGCTTCCTCTTTTCTATTTCCTTTACCATCTCTGATTTTCAAGGGAAATTGCATTTGGGTATTTTTTATTATTTTTTAAAAGGTGCTTTTCAAAATATTACGCTATTGGGATGGCTTGATATTAAAAATACCAATCTTTAAATTTAAGAAAATTTGGACTAACGTGGAAAGAAATAGATTTGTGAAAACATTTTATTTCCTTAGGACCACCAGTGGTGTGAAGAGAAATATATTAGGGACTTTATAAGTCTCTAAAGAAGCTGGGACAGACATGTGGAATGCTCTTCTTCATGGGGTTCTTCTTTTGATGTTACAATCATAGGTCTACCTCCTGTCTTAGTCTCTGTTCACTGGACCATGGTCACATTTGTAATCCTCTCTGTCAAGTGCTCCTTTTCTTGTATTGTCAACTAGAGACTTTAGTTTTATGTTTATCATTTATTAGAGGCACAAACTCAGTGATTTGTGTTTGAGGCTTGTAGTCAGGTCCCAGTGTATGAAAGGAATGATGTGTGGGTTCTCCTGCCAATCTCACGGTATAGACAGACTCAGACTGTCAGGACATTGCGATCGGCATGCATGAGCCATAGTAAACTCTGGGGTGTCAACATGAATGAGACAATGGTAAATTTTTGAAGGCAAAAGGGAAAAATTTCACTGGTGTAAGAGACCTCTGGAGGACTTGACATCACATCATCGGTGGAGGTGGTACTCCTGGGCAAGTTGAGATGGTCTTGTATGAACCATTGTGGTTTTAAAGATTGTTAACTTCTTACATAAATCTGTGGACATATGTGATGTGTTCCATGTGTTCCATTGTGTGTTCAATGAGACATTTCTTCTGAGTGTTTAAAAAGGTTTTATCATACATGTGAAGCCATGAGTCCTCCCCTTCCTAACTTGCTTGATTTAATTCTGTGTCAGCCTCACAAGAATGATTTTATATTGGTATTATTGCCATTCATTGTCATTTTCTATGGCATTAGCACTAAATATTCTGGCACAGTTGATGGAGCAAAGGTGTCAAGAAGAGTACTTTATTGTATATTGATATGTGATCATCAAGAAAACCCTCTGTCATCACCAAGTCTTGGCAGAAGACTGTGGGCATCTAGACAAATTGGTAAAACCATTGTTTGCTAGCTGGAAGCAATCAAATCTCTTCAGTGAGCATCTAGAAACTCTGAAATTGCATTTCGTGTCCTCCAAGTGTTCAGCGACATGACATGCAGCCTTCACATCATGGCCACTGAGCGTATTTATCATTAAAAACAATTTGCCAGCTAGTCCTCTTCTTCAGGGCAACTAGGGAAAAAGAAAAGATAATTAGGCATGCAAAAGACATACTGGAAGGGTCTACAACATTTTGGGGCTAGTTGTTCGCTAATGAGGAATTAAGTGTTCAACTTGTGGACTCAAATTAAATTTCCTCAGTTTTTAGAGGGCTTACATGATTTCTCCAAATAGCTTATACTTTAACAACACAGAATTAACCTATCCTTTTGACTGCTTTATGCATTGAAAAGTACCACAAGCTTAGAAGCATTTAGGGACTGTTAAACTGCAGTATATTGATGTGTGTGTGTGTGTGTGTGTGTGTGTGTGTGTGTGTGTGTGTGTGAGAGAGAGAGAGAGAGAGAGAGAGAGAGAGAGAGAGAAAGAACATGCTGCCCTTATTTTCACTAGATCTTATTGTTCAGATCATGCAGAAAACATTAGCAATCAGAAAACAACCACAAAAAATAAAACACTTTTTAAATGAAAGTGAATTTAACATTTTATGATAAATTGCTTTTAATCCTAGTGAGGTGATAGGGCATCAGGTTGAGTAAAGGCCCAGCAAGGCTTTGCTTAGCTCCTGGTTAATTTACTTCACTCACTCCTCCCAGCTGTGATCAACATATCACATTGACCTGAGGATGCTTTGTCCTTAAATTGTACTTTAAAACACAGGAACACACACACACACCTGCTCACACGCGTGCGTGCATGCGTGTGCGCGCGCGCGCGCGCGTGCGCACGCACACACACACACACACACACACCCCAGTCCAATAAAATTACATATGTGAGGGAAACTGTGAAAACCATTCTAAGTTTCATTCAAATTTATTTAGCTACCTTTCAAACACATATGACATCCTAGAATTTATCATTTCATGACATCACAAAACTTATTTCAAATGTCTCTGACTATGAAGTCTAAAAACATAACTTATCCAAACAAACAACTTGATTGATAGTTTAGAATACATTTAATTTGATGCTTTAAATTTTAGTGATCTCAGGCTCACTGATTTCTAGATTTCAATGATGTATTAGCAAAACATGCAAATGATAGATACTTGGCTAAGCATGCATGACTATGGCTATAAAGACCAAATGCAAAGACAAAATATTTAGTAATATGTTTTCTTTTCATTGGATAGTCTTCAGTCCAGATGTTAGATCTTCATGAAAGTTTAGAGCACATGGAATTAGTGACTTCATCTCATTTTAAGAACATAGTTAGAAAGTTAATAATGGAAATTTTCATAAACCTGCCTAGCATTCTCTTCTAATATTTAATAAGCTTCACTGACTGGCTGTTTGTTTACATGAACTGAAATGTACTTACAAGATGTGGCTTTGTTTGGAAAGAAATGATATCTCCCTCAGAGAGTCTGAAGCTGTCAAAATGACAGGCTCATGGGCATTGTTTGGGCAGGTGAGAGTGAGGGAGATCTCCTTGCCCTCTCTAATTTTGTATTGTTCTTTCTTTCCCTTTCTGACATTTTCAACCTCTGTTTGCCTCTAGGGAGAAGGCTCCAGTGGAGGACACTCTTTGAAATCCTACATGGAAGAAGTGAGTTTTTAAGAGTCTCTCCCATAGCCTGTCATCAGTCTGTCACCTGAGATGAAGCATGCACTTGGCTTTCTCCTTCTCTCTCTTCAGTTCTTAATACTTATTTGTTCACTGGCCATGTTTAGAAAAGTACAATAAATGATGTTATCAAAATTGCTTTTGTTCCTCATTGGTAGAGGGATACTTTCTATCCATTCAGTCATCCTGAAAATGGAGGAGAAAGTGCATGAACCGAGTGCTGTCCTATGTTTTCATTCACAAAACATTAGTTGACATATGCATAATGAGAAACACATTTTGTACGGGGCATGAGCAAAAACAAAAGGAACAAAACCAGAAAGACACAATCTCAGTCTTTATGAGAAGAGTAGTCATAATAGGGCAGTGCCCATTCATGTGCAAATGCTGGTTCTGCTGCTGTTTGCTGCACCTATTAACATGTAAGGCACATTCTTGCCTTACATTCTTGACTTTACTTGTGAAGATACTGGAGTGTTCTGTGTCATAGAGCTTTTCACTGATAGACAGGTGTTTGGAAACCCTCAGAACTTTTTCAGAGTTCCTAAGACCTGAAGAAAACTCATGACGTTCATGAAGAAAGTAGCTTGAATCTGCTGGGTGGAAAGGCAGGTTAGGGATAGGATACAATCTTTGGGTGGGATGCCATTTCTCAACGGGAAATCATCTCCTGTGCTTCCTCCCAATTTAAGAGTCCATTCAAATGACATCTGAGCATACTCTGTAGTTGCTACCCAGAATGGTGTGTGGATACTGAAATCTTCAGCTCACAGATATCACTAGGAGAGGAAGGTGGAGTGTGCAGTCTCTGCAGGTTTGCCTATCTTCCCAGAGATAATTGGAGCTTTTCAAAAGACTGCAAGAAGGAATAACAAAACAATAGAAAGGAAATCATGGGGAAGATGTTCAGGTTCACAAGCATCCAAATAAGAAAACAAAATGTGGGAGGGTTAAATACTAAGTTTCAATTTAATGGACCTGATGCAAAGACTATCAATATATTTAAACAATTAATGTTACCCACAGAGAGTGGAGATTTTTGTGGTCACTTATGTTCTTGGTCCCAGGCTCACCTTGTTTTGAGGGGACTGGACAAGATATTTCCACAGAAAGGCTGGGGATGCCTCTTGTCTCTGGTTCAATGCTGTGAAAGGAAATCCCTGAGGCATGCATGCATGCATGGGTTATGGGCTACATATCAGGAAGAGGCATGTTAGAATGAGTTTTGTTTTGTTATTTGTGCCTTCTGATTAGAAGTGCTTTGAAAGGCATTGCTGCTACAAGCACAATTACATTAGCATCAGCTAGAGGCATGTTAGAAACAGGAACTCTCAGAATTCACTGGGTTACGAGGACTCATTGCTCATCTTGCTAAGCTTACTAAGATACCCATGGCTTGACAAATACTCCAACTATGTGTGTGCCTCAAGTCAGGTGTAGGGATGGAGCCAACAGCAAGAGAAAGAGAGTTCCTGTGACTCGGAGGATCAGGTTATACTAGTATTTATTCATAAGCAACAATAAATAAATAGAAAGTGAAATGGGATTACACTTATTTACACACCCTCTCACCTCCAGTCTGGCAAATGTTATAGCCTGGCTCTGATGACTGCACAAAGAGTATAAAGCTCCATCAGGAAAACAAACAAACAAACAAATAAGCAAAGCCACCACAAATCAAAACCTCTAGAGATAACAGAAAAGAATCTGTTTTCTGTGGTGATTTTATTTTTAAGGTCAAAGTACTTCTAGAAATCTATTTTATTCTATTGTTTACCCTAGATATAATGGTTCTACCAAAGTTTTTGCTACAATTGAAGACATGCATCATGGGAAAGCTCACTCTTATTCTGTATTCTAGAAAATGAGGACAGCTCTATCAGTACATTAAAGCTTTGTTTATTCCTCTGTTCTCAGTTGTGATCTGCTTGCTTATTGGGAGTGTAAATGTCTTCAGTTTATGAAATTCATTATTGACTCCCTGTGTGTACTTTGCTAGTCTGTGTGAATCAGGCAGTGTAAATATTACCTATCTATCATCATGGTCTATTGCTGCACGGACTTTTCACTTCCTCTTGATTGATGCTTAGATACTAGCTGTCTCATAAACCAACCAATTACCATCACAGTAAGTTATGTGGCCTTGATTACTGACTTATGAATTAATTACTATTTTTTCTTCTACATTTGTATACATTTGGTTTTTAGAAAAAAAAACACATTTAAAATCTCCATTGTAACCTGTATAAAATGAGAGGTATAAAATGACATTATTTTCTGGTTTTTTTTTTCTTTTCTCATTTGGGCTTTTACTTTACTTTTCATGTTATAAGATCACCAAACCAAACAAAAATCGAATATTTGTTAGAAGCCCTGACATAAAATCTGAGCTTCCAAACATTTGTTTTTATTTAGCACAGACTAAAGCTCAAATAAACTATGCTGTTGATGCTTTAATATATTTAGCATTTATTGTTAAACTGAACAATTTTTAACATATCAACTTCTCTGTTCTTTTGTTTTGTTTCCTTCCAGTGGGCTTGGGATTTTTTTTGCCTTATTTATTTATATAATTACTTGCTTACATATATCATAGTCTTATTCTATATAATCTATTTTTTAATCTATTATTTCAGTCTAGCATTTAGATTTTTGGGGGGCAAGGGTTGAGACAAAATCTCTTTGTGTGGCCCTGGCTCTCCTGCAACTTATTATGTATACCAAGCTGGCTTTCAACTCGCAGAAATATGCTGCAACTCCTGGGATTAGAAATGTGCCATCATAACCAGCTGATATTTAAGTCTTTGGTCTTTAGATCTTTCAGCAAGTGAAAAATAAGATACTTTATGAGTCTATTTCCAAATCTTCAAAATAACTCTGAAAGTTAAATTTACGTGACTACATGGTCTTCACATGTGAGTTACCTGATAAGTTAGACATAATTTCAAAATACAAACACTTTATCATCTACAATCATAGCACTAAATGCTGATTGATAAAGTGGATTAAAAACAATTTATCAAATTTAAATATTTCTAATGCTTTATTGTCATACTTTTTATAAGGAAACTAATGTTCTTAAAATACCACATTACCCAGAGCATAATGTGGGATGAGCATAATGCACAGCCTAAAAGTGCCCTAGACTGGTGGGGCATAGTGGTACGTCCGTACCACTTCCATGAAGTCCTAGCCAGCACGACAGTGAAGAAGCTCTGGAGAACTATAGACTCCAGGCAGCTGTTTCTGAAACTTCTCGGAAAGCAGTCACGACTTCAGGAAGGCGGTGAAGGCCAGATGACAGAACAGCAGCGGCACACACAGTGTGAACTCACTCCGGATGACAAGTGCAGCTTTGTCGCCTCTAAGGGTGCCAGCCAGGAAACAGCACTGGAAATATGAAGACTTTACCAGCTCTTAGGCTTGGTTTTCCAGCTCCACCATCTAAACTGGAGAGGGACAGATTCTATACAACACGGGGGTCTCCAGATCACTTATACCCACTCAGGCCTGTCTGGCTCCCCTGGGGTTGAACTGTAACCTTCAGTGTAAATGAGCTTCCAGCTATATTTCAGATGGAAAAGGCACACATATACTTATAGTATATATCTACATATATACTATATATAGAAAATGAGTAATGTACATTTTGTTTTTTGGATGTACTAGCTTTGGAAACTTAAATTAACTATTATCACTATCATAGTTTACTGTCTTCAGAAAACTAGACAATTATATTAGGTTTAGCAAAATAAAATTCTTTCTTGCTATTGCCAATTGACATTTTGACATTCCTTTTTAATTAACAATTTTTAAAAGGTCATATTCATAGCCTCATAGAAATACAAAAAGAAGTCTGGGTCAGGAGATGCCTCAGTCAGTCAATGGACTGCCTTGTAAGTGCAAGAATAAGAGTTCCATTCTGGAATCCATGTTAAAAAGCAAAATACTTAAGTGTGGAGGAAGAAATTTTTAGCCAAATAGCTGGAGAGGCAGTGACAAGCTTGGCCCCATGGGCCTGTCTAGCCTACTTGGTGAGCTTCAGACTTAGGACAGACCTTGTCTCAAAAAAATAGTAGGTGATACGTCAGTAATCACACCCGAGGCTGTCCTCTGCTCCTTCCCTAAACATGTGTACCCTCCATACACTTGTACACATGAATACACACACTCAACCACACACACACACACACACACACACACACACACACACACACTCAAACATGCACACACATACAAATATACATGGAGGAATACATGTCAAATGTATACGAACAGTAAATTAATGATGGAGCAAATTATATGTTATGACCAATAAAAGAAGACTCAAATCATATAAAAGAGAAAACAAGGAATGTTAAAATGACATTGTAAATAGATGGAAAAATTGGCCAAATTAAATCCATCTCCACAGGCGAACAATCATATTTACAATGGACATGGCTTTCGTCTATGTAGACAAAAATTGTTTGTGGTGTTACTATGTTTTACAAATTACATAGTGTGATATAGTTGATGTCTAAATGACTCATGCAGCCACAGAAATAAGTGCCTAGAAGGGAATGCTGAGAAAAGACTAAGTTTTCATGGATTATAATAATGCTCTGTTCCTTTCTCTGGGGAGGAAGTCATCAAGTAGAAAGACTTTCCTAGTGCAGTGGTAGGCTGTCATGCTCCTCAACACAGAAGAGAAAATAGGAGAGATGGTTAAATTTTCTGAAGTAGTTTGAATCAGTTTGTACTTTTTCCTCCTTTTTGACAATTCATCATGATTTTTAAATTTAGTTATAATGCTTTCTTTTTTTCTCAGGACCTCTTCATTAAAAGTTACAGCTCATGGACTTAGTTAATTCTGTGTTCTTACATTTCAATAGCTTTTTGTGATTCCAAAAATTGGACCACAGAAACATTATTCATAAAAAGTAAATTAATGATTTCAGAGTAATTGTGAGATAATTTGTTAACAAGTGCTAAAAGGCAGTATTATTAACATTGCCAACTAAATGTATAAAGGACTTAGAGGAAATCCTACTTTAAAAGAAGTAAATAATTAATTCTTTGTCACTTGAAGCATTCTATGAAATGTATCTTGAGGAAGCTAATTTTTTTTATGTAAATCATCAGGTTTGATGATGAATGCCATTATCGATTGAGCTAACTTGCTTGTTATGTGTACCATACTCCACTGATCATCTATTTAGAGGGATTCTATGACTTGAGGGTTCACAGGAACCTGAAGAAGAGTGTTTGAAAATAAATGGAAACATTGTCAGTATGTTATGTACATGTTCATATCCAATGGGAATAAATCGTTAATTTAGAATTAAAATATTTTCAAGAAAGGAACATTGTTTTCCTTTACATAATCTGAACTTCTATGATCAGATTGACATAAATCAGTGATTTATAGCACATTGAGAATCCAAAAGCAAGTGATACATATGAAATAACAATACTGCTAGCTTATAAAGCTCTTACTCTATAAACAGAAAGAGGATATGTTGATTCAGGACTAGTAGCTGTTCTTCATACTCTCCATGTCACTAGTGCCCACCACCCAGGTCCCTGGGTATTTGCTAGACTTAGGGCAAAAATGTTTTTAAAAGGATGAATATTTCTTCTAAAAGCAGCCCTGAGAGCTTGCTCTTAATAATATAAAAATATTTGTGCTATCCTGAAATATAGCTTAATAACCGCAGTTTCTTGAGTAAACTTAGTGAGAAAGAACATATCGGATCTTGTTTTTGAAAACTGTTCAGGATTTTAACATCTTGACCCTATCATAAAGAATTATATGAAGGCTGATGGGTGAGTTTCAGACATGCACTGCTTTTTGTTGAATAGAGGGAGGCAAAGTGGGGGCTTCTATTTCTAGCTCTAGTTGAGGGAGAGCTAACGTACCACAATGAAATCCTCTGATAGTGATACTTGCCCTGTCTTCATGATTCGGTGTCAATAGTGTAAAGTTCTCCTCAAAGTCCACTGAGCTCCACCTCTGCTGTATGCCACTTGCAATAAACCAAGGCCAGCTGCAGCTTCTTTATTCAGGAGCAAGTCAAGGAAGCCGATTGGTTATATTGCTTAAGATCTTGAGCCATTGTGGGGAAAATAACAAAGCTTATGACTTATTAGTTATATCGTTTCTTATAAAATGGATTTTATATTTGGGACAAGAAGCTAAACAACAAAAACACTTTTCTAAATTAATTAACATAGTTTTCCTTGGTTATTTTATACTGTGTTTTAGTTGAGGAGCTCCAGCCTTTAATTTCTCCTTAGAAATCTAAAACCATCTTTCATTTTTCCTTTTGTAAAAACAGAACACTGCACAATGCACTTTGAGAATTTTCAGGATTGTGATTTTCCTTCTTTGATACATGAACCATTTTGTAATTGTGTTTCTATGCACACACACACACACACACACACACACACACACACAGAAAAAGAGAGGGGGAAAAGGGAGGGAAAGGTAGGGGAGGGAGGGAGAAAGAGAGGGAGAAAGTGAGAAAGAGAGAAAGAGAATTTTCAAACCAATAAATGCAATATTTTCATATTTGTACAGTTTCTTTGGTCAGCTCTGCAAAGCCAAATCTCATGGTCGACAGGAACTTAAAAATTAAATTAAATCTTAAGAATAAATATCCATTTACATGAAAGTTACATGTTCCAAGATTAAATAACTTTGTTTGGTGCTAAATTTCCTTTAGAAAACCCATCTACAATCTTTCCCATTCAATTTTCTGAAGATTCGGGACCTAGATGTGACCCATTGGGAAGCTCCAGGCATTATCAAATTTAATACCTTCCCTTTCTCTATCAGCATTTAGAGTGTGCTGAAGTCCAAATCTGGATGTCCATATACGCATGGTTTCAATGTTTTACATGGAATTGGTTGCTTTTTTTTTTAATGTGGCCATTAATCTGTGGGGCTTTTGTCGGGGAAGCAGGACACTGAGGTGGATTTTTCAGGCTGTCCCCATTTGTGGCTACAGTCTGCTCTTTTTGCTTTCGGGTCGATTACCATATGAACATCCATCCACTCTCGGGGGCTACTGCTATCAAATGGCTCTGCCATTTCTTTACCACCATGATCGACTGAAACCATAGAGCAAAGTAAACCATTTCTCCTTAAGTTTCTTCTGTGTGGTATGTTTCCACAGCTGCAGGAAGGGTAACTAACCCAGAAGGGAACTTGTGGGCCTTCCTCTAGCCAGGATTTCTCATCCTGGGGCAAAGATATGTCACAGCGGAGCCCATCTCTCATTTGATATGATTTTAAATCTCAGTCCAAATCACAAAGTGTTTTTAAGAGTTGCTGGTACAGATGTCCCTCAACAGAGGAATGGATACAAAAAATGTGGTATATATACACAATGGAGTACTATTCAGCCATTAGAAACAATGAATTCATGAAATTCTTAGAGAAATGGATGGAACTGGAGAACGTCATACTAAGTGAGGTGACCCAGTCTCAAAAGAATACCCATGGTATACAGTCACTGATAAGTGGATATTAGCCTAGAAGCTTGGAACACCAAAGACATAAATCTCATACCAAGTGATGTCTCACAAGAAGAAAGGAATGGACACTGGTGCTAGAATGGACCAAAACATCATTGTGGGGGAGTACAAGAACAGTGAGGGGGAGGGGGTGAATGAGGGAGCAGGGGGAGGGAAAAGGGCATGTGGGACCTTTGGGGGTGGGGAACCAGAAAAAGGGAAATGAATTGTAAATATATAATATATCCAATAAAAAAAGAAAGAAAAATTTTAAAAAAAGAGTTGCTGGTACAAAAAAAAATCAAGGTATTTTTTATAATGGAATTAATAACCCAATTCTGATATAAGTCTATAATAAACTTATCAGTTTAAATAGAGTCCCAGTATGCTGTTCCTTAAGTCTCAGATTTTACATGCTCCACAAACCTCCAGAATTACATGGTCAATATTTTATTTTCCACCCCTTTAAATGTGAGTGCTTCATTTACCTTTAATACATTTACATACTTTGGTAATCTATTAACCATGCTTAGGTTCCCTGATCTTTTGTACTGGAGCACATAACAAAGCTCACGGTGGCATACAGCTTGCTCTGTTTCAACCAATATGCAATATCATGTATTTACTATGATGCTATACAGCACTAGTTAGCTGCTTTGAAATGTTTTACCCATTCATCACATCTCCCACACTCCTGGTAAAGTATATGATTTGAAAAAGTCTACATAAAGACTGAACACCTCAGGAATTTACCATCAAATCAAGGGTTTGTGCATAGTGTATTTCTCACACATGGGAGCTATCATAACCAAAACTTATATTTAATGTCTAGTATTCCTTGTTTCTTAGAAGTATGGGAATTAGGTTTCATATTGTTAGTGTTTGTCAGAGCAACAGAAAGCAAAGTATCCTAAGCTACAGGAAAAAAAGGAGCAGAAATAGAGAAAATAATAAATGAATTTTAGAGGTCAAGTCGTTGAACTGACGGATGTTACTGATTTTTACTTTTTAGTAAAGAGTATTTTTACTAAAATATGTAAAAATATTTTTGTATTTAACAATATTGTTTCTGAGTTTTAAGGATGAATTTACACTCTCAGGCTCTTTTGCTCCTCATGGTCTTCCTCTCTTCTCTTATTTTCTCCTACATAAGTGCCTACTTTATGAGTCCCTAGCTTGTGGCCTATACTCTTCACACATTCCTGAGATGACCAGTTGCAAAAGTCTATCTGTACCTTCACAGAGTCCATGTTATTGCTGAGACAAGAAAAATATGACCGGGTACTTACTACGTAGTAATTGTATATTGATTCATTAAGTGTATAAAGAAATTGAGAAGTAACTCACAATGTAGGGTAAGGGAAAACTCAGTTTAGATAATAATCGAGCCCTGCAAACATGTTGTCTTGTAGAAGAGAGATAAAGAAGTTCAGTGTAAAACATTGTGTTACATTACAATTTATGGCAATAGCGAGGAACTACCAGATAATTATAGACAAGAGAGTAGAAGTGGAAAGGAAACAGTAGGGATCAGAATCCAACTTGAACCCAGTTTTATCCATGGAACAATGAGACGGCTCCAACAACAACCAAAAATTATAAGCATAGAAACAATTCCATCATATAACTTCTTTAAAATCTGTCCCAAAATGACTTGACAGGAGACCTAGAAAACATAAGAAAGTTGGTCCTTGAAATTTCATAGATGTTGTTTACTGCAGACAAATTAAGAAATGGTGGTATATGTATGTTCGTCAACAGGAAGGAAAGAATAGAGCAAAGATGTATATATGAAATATTTTAACTGAAAAGAGTTGAAGCTGAGTGTGGTTGTTTATATCTGCAGTACTGGCATACTCATGAAAGATACACAGTGGAATCCCTTCAGCGCAGGAGACTGAGACCAAAGACATAAGGCAGCAGGAAGGGAGAGAAGGCAGGGAGAAAATGCTGAGGGAGTACAGGCTGGAAGCAAATGTCAGTCATACTAATCCCTGTTCTTTATGTGATAAAGGCTACTTCTATTTTACCTTGTGCATTTTGTGATGTTATTTCCAAGAGCATTTATATAAAACATTTCCTCAGAAGGATTATAGTATAGATTTAATTCTTACTGCCTAAATATTACTAAAGAAGAATGTAAAATGACTTTAGGGTTAAGAGATTCGTAAATATGACATGAAAAGAATTTAAGCTCCAATTATGCTCCTGCTATGGGGAAGGTCTTTAGGGCTTTTGAACATGGACTTTATGGAAACTGAACTGCTCAGCCTCATTGGTGACTGTTATATCAACCTAAACTTTAATCTAAGATAATCTTTTCTTTGGCAGGATGAGTCTTTGAAGCAATTGCAGGTAGTGCATCAGCCATGGCTCTTACCAAGTGACACAGAGAGTGAAGGAATTGAAGCAGAACAAGACAAATGTGAGTAGATCCCAGGTTCTGTGGCAAATGACTTATAACCAACTCCACAACAGCCTTGGCT
This sequence comes from Apodemus agrarius, assembly GCA_964023405.1. Classification (NCBI taxonomy): domain Eukaryota; kingdom Metazoa; phylum Chordata; class Mammalia; order Rodentia; family Muridae; genus Apodemus; species Apodemus agrarius. Next base: position 157,217,250 of record OZ030009.1, read on the forward strand.
CAGTGTTATCCTGTCATAGAGAGGTTGATATGCTAAATATTTAAATATGAATAGTTTTTTCTTGATACCAACAGAGGAATGTCGAGCTAAAATCTCCTACAAATTCTGCAGGATAATGTTAATGATGCCTTTGTAGTATTTGAATACTTTAAACTATCATATAATTGGGTGATTGTTATATGAGGAATTTCATGCATAAGTTAAATTATTAATAAAATAGTCTTGAGCAAGCAGCATGGAGTACGTAAGATGGAAATTTCTTAATCTGAAGTGATTATAAACAATCTGAGACATGCATAGAAAAATAGGCACACACATGTTAACCCACTCTTCCCTGTGGACTGACCATATATCCTATGAGATATGAGCTCATTTATTATTGTTGTATTTAGTCATTTGCATTAAATTCTTTTGAAGCCTTTATAAAATTTGAATTAAAAACCACAAAAAACTGTTGCAAGTATTACAGAGTCAGACTCCATGTATGATTTTAGTTTAGCTATCAAATGGAATAAAGGTACCTAAATTTGGCCAAACCAACATTCTTATAGGTTGCCATTTATTAACTGCATCTGTATGACTGTGCTAATGAACTAAACCCTGAATATAATGAAATGATCTGTGACAGTGTATTGTAAGTTATTTACTGGTTGGTTTTGTGTGTCAACTTGACACAGGCTGGAGTTATCACAGAGAAAGGAGCTTCAGTTGAGGAATTCCTCCATGAGATTCAGCTATGGGGCATTTTCTCAATTAGTGATCAAGGGGGTAAGGGCCCCTTGTGGGTGGTACCATCTCTGGGCTGGTATTCTTGGGTTCTATAAGAGACCAGGCTGAGCAAGCCAGGGGAAGGAAGCCAGTAATAAACATCCCTCCATGGCCTCTGCATTACCTCTTGCTTCCTGACCTGCCTGAGTGACAGTCCTGACTTTCATTAGTGATGAACAGCAGCATGGAAGTGTAAGCTGAATAAACTCTTTAATATACAACTTGCTTTGTGGTTACGATGTTTGTGCAGGAATAGAAACACTGACTAAGACAATGATTCCAAATGCAGGCTTCTGTCCTTTCTGAAACTCATGCTTATGACCATTTTTTTTTCATGTGAATTTCTTTATTGTTCCAACTCTAAATTCTTGTAATATATTTCTTTTCTTTTTTTTCCATTTTTTTATTTTCTATAATCTTTGTTTACATTCCAAAGGCTTTCCCCTTTCCCAGGTCCCCCCTCACCATATGTCCCATAAATCTTCTCCCCTCCCCTACTCCCCAATCACCCCCCCCCAGCATTTCTCTGTTTTGGTACTCTCCTATAAAACTGGATCCAGTCTTTTCAGGATCAGGGTCCTCTCCTTCCTTCTTCTTGGGAATTTTATGACTTGCTAATTGTGCCTTGAGTATTCAGAGCTTCTGGGCTCATTAATATCCACTTATCAGTGATTGCATTTCATGTGAATTCTTTTGTGATTGTGTTAATTCACTTAGGATATTTTTCAGATCCAACCATTTGCCTAAAAATTGCATGAATTCATTATTTTTAATTGGTGAGTAGTATTCCATTGTATAAATATAGCACATTTTCTGTATCCATTCCTCCTGTGAGGGACATCTGGGCTCCTTCCAACTTCTGGCTATTATAAACAAGGCTGCTATGAACATAGTGAAGCATGTGTCCTTATTGCATGAAGGGGAATCCTCTGGGCATATGCCCAGGAGTGGTATGACAGGATCCTCTGCAAGTGTCATGCCCAATTTTCTGAGGAACCACCAGACTGATTTCCAGAGCCGTTGTACCATCTTGCAATCGCACCAACAGTGTAGGAGTGTTTCTCTTTCTCCACATCCTTGCCAGCACCTGTTGTCTCTTGAGTTTTTAATCTTAGCCATTCTGACTCGTGTGAGGTTGACTCTCAGAGTTGTTTTGATTTGCATTTCCCTGATGACTAATCATGTTGAACATCTCTTAAGGTGCTTCTCAGCCATCCAAATTTCTTCTGGTGAAAATTCTTTGTTTAGCTCTGTACCCCATTTTTTGATAGGGTTATTTGGTTCTTTGGGGTCTAACTTCTTGAGTTCTTTGCATATATTGGATATTAGCCCTCTGTCGGATGTGGGGTTGGTGAAGATCTTTTCCCAATTTGATGGTTGCAGTTTTGTCCTTCTAACAGTGTCCTTTGCCTTACAGAAACTTTGTATTTTCATGAGGTCCCATTTGTCAATTCTTGATCTTAGAGCATAAGCTATTGGTGTTCTGTTCAGAAACTTTCCCCCTGTGCCCATATCCTCCAGGTTCTTCCCCAGTTTCTTTTCCATTAGTTTCAGTATGTCTGGTTTTATGTGGAGGTCCTTGATCCACTTGGAGTTGATCTTGGTACAAGGAGATAAGAGTGGGTCACTTCCCATTCTTCTGCATGTTGACCTCCAGGTAAACCAGCACCATTTGTTGAAAAGGCTATCGTTTTTCCAGTGGATGTTTGTAGCCCCTTTATCAAAGATCAAGTGACCATAATTCTGTGGGTTCCTTTCTGGATCTTCAATGCTATTCCATTGATATACTTGCCTGTCATTGTACCAATACCATGCAGTTTTTAACACAGTTGCTCTGTAGTACTGCTTGAGGTGGGGGATATTGATTCCCCCAGAAGTATTTTATTCTTGAGAATAGTTTTAGCTATCCTGGGTTTTTTGTTACTCCAGATGAATTTGAGAATTGCTCTTTCTAGATCTATGAAGAATTGATTTGGGATTTTGATGGGGATTGCATTGAATCTGTAGATTGCTTTTGGCAAGATGGCCATTTTTACAATATTGATCCTGCCAATCCAAGAGCAAGAAATATTTTTCCATCTTCTGAGGTTTTCTTGGATTTCTTTCTTCAAAGACTTGAAGTTCTTGTCATACAGATTTTTCACTTGTTTTGGTTAGAGTCATATCAAGATACTTTATATTGTTTGTGGCTATTGTGAAGGGTGTTATTTCCCTAACTTCTTTCTCAGCCTGCTTGTCCTTTGAGTACAGGAAGGCTACTGATTTGCTTGAGTTGATTTTATAACAAGCCACTTTGCTGAAGTTGTTTATCAGCTGTAGAAGTTCTCTGGTGAAGTTTTTTGGGTTGCTTAAGTATACTATCATATCATCTACAAATAATGATAGTGTGACTTTTTTCCTTTCCAATTTGTATCCGTTTGACTTCCTTAGGTTGTCTAATTATTCTTGCTAGAACTTCAAGTACTATATTGAAAAGATATGGAGAGAGGGGGCAGCCTTGTCTAGTCCCTGATTTTAGTGGCATTGCTTCAAGTTTCTCTCCATTTATTTTGATGTTGGCTACTGGTTTGCTGTATACTGCTTTTGCTATGTTTAGGTATGGGCCTTGAATTCCTCTTCTTTCCAGGACTTTTAGCATGAAAGTATACTGAATTTTGTCAAATGCTTTTTCAGCATCTAATGAGATGACCATGTGGTTTTTTTCTTTTAGTTTGTTTATGTAGTCAATTACATTGATGGATTTCCGTATAATGAACCATCCCTGCATCCCTGGGATGAAGCCTACTTGATCATGGTGAATGATTGTTCTGATGTGCTTTTGGATTCTGTTGGCAAGAATTTTATTTAGTATTTTTGCATCGATATTCATAAGGTAAATTGGCCTGTAGTTCTCTTTCTTTCTTAGATCTTTGTGTGCTTTTGGTATCAGCGTAATTGTGGCTTCACAAGAACGAGTTGGGCAGTGTTCCTCTTGTTTCTATTTTGTGCAATAGTTTGAAGAATATTGGTATTAGGTCTTCTTTGAAGGTCTGATAGAATTCTGCACTAAAATCATCTGGTCTTGTACTATTTTTGGTTGTAAGACTTTCTATAACCCCTTGTATTTCTCTAGGTGTTATGGGACTCTTTAGCTGATCTAATTGATCCTGATTTAATTTTGGTAGTTGGTATCTGTCTAGGAAATTGTCCATTTCATCCAGATTCTACAGTTGTGTTGAATATTGGCTTTTGTAGTAGAATCTGATGATTTTTTGAATTTCCTCAGTTTCTGTTGTTATATCCCCCTTTTCATTTCTAATTTTATTAATTTGGATACTGTCTCTGTGTCCAATTAGTCTGGCTAAGGGTTTATCTATCTTGTTGATTTTCTCAAAGAACCAGCTCCTGGTTTTGTTGATTCTTTGTATGGTTCTCTTTGTTTCTACTTGATTGATTTCAGCCCTGAGTTTGATGATTTCCTGTCTTCTACTCCTCCTGGGTGAATAAGCTTGTTTTTGTTCCAAGGCTTTCAGGTGTGCTGTTAAGCTGCCAGTGTATACTATCTCCAATTTCTTTTTGGAGGGACTCAGGGGTATGAGTTTTCCTCTTAGCACTGCTTTTATTGTGTCCAATAGATTTGGGTAGGTTGTACCTTCATTTTCATTAAATTCTAAAAAGTCTTTGACTTCTTTATTTCTTCCTTGACCAAGTTGTCATTGAGTAGAGTATTGTTCAGTTTCCAGGTGTATGTGGGCTTTCCGTTGTTTTTCTTGCTATTGAAGACCACTCTTACTCCAAAGTGATCTGATAGGAGGCATGGGATTAGTTTGATCCTCTTGTATTTGTTGACATCTGTCTTGTGACCATTTATATGATCGATTTTTGAGAAGGTACCATGAGGTGCTGAGAAAAAGGTATATTCTTTTGCTTTAGGATGAAATGTTCTATATATATATCTGTCAAATCCAATTGGTCCAATTTTTCAATTAGTTTCACTGGGTCCCTGTTTAGTTTCTGCTTTCCTGATTGGTAAATTGAGAGAGTGGAGTATTGACGTCACAATTGACCCACAATTATTGTGTTAGGTGCAGTGTGTGCTTTAAGCTTTAGTAAAGTTTCTTTTATGAATGTGGATGCCCTTGCATTTGGAGCATGTTCAGTATTAAGAGTTCTTCTTGGTGGATTTTCCCTTTGACCAGCAAGAAGTGACCTTCCGAGTCTCTTTTGATAACTTTAGGTTGAAAGTCAATTTTATCTGACATTAGAATGACTCCTCCGGCTTGTTTCCTGAGACCATTTGCTTGTTAAATTGACTTCCAGCCTTTTACTCTAAGGTAATGTTTTTCTTTGACACTGAGATGTGTTTCCTGTATGCAGCAAAATGTAGGGTCCTATTTTCGTATCCAGTCTGTTAGTCTATATCTTTTTATTGGAGAATTGAGTCCATTGATGTTACAAGATATCAAGTAATAGTATTTATTACCTCCTGACATTTTTGAAATTATTTTTTATATTTGAGAGGTTACCTTCTTTTGGTTTTGATGAGAGGAGGTTTCTATCTTGCTTCTTTTGGGGTGTAGTTTCCATCCTTGTGTTGGTGTTTTTCCCCTTATTATCCTTTGTAGGCCTGGGTTTGTGGAAAAATATCATGCAAATTTGGTTTTGTCACGGAATACCTTGGTTTCTCCATCTATGGTGATTGAGAGTTTTGCTGGGTATAGTAGTTTTGGCTGAAATTTGTGTTCTCTTAAAGTCTGCATGAGATCTGCCCAGGATCTTCCAGCTTTCATGGTCTCAGGTGAGAAGTCTGATGTAATTCGGATAAGTCTTCCTTTATATGTTACTTGGCCTTTGTCTCTTACTGCCTTTAATATTCTTTCATTGTCTAGTACATTTGGGGTTTTGATTATGTGATGGGAAGTATTTCTGTTCTGGTCCAGTCCGTTTGGAGATCTGTAGACTTCTTGTATATTCATGGGCATCTCTCTCTTTAGGTTGGGGAAGTTTTCTTCCATAATTTTGTAGAAGATATTTCCTGGCCTTTTAAATTGTAAATCTTCACTCTCATCTATACCTATAATCTTTAGGTTTGGTCTTCTCATTGTGTCCTGGATTTCTTGAATGTTTTGGATTACAAGCTTTTTGCATTTAGCATTTTCTTTGACTGTAGAATCAATGTTTTCTATGGTATGTTTGGCATCTGACATTCTTTCTTCTATCTCTTGTATTCTATTGTTGATATTTTTATCTATGGCCCCTGGTTTCTTCCCAAGGTTTTCTATCTCCAAAGTTGTCTCCCTTTGTGATTTCTTAGTTGTTTCTCCTTCTGTTTTTAGATTCTGGATGGATTTGCTCAGATTTTTCACTTGCTTGTTTGTTTTTTCATGTAATTCTTTAAGAGATTTTTGTGTTTCCTCTTTTATGACTTCTACTTGTTGACCCACGTTCTCCTGTATTTCTTTAAGTGATTTTTGTATTTCCTCATTATTGGCTTCTATTTTTTGATCCATATTCTCCTGAATTTCTTTAAGTGATTTTTGTGTGCCTTGAAAGGGCTTCATATTTTTTGATCCATTTTCTACTGTATTTCCTTAAGAGATTTATCTATGTGTTCCGCTATCAGCATCCTGACCAGTGATTTTAGATCCAAATCTTGTTTTTCTGGTGTGCTGGGGTATCCAGGACTTCCTGTTGTCAGTGAACTGGGTTCAGATGCTGTCATGCTGCCTTGATTTCTGTTAGTAAAGTTCCTTCATTTGCCTTTTGCCATCTGGTTATCTCTGGTGTTAGTTTGCCTTGTTGTCACTGGCTGGTGTTTGAACATCCCATGAGGCTGGGCCCACCTGTTGGTTCTCTACTGATGACCAAGTGGCAAGATGGAGACCGCCTCTGCTAGTGCCAAGAGGACCTCAGGGTAGTCGGTTCCCAACTGAGTTGGTGCAGGGCCTGGTGGCCATGGAGATGTCCCGCCAAGCTGCCCAGGTACTGGATAGTGGTGAGAGCCTGGCAGGTTTCCACTCCAGCAATGGTAATCATAAATTAAGTCTGCATACCTGGGCCTCTCTACTGGTGGTCTGGTGGCAAGATGGAGACCAACTGCCTCTGCAAGCACTTGGGGGGGGGTACCGCAAAGCATGCAGCTCCCAGCCAAGTTGGTGCACAGCCCGTAGCCGTGGAAATGTTCCGCCGAGCTGCCCTGGTGCTGGCTAGTGGTGAGAGCTGTGCAGGTTTCCACCCAATTGATGGTAGTCACAGATTAAGTCTGCATACCTGTGCCTTTCTATCAGTGGTGTGGAGGCAAGATGGAGACCGACTGCTTATGACCAGTTTTAAGATGACTACGAAGGAGATAATAATCCTTGGAACATTCTTCAAGTTTGGACATTTAATACCTGTTGCATTTTTTTTTTACATATAATTTTCTAAAACTTCTGACAATAAATTAGAATTTTCTCTTTTTCTCATAAAGTAAAAATTAATACTTTCTTTTCTTTATCTTATTTAAAAACTTAAGCCTCCAGAAGCATGAGAAGTGTGACTCAGTGTAAACCATTGACTGCATGAACATTTAGGGGACTTTGGTGCTTTCCAGCTTGTTTAATAAAGAAAATTTACATTTAAAAAAGTAACAATAATATTATTATGAATATTGTATATAGTGACACTGCAAATGTAATACTGGATACATGGTTTTATTCGTGGATTTTACCGAGTTGTCATTCTGAAGACAGTCATTTCTTAATTCTTGTAAGCAGACCTAAGACCAAAAATGCTTGTTCTCAGCAATGCTATGCAAAGAGGTGACCCTTAATAATGGTAAATTGTTTGGAGTAAAATCTGGATTGGACATAATTAGGTAGTAATAAGAGCCATCTGGACATAGGATGTTAGCCTGCATTATAGCTGGACTAAAGCATGGACCGGCAAATATTTTCAAGGGTGGCTTCTACTAGCCAGGTGCTAGGATGTCCGCAAGCTGGTGCTCCCAGCTCTGGAATCCTGTCTACTCACATTCCATGTATGTGGTTTGTGCAACAGCTGGCAACTCACAGCTGCATCACCTGCATCTCCTTTCTCATCTGGGGAAAGGAAATAAACGGTGTAAGTCTGTGTGAACTGAGCATCTTACTCAGAGTTTACAGTTTTATATCCTGGGAACTTACAAATGTGCAAGGGACAAAGTCCATCTCCCCAGTAGTAAGTCCTATTTCTTGAGTCAGTGTTGTATAAATAATACCTAGGCAGTGTTATAAATTTTAATTTCTCTAGGGACAAACCCATCATGAAAGGAATTTTCCAAAAAAAATCTCAGGATTTTTACAGTGGGTACATATTTCTAATTGCATTACTTTAAAACATGGTTTTAGTTCAAATAGCTTGTTTGTTTGTGTTTTTAAATGTGCACCTGTTAGAAAGCTGCTTTGGAACAACTGAAGGGAAATCTTTTTATGTTTTGATTTTAAGCAAGTAGAGAACTTGGTTAGGGAGATTTCCTCTTTATTATCTTTTATTAACAAACTCTAAGCTACAGTGTAAACAAACTCATGTCTACAGTGCACATGTATGTTTGGAACTTTCAGATTATAATCCAAAGCCACTAAGTAAATTAACTCCAGATGTCTAGATCTACCACAGTTCTTCAGAAGGTTGAATCAGAAGCTCTGTGCATTACAAAGGATTCTGTTTTTTGCATTTTAATAATTCCTTGGTGATTTAAATTTAAATATTTTGCTTATCTTAAAAAAAGTGGTAGGTATTGCAAAGAAAATTTCAATGAATTAGAGGTTGTTGTTTTTATCATTGCTTTTATATTTGACCTTGCTTCTCTAAACCTTTTCTTTCTCAGAGGTAGAAGTCAATTTGGAATATAATACATGAGATAGAGGAAGAAAGAAGACCAATCTTGGATGGAGTGTGTATAGACAGAAACAAGGGCAGGCCCTCCCCATTGAAGATTATAAAGTCCAAGTTTAAATATTAGTCAGCCTTCTTTAACTACATCTTCCATTTTTTTTAAAAAAAAGAAGTGTTTGTGTGTGGATATTAAGTGATCTTGGTGTAGAATAGTTCTATGAGCAGGGTTCACTTAGAATGCATGAAACCCTAAGTTGCATCTTTAACACCATAAAGAATTAAAAGCAAATGCAGAAAAAAAAGAAAAAATGTCCGAGGAAATCAACAAAACAATACACGTTTAAAATAAACAAGTACGTGCTAGGCATGTGGCTGACAGCTGTGATACCAGCACCCTAGAAGCTGCCAGAACAGGATCCTGAGTTTGTGGCCAGTCTGGGATACACAACCAGACACTGTCTCAGAAAACAAGCAAAGTTCAGGACTATAGATTGAAGCTAGCTATGCAATAATGCATTGAGATGTCAGAAACGACTCAAGGTTCTAGGAACACAGAGGGAGTCAGTATTGAGTTTCTATGGTCTAAAATCATAGAGACACACTGTATCATTAGGGAGACTCTACTGTACAAAGCCTAACACCTGAGTAGTTGCCACAATATGAATAATCTGTGATCTACAGATGTGGAGAAAGCCAGGAAATTTGTTCTCCATGGGCTTTAGCTGAAAATGCAGTTATCCATATGAAGACTAATATTCAGGTCTCAGCTAAACAAGTTTATAGGGGAACTTCCTATATTGTTTGGAATTTAAATTGCTGTAGAAATTGGCCTTTCTTATTAAAATTCACTGTTCTTTATCCTAGGTAAATATAAGAACTGCAATATTTATAAACCATAAAGATTTGAAAAATCAACTCTTTGGAGATAAGCTCTTAGACAAGATTTATAGACTCAGTGAAAAGTCACAGTAGCACAAGGGCAAATATGAGGAAAAAAGTAGAAATGGCCTCGTCAGAATGCAAGGGAACAGGGTCATGTGGGTCAACTGTTCAAAGAGCCAAAGAAACCCAGGCAAGCATGGTGGAAGGCTGAGGATGTCAGAAAAGGTGGATATTTAGAAAATACTAAATAAATCATTTAGTATGATTCACACAGCAGTGATTTTTAATTCCACCAATGTGAAGTTGCTGCTAACTTATTTGGTGATGTTCTACACTCTGTCTCCTGTAAGCTAACCACCAACACTGCTCTGCATTTGAGGCACTCCCCTGCACTGTCTTCTGCCCTTTGTGCTTCCTGTGGAGAAGTTAGATGCTGGTCTCACTGGGGACCCTTTGTCTATGGTGTGATTTTTTTTTCTCTAGCTACTTCCAGTATTGTCCCTTGGGTTTTGTCTTTTGACAAACTCTATACAGGTATGAATATATTAGAGCTTTGTGTTATCTAAATTACTGTTTCTTTAATCTATCAAGGATTTTTTTTGGTTTTATCATTAATCATTCAAAAAGTCTGCCCTTCTTATCTCTGTCTCTTTTGGAGACTCCAAAATATACACACTCTTGCCAGTGATTTAAGAATCTCTAAGTTACTTTTACTTTGTCTTTTTCTTTAATATTTTTGTTTCTCAGTACTCATGTACTATTACGTTTTTCTTCTTTATAATGGATAATCTCAATTGACCTATTTTTAAACTCTTTATTTTTATGTCTGCTCAGCTCTGATATTGAGCCTCACAACAATGAATATACATTTCAACTTCAACTTTTTGTCTTGTTGTGTTTTATAACTCACATCTCTTTAATGATGGTTTATATTTATCAAGACATCTTTCTCATAATTTCTGTAATTTTGACATCACTTTCTTAATTATCCAAATATATTTATAACAATTCATTATTGATTAAGCTTTATTTTGTTTGCCTATTGTGTAGACTTCTCTGGGGATAGTTTCTACTATCTGCTTCATTTGTCTACTCAATTTTTTGTTTTGCAACATGTCACTTGCTTAATATTGGGATAATACTTTATCATTGTAAATTGGCATTATGTAATTTGTACTTTCTTATACATAAATATATTTGGTTATCTATTTAAGGTTAAGAGTTGTGCTTTACCGGGTATTTAGATGCAAGGAGGGAGCATGGAACTCACACCATTACAGAGTCTTTGGCAGAGTGATATGCCATATTAATTATTTACCTACAGTTATGTGCTCAGGTAAGACATATATAGAGGAAATGATATAGAGCTACCATAAACTATAACTGTTGGAGCAATGTTACAACTTAAGCTTTTAGTGTGATGGAGCATGTGCGTCAGAGCTGTTCCCATCATTGCAAACAGGAAGCAGAGATCCAGAGGATGAATATAACCTTTGGTGGCCCATCTCTAGTGAGCATCTTTGGCCAGCTAGGCCAGACCTCCAAAAGTTTCTAGAGCCCTTATGGAGGCCAAGAATTGTTAATGTGAACAGTAATGCATCACATGCCATGAAAACATCAACCATTTCTAGTTCTGCTTATATGAGGTTTATATGAGGTCTGTAAGTCAAGCAAAGGCAAGAAATAGGGCCATATCAGATGTCTCCTGGAATACATACAGCTTTGCAAATGTCTTGCTATGAAAATCACATTCACTAAATTTACTCCTTTCTCTTTCTCTTTTTCTCTCTTTTAAATTGACTTCTTTTTCCTCTCTCTCCCTTTCCCTCTCCAATTCCTTCTTTTCTTCCTGTTCTTTATTTAGTGCCCATCTGTTGTAACTGCTTTAGGGATCTGGTATTAAAACGATTATTCCTGTGGGATTTTTGGTTTATTCTTTTTTGGTTTGGTGTAGTTTTGGTTTTTTGTTTTTGTTTTTAATTTTGTTTCTGGTGTTTTTCAAGACAGATTCCCCTGCATAGCTTTGACTACCAAACAACTAGCTCTGTAGATCAGACTGGCCTTGAATTTACAATGATCTGCCTGTCTCTGCCTCCTGACTAAGGGAGTGTGCCACCATAGACCTGTGCAACCTTGATTGTGTTTAATAAATATTCTAGATGTATGTGTTTTCTCACAGAAGAAATTTAATTGAGGAAAGAAATGGAAGACAACAAAAATGTGTTCTCTGAGTATCCATAGAAGTTTAATTGTGATAACTGTCTAAGGATGTTCATTTGGGATTCCAAACTCATTCTGCTCTCTGTGCCTGCTAGGATGTTCTGTTCACAGTCTCCTACATAATGAAAGTACTTATTTTCAAGGATGCAGCTGAACAAGACAGAAATATGTTAATAAAGGACAATGAAAACTGCCCATAATTCAGTACTTTTGCTGAGTTATTTGCTTGTCTTGACCTAATGCTTTTAGTATCAGGAGTAGGAACACAGCAACTCACTATGGAGCATAGAGTCAGATAGCATATGTCTGAGTCTTAGCTTCAAATGAAATTTAAAGGAAAAGTAAGTTTTTAATAGAATTTAGTAAAATGACATTGGGAAAATTCTACTTATTACTATATTTGAGTTTCTTAGTCATTGATGTGGTGACAAATTTTCAAGCAGGACAAATCAATTGTACACTTGTATATGAATAGACCAATAAGCAAGAGTACTGACTTAAATAGTGGAATTATTGCCCATTTTTAGGCTAGAGGTAATGTTTCTGATAATTTTCAAAAATATCTACATAATAAAGTCACTACTTAATTTTGCAGAGGCAAGCTCTATTTGATTATACTGAGTACCAAAGCTAACAAGTTCTACTACTTGGTGGGACTGGAACATGACCCCCATCCCCTTGTTCTATTATATTATCTGTTTTCTGTTACCAGTTTTCTGTTTTCCAACTCCGTCACTGCAAAAGCTTGGCTGTCCTGGAACTTACTCTGTAGATTAACCGTGTCTACATGGCTCTGGCTCCTGAGTACTGGGATCCAAGGTGTCTATGACCAATGCCAGGACTTAAGCTTTTCTCTACTTGGAACATGCTCTATACAAGGCTGGCCTTGAATTCAGAGACCTACTTGCCCCTGTCTCTTATGATTAAAGGTATGTCTCACCATACTTGGACATAAGCTTAGCTGGGTGTGATCTTGACCCGATGCCACCACTCACTTAATCTGTTAATCTCCTTAAACATAGGATTCAGCTCCATTTCTCCTTCTGGTGAGCCATACATTTTATACTTTTTCTTTCTCAGCTTACTCTTTTGCATTAAAATGCTCTTCATAGCAGTGATCTTTAGGAACCACACAACAGAATTTAAACCAGGCTTTTTGAGAGTTCCTTTACCAGAACAATTAATCTAAATCTCTTCACCTAAGCCTCAGGCAGCCTCTTTGGACAATAGTGAAAAACAACCATGTTCTTAACCAAAATATCACAAAAGCATTCAAATCTCTTGAGCCAAGAGTTCAAAATATCTTCAGCCCCAACTGTCTTCTATATTCCTACTAGGATGGCCCATTCAATCCCACATAAAATGTTCTATGGCTTTCTAAACCCAAGTCACCAAATCCACATTCTTGCAAACAAAAACATGGTCAGATCCATCACAGCAATTTCCCAGTCCATGATCCCAAATTCTCTCTTAGTTATGGTTTTACTGCTGTGAGCAGACACCATGACCAAGGCAACTCTTATAAGACATTTAATTGGTTTTAGCTTATAGACTCAGAGGTTCAGCCTATTATCATAGGAATATCAAGGCAGGAAGCAGGCAACATCGAGGCAGGCATGATGCTAGAGGAACTGAGAGTTCCATATCTTTTTTAGAAGGCAAATGAGAGACTGACTTCCAGGAATCTAGGAAAAGGTCTCAAAGCCCATCTCCACAGTGACAGATTTCCTCTAAGAAGGCCACACCTCCTGATAGTGCCACTCCCTGGACCAAGCATATTCAAACCACAAGTATATAAAACTTAATTTCACTAAATATACTTCTTAAAAATAGCAGAAAAAATTGTGATATTGCTTGGCAATATATAAATTTATAAGTTTTAAATACATGGTTCCCTTATTTAAAACTCATACAGAGCAGTTGTCAGACTCATCTAAAAAAGGATGTATTTAAGTGAGAGAACTGAAATGCTATTTTTCAAATTCTTTGGGCTACAGTGTTTCATGGACTTGAATTCCCTAAAGTAATAGAAGCTACATGGTCCAATATTTTGGTTTTGTTTTTTAAGAAATCAAAGTCGAAGTGAATAGCACATGGTTTTAATCCTTTTACCAAACACTTTGTTTGTCTTGGACTATTCTTATCTTTCCACTAGGTCTGTCCTGAGACTACAAAATAGTGACAATAAGAAAAACCCAAAACAAAAAACATACTTCCCCCTTTAGCCTTGGGGAACACACTCTGGGATATCAAATGTAATACATTGTCATGAATGCAAGGAATGCATAGGCTGCTTGGAAGCAAAGCTTATTCCCGGTGCTGTGGATTTTATCCTTGCATTTTCTATTGAAAAGATTTGAGTGCATTCACAGCAGCTTAACTGCTTCAGAATTCTCTCTGGATACTTTGACTGTACTAACTGGCTACACTTTCACAAATCATACAGTCTTAGATATGTTTGTCTCAAAATAGAAACAGTTAAGATCCTCCAACATAAATTCCAGGAGCTTAGCTGTACAGGCCAGATTACCAACTTGAAGCATTCATCATTTTATGAACTTAAAAGTATATATATATACTTTTATATATATATATATATATATATATATATATATACAAACACACTTTTAAGTTCCTAGAGAATTAGAAAGTTATATATATATACACTTTTAATATAAAAACTCATATATATATACATATACATATATATATATGTATATGTATATATATATATATATGAGTCTCTCTCATGTGCTGGGCTTTGTGGCCTGCAAATGCAGACACAGGTCAAATTATCTACTCACTCTTTTCTCTACTGCGGTGGACAGATACAGATACAAATCTGCCACATTAGTTATACCATTTCTTGTGACAAACATGTTAAGGTGGTCAAAGGAGGGAACTGTTACCCAGAGTGGGTAGCAGTTAGAGAGGTCTTCCATGATGAACATGTTGTTTAAATGTATGGATTGGCAGGATTTTAAACAGCAGAGCTAAGTTCTAATTTTAAAATTAATTCATGTGTGATTATAGGAAGAATACCATGTGAATTCAACTTTGTACATTTTTATATAAATATATATTTATATGCACATAATAAGATCCAATTTTTAAAAAAAAACAAATATAGTATGCACAATGTATATAACACTTTGTTTTGTTTTGTTTGGAGACAGGATCTCACTAGGTAAGCTAGGCTAGCCTTGAACTCACAATCTTCTTTCCTCTACCTCTGGTGCTAGGGCAGGAGTCAAACACTTGGAACATGATATATATTTTTAAATTTTTCCAGATAAACTTGAGAATTCAAGTGAACTATAGAAATTCTTAAAATAACTTACCAAAGCTGACACAAAAGATAATAAAAATCTGAGTAGACTTGAGCTATTTAAAAAATTAAATCCATAACTACAAAACTTTACACAGAAAATGTTCTGATCCTTTGTTACTTCAACACTGAATGCTACACAATACTATATTCCTCAAGAATTAGAAAGGAAACACCCTCTAATTCATTCTATAAAACAAAGTATGATTTTAGTACTTAGTACAGATTATTGCAGGGAAGAAATGAACATTCTGAGAATAAGTATTAGGATTAACAAGTAGATTTTAAAATCCTACACAAATTGATGACAATATAGATCTTACTACATATAAATCATAATATCAAACTAGTAATCCATTACCAGATTAAAATAAAAATCAATGAAATCAATTATATTAAGACGCTCAATTTATTTTAAATCTATGAAAAATTTGTTACTCTAAAACATAAACCCCTTTAACAAACTCTACAAGGCAATATTGCAACCTTCCCTATTCAGATCAGGATGGAGACCTGGGGAAATAGGAACTGATGAACAAGCATGCTCCTACTGCAACATACAGGGAGGTCAAAGAAACAGTATAAGAGACTAGCAGTCTCATATTTGATTGTCAGAGTTCTATTTATTAGCATGGGTGATGGCTAATGGGTATTTATAGCATCAATTTTATTACTGAGATACACATTTTTTTTGTTTTTCTGCATGTGTATTAAATTTCAGAATTCAGAAGAACATGTCTATAATATGCTTAACTTTCTACTTGGTCAAAATATTTTTGCTCTTTTTGATTGTGAACATGGTTGAGAATAAAAATGTTTTATTATTTTTTTAAAAAAATAATATGTGTGTATGTGTATCTGCCTTTGTGTATAACACATGAGTGCAGGTACCTGCAGAGGTCAGAAGAGGGCATCAGACCCCCTGAAACTGCAGGCCCAGGCAGCTGTGAGCCGCCTGATTTGGGGAGCCTGATTCAGGTTCTCCTCAGGAGCACACTCTGTTCTTAGGTGCGGAACATTTCTCCAGCCTCCATTAGGTCATTTCTATGTAGAATTCCATTCAGCAGTTCACGAAAAGGCTTCCCTGTCCACAAAGCCATCGAGGAGCATTCCTGCCATCTTTGGAGTATCTGCTGAGGATCTGGCTTTAGCTGGCTATGCAACTGAAGTCTAACAGAAACATTCTGTACCACATGTCAGTGTTTTTCTCAGCTGTATAGTCATTTGAAAACATTTATTTAAACTTCAAAAGAATAAAATTCTTCCCTTGCCAAATTAACACAAGCATCAAGGGCCTGGCAGAGTGAGTGTCTTGTTTTCCTCCATTCATGACTGATCCTATTTTCCACAAATGTACATGTCAGTAGATGCTGTCTGATAAAAAGGTGTGTATCGATGGCAAAACATACACCTGGGAGAAGATAAATGACTCTGGCACAAGAAGCTGGCCTTCCTTATTTTCAGTCCTTCTGCATTTCAAACCTGTTGGGTTAAAGTGAAGAGTTCCTTACATTTCTAACTCTATTTTCATATTGCATACATTTTATGTGGCTGCTTAAATCATTTGAAATGTATTGAGACTACGTGGGTAATCCAGGATGTCACTAGTTTGAGACAATTGTGAAGAGGCAACATATTTCTGAATAACAACGAGGAAAATCTATTCTGTCACTCAGTACAGTTTTCTCTCTGTGTATGCACTGTATGACATTCATGCGTTTGATGAGCATATATCCATGTTTTGGCGGACTATTTGAGCAGGTGGTACTGTTTTTATCACCATGAGTTATGCATTAAAAACTCCTAGGGTACATATGGATTTCTTCTCTTTTTATCTATATCAATTCTTGATTTGATTTCAAAATTTCAATGTTATTCAGGTTACAAGTATTTAGAAGTACACTTTACTGGCAAGTTGGGATTTTTAAGGAAATACAACTAATTATCCTTAGCAATAATTCCGCATTAATTTCCACATCAGCTGACATTGTTTGTCAACTACATTTTGGTTGGTGTTGGTATAAATATTTTCTCTGTCTTTTACTTTTGAGAAATTTTGTTTTCATGTGTAACAGATAAGTTTATTTAAAAAACAGATTTGAAATCAATGTCGGTGTTATTTAAAAGCCTAGATAGTAATAGCAGTCTCCTATATGATCCAGCTATACCATTCCAAGAGATATTCATAAAGGACCTAATATTCTACTACAGAGATACTTGCCCATCATGTTTATTGCTGTTCTAGTCACAATAGGTAGGAAATTGAACTACCTAGACATCCATCAACGGATGAAAGGATAATGAAAACTGTGATGCATTCATACAATGTAATATTATCCCACAATAAAGAGAAATAAAATTATGAAATTCCTAGGTAGAACTAGAAATAATCATTCTCAGTGAAATAATCCAGATCCACAAAAACAAATGCCACCTGTTCTTTCTCATATATTGTTGGCTTTTAATCTTTAGATAAGTGTCTAAATTGAAAAGTAACCATAGAATGCAAAGAAAAAATAAGGGCCCATGTATCTAGATTTTAAAGAATAAGAGATGTAATTCATATAATATAAAAGGTGAAAGGGGAGGTATTGGGGTAATAAGGTCTCAGTGCAATGGGAGAACAGCATAGAACAAGTATGGGGAAGAAAAATAATACTAACTGCCCATGAAAATGTGATGCAAAAAATCCTGCTACTGTAGAGGCTTCCTAAAATTCAAACGCATATAAAAGGAGCTTAAATGGAATTGCTTAGTAGCAGGAGACAATACTCATCACAGATACCATAGACTGTCAAATAAAGTACCCAGTTCTGGATATGGGTTGCTTCTTTTTTAGTTGTTATTTAGTGACATAGAACTCCCCTAAACATTACCAGCTATTGTTACTGTTCTTGGTTACTCTCTAGAGCAGTAGTTCTCAACTTTTCAAATCCTGCAACCCTTTAATCCAGTTCCTCATGTTGTAGTGACCCTCCAACCATAAAATTATTTTCATCACTACTTTATAACTGTAATTTTACTGTAGTTATGAACCATAATGTAAATATTTTATGAGATAGTTTGTCAAAGGTGTTGTGGCCCTCGGGATGAGAACCACTGCTATAGAGCTTCATGGTAAGACCCTATTGCTGAAGATGTTTTACACACAAGTTACACGACACGAAGAAATCAAGCTTCATCTCTAGTGGATAGTTTTCACAGTGCTAGAAGATTCTGTTGACAGTCCTAGGGGAGACAAGTAATCAATAATCTTACTCAAATGTGAACAATATGACTGGCTATCCACTGATGTAATAGTGGTGCAAATGTTATGGAGGTAACCAACCATTTTCTGATTGGATTTAAGGAGCACTCCACCAGATAAATCTAATGACTGATATAATTAATGAGGCCAAAAACCCTTGGTTGACTAGGTCATAAGCCCTAGAAAAGTACCCACTACAGTCCTTCTAAAAGATCATGGCAATAAATGTACCCTGAGATTATGTGTTCATATTTGTTGATAAGTACATCTCTTAAACCTTATCAGAGGAAGGTTCTTTTGGCAGTAAATAGTGATTAATACAGAGACCTACAGCTGGTCAACATGAAGAGAAGAGGAGAGAGATAGAGTGCCAGCTCTAAATGGGACATCCATTCATTGTCCTTCTCCCAGGTCTCAAACATCACCACAGAAGACAGAGGAGGATAAGTCTTAATTTTCAATCTTTATTTATATTATCCCTTTATCCTTTTAATTCTGTATTAGACTGATAGACATATATGATTTTAGTATTCTGTTAATGGTTGTTTTTGAGATTTGTATATGAATTGTCTACCTATAAAGATTTTATTTTAAATGTTCTTTGTTTTTTTCCTCTTAGAATGCTTTGGTTCCTCATATTACTGTCCTGAATTATCAACTATTGCTGGTGTCCATTGAAATTCCCTGGACATTTTATATATACCTGAGACAACTTTATTATTATTAAAATACACTGGCAACATTCATTTATTTATTCTGAATATTTACTGTACATGTTGTTCTTTATTTTACCTCCTATGTCTTTTTATTTAAAAAAATATTTAACAGTATGTGTGTCTGTATTTGTGTGTGTGTGTGTGTGTGTGTGTGTGTGTGTGTGTTTGAGAGAGAGAGAGACAGAGAGAGAGAGAGAGAGAGAGAGAAATTGTGTATATTTTAATTTTCATTACAGGGGTCTTATTTCATTTTGTATCATGTGTCATTGATAAGTCTTAGTTCATTGATAAGTCATGTTCATTGATAAGTCATTGATGACTGTCTTAGTTCTGGTTTCTATTACTGTGAACACCATGACAACAAAGTAAGTTGGGAAGGAATGGGTTTATTTGAATATTACTTCCATATCACTGTTAATCATCAAAGAAAGTCACAATAGGAACCTACACAAAGCAGGAACCTGAAGGCAGCAGGTGACACAAACTCCATAAGGGGGTGCTGCTTATTCACTTGCTCTCCACAGTGTACTCAGTCTGCTTTCTTATAAAATTCAGGATTATTCACAGTGGTCTTGACTTTTCCACATCAATCACTAATTAAGAAAATACCCTACAGGCCTGCCTAAATGGTTGTCTTATTGAGGTATTTTATCAATTGAGGCTCCTTCCTCCCCAATGATTTCTATCTAGCTGACATAAAATTAGTCAACACAATAACCAAGGCAACATACAAAACAGAGAGTTTTTGGTGCACAGAGCTTCAGAGGGTCAGAGGTCGTGACCATCATGGTGAGAACTATGGCAGCAGGTAGGCAGACGTGGCTTTGGAACAGCAGGTGAGAGCTAGACTACATCTTTTTCACAAGCACAAGGCAGGGAGAGCTAACCTCAAATAATGTCAGCTTTTTAAAACTTCAAATCCAGCCTTCAGTGACATGCCTCTTCTAGTAAGGTCATATCTCCTAATACTTTCTCAACTGATTCAAGTACTCAAATATTTAAATCTATAGGAGCCACATCCTCTCTCTCATCCTTTTTTTCCACTTCCTATGAAAATCCTTTTTAATTTAACAAATCTCAAACCTATTTTCATGTGTGTGTGTGTGTGTGTGAGAGAGAGAGAGTGTGTGTGTGTGTTGTGTGTGTGTGTGTGTGTGTGTGTGTGAGAGAGAGAGAGAGAGAGAGAGAGAGAGAGAGAGAGAGAGAGAGAGAGAGAGAGAATAGTTAGGGTTGTTTAGATAAGCATGGTTTAGGAGATATTTAGTATAGGACAGTCACTTATTTACAGCTATATGATTTATGAAAGTGACAGCTGACAGAGCCTCCTGCAGCAACCATTAACTGTTAAATGTTCTTCATAGAAGAACGGAGCACTCGTGCTTAGGTCTTAGTTGTGTGCAACCACAACTGTAGTGACTTCATGAAGGTAACAGCCATGTCATATGCAGAACATTTCTACTGTAGCACACTTTCCCATTCTCTAGCATCTCCATTATTTATGTTACTTTAACTATAATGTTCCCTGAGTCTTGTTGGGGGCATTGATATAAATGTTGAATTTAGGGTCATGAATTCTACTGTAATTTAGTCTTGAAACTTTGACCAGGCAACTACTGATAATTTTTTTTTTGGCATTATGAAGGTTAGCCTGCAAGGAGGACATTTCAATTTCCATTGAATTATGCATATTCTGTCCAAAGTTCCATATCTTCTGCAGAAGGACTTTATCATTAATTCCTGATGGGCCATCAAGAGCAGTGGAAGTAACCTTCCTTGCTTAGCAGATCTTTCAGGCCCTCTGGCCAACAAGAACTATAAGAAGTATCACATATCCGATACTGTGATTTGTTTTTTAAGAATTTATGAGCTTCCAAGAGAAGTATGTTCTCCAGCAGATTTTCTTATGGCTTTTTCAAACATCTTTGATATGTGTTATCCCTCATTGTTATTAACTCCCATATTGCTCCCACTTATCCAGTAACAATTCCAAGATTAAGATTGTCTCGTGCCAATCCCATGACACTTTTGTACTAGCCTTCTTCCCTTACATCTGACACAGGATTTAGAGCATATGAATGGATTAAAAAGAATGCCTAAACAAGGACAACCTATAAAAGTAACTTTTGTTCACCAGATGTAATTGTCATCTTGAGGCTTACTGTTTGAGTAGCTCACCTTTTCTAGCTCTTTCTGAACTCTGTCTGGATGGCTTAACTCAGCTGTTCTGACTTAAACTCCTCTCCAAGCTGTTTCAATACAGTTTCTCTTGACTTGACTGATTTGCTCTGCTTGGATTCAAACTAACTTTGGCAATATGTTTTAAGTTTTTGGCTCCTTCTAATTCATGGGCTCATCCTGTATTTACCTCTGTCTAGCTTGATCTCTCTGCAACCTGTCTCTGTAAAACTGTCCCAGTAAAACTGCCACACACCTACAACCCCCCTTCTTCCCCTGTAGTTAACTCTTTAAGTCACATCTTTCCTGTGCTGTTATCTTGAGAGTTGGGCATTGTCTTACAGTTTTACTGCTGTCAACAGAAACTATGACCAAAGCAACTCTTTTAAACATGATATTTCATTGAGCCTGGCTTTCATGTTCAGAGGTTCAGTTTATTATTATCAAGGCAGGAGCGTGGTAGCATTCCATCAGATGTGGGGCTGGAGGAGCTATGATTTCCTCCTTTTGTTCTGAAGGTAGCTAGCAGAAGACTAGCTTCTAGGCAGATAGAACAAGGGCATTAAAGCCCTTCCCCACTGTGACATACCTACTCAAACAAGGCTTCACCTCCTAATAGTGCCATTCCTGTGCCAAGCATATATAAGCCATCACATACAACTCCCTGGTCCCCATAAGCTTGTTCAAATACATGAGTCTATGTGGGCCATAACTACCCATAACATAATAAAAATATTACATTTAGTCCAACTTCCAAAACTCTCAGAGTATATAGCAGTCTCAACAATGTTAGAAGTCCAAAGTTCAAGGTCTCTTCTGAGATTCATTCAGTCACTTAATTGTAATCCCCAAAGCAAAACAGGAAACAGGAGCTGGGCAAACTCCAAACTCTACATCTCCATATCTGATGTCCAAACAGTCTTCAAATCTCTAACTCCTTTCTCATCTTTGTTGACTACAAGAAACTTCTTTCTCCCAGACCGGTTCTACTCCCTGGTAGCAGCTTTCATTTGCAGATAGCCCACGGATCTGGCATCTTGAACATCTTGGGGTCTCCAAGGCATCTTCAATGCTATAGTGTTTTGTTTCAGTGTCTGGGATCCACACATGATCTTCTGGGCTCCTCCAAAGTTTATGCATAACTTCTCTAGCTCTGTCTTCTGTAGCACTCTAAGATCAGGTTGATCCATTCCATTGCCACTGGTGTTCTTGGTGATCATCCCATGGTACTGGCATCTCTAATACATTGGGGTCTTTTATTGCAACTAGGCTTTACCAATAGCCTCTCATAGGCTCTCTTCATGGTGCTAAGCCTCAAATTCTTTGTATGACCCTTTCAGTCATCAGCTGTCAACTGTAACTGACTTTGGATGGTCACCAATGGCTTTCCATATTCCTACAATGATAGCCCATTAAGCCCCACTTCTAAGTCCAAAGTCCCAAAATTCACATTCATCCAAACAAAATTATGGTCACACTTATCACAGCAATACCCCAGTCTTCATACTAACTTCTAAGTTAGAATTTTACTTCTGTGAACAGAAACCATGACCAAGGCAATTCTTATAAGCATGACATTAAATTCGAGCTGGCTTACAGGTTTAGAGATTCAATCCATTATCAAAGAGGGAGCATGGCAGCATCCCATCAGATGTGGTGATTGAGGATCTGAGATTTTTCACCTCTTGTTCCAAAGGCAGCTAGCAGAAGACTGGCTTCCAGGAATTTCGGTGAAAGGTATTAAAACCCACGCCACAGTGACACACCTACAACAACAAGGCTTCACCTCCTTATAGTGCCACTCCTCGGACCAAGCATATACAAACCATCATAGGTATATCCTATCTCTGCCTCAACTGTCAAATCTCTCTCCAATTCATCACTTTGCCTGCCTCTCAATTAGACATCACTTTCAATCAGGACTGCATCTTTCTATAAACTAATTGTACTTTCATTGTTGGGGATTAAAGGTGTGTACTAAGGCTGTGTCTGTAATACAGCCAGAAGGGTTAATGCTTTACCATTCCAGGTGGA
Organism: Apodemus agrarius; assembly: GCA_964023405.1. NCBI lineage: Eukaryota > Metazoa > Chordata > Mammalia > Rodentia > Muridae > Apodemus > Apodemus agrarius. Next base: position 157,240,453 of record OZ030009.1, read on the forward strand.
TCGCACAGGCCTTTATATCTTTGGATGTGATTCCTCGCCAGAGTAGCAAGTTTGCAGGATGAAAATTGCTATACAAAAACCCAATTTTGAAAATGGACCATGAAACGAAATAGAGTTCTAAAATAAATAGATAATGTTTTGAAAAAGTGATTAATGACCTTAGACATCAGGGAAAAAGAAGTTGAAACTACTTTGAAACTTTACCCTAGCATAGTCAAAATGGCTAACATTAAGAAAATAAATGACAACACAAGAGTATAAGCATAAGAGGAATTAACAGTCACTATTTGTTGTTGATAAGAATGCAAACCGAGGTAGTCCCTATGAAAACAATTGTGATGGCTGCTCAAAAAGCTAAAAGTAAACCTTCCATGAAACCCAACTTATACTACTCCTGAGCATACACCAGAAGGACTCCATATCATATTACAGAGATATTGCACAACGATGTTCATTGCTACTTTATTCACATTAGCTAGAAAATGGAACTATCCTAGATGTCCAGCTAATGAATTGATAATGGAAATGTGGTACAAATACACAATGTAATTTTATCCAGTAGTAAATAAAGATGAAATTTGTAGCAATTAGATGAACTGAAAAATATACTGATAAGGTAATCCAGGCCCAGAAGGACAAATGCTGCATGTTATCTCTCATATGCAGATTCTAGCTATAAACCCACAATGTTCTTTTTTGATTTTTATTAGATATTTGCTTTATTTACATTTCAAATGCTATCCCCTGTTTTCCCTCCAAAAACCCCCTATCCCATCCCCTTCCTCCTGCTTACCAACCCACCCACTCCCACTTTCCTGACCTGGCATTCCCCTACAATGGGGCATTGAGCCTTCACAGAACCAAGGGACTCTCATTGATGTCTGAAAATTCCATCCTCGGCTACATATGTAGCTGGAGCCATGGGTCTCTCCTTCTGTATTCTTTGGTTGGTAGTTTAGTACCTGGGAGCTCTGGAGGTTACTAGTTGGTTAATATTGTTTTTCCTCCTATGGGGCTGTAAACTCCTTCAGTTCCTTGGGCTCTTTTTCTAGCTCCTCCACTGGGGACTCTGTGCTCAGTCCATTGGTTGGCTGTGAGCTTCAACTTCTGTATTTGGTAGGCATAGGCAGAGCCTCTTAGTAGACATCTATACAAGGCTCCTATGAGCCAGCACTTGTTGGCATCCTCAATAGTGTCTGGGTTTGGTGTCTGTATATGGGATGGATGTCCAGCTTGCGTAGTCTCTTAATGGCCTTTCCTTCAGTCTGCTCCACACTTTGGCTCTGAATCTCCTATACGCAACAAAATTGGAAAATCTAAGTGAAATGGACAATTTCCTAGACAGATAACAGGTACCATATTAAATCAGGATCAGATAAATCGTCTAAACAGTCCCATAACCTCTTTGAGTCCCGAGAGTCTCTCACCTCCCAGGTCTCTGGTTCATTCTGGAGAATATTTCCCCCAACCTCCTATCTCCTGAGGTTGCCTGTTCCCCTTCTTTCTGCTGGCCCACCTGGATTCAGTCCTTTTCCCATACCCACTACCAGATAAATATCATGGGTGGGTAACTCAGACCCAAAAGGACATGCGTAGTATGTACTCACTAATAAGTGGATATTATTAGACACAGAACTCAAAAGTCAACAAACTGAAGTGCCCAAGTGAGGACACCTCGGTCCCACTTGGGAGGGACCACAAATGAAACTCCCGACAGTAGAAAGAGGAAGCTTATAGACCCTATTTCCAACAGGAAGAGAGGGCATCAAATGAGGGAGAGGGGAACCATCCCAAAGTTACAACTCTGACCCATAATTGTTCCTGTCTGAGAGAATTACAGGGATGGAAATGGAGAGGAGCCTGAGGAAAAGAAGGTCCATTGACAGGCCCAAAGTAGGATCCAGCTCAAAGGGAGGTCCCAAGGCCTCACACTATTACTGAGGCTATGGTGTGCTCACAAAAGGGACATAGTATGACTGTACTCTGGAAGACCCAACACGAAGCTGAAAGAGTCAGATGCAGATATTTACAGCCAACCTATTGACAGAACCAGGTGACCCCTGTTGTTGAACTAGGGAAGGTTGAAAGAAGCTGAGGAGAAGGGTGACCCTGTAGGAGGACTAGCAGCCTAAATTAATCTGGATCCACGAGATCCCTCAAATACTGAACCATCAAACAGGTAGTATCATACACCAGCTGACATGAGGTCCCCAACACACATATAGTAGAGGACTGCCGGGTCTGTATTCATTCAGAAATAATGCACCTAACCCTCAAGAGACTGGAGGCCCCAGGGAGTTTAGAGGTCAGGTGGGGTGGGAGGTGGGGACATCGTTGTAGAAACGGGTTGGGAAGGAGGATGTAGAACAGTTAGAAGGTGGAGGGGGTGCATAAAATATGGAGTGTAAAAAATAAATTAATTAATTAAAAAAAGAATACATGATTAACTTAAACCCTAACCTAATTTAAAGCTATATATTCTACTTGGGAATTTCTCTACTTCTCTGACTGTCATATTTGTATTCATTACTTTTTTCATTTCTGTGACAAAATACCTGACATGAATCAACTTAAAGCGTAAGGAGTTTATTTTAGTTCAAAGTTTATTTGAGAGGTTACTGTTCATTGCATAATTGAAGGCTACATGGAATTCACTATGGCAGGAACCCAGGCCTGGGCCTCCTCACATTATCATAGAGACCTCATGGAAAGTGCAGTGAGTCCATAAGGCATCAAGAACCACAACCAATGGTGTACTTTCTCCCAGTGTACTTTGCCTCCCCCAAGATGCTACAAACCCTGAAAACACACCACCAGCTAGGGACTAAAATGTTCAACCATAATAAAGGACATTTCACATGTAAATCCTAACAGAAGCTAAAGTGCTATTGATATAAAAATAGGCACATACGTCACATAAGGAGGAAATCGTTCCACTTTGCAGTGTAGCATGGGGAAAATACAAGGAAATATGGGAAACCAACAGAGAAAGAAACAGAGACGCTAATACATTTAGGCAAGAAATCTGGTTTTAATAGAAACTTCTACTTGATTTCATTATATTTACATTGTGTTCCAAATTATTATCTACGAGCAAAGTCATCCAGAAAATTAAGGGAGGCATATATGATAAACATAATAATTAAATATTTGACAGAAGAAAATAAATATTGCTTAGTAATTACATCAGGCATGTCTTGAGTCTCATAGTGAGCTAGTAAAAGTAGAACAACTGTTCGAAACATGCTGCCAAATTCCTTCAAAATGACTTGTTTTGAAATGTTGAGTAAATATCTCAAAACTGGATATCATCTTTAGTATAATTAAACATTGTTCAAAACAAAGACGACACGGCTTTTTTTTTTTTATTCTGAGACATAAATTAACTGTGACATTCTCTTTTATGCTAGGACAGAGAAAAATATCCATTGTTAACAATTACAATGATCCTTTTAAGTTTCTATCATTTATAGATGACTTTATGCCTCAATCATTTCTTTTATCTATTTAAAAAAGCTAGTCTTTTAGAAAAAACTTTATTCTAAGTTATATTGTAACTATTCATTAGATATTTATATATTTACTTAATAGATACCTGTGCCTTGACACTTGACTGTCTAGTTAATAAATTTCATGAGAAATTAAATAATTACTTCTCAGCATCTTTAATATCATCAAGTTCTAACATGTACCCAAACATGAATACAACATGAATTTGTCTGAACTCTACAATGTGGAGACATCTAAAATATACCACATTCTCCATTTTTGCTCATTCTCCACTTCTGATACAATTCCCATTTTCAGTCCAAATGTCTTTTATATCTCCAAGTCAATTGCATTTGAAAACTATAAAAATGCATCTGTTCCTCAGTAATGCTAGAGTGATGTTTTGCTCATTGCCATCTTTTGTAAATGATGAGAAATGTTAACTTGCTTATGATCACACATATGACTATAGTCTATTGAAAGCACAAGTTTACTTATTAGTGATGCAACATGAAAGAACAGAAAAATGTCCTCTGCTTTCTAGGTGAAGCAGCATTAGTCAATACATATGTAACAAAATTCTTTTTATTTCACATATAAATATGTCTAGTGAGCATGTATTTTTTCATGTGTATAGGTAACACATATCTGAATGGGAATATGTGCACATAAAAGTTTCTGTGTATAAACCCAAGATTAGCATCTTTTTTTTTTGTCACTCTCACCTTAGTCATTGAAGCAAGGCCTCCCACTCAAATCCAGAGTTCATGGATTCAGCTAATTTAAGAATCAAGCTTAGCTAGGAATCTCCTATCATTATCTCCCAAAGGCTGGGCTATGATTATAGAAGTCAGCCATTTTGTCCATCTGGCTTTTACACGGGTGCTGAGAATTCAAACTCTGGTACTCATGATTACACAGAAAGTGTTTTACCAGTTGACCTATCACCAGATCCCTTAATAGAGTTCTTTGCAGTGGGTGCTATGAAAAAATATTTTTGAAAAGTTTTGATGAATGTCAAATTAATTTTTTGTTGAGGCACTTCTACGTCTTTATTTATACAGCTGTGCCTTTTGACCCTTTATAAAACAGACATAGTATAATGCTTTCTTGAGCATTGTAGAAAATTATCAATCATCTATAGTAACAACAAGGACAGGTATTCCTAGAGCTATGTAGAATTTTTTGTAACTTTTTCCATTTTGTTTCTCTTTAAGACATGTACATTTGTCTTTTAAATTTGCTTTTATTGTCTGAATTTTTACTCATTCCTTTTTCCCCTTTTTTTGAAATAAGATAATATATCCCATCGTCCCAGTGGGCACTACTTTCCCTTCCTTTAGATATCAACTCACAGTCTACTCTTCTGTCTTTCTTTATCTGGAGGAATTCCATTGATAATGCAATATTGTATATTCTTTGCTATAAATATGGTTTATTAGTTCATATATACTAACACATACACATCTCCAGCATCAGGACAATGAAATTTTGTACATTTTGTAGCATCATTATATGGTTCATATAATGTACATATAATTCAGTTGACCTCTCTCTAACTCACACTGAGCCTCAAATTTGTTACCGTAATCTAGATGAGAGTGTTCCTAGTGTTTGCATATACTCCCAGGATATGACCTAGAAGGACATTTTTCTTTAAACTTTCTTTAAAACCCAACAAGATTTTGAAATTGAAGTGACTGGATTGGAGCATGACAACCCACACCCCGTTCCACGGTTATCACACAGTTGCCACTCTGCCCACACTGCACGTGCAAGCGTGATCTTAATTGTGTTTAGTTCTCTCGTGGAATGACTTAAGGCAGCAGAATCGCATTTTTTGGTCTAGATCCAGTGTATTACTTTTTCTCTTTCAATTGCACAGGTTCTGCTGATCTTCTCTGTGTGCCATGTTCTTCCTGTCCTACCCTGGTCTACTCAGGTATGTTTGCTCAGGGCATTTGTAGGCATTAGTAAATTAGCTAATTTACTAATTGGCTAATAAAGGTGACAGAATAGAAGCCAATAGCGGGGTGAAAGGAGAAGGTGGGTCTTGCAGTCTGAGAGAGGAAGGGGGGGATGAGGGAGGAAGAACCTGTCCTTTTTACAGTGAGGTGGGAAACGAAAGGAAGCAAGGTGTAGACCAGGAACGTTTCGACCTGGTGGCGACCTCTGTCACTGAAAGATTTCCAACATAGAATAGTCGATGAGTTTAGGATGATCGATTCTGCGGCTAGCGGTGTGTCATCTGTTGATTATAAACCAAGATTGTCTGGAGTTTTCCATTCCTGGTTTGCTCATGTGGGCAGAAGGGAAAGAACTTGGCTGGGGTAGAATTCAGCCAGTCTTTGGAACAGGAAAATTGGGCAAAGGACAGAGAACTAGGAGAGAGGTAGCCACAGCCTAACGTGGGCTGGTGAGAGCGTGCTTGCAGCTGGCCAGAGGGCCCTAGAGAGGCAGAGCTGGCATTTGGGGGAGAAGCGTTGGCTAGGAGAAACATCAGAGACCATCAGTTATGGCACATAGCCGGATTCAGTGTGGGTAGTTTTTTAAATCTACATGCATTTATTATCAACAGCAGGAAATCATGTGTATTCTTTGTAACTGTTCACAGCTCACCTTGTTTAAAATGCATGTTGTTTAGGACCTCATGAGAAAAATGTTTCTGTCTAGTCCCCTTCATTATGTTCCTTTCTTTCTCTCCCCTTCCCTCCTGCTCCCTCAGTTCACTGATGTAGGACAACAAATAACTTCTCAACTCTAGATCTAGAGTCTAGAAAGATAAAGGCTGAAAACACACTTCCTGACTGTGCTAGACTCTACAGTGTCATTGATTATCTCCTGGAGTTTCAGAATGAAAAATACTGCAACCATGAAGCTATCTATATATCCCAGATTTTTTAAAACGATAAAAAATCCAGAAATATCTTTTTAGATATTTCATAGAGAACCAGTGAATTTTGTTTCCCTTGGTAGCCAGTAAGTCACAAAATTTCAAAACTTAAAAGAAGGTTGGAATAGTTTAGCCCTCTCCTCACCCATGGATGACCTCTTCTCTCAATGCCTCTTTCATGTGGCTAAGCAGTGTCACTGTGGACCTAGGAGAGGGAGCTCCCCCATGGCTGACGTTCCCCTCGGTTGCTCATTTGGTTTCCGCCCTACCCACGTATTAGCCTGCAAATTCCATATTATGAAATCCTTCCAAGAAAATATCTTCAGTACATTTTATATAGCATTAATAATACTTTATTCCCCTCCATATGCTTTAAATAAAATAAAAGCTTGTACTATAAAACCTGGGAAAATTTTTATGGTAAATGTGGAAAGCATATAAAAGGAGAAACAATCTAGTTACCAACAACAGAAGTTAATTTTAAAATTATACATGTTTTATACTAAAGAACTATAATTTTGCTAGGAAACATCAGATATATAAATATACATATTCATACCCACATACGCATGCACATACATTTATATATACATATACATTCTGATTCTGATGTAGAAGATTTGTTCCAATATTTTTTTAAAAAATCAGTCATAGAATGGAATATTAAATATAAACTAATTTTTGTCATGTATAAGTTACAGGCATATATACAACAAATGTATATTATTAAAAATAACCTGGATGATTTCAAACAAAATTTTAATTTATGTTGTATTTTAGTAATATGATAATTACTCTTGTTTCATTATAATAATTCCACAATGAACATATTATATGAATTATAAATATCTTTATAACCTTCTGTTTGAAAATGTGGAAAAAAATAATCCTGTCTTTTCTTGCTCCAGTCTCTGAGCCCTTGATTATGCCTTCTTTGTGGTTCTGTCCTTTTGCATCTATACTCATAGAATGACTCTGCCACTTGGTCCACAGCCATCGTGCACTTTTGTCTTTCAAATGTTCTTTGCAAGGTTTATAGGTATACTGCTCTTCAATCCAGGAGTTCCTAGAAACACTGTCATTCTGGTGATTCATATTTAATGAATGGATTTGGAAATGTACCAGAAAAATAGCTCACACAATTGTGGGTGACATGACAAGTAGTTAAGTTTACAACCAAGGAGCATATGGAAGAAAAGAAAAGCATGGACAGGATATATAATGCACAATCATCATGACAAAATACAGACTGTGAAGTATCATTAGGATATATATATATATATATATATATATATATATATATATATATATGCATTCACCAGACATTTCTAATCGAGGTTCTAGAGTGAGTGATATTCAAGGGTGATAGGAATTAGTCAAACATGGGAGTTAGCTGGGGTTGGTTGGAGTAAATAATGAATTCTAGGTAAAGAATAAGTAGGCAAAGACAGTAGGAGTCCCTCATCCTGCTCTGCAGTCCTTCCTCCCTTTGTTTCTCCTCTCTCATTAAATAAAAATTGATTGAGAATCTTGCTGTATACAAAGTATTCCTCCAAGCCCTGTGAGCAGTAAAAAAAATTGATCATCTTCTTCCAAAGTATTTATTGCTTAATCGGTAAACCAGAAATATTAGATATAATTGTGACACAAGGCAGAAAAATATAAAATAACATTCTGATTAGGATTTTATGCAGATACCAGAATTAATGTACTATTAAAAACATGGGGCAAATCCAGCTAATGTCGGTAGGATCAATAAATGCACAGCAAGATCGCTGCCGTGGCAAAAACTCATTCAGAGTAGAAGAAAAGCACTGAAGTCCCACTCTCTCCTTGGAATATGCTGTTCTATCCGAGCATTGTTGAATGCATTTTTTTTCTCTTCTACAGGTCTATTTGTGAAACAGGCAAAGGAAGTTGCAGGTGGTCCTTAAGGAGACTATGGCTGACTGCATCCTTACCCATAGTCCTAATTTGATGTACTAAATGTAATTGCTAAAGAAATCTTATTTTCCTAATGTCAATAATAAACAAGCAGTCATGTAAAGAGGGTGTGCACTTATGTATAGTCCAAGAACACTAATTCAGGCAAAGCAGTCTATTGGCTATGGAATCTGATACCCTTTGATCTGGTCAGTGTCTTGGATTTATGTAACTTTATATGTAGTTATTAAAAATAATATTGATATATGAAATATTGGCTGACTCAAGTGCTTAAAATTTTCTGGATTTTAATTTATCTAGGATTTTCTACCTCTATTTTTATAATAATATCTCATATTTTGGATTAATAAACATTACACTTGCCCACATGTGCCAAGATACAGCATTAGTCCTGTGCAGCTGTTGACTGCTTAGTGTTAGCTTCTGAGATGTAAACTCTTTGCATCAGGAAGAAATTTGTCACCCACAACTGCCCCAATATGATTATATTACTTGTTCCTATTAAAATATGATGGATATGTTACTTCAGTAAAAACAGACTAATGGTAATGAAATGCATGCCCTCAGAACACTTTCAAGGAAAAATCACTTGATCATTTATGCAATTATTGAGCCACATTAAAATTTCCCATTTAAATGTGATGTATGCTTACTTTTGGAATGTGTTATGTACTGATTCTAAATCAAAGGATTTCAATCTATTGACTATATCTGCTATCTTTTATCTTATTTGTCTTAATGCAAGTTTTTTGGTGGGTTTTAATAAATTAAAGCTAAATTATACAACTGTATAACTGTAAAAGAAATAATTGTTAAAGACTAGAACATAGTTAAGGAATAAACAAGCAATTTCTGACTTCTGAATTAAGTCATGTTTACAAATATGAATACAGAAATTATAAATGATATAATAAATTTTCTTACATTTTTGTTTTCTTATATGTTGAAACTAATTGTAGTAATAAGTATTTTTATAGATGGAAATAAATCAAAGGTTTATGTATTAATTGCTGTTCATGGATGTGACAACATAATAGAGTACCATCAATGTAAAGGAGGAAGTTTTATTTCAGTCCGTGTCTTTGGAGGATTTGGAGCATGGTCTACTAGCTCCTTTGCCATTGGCCTGTGGTGAAGCAGATTGTCATGGCAGAAGGGATATGTGGCGTGAGGTCACTTATTTCATGAAGACCCAGAAGCAGACAGACTGAAAGACAGGAACAGCATATACCTTTCAGTGACCCCTTCCTCCAGCTGGGTCCAGCCTTCTGGTTTCCACTACATTTCGATAACTGTCCTTCCATCAACAGATCATACCATTGATAGAGCTCTGACAATGTAAGATCCAATTGCTTCTCTGAAACCTCACTTCTGAAAATGTTATTGGGAACCTACAAATCTCGGAGAGGGGACATTTTTTTAATCTAAATTATAACAGCTTGTAAAATAGTTTTTCAAGCAGAAAGCCAGGAAGCAGGAGATTGAGTTTATATGATCAGAATATTTCTTATTTAATAATTTCTGCATCATGAAATGGAGCTTGAAAAAGATTCAACTGATGATTTAAAATTTTTTCCTTGTTAGAAAATTTTGGTCTAAAATATGTCACAAATAATGTGTTTATCTGAGAGCCACATATTCCTCCAATAATGACATATTCAAATTTGGCCGCCCATTTGGCAATATGCCTTTACTGGTAGTAAAGACTACCAGTCTCCTGTCACACATGCATCTCAAGAATCACATGCACCAGGAAGAATGGACGCTACTGCATGCACCGTGGAAGATAGGCCAAGTCAGACACTAAGCAAAAGGTAAGGACAGATTCTAATCAAGAACCTACTGCTACAAACAAAAGAGAGTCTAGTGTGGACTAAACCCCACCCCAGTTTGTATATAAGTGAATGAGTATTTCCATGGCATAATGGGTGTGTAGAAATGGTGAGGGCTAAGGTTTTAGTAGAGTCAGGGAAATGGAAATTTACAAAATGTAGGATTGGAAAAGGGTGGGTGTTCCAGGTGAAACTCACCTGACTTCGCTCAAAGGTTTTTCCAAAGATACATGTCTAATCTATGACAGAGACAGTATATCTGGTGCATGGCTGTACAGCTTTGCCAAGTGGTACAGATGAAAAGTCAGTAGCAACAAAATTATAAGGTCAATTGCAAGATACACTCCATTCCGAGGAGAAGGAAACAGTCAAGAGCTTTTAGCAAGCAAATAGCATAATTTACTTTTTAGAAAGATAATTTCTGGGAGCAGTGAGGAAATTGGTCATAAAGGGCAAAGGCTGGATGCCAGAGGAATGGTTAGGACACTTACAGAATTAGAGCTGGGAGCAAACTGCGTGGAAAGGGAGGAATCGAGACAACTAATTGATTAAAGATGGGAGAGAAAGGTCATAGACAATATTCAGATTCTGGCCAGGACACCTGGTGGTGAAACATCTTTAAACAATGTGCAGATGTTTAAATGTTCAGTTCAGCTCGGGATATAGCCAAGATTTTAAGGGTCATCATTGTGCGGATGATCAGAGCATAATAGAAGTTGAGGCAGTGATGTCACCTGATAAGTCTGTGCCGTGGAAGGAGGACAGATATTCTTGGGAAACACTGGGGACCTAAGAGATTGAAAAAGTAAAAGCAAGAGTCAACATTTTATAGACACTTCACAGAGTGGGTGGTCCAGACACTTTGCCTAGGAAGCAGAAGGTCAAAATCATTGAACCTCTAAGGCTCCCATAAGCACAGCTGGATTTGAAGGGAGGGACAAGTGTGGCCACATTTGTGGAACAACCTTTAGTAAGCCAGTTTAATGATGCTGTAGAAATTTCCTGTGGGTGGGATAAAAACAGCTTTATTGGACTAGAAGCCAGCATGTAGGAAACTTAGCTTTTTACTCCTTTGCGTACTAAATAAGGTACTGCAAATCCGAAGTCCTTTCAGTCAGTGAGTTCTGATATTCTAATTTGAGAGTATCTATTTCTTTATTTTGTAGTAATGAGGAGTTTAAGATTTAGTCCAACTGGCTTATCTCTGTGTAGCCTTCAGTTGCTTACTTATTTATAGAATCCTCTCTCTCTCTCTCTCTCTCTCTCTCTCTCTCTCTCTCTCTCTCTCTCTCTCTCTTTCTTTCTTCCAAGGCAAGGCATTTGAAAGATATTTGGGGTATAGACACTACTTTCTAATATGTGTTTTTTAAAAAGGGTGAGATGGTGCATATAAAGATGACTAGGTACATAGCTACGTGGAATATTGCTCTCCAGATATGAATTGGACAAACCATGTGAGCAAGAAATGAACCTACATTAGTGTGTTATTGGCATCTAATGTTCTAGATTTGTTTTATTGTGTTCCCAAACTAGAACTGTGTGCCTCAGGAAGATCTCAAGAACTAAGTTATTAAAGTCATGGAAAAATGAATTCTGCATAGGTAATTTGCCAATGATGTTGAGACTTAAGCTTGTACCTTATCAGGGAGAGGTTATCATGACAAACAGATCTCTTAAAGGGGAAAGATATAAATAGTGAGCCATAGTACCCATACTAGGACTTGGTTGCTCACATTAGGGTTTAAACACTTGCTATATTGCTCAAAGGCTGAGCAAATATAGCTAACATACTTACTGTGGGTTTCAGCACAATAATTTCATGGTTATGTCTAGAAAGTCTAAAAAAGCCTGGCAGTAGTGGTGCACGCCTTTAATCCCAGAACTTGGGAGGCAGAGGCAGTGGATTTCTGAATTCGAGGCCAGCCTGGTCTACAGAGTGAGTTCCAGGACAGCCAGGGCTACACAGAGAAATCCTGTCTCGAAAAAACAAAAAACAAAAACAAAAAAAAAAGGAGAAGAAGAAAAAAAGAAAAATAATGTCTAACAAGACATTCCAGTGAGATATCCATTTCCATCTTTTATCCTTATCATTATGTTCTATAAAGGTTTGAGAAGTTCAGAACCACCCCTCTGCCCTTGCCATGAGTGTGGAGAGAGCTTCACACCCAGTGCATCTCTGTTCAGCACTCATCAGTATCTTTTCTGGGAGTCTTCTTCAGCTACAATACAAGATATATACTGAAATGAGGTTAGATAAGGCAGCATTCTGACACTATGAGAGATACAGTAATTGAGCCTCAAAAACAGAATATCATTCACTGAGGGGTTAATTAAAAATGGTTATTTGACATTTCTTTGGAGTTGAATGGCCAGGATCCAGGCACAGGGTGGTAAGATTCTGTTGAGGCTTGCTTCCTTGTCTTCTCCAATGACCTCATCTATACCAAAGGCTTACCTCTAGATACCATTCCACTGGGAGTTAGGGCTTCAGTACATGAAATCTGGGAGACACAAATGTTCATTGTTTAACAGGTGCAGTAAGTTTTAATTAGATAATAGTGACTACCATTGTGATAATTGTACCACTATTATTCATCTTAAGGAAGAACCACTGTGATAGTTTGAATGAAAATGACCCCAATAGTCTTATAGATAGTGGTACTATTGGGCAGTGTGGTCTTGTTGGTCTAATTGTGGCCTCGTTGGAGAAAGTATGTTACTGGAAGAGGGCTTTAGGGTTTCAGAAGCCCAAATTACACCCAGAGTCACTCTCTCTTCCTATGGCTGCAAATCAGGATGTAGAACTCTCCACTTTTTCTCCAGCACCTTGTCTGCTTGTGTGTTTCCATACTTTCCGTCATGATGATAATGGATTAAACCTCTGAACTGTAGGCCAACCCCAGTTAAATTCTTTCCTTTATAAGAGTTGCCATGGTCATGGTGTCTCTTCAGAGAAAAATAAATCCCAAGTAAGACAACTGTTAAATGACAAATGTTAACTCAAGAATCTTGAATCTTCAACCCTTTCTGAAAGTAGAGTAATTGCATAGAACCTGTAATATACCTACATAAGGACACTTATATGTTGATCTCAGTGCTGTATTTTTTTTAAAAACTACCTAGTTGATCAATCCTCTACAACAATTAATGAGGGAAAAACATAAAATTGAAGTGTACAGTCACAACTCATTAAGCATCTACTTCAACTTGTCATCTAACTCAAGTGTTTCTGCAAGTTAGCTGTACTATCTCATACTTAGGAGGAATTCTGAAAAGATCCACAGATGGGATTTAATCCCAGGGTAATACATCAGAACATTTAGCAGTGAAACCAGACATGAATACTTTTGAGTTTCTTTGGGTGGCTCTTTTATGCACTTAGGCCCAGAAATAACTTAAAATATGTGATGTAGGATATAAAAGAGATCTGAAAATTGCATTTTCTTTGTACTCCACAGCTGAACACACAATTTTCTTTGTAAATTGAGATTATAATTACAAATTTTAAAATAACTTTTTGGAAAATTACTCTTTTTTCTCAGCAAGTTGTATCTGAGTGTCTGCCATTTTTATCTTCTTCCCACAAACTGTGTGTCCATTTTATCATCTAATATTTACAATGGCCATAAGAAGTAATCTGTTGCCTATCTCCCTGTCTTAGTTAGGGTTTCTGTGGCTGCAATGAAACATCATAATCAAAAGCAAGGTGAGGAAAAAAGGGTTTGTTTGGCTTTCATATTATTATGGAAGAATGTCATGATAGGAACTCAAACAGAGCAATAACCCCGAGATAAGAGCTAGAGCAGAGTTTACAGAGGGATGCAATCTACTGGCTTGATCTCCATGACTTGTTCAGTCTGCTTTCTTACAGAACCCAGGACCATCAGCCCAGGGTTGACACCATCCACAATAGGCCTCCCCTATCCTAAATAAGAAAATGCCTTACAGTCTTACCTACAGCCCAGGCTTATGGAAGCATTTTCTTATTGAGTTTCCCTCCTCTCATATGATTTTGGCTTGTGTCAAGCTGACATGAAACTGTCCTGCACATCCTTCTTATAGAGGAGAGAGAAGCGAGTGAACTGATCTGGACAATGGTGTAGGTTGTAAACAGGCTTGTGAAAACAAGAGACCATGGAAGCTAAGATTTTGTCCTCTGTCCCCAGATGGAGCTAACTTCAGAAGACCTTAATAAAGGTTAGTCATGGGAAGAGCATGGTCTCCTAAAAGTCTTTATCAGTAGTGTCAGGGAGCACTCTGTTCTGCTATTTCTGCTGGCTACATCTCTTGTTCATGGCCGCATCTCTTCAGTGACAGTCTCAGCCAGTTGGCTCCGAGAAGACTCATCAGTGATGGCATCTGACTTGTGTTTGTATTTATAGAGTCAGTTGTGCAAAGTGGGGTCTCAAAACATCAGTAAATGTACACAAACAGTAACCTAGGGAAGGATTTTCTTACAACTTTGTGCAGGATCAATCATGAAGAGAAAATACCATGTTCTCCCTTCTTGAAAATTCTGGTCTGAGGCTCCATTGGGCACTGGGCTCTGAGTATTAAAGCAAAGGGTCAGAACTGAGAGTGGTGCTAATGAATAGATACTGTTGTTAATAGGGAGAGCATGTGTGGTGCTAATGAGGCATGGAGGAAAGAATGCTTCAAGGCGTTAAGAAACCTGTTGTAATATTCATAAAGGAAGAGAGACTCCAGCCAGGGCCTCTATCATTGTAAACCCGTTAAGCCTGGAACATCTTGTTTTATAGGATATCTTAATCTTTTATTTGTACGTTCAAGCATAATGAAGGTAAACAAACATGATAACTGTCATTCAAATGCTGAATGTGCACTGACTTATTTGTATACTCACAGAAAGTCATTCTGCTTTCATTGACTTCATCTGAGAAAGGATACAGTTTAGCCTTAATTCCCTATGTTATTGCCCAAGTCAAGGAGCCGATACTTAATCCCAGTTTCCTGGTGTGTGAAGCCAATGATGCTACTGTTGGATACTAATATTCTCCCTTAGTGTTTGTTGGTATATGTTCTCAGCTGTCCAGCAGAGCAAGGTGTGGCTCTTATTTTCTACACCTGCTGTGAGATTTTCATATATTTTTGTTTCCTATTTTGCTATGCAGAGTCAGAGAAGGAAAGAACTCAGAGTACGTATTTATGATCATTCTAGGGTTTGAGGGGTTATTTCATCAGCTTCTTCCTTTCCTTTGATTCAGAGGTTTCAATAGACTTTCAATCTGTGTACAGCTGAGTGCAGGCCAATGGTGCACATGGTTCCAAAGCAGATTGCATAAAATGTAAGGCTGGCACATCTCTGGAGGCTGTCCGGCCAAATTTTTCACTGTGTGATAGAAGTGAGGGTGTTCCCAAGGACAGCAACAGCCAGGCAGCTTTGAACTTTGATAGGTCAAAATAAGATGTGTGGAACTTGGACGGACTCCCATCTCAGCACTTAATTCCCTGACACTCTTGGCTGCCTTTGTTCAGCCGCACCTCGTATTATTTTCTGGAGTAGTGTCATAGAATGAGCATATGGTTTCCTTTCTATACTAGGAAGGACCTTTGACTGCTTAGAGCTGGGCATGATTTCCTTTCCTAGCATTTTCACTGAAGAGAACTGCCCCTTGATTATTGCTTTTTCATATTGCATTTCAAGAGAACAGTTAATCTTCCGGAAGCAAATGATGTGCCATGCCTGTTCAGATTACAGATCCATGGGAAACGCATCAGCTTTGCCTTCTCTTTCTCTACACGTACAAGATCTTCACCGGCCTAGTCAACTGGGGCCAAATCCAAGTTCACAGTCTCTTGCTAGTCTTCCTCATATGAACTGACATTCAGACAAAATAAGAAATCTGTGACCCCAGCATTGCATCTGTGTGTATGGAAGTCTTGCTGGGCAGAACGTGAAATGAAAAGAAACCTGGGAAGCTGGAGCCGTCTGAATGCCACCCCAGCAAGTGCTATGAGAATTAAACCAGTTCCTAAAAGAGCTCTGAGGTCATTAATGAAATTCCTTTTTTGTTTTCCTTTTCATGTTCTTTGTTTTGTTTGCTTGATCCTTTCACTGGATAGTTTTCATGCGCTCAGAAGGAAATCAATACCACCGAAGACCTTTAATATTCCTGAATGAGTCAAATCTAACACATAGTAGATATCTACACAACAGTCCAAGTTTGCGAGATTTCCAAGCTGAGAGCCAGACCAAAGAGGTTAGCTGTGACATGCGGGACTCTCCAAGCTGACCTTTTGCAAAGTTTGTTTATCATGTCATTTTTCTGTCAATGGCATTGACTTTTTTGAATTAATCTCTCCTTCAGACTTACTTTCCCAAAGCCAAAAGGTATGTCATTACAGAGTACACAGTAATCTACTAACCCTTCCGTTCTGGTACATATAATAATTAAAACACAGTCTGTAGTAGAGATTGTGTATTTGTATTATTCTGTATAGACCACCCTAAATCAATGTCAGATTCTGTGATGTGATGGCAAATGACAAGCTTGTATTGGAATAAAATGCTCTGCCTTGTGTTGTATACCTATATCTAGTTATAACTGATCTCTCTATGACTGATGCTGATGCCTACATCTCATTACTTACTACATGGTAGGGAAGTGATGTGCATAAAAATAGGTCCCGATAAGCCCAGTGAGCTGTATACATAACACGCAGAGAAAGATGTTCCTTGCTCAACTCAAGGGCCAAGTCGGGATAAGAACCACAAATGAGAGGGAGGTATCATAACTCTAGACAACTTTCATCTTAATTATTTGTGGAATCACATACAAAAACTATCATTTCTAGTTTAATACTTGCTACTGCTGGGAAATTAAATCAAGATATATGGTTCCTTATCCCCCATTAGAGGGATGGTTTTAAATCTACTTAAAAGTTTCTAGTTCAGGGTAGAAGAAGAAGACTATATAAAATTTAAAACAAGGCTAACTTCTAGTATGTTTTCTGGATTTGAAGGTCAGGAGGATTTTTAAATTAAATTTCAAGATAAATTTCAAGGCTACAGTTGCCTCTGACAATACAAGGTTAGGATTATATCTGAGTTTTACTTATTATTAGTGTAAAATAACTTTATCAACCTCTGGTTTTATATTCAGTTGTGAAATCCAGCATGACTCGAGGAATAGAACTAATTGGAGTACTCAAGGAATGAAGGAAAGAAAAACACACACAGACACATGGACACACAGAAATAGCTGGGATCGTATGAAATTGGCTCTCTGATGGAGAAACGCCAGCACCCCTGGGTGCTAAGAATGTTTGTTATATAGAGCTGGACAGGGTTTATTACATACAGCTGAACAAGTTCAGGGCTTATGACATACAGATAGACAAGGGTCTATGGTATTCAGCTGTATTCAGAAGACAGATATAGTTAATCTCAGTAGGCACAGACTCTAGAGGAATCATCCTCTGGCCATAAATATACAGGGAGGGAGCCATTGTGGATAATTTCTGTATACGATAAACATCTTCACATGGACCAGAAGGGAAGGCTAGGCTATTTTCCCTCTGGTCTAAGGCTATAGTCCTTGACATGGCTAGTTCATGTCAACCACACATATTCAGTCAGGACTTACCTCATTCAGGACTTCCTCCACTCCTCACGCTCAGTCCTGTTACGCTCACGCTACCAGTGTTTCTCCTCACAATTTGAGATTACTAGAATTCTACAACCTTTTAGCCATTCTTAGTACTTATTGCTTATCTCCATCTGAAGAAATATTCCTTATCTTATGAACGTTATGCATACTCATCTTTCAACTAGTAAATATAGAGCTTATAATTCATTTTACAAGTTTAACTGAACAGAAAAAATTAGTTTGTCAAACTTCATACTGATACTTAGAATGGGCCTAGGTTCAGAGTTAGCTCTCTCTAAAGTCAAGACTTTTGCTATCCCGATAGCACACTGATTATTCTGGACAGCACATTTATTTATATGGAGTCATTCTTTGAGCCATTTTATGAGCCAGGAATATGGCCCATGGTATGGATTTGACAGCTTCTTCCAGAAATATCAAATTCAGGAAATAGGACTTGGGGTCAGTCACAAAGACAGTGCTTATGGAGTGTATATGACTCTGTATGAAAACTCTACTCACATTACATTAAGTGATGACTCAAGGTATGCAAAGGCCAAAGGTCACAGTTCTCTGCTCTTGTATTTGCTCCCTTAGCACTCATTAGAGAACTGTGTCTGGCGTAGGATAAAGAGCTTAACTTTGTGGGTATATTGTTTGAGAGACAGTAAGAAAACATGTTCGTTTATTCACATGTTTGTGAATAAATGCATAGCAGGAGATCTATAGAAGCAGTCAAGTTCAGAGCTGAGACTCGTTGCTGTCCTTACTTGGTCATTTGGGGAAGTTTCATTGCTTGTCTGAGCTTTTCCCTTTACACTAACATTTGCATTGATCATTATAAGACATTGCCTTATAAGACAGAGTTGGTTATTACATAAGCAAGTGCTATATATGGTAAGTGATGGCTATGAAGCAAAACTAGACATTGATTCATTGTATTTGTGGTAGTTTCCTGTGGAAATGTGCTAGATTCTGACATGAGAGATCATACAATTTAGTTGTAGTTAAAGGATTTAAGTTATTTAAATGATAAAAAATGCAAGTAGGAAAGAGCATATAACTGTTAAATAATGACCCTAATAATTGAGAGGAAAACAAAAATTATAATGTGTGCTTCCTACTGCTTCATTTAATAGTGTCAGAATTTCATGTCTTATATGGAGGTCCTTAACCCATTAAGAGCAGAATTTTATGTGTGGAGAGGTAAGGGTTCGGTCTCCATCATACAGACACGCAGTTTCCCCTGAACCATTTGCTGATATGTCCTCTTTTCTTCACAGTCCATCCTTTTCATCCCCAACTCTTATTCCATAGGCTTTGCTGTACAGAAGCTTTTTGGTTCATGTAATATTGCTGTTAACTGTTGCCTTATTTCCAGAGTGACTGGAGTCCTATTTTGCATGTGAGATAAAACATGCAGTAGTTTTACTTTTGAGTCTTCTTTAATTCTCTTAATCTAACAACACCCATGTACATGCATTTTTTCCTAAAAATAACACTCTGTTTCTCTTTATTAAAAATTTTCATTGTTTGCATATAGTATATAGTATTTATCCATTCATCCATTGATGGTACCTAGAGTGGGCCCATAGGTTAGGTCTAGGAAAAAGTACCATAGTGAATATCGGTATGTTAGTGTAAGAAGAATAATGTGAGGTTCAAAGCAGGAGGACACTATTAAGTCAAAGGCAAGTGAAAATAAGTAGAAAGTGTTCTGGACTGGCTTGAGGTTCATCCAAACTCACTAGGGATGTCTTACCCACCCCTATCATGTCCTTATTTTGAAAATAAGGCCAAGGGAAATAGCAAGTATTAAGGTTGAAAACATTTTCCTCTTGCTTATCAAAGAGGAAGTGAGAGTAAATCCTTCCCTCCTGTAAGAAGACAGGTATGTGCAAATGCAAAGAGAGACTTTCCAGAATCAAGAACTTGCTAGAACACTGGTGAGCTGTGTAGATTTTTCAGCCCGTGGAACTGTGCAGAAAGGTGTGAACTGATTAGGACAACTGGCTTGTGACACTTAGTGATGACTGTCTTATCCAACTAAGACAAAGACTCTTATGAAAATAAGAGAGGTGGCTCATTGGTTAAGAGCACAGGCTATTCTTCCAGAGGACCTGAGTTTGGTGACTCATAATTGACTGTAGCTTCACTTCTAGGGGTCCTTGATGCCCTTTTTCTGCCTCTGTGGGCACTAGAAAGGCATGTAGTTCACAGATATATAAGGTAACAAAGCAGTTTACATATAAGATAGTTCTTTTTTTAAAATTAAAAGTAAAGAGAGGAAATGATGTGCTGAAATCTTAGGAGGATGTTCTCTAGAAGCTGGACATGCAGCTTAGTAACAGAGTATCTTCCAAACACATGAGAGGCCCTGCTTTGATTTCTCTCATAACCACAACCCCCTCCCCCACCCACCTATCCCCAAACAAAAGAGTATGAAACAGATCACCACCAACAACCCCCCTAGTCAATATGGACAGTAAATTGATAACCTTGGAGTTAAGTGTTTGTAAAATTTATTTAAATGTCTAATACTAAGCCAGAATTAGATGAAATAATTACTGTGAAGGTTCCTATAATCTCTCCTGCAGCACAAATGAGTACCAGCTTAAATTACTGAACATGAAACCATACAGTCAGAAGTCAACCAACCCTCTAGCAACATTTCTGTAAAGTAGATACAGGTAGGGTTTAAAGAGCAAAAGAGTGAGTAAGAAGGCCTCTTCCCTGGTTCTCATCATTCACAGAGAGCTAGAGTCCCTTTCAGCTCACACATAAAGCTGGCTCTGCTAGTTCTGTGGGAGTAAAAAATCTGCACTTTTGTCTGGAATTCAGTGAATGGGTCCATTCCTTCAGCTGTCTCTCTTATTGGTTTTGCATGTTCCATTGCATGGTACACAGCGATTATCTACATTTTTCAAAGTTCTATTTATCAGTTGACTAAACTGAATATATATGTGTAAAACCTAGCAAATGTCAATCTTGTTCTGGGTGAACTAAAGAGCAATACAAAACAAAGTCTTTCAGCATGCATGTGCTACATTCAGGAAATGAAAAAAAAAGAAAAGAAAATCAGAAAACAAACATTAAAGGAAAGAGTATCTTACAGGTAGAGTCATACAACATATTATATAGTTGGATCATCACATATGTTTAATACATGCTATTTTATCTTCATAAGGTTCATAGGCTGGGAAGAGAGTTAGAACCAGTTAGGAAGAGTTAGGTCCTTCTTGGAGAGAATAGATTTAACTTAATTGGGGAAGTATACATTAATCAAAAGGTGATAACTAAGATAAGCTTCATATCCACCTCATACTGTAGGTGGATGTAACACTCATAGAGCAGGTGTTAAATACATAAAAGGAAGGCAAACATGCAATGAGAATGGCCCAGAGTAGATGGCAGCAGTTACAGACTGGTGAGAGATTCTTGAAAGTAGTTGACAGCTCAATGATTAACTGACTATTTTCCTGTGGTTTTCATATTTCAGAAAGTGGTTGAGCTTTCAGACATTGATGAATGAGACATGCATCAATTAGAAGTACTTGTAATGATGGTAGTGAACAGTGAAATCTACAAGCCTGGCTGAATCCAACCCAAGAGAGCAACATGTATACATGTACATGTACAAAAGGAAACTTTTATTTGCACTAAAAATGAACAATGAGCTCCTCCTTAAACCACAGTCTATGGAGAGCATCTGCCAAAATACTCTGAGATTTAGATGAATTAAGGAAGGTTGCTTAAAGCCAAAATAAATGAGTATCCCCACATCCTGAGTGAAATGTAAAATTCTCACAATTAAGTGGGAGTCCTGAGGGCATGTGGGTGGGCTGAAGTAAGCATCTCTGGACTGTGGGCTTCTCTTAAATCTGAGCTCCTAAATGGGAAAAAATCATCTGGATGAAACTTAACAAGACACAGAAAATTTTACTTCCTGCTTAAGTCTATGCACAATGGGAGAGCTTAATTTAAGCTCTGCAAAAGGATCTGCAAGACCTCCTTCACCTTAGGAGAAACATGTGCTCAAGCACAGGACAAAAGTTATACAATGGTCAAGTACTTGTAAAAAGATGTCGCATTGAAAAGTGGCCCAATCTCAGGTTACTTTTTGTTTTTTTTTTTGTTTCTCATTTTATGACTGGACAAATGGTAGAGACAGAAATCTACCTCTTTAACATGAGGAATGGGGTATCCACTTTTGATGAATGTGGTTCAGTCAAAACTTTGGCAGCTTGCTCATCTCTCTAGACTGAAGATATGGAACTGGAAGTCTAGAGAGTCAGGAATTCCCAGTGAGAAAAAGAGGGGCAGGCACAATGGAAAGTGACTCCAGGGAAGTGCCGATTTGTCTCCTGTCATTACCTGACTTTTGGTCTACATATGTGCAAAAGAAAACCATTAAGACCAAGAGAGGATAGCATAGGGATTAGGGGATTATTACTTTGAGTTCCTTTGTGACTGTAATATTTCCTGTTGCAACCAGTCAGACTTTCAATCTCATGATCAGTTTATGTTCACAAAGGTAGTATGAAAAACTGAGCCCAAGATCAACCACTGATCTTGTCTTCTTCACTAAATTTTACAATCAAGACTTTAAGGGATTGAATCATTTCTTATCTATGCCTCCAGAGCAAAATTAAGATGATAAGCGTTGCTCTGTATACAGGCCCCAAAAGGAGAGAGCTAGTATCCCAGGAATGCTCTCATTTCCAGGTTCTGAGATGAGATCTCAACTTTCTCTCCAATAACTGTACAAAGTTGGACAAGCCAGAAACACACAGAGCACAGGACCAGTGGAGCATCTGGGACAGGATCCTTCCAGTCGCCATCTGCACCCAAGAGCTGGGGCTGTACCACAACCCTCTGTACATAGGTAACACCAGAAGAGAGCTGGTCTCCCAGGAAGGCTGACACAGGCTTACAGGCCTACAGGAAGGACAAGCCCTGGCCAGAGACAGCAAGATCAACTAACACCAGAAATAACCAATGGCAAATGGCAAGTGCAAGAACATTACTAACAGAAACCAAGGCTACTTGGCATCTTCAGAACCCACTTCACCCACCAAAGCAAGTCCTGGATATTCCAACAAACAGTGAAAGCAAGTTTTGGATTTAAAATCACATCTCATGATGCTGACAGAGGACTTTAACAAGGACATAAGTAACTGCCTTTAAAAAATACAGGAGTACACAGATAAACAGGTAGAAACTCTTAAAGAGAAAACACAAAAATCCCTTAAAGAATTTAAGGAAAACACAACCAAACAGCTGAAGAAATTGAACAAAACCATCCAGGATCTAAAATTGGAAATAAAAGCAATAAAGAAATCACAAATGGAGACAGCTCTGGAGACAGAAAACCTAGGAAAGAGATCAGGAGTCATAGATGCAAGCATTACCAAGAGAATACAAGAGATAGAGGAGAGAACCTCAGGTACAGAAGATACAAAACAGTCAAAGAAAATGCAAAATGCAAAAAGTTCCTAACCCAAAACATCCAGAAAATCCAGGACATAATGAAAAGACAAAACCTAAGGATTATAGGTATAGAAGAGAGTGATGATTCTTAATTTAAAGGGCCAGTAAATATCTTCAACAAAATTATAGAAAAAACTTCCCTAACCTAAAGAAAAAGATGCCCACAAATATCGAAGAAGCCTACAGAACTCCAGATAGACTAGACCAGAAAAGGAATTTCTCCTGTCACATAATAATCAAAACAGCAAATGTACAAAACAAAGACAGAATATTAAAAGCAGTAAAGGAAAAAGTGTAAATAACATATAAATGCAGACCTATAAGAATTATACCAGACTTCTCACTAGAGACTGTAAAAGCTAGAAAATCCTGGGCAGATGTCATATAGTCACTAAGACAACACAAATACTAGCCCAGGCTACTATTCCAAAGAAAACTCTCAATTACCATAGATGGAGAAACCAAGATATTCCATGACAAAAATGAATTTGCACAATAACTTTCCACAAATCCAACACATCAAAGTATAATAAACAGAAACCTCTAACAAAAGAAGGGAAACTACACTCTAGGAAAAGTAAGGAAATAACCTTCTTTTAACAAACCAAAAAGTTAAGAACACTGACTGTTCTTCCAAAGGTCCTGAATTCAAATCCTAGCAACGACATGGTGGCTCACAACCAACCGTAAAGAGATATGACGCCCTCTTCCGGTGTGTCTGAGGACAGCTACAATGTACTTACATATAATAAATAAATAAATCTTTAAAAAAGATAATTATACCTCTAACAACAACAACAACAACAACAAAACAGGAAGCAACAATCACTTTTCCTTAATATCTCTTAATATCAATGGATTCAATTCTCCAATAAAAAGACATAGACTATCAGACTGGTTATGTAAACAGGACCCAATATTGTGCTGCATACAAGAAACCCACCACAGTGACAAAGACAGACACTAACTCAAAGTAAAAGGCTGGAAAACAATTTTCCAAGCAAATGGTCCCAGGAAACAAGCTGGATAGCCATTCTAATAATGAATAAAATCAACTTTCAACCTAAAGTTACTAAAAAGATAAGCAAGGACACTTCATACTCATCAAAGGAAAAATCTACCAAGAAAACTATAAATTCTAAACATGTATGCTCCAAATTCACGGGAACCAACATTCATAAAAGAAACTTTACTACTGCCCAAAGCACATATTGCACCCAACACAATAATAGTGGGAAACTTCAATATCCCACTCTCATCAATGGACAGATTATGGAAACAGAAAATAACCAGAGACACGGTGAAATTAACAGAAGTTATGAAACAAATAGATTTGACAGATACCTATAGAACATTATAACCTAAAACAAAAGAATATATCTTCTTCTCAGGACCTCGTGATGCCTTCTCCAAAATTGACCATATAATCAGTCACAAAACAGGCCTGAACAGATAACAGAAGACTGGAATAATCCCATTCATCTTGTCATATCACCGAGGACTAAAGCTGGTCTTCATTAACATCAATAGAAAGCCCACAGACACATGGAAGAGGAACAACACTCAACTCAATGATAACTTGGTCGAGGAAGAAATAAAGAAGGAAATTCATTTTTAGAATTTAATGAAAATGAAGCCACAACATTATGTCCCAAATTTATGGGACATAATGAAAGCAGTGCTAAGAGGAAAATTCATAACTCTGAATATCTACAAAAAAAACCTAGGGAGCGCATACACTAGCAGCTGGACAGCACATCTGAAGGCTCTAGAACAAAAAGAAGCAAATACACCCAAGAGGAGTATACAGCAGGAAATAATCAAACTCAGGGCTGAAATCAACCAAGTAGAAACAGAAAGAATTATACAAAGATTCAACAAAACCAGGAGCTGGTTCTTTGAGGAAAATTAGCAAGCTAGATAAACCCTTAGCCAGTCTAACCAGAAGTCACAGAAACAGTATCCAAACTAAGAAATCAGAAATGAAAAGGGAGATAAAACAACAGAAACGAGAAATGCAAAAAATCATCAGATCCTACTGTAAAAGCCTAAAGTCATTTTCATTTTCCAGTATTAAAGAAAAACAAAACAACAACAAAAAAGCACTAGCTTTCAATGGGGACAATTCACAATGTTTATCATCCTATCCTATAACAATTGAAAAACAATATAATTTCAACAATGTAGAAATACTGATTTATAATAAAATATTAATTTAATGAATTAAAATGAGAAAAGAATTCCAGAATTATTAGACAATGACATAAAAACTTGTATTGCTGCTTCTTATAGCCCAGAAACTGGAGGAAAGATTGAAAATATTCAAGGTATAGTAGGATAGGAAGATATAAAAATTGACCAAAATCAATGTTTTGAATGAAGACATTGGCAATTTCTGAAATGAAAAGTACACATTAAATTGCATTATCAGAGATGGGAATCACAGATGAGTAAATCTGAAGACAGCAATCAGAAACATACAGAACTATAATAAAAGACACATGGAAAGATTAATACAGGAAAGGAAAAAGGAGACAAAGGCAAAAACAAAGATCCTTAAGGTGTGTGTTTGGTTAAATGTGCTTGACCCAGAAAGAGGAACTATTAGGAGGTGTGGCCTTGTTATTACACTGTATACATACAACACTTGTAGTAGGTATGGCCTTGTTGGAGGAAATGTGTCACTGTGGGAATGGAAAAGTGATCTTCCTTCTAACACATGGGAGCCAGTTTTCTAGATGCCTTCAGATAAAGAAGTAAAACTCAGCTCCTCCTGCACCATGTCTGGATGCCACCATGCTCCTACCATGATAATAATGGACTGAACCTCTGAACCTGTAAATCAGACCCAATTATATGCTGTGCTTGTAAGAGTTGCCTTGGTCATGGTATCTGGGAAAACCCTAAGACAAGGTGTGAGGTAAGAGTTAAAACCGGTGAAGTTTCATCCCTAAAGGGGGGAGGAAGTGGTAAAAGCAAACAATTTAAAGAGTATGAAGGAAAATTGACAAGTTCCATGAAAACCATAAATCTATAGCTCTAAAATGGCCAATGAACCTCAACAACAAGAAAGCCTGAGGAAAACTGTGCTGACATATATCATAACACAGTGTTGCCAACCAATACAAAGGGAAAACTTAAATGAAAGCACTGAGGAATGGTGGGTACCTGGAGGAGCCAAGATAAGACAAAAATGTCCTGACAGAGCCCTGCAAGCTACAGGGGCTTCCTACAAACAAAAATCTCTAAGCCAAAGGGTTAGCCTATAATTAAAAAAAATCAAATCTCCTTCTTGAAATGAAGGCAATGTAGACATTTTCAAAAATAAAAGTTTGAAATCACCCAATGCCATCAAATTTGTACTAAAATAAGTGTACTAATCATTCTTTAAACAGAAAATGAAAACTTATATACAGAAACTCAGATTTAATATAAAAAAGTATAGCAGAAGGGTAATCTTGAGAATATGCATGTATGGTGTTTTTTTTTTTGTTTGTTTGTTTTTGTTTTTTTTCCAGCTCAAGTGGCTTGGATATTCAGTGTTAAGGTCCCACCTACTGGCTGGATGGTGGATTTTCCCCTTCCTTTATATGAAAGGTCAGTTCACAAGGGTATCCATTATCTTCTTTTTTGCATTTTTTATTCCATATATTCTTTATTTACATTTCAAGTGATTTTCCCTTTCCTGGATCCCCCCTCCCGAAAGTACCATAAGCCCTCTTCCCTCCTTCTGTCCCCAATCCACCCCTTCCCACTTCCCTGTCCTGATATTCCCCTACACTGCTGCACTGAGCCTTTCCAAGACCAGGGGCCATTCCTTCCTTCTTCTTGGGCATCATTTGA
The DNA here is from genome assembly GCA_964023405.1 of Apodemus agrarius. Lineage (NCBI taxonomy): Eukaryota > Metazoa > Chordata > Mammalia > Rodentia > Muridae > Apodemus > Apodemus agrarius. Next base: position 157,267,554 of record OZ030009.1, read on the forward strand.
TATGTGAATTGTGTCGTGGGTATTCCAAGCTTCTAGGCTAATATCTGCTTATCAGTGAGTGCATACCATGAGTGTTCTTTTGAGACTGGGTTACCTCACTTAGGATGATGTTCTCCAGTTCCATCTATTTGTCTAAGAATTTCATTAATTCATTGTTTATAATGGCTGAATAGTACTCCATTGTGTATATATACCACATTTTCTGTATCAGTTCATTTTTATTTTATGTTTTTGGGTGTTTGTTCTGCATGTATGAATGTGCACTGCACAACTGCTTATTGACTGCAGAGTTCAGGAGAGTGGAGTTAGGGAAAGCTGTGAGCTGCAACGTGAGTGCTGGGAATCAAACTCTGGAGCTCTGCAAGAACATCCAGTGCCCTTGAGTGCTCAGCTATCTCTGCAGCCCCAGAATTCAGGCTTCTTAATGCTGGGGCAGCAAGTTACAGGTAAAGAGGAACAGACAGTGGTTGACCTATGTGGTAACTGATCGTTAGTGTTTAAGACAGAAGTAGTATCTTATGTGTGGTGTAAGGCACACATTGTTATACAGAAATATCTATAAATACCTATCAGCATACCACAGTTATAAACAATACTTTCATATTCTGTCAACCAAGTGTAACTGTTCTCCAAATAACATTACAACATCAATTAAAAGTGATGCAATTTGTCCCCCTGCCCCTTGGCTTAAAAGGTTTATTAGAAAAGCTATTAATGCTTCACAGAGCAGTGTGGTGAGGGTTGTAGGGAAGCTCAGCCCAATGGGACAAAGGAAGTGTCCCCTCTTACAATTTTACAAAAGAATGTGAAGATCTAATGATGAGTGAGTGATCAGTAGTCCTCATAGTTGGTGCTCTGTGGTTACCAGATGTAAGGGAAAGGAATCTGAAGGTCACCCCTTTGTTAATAATTCTTCTAATAAATCTCTTATTCAAAAGGGCCATGTGTTTAGCATGTGTGAGATCCTGCCTTTAATCTCCAGATTTTTTTTAAATCATAATCATAGGAAAAACTAGATGTGGGAGATGTAGAAACTCTCTGGACTCTTAAGTCTTTCTGACTAAGCCTTTCTTTTAGTCATCTAAAATTGTTCTTAAAATTGCTAAAAAAGGAAAAAATTGCTAAAAAAGGAAAAAATTAAAAAGATTAAAAGAAAGACAATAAATAGTGTAGTAAAGTTTGTAAGTATTACACATGTAAGTGTATTAAGATCATTTTAATACATGTGGTAAATTCTAGTGTGTATTATAAACACAAGAGGACATAAAGACAATATGTATCTACAAATAATAAACTAGCAAAGGAGATAAAATGGAGTCATTAACAGTAGTCTATCCATAAGGCAGTGCAGAGAAATGAGAGTGCAGAAAATAACACAGGGACAATAGGTCACAGATAACAAACTGGTAGATTTAAAACAAGTTATATCAAGTCAATGTTAGGTGTAAATGCCTACGATGGAGTTAAAACTGTCAAACTATAGACTAAGCGAACGGCAACCTTCACATGGCCATTTTCTACATTAGAGAGTTTTAAGTAGAAGTACACCTGGTTAAAGCTAAAAGCTAGAACACACCTTTCCGACAATACTTTAAACAAATGTTGGCCTGTTATGTAAAGTAATCAGAGAAATCTTGTAATGAAACTTCAAGGCTGTTTCCTGGGGGAAGGCATAATATTTTAGAAGTGTATGCTAGTAAAACCAGGGAACTTCATAATCAATACTTCTTACTACATTTTCGCCTTATCCATTTCCTTCTTTCTCTGGTCTCCAGATTTTCATAATTTTTCTAAGCACTCTTATCTGTCCTAAGTCTTTTGTCCAGTCTCTTTCTGTTTTCTCCTCTCGTCTAGCTTAATTTCTAGTTTTGTCTTCTAATTCATTGATTTTATTTTCCTCTATTCCCTCAATTTCGCCTTTGTGTCCAACTGCTGAGCATTGTATTTTGTTTATTACATTTTTCTTTTCTTCTTAGATATTTGCTTTATTTACATTTCAAATGGTGTCCCCTTTCTGCAGTCTATTTTGTAGATGAGAATGGGTGTAGAATCACCGAAAAAAATCTGACAGCTGTGCTTTAACAATGACTTAGATGTTCTTCACTTTCACATAGATTTCATAATCCAAATCATCAAAAGAAAGACAATCCACAGTTGGAAAAATCTAAAAAAAATATGCCTCCTAGACTTGGCATCAGTATTTACTTTATTGAGAATATGTTACGGGTTTCTGATGCTCTGCCCTTCCTCTGCCATGCTCTGAGCTCACTCTCTAGTTCTGGCAGGAAATCTTCCCCCGCGCTGCATCTGTTAGCAAATGTATGGGCCACTCGTGACAAAATTGAGCAGGGAAGGGATCTTGCACTCACCTTTGTGCTGAGACAAACTTTTGAAGGTTTGTTATGACTTCCACGGTGAAAATAAAAACTATTCTCTAAGAAAACAAGAGCTTTGAAGGCCGTTCATCTTCATGGGAGGCCTCAGAAACAATTGCCGTCTCTGATGAGCCAGACCCAGCTGCACTATGCTCCAGCTGGAATCGATGCTCTGGCCACTCTATAATAATTAATTGAACACAATGTCTGAGGCCTCAAACCTGCTGAACCTTCAATTCCCTTTATTACTCCAGTTTTATTGCTGCTAGAACAACTATGTCTATGTGTACCCCAACCCCCGGCTAGGAGTGCTCTCACATAATTTAGCTCTCTCTCTTACCAGAACTTCAAGTGCTGAAAACCGAAAATGATCTTGTCTGGAACATGTGAATATATATGGCTCGTGAGAAATCGACTGAGCTGGGAATAGCCACTCAGGCCATAACTTTAAATCCACTGTGGGCTAAGAAAAGCAAGGCTCCTTGGGGGAGTGAAGCTGCCTATGCTAACAGAGCCAATACTCCCCACCCCTGCAATTTCTGACTGTTATCCCCGAGAGTCCACTCTGTTCTCCTGTATTATGTTGTCGTGAGGAATGTGTGACAGTCCAGTTCAGTGCATCTCTGTATCCTTGGGGTATTTTTTGCTTCTCTGACCAATTCTTGGCTTTTCCAAGAATTCAGATGTATATAATATCCAGAGCAGAATTCCTTGGGAAATCTCTTCATAACCAGACTTGTGGGAAAGGTCAAGGCCAGATGGTATTAAAGAAATTATAATTCTCCTCACATGCTCTTTAAACAAGGCCAGATGCTGAGAAGCCCCCATGGAATAAGATTCTGTCTGGTCCTCTAAAGGCTGGCTCATTAGAAATTCAGGTGTGTGTGTTGGTGTGCACATGAGTGTGTAGATGCGTGATTTTGGCCATCAGTAAGCAAAATCCTTTGACACAGGAGTTCATCTCTTAGGTTTTGTCCTCCACTATCCAGTGAAACTTTATACAATCTGTCTCTGTGTCTGTGGGTTCTACATGCTTAGATTCATCCAATAGCAGCACATTGATAAATCTCAAGAAAGAAAAAAATGTAACTGTACTGACATATTTTTATTGTTATCATCCTTCTCTAAGCAGTACATTTTACCTATCAACATGGGGTTTGCATTGAATTGGGTATTAAATAACCCACAAGTGTTCTTTTAAGAAATATACTGGGGGAGGTTCTTTGGCCAAATGCAAACACTGTGCTGCTCTTCACAGAAGACCTGTACATTCTCATAGTCTAACATCCACAGGGAGTGCTACAGATGCTGAGGGATGCAATTGAATGGCCCGGGTCCAGATAAGACTTCCCTGCTTCAAACACAAGGCACAGGCAGGGGATACAGGTCATGAGTATTTCTTTAAAAATGATCACAAATTCAAGAAGTTCCCACAGTCTTCTCAAGTTTGATAATCTTTTTAGAGCGGCTGAATGACCTGTGGCAAATTCAACCTGCATCAATTATAGCTTTACTATAAAGGATATAAAGAAAAGCACAGTGGCTCATGTCTGTAACTCCAGTACTTAAAAGGCAAGGCGGCAAGATCTGGAGAGTCTGAAGCGTGCTTAACCTGTAAAGTGAGACCCTGTCTCAGAAAATAATTTTTAAAACTCCTAAAACGGAACTCTCTAAGAGTCCTTAAACTAAAAACAAATCAAGAAACGAAGGAAATAAATCAGAAATCAGGGTCAGCCAAAGGAGATGACATAGAGGATAAGACTGGCAGAGTTCCTAATGCAGGGCTTCTCTGCTATCTGCACAAGGAACTGGTGTTTATCATCTTCATGGCACATCACGATTTTATCAGCTGGCAAACTCCACTGAGCTGATTATCAGAGTGAAGGGTTTTTCTGCATAGACAGACTGAAGAATTGGCCTTGTAATTGAGTTCACTGTCTGATCATTGTTGGCCTTTTCAGTGGGTGTCCTTCATCTTGAGTCAATCTCCTGGCTTAAAATAAATTCAGATGCGAGCCTAGAGACTCTGGATGAATGACAAAGATCTTTCTATACTTGGGAAATGCCAAGATCAAGTATCAATGAAATTCACTATTACACCATAACACACTTTGACTTCATTCCTAATTTGCCAAATGGTAATTAATTTTCATATCTGAAATTTTCTTATACCCATCTGTCTTAGTTAGGGTTACTATTGCTGTTATGAAAATCCAGGGCCAAATAGCAAGCTGGGAGGTAAGGGTTTATTTAGCTTACTGGAGCTCCCCGTCTTCTATGTCACTGTTCACCATGGACGGGAGTCAGGACAGGAACGCAAGAAGAGCAGGATCCTAGAGGCAGGAGCTGATGCAGAGGCCATGGAGGAGTACTTTGTACTGGCTTGTTCCTCATGGCTTGCTCAGCCTGCTTTCTTATAGAATCCAGGACCACCAGCCCAGGGATGGCATCAGACACATTTAGGCTGCTCCCCACCCCCACTGATCACTAATTGAGAAAATCCCTTACAACTTGATGTCATGGAAGCATTTCCTCAACTGATGAGTCTAGTTTGTGTCAAGTTGACACACAAAACCAGACAGCATATCTTTTAATAATTCTTCGAAAGATTTATTACAGGACAGTTACTTCTACTATAGAAGCTTTCTAAATAAATGATGTGTGTGTGTGTGTGTGTGTGTGTCTGTCTGTCTGTCTGTCTGTCTATGTGTGCTTTCTGTGTAGTGTGTGAGTAGATAAATATCCCATAGCATGTGTGTGGACTCAGAGGACAACTTCCCAGGATTGGAGTCACACTTACATTATCAAACTTGCACAGCAAGTGTCTTTACACATTGAGCCATGTCAGTAGCACATGCCTGCATTGTTCTATGCAGTTTTGTGGGCTGAGCTTAGATCTTTATCTTTCAAAGCAAGCACTATACCAAGTGTGTTATCTCTATGGTTCTTGTTGTTTGTCCGTAACAGCTTCAGTGTTAATTCTTTTAGATTTTACCATCATTCATATTCCAATCTTATTTGAGTTTTTAAAAAATTTAATTATTATACTATTCTACAAATAGATTTTAAAATATACTGTTTTTTTTCATTAAAAAGGCATTCTGTTTTATCCTATCTAACAGACATACAGCTCTAACTGTAAAATGAGATCCCACTTAACTTCTCTAGATGCAGAGGCTTTATCAATGGAAAATGCAGTACAGTCGTTACGAAAGTGACTTCAGAATCACACATATTTTTATTTAAAATGAACGACTGAATTTACTTTCTACGTGTTTCACCTTGTGCCAGTGACACAATTTCTCTGAGGCCTTGTTCTCTGTTTTAAACTATGGATACGGTGCCTTTGTGAACATTTCAGAGATCCAAGAAAATGCAGTATTGATCAGCTAGTCTGGTCTATACTACAATGGCAATATCTGACAGCAGCTTTTTACAGACATGAACATAACAGGATGGGTTCTGAAAATGGACCATTATGAGATTTTGTCCTTGGTTGAGTGTCAGAGAAGAACCACAACACCTGATGGTATAGGCCAAGGATTGACTTATCTCAGGAGGCAGTTGAGAGATGTGTTAAATACCATTTTTGCATGAAATTAGCGCCTAGACAACGTGCTGTGCTGTTCTTCAGAGCAGTACTGTTTTTTTATATAAAAAAGAGCACATTCCAAAACAGTGATTGAACAGCGATAAACTTTGCTTATGAACAAGCAAATTAAAAAAAAAAAAAACAGTAATGTGGACATTACCATTATCAAGTACAGTGCACTGCCTAGCTGCGCGCATGCCTAACATTGGTGACAAGGAGCACGGTGGGCTTGTTTTCACAGCATCTCTGCCAGCAGGTGGTCAATGTAGAATGGTCCAGTCTTGCTACATCTGATTGTAGGCTGGTCATCTTACTACATCTGTCTTAAAGTCACTTTGCTCTCTGATGTACTATGGTCCCCCCAGCTCTGAATTCTCCTTTCCTTGCAGAGGACTTCCAGTTCTCGTGGTGTTTTCCTGACAGTGTTTTCAGGCTGCGTGGCCCTTAAATTCCATCTAGCTTTAGCTCCTATGGTCTCAAATGCCAGACCTGTGCATCATAAACAGGTTTTCCCAGGGTGCTCAGAAGTTTTCACACTTATTAAGTGGTTACTGAGACATCTAAACTCAAACCTGTGTTAACATTACCTATAAAATAATATTAGCATTAATATTAAAACTGAAACATATTTTTTATAATATTTTCTCGTACTAACAACTGTTTCCCTTTTTAAAAATCTATAGCTAAGATTTTTTCTATAAAACCTTTGTTATGTATATATCTACAAATAAGAGATTGTTTTCAAAATTGTCTAGTCACTTGCTTTTATTTTCAGTGTTTTTGCAATCATGACACCAATAGAGCATGCCTACTTAGAGGTGAAGAATAGATTTTGAGAAATGGACATTCTCAGGTTGTTCCATGGGCACATGAAACTGACCCTAAAATTTCCAACAGTTATGACAGTACCTCTTGGAGAAATTCCCACATACCTCTGTGGAACATATGTAAAGGAAACAGCCTTTGGACTAAGGGCTCAATTAAACCTTTAAAAACAAACCAGTCCTGAGCATGAATGACAGAATTAAAACAGCAGTGGAGTCCACCTTCCCAGGCTCATGGTGACATTGTGTGGACATGAAGTGATTAAATACCTGAATGCTGTAAGAAAGGTTGAATTCACTAGGGGAGCACAGCACTAATATCTGGCAAAGCTTTGGCACAGGGCCAATCTGCATTTAGCCTAACACAATGGCCATATTGATGGAGAAGTATTCCTGATTTGGAAGCCACAAGTGTAGTTTTAACACATAGAGAGGAGCCTGCCTTAGGACGGTGAGCGGGTAGGCAAATGTTACCAATACTGGTCTGGCATTTGAGAGCATAGGAGCTACAGCTAGATGGAACTTAAGGGCCACACAGCCTGAAAACAAAACACCATGAGAACTGGAAGTCCTCTGCAAGAAAAGGAGAATTCAAGGCTGGTGGAACCACAGCCCAGCAATACTGCTTGATGGCTTTTCAAGCAAGATGGCTAAGCCTTGAAAATTGGCAGTTCATTAGGCCTATCTCTTTGGTTATAAGCACATAGACAATAGCAACTATTCTGGAACCTCTAACATTCTCATTGAGCAGTGCTGAAAGGAAAACAGCATGCTATGTCATGTCCAGTTAACAATAAAATGAGAAGGAAATCATATGGTAACACATATATGAAGGGATAATATGGCAATAAGTTAAAGATACAATTATGATTGGCATATTTAAAAACAGTAGATGACAACCCCTGCCTATTGACTCTGTGTATATTAAGGGGTAATGTAAGCTGGCCCATATGTGACTTTTAAGCAACTCACTCAGAGCTAGCTAGGTCCACCCAGCAGACACAGAGTTTGGTCCTGACAGCACGAATAAAACTCAGATTAAATTGAGGTGACCTTAATTCCAACACAACGACCATTAAAGGAGTATTTTCTTGGGAGTGGGAGCTTCTATGATATGAAAAGAGGATCTCAGGCAATAGACAAACCCATTGTAAAGTATCCCTTGTACTTACCGTAAAATTCAAAGTTTGCTTACCTGCCCAACAGTGCATGCTGGGACTTGCGGCTCCTCAAGCTGACTTGAGAATGTGTTTCAGAATATATACCTAATAATTCTAGTGAATGAGCAAAAAATATGTTCCCCAGGCACTGTGCAAGTGAGGCAATGCAAGGCTATTTCATTTACTTCATGGATAACACCTTTGTCTCACAATTCTTTTATTACCACATGCATAGCAGTCCTACAGTAAGAAAGCCTAAGTTTCTGCACCGACAGTGTGCTGTAAGAGCTGCTGAGTTGGCCTGCCCTTTGACTTTCAGTCTAGTCTTTTTCTGTTGTAAATATCTGTATACTCTCTGACTTCTGTTCTACAATCCTAAATTAACTCTTCAGTAAAATAAAAGTCTGTCTTTTAAAATGTATTTGTTTCTAAGGAATAAAAATATTATTGGATTTCAAGTTTTAAGAGTATAATATGTAGAAAATTTTACTACTTGAACTGCAAGAATCCTTAATTCTTAGTTATATACTTTATATGTATAATCTCTTGAAGATAACATATAAAACCAACATAATGAGAGACATACACACACAACAAAGGCATAATCAATGTAACCTTAAGCATAATTAAAATGGATGAAATTCATTTCTTTTCTTTTTAGTTTTTTACTTATTCACTTTACATCCCAATTGCTTCCTCCCTCCTGGTCACCTCTACTCACAGTCCTTCCCCATCCTCCTCTCCCCTTCTCCTCTGAGTGGGTGGGGCCCCTTGACACGCCCCTTCCCTGCTCTGGCACTTCAAGTCCCTGGGAGGTCAAATAAAACAGTCCAGCTAGAAGAACATGAAGAGGCAACAGCTTTTGAAATTGCCTCTGCTCCAGTTGTTGGGGACCCACATGAAGACCAAGCTGCACATATGGTCCAGCACTGCATGTTCTTTGGTTGATGGTTCAGTCTCTGAAAGCCCCAAGAGTCCAGGTTAGTTGATTCTGTTGGCATTTCTGTGAAGTTCCTATTCCCTTAGGAGATGCACTCTTTCTTCCTATTCTTCCATAAGAGTTCCCATCCCACTGTTTGGCTGTGGATGTCTGCATCTGTCTGAGTCAGTTGGTAGGTAGAGACTATCAGCAGACAGCCATGCTAGACTCCTGTCTGTAAGCATAACAGAGTATCATTAATAGTGTCAGAGATTGGTGCTTGCCAAAGGACTGGTTAGGTTGTCTGTTCCTTCAATCTCTGCTCAATCCCCAATCCCTGTATTTTTTGTTGACAAGATAATGTTTGGACAAGGTTGGGTCAACAAAAATTTATGGGTAGGTTGGTGTCCCTGTTGCTCTACCAGGGTTCCTTCCTGGCTATAAGAGGTGGCCTCCCAGGCTTCATATCTCTAATGTTGTGTGTTACAGCTAAGGACAATCCCAATGGTTCTTGGGCACCTCTCTTATTCTACATCTGTGTCTGTACCTAGAAATGCTCCCTACCTCTCCCCACCTCTCCCTAGTTGATTGAAGACTTCCTTTCATTCCCACAGCTATCTGATCATCTGCTCTACCCCTCCCCACACCCAGCCCAGAACACCCCCTCCTTTCCTGATCCCCTCTCCCACCCAGTTCCTTCCCTCCATCTGACTTTTAAAACAATTTCATTCCCATTTCTAAGTGAGACTTGAGCAGCCTTGCCTGTGCCCTCCTTCCTATCCAGCCTTGTTGGGCCTGTGGAGTGTAACATGGCCATCCTGTATTTTATGGCTAATATCTACTTATAAGTGAATACATACCACACATGTCCTTTTAGACTGGGTTAACTCACTCAGGATGGCATTCTCAAGATTCATCCATTTGCCTGTAAAATTCATGATGTCTTTTTTTCTTCACTGGATAGTATTCCATTGTGTAGTATTCCAATGTGTACCACATTTTCTTTATGTATTTCTTCTGTTGAGGGACATCTAGGTTGTTTCCAGTTTCTGGCTATTATGAATAAAGCTGCTATGAACATTGTTGAACAAATATTTTTGTGGAATGTTAGAGCATATTTTTGATGTATGCCCAGGAGTAGAATAGCTAGTTTTTGAAGTGAACATATTCCCAGTTTTCTCAGAAATCACAAAATTGATGAAATTAATTTCATACATGCAGCCAAGTAATATATAGAGAGATGAAAAATAATATAAGGCATTTTATGTCATAAAGCTAAGTATTCTAAGAAGCAATAATATGACATACAGAATTATTGTTGGTAAGAAAGAAGAAGCAATAGGATGTTGTGTCCTCATAGTGAGACATTTGATGTGGCTTACATACATAAAAGGTTAAATCTATTATAGTAAACAGTAATTATATAAGTGGCTACTACATTTTATAAAAGCAGAAAGAAACCTTTCTAAACTATAGGTAGAGAATCATGAGCATAGTACATATTAGGAAATAGACATATCTAAATATCTAAAACAAAATGATCCAGAACAGTGAAAAATTAAAGGACAATAGCATTCAAGGAAATGAGGAAGAAAGATAAACAACTACTTCATCAGACAAGTGGAATTCACAGTGAGGAAAGGAACTATGAGTAGAAAGACTTTCTAAGGTAGTAACAGGAGAAAGATCATCTAGTTCTTAGTAAGCATGACCAACCTACAACCAAAATTCATAAAGTGTGCATGTGTGCAAATGCACATGTATACACACATGGATACAATCTCACATCACACACTCACACATATATGACATAACAAAATGGCTCAAAAATGTCAGTATTATTCAAATATCTCTTAAATATCAGACTTGAGAAATGACTCCCAAATGTATATATGTACACAAAAGAGTACCACAAAGATTTTAAGATATGCACCCCCCCTCCTTACTTATTTCTTCCAGTCTTTTCTGTGAGTGATTTTGGAATTTGTTTCTTCTACTCTTTTCTTTGTTTATTTGATTGTTCCCCCAAGTCTTGGGGATCTGATGGCTTTGGACTTGCTCCTAGGTAATATTCAGTAATGCCAGAGCACCCCAGCCCTTGCTACTTTTCCATTTTTCTGTCCCTTTTCTCTGGCAATTGATCCTGTTTTGTACAGCACCTCCAGGTCTATTTTTCTAATTCTGTCACTTCGCCTTTCTTTAAAATCATAGTCTTAAAACTACTCCTATTAGTAGTTTCTTTAAAACTACTTCCATTCCTGCGCCAATATACAATCATTTTAGCACACAGGATAACAGCCAGGATGGACTTCCTTTCTGGCCTATTGCACATCTTTTTAATTTATTATTTAAATATTTAAATTAAAATATAAGAACATCAATCTCCCTCTTCCCTGTCTCCCTTTAACTTCTTTCATGCTCCCCCTTATTTATTTTTATACTGATAACCTTTTTCTCTGATTATTTTGTTACATTTACATATAAATACTTAAATACCATTTTCTGCATCTCTTTAGTGTGGCTTGTGTGTGTAAAATTTCACTGCTGACCACTATGTATGGTACAATTAGGGGGCTCCTCACAGGGAGATGCTAATTCTCTCTCTCTCAGCTGTCACTTGTTGCCTGTAGTTCTTTCCCCAAGGATCAACCCACTGTGATTTTACCTTTCTGTTTTAGTCTATTGGTTTTTGTGTTGCCCATATTGCAACCATGTTGTTGGGGTATCATAAACGCATCCTCCCTGCCATTTCTAAGAGGCATCATCTCACTATAGGCTTCCTGGTTCATAAGCTCTTAAATCTTTCTTCCTCATTTTCTGGGATGTTTCCTGAGCCTTATATACAGGAGTTGTGATGGAGATATATTAGTAGGGAACAGCCTCGTCACAATCTCTGCATTATGACCTGTTTGGTTTTGTGTAATGGTCTCTGCTTACTGTGAAGAGAGTTGCAAACTACACTTATCTATGGGTATCAGGATGTTTTGGAGAATAGTTAGGGACTTTGCTGGCATAAAGCGAAGTGACAGGAATAGGTTCTATTCTAACACCCATGACCCCACTCGTCTCAAGTAGTTATCTAATTTTCTAAAACCGAATTTAAATTTCCTTTTATTGAATGGGCCGTAACTCCAATTACACAGCTCTTTGTTACAGCAAAATTATTGGCCCTGTTATTGCACATTTAGGGATAACTTACCATGCTGCCCATAACAATAATTCATTTCTAATGTAGCAGGATGTGACTGCTGATTGCTATCTTAACTTGACCCCTTCCACAGTACTATCCAGTACTATGAAAACTCGTCCTCTAGGAGAAGGATTTCAGGTTAGCCCCTGCTCAGGTCTTGAGTTTGTTTCTAAAGTGTGAAGTGTCTTCAGTAACTAGGATTTACTTTCAAGCTCTCAAAGATGACAAAGGGCTACAGGAATGGCCTCTGTTGTTTGGGATCCACGCAGATGCCCCTGACTAGGAATTCAAAAAGAAGTCTCTCATGCCTGGTAGTAGGGTCTGTTAGATAATCTATGATTCTTGCGTGCATCATTGTCACCCTAAGTAGTACAACTTAATCATACACACACACACACACACACACACACACACACACACACACACAGAGAGAGAGAGAGAGAGAGAGAGAGAGACAGAGACAGAGACAGAGACAGAGACAGAGACAGAGAGACATATGGAGAGATATAGATATTCTTATATGTATTCTATACTATTTTAGGTAAATATAAAATGATAGTATTCTTTGAGGCTTTTTCAAACATATTTGATATTATTTGTCTCTCTTCCCCATATACCTATTTTCTATCCTAATTTCTCAAGTATTTATGTTATTTATGTATTTATGTATTACGTTAGTAGAGCATTAACTCTCCTGTATTCACTTGACTTCTTATTTGCTTGTATGGTTGTGAATTTAAGCTGTGAGTGAGGGGGCTCTAGGGCTGGCTTGTGTTCCCTGCCTTAGGACTGGATTCTAATAAATCAACTCTGCATTTGATTCTGTCTAGCCTTTGGATTTGTTTGCTGAGTTTAATGCTAATGTGTGTCCTTGGAGGGTCTAGTAATACTAGAATGTGTTTAGACTTCTCAGTCTCACATCAAATTGGGTAGGTGTCATCTGCTGCCGGGTGCCTTTTCTCTATTGCTCTTGGTCTCAAGTAGACAGAAGGACAGCACTGACTTTGCCCTGAGATGATGTAAAGACAATTTCTATAAAACTAACAGAAAAATGTGAAGCCACATCTATGTGCAGAGCTTGGTGGGTCAGTTTCTTTCCCAGCATTACTCTCAAACATTTTAGAAAACTGCATTAGAATCAACCCCCGTATATACACCTCGTGCACAGACACACTTTGTTTTTTAGTTTTTGTCTATGATTATTAGTTTCTTCAAAGTGCTAATACGTCATAAAATGTGAAATTTCCAAATGAGTGAATATTTGCTTCCCAGGTATGAGAGTCCATGTTTAAGTCCATGTTAAAAGCCAGGCTGTGACAGAAGCCAGTAATCTCAGCAAGCATGAGAAAGCTAGGAGACAAAGGCAGATAAATCCCTGCAGTTTCAGGCCAGCTACCCCAGCATGCATGGCAGAGTTCCAGGTCAATGAGAGATCCTTTGCCAAATAGAAAGGTGGAAGGCACCTGAGGACTAACAACTAAGTTTGTTGTTTGATGTCCACATGGGTGCCATGTACCTGTATCAACATGATACTTTTGACTTGAGAGATTGCTTCTCCTGCATCTCTCTTCCATTTACTCTCCTTGGGTCCTGAGATCTGAGTTACTACCTACATGACCTGCACACTTTATATTCCCATTACTGGAAAGAGTACCAGTTCACATCTCCCTTCTGTACATATCATAGATTTGAGCTTTAAATTTCCCCCTAGGTCTCTTTAATCTTCTTGTATTCCCTACAAAGATCATGTTCCTAACACAGAAAGCAGAATTTATTTTCTAGCTACAGAATCATGGAAGGCACAGTCCAACTTTATTCAAGGTAGTCTATGAATTGTCCTATGGAATATCAGAGATGCCAGATAGCTCCTGTCCTAGTTGAGACCCTCAAACTTTATCCCTCAGGGGTCTTCATCTAGATAAAACAATTACAGTGAGAGCACTTCACATCTGTATTAAAGAAACATATCTTTCTCCCTTTGAACTCCCCCATACATGTAGAATAATTTTAAGAGATGATATACATCATTTTGGTGAGTTAGGAGGCAGAGTCACCAACATGTAGTTAGCACCTGCCATAGAATCTTGAAATAAATTAAAATTCCCCTACTATCAGGAGCCCTGATTGTGCTGTTCAGAGACCCTCTCTGCTGTCTGTCTGTGGTGGTAGAGCCTAAGCTCTCCTCAGAGTCCCCATCATGCTACTGTGTATCTGTTTGTGCATGGGATGAATACTCTTCCACATGGTGTAGCCACACACAAACACACAAAGATGCTCTGAATGAGCAAGTGACACAGCAAAATCCTCATTGAAACAGAAGTTTAAGAATGATTTTATAACTAGCTAGAGCAATTCGACAACATCAGGAAGTCAAAGGGATACAAAATGGATGTTCAACATCATCAGTCATTAGAGAAATGCAAATCAAAACAACCCTGAGATTTCACCTCACACCAGTCAGAATGGCTAAGATTAAAAACTCAGGAAACAGCAGGTATTAGTGAGGATGTGGAGAAAGAGGAACACTCCTCCACTGCTGGTGGGATTGCAAGCTGGTACAACCACTCTGGAAATCAGTCTGGCGGTTCCTCAAAAAACTGAACACAATACTTCCGCAGGACCCAGCCATACCACTCCTGGGTATATACCCAGAAGATTCCCCAGCATGCAATAAGGATACATGCTCCACTACATTCATTGCAGCCTTATTTATAATAGCCAGAAACTGGAAAGAACCCAGATGTCCCTCAACAGAAGAATGGATACAAAAAAATGTGGTATATATACACAATGGAGTACTATGCAGCCATTAGAAATAGCGAATTCATGAAATTCTTAGAGAAATGGATGGAGCTCGAGAACATCATACTAAGTGAGGTAACCCAGTCTCAAAAGAATACCCATGGTATGCTCTCACTGATAAGTGGATATTAGCCTAGAATCTTGGGACACCAAAGACACAATCCACATACCAAATGGTGTCCGACAAGAAGGAAGGAGTAGACCCTGGTCCTGGAAAGGCTCAAAGGATCAGTGTTGGGGAATTGGGAAGGGGTGGATGAGAGAACACGGGGAGGGAAGGGGGCATGTGGGACCTTTAGGGGGGCAGGGAACCAGAAAAGGAGAAATGAAATGTAAATATAGTATATATCCAATAAAAATAATGTTTTTTATAAATCTATATTTAATTATATGATTTAGGGTTGTACATAAAGAAAGAAAGAACTAGTTCGTATAACGGGATACAGATAGTAAGTTCTTAATTGAATTAGTGAACTCAGACAAGGAATTATATTTAATATGTAATACATGGCAGGATTCATACAAAAACCCACTGAAGAGAGTAATGGGCAGTTTGATGAGTGTCACCTGGCCAGCAGATACTCAGTGTAGCACCACAAGCATTTTGCTGTTTCCTTTTGTTCGCTTATTGTGAATCCTGGGAATTGTTAAGATCTGTGATGCCATCGAACTAGAGGTTAGAATGCCAGCGCTGTTGGTAAAAGGATGGTGAAAGCTCTCTGCATGTAAAATTCCTTTTGTTACATGAACCCATCCTCTTGGTTTGAGAAACCATCATAGGAGAAGCTGTCCTAAGCCATCATTGGAGATAGTAAGTAATTACATTTTCCATTATACCCTTTCCATGCTTAGACAGACAGACAGACACACACACACATATACACACACACACCACACCACACACCACACACCACACACATGCACACATGCACATCTTCCTCAGGCTTGCTTCTCATACCTGCTCTCTTTGGGGTGGGTTCATGGGAACATGTGGGCTTTGAATTTTTTTGTTTGCCATTAGCTTGAAACAGGTGTTGTAGCTAGCTGTGTGTGTGTGTGTGTGTGTGTGTGTGTGTGTGTGTGTGTAAGAGAGAAAGAGAGAGAGAGAGAGACAGAGAGACAGAGAGACAGAGAGACAGAGAGAGAGACAGAGAGAGACAGAGAGAGAGAGACACACACAGAGAGAGAGGATCCAATAGCTTCTATACTAAAGTTGTTTAAAAATCACAGTCCTTCTCAGGTCAGTGAGTAAGAAATCATTGGACTCGGTGAGAGGTTGATCTATTTAATGGTCCTCCCAGAGGAATTCCAGCTGGAAAGGCAA
This sequence comes from Apodemus agrarius, assembly GCA_964023405.1. NCBI lineage: Eukaryota > Metazoa > Chordata > Mammalia > Rodentia > Muridae > Apodemus > Apodemus agrarius. Next base: position 157,283,740 of record OZ030009.1, read on the forward strand.
GGACAGGCAGATTGTTCCTCCCCCAGTGGCTTTCTCACAGCCCCCTTCTCTGCCTTGTGAGAAGATTTATCCTTGCAATGCCCTGCCTTGTCTCCCCCTGACTGGTATGTGGGTTCCTTAAGGCCCGTTGCCAGTGTCAAGTCTTCCAGTAGATAAATATTATCTCATTTTGCATCCAAACTCAAATTATCCTTTACAACAATTCTTTGCTTCAGATTGCCTTGTCATGTCATAATTGCAAGAGCCTGTGTTTTCCCACTCCCTCTGTCTTTCGTCCTCAAACCATAAAGATAACAGTATGGTTGGGGGAAGTGTTTGCTGGAAATAATGAAGATAACTGTGAGTGTGGACTTAGTTTTGTGACAAAATAGAGGCTGGATTCTTGCCATTGAAAATTCCCCTCAAATCCTCTACTCTTTGGAGAAATCTCACAAATCACAAAAGACATTTTGTTATTGTACTGTTTGTTCTGTAGACTTATAGACTTTTAGACAGAGAAGAAATGTGCATGATTTTCTGCAAGCTTTGACCTTACATGTACACCCATTTGCTTCTTTCCCCATTTGTCCTTAAAAACAGACCAGGGCATATTTTTCATATATAGAAGAAATGGGTCACTTTGTGACACATCAGAGACTTAAACTTACCTCCGGATTCATGACAAGTGGACATCTGTGTGGACTGTAGCCAGCTGTGTGGCTGGAGAGTATCAGGTTGTTATTCTGTGAACCAGGGATTCTCATTCTCTCTCTCTCTCTCTCTCTCTCTCTCTCTCTCTCTCTCTCTCTCTCTCTCCTCTTTCTCTCTCTCTCTCTCTCCCTCTTTCTCTTTCTTTCTCTGTGTGTGTATGTGTATATGTGTTTGTGTCTTGTCCTTTCTTCTTTCCCTTCCTTCTTCCCTTTCTCACATTTCCACAAATCCATAGTTGCATACCAACCAACCTTGCTTAACTATACTGGACCTGTCAAGTGCCAGTCATGCACTGAGGATGGAGAGCTCATAGCACCACACCCCTCCCTCCTGTACTATTCACTAATGCTGGGGGAGGGTAGAGGCATATTCAGCTGTTTACTTACTGGCAAGCCCATCAGGTCCCAGTGGGTAATTTTCTACATTCATGGTTACACACATGGCTCTGGTCAAACTCAAAGATTACAAACACAAAAATGTGCTAACATGGGAAATGGGCCTGTAAGGCAAAGAAAGGGAGGATTTGTAAGTGGAGAGAGAGAGAGAGAGAGAGAGAGAGAGAGAGAGAGAGAGAGAGAGAGAAGGGGGTTGGTGATAATCAGGATGGATTATTTATATATATGTATAAATATGTATATATATATGTGTGTATATATATATACACATATATGTGTGTGTGTGTGTATGAAATTGCCAAAACAAAAATTTCTATTAATATAAAAACAGAATCCACATAAGAGGCTCGTCTTAAAGATAGTCAACATGTCTCTGCCACATTAGAATCACACCTTTGAAATGTCCAAGTGCCCTTACACTTTATTACTGCAAGGATGCTGTCACATAAATTCTCATCCAATGTGTAGAAGCTCATTTTTAAAAGAAAAATGAAGCTTTCAGAGGTGTTCACCATTGCTCTCTGTCAAAATCAGGAGCAGCACTAACACACTCTCCAAGTTTCTAACTTTAAGTTGAAGCTCAACTTTATTACTTCAAAGGCAAAATCAAATGTTGAGTCTAAATTCACCCTGCACAGTCTACATGAATATCCTGTGTGCTCCACAAAATCCTCCCACAACTCCTTTTCCAGCCAAGCACTGGAGAACAGCATCAGCCAGAGAAAAGGGTGAAGATTTCTCTTCATAATGTGTCATCTGTTGTCATGGCAATGAGTTTGGAGACTACTGCTTCTCGATAGAGTGGATATACTGTAGACTAGCACTAATTGTGTTAGAATTCTATATAGAATTCAAATGGGGATGTCAAGTAACTAACTCATAAATTCTGAGGACTTTAATCCACAATATCATATCTGTATTTGGTAGAACAAGCCAGTCCATCTAGTTGAATTTTCAGTATAGAGATCTTATAAGAATTTCATTACTTCTAGTCAAAGACTCCCTAGCAAGCAAACTTACTCCCCATGTTGCTCTCTCTTTTTCTTCCCAGAGATAATCACCATTTGTTTTCCTCATTGGTTAGAAGTCATGATCTGTTTTTTTCTGCCATCTTACTGCCAAGCTAAGTGGTGCAGTACTCTGTGTGTAAGACCTGGTATCTGCCATTGCCAGTAATTAATGAGTTATGTTAAAGTTCTGGCAGATAATATCCAAGGAGGACATTTTATTTTCATGATAAAACTGTTTGGAATGATGCCAATTTTGAAGTCTCAATTTTTTAACACTTTAGGTATAACCTGAGGAATCCTATGTCTGTTGCAGGAAAATAGAGCATATTTAGGGGGGCATGAGGTAGGAAGCTTCTGAAAAGACCCTATGATCAACCTCTAGGCATTTAAGTTCACTCTTAATACTGTCCTTTACCCTCGAGTGAAGACTAGACATGCAGGCTCGCATCTAATACACAGAGTACAGCAGTGATAAAGTGCTACAGCTTCTGAGATTAGGCAACAACAGACTGACAGATTCTTTGGCTAGAGTTGTGGGTTCATGTTGATAAAAAGGGGAAGTGGTAAGAACTTGAGAGCTGTTTCTAGCCTCTTGCCTACTATAAATTGAAATTCTAATTCTCACAACCTCTAATGCCCGGAATCTGACCAACATCCTCACGAGAAGGCTGGGAGTTGAGGGTAACCTGTAGCTTGCCATCAAGTGCAGATCTAGACAAAGCCTTATGTGCAGCTTATGAGGAAACCTGTACAGACGAACTAGCTAAGCATGCCTGGATGACTTCCATGAGATCATGAGATACAATACATGGATGCTGTCACTAAAATTATTTGTAGGTTGTTTGGTTTTTTTGTCCATTGGGATTTTATCTTACTGTGTGGTCCAGGATGGCTCCAAACTGATAATCTTCTTGGCTCAGCCCCCCAAGTAGTGAGATTATAGGTATGGGAAACTATGTCTGGTATTTGTGGGACATCTCACATGTTACAGAAGAAAATAACTCTAACAAGTGAAACAAAATATTTGGAGATGAGTGGTTGTGTTAATTTCGCTTTTGCTTTTGTTTTCTAGAAAGGTTAAGTTAAACCAGAAGTGTGGCAATGTGATTCATGTTCTTGGATCAGGTTAGAAACAGTCCTACTAAGACATAGTGGAGATTGAAATTTAAGTGACGGTATATTACTAATGATACGATCAGAAACTTTTGAAATGCTAGTATCCTTGAATCAGAATTGGGTGAGAGAAATGAGATCATTATGCAGGGAAGGAAGGTGCATTTGGAGAAAAGAATGAATTTCATATTCATAATAAAATTAATAACATTTAGAAACAATTCTGATCTGAAAGATTGTGGACATTAGACTAGAAGATTGCCAAGGCTACTCAGAGTTCACTCATTCAAGGATGCATCTTCTCTGTCTTTAGAGTGACCACAAACAGGAAAGGTTGCTTTATATCAAATATTTAAATTTCATTCTAGCATTTCACAATAGACTATTTATTACTTTCTGGAACACTGAGGCTTCTGCAAATACACACATACTGCTCAAATAGACAGAATAATAGGTGCTCCCAATCAAAGGATAAAATATTTATCTCAGCACTGGGACAAAATACCTAACAAAACAAGTTAATAGAGAATTTATTTGACACATAGGCTCAGGTTTGGTCCATGATTGCCTGGCCACATACTTGGGCATCATATCATGGCAGCATGGAAGTGAGGTGTGTCATGTATGTATGTATATATAACTTTAATATGTATATATATATATATATATATATATATAAAACTTAGAGAGTGCAACACACACATATATATGTACACATGTACATACACACATATCTTTAAGAGGGGAAAGAAGGAGAGAGAGAGAGAGAGAGAGAGAGAGATGGGAAGATGACAGAGGAATGTTTGAAGAATGTGCATTGGTGATCTACCTCCAGCTGGACCCCACTTCCTGAAGTTCCCACGTTTCCCAAAATAAGATCAATATCTAAGGTGTAACATTTAATACATAAGCCTTTGAAAGGAAATTTATATTCAAACTTTAACACCTGAAATATATATGTCACATGCATATATATACATATATGTGCATATATGTATACATATATGTACATATAAATATATACATAATAGACACAATTATTTTAAATGAGACAGAGTAAAAACATGAAGATATAGAGAATAAAAATATTGTAAGGTCATCAAAAAGTGAACTGAAAACATTTTAATATAGTTATTCCATGGGGGTGGATAAAGCTGTCCCCAGCAGCCAAATATTCAAAGATTATTAAATGAAAATCTCTTTTCCAAGGGTGGGCTACCTCAAAATGACACTGGCAATTACTATTGCTTCTGGCTGCCCACCAGAACTACTGAGTAATGCCTTATTAGTGAGGCAGCCACATGTCTTGGTTGCAAGACAGAGAAATTGAGCTAACACTCAGCTTCCTCCTTGCTGGCCAACTGTGCTGATTAATTTTATGTCTACTTAAGACAAGCTAGAGTCAACCCCAATTGAGAAAATGCTTCCATAAGAGTGGTCTGCCAGCAAGCCTGTAGAGTATTTTCTTGATAAGTGATTGATGAGGGAGGGTACCGTCCATTATGTGTGGTACCAACCTGGACTTGTGGGCTGTGGGTTCAAAAACAGGCTGAGCAAACTATGGAAGCGAGTCAGGAAGCAGTGCCCTTTGTGGCCTCTGCATGAGCTTCTGATTACAGGTTCTTTCCATGTTTACATTCCTGTGCTGGCTTTCTTCAGTAATAAACAGTAATATGGAAGTATAAGCCAAATGAACTTTTTTCTATAAATTCTTTTAGTCATAGTGTTTCATCACGGCACTAGTAACCCAAGCTAAGATAATGTGTGACCAACATAGCGGAATACTTCTATTATAGAACTGATCATAGTGCTTTGGAGGAGGATTGTGAAGGATGTTGGAACCCTGGGCTAGGGAAGCAATTGAGTGCTGAGAGCTCAGTGGGTTATTCTGTAAGAGCTTGGAAGAGTGCTGAGGGCCAAGCACAGGACTGGTTTCTGAAGTGTAGGAGGAAAGCAAAGATTCTTCTGGGCCTTTTGTTTTTTCCCTCTTGAAGTAAGAAAGTATTTCATTTATTTTTTGTTTTTATAGGATACTACGGTTGAGAGACATTCAATTTTTAAAAGATTTTTATATTTACCAAACCAAGGAGTCATTGTAATGAATATTTACAAGAAAGAAGTGGAGACAGAGGTTATACTGTGGGATACAGCTTCCACAGTGAAAACTTTTTCTCTGTTGTGGAGCTGAGGTTTACCAGGGTGTAGTCAGGATGAGTAAGAGTGCATGATGGGAATTTATAAAGAACCTGACATTTTTCAAATTATTTTTTTATATTTGAGTGGCTATCTTCTTTTGTGTTTGATGAGAGAAGGTTTCTATCTTGCTTCTTTGGGGTGTAGTTTTCCTCCTTGTGTTGGTGTTTTCCCGCTATTATCCTTTGTAGGGCTGGGATTGTGGAAAGATATCATGCAAATTTGGTTTTGTCATGGAATACCTTGGTTTCCCCATCTATGGTGATTGAGAGTTTTGTTGGGTATATTAGTTTTGGCTGAAATTTGTGTTCTCTTAGAGTCTGCATGATATCTGCCCAGGATCTTCTAGCTTTCATGGTCTATGGTGAGAAGTCTGGTGTAATTCTGATAGATCTTCCTTTATATGTTACTTGGCCTTTTTCTCTTACTGCCTTTAATATTCTTTCTTTGTTTAGTACATTTGGGGTTTTGATTATTATGTGACAGGAGGTATTTCTGTTCTGGTCCAGTCTGTTTGGAGTTCTGTAGGCTTCTTGTATATTCATGGGCATCTCTCTGTTTAGGTTGGGGAGGTTTTCTTCCATAATTTTGTAGAAGATATTTGCTGGCCCTTTAAGTTGTAAATCTTCCCTCTCATCTATAACTATAATCCTTAGGTTTGGTCTTCTCATTGTGTCCTGGATTTCTTGGATGTTTTGGGTTACAAGCTTTTTGCATTTTGCATTATCTTTGATTGTTGAGTCCATGGTTCCTATTGTATCTTCGGCATCTGAGATTCTTTCTTCTATCTCTTGTATTCTATTGTTGATACTTGCGTCTATGGCCCCTGATTTCTTCCCAAGGTTTTAAAAAACTTAAAAAAAAATATTGTGTGTTAAGCAAGCTAATATTTTGATAACTTGATCTAGGCTAGACCTGACCCGGCTCATGGTGTTTCTTCAGAACAATAGAAATCCTAACTAAGACATAAGGGTTCTATAAGAAAGCCATCTGAGCAAGCCAGGAAGCAGCACCCCTCCATGGCTCCTATGTAAGCTCTTGCCTCCAGAGTCCTGTCCTGTTTTAGTTCCTTCAATATCAAACTGTAATATGAAACTGTAAGTCAAATAAACCTTTTTCCTCCCAAAGTTGATTGAGACATGGTGTTTCATCACAAATATAGTAAGCTAAATGAAGACACCAGCCATCCTAGTGCCAAATGAAGGTTGCTAGGGTATTGTGTCATCATCAGTAGCCATGTACTCTATGCACAACAGTAACAACCAGCCTGATAAGATGAGCCTACTTGTTTCATGGGAGTGAGAAGAAAACCAGAAATGATAACACACAGAGTGAACATGATTGAAACAATTATCTCTATGTATCAAGTGTCCTAAAGAGCACCATTATTGTTTATAATTAATCTAGTAATAAAACAATAAAATAAGGAACATAAACTTTCTCACTTTGCTTTACATTTAAGAGGCCTTTTGGTTTCATGAAAATTCTTCCTGTTTTGAAACCTATCTCTTTGTGAGTTGTAATTAGACAGGGATAGTTAATTTGTGAATAACAGATTTAGGATAAGTACAGCAATGGGGAAAAGTAATGTTTTATCACTGCTTCTAATTCATGCTCACTTCATTAAACAACTGCTGGAGAGTTGGCTTCATATGTTATCAAGATTCAATGGGGCTACTCACTGGGCAATCTTGAAAGCGTAGAGTTGAATTAAGGCAATGGGAACCCTTTCAGGGAATAATGTGGCATCTGTGTGCTTTTGGATAGTTTGATAGAAAGCCCTCACAGAGAACAAGTGTTCCAATGTAAGCTAAGGAATCCTGGGAGTCCCTGCTGTAAAATACAACTGTAAGAATTGCTTTTCTAGCCTAGTACTATGTGGTTTTAATTCAGTTAGTGATTATGTGTGTTCTGAGTGTAATTCTAACAGATTACAAAAGATGTGATCAGAATAATACACAGAAACATATGCACATGGAACCATAAGCAAGCATAAGGCCCTTCATGGGTGTTGAATGAGTATTTAAAGCAGTACTCCAAACACAGTATAAAGGCTGCAAGAAGCCCCTCCTAGGTCAGATGACACAGATAAGTCATCTGACCACCAGAAATTCGGAGGCCAGGAAGAGAGCTTATTCAACCTAACCCCTTTTAAATGAAGACATATGCCCAGACTGACAGTGTTTGAAATCTGTTTACTATGCTCAGTGGTCAAATGTTCTACCCCAACTCATGGGCCCTCACAATTCAAGAAAATACTATATATTGCTTTCTCTACATAGAGAAATATGGTCAAATAGATCTATAAAAAAGAGGCACACTATTCATAGAACCATTATTATATACTATTATTATAAAATATAATATCTTGACTTATGATATACCTGAAAATAAAATATTTCAGGATTTATAAAGAAAAAACTCTTACCATTACATTATCTTTTCAACTTCCATTGGAAGATTCTAGATTTTAAAGTTGTGACAAGCTTTTTTTTTTCCTCTATACAAACACAATAATATCTGTAGCCCTTTTTATATAGGAACTCTCTAGAACGTAACTTTTCCTGTAATGAAATTAGCTTTTGTTCCCTGTCCTCCCTTTAGAAATCTAGGATGCTAAATTTATTAAAGAAAAAACGTCTTCATCTCTCCTTTCTGGAGTTTTCAAAAACCACTAATCATGCTTTTCCATATTCGCACGCCCTTCATGCTACAAACTTCCATACCATAAACTATTTCTTGACATCTAAGGAAGGGGTTCTGCTACCATCCTCTTAAGGAAAGAAAGTATAGCTGCCCAGCAGCCATGGATTGACTGGGTTACCTGAAAAGGAAGATGGGAATTAAAACGGATGGAGAAGGGTGAAGAGGGTTGAGGTGAGGGAGAGAAGGATGAATCCAAGACAGTTTCTGATCCTGGCTCAATGTTTAGTGTTTAGCACTGCATTTATATAGGGAGAGCACAGAGACTCATCATTGTTTCAGCTGGATTATGTTACAAAGCAAGCTCAGCAGGCAGTCTGCTCATGTGGGAAATTGCAGGTACAGCAAGGCAGAAGATTCCTCCTAGGTGGTTAAGGTCTGACTGTGGCAAACACATAAAGTCTATTTAGCCTGTGTCAAGGCTGGGGAAAAGGCACAAGGAAGGAAGGAAGGAAGAAAGAAAGGAAGGAAGGGAGAGAGGGAGGGAGGGAGGGAGGGAGGGAGGAAGGAGGAGGAAGGAAGGAAGGAAGGAAGGAAGGAAGGAAGGAAGGAAGGAAGGAAGGAAAACAAACAAACAAACAAAAAGAAGGAAAGAAGCAAAGAATGAAAGAGAGGAAGAGAGAAAGAGAGAGAAAGAAAGGAAGGAAGGAAGGAAGGAAGGAAGGAAGGAAGGAAGGAAGACAAACAAAAAGAAGGAAAGAAGCAAAGAATGAAAGAGAGGAAGAGAGGAAGAGAGAAAGAGAGAGAGAAAGAAAGAAAGAAAGAAAGAAAGAAAGAAAGAAAGAGAGAAAGAAAGAAAGAGGAAGGAAGCCCTCCTTTGAAGCTTACACCATTTGGGAATATTTTCTCATCCCATTTCTCCTTTCTTATTTGTGGATGTCATCTCCTTCAAGCCAAGTGCTTTAGTCACAATGCATAACGATAGTTGTTGCCTTTTCACAGTGCTTCATTCTGGTGTGATTAATCCTGTCAGTACCACCTCCATTACTACAGATCATCAACAATGACCTCAGCCAAGATTCCTTCTGTTTAAACCTCCCTCTGGCCTAATCTCTGAAGATAGTAAGGATTCCATCTGAAACCTCCCATTGTTGTTGCAGATTTTATCCTTTCTCTTCACAAACATTGCTTAGTGAATTGTGTATTATACACAAATATATTCCAAACTATATATTCCACTATTGCAGTTACAATTTAGAAATATATCTGTATTCTGCATAGACCAAATTGGAGAGTTAAAGGAAATATGATGCAAACTGCTATCTGTACATATTTCAAGTGCCTCATGATGCTACCACATTCAGTATTTCTTTCAGAAATGTCACATTGTTTTTTGGTCCACTACTTTCCTTGGTAGAGACAATTTCAATGGTTTCCATTTGTCTTTTCTGATCACAGTAGTCCTCACTCCATAGTTCAAGGAACCAATATGGAAATTCCACCAACTACTAAATATACCTATCCTAATTATACATGCTGAAACAATATAAACAACCAGAATATAAATTTGGAGAATCACTGTTTGGACTGTGAGTGGGACGTCATTCAATTTTCCATTAATCACACAATTTATCCATATGTCCTTACTTTAACTTCAAGACCAAATATATATATATATATATATATATATATATATATATATAGAGAGAGAGAGAGAGAGAGAGAGAGAGAGAGAGAGAGAGAGAGAGAGAGAGAGAGAGGTTTGAACCTCACTCCTGGTATCAACTCCTATCTTATTTTCTTTACTATTACTGTGATAAGACATCAGGACAAAGCCAACTTAGGAAGACTGCATTTATTTGGAGATTACAGTTTTAGATGGTTAGAGTCTATAATAATCACAGTGGAAAGTATGGCAAAAAAGTAGCCAGGCATGGAAATAGAACATTTGCTGAGAAATCACATCTGGAGAAACAACCACAAAGCAAAGAGAAAAATTTTGGCACATTGGTGTATGTCTTTTGACATAGACCTGAAAAGGTGGATGGAAATTAAAAAGGATGGAGGAGGGTGAAGGGGGTTGAGTCACAAATTTTGGTACAATGGTGTATGTCTTTTGAAACCTCAAAGTCTACCTCTGGAGACACACTGCTTACAACAAAACCACACCTCCTATTCATTCCCAAATATTTGCACCAAACAGGGACTGAGTGTTCAAATACTTGAACCTAAGATGTCCATTCTCATTTGAACCAGTGCAAATTGAGAGATTCCCCAACAAACAAAAACATTTCTGAATGTGAAAGTAGATATTTTGAAACAACCTACAACCAAGTAAAATGAATATTAACAAGTGTAATAAAACCATTAATGTACAGGATACAATTAAATGACAAATACTTGGATGATGATAATTCCAACAGTGTTTAAAAAAAGGGACAGAGTGAAATCCTATTTCATGAGATAATACCAAATCAACACCATCATCACCACTACCATAACCACCACAATCTCCAAACAACAACAACAGCAACAACAACAAAAGCAAGTCTTTGTACTCATAGATATGAGTACAAAGAGAGAAACAAATGTACAATAGGAACCTAGCAAAGCATAAAAATAAAATCATGGTTAATGAAGAAAGGAACAACATACATATTTTTTAAAAATGTAAAATAAGAAAATGACAAGAGGAAATTTGTATCTTTCAGTAGTAGCCTAAATATAAATGGTAATGAAAACGACATACTGCAGGAGAAAATGAAGCCATGACTTGGTGTCCAGGAACTGACACACTGCACTTTGATGAGTTTGCTTCATAAATAAGCTAGTATCTGGCCTGTGGTCAGGTCTGCACTCTCCATGACTCCTTTCATGTGCTTTTTCTGTATAAAGAACCTGGCATTCACTGTCCAATCCAAGGTAATGTGCTAACCAGTCACAGCCAATAGGTTTCCACTATATAAGAGGTGACTCATGTGCTATAAAACAGATGTTATTCCCTGAAACCATCTCCAGAATTGTTTATCTTCATATCCATTACAAACTCACCAGCACTGCTATTTTATTGGGGAACACTCTGGAAATAGCAGCAACACATTTCCTACATAGATTCCAATAACAAAGCAACACATGTCCTAAATAGATTCTAATAACAAAGACCCAATTATATGTTGCATACAAAAAACTTACTTACTGGATAAAATATAAATTGGAGTGAAGGATTTTGAGGAAGAAAAAAAGAGAGATCAAACATGAAAAGTCGTAGTCACTCTCAGCTCAGATAAAGCAGACTTTGAAATAAAGCTAATCAGAGACAAGTAAGGTCACTATATACAAGGACCAGTTCATCAAGGAAATATAAATATGTGTGCAAATAAATATATATATACATACATATGTATTTAAATGTATATATAACAATGAATGATATACACATATAAAGCAAAATCATTATATATGAAGGGTGGGATAAAGTCCTTGTTAATTTTCCATTTCTGTAGTTAATAGCTAAGACAGAATATTTTATATGGATAGTATTTATGATGACTCAAATTTCAGAGGTTACTCTCCACGATTGACTTTGGTGTACTATTCTTGTACCTGTGGTGGAACAACACAAAAGATGGGCATAGTAAAGCAGGAACAGGAAGAAAAATAAAGATAAGGAAGATTCTGGGACAAAGCACCATGGTACTATAATCTTTCCTTCTAGCAAGGGCCCAACAAATGAAGTTTACAACACCTCCCAAATAATACCACCTGCCTGAGCCTATGGGAAACAATATATATTCAAAACATAACAGACTCCTATATAAAAGTATTAAGGTGGACTAATAACCCACTGATCTCATTGGACAGATTGCCCTGACAGAAAATCAATAAGGAAGCATTTGTGATGAGTAATACTGTGTAGCAAATGCACATCAGGCAATTCTGAAATACCTTATCCAACAGCAGCAAGAAACACATTATTTTTCTCAACAGACAGGTGAACATTACCAGGCACCAAACATTTTAAAGTATAAATCAATAAAAATTAATGCAAAATCTTATCTTCTATCTTCTCAGAGCACATCAGAATAAAACCACACATCAACACAAAGAATAAAAACAGACAAACATGCCTGATATGGTGGCACAAACCTTTAATCCCAGCACTTAGGAAGCTGTCAGGTGTGACATGGTTACAGACTACAGACACAGCTGCATGACAGTTTCAACTGTGGGAGTACTGTCAACCTGAATAATGTCTCCAAGCCCAGAGATTCAGAATACCCAAGATACAATTCACATATCAAATGATGCCCAAGAAGAAGGAAGGAGTGGCCCCTGCTCCTGGAAAGGCTCAGTGCAGCAGTATATGGGAAAAATTGTCAGAAATTAGTATGGTTAATCAACCAACAAGTCTATAGCTAACACATTGTTGATGAAGATAATTACATATAGTTAAGAACAATCTTTTCAATAGAAGCTTCAAACCTAAAATGTGTGTGTGTGTGTGTGTGTGTGTGTGTGTGTGTGTGCATAGATTACCATACAACAAAATCCACCCAATCACAGGCCTAAATTCAAAACTTGAATTCTTTTTTATCTTATTTATTTTATTTTATTTTATTTTATTTTATTTTATTTTATTTTATTTTATTTTATTTTATTTTATTTTATTTTATTTTTGGTTTTTTCGAGACAGGGTTTCTCTGTGTAGCCCTGGCTGTCCTGGAACTCACTCTGTAGACCAGGCTGGCCTTGAACTCAGAAATCTGCCTGCCTCTGCCTCCCAAGTGCTGGGATTACAGGTGTGCACCACTTGAATTCTTAAATTACTGCAAAAAGGAATGAGGAAAACACTTGGAGACACCAGTAGAGTTAATTATTTGTCAAGTGGAAACCCAAAGTTTGGGCATCACAGGCAACAAATGTAAGAAACAATACTGTACCAAACTGAAAAGTGTGTGTAAAAAAGAAATAATCAACAGTTTGCTGTTATTGTTGTTGTTATTATTTTAAGACAAATACGGAATGAGAGCTAATGTCTTTCTGTGACTCACTTATTGATTGCATTTCAGATAACTATCTCTAGATCTGTCTACATTGCTACAAATGAGTTGGGATCATTTTTAATGCTTAAAATGAATTGTGAATATTTTTTCTATTACCTACTCATCTATTGATGGATATCTAGGTTAATTCTGTATTCTAGTTCTGTATTTTACTGCAGTAAATATGCTACAATAATCACAGTAATGCAATGCTTCACCCCCACCCCACCCCCATGATCTTATACGTTCAAACTGTATCCTGATTTTATTGGAGTTCTAGTTGGGGAGTAGAGGAATATCTATATTGTTTTCCATACTAGATGTACTAATGTCTTCAACTTATTCACCTGACATGGGATTAATATTCAGAATATAAAATGTGGTTAATGTTGAAGAAATTTCTATGAACTGTTGATTAAAAGTATTTGGATAAAATGTTCTGTAAATATTTATTGTGTACATTTGGTTTTTAATACAAGTTATCGCTATCATTTCTCTGTTATTAGCTAGATGACCTGTTTATTGGGAAAAGTGGGATATTGAAATCTTCCATTATCAGTTTCTGAAGGTCCATATGTGTTTGAAACTGTAGAGTGTTTCTTTTACAAACCAGGGTGTTCTTGTGTTTGGTACATAGATGTTAAAAATTGCAATTTCCTCTTGGTGGAATTATTTTTTTAAACAGTGTATTGATATTTCTTATCTCTTGTGATTAGTTTTGTTTAAATTTATCTTGTCAGAAATTAATATGACTACATCAGATTGTGTCTTATGTCTATTAGCTAGGAACATGTTTTTCCATTCTTTTACCCTGGGTGATGTCTATCCTTGATGATACGATGTGTTTATTAAATTCAACTGAAAAATGGATCCCGAGTATGTAACCATTCTATTAATCTATGTCTTTAGGAAAGGAATAGAAACCACTGATGTTCAGGGATATTACTGAGTGAGTGGTATTGGGTTTATTGACTCCTTGTATTTAGTTGTGTTATGTTGTGTGCATGTGCGTGTGTGTATATGTACATGCACACACATGAGCTCATTCCCTCTTTTTGATCTGACATTATTTATTATTTGTGTTTTCTTTTAAGTTTTTAATTGTAGATAGATGATATGGTTTTAACATGGAATTTTGTATTATCTCCATCCATTGTAATTACTCCATATAGTAGTTTTGGTTGGCATTTGCAGTCTCTTAGAGCCTACAGTACCACTTTCCAGGCCTTCCTGACTTTTATTGTCTCCATTGAGAAGTCAAGTGTTATTCTTATAGACCTATATTTGGTCTTTTTCCCTTGAAGCTTTTAACACTCTTTCTTTGTTCTATACATTTAGTTTTTTGATTATTGTGTGCCAAGAGGACTTTCATTTCTTGTCCAGTCTTTCTAGTGATCTGTATGCTTCTGGTGCCTTGTTTCTTTTAGGTTATGGAAAGTTTCTTCTATGAATTTGTTGAAAATATTTTTTGTGCCTTTGACATGGGATTTTTCTCTTTCCTCTATTGCTATTATTGTTAATTTGTTCGTTTCATCATATCTCAGATTTCCTGTATGTTTTGTGATAGAAGTTTTCAAGAATTTTTTGCTGATGTATCTATTTCTTCTCTCATATATTCAGTGCTTAAGATTCTCTATCTACTATACTCTGCTGGTGAAGCTTAAGACACTGTTTGAGTTCTTAAATTTTTCATTTTTAGGTTTTCCTCAGTTTTGATTTTATTGATTCCATTTCCATTTTTCAGGTCTTAAACTGTTTCCTTCATTTTCTTCTGTAAGTTGTTTATGTTTTTATTCATTTCTTTAAGCTATGTGTTAATTTTTAAGAACATCAATAATATTTATAAAGATATTTTCAGGACTTTTTCTTGTGCTTCAGCAATGTTGGCATATTCAGGGACTGCTGTAATAGGGCTGCTGAGCTCTAGAGGAGACATATAATCTTGGCTGTTACCAAATGTGATTTTAAGGTATTTAAGGTGACTTTCTAGGCATCTGAGTTTGAGAAGATTGCAATTCTTGATCTTGATATCTAGTCTTGTCTTTGTTGGCTAGATATTTTGTTTGATTCATTTATTCTCTCTGGTAATTAGAAAAGTATGGTGGCAGTATTGCCTAGTAGTAAATTCCTTTAGGATCTTAACAGGTGTGACTGCTGTTTGTTTCCGAGAAAAATGTATTTCTGGATATTTTGAACTGACCCTTAGGAATGGGGATGGACTAGGATGAGGGGCTGAGGGGGAGTGTCCAATAAAGAAGGAAAACAAGATGGTTCATCAGGATCGGCTTAGTCCCTTGGGAATGGAGGAGAGAATGAGGAGAGGCCATAGCAGGTATGTAGTAATAATATTTTAAGTAAATCTTGGTGTAGGGTTACAACTGTCTCCATGGTTTATGTTCCCAAATGAAAGACACATACACAGTCTTTATATTTTAATATGTGCCTTAAGCAGCACAATAGCTGAGCAACTGCCTAACATCCATGCTGTTAGAACATCTACCTCTCACTAATAACTCCAAGTTACTACTTACTAATTTATATTTTCTATCTTGACTGCTCTTGACCCAATTGAGCAGCCATCTGTGTTGCATGCTCTTGGCCCCTTTGCATGGCAGCTCTGCTTCTCCAGCCTGAACATTATTGTCCTCCTTGGTCTTTCTCCTTCTCCTCCTCATGGTCCCAAACCCTGGAATCCTAAACCCCACCTATGTCTCTCCTCCACAGATACTGGCAGCTGGTAGCTTTATTTACCAATCAGAATAATAATTGGGGTCAGGTTCCCAGAAGCTACATTTAGACCCGCTTCTGCAAACAGTTTTGGGGAACCCAATTAGCATTAAATACAAGCAGCTACACAGGTAGTCTGCTACAGAGCTGGGAATGAAGCTGTGCTATTAGATGGAGGAATGGAGAGAAAGGTGAATATCTGCATTTGTCTACTTGTTTTCCAGGTCTGAGTGGCTTGTGGGTTCCTAGGGAGTTCCTAATGGACTCTGGGTGCTGGGGAGGAGAGTTTGCAAGGGAAGATTTAGGTGAGAGACTTTAAGTGGAAGCAACGACAAAGGGGAGGCAGCAGCACGTGGTCTGCTTCAGACATGAGCATGAGACTGGGGGACTGGATTTGCAGGAAAGGAGGAACAATGACGATCTGCTGGAATGCTATAATAATTATATATTAAACCATATTCTGAATTATCCTGTTATGAAGGTATTCAAATATATTGGCTTAATAAGCTAGAAATATAGTACTAAAAGTTACAAATATGACAACCTAAGAGAAAATTAATAACCAAATATGCTTATGATAAAAATAAAATTTAACATCCCTAATTCAAACTAGTCATTTTTAATTTGGGGTGTGAAATAACTTATCTGGTGAGGAGGGTGGCTGCACTTCTACTGTAAGGAGACACAGGCTCAAGCACTCTACAGATATGAAGATCTTTTCAGAAGAGAGCTCTTTCAAAGTTGTGATGTTTCAAATAACTGGACAAAATCCAGGGACCCTTTTAAACTAATCTTTAAGCTCATAAAATGATTTTTGCAGTAAACACATGTTCAGAAATTGTGCAGCTGATTGGCAAGCAGGCAAAATACTTCCATAGACTTTTATCTCCAGGGGGAATAAAGATGTAGTTCAAAGTCTGGAGAATTTCATCAACGGATTTTGATGAATACACACAATGTCTTGATTTCAAAATGTCCTGCTGCACGAAAACTGTTCCTGATACTTTATCTGCTGAAAGAGAACACAACATAATGCTTTAGTTATTTGCTTTGCTTCCATGGCAGAGAGCATAAACACATTTAATTTGCCCATTAGAGACACTGCTTTGCTGGGAATGAAACAGACTGACTATGAAGAGTCATTTCTGTTTGTAACAGGATACCAGATGCCATGTGCCAAATCCCAGCTCTTCCCTATGCATTCCTATCTCTAGCCAAAGGAGAAAAAGTTGTTAGTCTCCTTTTGTTTGAAAAGAGACTAAGAATGTTCTTAAATTCAGATGCCTAGACATGACCATGAAATATACATATTCACTTACTAAACAATATTTTTGGCAACACAAATGGAAAAATATCTTTGGTTATACAATATATCTTATCTATTTCCCCAGTATTCAAGGTTACTATTGACAGTTTTTGCTAGTACAAAACTCACTGAGGAGCATACCATGGAGCGTAAAGGAAAAAAATTTTAAAGTAACAATCTGATTAATAAAATACATTCTATTTTTATTATAAAACTTAAGCAGAAAGCTTAAAATTTGAAAACTTTTTACAAGTTCTTGTATAATTTGGAAAGTTCATGCATGGACATGTTATGCAAGAAAGAAATGAAAATTACTGTAGGACCATGCATATTAGTTGCATATGAACTTTGAATAAATTTAGTATTTAGATATGGGTCCCACCTCCTAGATATTTCATTGTGCACATGAAAATATCACAACATCTGACAAATCATGAAATTGGAGACATTAAGTCTCAAGCTTTTAAGGGGGGCCATGCCTGCAGCAGTTGCATAATTGGATAAAGGCTCGGTGTCTTAGAAGTGATCTTTCTATGCATATAACTAAATGTCAACTCAGTCTCTGATGAGTGATTTCACTGCAGTTAACACTTTTGAAAGCCTTCTAGTTTGGAAAGCAAATAGCAATGTCTGGTTTCTATCCCAGCTTGGATGGTGTTTATGGTTCATTGTTCTGAATGATTAAGATGCAACATTGTATGACTGGCCCCTTCGTTCTTATCACCAGGTAGGACACTTTCTAAGGTCCGTTGAATTTTATCACTGAAAAGACCAACCACAGTGAATGGCTTGTGTGTCTTTCTGAAGTGTATAAAAAGCATTACCAAGAAAACTATTTGTGCAGACGTTAAGCACACATGAAAATCTGTACAGAGTGCTTTCAACATTTGTAATGTATTTTTAGTTGCAAATCTTGATAAATGTTTTCTTATGGAGACTGGAGAGATAGCTCCAAGGTTAAGATTGACCTTCCAGGTTGAGGTTGCATTTCCTGCTTTCCAGAGGATCTGAATTCGGTTTCCAACACCATGTTAACTGACTTACAAATGCTTGTATTTTCAGCCCCTGGAGAACCAATGCCTTCTTCTGCCCTCAGCAGGCACTTTCACACAAATAGCATGTGCACACACACACACACACACACACACACACACGCACATAACAAAGTTTCATTTTCTAGAATATAAAGAAGAGAAATATAATGAAATTCAAATTCACAGATCGTCTACAAATTCTACAAACATTAACCATTACAGAGAAACATTTATTTCACTAATATGCCTCCATCCCTGAAAATATGGTGCACTCAAATACATCTGTATAAGATTTTACTGAATAAAAAAATAAACAAGATGACAAATGTTTCATAATGACAAGAGCATGGCTGTGCGCATGCAAACTGAGTTCTTATTGGTGTGGTGTGGTGTGGTGTGGTGTGGTGTGGTGTGGTGTGGTGTGGTGTGATGCGGTGTGTTATGGTGTGATGTGGTGTGGTGTGGTGTGGTGTGGTGTGGTGTGGTGTGGTGTGGTGTGATGTGGTGTGGTGTGGTGTGGCGTGCTGTGATGTGGTGTGGTGTGGTGTGGTGTGGTGTGGTGTGGTGTGGTGTGGTGTGGTGGACTTCTTTCTCAAAAGCTAAGTTCACATGGCTCAAGCTTCATTTCTGTGGAAACTCACCACATCTAGTAGTTCATTCATTGTATTTTTGCCTTGTGACATCCAAAGATCTAGAGATAACTTAGGTACAGGTTTCTGTGTCATATATGTTCCAAAGGTAATGTTTACAAATAAGTGCTGTTGATGAAACCTGGGCTCTAGGTTTTTGAAAATGTTGTGCTTTTATAATCCTTGATAGAACTGTGCCCTTCCTTGAAATTCTTGTTGGTGACTTAGCCTCTTTTTCATTTCATAAGTTCACTCCTTAGACTATAGCATAAAAACATCCAAGACTTTGCATTTTCGTTTCTACATCTTATTTTGAAATTATAACCAGAAATACAATAGAATAATTTGGAGTGAAATTTGTCTTGGTAGGTAACGTATCTTTCTGCTGATTTCTTTAATAAACAAGTCTGTTCACAGGTCTGAAAAAAGTACATATCATCTATTTGGAAGATGACCTATGAATGACTTCCTGAGAGAATCTTCTTTCATATGAATTTTTAAGGATTCTGGAGTTTGCCATTTCAATAGCCATGGAACTAAAAAGAAAGGGATGAAAGAAATTTGCAATTGTCAGTGACAATTGCACTGCTTTCTAGTTGGAAAAACTACAGTATCCAAACTCCATAACCCAAAGTATGAGAAACAGTCACCCACTCTATTGTTCAAAACTCAGACTTCTAGAATATTAATTACATTCATAATTAATAATGTCTTCTGTGAAGCTGTGATGCTCCATGATGGTAGGCAGTCAACTCTCTCAGATCAACATTTCTAAATATTTTCTAAAATCTCTTAAAACAAAGGCACTTTTATCAGCTTTTGAAACCAAATAAAATCTTACCTAACTCTAATTATCTTTCTAAAATGAAAATGACTGACAGCTAATCTGAAGAACATGACTCAAAGTCCGAATGGATTTGGAATAGCAACTGTCCCTTTAATGGGTCTGTTTCTACTTAATCTAGTATTCATCAGCGAAGTGGGTGGGGCAGATGCTCTATCTTTGTGCAACACAGGCTCTTCTTCCTGAGTATTTGAAGAGCTAGAAACATAAGCCAGCTCCTTTCTGTGCTGCTTTTGCTCAGTTGTGACATTAGTGAGATTTGCCAATAGGAAAAAAAAAACCCTTGGTAATCATAGGATAATTGAGAATTCTTGTCTGGTTCCCAACTATCTAGGTTAAATCTTAGGATGTCTGTGAGACTACATCTGTATAGACATTTTCCACACTGAAGAGTCATTTAACTCTAAGCCAGACTGTATCCCAAACCAGAACGAGGAGCCTAATTATCTAGTCTGTCCAAGTGACTAAGTTTGGGCCAGGTTCCAGCATGTAAGATTGCTCTGAGAAGCTCTTAAATTCATTTGGAGAGTTTGAATTGAATAGAATGGCAGCACGGCTCTTACCTCTGCCTCCCTATGTCCTCTAACGGTGGAAGAGCTCCATCTGGTGTCCTCTGAGGCTTGGAGAAGTGTCCCTAAAGGCCAGTGCAGTGAAGGTATGTGTCCCACCTTGTGGTATGATTGGAACTCCTTCAAACATTAAGGCACAGAGCTTAATGGTAGGTCTGCCAGTTGTGTGTCTGGTCTTCTCCCCTGACATCTCCTTTGCTTCCTAGACCTAAAATTAATGTTTTTTCCCCAGAACTGTCCTACTGTATTGTCCCAGGCCTAATAGCAATGAAACCTACCGACCATGGATTATCTCCAAACTCTTTTCGTCTTTGAGATGATTATCTTGGACATTTGTGAGTAGTAGAGACTGACATCAACACAGGTCCCTGAACATGTTTCTTAGGCTTGTTCCTGCACTAGGAAAGCCATCTATGAACAAAATGGGAGAAGAATCCTGATGACCTCTGAAGTCCATCATGCTAAATGATTCTTGCCTCTAGGCTACATTAGGCACAGAGCATTCACTAGTGTCCAATCAGTGAAGTAAGTGTGATCAGATCCCCTGTATTGTTTATGGTCCATCATTTTAACTCTGGATTATAACCCATATGAGTTAAGTAACTGAGCATAAGGATTGAAAAACCATGGCTGCATTAAATGGTCTCTGAATACACAACAACCAAAGTGAATTCAAAGTCCAGTGCATAAGGATATGGGGTATTTATGACAGGACTCACCAGTGTTCCATGTGACTCCATGGCAACCTTTGTTTAGAAAATTATGTAGGCACTTAGCCCCACTATGCCTTCAAAACAAGTAACATGATCACTGTAGCTGGACATACACTTATGTTTTTACTGCTTTCATACTGTCACCTCAAACCATTTAAAGATAAAAGTTGTATATATTTAGGTTATATTATATCAGAATATTTGCTTTTTAAAATTGCCTTTGAGTCACTAACTTGAATTTCATTTTTTAAAATGTGAAATGAATTTTGGCATGGGATTAGAACAAAATTTCCAACAATTTCTGGAATGGCTTTAAGCATACTGCCATTTCACTTTACATATTTGTAGAAATTGACATTCACAGAACTGATGCTTATAAAATCAAAATATCCATCAACTCTGAAAGTGTTCAAAAATTTTTTCCTGATGTATCAAAGTTTATCTGATTTGATTCTTTATATAAAATTAAATAAGCACTTCTATCCTGTTACAACTTAAATTTACTTTTATTTGTGAGTGTGAGTCTCTCTCTCTCTCTCTCTCTCTCTCTCTCTCTCTGTGTATGTGTGTGTGTGTGTGTGTGTGTGTGTTGTGTGTGTGTGTGACCATGTGGGAGCTTTCATGCCCCACCATGAGCATGTGTGGTACAAAGTTTCCACTTAACAAACCTGGACCAGCACAGACCTGGGATATGCATATCTTTGTTCAGTATTCAATATCAGGTTTATGCATTTGCATAGCACTCAGATTTTATACTGGGTATTGCATATCTGAACTTGACCACACATACTTTTGTAAGAAATAAAAAGTTTAATAATTATTTTATGATTTATTATTGGTAAGCAGTTGATTTTCATACTTGTTTTAGTACTCATATGCCATGCAGAAGAATGCAAATTGATTCATTCTTATATCCTTGTACAAAGCTCAAGTCCAAGTGGATCAAAGACCTCCACATAAAACCATATACACTGAAAGTAATAAAAAAGAAGGTGGGGAAGAGCCTCAAGCACATGGGCATAAGGGAAAATTTCCTGACCAGAACACCAATAGCTTATGCTTTAAGCTCAAGAATTGACAAATGGGACCTTATAAAATTACAAAGTTTCTGTAAGGCAAAGGACACTGTCAATAGGACAAAACAGAAACCAACAAATTGGGAAAAGATCTTTGCCAATCCAACATTTGACAGAGGGTTACTATCCAATATATACAGATAACTCAAGAAGTTAGACTTCAGAGAACCAAATAACCCTATTAAAAATGGGGTACAGAGGTAAACAAAGAATTTTCATCTGACAAATATCGATTGGCTGAGAAACACCTAAAGAAATGTTCAACATCGTTAGTTATCAGGGAAATGCAAATCAAAACCTTGAGATTTTACCTCACACCAATCAGAATGGCTAAGATCAAAAACTCAGGAGAAACAGGAGCTTGTGAGGATGTGGAGAAAGAGGAATACTCCTTCACTGTTGGTAGGACTGCAAGCTGGTACAACCACTCTGGAAATCAGTTTGGCAGTTCCTCAGAAAATTGGGCATAATACTACCAGAAGACCTTGCTATATCACTCCTAGGAATATACCCAGAGGATTCTCCAGCATATAATAAGGACACATGCTCCACTATGTTCATAGCAGCCTTATTTACAATAGCTAGAAGCTAGAAAGAACCCAATTGTCTATCAACAGAGGAATGGATATAGAAAATGTGGTACATTTACATAATGGAATACTACTCAGCTATTAAAAACAATGAATTAATGAAATTCTTAGTCAAAAGGATGGAATTAGAAAATACCATCCTGAGTGAGGTTACCCAGTCACAAAAGAACACACATGGTGTGCACTCACTGATAAGTGGATATTAGTCCAGAAGCTTAGAATACTCAGGACACAGTTCACAGACCAAATGAAGCTCAAGAAGAAAGAAAAGTATGGATACTCTGGTCCTTCTTAGAAGGGGGAACAAAATATCCATAGGAGGAGATACAAAGGCAAAATGTGGAGCAGAGACTGAGGAAAAGACCATCCTGAGAATGTCACTCCTAGGGATCCATCCCATATACAGTTAGAAAACCCAGACACTATTGTAGATGCCAACAAGTGCTTCCTGACAGGACCCTGTCATAGCTGTCCCCTGGGAAGCTATGCCAGTGCGTGACAAATACAGAGGGGGACACTCTCAACCAACAAGTGAACTGAGCACAGGGTCCCCAATGGAGCAGCTAGAGAAAAGACCCAAGGAGCTGAAGGGGTTTGCAGTGCCATAGGAGGAACAACATATGCCACTCATAAGCCACTCAGTACTACCAGAGCTCCCAGGGACTAAAGCCCTGGTACTGAGTAACTTAACCAAACATCAAGGGACCCATGGCTCCAGATGCATATGCAGTAGAGGATTGACTTGTTGGACATCAAAGGGAGGAGAGACCCTTGGTCCTGAAAAGGCTTGATTCCCCAGTGTAGGGGAATGCCAGGACAGGGAAGCAGGAGTGGGTGGATTTGTGAGCAGGAGGAGGGGGGATGGGTTAGGGGATTTTCTTGGGAGGGGGACAGGAAAGAGGACAATATTTGAAATGTAAATAAAGATTACATCTAATAAAAATACCTATATGCCAAAGGTCATACAAATATTTATTTGGTAAGACTAGGCATAGTACCTTACACTTTTAAACCCAGTACTCAGGAGGCAGAGGACCGGCAAATTTCTGAGTTCCAGTCTTGCTTGGTCTATATACCAAGTTCCAGGCCAGCCAAGGTTACGTAGAGAATTTTTGTCTCCAAAAAACACAAGAAAACAAAAGCAACTTTTATTCCCTTGGGTGAAAAGAGTTCCCAAGGAGAAAAAAGCTAAGAAGCTGATGAGAATGGTTTCTCAATATGATGCCTAAAGAACACTATCTAAACTCAAGAGAACTCTACAATTCATTGGAAGAAGAGGCAGAAGAAGCCATCCTTTTCTCAATATTCTTTCAGGATTTTCCCTACCCATTGTTTAAATAAAATATAAACTAGTCATATTTCTTAGCTCAGAACACCAAAAAGGAAAGATAAATATTAACAGAGATTCAGGGACATCGGTGATGTAGCACAGAATGCACTTAAAGAGCCTACATCACATGACATCTGAAATTTCACACAGATGTGCATCCTACCTCCAGCCCAAAGGTGGGGCGTAGGAGCATGCCTTCAGGCAAGGCTTCTCATTCAAACTTCTTACACACGCCAGCTCTGGGCAACCTCTCCTTTGCATTTCTTATGACATTGATTTATTTATCCTCAAGTTGAGCTTCATATGTCTATATTCTCTGGAAAAATCATGGTCCTTGATTCAATTGTTCCATGTGATTTGTAGTCTAAAAATAAAGAAGAGCATAAGGACTTCATTATAATTTTCTACCTCTTGCTCTCTCTCTCTCTCTCTCTCTCTCTCTCTCTCTCTCTCTCTCTCTCTCTCTGTTTCTGTCTCTTCTATCACCTCTTGCCTCTTTCTCTTCTTCTCTTTTCTCTCTCCCAGTCCCTCTCCTTTGTCTCTTGCTTGTGTCTCTCTCCTTTCTCTCTCTTTCCCCCTACACACACACACACACACACACACACACACACACACACGTGCAAGAGAGACAGAGACAGAAACAGAGAGACAGAGAAAGAGACAGAGAGACAGAGAGAGAGAGACGGAGTGGGGGAGGTTAGGACAGTCTGTTAACTTGGTGGAACTGGTCTGCTCTGAGTTCACTTACTTTCCTGCTCCTAACCACTATTGTCTCTCTATTCCCTGCCTTGGTTTGTGCACAGCCAGCCTGACCAGCTGTTGCCAATTACCCCACAGTACTTTCATGTAAATGAACACTATGCAGACAGTACCTGTTCATTTTAGAACAAATGAAAATTGAAGATCCATGGAAGTAAATAAATTCCAGTGGCACATTAACAAATCTTTCAAAATGATTATTTAAATATAAAACATGAAAGAGAACAACATGACTAAAGTAAGTATTGCTACATAGAAATTTCAAGTTGACAGATGGGCAAGCTCAAACTACACACAGAATGAACTAAGGATTAACTGACACCGATTTCTAGATACTAGCATTCTTAGAGATAAATATCTTTATATGTGAAGTTAGTTCCTGGGTTGTTACAAGGATACTACAGGTAAAATACACCAGTGACCACAGATCTCTAAAGCATGCTTTAAGGCAACAATGAGGGATATAAACAATTAAAGTTCCAGTTTGGGAAAATATCATTTCAAGCTGAAAGCCACAGGTCCATTTTGGTTTTTGTTAGTCACTAAAGTGAAAAATACAGATTCCAGACAGGCACTCCAGGCACTGAGAAACCTTCAAATCCAAGCAATCACCTGGAGTTCCAGATGTGTCAGGGCTCTTGAGAGTTTAGACCACCTAGAGTTCCAGATGTGTCAGGGCTCTTGAGAGTTTAGACCACCTAAGGTCCCATATGAGTCAGGACTCTTGAGAGTTTAAACCATCTAGGGTTCCAGATGTATCAGGGCTCTTGAGAGTTAGACCACCTAGGGTTTCAGAGGGATGAATAAACAAAGACTGGTATTGGAAAATGTTGGCTAATAAAGAATATAATTTGCTTTTATTTTAAGAACTTTCCTTTTATTTAGCTTGTCTTCTTTTAGTAATACAAAGTTGATCCATTTTCATATACCAGGGTCCTATTTTGACAACCCTTGATTAAATTACCCTCTGTTCTTTCTCATTTGCTTTAATCTGGCCAAACCTCACTGGCATCCTGCTCCGCTTGATGCTCAAGGATCTAAAAAGTCTTTCTGAAGTGGGGAGGTGGCACCTGTGAAACAATGGAACATATCTCATGTTCTGCTCACAAAGTATAATGGTGTCAAGAAACATTTTGTAAGCAAAGACTCTATAAGAGAGGCTGGTGTCATTTTTTTATGTTTTTTAATTGGATATTTTTCTTTATTTGCATTTCAAATGTTTTTATCAAAGGTTTCAGAATATGTGATGCTACCAAAGGAAAATGACAAAGGACAGTGCTACCTTGTGGCTGCTTCCTCAGGGCAGGCAGGCCCTTTGTGTGCCATGTTTGCCTGGAGGGAGAGAAGCTTAGAGTGCTCAGGAGTGCAGTGCAGGATCTCAGTGGGCAATAAACACACCTGGAAAGAGCTTCAGGGAACTGGCTCATCTTACTGAAGAAGGGATACATATGCCCTTAGAAAGGTGACCAGGATCTCTGGGACAACATTTGTATGGCCATGTACCACTTGGCCAGGACAGGGTGTTGGAAGATGCATTATCTGCACATTCAGGGGCTACAAGGGGGAAGTAGACTTTATAAGGTCAAACAAGGAGTGAAGCTTGATAACTGTTAAGGTAATACTTTTTTTTCTTTTTTTTTTTTAATTGAATATCATCTTCATTTACACTGCCAACGGTAAAACCTTTCCCGATTTCCCCCCTCTCTTAAGAACCCCCAGGCCCTCCCCCTCCTCCCTCCTCCTCCTCCCTCTCCCTGCTTTCACCTATATGCCTCTCCACCCAAGGCACTCCCTCCCCCTCCCCCCTCAGTCCCCTTTGTTGGGGCCTCTGTTGAGCCTTCATCTGACCAAGGACCATTCCTCCCACTGATGCCCAACAAGGCCTTCCTCTTCCAAAATTTTTGGCTGGAACCATGTGTGCCCCTTGGTTGATGGTTCAGTCCCTGGGAGTGTTGGGGTGTCTGGGTGGCCAAAATCATTGTTCTTCCCATGGGTCTGTAAACCCCTTCAGCTCCTCTGGACCATCCTCTAGCTCACTATTGGACTGGGCATGAGGTCCCCAATGAAGGTAATACATTTTTATGGTGTCAGGTTGGAAGTGGTGAGGAAGTCAACACCTGCATCCTCATATTAGGTATCTAGAGCTGAAGCTTCTACCTCCCTTTATCCATAAGCCTATGTTGTTATGATACAACAGGACAGGATTATGAAGACAAAGGTATCTTGGGTGTCCATGTTCACACATAAAAACTGTGGTCTAAAGTAGGCACAATCCCTCAATGACTGGAAAATATGCACCACTCCAATACTCTCTTTATAAACAGTTTTCTTGGTCTGTACACCCACAAGGGTTTTGATGTTACCAATTTAGTGATTCTTTAACTGTGTTTAAAACCATGGAAGATTCAGTTGTAACATGAATGTAGTGCTTAAGAGAAGAATGCTGGGACTAAATGATGAACACCTTGTGAAAAATTAACTCTTGACTGTGATTTTCAATACTAACTTATGAGATAAGTTTAAACACCATTGTTGAAATCATCATTGAAATTATATTTTTATCATGTAGAATCTGTATACATCAGATAAGCATATTAAAATGCACACACACACACACACACACACACACACACACACATATCGATTTGACTTTTGGTTCCATATTTCTGATGAGTCTGTGAGAGTTCATCTCAGTTGTCAACTGAAGGTGATCTAGAATGACCTGGGAGACAGGACTCTGAGGAGCTACCCTAAGCTATGGAGAAATTATCTTGATTAGATTGATTGAATTGGGAAAACCAACAGCGGGTAACACCATTCCCTAGGCTAGGATTCTGGAGTGTAGAAAAACAAGAAAGTATGCTGAACATAAGCAAACCATCTCTCTTCCCTGACTTCAAATCCATGATGAAAAATACCTCAAACTAGCAACCCAAAATAAGCCTTTCTTTCTTGAATTTCTTTTTCTTTTTTATTTTTTATTGTATATTTTCTTTATTTACATTTCAAATGTTTTCCCCTTTCCAGGTCTCCCCTTTAGAACTCACTATCCCATACCTCCTCCCCCTGCCTCTATGAGAGTGCTCCACTACCCTCCACCCACTCCTGCCTTCCTGCCCTGGCATTCCCCTACACTGGGGCATCAAACCCCCTCACGCCCAAGGGCCTCTCCTCTCATTGATGTCCAACAATACCATCCTCTGCTACATAAGCAGCCAGTGCCATGGGTCCCTCCATGTGTACTCTTTGGTTGGTGCACCAGTCACTGGGAGCTCCAGGGGGTGGGGGTTGGGCCTGTTGACACTGATGTTCCCCTGAATTTCTTTTTTTTTTTCAGAGTGTTTTATCACATAAGTGGGTAAAACTAAGACAGAACTATGTTTGGATGTCTGAGATTAGTTTTCTGTATCTTAAAAATCTGAAATGCTGCAGAACACGAAAATCGTCTAAAATAGTTCTACAGAGCAGGAAGCTAGAGCCTGCTGAGTTTTGATGACTTATCCGTGTTGCTCCTCTCCAACTTTTCATTCAATCAGATTATGGATGTTTACTCTAAAGATATTGCAAATCACATTAAACAATCTTCTGGGTTTACAAGTCAGCTGGCAAGATGATGCTATTGGTTTGCTTGCACTGTGAAATCTCTAGACAGACACTCCACGTTGTAGAAAGTCCCTTTTAAATATGGTTCAAAGTAAAACAAAATTAATTCCCAGAAAATATATTCTCAAACTTTCACTATTGGATCGAAGCATGTCTTTAGCTCTTGGAATTCAGAATCCACCAGGGATTGAGGATTATAACATCAAAAGGAAAGAAAAGGAGCTTTGCAGTTTTACAGGATTTATTTCTAGGGAAACACTGTCATGTTTACTTTCAAATTCACCTCTTGTATATTAGCAGAATTAGCAGATTCTATGGCATAAGAGAAGATATTATTGTTAGAATAAAGTTTTGCAGTTATTTACATTCTTTTTAATACATAATATGAATTCTTTGAAAATTCCATACAAAATACTTTGATCATATTCAGTCTTGAATTCTCTCGCCTCCTCCCAGATCCATCTTTACCTTTCCTTTTCCTCTCAAATTAGATCCCTCTTTCTCTTCTTTTTATTTGCTATTTTTCTTCATTTATAATTTTATGTGT
Source organism: Apodemus agrarius (assembly GCA_964023405.1). Lineage (NCBI taxonomy): Eukaryota > Metazoa > Chordata > Mammalia > Rodentia > Muridae > Apodemus > Apodemus agrarius. The sequence continues at coordinate 157,312,553 of OZ030009.1, forward strand.
ATGAGTGTTTTAACTTTATATGTGTCTGCTCACCACATGTGTGCAGTGCACTCAGAGGACAAAAGAGAGAGAGGGATCTCTGGACAGAAGTTAGAGAGAGCTGTGAGTTGCCTTGTATTGAGAGACCTTATCTTGGGCTCAGACTCCATTTTAGAGAGCCTGATCTAAGATTGAACTCTCTAGCACCAGTTTTCAGGTTACTCCACAACAAACCTACACCTCCAGGTTATAGGCCCGCCCCTGACACTTCACTTCCTAACAACCACCTATCAGGAAGAAAGCAGGAGTTAAATTTATGGTTTGGCCCCCAGCACCAGCCAATTATTTTAAAAGGCAACAAAATTCTGTAATAGCCCCTAATCAGATGCGTGCCAGGCTAGACACCCGCTTGCTTGCTTGCCATTGCCTATAAAACCTTGTCACTCTGAGAGCTCTCATACTTCACTCTCCTGTCCTGCATCAGAGATTGCAGTGTGTCCCAAGCTAGTTTGAATGAAGAAACCCTAGTGCTATTACATTGTAATTGGCTCCTTGGTGGTCTTTCAGGGTTCACAAATGCTTAATCAGTGAGCCATCTTTCAATTCTATCCTTTATTTCTCTTTTAAAAACTTTATTTATTTATATTTTTATTGAGAATAGCCTTTTGACATAAAATATACTCTCATTACCATTCCCTGCCTCTAACTCTTCCCAGATCCTCCCTACTGCCCTATCCACCTAAATATCTCTCTCTCTCCCCTTCACCTCCGCCTCCCTATCCCCCTCTCCTTCCCCCTCCCCTTCCCCCTTTCTCCCTCCCCCTCCCTCTCTCTCTCTAGAATATAAGCAGGCATCTAAAATAATGTTAACAATAATAAAATAAGACAAAAACAAACAAACCATAGCACAAAACATTGAAACAAACTGGAAAAAAAAAGACTCAGTGAAAAAGCACAATAAATACATACTCAACACACATACTTGTGCACACAGAAAACCCATTAAAACAAAATTGGAAACTATAATATATAAGCAAAAGATTTGTAATGAGGTGTGAAAAGCCTACACAAAGCATTGTGAGGCAAAATAACTCTCCAAAATTACCATTGAGTTATTTTTGTTGATTATCTTTCTCCCTACTCTTTCACGTGGTTTGTATACTTAGACTGTTGGAGAAAACTAATTTTTCCTTTGTAAGCAAGTATCAATTAAAGGTAGTTTCTGAGTTAGAGATGGGGGCTTCTATCCATTTCCCCTCTCAGTACTCAGACCACATCTATCTTAGACCTATGCAGGTACTGTGCATACAGACACATGTGTGTTTGAATGTGGGTCATCCTTGTTGTGGTTGGAAGACACTATTTTCTCGGTGTCATCCAAACCCACTGCCTCCTTCAGTCTTCCCTCCTCTTTTTCTGAACTCCCTGAGCCATAGGGGGAGATATCTGGTGGAGACATCTCCTTAGGACTAAGCATTTTGAAGTCTCTCTTTCTATGCACCTTGGTCAGTTATGAGTCTCTGTATTTGTTCCTATCTACTGCAGGATGAAGGTTCTCTGTTCATGACTGAGCAAGGCACCTGTCTGTGGGTTTAGTAGAATGTTCTTAAGGATCGTTTTATTTCTGCATTCCTTTATTATTCCCTGACCTCCTGCTATCATGATCTTCCCAGCCCCTTCTCTGCAGTGGTCCTATCATTGCGCAGGTGCTGTGGATGGATTGCCTCATTGTGGCTGACCACTCCACAGACACATCCTTACTACACACTCTTGAGTTGTGAGTTTCTCTGTTAACCACCCTCTATTACATAATGAAACTTCCTTGATGAGGTCTAAGTATGGAACTTAGATTACTAACATACAGATATGAATTCCAATTGCAATTTGTTACTGTGTGCATTGGCAGAGTTAATAATAGTAGGCCCACCCCTGTGGACTGTGAGCTCCTCCAACACGCTCTTGCCCACATTTACAGAGCGAGGCATGCATTTCCTTCCTAATGTCACTAAGACAGCAATGGCAAACCCATGACATCCATGCCACTCTTGCACCCATGGTCACATGCTAACAGGCAGAATGTTGCTGCAGCTCACTGGGTTAAAGGTAGCCAGACTGTTCATCTCTCTCCCCTACTTCCTTTATAACACCTTCTAGTATATGGAACTCAACCAACAGGAAGGAACCCTTTCTAGTCCATTGCAGCTTCATTTCTCCATATTCTGTGACCACAATGTATGGTGTCTTCAATAAGACAACCTTGCCATCAAGGATTAGTAGACAATACAAAGCAATGGCAGTAGGCTGCATTGTTTTGAGACAGGCTAGGAAACCCCTGACCAACAATCTAGGGAGGTGTCCCATAGCTGGGACTGAGCTTTATATTTGGCAGCATGTGGCTCAGGGAAGAGTATTATCTTCAGATTGTAGGGAAACTCTAATTGAACTGCACACACACACACACACACACACACACACACACACAGAAAGAGAAACTCCATTTGATGCTAGGCACACATCTTGTTACGTGAAGCCATTTGTCTCTCATTCTACCCCTTGAAAGATAAGTTCCTAGTAACCCTGACTCAGTAACCTTGATTCAGTAACCACCCCTCCTGGAAATATTACTTGTTATGACATGACTAAATCATTCTCGTTATGAAGATTTCTTGTACACAGACTAGCTTACATTGATATTGAGGGTCTCCTTATAGTGTTTTCCTCAAAAAATCCTTTTTTATAACCCTCCTTGATGATATGCCTGATATTTTGCCTTGAGGCTGCAATCCTGCTAGCAGCTATCAATAAAACTTTTAATTATAATTGGATTGAGTCTATACCTTTTCCCAGGGGACCCAAAGATTATAACATATGTAAAACTTTTTTTATTGAAAAGGGAAGTAAAAACACTTTATGATAAAATTAAAGATTTACCTGGAAAATATTTCAGATAAAATAGAAGAGATACATAGAAAAACACATTAAAATTGATAATTTTCATGGAAAATTAAAGAGTAAAGTAGTACACATAAAAACATTGCTAAATTAATTGAAATATGAAATAGAAATGTTTTATGATAGAATTGAAGATTTACAGTAGAAATATTTCTGATAAAATTGTAGAAAATGTAGAAAAAATGTTAGAATTTAAGAGTATCTAAAATAATTTTTATATAGGTATAATAATAGTTGGCATAAAAGTATGCCTAAGTTGATTGAATATGGAATTATAAACATTTTCTGATAAACTTGAAGATTTACATGGAAAATATTTCTGATAAAATTGAAGAAATACATAGAAAAACATGTTAAAATTAAAGATTACCGAAATGGCTGAAAGGTTAAGAGGCTGCTTTTTTTTTTTTCTTTCGAGACAGGGTTTCTCTGTGTAGCCCTGGCTGTCCTGGAACTCACTCTGTAGACCAGGCTGGCCTCGAACTCAGAAATCCACCTGCCTCTGCCTCCCAAGTACTGGGATTACAGGCGTGCGCCACAGCCTTGTTTATAATAGCCAGAAATTGGAAGGAGCCCAAATATCCCTCAAAGGAGGAATGGATACAGAAAATGTAGTATATTTATACAATGGAATACTACTCAGCAACTAAAAATAATGAATTCATGCAATTTGTAGGCAAATGGTTAGATCTGGAAAATATCATCCTGAGTGAGTTAACCCAATCACAAAAGAATACACATGAAATGCAATCACTGATAAGTGGATATTAATGAGCCCAGAAGCCCTAAATACTCAAGGCACAATTAGCAAGTCAAATGATTCCCAAGAAGAAAGGAGTGGACCCTGGACCTGTAAAGATTGGATCCAGTTTTGTAGACCCAGAACAGAGAAACCGTGGGGGGAGGGGGAATGATTGGGGAATAGTTGGGGGGGAGAGGAATTATGGGACGTATGGGGGTGGGAACTGGGAAAGGGGAAAGCCTTTAGAATGTAAAAATAGAATATAGAAAATAAAAATTAAAAAAATTAAAGATTACCATGGAAATAATACAGATAAAATGATAGGCATAAAGATAATTCTAAGTTGATTGAAGGTAGAATTATAAACATTTTCAGATAAAATTGAAGATTTACATGGAAAATATTTCCGGTAAAATTCAAGAAATATATAGACAAACACCTTAAAATAGACTATTTCATGAAAAATTTTACATATAAAATGGTAGATATAAAAACTCTTTCTAATTATCTGAATTAATTTCTAAAAATAATGCAGATAAAATGGAGGACATAAACATTACTGAATTAATTAAAAGGGGAATAACAAAGATGTTCTGATAAATTGTAGATATACAAAAGAAATATTTATGTTAGTCTATATTTTTTATTGGGAAGTTGAGTCCATTGTTATTAAAGATATTAAGGTATAGTGATTGTTGCTTCCTGTTATTTTTGATATTATTGTTATGTTTGTATGGGTATACTCTTTTGGGTTTGTTGGAAGGAGATTACTTTCTTACTTTTTCTAGGGTGTAGTGTGTTGACATTTTCCATCTATTATCCTTTGTAGGGCTGGATTTGTGGATAGATATTGTGTAAATTTGGTTTTGTCATGGGTTATCTTGGTTTTTCCATCTATGATGATTGAGGGTTTTGCTGGGTATAGTAGTCTAGGCTGGCATTTGTGTTCTCTTAGGGTCTGTATGAGATCTGCCCAGGATCTTGTAGCTTTCATCATCTCTGGTGAGAAGTCTGGTGTAATTATGATAGGTCTGCCTTTATAAGTTACTTGCCCTTTTTTCCTTATTATTTCCTTTAATATTCTTTCTTTGTTTATTGAATTTGGTGTTTTGATTATTATGTGCTGGGAGGAGTGTCTGTTTTGGTCAAGTCTGTTTGGAGTTCGCAAGGTTTCTTGTATGTTCATGTGCATCTCTTTCTCTAGGTTAGAGAAGTTTTCTTCTACAATTTTGTTGAAGATATTCACTGGCCCTTTAAGTTGGAAATCTTCACTCTCTTCTATACCTATAATCCTTAGGTTTGGTCTTCTCATTGAGTCCTGGAGTTCCTGGATGTTTGGGGTTACCAGCTTTATACATTTTGCATTTTCTTTGACTGTTGTGTCAATGGTTTCTATGGTATCTTCCACATCTGAGATTCTTCTATCTCTTGTATTCTGGTCCTCATCTATGACTCCTCAATTCTTTCCAAGGTTTTCTATCTCCGGAGATGACTCACTTTGTGATTTCTTTATTGTATCTACTTCCACTTTTAGATCTTGGATGGTTTTGTTCAGTTACTTCACTTGATTGTTTGTGTTTGTTAATTATCCCCTCCCCCTCTCTTCTGTCTACCACCCTTCTCATTATCTCTATCTCTCACTGTTATCACTTATGTTCACACATCACCCCTAAATATCTGTGCCATCTTCTCTCAAAGTCCCTTTCCACTTTCTTGTGTTCTTCATCTATACTAAGTCAAACATATAGATTTAAAGACATTCCTCTGATAAATAACTACCTGATAAGTACTAAACATTATTGTGATGGTTTGAATGCAAACAGCCCCCACAGATTCATAGGCAGTGACATTATTGGAGGTGTGTTACAGGGTGGGGAGCAGTTTTAGAAGCTCAAGACAAGCTCAGTGGCACTCTCTCTCTTTATGCTGGATGCCAACCCAGATGTAGAACTCTCAGTTCCTTCTCCAGCGCCACATCTGCCTGTGTGCTGCCATGCTCACCACCCTGACAATAATGGACTAAACCTCTGAACTTGTAAGCTCACCTTATTTAAATATTCTCTTTATAAGAGTTGCTGTGGTCATATTGTTTCTTCACAGCAGTAGAAACTCTAAGACAATTGTTCTCCATGTGACTGTGAAAGATTTTAAGAGTACAGAACCCAATATTATTTCTCAAAAATTGGAAAGCCACATGGTAAAAGGAAATTGGTGAGGTGGTTTGGGCTATTATGTAGGTATTCCTTTCCATCTAAACTCCCTCATTGGTCTCTATATCATTAACTAACAGAGAGGACTGTGGCCATGCTGAGTATTCCTTTACTGTGCTTTATTACCTAATGTCAGCTGACACTGAAATACTTTGACATGTATACTCAACATTAGACTTCAATGGTCTTAAATCAGAGGGAAGTTGGTAATTGCTTTGCAAATGCTGAAGATAGGAATGGCATTTTAAGAGTACAGGTTTTATCCTTTCAGGTTATTATATATGTTACCCAGAGGTAGGCTTTTTAAGAATTATGGGAGTTGAATTTTGTAATTTTGCCAGGAACATATTCATGCACATAAATTGAAAGAATTGAGTTGATAGGAATTTCCAAAGTATTTTAGGGCAGAGTAAGAAGCAGGTATGCGGTGTCTGTTTTCTTCAGGGCATACTATTTCATCGAATGAGCACTTATAAAATATGTTTTATAGCCCACCTTGTTCATCTTCCTGAAAGATAAAATCTAGATGATTCCTTGAACTCATGAATTCACAAAGGACATTTTGTCTTTCTGGGTGTTACCCAGACAGATGTTATAAATAACAGAAGGAGAAATAGGAAACAGGGATAGGCATTGGAATTGAAATGACAGCATTTTACTTAGGTCTTATGTCAATTAATATGCATTATTTTATGGAATAGCAAAAAAGAAAATAAATTTATGGACAGGTATAATAGAATATTTTATATGCAATTACCCAGATATTGTAACTCAGTGGGGGCTTCTCCTCACCTTGGTTAGTGACCTGAGAAGACAAAAGCTTTCATCATGATCATTCTTCTCCAACAGTAGGAAGCCTGGCAGAAAATCTCTCAATCTTTCAATCCTCAATCTCTCTCTCCCTCCTCTCTCTCTCTCTCTCTCTCTCTCTCTCTCTCTCTCTCACGCACACACACACACACACACACACACACACACGCATGCACACACACACACATGTAAACACAGAAGAGAGAGGGATGTGGCAAGGCAGGAATTAAAAGGAGGAAGGAAGGAAGGAATTAAGGGAGAAAATTTCACTTGGATGTTATTTGAATTACTGTTCTGGCTAGTTTTATGTCAGCTTGATACAAGCCATAGTTTTCAATTAGTGATTGATGAGGAAGGGCCTAGCCTTTTGTGTGTAGGGTCATCCCTGGGCTGGTGGTAGTCCTGGCTTCTGTAAGAAAGCAGACTGAGCAAACCATGAAAGTAAGCCAGTACAGTTTCCATGGTCTCTGCATCAGCTCCAGCATCCAGGTTCCTACCCTGTTTGAGTTCTCTCCATGACTTCCTTCAGTGATGGACTATTACCTAGAAGTGTATGACGAATAACCCTTTTCATTTTCAACTTGTTTTAGTCATAGTGTTTCATTAGAGCAATAGAAGTCTTCACTGAGACACCTGTGCTTAATTCTGAAGAATATGAGGACAGATTAACCTACTTTGTACACAAATGAACAAGTGCCAGAAACAAGTGCTTACTAGACAGAATCACCTGAGGCTCAGGTAGAATTTGGAGAGCTAACTGATCAAATGTCAGTCAGTTGGCTTAACTCCAGGGGTTTGAGCATCAGGTGAGGTGTTTAGTATACATAGCATGCTCTCACAGGTGGCAGAGCGCTTGCAGGCAAACTTTCCGTTTCATCTTGCAATCAACAACTATGGAGATTCGCAATAGGGAAGGGAAAGTTTTCTTAAATAGAATATTCTTTCCCAAATATTTTTTTAAAATTTCCATGAAACAGGTATAAGTCATAAATTTGAGTTGGCACAAGGAGACCATTGGAGTCTTTGTTTTTCACAGATAACTCTTATGGGATACTCTCCATTTGTGGTGCAGTAACTTGTGGCCGAGTCTTGATCCTTAAAATAAACTAATATATTGGAGAGTTTGTTTATTAATGATTATACCTTTAAGCCTATTGGGAGCCACTGAACAGTCAATATGGGGACTGTGGATCCGCAGCCGTACACTTATCTTGTTTTATGAAAACATGGTCACAGATGTCACATGGAGATAGAATTTTCACAATACCTAAATATGCAATAATTTTCTGTACTACCTCGGTAGTATAAATGTGACTTTTGTGTAATATCTATGCATAAGAGGTACACTACATGGGCTGGATACAAAGAACACAGTAAGGGTCTGGTGAGATATCTCCAGATAAACGAGTTTACCACAGAAGCATATGAATTGCTTTTACTCAATCCAAAAAAAACCAACATACATGTGGATGAAAAGGATTGATGTGTTAAAACTGTATTTTGAATGAACACCTGAGTAAATGTGTGAACATATGCACACACATGGGCATTCATGCACCCGTGGGCACATGCACGCACACACACACACACACACACACACACACACACACACACCACTAAACACTCCCATAAAAGAAACAATAACAATTATACTTAATAATTCTAAACCACAATATGTCATTCAACAGAGTGTGATCTCGAATAGAAAATTAGCTCATACATACAATCAGTGGAGCAGCTGGGACAGAGGTATCTTTGCTACCATTTGCACCAGGGAGCTGGGCAACTCCACTGCCTTCTGTGCACAGCCCTCCAGGAGAGAATGATCTCCCAGCATTGCTTTTACTTCTGACCACTGAGGTGAGATCTCTACCTTTTCTCTGGAGGGGAACCGCTAGGCATGCGCAGGGCGCACTATCAGTGGAGCATCTGGAACAAAAGTCTCCCGTCGCCATTTGCACAGGGAACGGGGCAGCTCCAATGCCTTCTGTGCACAGACCCTGCCAGAAGAGAGTTGGTTTCACAGGAGTAGGGACACAGGCTTACAGACCCACAGGAGGGACAAGCTCAAGCCAGAGAGATCAAGAACAACTAACACCAGCGATAACCAGATGGTAAAAGGGAAGCACAAGAACCCTACCAATGGAATCCAAGGCTACTTGGCAACATTACAACCCAGTTCTCCCACCACAGCAAGTCCTGGATACCCCAAAACACTGGAAAAACAAGAGTTGGATTTAAAATCATATCCCATGATGCTGATAGAAGGCATCAAGAAGGACATAAATAACTCCCTTAAAGAAATATAGGGAGATCCGGGTACCAACAGCTCAGCAAAGTTCACTGTCTCCTGGGGACAGGCATGCTGTGCTTTCAGCGGGGCCACCATCTTGCCTCAGGACACCGCGTATGAATGGCGGGCACAGCTAGCGGCTGGAGTCAGGTGCGTGGACAGAGATATAGATTAGCTTAGCTCTGCAGGAGATCTGGGCACAGACAGCTCAGCTGCAGGTGCAGACCACCCGGCCGGCTCTCCAGGCAGGCTGGCAGCTAGGGGCCATCTTGCCTAGGTACACAGCGCGGAATTCTAGCAGCTGGAGTCAGGGGCTTGAACTGAGAGCTAGCATAGTCCAGCACAGACAAGCCGCCAGGGTTTGGCCCGCACCCAGAGCCAGAAGAGATCGGCAGATCTGGGTACCAACAGCTCAGCAAAGGTCACTGTCTCCTGGGGACTGGCGTGCTGTGCTTTCAGCGGGGCTGCCATCTACAATAAGGCCAACTAACTCCAGAGATAAAGCGATGGCAAAAGGCAAAATTGGAATGTTATTAATAGAAATCAAGGCAATATGGCACCATCTGAACCCAATTCGCCAACCACAGCAAGTCCTGGATACCCCAGCACACCAGAAAAACAAGAGTTAGATATAAAAGCACAGGTCATGATGCTCCTAGAGGAACACAAAAAAGACATAAACAAATCTCTTAAAGAAATGCAGGGGAACATCAATAGGGTAGAAGCTCTTACAATCCAAACACAAAAAACACTTAAAGAACTACAGGAGAATATGGGCCAACAGACAGAAACCAATAAAGAGGAAATGAGAAAATCAGTTAAAGAAATGCAGGAGAACTTGAAACAACATGCAGAAGTCATGAAAGAGGGAACACAAAATTATATTAAAGAATTACATGAAAACACAAACAAACAAATGAAGGAACTGAGCAAAACCATCGAAGATCTGAACACAGAGGTAGAAACAACTAAGAAATCACAAAAGGAGGCAACTTAGGAGATAGAAAACCTTGGGAAGAAATCAGGGGTCGTAGATGCAAACATCAACAACAGAATACAAGAGATAGAGATAAGAATCTCAGATGCTGAAGATAACATAGTAACCATTGACTCCACAGTCAAAGAAAATGCAAAATCCAAAAAGCTTGTGACCCAAAACATCCAGGAAATCCAGGACACAATGAGAAGACCAAACCTAAGGATTACAGGGATAGATGAGAGTGAAGATCTACAGCTTAAAGGGCCAGCAAATATCTTTAACAAAATTATGGAAGAAAACTTCCCTAACTTAAAGAGAGAGATGCCCATGACTATACAAGAAGCCTACAGAACTCCAAACAGACTGGACCAGAACAGAAACACCTCCCGTCACATAATAATCAAAACCCAAAATGTACTAAACAAAGAAAGAATATTAAAGGCAGTAAGAGAAAAAGGCCAAGTAACATATAAAGGAAGACCTATCAGAATCACACCAGACTTCTCTCCAGAAACCATGAAAGTTAGAAGATCCTGGGCAGACCTCATGCAGACCCTAAGAGAACACAAATGTCATCCAAGACTACTATACCCAGCAAAACTCTCAATCAACATAGATGGAGAAATCAAAATATTCCATGACAGGAGCAAATTTACACAATATCTTTCCACTAACCCAGCTCTACAAAGAATAATAGGAGGAAAACTCCAATACAAGGAAGGAAACTGCACCCAAGAAAAAGCAAGACAGTAACCTTCTTCCATCCAACTCAAAAGAAGATAACTACTCAAAAACAAAAATAACATCAAAAAGTCAGGAAGTAATAATCTCTATTCCTTAATATCTTTTAACATCAATGGACTCAATTCCCCAATAAAAAGACATAGACTAACAGACTGGATATGGAAACAGGACCCTACATTTTGCTGCTTACAGGAAACACACCTCAGAGTCAAAGACAAACACTACCTTAGAGTAAAAAGATGGAAGACAATTTTGCAAGCAAATGGTCACAGGAAGCAAGCTGGAATAGCCATTTTAATATCAGATAAAATTGACTTTCAACCCAAAGTCATCAAAAGAGACACAGAAGGTCACTTCTTGCTAGTCAAAGGAAGAATCCACCAAGAAGAACTCACAATTCTAAACATCTACACTCCAAATGTAAGGGCACCCTCATTCGTAAAAGAAACTTTACTAAAGCTCAAAGCACACATTGCACCTAACACAATGATTGTGGGGGACCTCAATACTCCACTATCCACAGTAGACCGGCCAGGAAAACAGAAACCAAACAGGGACATGGAGAAACTCATCGAAACTTTGGACCAATTGGATTTAACAGATATATATAGAACATTTCACCCTAAAGCAAAAGAATATACCTTTTTCTCAACCCCTCATGGTACCTTCTCCAAAATTGACCATATAATTGGACACAAGACAGATCTCAACAAATATAAAAAGATCAAACTAATCCCATACCTCTTATCAGATCACCATGGAGTAAGAGTGTTCTTCAATAGCAACAAAAACAACAGAAAATCCTCATACACGTGGAGGCTGAACAATATTCTACTCAATGATACCTTAGTCCAGGAAGAAATAAAGAAAGAAATCAAAGATTTCTTAGAATTTAATGAAAATGAAGGCACAACATACCCAAATCTATGGGACACAATGAAAGCAGTGCTTAGAGGAAAACTCATAGCCCTGAGTGTCTCCAAAAAGAAACAGGAGAGAGGATATACTAGCAACTTAATGGCACACTTGAAAGCTCTGGAACAAAAAGAAGCAATTTCACCCAAGAGGAGTAGAAGACAGGAAATCATCAAACTCAGGGCTGAAATCAATCAAGTTGAAACAAAGGGAACCATACAAAGAATCAACAAAACCAGGAGCTGGTTCTTTGAGAAAATCAACAAGATAGATAAACCCCTAGCCAGACTTACCAAAGAGCACAGAGACAGTATTCAAATTAACAAAATTAGAAATGAAAAGGGAGATATAACAACAGAAACTGAGGAAATTCAAAAAATCATCAGATCCTACTACAAAACCCTATACTCAACACAACTGGAGAATCTGGAGGAAATGGACAATTTCCTAGACAGTTACCAAATACCAAAATTAAACAGACCCATAACCCCCAAAGAAATAGAAGGGGTCATAGACAGTCTTCCAACCAAAAAGAGCACAGGACCAGATGGTTTTAGTGCAGAATTCTATCAGACCTTCATAGAAGTCCTGATACCAATACTCTTCAAACTATTCCACAAAACAGAAACAGAAGGAACACTACCCAACTCATTCTATGAAGCCACAATTACCCTGATACCAAAACCACACAAAGATCCAACTAAGAAAGAGAACTACAGGCCAATTTCTCTTATGAATATCGATGCAAAAATACTAAACAAAATACTTGCGAACAGAATCCAAGAACACATCAAAAGGATCATTCACCATGATCAAGTTGGCTTCATCCCAGGGATACAGGCATGGTTCAATATATGGAAATCCATCAATGTAATCCACTACATAAACATACTCAAAGAAAAAAAACCACATGGTCATCTCATTGGATGCTGAAAAAGCATTTGACAAAATTCAGCATCCTTTCATGCTAAAGGTCTTGGAAAGAGCAGGAATTCAAGGCCCATTTCTAAACATAGTAAAAGCAATATACAGCAGACCAGTAGCCAACATCAAGGTAAACGGAGAAAACCTTGAAGCAATCCCACTAAAATCAGGGACTAGACAAGGCTGCCCCCTCTCACCAAATCTCTTCAATATAGTACTTGAGGTACTAGCTAGAGCAATCCGACAACAGAGGGAAGTCAAAGGGATACAAATTGGAAAGGAAGAAGTCAAACTATCACTATTTGTAGATGATTTGATAGTATACTTAAGTGACCCAAAAACCTCCACCAGAGAACTCTTGCAACTGATAAACAACTTCAGCAAAGTGGCTGGCTATAAAATCAACTCAAGCAAATCAGTAGCCTTCCTATACGCGAAGGATAAGCAGGCTGAGAACGAAATTAGGGAAATGACACCCTTCACAATAGCCACAAATTATATAAAGTATCTTGGAGTGATGCTAGCCAAACATGTGAAAGATTTCTATGACAAAACTTCAGGTCTCTGAAGAGGGAAATTGAAGAAGACCTCAGAAAATGGGAAAATCTTCCATGCTCATGAGTTGGCAGGACTAATATAATCAAAATGGCAATCTTGCCCAAAGCAATATACAGATTCAATGCAATCCCCATCAAAATCCCAACGCAGCCAGAAGGGAGCAGCAGAGCCGGGCACAAACAGCTCAGCCAAGGACACGCGGTGCTTTCAGCAGGGGCAGCCATCTTGCCCCAGACCCCCGCACGCAAACAGCGGGCACACTGGACGCAGTGAGCGGCTGGAATCAGGTGCGTGGCCAGAGTTATAGCTTAGCTTAGCTCTGCAGCAGATCCGGGCACAGAAAGATCAGCTGCGGGTGCAGACTAGCAGCCGGGACCAGCTCTCTGAGCGGACTAGCAGCGAGGGGCCACTGGGCCGCCTCGGGGCACAGCTCGGCACTCTAGCAGCTGGAGTCAGGGGCCTGGATTCAGAGCGAGCATAGTCCAGCACAGTCAACACAGCCAGAAGGGAGCAGCAGAGCCGGGCACAAACAGCTCAGCCAAGGACACGCGGTGCTTTCAGCAGGGGCAGCCATCTTGCCCCAGACCCCCGTGCGCAAACAGCAGGCACACTGGACGCAGTGAGCTGCTGGAATCAGGTGCGTGGCCAGAGTTATAGCTTAGCTTAGCTCTGCAGCAGATCCGGGCACAGAAAGATCAGCTGAGGGTGCAGACTACCGGCCGGGACCAGCTCTCTGAGCGGACTAGCAGCGAGGGGCCACCGGGCCGCCTCGGGGCACAGCTCGGCACTCTAGCAGCTGGAGTCAGGGACCTGGACTCAGAGCGAGCATAGTCCAGCACAGACAAGCTGCCAGAAGGGATCTGTCTCCTGGGGACAGGCTTGCTGTGCTTTCAGCAGGGCGCCATCTACAATAAGACCAACTAGCGCCAGAGATAAAGAGATGGCAAAAGGCAAACGTAGGAACGTTATTAACAGAAATCAAGGCAATATGGCACCATCTGAACCCAATTCGCCAACCACAGCAAGTCCAGGATACCCCAGCACACCAGAAAAACAAGAGTTAGATATAAAAGCACAGGTCATGATGCTCCTAGAGGAACACAAAAAAGACATAAACAAATCTCTTAAAGAAATGCAGGCGAACATCAATAGAGTAGAAGCTCTTACAATCCAAACACAAAAAACACTTAAAGAACTCCAGGAGAATATGGGCCATCAGACAGAAACCAATAAAGAGGAAGTGAGAAAATCAGTTAAAGAAATGCAGGAGAACTTGAAACAACAGGCAGAAGTCATGAAAGAGGGAGCACAAAAATATATCAAAGAATTACATGAAAACACAAACAAACAAATGATGGAACTGAGCAAAACCATCCAAGATCTGAACACAGAGGTAGAAACAACTAAGAAATCACAAAAGGAGGCAAACTTGGAGATAGAAAACCTTGGGAAGAAAACAGGGGTCGTAGATGCAAACATAAACAACAGAATACAAGAGATAGAAATAAGAATCTCCGATGCTGAAGATAACATAGTAACCATTGACTCCACAGTCAAAGAAAATGCAAAATCCAAAAGGCTTGTAACCCAAAACATCCAGGAAATCCAGGACACAATGAGAAGACCAAACCTAAGGATTATAGGGATAGATGAGAGTGAAGATCTACAACTTAAAGGGCCAGCAAATATCTTTAACAAAATTATGGAAGAAAACTTTCCTAACTTAAAGAGAGAGATGCCCATGAATGTACAAGAAGCCTACAGAACTCCAAACAGACTGGACCAGAACAGAAACACCTCCCGTCACATAATAATCAAAACCCCAAATGTACTAAACAAAGAAAGAATATTAAAGGCAGTAAGAGAAAAGGGCCAAGTAACATATAAAGGAAGACCTATCAGAATCACACCAGACTTCTCTCCAGAAACCATGAAAGCTAGAAGATCCTGGGCAGACCTCATGCAGACCCTAAGAGAAAACAAATGTCAGCCAAGACTACTATACCCAGCAAAACTCTCAATCAACATAGATGGAGAAATCAAAATATTCCATGACAGGACCAAATTTACACAATATCTTTCCACTAACCCAGCTCTACAAAGGATAATAGGAGGAAAACTCCAACACAAGGAAGGAAATGGCACCCAAGAAAAAGCAAGACAGTAAACTTCTTCCATCAAACTCAAAGGAAGATAACTACTCAAAAACAAAAATAACATCAAAAATGTCAGGAAGTAATAATCTCTATTCCTTAATATCTCTTAACATCTATGGACTCAACTCCCCAATAAAAAGACATAGACTAACAGACTGGATATGGAAACAGGACCCTACATTTTGCTGCTTACAGGAAACACACCTCAGAGTCAAAGACAAACACTACCTTAGAGTAAAAGGATGGAAGACAATTTTGCAAGCAAATGGTCACAGGAAGCAAGCTGGAGTAGCCATTTTAATATCAGATAAAATTGACTTTCAACCCAAAGTCATCAAAAGAGACACAGAAGGTCACTTCCTGCTAGTCAAAGGAAGAATCCACCAAGAGGAACTCACAATTCTAAACATCTACGCTCCAAATGTAAGGGCACCCTCATTTGTAAAAGAAACCTTACTAAAGCTCAAAGCACACATTGCACCTAACACAATGATTGTGGGGGACCTCAATACTCCTCTATCTACAGTGGACCGACCAGGAAAACAGAAACTAAACAGAGACACGGAGAAACTCATCGAAACTTTGGAGCAATTGGATTTAACAGATATATAAAGAACATTTCACCCTAAAGCAAAAGACTATACCTTTTTCTCAGCCCCTCATGGTACCTTCTCCAAAATCGACCATATAATTGGACACAAGACAGATCTCAACAAATATAAAAAGATCGAACTAATCCCATGCCTCTTATCAGATCACCATGGAGTAAGAGTGTTCTTCAATAGCAACAAAAACAACAGAAAATCCCCATACGCTTGGAGGCTGAACAATATTCTACTCAATGATACCTTAGTCCAGGAAGAAATAAAGAAAGAAATCAAAGAATTCTTAGAACTTAATGAAAATGAAGGCACAACATACCCAAATCTATGGGACACAATGAAAGCAGTGCTTAGAGGAAAACTCATAGCCCTGAGTGTCTCCAAAAAGAAACAGGAGAGAGCATATACCAGCAACTTAATGGTGCACTTGAAAGCTCTGGAACAAAAAGAAGCAATTTCACCCAGGAGGAGTAGAAGACAGGAAATCATCAAACTCAGGGCTGAAATCAATCAAGTTGAAACAAAAAGAACCATACAAAGAATCAACAAAACCAGGAGCTGGTTCTTTGAGAAGATCAACAAGATAGATAACCCCCTAGCCAGACTTACTAAAGGGCACAGAGACAGTATTCAAATTAACAAAATTAAAAATGAAAAGGGAGATATAGCAACAGAAACTGAGGAAATTCAAAAAATCATCAGATCCTACTTCAAAAACCTATACTCAACACAACTGGAGAATCTGGAGGAAATGGACAATTTCCTCGACAGCTACCAAATACCAAAATTAAACCAGGATCAAATAGATCGTCTAAACAGACCCATAACCCCCAAAGAAATAGAAGGGGTCATAGACAGTCTTCCAACCAAAAAGAGCACAGGACCAGACGGTTTTAGTGCAGAATTCTATCAGACCTTCAAAGAAGTCCTGATACCGATACTCTTCAAATTATTCCACAAAATAGAAACTGAAGGAACACTACCCAACTCATTCTATGAAGCCACAATTACCCTGATACCAAAACCTCACAAAGATCCAACTAAGAAAGAGAACTACAGGCCAATTTCTCTTATGAATATCGATGCAAAAATACTAAACAAAATACTTGCCAACCGCATCCAAGAACACATCAAAACGATCATTCACCATGATCAAGTTGGCTTCATCCCAGGGATGCAGGGATGGTTCAATATACGGAAATCCATCAACGTAATCCACTACATAAACAAACTCAAAGAAAAAAACCACATGGTCATCTCATTAGATGCTGAAAAAGCATTTGACAAAATTCAGCATCCTTTCATGCTAAAGGTCCTAGAAAGAACAGGAATTCAAGGCCCATATCTAAACATAGTAAAAGCAATATACAGCAGACCAGTAGCCAACATTAAGGTAAACGGAGAAAAACTCGAAGCAATCCCTCTAAAATCAGGGACTAGACAAGGCTGTCCCCTCTCGCCATATCTCTTCAATATAGTACTTGAGGTACTAGCTAGAGCAATTCGACAACAGAGGGGAGTCAAAGGGATACAAATTGGAAAGGAAGAAGTCAAACTATCACTATTTGCAGATGATATGATAGTTTACTTAAGTGACCCAAAAACCTCCACCAGAGAACTCCTGCAACTGATAAACAACTTCAGCAAAGTGGCTGGCTATAAAATCAACTCAAGTAAATCAGTAGCCTTCCTATACGCGAAGAATAAGCAGGCCGAGAAAGAAATTAGGGAAATGACACCCTTCACAATAGCCACAAATGATATAAAGTATCTTGGAGTGACGCTAACCAAACATGTGAAAGATTTATACGACAAAAACTTCAGGTCTCTGAAGAGGGAAATTGAAGAAGACATCAGAAAATGGGAAAATCTTCCATGCTCGTGGGTTGGCAGGACTAATATAGTCAAAATGGCAATCTTGCCCAAAGCAATATACAGATTCAATGCAATTCCCATCAAAATCCCAACTCAGTTCTTCATAGAGCTAGAAAGAGCAATTCTCAAATTCATCTGGAATAACAAAAAACCCAGAATAGCTAAAACTATCATCAACAGCAAAAGAACTTCTGGGGGAATCAATATCCCGGACCTCAAGCAATATTACAGAGCAGTGGTATTAAAAACTGCATGGTATTGGTTCAGTGACAGGGAAGCGGATCCATGGAATAGGATCGAAGACCCAGAATTGAACCCACACATCTATGGCCAATTGATCTTCGACAAAGGAGCTGAAAACATCCAGTGGAAAAAAGATAGCCTTTTCAACAGATGGTGCTGGCTCAACTGGAGGTCAACATGCAGAAGAATGAGAATTGATCCACTCTTATCTCCTTGCACTAAGCTCAACTCCAAGTGGATCAAAGACCTCCACATAAAACCAGACACACTAAAACTAATAGAAAAGAAACTGGGGAAGACCCTTGAGGACATTGGCTCAGGGGAAAAATTCCTGAACAGAACACCAATTGCTTATGCTCTAAGAGCAAGAATAGACAAATGGGACCTCATAAAACTACAAAGTTTCTGTAAGGCAAAAGACACTGTCAAAAGGATAAATCGGCAACCAACAAATTGGGAAAAAATCTTCACCAACCCCACATCCAACAGAGGGCTAATCTCCAATGTATACAAAGAACTCAAGAGGTTAGACCCCAGAAAACCAAATAACCCTATCCAAAAATGGGGTACAGAGCTAAACAGAGTCTTTTCACCTGAAGAAATTCGGATGGCTGAGAAACACCTTAAAAAATGTTCAACATCACTAGTCATTAGGGAAATGCAAATTAAAACAACCCTGAGATTTCACCTCACACCAGTCAGAATGGCTAAGATTAAAAACTCAGAAGACATCAGGTGTTGGCGAGGATGTGGAGAAAGAGGAACACTCCTCCACTGCTGGTGGGAATGCAAGCTGGTACAACCACTCTGGAAATCAGTATGGCGGTTCCTCAGAAAACTGGGCGTGATACTTCTGGAGGACCCAGCCATACCACTCCTGGGAATATACCCAGAAGATTCACCAGCATGCAATAAGGATACATGCTCCACTATGTTCATAGCAGCTTTATATATAATAGCCAGAAGCTGGAAAGAACCCAGATGTCCCTCAACAGAAGAATGGATACAAAAAATGTGGTATATATACACAATGGAGTACTATACAGCCATTAGAAACAATGAATTCATGAAATTCTTAGAGAAATGGATGGAGCTGGAGAATGTCATACTAAGTGAGGTGACCCAGTCTCAAAAGAATACCCATGGTATACAGTCACTGATAAGTGGATATTAGCCTAGAAGCTTAGAACACCAAAGACACAAATCACATATCAAGTGATGTCTCACAAGAAGAAAGGAGTGGACACTGGTGCTAGAATGTACCAAAACATCATTGTGGGAGAGTACAAGAACAGTAAAGTGGGAGGGGGTGGATGCGGGAGCAGGGGGAGGGAAAAGGACATGTGGGACCTTTGGGGGTGGAGAACCAGAAAAAGGGAAATGAATTGTAAATATAGAATATATACAATAAAAAAAAGAAAAAAAAAGAGATAGTCAGGAAAACTGATTGTTGTTTCCTGTTATTTTTGTTGTTAGAAGTAGAATTAAGTTTGTGTGGCTATCTTCTTTTTGGCTTGTTAAAAGAGGGTTATTTTCTTGCTTTTCCTAGGGAGTAGTTTCCCCTCCATGAATTGAAGTTTTCCTTTATTACTATGAAGTGCTGGATAAGTGGAAAGATATTGTGTAAATTTGTTTTTGTCATGGAATATATTGGTTTCTCCATCTATGGTAATTGAGAGTTTTCCTGGGTATAGTAGCCTGGGTTGGCAATTGTGTTCTCTTAGTGTCTATATAACATCTGCTTAGGATCTTCTGGTTTTTAGAGTCTCTGTAGAGAAGTCTAATGTAATTCTGATAGGTCTGCCACTATATTGTTACTTGATCTTTTCTCCTTACTGCTTTTAATATTCTCTCTTTGTTTTGTGAATTTGTTGTTTTGATTATTATGTGATGGGAGGAATTTCTTTTTTGGTCCAATCTATTTGGAGTTCTATAGGCTTCTTTTATGTCCATGGGTATCTCTTTCTTTAGGTTAGGGAAGTTTTCTTTCTATAATTTTGTTGCAGATATTTACTGGCCCTTTGAGTTGGAAATCTTTGCTCTTTTCTATATTTGCTTCCTTATGTTTGGTTTTCTCATTGTGTCTTGGATTTCCTGGATGTTTTGGCTTAGGAGCTTTTTGAAATTTGCATTTTCTTTGACTGTTTTCTATGGTATCTTCTACAACTGAGATTCTCTCTTCTGTCTCTTGTATTCTGTTGGCAATGCTTGTATCTATGACTCCTGATCACTTTCCTAGGTTTTCTATCTCCAGAGTTGTCTCCCTTTGTCATTTTTTTCTACTTCCATTTTTAGATCCTGCATGGTTTTATTTCATTCCTAACCTGCTTGTTTATGTCATTCTGTAATTCTTAAGAAATTTTTGTGTTTCTTCTTTAAGGGCTTCTACCTGTTTACCCATGCTCTTCTTTAAGGGAGCTATTTAGTTCCTTCTTAAAGTTCTCTATCAGCATCATGAGATGTCATTTTAAATCCAAATCTTGCTATTCAGGTATGTTGGGGAATCCAAGACTTGCTGTGGCTGGTGAACTGGGTTGCCTTGGTTTCTGTTGGTAAGGTTCTTTCTCATGCCTTTTGCCACCTGGTTTTCTCTGGTGTTAGTTGGTCTTGCTCTCTCTGTCTGGAACTTGTTCCTCCTGTGAGCCTGTAAGCCTGTGTCAGGACTCCTGGTAGACCAGCTCTCTCTGGGCAGCACCTGTGTACAGAGGGCTGTGGAACAGCCTTAGCTTCTGGTGCAGACAGTGAATGGAAGTATCTTGACCCAGCTGCTCCATTGTTCCCACACCTTTTGTGCTCCTAGCACATCCAGCTTTGCACAGTTATTGGAGAGGAAGTGGAAAGCTCAACTCTGAGCCCAGGAGTGAGAGTACATGGGAGACCAGCTCTTTCCTGGCGAGACCCATGTGGAACAGTCCCAGCTCCTAGGTGCTGAAATGTTATTTTGATTGGGACAAAATAGAATTCTTAGATGTGAATTATTTTCTTTGAAAGAAAAGATAGATAAATACTACAACTCTATCAACGTTATTAGCAAAGTAAAATGCAAAAATGTTTTCTCTTTCTTTTTTCCTTTATTTTTTCTTTTCATTAATTTGTTTATTTGCTGTACATCCTGATCATAGCTCAGGGAGTCTTGAGGAAGATTGGGTGATAGAGATGAGCATGTCAAGGACACCACAAGAAAACCCACAGAGTCAGCTAACCTGTAATCATGGGGGATCATAGAGCCTGAGCCACCAACCAGGGATCATGCAGGAGCAGATCCTAGAAACCCTACACATTTCTAGAAAAATATGCAGTTTGGTCTTCATGTGGGCCCTCTAACAAACTGGGCTGTGACTGAAATATAAATTGAATAATAATTAAAAATAATAAAGGTGGCTTCCCTGTCTTTTTTTTATTTTACCCTATTTTTATTAATTGATTTATTTTCTTTATATCTTGATCACAGCTTCTCCTCCCTCCTCTTCTCTAAGTTCTTACCCTCTTACTTTCTTCCTCCTCTCTCACTTTCTCCACAGAAAAGGGGAGGCTTCCCGTGAATGTCAAACAGCCTTGGTAAATCAAATTATAGTAGGACTAGGTGAATCTTCTCTTATTGAGCCTAGATGAGGCAGGTGAGTTAGGGTAATGGTGTCCAAAGGCAGAAAACAGAGTCAGACATAGTCCTTGCTTCTGTCATTAGGTATCCCACATGAATACAAGCAACACATCTATTACATATGTGTAGGGAGCCTAGGTATGTCCTGTGCATGCTCTCTGGTTGGTGATTCAGTCTCAGTGAACCCCTATGGGCCCAGATTACTTAATTCTGTATGGTTTCTTGCGGTGTCCTTGACCACTTTGGCTTTTTCAACCCTTCCTCTCCCTCTTTCCTAGGATTCTACAAGTTCCACCCAATGTTTGACTATGGATTTCTCCATATGTTTCCATCAGTTCCCAGATATAGCCTCTCAATGGACAATTATACTAGGTTTCTGTCTGCCAGGATAGGAGAATATCAATAAGAGTTTCAATGGTGAATTATCCATCACAAATCCCTTTTAATGGTTAGTGTATAACTTAAGGTTCTCTAGAAAAACAGAACGAATAGAATATTATATACATTTATATATAAATATATATAAATTTATAAACATTACATAAATACATATATTCACGTGGGTACAAACATATATACATACATACAAATATACATTTTTATGTTCCTTATGTTAAAATAAGGTTATCTCACAACTGAGAGTCTGAGAATCCTATAGTTACAAAGGTAGGATGTCTAAGAATGATCAGCATAGCCCAGTAACTTTTAGGGTTCAGTAGCAGCATGTAAACCTTAGTAGTAACAAACAGTTCTCTAGTTAGGTCTAAGATCAATCAACAAGAAGGAAACTATATGTAGCTAACTATCCAGGGCTATTGAAGTCTTAGATATGAACCTTCAACTGCCAGTGCACTGAACCATCATAATTCCTAACAATGTTCTAAGTATTTTCATTTATACCCAGAGATAAGTATGATCTCAGACTTGACCAAGAAAATATCAACATAGTAGATGGAAATCATTCCCAACAGTCATGCCAAAGAAAATGAAGATTTGTGGAGCCCAGTCCTAGTTGATGCATCTACAAAATGTTTGTTTTGAAATATAAAATTTAAGTCCTCACATATTCATATTATGAAATTATCATAATATCAAAAATTTATTCACCTCACATCCTTTTGCTCCCTTAGGTGAAGAAACTTATATAAACTTCATTTAAGATCATGAAAATCTATGAATCATACTCATCCTTTATTTTTCAGGCTTTATCTTAATTCATAAGAAAAAAGACAGTGTTATGTAAATCCATAGTCCAGCTTTTCAATAACCCATATTCTAATATTATTCTTACCTCTTCCCAACTGAATTTAAAGCCCTAAACATCCATTTAGTGTAAGCTATTTACGTCAAGGAACTAAAAGAGCAAATGGCAGCAGGTGTGGCAAGTGATGACCCCTGCAACGATGCATGCTACATTGTATACGAGTGCAGATCTACTGGCAAAGCCCAAACGCTTAAGCTACTGCAAATGCTGGGACTTGGTGATTTCATAGTACAGACTTGTTTCCAATTCTACCCTTGTAGAACTCAGCAAGAATGTGTATTTCAATCCTGTGCAAAGTGGTTGCCATTGGAAGTCTCTAAATTGGTTTTCTGTCCTCTTTTATCTCACTGTCCCTACGCTCTCCCATTAAAAACAATACTTATTATATGTTATAAGGTGACTGACTCTATAGGTGTAGGAGTGTGGCTACCCCAGAGGCCCAAAAGAGCTCAGATTCTCAGGGTTGAGAGTTACAGATGGGTGTGATCTGTCTAACATGGGCTGGGGACTAGACTGAGGTTCTCGAAATCTCCTGAAGGATACTGTACTGTTCAAGCTGAGGTTCCCTGTTTGGAGTAGTCCAGACTTCATTCTGATATGTAAGCGAGGCAGCATAGGATGAGGCTGCAGGGAATTCTTTTCTAAAGACATTTCTTACATGCCACTGTACTTCCTACTTCAAATAATGCCACTCTAAAATAAGAATCTAGTAGTGATTTTTAAAGGATTTCTTTATTTACATCTATGGTTGTTTTATCTTCAGACCAGAAGAGAGCATCAGATCCCATGGGGCTATAGTTATAGATGGTTATGAGTCACCATGTGGGTGCTGGGAATTGAACTCACAACCTCTGGAAGAGCAGCTAGTGCAGAGACATCTCTCTAGCAGTCTCTCATCCCTGCGTTTAGGAAGCTGCAGGAACAGGACCATAATAGGTTTGAGGTAAGTCTAAGCTAAATAGTGAGTTCTAGTCCACCCTGGGCTATAGTAAAACTGTGTCTGAAGAAAAAGGGATAAGTATGACTTGGAGAAATGTGGTAGTGGTTAATAGTACTTGCTGTTCCTCCAGAGAACAAGTGTTAGGCTCCTAGCATGCATGTTGGGTAGATCACAATCACTAGCTTCAGCTCCAGGAGAGCTGATGTCCTCTCTGGCCTCTAAAAGTACATATCTCTCTCTCTCTCTCTCTCTCTCTCTCTCTCTCTCTCTCTCTCTCTCTCTCTCTCTCTCTCACACACACACACACACACACACACACACATTAATGATAATAATAATGATAAAATTAATCTTTTTTAGAAACATTGTACAAAACTCACAGAGAAATGGGAGTACAAAGAAGAGAGTTCTAATCAGAAGAACAGCTACTGTTGCTCACAAACAAGATTTCCCAGCTCTCACATCAACGCATCTTAAAATTGCCCTAACACCTGTTGCCTTTTGTTCTCAGGTTAATTTTCAAAAACAGTTGTATAGCAATCAATATTGAATAGACTAGTTTACAAGTCAACTAGATAATGTCTTTAGGACAAAAGTAAGGCAACTGGTTTGTGCCAACTAAGAACGTTCAAGGCTACCTGTACCCAATCTACTCTGTGATGTGGCTCACTGCACACACAGGCACCAGGCAGCTTTGTACTGTTTGCACTGCCATGTTCAGACTGTGTCTTGGGGAAGCAGCACAAGTGCAGATCAGTAGATGATGCCGCAGTAGCTGTAGTAGAACATGCTCTGCACTAGTCTTGGCAATCTTGTGTTGGTTTTTATTTTCCAGAATCTGGGAAACTGGCAAAATTCTTGTTGGCTTATAAGCAAAACCAAAAGGTTGCAGACTCCCTCTCGCACTCCCTCTCACCGTCCCTCTTGCTGTCCCTCTTGCCGTCCCTCTTGCTGTCCCTCTCACCATCCCTCTTGCTCCCACGCTCTCTTGCTCATGCACACACAAACAATAGGCCATAATGTTTGAAAGCAGACACAAACACTAATATACATTTCATATTTGAAAATAGAAATAGGTGACTAAATATGTATGAAAGTCCATTCATGATACACTAACTGAAAAACAAAATAATTTTAAATAAAGCACATGTTGAAAAACATCAAGGCTGTTAGCCCTATTGTTTGAAAGAACAATCAGAATTCTATTACATTTTTGGAAAACTAAAAATTATAGACTTAT
Organism: Apodemus agrarius; assembly: GCA_964023405.1. Taxonomy (NCBI): domain Eukaryota; kingdom Metazoa; phylum Chordata; class Mammalia; order Rodentia; family Muridae; genus Apodemus; species Apodemus agrarius. The sequence continues at coordinate 157,337,580 of OZ030009.1, forward strand.
AATTTATAACATTGAAGACAAGATAAAAATGCCTTTCTATTCATTGTTTGAAAGTAGATACACACACACACACACACACACACACACACACACGATATAGGTATTATGTGTAAAGGTTATTTTCCTTTGTCAAGTGGAAAGGGGGAAACTAAACTAAAGAATTGTCCATATCAAATTGGCCCATGGTCATGCCCATAAAGCATTTTTTTTTATTTGCTAGTTGATGTGTGCCAGCTCATCCCATTTTGGGTGATGATATGCCCAGGCAGGTGGGATTGGGCTATAGAAGAAAGAGCCTGAAAGCCAGGAGGTGTATGTCAGTAAGCCCTGGGTTTTTGTTGTTGTTGGTTTTTTTGTTTGTTTGTTTTTTGTTTTTTTCATGATCCTTGTCTCCATGTTCCTGCCCCGGAGTCTGCCTTGGCTTCCTGTGATGGTGGGCAGTAATCTGTAAATCAAAGAAGGTAAATTGTTTTGGGTCAGTGTTTTGCCACAGCAGCAACAACAAAACAGCAAAGTAGGATGTCTTGTTACCTTGAGAGTAGAGTTTTTTAAAACAAAACAAAACAAAACTTTTAGATTGTGCTATTTCGTAATACTTAAGGCTGTGTTAATTGCCAAATTGACTAGTGTTGGAATTACCTAGAAGTAACAACTATGGGCATGTCCATAGGGGGATTTGGAGACAGGCTTGACTGAAAAGGGAAGACACGCCCTGAATATAAGTGAGGGCATGGTTGAGTGACAGGAGAAGAGGGGAGAATAGAGAAGCTGCAGCCTTCCTCTCCTCTGCTCAGAGATGCATTATAACCAGTTGTCTCAGGCCTTCTCAACCGTCATAGACTGGCTCTTCAAACTGTGAGCCAAAGGAAAGCCGTCCTTAAGTTGCCTTTGTTAGGTGTTTTTATCAAAGCAATAAAAAAGTAGTGAATACAATATTTATACAAACAGAATTATGAATTGCATAATTCAGACAATACTTGATTAGCCAACCATTTAATCCCAAGCAGAAACTTACTGGGAAATTTCTTATAATGTTTTTTAGTCTGGCTTGGAAATAAAAATTAATCTTATGTGGAATCTGAGAGATGTAGTTGCATCATGTTGTCATAACTATAAAGGAAGCCCATGTAGAAGGCTCAACCAGAGAGCAATCAATTCCTCTCTTGAGAAACCTTAATTTCAAAGAGACAAATTAACAAGGAAAATAGGCATGTGTTTAAAATCCCGACTTTGGGACTGGAGAGATGGGTCTCCAGTTAAGAGCACTTCTTGCTTTTCCAGAGGAACCAAGCTGGGATCTCAGCAGCCATGTCCAGCTGCTGCTCGTGAGTGCCTATAGCTCTAGTTGTGGGGAAACTAATGCCTTCTTCTGGACTGGGCATACCTACATATGTGGTATGCACAGATACAGATGCATACACATTAGTAAAATCAATCTTTGTATTAATTCTTACGCATCCTTGTTGCTGAAAATATTAAAAATGAACCTGCCAACTCTGTGCACCGCGGACTCTCTGGAGCTCCTGGTCTCCTAGCCCACAAACTCTCCAGCCCTGTGGGACCAGAAGGTCTCCGCTGCGCTATTTCACTTGACCGTCCCTCTGTTAGCCACCTCTCCAGCGGCGGACCACGAGTTCCTCTTCCTACCATGCAATGCCCCACGCACCCACAGTCTGCCAGCTCACTATCCAATTACCTGGTAATGCACGACTCTTAAAACTTGATTAGCTAGCCTAATATATATATATATTATATATTATATATATATATATATATATATATATATATACACACACACACACACACACACATATATGTATATACATATGTCTATATGTACATATATATACATATATATATATATATAATGTCTATTATAAACACAATTATAAGATGTCAAGAAAGTAATAACAGAACCAGTTAATAATGATAAAAGTTTTCTCCCAAATTTCTAACCTTTTGATATCGTCTGCCGCCATTCCTCCTTCTCCAACGTGCGCACTTCCTCCGCAACCCCTAGCTCCACCCCCTATTTCCCCGTCCAATCACAGACCCTCTCTGTACTGATGAAATTGGACGGGAAAATTCCTGCAACACATCCTCTTTGTTTATAAAGCTGCATCCTAACGCTTACTGTAAAATCCTTAAATTTCTATCTTCATAGGAACAGTTTTCTTCTATTGGTGTTCAGCTGTATCAGTGTTTCAAGGGCCAGTGTTCTCAACCTTAGGATAAATGAATTAAAACAGAAGCCAGGAGGAGGGAACAGAAACACGGAAGGAAAGGTAGTTGCAATAGAGATGTGCAGATCAGTTTCAGGAAGTATCTCATGGGCCTGTCCTATTCTAGGAACACTAGGCAAAGTCCTCTTTGAAGATCCAGAAGAGCCAACAGAGATCACACCGGTCTCTGTTCTAAAACCTCACTCCATCTCCTGGCAAATACTTGAAAAGTCTTAACTACCAAAAATCCTTTCTTCCTAATTTTGTTTTATCTGGTTTGTTTGCTTGTTTTCACTTTCCATCTACGGTCCCATTTTCTAAACACACTATTTACTTATATTTGACTAGAATTTTGTGAGTACCCAATTGTATTTTCTTCTCTTGGTCTTCTCTCCTCCTGATTTGAATATTGTCACTTGTACAGAATTCTATTGCTTTTCTGATTTAAAAAAAAAAAAACCAACTCTGTTCTTACCTTTTATCCAATATGTCTTCTCACATTCAATTATATAAGTATATTGAGGGTAGACTTTTACCTGCTTTTGGCAAGAATTTTACAACACACCACCTAGTGACAAACTTGGCATCTTGACATGAGAAAAATATACAGTTATCCACAACAACACAGATTTTATAATTTTTCTGTCAAATGAAGTGAGAAGCAATCACACAATGCACATGTATACACACACACACACACAGAGAGAGAGAGAGAGAGAGAGAGAGAGAGAGAGAGAGAGAGAGAGAGACTGGCACAAAAAATGTATTTTATTTAACCAAAACCAAAAATAAATTCTGATTTAAATCATGGAACACCAAATATTTGTGTATACATATGTGAGGACCCTTTTACACATTACAAAGCATGTCTTAGGGTGAATTGTAGATCTATATGACTAGTGTGGGATTAGTACCATAGTAATATTTTTACATTAGCAACATACTGCTTATAATTCAGCATTTCTGAAGAAAGAACCTAGCAAAATAGCCTACTTTTAAATAGAAAATATTAGGTAAACTCAGGAATGTACCATTGCTGATTCTGTTCACTACATTGCCTAATATTTTTCCTTAATGTTTGCACACATATTTAGAGAGGAGTATTTTCTGTTATTGTTGTATCTGGGTATGTTTCATTCTGTGTTGTAATGTTTGGCATTTGGAGGGAGAATAGTTTCTTTAATAGTAAAATTTTAGTTTATTCGCTGTTAACATTTCCTCCTGCACCGTGCTCATAATTCACTTACAAGTCCTGTTACAGCACTCCATGGTATTTACTAAGCTAACATGTGATGACATGTATTTTGTGTTTGTGTATGTGTACTCCTATGTTTGCTTCTGTAAATTCTAGTAAACATGCTCCTAGTAGAGATCAATGTCAGACATCTTCCCCTACTGCTTTTTGCTAGGCTGGCTGGACAATTAACTCCAGGGACTAGGGGCTCTCCTTCCCAGCACTAGCATTAAAAACAGCAGCTTTTATATAATTTTCTCCAGGCATTCTGGGGGTCTGAGCTCAGGTCTTCATTGCTTGCACAGCAAGAACTTTCCCAATTAAGTCATTTTTCTGTTGCTATGAATAATATGAATTTTAATGATGTTCTTGAATTTCTACTCTGTATTCACTGGATTTAGTTCCTGGGCTAGTTTAAGGGTGTGTGTGTGTGTGTGTGTGTGTGTGTGTGTGTTAGCATGTGGTTTCATGAAAGACTGTTATAGGGCCTGAGATGTTATTATAAAAAGATCTCTAATAGCCTCTATGTGAAGGTTGGGTAAGTAAGCTAAAACATCCAGTCTTGTAGAAGCCACTGTGACCTCCAGAGCTCTTTTAGAAGCATTATATGTGGGGCAGGCAGTAGATTCCATGAAGTGTCTTAGGAGAGCCCTAGGAGGGCACAGTGATGACTGAAGTGTTAAGATCACAGTTTCATGGCGGTGATGGTGATGGCACTGCACTGCTCATAGAACAAGAGTCCATCGTCCATTTTCTCAACAATCTCTGTCTTATTTCCGTAAGATTAATTCTAGATGAGTTAAAAATCTACTTCAAATCACATTTTCCTAATTAATATAAACACTAGAGAGATGGCTGAGCAGTTAAGAGCATTGACTACTTACTCTTCCAGAGGTCCTGAGTTCAATTCCCAGCAACCACATGGTGGCTCACAACCATCTGTAATGAGATCTGATGCCCTCTTCTGGTGTGACTGAAGACAGCAACAATGTACTCATACATTAAATGAATAAATAAATCTTTAAAATTAAATAAATAAACAATAGCTATGTTAATTGATCATCTAATTAATTGTACGTAGTTTCAGAATGTAGCTTTCTAATAACAGGAAAAGTAAAAGCTCTATCCAATGTATTTAAACAAGTACAATGAATAAAAAATATTTGTACCCTGTGATGTTATTTAAGATATATACTCTGACATATTTTATATAATAGATAATATAATTCCTTTACCTTAATTATATATGAAACATTTTTAAAAATATGATAGAAAAAATATGGAATCATTTTTTTTAATTTTTAGAATTTCATTTTTCTCAACTTCGTTAGGTAATAATTTATAAATATCAGTTCCATAAAGCTGTGACATACAATATAAAGTTTTTATTTGTAGACATTGTTAAATAAATAAATAAAACCACTTATAGTGTCTTTGGTCCAGAGAGATGTCTCAATGGGTAAAAACACTTGCCATACAACATTCAATGCCTGAGTTCAATCTCCAGAACCCATGTAAATGTGGAAGGAGAAACTTTGATCCACAAAATTGTCCTTTGGACTCCACACATGTCATGATGTGGTACCTTCATGCACATAGCAAGCATACAGAAAAATAGATTTAAAATAAGAACTTTATCATGTTTATTTTAGTGTAGTTCATTGGTAGAATACTTGCCTAGCATGCATGGAGCCCTGAGTTTAATCTCAGAACTGACAAAAATAAATAATAAAATAAACTATTCATCACTGCAGGTATTGTTCAATGATGAGAACATTTAAGATCTACTAAAAATTACTAAAAGTACAATTTTTTTTACTATATAGTAGTTAAGCTTCATTAACAAACTACATTTACAATCAAATGGGAGTCACATCACTGGAATAGTGAGAATATTTTCAGGGAGGTTTCAATGAGGAAGGAAGATGTACTCAGAATGCGGGTTGTACTTCCCTGTGGACTGGGCTCTCATTTCCAGTGAGAACAGAAACAGGGGAAATGGTTCTGAGTGCTCTTCACCTTCTCCTGAGGAAGGATGCTGTGTGAGCAGCTGTCTGCATACTGGCTGCCATAGCTGGAGCGTCGCCCACCCTTGCCCTCCCGGAGGCCATGGACAGCATCCTCATACCATGACTCAAAGCAAGACCTTTCTTCTTTACCTGGCTTCTGTCTAATAATAAAGCAGCCCAAGAAGAGAAAGGACTAATGGAGAGTGCAGTTAACTTTATGCTGTACAAAGCTGGCTTAAAATGGGAAAGCGTATGTAGTATCATCATCTCTCATATTCCATTGAGTTTGTTGCACTCAATATATGCTAACACAAATTGGATCAGTTGTTAAAATATTCTATAGCTACATTTTGCTTCCTTTCAAAGATAAAAGAGACTAGGGAACTACCAGTTCTTATCTAGCATACTGGGATTTTACTTTTTTGTTTTTGTTTTTCCTGTTTAGAATGCCTTAGTATTATTTACTATGTAGAAAGTGATGACAAACCTTATCTGATCAAAATGAAATCTCCCTCAGGATCAACAGAGCAATGGTAACGAGTATGCCTCATCTTCCCTCCTGTCGCCATTTACACACCCTGTAGCAATACTGGTCAAAAAAGGTTTTTCAGACTCTTGTGAGGGGTGCAGGTTAACAGCTTCTCTTGGGCCAGCATCAAATGGAAGTGCCAGCCCCTACCTCTGAGTAGATGAGTGGCTGGAGTCCACAATCTCCAGGTCACCTCTACTCCTACCAGCAGCTTCTAAAATGAAGAGTTCAGGCTGCAGGCTGGGAATTAATCAAACTTTATCAAACAGACTTAAGCAAGTCTTTGTGGATCTGAACCAAGTGACCCTATCAATTCACACATGACTAATTCAAGCAAAAGCTTTGCTGTTTTGTGTTTAGAAGTAGGAATCTGAGAAGAGGGAAGTTTTGGGGTCAACTGGTGGGAGCATTTGGGGGTTCCATGAGTCTACAATGCTGACAGCTACACAATGCCTTTCTGCATGTTCTTGTTGGGCTTCAGGAAGTATGTGACATTTGATATGGTGGTGATAACAGAGACACCAAGCAAAACAGTCTGCTAATTTTTAAACTTAAAATAATTTAAGTGGGAAGATTTTCAAGCTAAAAGTTGAACTCTGCCCTTTCAGCCATTGAGTATGGTCACTAAATGGTATTCAAAGATGTTTATCTGAAGAGTTACCTTTATTTGGAAAAATTCAATTTTTTGCAATGAATTGATTCTGGTAGAGATTAGTAGGAGTTTGAAAGCAGTGAATGACCTTTCTGGAGAGTGAAGATAAACACAGTGTGGACCATTGTGTCCCTGTGTGCACTGAGGCAGCTGAGAATGGCGGCACAAGGGTGCTCTGGCTCTGAGACACTGGGGTCTGTAGAATTTCTGAAGGTGAAAGCAATGAGTCCTCTACCTGCTTGCCACAGTGAAATTGATCTACTGATGGACTGAGAAAGGTAAGTGTTGTGAGGACTCTCATGTGACCCTCTTCAGAATCCTATAAAGAACTCATGCAGACTGTGCCGGAAGGTGAGATAGAAAAACGGCCATCCTAATTCCTGAAAGAACTTGGGGATATCTTTCTGTTCCATATACATGTAAAGGTAAGAAAATTTCATTTACTTTTTTGAAACAGGGTCTTGCTTTGTAAGCCAGGCTTGTCTGAAATTCTACCTCATCTTGCTGAGTGATGGGATTAGCCTCATGCTGCTGTGTTCAGTTAAAAAAAAATTAAAACAAACAAACAAACAAAAAAAAACCCTTTCTTCAGTGTGTGTCTGGTAAAGCAAAAGAAATGGTAGCATCCCTAAAAACCAGAAGGAAAAGAATTAATTCCATGAAAGAAAGGAATCACCAGGTACAGGGAACTAGGGAAGAAGAGTTGTATTTCAACTTGAAACGCTGTAGTTTGTGCCTTGCAATCTGTGCAATACAGATGAGAGAAAGTGATACACTGTATGTGTTCTACTTTTATGTTTTGTGAATTATGCATTTATTATAAGCTTTTATAATTTAATCAGCCTACAAGATCCATGAAAGCCATATATCCAGCTCACTAGAGATCAACCATCTCCTTCTACTGAGGGTGAGGAATGGTATCTGATTTGACAGAAGGAGTTTGCATAGTCTGGAAAGAACTGCCATGCTGTCTGAGAAAGGGACAATCTCTCTAGTGAGAAGTGGACCATTCAGCTGTGTGAGTTTCGCTTCTGAGAGGAAACAAAGCATTTTCCCTACTTCTGACTTTATGACTTCATCCAGAACAAGTCAGAGATCGTTCAGGAACTGCACTGAAGGGAGAATGTTTTACAAGGTGTGTGAATTGTGGAAACAGAACATATGGTTTGTAAGCTGGACTAAATTTACTAGCACAAATTATTTAAATGAATGAAAAATGCTTTGATTTATGGTAGAAAATATGTTTTCACAGGGAAGGTCCTGGAGTGTTCCCAGAGCCCTCTTTTTAGTCTGAAAATCAGTCCCTATAAATAGCTGAAATATGAGAATTCTCTCATATTTCCAAGTGTTTGTGTATCTGTTCCACTTATCTTTATGTTTCCCTATAATCTTTGAGTGTCTAGACATGTTCTCTTCAGTAAATTAGAGTAGAAGCTAACTTCTCCTTGGGAAACATGTGAAATGATGTGAACTGGATGAAAATGTGTTCCTAATTAAAATTTCATTCATGAAATTCTATACAACATGTTCATAACATAAATAGCTGCTTGTTTTAATTTTCTCAAGTTAAACTAAATGAAAATAAGTCTCAGTAAAACTGAGGCTGTGAAATAGTAGTCACGTATTTTATGTGGACAGCATGTGGATGTGTAACACAGGACTCTGGCTCCAAGCATCCCTAAGTTGCAGCTGCTTCCCAGATATTTATAATTGCTTGAGTTAGTACTGTCACCATCTAGTGACAAGGAAGCTCTTTGATGGTCTTTGTTGACTCTCTTACTCCAAGTTCCCCTTTCCTGACTTTGTTTATATGAGGTTAGCCGAAATACCGCTCTTTTTCTTTTAGTTTACTTTCTAGATTGTCAGAACATCTGAAACACATTCTGTTTTTAATCAGAATTTTTTAAGATATAGTATGATCTTTTAAATTTTCAATTCACTTACACAAAACTGTATTTGCTTCTATTCTAAAGAGAAACTTTCTTTATTGTTTGGCAGTTTTTTGTGGAGCACAGATCTATACATGTACAAAAATTGGCTTGCTATATTCGTGCATGCACATGCACACACACCACACACACACACACACACACACACACACACACACACATGTATGTGTACAGAAAATGCTGGCTCTATGAGATAGGTTATATTCACCTTTAAGTTCATATATCACAATTAGCTATCATCTCTCAGAGTGTATTTATATCCAGGGATGGAGATTATTTCTAAATATAAGATACATCTGAAATACCAAAAGAATTAACAATAATGGTGGCTTTATTACTCATTGGTAATGGACCTTTAGTTAGATCCACTTCAATTAGACTATGCTAGTAGTAATCAATTACACCTCATCCACATGAGCTTACCCTTGCCTGACACCCACTCTGGTGATCACTGGAACAGTGGGGTCTTGGTAGGAGAAAAATATTCACAGAACAGTAACAGAGATGAACCTATTATTTTGTAGAATGAATGTTTCCTAGGCATTCATTCCAGTTTTCAATTTAAAAATGATCACGGTTTCTATAACTCTGGCTAGAGTTGGGTCTATGTGCTTTGAACTGGCATTAAAACAGCTCCAAGAGACTGGCAGAAAGAGACTTGCTGAAGCCTCGTGGTTTCTGCTTCACATATGGCTGCCTTCCTGCTGACAGTCATCAGTGACACACATGCAAGGGCACATGGCTTGTGCTCACTGTTTCTACAATAAAGTGTACTCTGTATGAAGCACTATTTTTATATCATACAAGAGTGTTTATTTGCTGCTGGTAATTATCTGTGGATGTCAAGTTCAAAGGATTCTGCAGTCATTTCCAAAAATAGCATTACCCCATGAAGACCAAATGGTGATAAAGAAGGCACTTGTGAATTTACAACATTTGTATAATCCTGAGGTTCATATCAGAGAGCTTTTACAGCGATGGGTAAATTCCTATATGACTCAGAGATAAAATGGCCCATGCTCCAAGGTGTCTCATGGGCCATTGACTGTTCTGTAAGCAGTGAAGTGGAGGTATTTGATTCAATCCTAGAGCAGTGGTTCTCTAGATATGTGCAGTACTGACCAATGGCATCAATGGTACCCACCTTCATAGAAACATAAATTCCATGGGCCCCATCCTAGACTATTAAATCAAAGTCTTTGAGGCTGAGACCTTTCTATGTGGGGTTTTGAAAGGCTCCAGGTAGTTTCAATGTGTGTTTAACTCTGAAAAGCACCATATGATAGTCCTGCCATCCATCAGGAGGTAGTTACGTGCCAGCCGGTATGTGTGTTAGGTACAAAATGATCAGAAAACATTGCCCTGATATACATATAACCACAGCTTAACTTTTTCGGGTAGCCTTTCTTTTGTCTCATGATAATTTAGTTTTAGTCATAACAGCAATGAGAAGCTCAAGACAGATTTGTTTTTTGTTCCCGGCCTCTTAGCTATCTGAAGGCTGGATGACAGATATCCTTGGATTCTACTAATTCCCCCCCAAATTCTAGAAGGAAAAAACCTATGAGGTACAGTCTCATTTGTTTCTCTCTATCTTGTTTCCACAAAAGAGCCATCTCTGTATATACATTGAAAAAAATCTAAACAATGTATACTTGAGTGTAGGATATAAAAAAGAGGAAAGAAAAAGAAACACCTTGTCTATCTAGTGAGATATTAGCAAATATACGTCAATCAACTGCAAAAAAACAGAAGAAACAAAAACAAAAACAAAAACTACCACCACCACCAAACCATCCTAATTTGCTGCATTGCTCTTTTCTGTGGTGTAAACACATTGATTTAAAATTGTTTAAATGCAGCACAAGCATAATTTGTGCTGGCAAAGGCAGTACATAATTCACACTTTCCAGACTATTTGAGTTTAATTTGGTGTAGTCCAGGCTTTATTCCAGTTCCTGGCATAGGGTAAGTGCTCTGAAAATAAGTATTAATTCAATGAAGGAAGGTAGGTCTGAGTCTCGTTGGTGTGGAAGCATGGCAGCCATCCATGCAAGTCACACATTTTGGTTTACATTCTTGTTAAGTCTTGAGAAATAAACATTTGACATCATATTGTGTAAACACTGGTCACATAATGAAAAACAGCCACGATCTTGTAAATAGGTATAATTTAAGTATTCCAGCTCATCCCCAAATAATTTGGCACATATTAATTAATAGGAGGATGGGATACAGTTTCAAAGGAAGGATGATCCATATGCCAGCATGTCCCAGGGTTAGAGCTTGTTGCTGATAAGTTAGATTGGAGAGGCTGCCATTTGTAGACAGGATACTATTTCCCCCTTTGTGGTTCTTATGAGGGACACAAAATTGTTATAAAAGTATGTAATAAAGCCTAGTCCATTCATTTAGTACTACAATTTGCCTATGTGTAAAGCACTTACTTTAATTTTCTCTTAATAAATATTAAGAAAAGTTTGAATCTTCCTCTTGAAAGTGTTCACCTAATTATAAGGATGGATATTTATTTATATGTATGTTGATAATAAATTCTTATTTTCTGAAGCAGTCTTATACTCTTACTTGAAAAGAAAAGTTAGGCAAATTTTTTCCCCTTCTCAGAGTAAATCTGATTTTTTGAGGGAAATTCAAAACACCCCTTTGACTACAAAGCTTTTGTTAACTTCCCTGCAATTAGATAATAGAAATCCCAACTATTCTTCCGTACCCTTCTGCGCTCTTCACTTTTTAAATGCTCCCTGTAGGTGTTCATGTTCACTGGTATTTTCTTTCAACAATTCCTGTAAGTTATCCTTTCTTTGTGGCTAAGTAAGAGTTTGCAAAACTTTACACCCTTATTCTTCCATTAAATACTGACAAGGAATGGTGGCGTGATGCATGCTAATCGGCAGGACCTCCCTGTGGGAATCTGTGCTAGAAGACTGGTTCACATTGAAGGCAGACAGCGCTGTTGACACTGGCTGTCAAAAAGGCTTCAGGTCTTTGAAAGGAAATCTTAATCTTCTTTATTCATGTGTGAACAGGTCCAGGCCCCCATCCCGGGACTCTTATGCATTGGCTGTTTAAACTTCAGGTTGCTAGGCTTTGAGGGAGAGTCTGTTTGCCTGTGTCTAGTCCCCTGCAAATAGATGAGGACTGAAAATTAAAATCTGTCTGACACAGATGGGAGCTTTTCTGTCTCTGTTTGAAGAGACATGGCAACCTAGGAAGGAATGAAAAGGAATTTTATTGAACGCGAAACCACTCAATGTTTAAATGTTGGATTCAGGCACTGAATGGTGATTTGGGGCAATGGTGGATTGTTTATAGACAGTAAGACGGATGTCAATCAAATCACAAAAGCAAAATTTGTGTCAGAGGAAGAAAAGCGCCTTTCTAGTGACTGAATGCTTGCTTCCTGTTAACATGCTCAACTCTACATATGAAAAGTTTGTTTGTTTGTTTTTCCAGAAGTTTGCAAGTACAAAAATTTCAGAATAACAGAGATGCCTTACTTACCTAGGTGGCACAATTTCAAGGTAAGTTACATCCAAGCCACATTTTATGTGACTCCCTTCTCACATCTGAAATCACTCCCCTGTGGTGGTGTTACCTTTGTTTTCACATTTTATTCAGCCAGGAAACCAAAGATATGAAGATTTAAACATCAACTGAAAAACAACAAAGGTGTATGAGACAAAAGGTAATGTAATGTTTTTAAAATGCAGTACAAAACCCCATGATTTTATTTTGAGAACCATCTTTTTCAAAGACTCTGAAATTTCTTCAAGTTACTCTTTCAGGTCATTCATGAAGAGTTTCCATCACTGATAACATTTGTATAAAATGGAAGAATGTTAGCAGTGAGAAGATTGCTTTGCAAAATAAATCTCAGCTCTTTTTTTTAGATAAAACTTAGAGCATGAAGTAAGTCATAGTAATACAATAAATGTACATGAATGCATGACTTTAATGTAGTGAATGCCACTTATGTTCCCTCATTTAGCATAAATAAGTGAATTAAGGTTTGAAAAATCTTCAAACAGCTCTGTATTCCTAAAGATCCTTTAGTTTTCTGAGTATTTCTTAGAAATCTGTGTGTCTACAGCAAGCTATTTTCTGTAAGTGAAGTTGGCAGAAAACTTGGAGAGGTGTATATTGCTGGAGCTGGCTGGGAAGTTACTGGCTGTTCTCTTTGTACGTTTAAGTCCATCTCCCTTTGGATTCACACCCTGAGCTGTCAAAGACTAGGGATGTGAGTTCTGTCCTTTGTGGGAGTGAGGGTGAGGAAGAAGAACTAAAGAAACGTTCATCAAAGCTTCTCCAGTCAGTTTTGGTTTTGAGAAATGTAAATTAATCATACGTAGCATTCCCAGCTCATTCTGAATAATTAAAACCATAGTCACAGGACCCCTTCGGGATTGAGAGAATGGCAGCTTAGATTACAGTAAGATTTATTTCCATACCAAAGCAAATTTGTCATGACTTCTCTTTCTGTAGTTTGTTAGATATCAGAAACTTAGAGCACCCTATTTTATAATCAACAGTCCATTAAACCAAGGGCTGGAACTGAAGAATTCCGATTACTAGGCAGAGGAGTGAGACTCTTGAAGGTATGACATTCCAAATTGCCTAGAAGATAATTAATAACAATTATGTTATCTTTGTTCTAAGAGCCTATTTTAGTTAGGCTTTCTTTTGCTCTGAGGAAACACCATGAGACACAACATGACCAAAAAGCAAGTTGTCAAAGAAAGGGTTTATTTGGCTTATGTTTCCACATTTCATTTCATCGTCACAGGAAGTCAAAGCAGGAATTCAAGTAGGACAGGAACCTCGAGGCAGGAGTTGCCATGGAGGGGCACGGCTTTCTGGCTTGCTGCTCCATAGCTTGCTCAGACTGCTTTCTCATAGAACCCAGGACCGCCAGCCTCCAGATGGCATCACCCACAATGGGGCTACCCCCCCCCAGGCCCCACTGATTACTAATTAAGGAAAAGCCTCTCAGCTGAATTTTCGCAGTAGACATTTTCTCAGCTGGGTCTTTCTCCTCCTCTAGTTTGTGCCAAGTTGACACTAGCCAGTTAAAACTAGCCAGTAAAACCTCTATACTAACTCTTATATAGAGTAATACACTTTGAGCACGGACTTACCCATGCTCCCTCTTTTGGGTGTCAGTCCAAGTGGGGAGATGGAACCATTCCAGAGACTTTATATACAGCAAAAGCCCATCTAAAATGTAGATCAGCACAATGGTGCCCTTGGTCATTGTCCACCTTACCTCTTGGGAACACTCTACTTTTCTCTGTAATAAATTCTATGTATCTTCTATACTATGTTTTGTCTCAGCTTAATTCTTTGCACAGTTCATAAGACCAGTGAGATGACGAGACGAAAGCTAGATGCCAGTGAATTTTGATAAAATTTCCATCCCTATACAACATATTAGGGAAATTGTCTGCCTTCTAGCCTTTTGGGGCATAGCAGATAACTGCAGAAACTTCATGGGAAGAAGCTAGTCATGAGACTAGGGTGAGGAAGCAAAGGAGCCAGAACACACTGGGGTACTTTGGTTACCTTGAGCATCCATTCAAATCACTGGAAAATTGAATAGAGTTTGTCCAGCTTTCACTAATGGACAGGGGAGAGCTGGAGCCATAGAACTGTGATGGGTCACACTCCACCACACTTTGTTGTGGATTGCTCTGGTGCTGTTTATATTTGATGCTAATTCTGCTTTCCCATGAAGGGCTGCCTAGGAGGAGGACTGAATCACATACTCAGGTGACTTCTTGTGAGCCTTCTCCCCACTTTAACATGTAAAATAAAGGCTAGAGCAGGTGATTGCGCAGTGGAGGGAAAGGTGGAGCTGAAAAGTTTTGGGAAGAATGAAGAGAGGGGAAGAAGAGAGGACAAGGGAGGAGGAGGAGAAGGACAAGGAAGAGAAGAAAGAGGAGGAGGAGGAGGTAGAAGGAAAATGGAGCAGAAGCACGTGGCCTGGAGAAACCACAGTGATAAGGGATCTCATGGGTGGGAATACAGTAGTGTAGTGGTAGATCTGCCTAACCTAGGCATGCAACTTGTATTCACATTGATTGAGCTGTGTTTTCTTTGTACAGGCTTATTTGGGTTGGAGATTTACTGCAACACCATTTGAAGAGGGATAGTAGTTAATGCCCTGGTCCTTTCTGTCTCTTACCCACTATCAGGCTCTTTCTCTTTGAGCAAATCTTGGCTTCTCAGGAATCTCATTTTATGTAGTTCTGAACCATGGGCCTTCGTATTGTCCTCCTTGTGATTCTATCTCCTGTTTTCAACAAGGGCCCTCCTAAGTAATTTGGAGATAATTCCCTAATCTCCATATCTGATACTTGACATCAGGTTAAATTCCACAACAATCTTCCCATGATGTTTGATAACCTTCAGCCTTCAGCAAACAAACAAACAAACAAGAAATAAAACAAAGACAAATAAAAAAACCAACCAACCAGAGCAAAGCAAAACAAAACAAACAAAACAAAACAAAACAAAACAAAACAAAACAAAACAAAACAAAAAAACAGTTAATTCAATTTTTGAAGAGTCACCCTTGCCCTGTCTACTTACTCTCCCTACACTGAGCCCCTGGTTGCCAATGCCCACTTGATCTTGTTGCCTTTGTGACTCAGCCAGCTGCTACTCAGACTTCTTTTTCCTCCGGCTGCACTACTTCCTAAATGAAAGCTACTTTTACTATTGCACTACTTACTCCCTAGGTCTCTCTTCTTTTAGTACAACCCTTATTACTATCTCCAGCAACTTTCCCATGGAAAGAGACAGAAATGACATCTGTTTTCACTGAGAAACAGCTTCTAAAATGAAGGTAGGTTTCCAAACAATGCCGCAATACACATGAGAGTAGGACTATAGACATTGCCAGGGCCAGAATCATAAAGAACCAATAAGGCTTTTCCTTTCTCCATAGCTGCTTTGCACTCCCAGGTTAAAAGAAGATAATTCCCTTTGCATACCGATTTCCTTAGGAACCCAGAACAGTGGAGTTGCCATGTCTTCATGGCTGGCATTTCAGATTATTAACTGTGGGGACCTTAGAGTTACTAAATCACCTTGAGCTTCCAGGAGGTGGGAAATGAATGTAAATAACGTTAATACTGCAAGAAGGATGTGGACTCCCTGGGAATTAAAAGGAAATTGTTTAAATTCCAGAAAACAAAAAGGTTCTTGAGTTGGAGATTTCTCTGCAGGGTGCTGGACAGAAGTTGGTGGTGTTTAACTGGACTGCTGTTATTTAGTTTCCTTGTTCCAGCTCCACCGTCCATCCTTCTGGTCTCCCAGCTGATGCCATCCACTGACCCCTGAAATTGTAATTCTTTCTGTCATTATAGGAGACCAACAGATGCGTGGTGCTTTGGTCAGGAAAACCATCTTGTCTATTTTCCAGAGCCACTTTTTATTGTCTCATCTATCTCCACTCTCAAGGAAATTGTACGTTTTTGAGTGATATGATCATCTAACTTACTGGGAATTTCTGTTTTATGCAATAGTTATTAATCAGACTTTAAAAATAAACTGAACATTTGTAATTGTCTACAGCATGACCTCTGAATTTATTTCATTTTACAAGTTTCTTTTCCTGTCTTAAATGTTCCAAAGGTCAGTGAGTGCTTCATTCAGGATAGAAACAAAAAACCAGACTCCCTAAATTACAAATGCTAAAATATGTTATCTATCTATCTATCTATCTATCTATCTATCTATCTATCTATCATCTATTTTTCTATCATCTATCTATCATCTGTCTATCTAATATCTATCTATGTACCTATCTATCCATCATCTTTCTATTCATCCATCTATCTGATATCTATCTAATCTATACAACATCTATCTATTTATCTAAAATCTATCTACCTATCTATCTATCTAATATCTATATGTCTATCTATCTACCATCTATCTATCTATCTATCTATCTTCTATCTATCTAATCTATCTAGGAATAGATAGATCTATGTGTTTCAAATCAAATACGAGTGTTTTTTAAAAATACTGAAATGAGTTCTGTATTTCAAACTTTTATAAAAAAAAACTTTAAGCAAAATAGTAGTACTATTTCTCATATATCTGTTGATATATTGTTTTGTCCTTTTCACCTCTGGCCCCACTCTCAGTCAGAATCTTCTAAACAAGAACAAGGCTGCTCCTTCCAGCTCATTTACTTAGCTGGTTATTGGCTTCTAATTTTGTCACCATCTTTTCTGAATGCTTCTTTCTATCACTTCCCCCAGTACCCATGATTCTTTGGCTTTGTCTGTCTTTGCCCTCACTGGGAATTCCCTTAAAGCATTACTAATAAGTATTCTGATTTTTACATAGCCCTGCAACAGGTACTAACGTGGTTAGGTGTCGTTTGTTCTAGAACTGACAACATTATTTTTCTTCTCAGACTTGGCAGACCTGTGCTTCGTCTGTAGAGATGTAGCACGGATTCCCCAGTGCACAATGGACAAAGCAAAGAGTAAGTGACTGGTTTCCAGGCCAAACCCTGAGGGATTAGCCCTTTTCTCCATGAAATTTTACAGATTTTTTTCACCTTTTTATTATTTATGTAGTCATAGTTAGTTAATTATTTAAATTTTGAAGTGCCATCTTAAAACTGTAATTTTAATTTTTAGCCTGTGTAATTTTAATTTTTGCCTCCCTGCAAGGGCTGCTTTAAGTATAAAATGCAACAGTGTGGCCAGTAATCTGTGGTGCATGCCTACTTTCCGGCTTTGCCCTCTCTACCACCAGACGCTTATAATAGTTTGGAGTTGGGTGAACTTTGGAAATGGGTTCTTAAGCAGTAGTTCCCAATCTTCATACCATTGCAATGCTGAGACTCTACAGTTCCTCATGTCATGGTGAGGACCATAAGATTATTTTTGTTTCTACTCCATAACTGTAATTTTGTTAGCTATAGATCATAACATAAATATTTTTTAGAATTAGAGATCCACAAAAAGGTTCGCAACCTACAGGATAAGAACCACTGCTTCAGCATATAATGCTGTTCAGGTGGAAATCTCAGGCCATGATTCCCGTAACCCTGAATCATTTCCTTAGACTATTGATTAGGATAAGCTAGTGCCAAAGTACTTATCATCTAGAGATCTTAGAATCCAGCAAATATAGGGGTTCACCTCTAGAAGGTCAGATGCTGAGGCATTTTATGAACTGCCAGGTGAGTTTAACCTGCAGCTATAGTGGAACTTATGAGCTATGAATTTAAACTCTAGGAAAAAATGTATTCTCATTGTCTACATTCTACCCAGCACCCACAAAGCAAACTTGTCTCTTCTAGTACATACTTACCTTTCAGTGGCATTTATGTTCTCTATCAAAGAGGATAGGGACTCTGTATCCTAAAGTATCTGTGTTCAGACCACTGCCTGGGTAAACATGCCATTTTATTATCTCCTGCTCTTCGTTTTTCTCCTCCCCTTTTTGCCCCTTACTCCTCTATGTTGGTTTGTGTTGTTTTGTGTTTTGAGATTAATCACAACACATTTATCTAAGATTGGCTTCAAACTCTCAACTTTATTCCAAGTATAAGGATTAAACCTCTGTATGATCATGCTTGACTTGCAATTCTAAGTCTATATCTGAATAACTGTAGTGCTAGGTATCAAAATAAATGATAGAAATAAAGTAGTCATACTGTATCTCTGTTCTACCTTAATTCCATAAAAATAACTGTAAAGCTGTGACCTCTTGTTTCAATGACAACATCACAAAGCTCCTTTATATTGCTGGTGCTATGAAGCCAACCTAACCTGACCTCAGAGTGATAGATCTGCATCACTGTTGCCTTCTAGAAAGTAAGTGAGGCAGAAGAGAAGCCATCTGTTTCATGGTTAGCTGCAGGTACTCCATACAGACCAAGAAGTAGTATTCTAATAAAAATAAAAATGAACATCAAAGAAGCTCATTGGTGTCAAGTACCCTTACAAATAATCTTGCTCACTAATGAAAGTAATCGTGATTAATTGAACAGGAATATCAAGGGAGCTTTCTCATGCTGCAATGACCAACCTAGAAATGATAAATGAGAGAAAACCTTATTTTATGTAACAAGGCATCCTCCAGAAGATACCTTAATTAGAGAGTAAGGATGATTTGAAGATCGGTGCTGTTTATTGATCCCAAGGCACTTTTAAAGTATCTCAAACAAAGACAAAAGATAAAAGGCTACCTCACCCTACATAGTCGTTTCCATATAGTCTTAGCCTGAACATGATTATTAAAGTATATACATTCTTGGCAGGCTTGGAAGTGGATTGATCATTACTTTGTAGACAGCTGAACTGAATGTTTAAATACATGCTTTGGCCAAACCCTCAAGAGAGGATTCACAGTTCACCATACTTGGAAAATCTTAGGAAGAAAAGAGAATAGGTAATCCATTACATTCAAAAGCAAAATGGAAATCAGTGTTCCCTGAAAGGCCACCCATTTCATGTAGAGATCTGGCTGCTGGTTCCATTGACATTAACACAAAGAGAATAAATCTAAGCAATGAGATGCCTGGGCAGGTATTGTCTGGGAAAACAGACACAGGACACTGGTGTTAAAAGCAGCTTGGTGATGTCCTCTACCCAACCTCATCTATTCTTCACATACATCTCTTCTTGTAAGAATAAACCTTAGGTTCTACTTAAAGATAAATAGATTTATAACAAAGTCAGGCAAAGTTTGACCTAGGTGACACCTGCTTAGTTTAGTATCAGGAGAGGCTTTTTGTGGGGTGCGCCAAAGCTCACAAATGCACACACACACACACACACACACACACACAAACTGTTCAGTCACCAAGCATTTCAAGCATTTCACAACATTTTAAGAAATGCTATACATGACCAGGTGTTTTTTTGGCAACCGGAGTCCTAAACACTGAATGAACTAATCCCTCTGATCCATGAGCCTTTTCAGGCAGCTTAAGCTGCAGTGGCAACCTGTGCCTTTCTGACAAAGGCTAACTGTTCTTCCTTTGTGAACCCAGTGCACCTTGCTACCTGATATGGGGATATTATTTGCCAGCTATCTGGTTTATACCTTTAACCAAATACAAAAGAACTGCTTATTTATGAAAGTAAGAAGAGTTGAATGGCTTCTGCCACTCTTCTCCCATTTAAAGAATGAGGAAGGATTGGGCAAATTGTTCTGTGAAGGACTTGAAGTGACTAGGTCTCCTAGGATTTCCTTTCAGGCTGCTATATTGCTGAAAAAAATTCTTTGAGACGTTTTAAAATACTGTATTCAACTCTCCCAGCATTAGACAATGCACTGATAAGAAAGAAATCTCTTTTTTTCAAATCAAGTAACCACAAACTGAAAAAAATCTATCATAAGAAAAAATGTGAACTTCCTGTTATTTGAAATTTAGCAATGTTGGACTGGTTCCAAGTATCAGCCCTTTATGTCTCTTGTTCAAGAGATTTATATGTATTCTCTCTCTCTCTCTCTCTCTCTCTCTCTCTCTCTCTCTTTCTCTCTCTTTCTTCCCTCTCTCTTCTCTCTCTCTCCCTCCCTCCCTCCCTTCCCCTCCCCTCCCCTTCCCACTCCCCCTTTCCCTCTTCCCCTCTCTCTCTTTCTTGAGCTACAATTAACATTAGATAATCACCCATTAACTTCATAGATGAGACACATGAAGTACAATGCAGAGGGTTAGTTCATTCAAGGTGGCATGCCTCTGCAGGACATACATGACTCCATGACTTCATTCCAGAGTTCCAGCTTTTAAAAGATTATAGCCTATTGGCTGAGGAAGTGATTCAATGGTAGAGAGCTAACCTAGCATGTGAAGTCATGGAATCATTCCTGACCCTAACCTGAGCTATCAAACAACAAATGATAAAAATGATGCTCAAAATGTTATAGTACTACTACATAGTGAGTGCAGGGGTACTTGGAGTGCAGGCTCTAGTTATTAGTAAAACTGAAAAGAGCAATGGTTTTGTTCTACTGATGATAAGAACAAAATAAGATGAACCAAATTTCTAGGTTATTAAAAACCTCTCATTCTAGAAGAATTAAAGCACCACTGACAGGATCAGAGTGAGATTTTCATGAGATGTATCTTTGTTGGCAAGATGTATTCATTTCAAGATGCATGAATCAATAGAGAGATTTAACTTCTACAAGGTGAGTAAAAGCAAAGAAGGGAAATTTAATAAGAGTGTGAATTTAAGTCGAGGAACAAAGTTTTAGAAAACAAAGTTCTAGAAAAGTTGGGTGACCCAAACTCTTTAGAGTTGTGGAAGACAAAGACATTCCCAATAGCCACTGTTTATGAGTCCCCTCATGAGTCCCTCATGAGTCCCCATGCAGGGGCGTCCTGCACAAGATAACAATTACGTCAGTTTATTTGTACTGCAAAGAACCAATCATGATATTTTGTTCTACTCACAATGTAGAATGATCAAGGTCTTCGACATATAATCTTTCAGTATAAACTACAGCAAACCTGTGAACCCTGCTTAACCTTCTCATTTTGAAACATAGTTATAGGTCATTTTCTCACCTTAATTGTCACTGACAGCTCAGAGATCACAATCTCTATCACAAGAAGTTGGAAATGTATATTTTCTTAAGCCAAGGATTTGTTCCTGCCATCTATTAAAGCCTAAATGTTTCAAATCAATCATTTTTCTCTCAATGATTTGTGGTTTTCTTTTAGGCTTCCTGATGAATCCCACCTGAACTGTAAGAAGTCAGCCAAGTATTCACATGCATAGATCTTCTGAACTCTTATATTACCTTCATTTTTAATCTAAGAAACAAATACAATAGGAGAGGGGTCATAAATTCTGATATCTCACCACTTTGGCCAGCATTCTCTGGTAGAATCTTCTTCAATACAAGAAACATGTTACCTCTGGTCTCTAGGAAGCTGATGCAGGCAGCAGAAAAGGCTGGAGCAAAATATATGTCCTTCCAGAACCACTGGCGCTCATTCTCCCTGGCTTTGCCAACTGGCCCAAGTAAAGTTGCTAATGTTTAGTGGTGAATACTCATTTTCCTTTTGAGTTGAGCCATACTGAGGTTTATTTATGGGATAGAAAAGCAAAATATACTTTGGTGCATTCACGATCATGTTCTAAGTGGGTCATAAAATCTAAAAGTAATTGATCTGAGAAAATAATAAGTATTGGGAGAGGGTTGGCAGGGATGGAAGGAAACAAGAGTGTAAGGCAAAATCATAACATCATATACATGTATGAAATTGTCAAAGAGCAAAATTAATCAATAACAAGTTATATTCCTCTATCATGTCCGCAGAAAGATCTTAAGTTTTGTCTTGTTGGTATGTGTAGCATTAACTCCACGAACCACTGTGGCACAGAAAAATTAACACATGTAACATAGTGGACATTCTCCACGGTCACAGTTAATTTTTACACATATATATTCATAGTACATACATAAATACATGATCAACATACAAATAAAAACACATATGTTGTTGCTGGGAATGTAAGTCAGTGCATCTACTGGAAAAGTCAGTATGATTTTCCCCTTAACCTAAAAATATAACAGCATAATAATGTTAAATCATATTGGATATATAAACAAAGGAATCAGAGGTAGCATTCAATATAGACAGCTGCATATAAAGCTATGTTTATTATGACAGCATATACTATAGATAAGTCTTTGAGTCAATGAAGAATGGGTTAAAATTACATATGTGCATATCTATTATGAAGTATCCACTCATAAAGAATGATTAAACAATCTTCTTTATGGGGAATATATGGAACTAGAGATTGTCAAGTAAAGGAAAAAGCCAGAAAAAGAAATATTACATTTTCTCTTATATTTGTGACATAATTGTTCATCTTGGTTATGAACTTGACTAGTTCTATAATAAATTAAAAGCCAAACTGTCAGGCACAGTGTTTGAGAAGTTTCTTTATCATGTCATGTGACACGGGAGACATACTCTAAATGTGAGGAGCATCTCCCAGTCACAGGCCAGACAAAAGGAAGATCACATGTTTTTCCTTAGCTCTCCCTGGCAAGTTGCTGTACATCGCATCCACTGTGTTGCTGCTACTTCATTCTGTCACTGGCATCAGAATCCAGCTTCTTTGGGCTTCAATTCTACTGAAGATTCCAGTCACTTGATAGAATATTGGGACCACTTAGATGCCCAGTCTCAGGGTCTGTGCTGACACTGTGCTCTGCCACTGTGTCCTTAGCTTCCCCAGTATAAGACCTTGCTGGATTGCTCAGAATATATCATGTAAACCAATCAGGCTTTTACTTGCACCCAAGCCCTGGGCAGCTCTGCAGACCATCTGTGTGCCAACCCTGTCAGGTGTAGTTTACCCTGCAGAGTGATCAGCATTTGGAAAAGGTCCCCTCAGCATCCAACATCTTCGCTGCCTAAAGGAGCAGACAGGCAGCACCAGGTTCACAGAGACAACCCAAGTATAGCATTACATGGGCAAAACACACCAGGGCTCCAAGAGCACCAAAGAGGAGGGCAGCACATCAGCAATCTGTGACAGGGGAAACCCAGTCATCCAGCGGTATGAGCCTTACAGGCTCACAGGAGGTTTAAGCACCAGCCAGTGACAAGACAAACTAACACCAGAGATAACTGGATGGCAAAAGGCAAACATAGGAACATTACTAACAGAAATCAAGGCAATATGGAAGCATCTGAACCCAATTCTCCAACCACAACAAGTCTTGGATACTCTAACACACCAGAAAAACAAGATTTGGATTTAAAATAACTGCTCATGATGCTGTTAGAGGAACACAAAAAGGGTATAAATAAATCTCTTAGACAAATACAGGGGAACATGAATAAGTTAGAAGGCCTTACAATGGAAAAACAAAAACCACTTAAAGAAATTCAGGAGAATATGGGTCAAATAATAGAAGCTAATAAAGTGGAGATGCAAAAGTCACTTAAAGAAATGTAGGGGAAATTGAGTCAACAGACAGAAGTCATGAAAGAGGAAACACAAAAATCTCTTAAAGAATTACAGGAAAACAAAAACAAACAAGTGAAGGAAGTGAGCAAAACCATCCAGGATCTTAAAACAGAAGTAGAAACAACTAAGAAATCGCAAATGGAGACAACTTTGGACATAGAAATCCTTGGCAAGAAACCATGGGCCAAAGATGCTAATATCAACAATGGAATACAAGAGATAGAAGAAAGAATCTCAGATGCCAAAGATAACATAGAAACCAATGACTCAACAGTCAAAGAAAATGCAAAATGCAAAAACCTTGTAAACCAATACATCCAGGAAATCCAAGACACAATGAGAAGACCAAACCTAAGGATTATAGGAATAGATGAGAATGAAGATTTACAACTTAAAGGGCCAACAAATATCTTCAACAAAATTATGGAAGAAAACTTCCCTAACCTAGAGAGAGAGATGCCCGTGAATATTCAAGAAGCCTACAGAACTCCAAACAGACTGGACCAGAACAGAAATACCTCCTGACACATAATAATCAAAAACCCCAAATGTACTAAACAAAGAAAGAATATTAAAGGCAGTAAGAGAAAATGGCCAAGTAACATATAAAGGAAGAATTATCAGAATTACACCAGACTTCTCACCAAAGACCATGAAAGCTAGAAGATCCTGGGCAAATATCATGCAGACTCTAAGAGAACACAAATTTCGGCCAAGACTACTAGACCCAGCAAAACTCTCAATCACCATAGAGGGAGAAACCAAGATATTCTATGACAAGACCAAATTTACACAATATCTCTCCACAAACCCAGCCCTACAAAGGATAATAGGAGGAAAACTCCAATACAAGGAAGAAAACTACACCCTGGAAAAAGCAAGATAGTACCATCTCCCATCAAACCCAAAAGAGGATAACTACTCAAATATAAAAATAACATCAAAAATGACAGGAAGTAATAATCACTATTCCTTAATATCTCTTAACATCAATGGAGTCAATTCCCCAATAAAAAGATATATACTAACAGAGTGGATACTTGAACAGGACCCTACATTTGCTGCATACAGGAAACACACCTCAGTGTCAAAGACAAACAGTACCTCAGAATAAAACTCTGGAAGACAATTTTACAAGCAAATAGTCTCAGGAAACATTCCAGAGTAGCTACTCAAGTATCAGATAAAATTGACTTTCAACCTATAGTCATCAAAAGAGACACAGAAGGTCACTTCTGGCAGGTCAAAGGAAAAATTGACCAAGAAGAACTCTCAATTCTGAACATCTATGCTACAAATACAAGGGCACCCTCAATCATAAAAGAAACTTTACTAAAGCTCAAAGCACACATTGTACCTAACACAATAATTGTGGGTGATTTCAACACTCCACTATCCTCAATGGACAGATCAGGAAAACAGAAAATAAATAGGTACACAGGGAAACTCATTGAAACTTTGGACCAATTGGATTTGGATTTAACATATATATATATATATATATATATATATATATATATATATATATATATAACATTTCACCCTAAAGTAAAAGAATGTACCTTTTTCTCAGCATCTCATGGTACCTTCTCCAAAATCAACCACATAATTGGACACAAGACAGACCTCATCAAATATAAGAAGATGGAACTAATCCCATGCCTCCTATCAGATAACTATGGAGTAAGAGTGGTCTTCAATAGCAAAAAAACAAAAACAAAAACAAAAAAAAAACAGCAGAAAGTCCAAATAAATGTGGAGGCTGAACAATACTCTATTCAATGATACCTTGGCCAAATAAGAAATAAAGAAATCATAGACTTTTTAGAATTTAATGAAAATGAATGTACAACCTATCCAAATCTATGGGACACAATGAAAGCAGTGTTAAGAGAAAAAGTCATAGCCCTAAGTGCCTCCAAAAAGAAACGGGAGAGAGTATACACTAACAACTTAATGGCACACCTGAAAGTTCTGGAAGAAAAAGAAGCTAATTTAATCAGAAGGAGTAGAAGTCAAACTCAGAGCTGAAATCAATCAAGTGGAAACAAGGAGAACCATATAAAAAATAAACAAAACCAGGAGCTGGTTCTTTGAGAAAATCAACAAGATAGATAAACCCTTAGCCAGACTAACCAAAGGGCACAGAGACAGTATCCAAATTAACAAAATTAGAAATGAAAAGGGAGATATAACAACAGAAACTGAGGAAATTAAAAAACTTATCAGATCCTACAACAAAAGCCTATACTCAACAAAACTGGAGAATATGGAAGAAATGGACAATTTCCTAGACAGATACCAAATACCAAAATTGAATCAGGACCAAATAGATCATTTAAACAGTCCCATAACCCCTAAAGAAATAGAAGGGGTCATAGAAAGTCTTCCAACCAAAAAAAGCACAGGACCCGATGGTTTTAGTGCAGAATTCTATCAGAACTTCAAAGATTTAACAGCAATACTCTTCAAACTATTCCACGAAATAGAAACAGAAGGGACACTGCCCAACTCGTCCTATGAAGCCACAATTATGTTGATACCAAAACCACACAAAGATCCAACAAAGAACGAGAACTACAGGCCAATTTCCCTTATGAATATCGATGCAAAAATACTAAATAAAATTCTTGCCAAACAAATCCAAGAACACATCAAAACGATCATTCAACATGATCAAGTAGGCTTCATCCCAGGGATGCAGGAATAGTTCAATATACGGAAATCCATCAATGTAATCCACTATGTAAACAAACTAAAAGAAAAAACCACATGGTCATCTCATTAAATGCTGAAAAGGAATTTAAAAATTCAGCATCCTTTAATGCTAAAAGTCCTAGAAAGAACAGGAATTCAAGGCCCATACCTAAACATAATAAAAGCAATATACAGCAAACCAGTAGCCAACATCAAAATAAGTGGAGAGAAACTTGAAGCAATCCCACTAAAATCAGAGACTAGACAAGGCTGCCCTCTCTCTCCATATCTTTTGAATATAGTACTTGAAGTTCTAGTGAGAACAATTAGACAACATAAGGAAGTCAAAGAGAGACAAATTGGAAAGGAAGAAGTCAAAATATCATTATTTGCAGATGTTATGATAGTATACTTAAGCGACCCAAAAAACTCCACAAGAGAACTCCTATAGCTGAATAACAACTTCAGCAAAGTGGCTGGTTATAAAGTCAACTCAAGCAAAACAGTAGCCTTCCTGTACTCAAAGGACAAGCAGGCTGAGAAAGAAGTTAAGGAAATAACACCCTTCACAATAGCTACAAACAATATGAAGTACCTTGGCATAACTCTAACCAAACAAGTAAAAGATCTGTATGATAGGAATTTCAAGTCCTTGAAGAAAGCAATTGAAGAAGACCTCAGAAGATGAAAAAACATTTCATGCTCTCGGATTAGCAGGATCAATATAGTAAAAATGTCCATCTTGCCAAAAGCAATCTACAGATTCAATGCAATCCCCATCAAAATCCCAAATCAATTCTTCATAGATCTAGAAAGAGCAATTCTCAAATTCATCTGGAGCAACAAAAAACCCAGGATAGCTAAAACTATTTTCAACAATAAAAGGACTTCTGGGGGATTCAATGTCCCTGACCTCAAGCAATACTACAGAGCGATTCTGTTAAAAACTGTGTGGTATTGGTACAGCGACAGGCCAGTAGATCAGAGGAATAGAATTGAAGACCCAGAAATGAACCCACAGACTTATGGTCACTTGATCTTTGATAAAGGAGCTACAACCATCCAGTGGAAAAAAGATAGCCTTTTCAACAAATGGTGCTGGTTCAACTGGAGGTCAACATGCAGAAGAATGCGAATTGTCACACTCTTATCACCTTGTACTATGATCGACTCCAAGTGGATCAAGGATTGCCACATAAAGCCAGACACACTGAAACTAATAGAAAAAACTGGGAAAAACCCTGGAGGACATGGGCAAATGGGGAAAGTTCCTGAACAGAACACCAATAGCTTATGCTCTAAGATCAAGTATTGAGACATGGGGCCTCATTAAATTACAAATTTTCTGTAAGGCAAAAGACACTGTCAGAAGGACAAAGCTGCAACCAACAAATTGGGAAAAGATCTTCACCAACCCCACATCTGAGAGAGGGGTAATATACAATATATACAAAGAACTCAAGAAATTAGACACCAAAAAACCAAATAACCCTATCAAAAAATGGGATACAGAGCTAAACAAAGAATTTTCACCAGAAGAAAGTCTGATGGCTGAGAAGCACCTTAAGAGATGTTCAACATCATTAGTCATCAGGGAAATGCAAATCAAAACAACCCTGAGATTCCACCTCAGAATGGCTAAGACTAAAAACTCAAGAGACAATAGGTGCTGGTGAAGATGTAGAGAAAGAGGAACATTCTTACACTGTTGGTGGGATTGCAAGATGATACAACCGCTCTGGAAATCAGTCTGGTGGTTCCTCAGAAAATTGGGCATGATACTTCTAGAGGACCCTGGCATACCACTCCTGGGCATATACCCAGAAGATTCCCCTGCATGCAATAAAGACACATGCTCCACAAATGTTCATAGAAGTCTTATTTATAATAGCCAGAAGTTGGAAGGAGCCTACATGTCCCTCAAAGGAGGAATAGATACAGAAAATGTGGTATATTTATACAATGGAATACTACTCAGCAATTAAAAATAATGAATTCATGCAATTTGTAGGCAAATGGTTGGATCTGGAAAATATCATCCTAAGTGAGTTAACCCAATCACAAAAGAATTCACATGAAATGCAATCACTGATAAGTGGATATTAATGAGCCCAGAAGCTCTGAATACTCAAGGCACAATTAGCAAATCAAAAGATTCCCAAGAAGAAGGAAGGAGAGGACCCTGGTCCCAAAAAGACTGGATCCAGTTTTGCAGGAGAGTACCAGAAGAGAGAAATGGTGTGTGTGTGTGTGGTGGGGGAGGGTGATTGGGGAATGTGCGGAAGGAAGAGGACTTCTGGGACACATGGTGAGGGGGGAACTGGGAAAAGGGAAAGCCTTTGGAATGTAAACAAAGAATATAGAAAATTTTAAAAAATGGAAAAAAAATAACACATCAAAATGATCATTCACCATGATCAAGTAGGCTTCATCCCAGGGATGCAGTTATGGTTCAATATATGGAAATCCATCAATGCAATCCACTACTTAAAAAAACTCAAAGAAAAAAAACCACATGGTCATTTCATTAGATGCTGAAAAAGCATTTGACAAAATTCATCATCCTTTCATGCTAAATGTCTTGGAAAGCAAAGGAAATTCAAAGGCCATACCTAAACATAGTAAAAGCAATATACAGCAAACCAGTAGCCAACATGAAGCTAAATGGAGAGAAACTTGAAGCAATCCCACTAAAATTAGGAACTAGACAAGGTTGCCCCCCTCTCCATATCTCTTCAATATAGTACTTGAGATAATAGCTAGAGCAATTAGACAACATAAGCAGGTCAAAGGGATAGAAATTGGAAAGGAAGCAGTCAAACGATCACTATTTGCAGATGATGTCATAGTATGCTTAAGCGACCCAAAAAACTCCACCAGAGAACTCCTCCAGCTGATAAACAACTTCAGCAAAGTGGCTGGTTAAAAAATCAACTCAAATCAATAGCTTTCCTATACTCAAAGGATAAGCAGGCTGAGAAAGAAATTAGGGAAATTACACCCTTCACAATAGCCACAAACAGTATAAAATATTTTGTTGTGACTTTAACAGAACAAGTGAAAAATCTGTATGACAAGAACTTCAAGTCTCTGAAGAAAGAAATTGAAGAAGAGCTCAGAAAATGGAAAAATCTTCCATGCTCATGGATTGGCAGGATTAATATAGTTAAATGGCCAGCTTGTCAAAAGCAATATACAGATTCAATGCAATCCCCATCAAAATCCCAACTCAGTTCTTCATAGAGGTAGAAAGAGCAATTCTCAAATTCATCTGGAATAACAAAAAATCCAGGACAGCTAAAACTATTCTCAACAGTAAAAGAACTTCTGGGGGAATCAGTATGCCATACCTCAAGCAATACTACAGAGCAATAGTGTTAAAAACTGCATGGTATTGGTACAGTGACAGGCAGGTGGATCAATGGAATAGCATTGAAGATGCAGAAATGAACCCACACACCTATGGTCACTTGATCTTTGACAAAGGTGCTGAAAACTTCCAGTGGAATAAAGATAGCCTTTTCAACAAATGGTGCTGGTTCAATTGGAGGTCAGCATGCAAAAGAATGCAAATTGATCCATTCTTATCTCCTTGTACTAAGCTCAACTCCAAGTGGATCAAGGACCTCCACATAAAGCCAGAAACACTGAAACTAATAGAAAAGAAACCAGGGAAGACCCTTGAGAACATTGGCACAGGGGAAAGTTCTGGAACAGAACACCAATTGCTTATGCTCTAAGATAAAGAATAGACAAACGGGACCTCATAAAATTACAAAGTTTCTGTAAGGCAAAGGACACCATCAAAAGGACAAAATGGCAACCAACAAAATAAGAAAAGATCTTCACCAACCCTACATATGACAGAGGGCTAATATCCAGTTTATACAAAGAACTCAAGAAGTTAGACCCCAGAAAACCATATAACCCAATTAAAAATGGGGCACAGAGTTAATCAATGAATTTTCACCTGAAGAACTTCAGATGGCTGAGAAGCATCTTAAGAAATGTTCAACATCATTAGTCATCAGGGAAATGCAAATCAAAGCATCCCTGAGATTTCACCTCACACTAGTCTTAATGGCTAAGATTAAAATCTTGAGTACAGGAGGTGTTGCCGAGAATGTGGAGAAAGACGAACACTCCTTCACTGCTGGTGGGGTTGCAAGCTGGTACAACCACTCTGGAAATCAGTCTGGTGGTACCTCAGAAAACTGGGCATGACACTTCTGGAGGACCCTGCTATACCCCTCCTGGGCATATACCCAGAGGTTTCCCCAGCTATAATAAAGATACATGCTCCACTATGTTCACAGCAGCCCTATTTATAATAGCCAGAAGGTGGAAAGAACCCTGATGTCCCTCAACAGAGGAATGGATACAAAAAAATGTGGTATATATGCACAATGGTGTACTATTCAGCCATTAAAAATAATGAATTCATGAAATTCTTAGAGAAATGGATGGAGCTAGAGAACATCATGCTAAATGAGGTAACCCAATCTCAAAACAACACTCATGGTATGTACTCACAGATAAGTGGATATTAGCCTAGAAGCTTGGAATACCCACGACACAATTCACATATCAAATAATGTCCAAGAAGAAGGAAGGAGTGGACCCTGGTTCTGGAAAGGCTCATTGCAGCAGTGTAGGGGAATACCAGGACAGGGAAGTGGGAAGGGGTGGATGGGGGAACGGGGGGAGGGAAAAGGGCATATTGGACTTTCGGGGGATGGTGATCCAGGAAAAGGGAAATACTTTGAAATGCAAGTAAAGAATATATCTAATTAAAAAAAGAAAAGAAAAAGTAAAGTAATGCTGTAAAAAACAAGTTCCTTTACATGTTATACAAGGCTTTGAAGCTCTTTGTAATTAATCATTCCATTAATTATATCTCAAATGATATCCCACTTCCCAGTTATTGCCTCTACCAACCCTCCATCCCACTTCTGCCCTCCCTTTTGCCAATATGAGAGTGTTCCCCTAACCAACCCACACTCTTGTGTACTACTGTTCTAGCATCTCCATACTCTGGGGCATCAAACCTCCCTGGGACCTAGGGCCTCCCCTCCAACTGATGTCGGGCAAGGCCATCCTCTGCTACATATGTATCTGTCATCAAAGATTCTTCTAGGTATATTCCTTGTTTGATGGTATAGACTTTGGAAGAACTGAGTAATAAGACCAGCCCTTGTTATTGTTCTAATGGGGTTGTAATCCCTCTCCGCACTTCCAGTCCTTCTGTGAGCAACCCCACCCTGTTGGCTCCACGTATCAGCATCTGCATTGGTCAGTTGCTAGCCGGACGGACTTCCCCAGGAACCACCACACTTGGTTCCTGTCCAACAGCACCTCTTTACCACAGCAACAGTGTTGGGTTTGGTGTCTGTAGACATGATATATCCCCAGGTGGGGCCATTCCCAGTTGCCCCTTCCTTCAGTCTCTGTTTTATTTTCTGTCCCTGCACTTCTTTTGGACAGGAACATTTCTGGGTTAAAAAATTTGAGATGGGTGGGTGGCCCCATCCTTGGACCAGGAGCCGTGACTATCTACTGGAGGTGGTCTCCACAGATTCTATCTCCCCCTTCTCTGCACATTTCAGCTAAAGTCATCTCCGTTGGGTCCTGGAAGCCTCATGTTCCTCCGGTGTCTGGGACCCTCCATTGGCTAAGTGCAGTTTCTCATCCTCTCTCCTACCTATTTTTATTTGATTTCCTGACCCTCTAAACCCCTCTCACTTCTCCTCCAGTTTCTGATGCTGCCACCCTTATTTCTTCCTCCTCCCTTCTCCATCCCAGATCCCCCTCTCCTTCCACATCCCACAACTCCCTATTCCCACCTCAATGCAGGTCTAAAGCATCCACCCCTCTGGTCTTCCTTCATTCTACTTGCCATTCGGTCTGTAGGTTGTATCATAGGCATAGTGAGCTTTTGGGCTAGTATCCACTTACTAGTGAGTTCATACTATGTGTGTTCTTTTGTGTCTGGATTACCTCACTCAGGATATTTTCTAGTTCCATCCATTTGCCTAAGAATTTCGTGAAATCATTGGTTTTAATAGCTGAGTAGTACTCCACTGTGGATATTTCTGTATTGATTCTTCTGTTGAGGGACATCTGGATTGTTTCCAGTATCTGGCTATTGTACATAAGACTACTATGAACATAGTAGAGCATGTGTCCTTGTTACATATTGGATCATCTTCTAGGTATACACCCAGGAGTTGTAGATCTGGATCTTCAGGTAGAACTATTTCTACTTTTCTCAGGAATTGCCAGATTCATTTCCAAAGTGGTTTTATTAGCTTTCATTTACATCAGCAATTGTGTTCCTCTTTCTCCACATCCTCACCAACATCTGTGGTTACGTGAGTTTTTGATCTTAGCCATTTTGAGTGGTATGAGGTAGAATCTCAGGGTCTTTTTGATTTGCATTTCACTGATGAGTTAAGATGTTGAACATTTCTTTGTTTCTCAGCCATTTGAAATTCCTTGGTTGAGAATTCTCTATTTAGCTCTAGCCTCTACTTTTTTTTTCCATTTTTTATTCTATATTCTTTGTTTAAATTCCAAAGGCTTTCCCCTTTCCCAATTCCTCCCCCCACATACGTCCCATAAGTCCTCTCCCCCCCTACTATTCCCCAATCACACACCCCCACCATTTCTCTGTTCTGGTACTCTCCTACAAAACTGGATCCAATCTTTTCAGGACCAGGGTCCTCTCCTTTCTTCTTCTTGGGAATCATTTGATTTGCTAATTGTGTCTTGAGTATTTAGGGCTTCTGGGCTCATTAATATCCACTTATCAATGATTGCATTTCATATGAATTCTTTTGTGACTGGGTTAACTCGCTTAGTATGATATTTTCCAGATCTAACCATTTGCCTAAAAATTGCATGAATTCATTATTTTTAATTGCTAAGTAGTATTCCATTATATAAATAAATTTCCATTGTATAAATCCTTTCCTGACCAAATTATCATTCAGTAGATAGTTGTTCAGCTTCTATGTATATTTGGGCTTCCCATTGTTTTTGTTGCTTTTCAAGATCAGCCTTAGTACCTGGTGGTCCAATAGAATACTTGGGATTCAATGTTCTTACATCTGTTGATGTTAGTTTTGTGCCCTAGCATATGGTTGATTTTTGAGAAGGTACCATAAGGTGCTGAGAAGAACGTATATTCTTTTGTTTTAGGGTGAAATGTTCTGTACATATAAATTAAATCCATTTGGTTCATTACATCTTTTAGTTTCACTGTGTGTCTGTTTAATTTCTGTTTCCATGATCTGTCCATTGAAAGTAGGGTCTTGTAATCTCCTATTATTGTGTGAGGTTCAATGTATGTTTTGAGCTTAGTAATGTCTCTTTTACAAATGTGGATGCCCTTGCATTTGGGGCATAGATGTTCAAAATTGAGAGCTCATTTTTGTGGATTTTTCCTTTGATAATGTATAGTGTCCTTCCCCATCTTTTTTGATAACTTTTGGTTGAAAGTCTATTTTTCTGGATATTAGAATGGCTACTCCAGCTTGTTTCTTGGGATCATTAGCTTGGAAAAAAATTTTTCCCATCCTTTTATGGTACAAGATTTTCCATGTGCAATCATATTAAGGCCATGGAAAGTCTGTGATTAGATAGGAAAGAGGAGGCAGAGGGAGGAGTTGGGAGATTGTAGAGCAGAGGCATGAGCTTGGGGGAGGAAGAGATGGGTATCAAGATGAAACCAGACATTAGATTATCTAAAGGTTTGAAACTGGGATAAGACTTTTATCATTGTAAATTGGTATCTTGTAATTTTGTTTCATATACATAAATACAATTGGTTAACTATTTAAGATTAAGAGTTGGGCTTTACTGAGAAATTAGAACGAGTGGGCACTGGACAGAAGCGAGATGAATACGTGGGAACCTCACCAGTAGCCTGGGACCTCCGCTGGAGAGACAGCCTGGATGGCAGGACTGGTGGGGACCCTACGGGGACACAGTGGTAGAAATTGTCAAGTCAGCAGAACTCAAAAGCATGGTGGACTGGCGCCTTCGCAGAGAGTTGATGGGGAGGTTCTTTTTTTTAATAATTCCTGCTACACTTTTACTTTGAGGTAATGTCTGTCTTTGACTCTGAGGTATGTTTCCTGTATGCAGCAGAATGCAGGATCC
Organism: Apodemus agrarius; assembly: GCA_964023405.1. Taxonomy (NCBI): domain Eukaryota; kingdom Metazoa; phylum Chordata; class Mammalia; order Rodentia; family Muridae; genus Apodemus; species Apodemus agrarius. The sequence goes on from OZ030009.1 coordinate 157,372,028, forward strand.
TGTTTACATATTCAGTCTGTTATCCTATGTTATTTTATTGGGGAATTGGGTTCATTGATGTTGAGAGATTTAGGGATCAATGATTGTTGCTTCAGTTGGAATTGTTTGTGTGTTTCTCTTTTTTTGGATTTGTTCTGAAAAGATTAATTTCTTGCTTTGTCTTGGGTGTAGTTTCCTTCCTTGTGATGGACTTTTCCTTCTATTATCATCTGTAGGGCTGGATTAATGGAAAGATATTCTTTAAATTTGGTTTTATCTTGGAATACATTGGTTTCTCCATCTATGGTAATTATGAGTTTTGCCGGGTATAGTAGTCTTGGCTGGCAGTTTTGTTCTCTTAGGGTCTGTATGACATCTCTAAAATTCTGGATTTTAGAGTCTCTGTTGAGAAGTCTGGTGTATTTCTAATAGGTCTGCCATTATATCTTACTTAGCCTTTTTCCCTTACTGCTTTTTATATTCTTTCTTTGTTGTGTGCATTTGGTGTTTTAATTATTATATGACAAAAGGAAATTCTTTTCTGATCCCATCTGGTGTTCTGTAGGCTTCTTGTATGTTTATGGACAGTTCTTTCTTAACGTTCGGAAAATTTTCTTCTATAATTTTGCTGAAGATGTTTGCTGGTCCTTTGAGTTGGGAATCTTCACTCTCTTTTATACCTATTATTCTCAAGATCTGTCTTTTCATTGTGTACTGAATTTCTTGAATGTTTTGAGATAGGAGTTTTTTGCTTCTTCTATTTTCCTTGACTGTTGTGTCTCGGATCTTCTGCTGCTGAGATTCTCTCTTCTATCTCTTGTGTTTTGTTGGTGGTGCGTTTATCTCTGACTCCTGTTCTCTTTCCTAGGTTTTCCATCTCCAGGGATTTCTCCCTTTGAGTTTTATTTAATGATTCTATTTCAATTTTAAATCCTGAATGATTTTGTTCAATTCCTTCACCTGTTTGATTGTGTTCTCCTATATTTCCTTTCCTCTTAAGGGCTTCTATTTCTTTTCTTGTGGTCTCCTGGATTTCTTAAAGTGAATTCTTTATGTCCTTCTTAAGGTCCTCTATCATCTTCATGAAATGAGAGTTTAGATCTGAATCTTGTTTTAAGGGTGTGTTTATGTATCCAGGACTTGCTGTGGTGGGAGAACTGGGTTCTGATGTTGCCAACTCATAGTTGTTTCTGTTGCTTATGTTCTTAAATTTGTCTCTTGTCATCTAGTTATCACTGTTGCTATCTGGCCACCCTGTCTCTGGCTGGAGCCTGTCCTTCCTGTGAGCCTGTGATACTGCTCTTCTGGGATCCTGTGATGCTGGGGAGTAGAGCTGTAACTGGGCTGTGGGCTGTGTGGGATCAGGTTCCACACCCGGGCACTGCTCCTGGCCAATTCAGGCAGGAACCAGAAGGTGCGTGGGTCATCACAGTTTTTTATCAATTTATTTATGAAAACCAAAGCTCTGTGAAATTACTATTGTGATTAAACTTGAAGAAACTAAAGTTTATTTGTAAACAAAAGAGGAAAAATAATCTGTAATTCAGAACAATTTGGAAATTAATAAAAGATAAATTAATGCCCATGGCAACCACAGAGGACTCGGTACTGAACACTCTCCACATGGTCATGTGATATAACATATGTATTTGCAAAGAGCCTGAGAAGTATCTAAGATGTAAAGATAATGGTTCTCTATGTCATTTGAAGAGGACAGGGATATTCCCTGGGATTCAATTCTACTGTGTTTGAAAAAGGTACAACTTGAGTATTTTCATTCTTTTGCTTTAAGGGCTATGTTGAATTAAAAAAATGATTTTGAATCCTTGTTTCTATAAATTTCTGAAAACCTCACACTGGATGAAAAGTCTTCCTTGCTTTAGGCCAGTATCAGTCATGGATGCTGTTTCAAGGATTCTTTTAGGCTACTCTTTATGCTTGTGAATTACATCTCTGAAGCTTCTGACTTCTACATTGTTCATTGAAAGATTAGTAAATTTTTTAATATTTTGAGCTAAAATGTTGCTATAAATAGATTGTTTATGAGCTGATGGAAACATCTATCTATATGATTAATAAAAAAGTAAATTAAATAAGCACATACCTAATAATCTAATTGTGTAAAGGGAAGTTGTACTATAAGCTTCTGATTAATGAGGAGGTAGGTTTTGGCTTTGCTTGTTATAACCCATAAGACCTTTTAATAATATTATCTCACATAGATGTGATGAAAATTAAATTAAATTACACAAAGATATGTATTGAGTATTGAATTCAAAGCTAACTTCATATTTTATTTACTGTCAGAGATTAAAGCAATGCACACCATAAGGAAATAGGTATGAGTTGAAATAATAGATTCTTACATGTTAATCTAGTCTTTATCAGAAGGTTTTTTTCATGCTAAAGACATTTCTTTTTTTATTTCCTATATTCTTTGTTTACATTTCAAATGATTTTTCCTTTCCTGCTTCCTCCCTCCTCATAAGTTCCATAAGCCCTCTTCCCTCTGCCCGTTCTCCAATCAACCCCCTCCTACGTCTCTGGCCTGGTAATCCCCTACATTGCTGCATCAAGCCTTTGCAGGACCAGGGCCCTCTCCTTCCTTCTTGGGAATGATTTGATATGTGAATTGTGTTTTGGGGTATTCAGAGCTTCTGGGCTAATATCCACTTATCAGTGATTTCTTTCTATGTGTGTTCTTTTGTGATTGGGTTACCTCACTTAGGATGATATTTTCCAGATCCAACCATTTGCCTAAGAATTTCATGAATTCATTGTTTTTCATTGCTGAGTAGTATTCCATTGTGTAAATATACCATATTTTCTGTATCCATTCCTCCATTGAAGGACATCTGGGTTCTTTCTAGCTTCTTGGCTGAGAAACACCTTAAGAAATGTTCAGCATTATTAGTCGTTAGGGAAATGCAAATCAAAACAACCCTGAGATTTCACCTCATACCAGTCAGAATGGCTAAGAGTAAAAATTCAGGAGACAGCAGGTTGTTGGTGAGGATGTGGAGAAAGAGGAATATTTCTTCACTGCTGGTGGAAATGCAAGTTGGTACAACCACTCTGGAAATCAGTCTGGCAGTTCCTCAGAAAACTAGGCATGATACTTCAGGAGGACCCTGCTATACCACTCCTGGGCATATACCCAGAGGATTCCCTGGCATACAATAAAGAAGCATGCTTCACCATGTTCATAGCAGCCTTATTTATAATAGCCAGAAGCTAGAAAGAACCCAGATGTCCCTCAATGGAGGGTTTTTGACATAAGTAATTAATACTGTTGTTGTAAATATGAAAGGTGCCATAGACAGTTTATAAATAAAATGAAATAAAATGTTATAAAGTTTATGTATTCTGTAGTTTGAATTTCATATGACTTTGTGTTATGACATATTTTCTTTTGTTTTACTTCTCAGTGGCTTAAAATATAAAGTCATTCATATCTTAGCTTGTCAAACCATTACAGCATTATAGAAAAAAGTCTAGGATCTGTGGAGACTAGATTCATATTTTTATTGATAATGGATAGTTGCTATTGAGGTTATCATGCCCCTGAAGTGCTTGACATGTTCCAGATCCCATAATAATATCAACACAATGTCATTTAGCTTTCTCAGAAAGAATACAGCATAGATATTTCTTTTTGACAGTTGATTAAATTAAATTATACTGGCTGAGAAATACCTCCACATTATGGTTCAAATGACTCTGTGGATAATGTGTTGAATGCTATCTCCATAAAGAGGTGATTTTTTGAGATAGTCAAAATTTAACAGGTAGTGCTTGATTGGGAGAAGTAAACCAACAGTCTTTGAAGGTTATGTCTAGTATTTTAGCCATCTTGTCCTTTTCCTCTTCTACCCAGGGTAAACATGCTTCCCATCCACATGCATCCAGGATAAGACTATAAGATGATCAACTTCATCATGGGCCCAGAAACAATGAAGCCTAGGAAAATGGACTGAAATCTCTGAAACCATGAGCCAAAAATGTTATCCCCTCGTTAAGGTATTCTCCTTGGTACTTTCGTTAAGATGATGAAGAGCTAGCATCTGTGCTTCTTACATTCTTGAAATTACTCTGCTAGGTGGAAAAGATGGTTGTACATGTGATCATATACTCAGAGAATAAATATTGTGTAGATGGTAGACAAACTATCAAAATGAAATACAAGCCTATATATCTTTAGAGTCTATGATAAACTAGGAAAATTAATAAGATAGTGGCAGTCACTCTCTCACATAAACTCTTTGAACAGAATGTTCAAGGAAAACTCGTGAATGACATCATTTCAGAGATCCAAAGACTAGAATGAATGAGCTTTGTGAAGAAAGTGAACAGTCACCTGTAGGTATTGCACTCTTAGAAAAACAGCAGTGTGAGTAAGATGGGAAATAGTGAGAGAGTGAGAAAAGTGGAGCTTCAGAACTATGCAGTGAGATTTTTATGGTCCAGTAACACATAGTGCTTTTTTTTTTTTATCATTACAAATACAATGGAAAGCCTTTAAAGTGCTTTTAGCATATACTTACTACTGAATCATTTATACAGTTCAGACTTAGATGCCGACACTGGTAAGGAAGCAACCTCAGCAGTCCTTGAGGAAATAATGATTGTTTGAACAAGTTTAGCAACAGAAATAGCAGATGAGTAAATGGCTTTAAAAATAGAACTTGAGCATAATACTCAGGCATAAAGAAGAAATATTTACTGAGAGAGAATTTGGGGTAATGAATAAAAGAAAGGATTGAACTACAGATTTCTGCTTTATAAATTTAAGAGGATTGTTGCTTAATTTATTGATGTGCTGTGTATATGGAAATTTGGATTAAAAATATTTTATTTTGGAAGTGATAATGAATATAGAAAGTATAGATTAATTTACTTATTGAAGCATCAGATGACCATATTATTTTGAAATGAAAAAGGTTTGCTCTTAAAATATAATATCTCTTTCAGGTCTTGACTCCAAGATGACCAAAAAAAGAAACAACAATCGTATCAAAAATGGCCGCGTCCATGTGCAGCCAATTCGCTGCACGAACTGTGCCCATTGCGTGCCCAAGGATAAGGCCATTAAGAAGTTTGTCATTCGGAACATTGTAGAAGCCGCTGTTGTCAGGGACATATCTGAAGCGAGCATCTTCAATGCCTACGTGCTTCCCAAGCTCTACATCAATCTGCATTACTGCATGAGTTGTGCCATTCACAGCAAGGTCGTCAGGAATCAATCTAGTGAAGCCCGAAAGGACCGGACACCCCTACAACAATTCAGACCTACTGACACTGCACCATGACCTCCGCCAAAGCCCGTGTAAAGTGGTGGTTTTATAAGGGAGGAAAGATTCCTTGGAAAAACAAAATGGAAGATATACTTTAAAAAAATATAATGATAACGTAGAAGATACTAGTAACAATAAATGAGGTATGTAGAAAATAAGATAATTACAAGATATGTAAACTGAGATTATTTGATAAGTTATTGCAAATTTAGTAAAATAGTTATAACACAATGCTTCATATTTAAATTGTCTTTGAGAGATGTTTGCAATCTAACCTCTAAGTAAAATAGATTTGACTATCAGTAAATTAAAATTTTGTTAAAATAAATTACAATTTAAAATATTGAAAATTAAGAAACTTAGAATTTCACAATAATGTGGGAAACAACAGATGTAAAATTATATATATTAATATATAGAAAAGATAGCCATATATGTGTGTGTATATATATAGCTATATAACTTATATGTAGATATCATATATATATATATATATATATATATACATATATATATATGTATATATATATATTTCAAATGCCCATATATGTATGTACTGTTACATTTATGTTCATATACATATACATTCCTGGTCACCAAAGTCCCCAATAATAGCTTGTTATTTGTTTAAGTCAGGGGCACTCATCAATAAGGAAATTGAAAGAGATCTAATTTATACCCAGTTCTATGTTTTCTGTGCATCCTTAAATGAAGCTTAAAAGAGATTTTCCTTTTTTTAATTTTCTATATTCTTTGTTTACTTTCTGAAGGCTTTCCCCTTTCCCAGTTCCCCCCTCACCATATGTTCCATATATCCTCTTCACCCCACCTCACCCCCCACCTATTCCCCAAACACCACCCCACCATTTCTCTGCTCTATTCTGGTACTATCCTACAAAAGTGGATCCAGTCCTTTCAGGACCAGAGTCCTCTCCTTCCTTCTTCTTGGGAATCTTTTGACTTGCTAATTGTGCCTTGAGTATTCAGAGCTTCTGGGCTCATTAATATCCACTTATCAGTGATTGCATTTCATATGTATTCTTTTGTGATTGGGTTAACTCACTTAGGATGATATTTTCCAGATCCAACCATTTGCCTACAAATTGCATGAATTCATTATTTTTAATTGCTGAGTAGTATTCCATTGTATAAATATACCACATTTTCTCTATCCATTCTTCCTTTGAGGGACATCTGCGCTCCTTCCAACTTCTGGCTATTATAAATAAGGCTGCTATGAACATAGTGGAACATGTGTCTTTATTGTATGCAGGGGAATCCTCTGGGTATATGCCCAGGAGTGGTATGACAGGGTCCTCTGGAAGTGCCATGCCCAATTTTCTGAGGAACTGCCACACTGATTTCCAGAGCGGTTGTACCATCTTGCAGTCCCACCAACAGTGGAGGAGTGTTCCTCTTTCTCCACATCCTCGCCAGCACCTGTTGTCTCTTGAGTTTTTAATCTTAGCCATTCTGACTGGTGTGAGGTGGAATCTAAGTGTTGTTTTGATTTGCATTTCCCTGATGACTAATGATGTTGAACATCTCTTAAGGTGTTTCTCAGCCATCCAAATTTCTTCTGGTGAAAATTCTTTGTTTAGCTCTGTACCCCATTTTTTGATAGGGTTATTTGGTTCTTTGCGGTCTAACTTCTTGAGTTCTTTGTATATATTGGATATTAGCCCCTGTTGGATGTAGGGTTGATGAAGATCTTTTCCCAATTTGTTGATGGCTGATTAGTCCTTCTGACCGTATCCTTTGCCTTACATAAAATTTGCAATTTTATGAGGTCCCATTTGTCAATTCTTGATCTTATAACATAAACTATTGGAGTTCTGTTCAGAAACTTTCCCCCTGTGCCCATGTTCTCCCAGGGTCTTTCCCAGTTACTTTTCTATTAGTTTCAGCGTGTCAAGTTTTATGTGGAGGATCTTGATCCACTTGGAGTTGATCTTAGTACAAGGAAATAAGAGTGGGTCAATTCGCATTCTTCTGCATGTTGACCTTCAGTTGAACCAGCACCATTTGTTGAAAAGACTATCTCCTTTCCACTGGATGGTTGTAGCTCCTTTATTGAAGATCATGTTACCATAAGTCTGTGGGTTCATTTCTGGGTCATCAATTCTATTCCACTGATCTATTTGCCTGTTGTTGTACCAATACCATGCACTTTTTAACACAATTGCTCTGTAGTACTGCTTGAGGTCAGGGATATTGATTCCCCCAGAAGTCCTTTTATTTTTGAGAATAGTTTTAGCTATCCTGGCTTTTATGTTAGTCCAGATGAATTTGAGAATTGGTCTTTCTAGATCTATGAAGAATTGATTTGGGATTTTGATGGGGATTGCATTGAATCTGTAGATTGCTTTTGGAAAGATGGCCATTTTTACTATATTGATCCTCCCAATCCAAGAGCATGAAATATTTTTCCATTTCCTGAGGTCTTCTTTGATTTCTTTCTTCAAGGACTTGAAGTTCCTGTTATACAGATCTTTCACTTGTTTGGTTAGAGTCACACCAAGATACTTTATATTCTTTGTGGCTATTGTCAAGGATGTTCTATCACTAACTTCTTTCTCAGCCTGCTTGTCCTTTGAGTACAGGAAGGCTACTGATTTGCTTGAGTTGATTTTATAACTAGCTACTTTGCTGAAGTTGTTTGTCAGCTGTAGGAGTTCTCTGGGGAGTTTTTTTGCGTCGCTTAAGTATACTATCATATCATCTGCAAATAGTGATAGTTTGACTTCTTCCTTTCTAATTTGTATCACTTTGACTTCCTTATGTTGTCTAATTGCTCTCACTAGAACTTCAAGTACTATATTGAAAAGATATGGAGAGAGAGGGCAGCCTTGTCTAGTCCCTGATTTTCGTGGGAATGCTTCAAGTTTCTCTCCATTTATTTTGATGTTATCTACTGGTTTGCTGTAGATTGCATTTACTATATTTAGGTATGGGCCTTGAATTCCTGATCTTTCCAGGACTTTTAGTATGAAATGATGCTGAATTTTGTCAAATGCATTTTCAGCATCTAATGAGATGACCATGTGGTTTTTTTCTTTAAGTTTGTTTATGTAGTGGATTATATTGATGGATTTCTGTATATTGAACATCCCTGCATCCCTGGGATGAAGCATACTTGATAATGGTGAATGATCATTTTGATGTGTTCTTGGATTCAGTTGGCAAGAATTTTATTTAGTATTTTTGCATCAATATTCATAAGGGAAATTAGCCTGTAGTTCTCTTTCTTTTTAGGATCTTTGTGTGGTTTTGGTATCAGCGTAATTGTGGCTTCTTAGAACGAGTTGGGCCGTGTTCCTTCTGTGTGTATTTTGTGGAATAGTTTGAGGAGTATTGGTGTTAGATCTTCTTTGAAGGTCTGATAGAATTCTCTACTAAAACCATCTGGTCCCGTACTTTTTTTGGTTGGGAGACTTTCTATAACCCCTTCTATTTCTCTAGGGGTTATGGGGCTGTGTAGCTGTTTACTCCTCCTGGGTGAATTAGCTTCTTTTTGTTCCCAGGCTCTCAGGTGTGCTAAGGTGTCATTAAGTAGAGTATTGTTCAGTTTCAATGTGTATGTAGGCTTTCTGTCATTTTTGTTGCTATTGAAAACCACTCTTACTCCATAGAGATCTGATAGGAGGCATGGGAGTAGTTCAATCTTCTTGTATTTGTTGACATCTGTCTTGTGACCAATTATATGATCGATTTTGGAGATGGTACCATGTGGTGCTGAGAAAAACGTATATTCTTTTGCTCTAGGATGGAATGTTCCATATATATATCTGTTAAGTCCAATTGGTCCAAAGTTTCAGTTAGTTTCAATTTAGTTTTTGCTTTCCTGATCGGTCCATTGAGGAGAGTGGGGTGTTGAAGTTGCCCACAATTATTGTACTAGGTGCAATATGTGCTTTAAGCTTTAGTAAAGTTTCTTTTATGAATGATGGTGCCCTTGCATTTGGAGCATAGATGTTCAGTATTGAGAGTTCTTCTTGGTGGATTTTCACTTTGACCAGCAAGAAGTGACCTTCCAGGTCTCTTTTGATGATTTTATGTTGAAAGTCAATTTTATCTGATATTAGAATGGCTACTCTGGCATGTTTTCTGAGCCCACATACACATGGAAACTGAACAATACTCTACTCAATGACACCTTGGTCAAGGAAGAAATAAAGAAAGAAATTAAAGACTTTTTAGACTTCAATGAAAATGAAGGTACGACCTACCCAAATCTTTGGGACACAATGAAAGCAGTGCTAAGAGGAAAACTCATAGCTCTGAGTGCCTCCAAAAAGAAACTGGAGTGAGCATACACTAGCAACTTAACAGCACACCTGAAGGCCCTGGAACAAAAAGAAGCTAATTCACCCAGGAGGAGTAGAAGAGAGGAAATCATCAAACTAAGGGCTGAAATCAATCAAGTAGAAACAAAGAGAACCATACAAAGAATCAACAAGACCAGGAGCTGGTTCTTCGAGAAAATCAACAAGATAGATAAACCCTTAGCTAGACTAATCAAAGGGAAGAGAGACAGTATCCAAATTAACAAAATTAGAAATGAAAAGGGGGATATAATAACAGAAACTGAGGAAATTCAAAAGATCATCAGATCCTAATACAAAGACCTATACTCAAAACAACTGGAGAATCTGGAGGAAATGGACAATTTCCTAGACAGATACCAAATACCAAAATTAAATCAACATCAAGTAGATCAGCTAAACAGTCCCATAAACCCTAAAGAAATAGAAGGGGTTATAGAAAGCCTCCCAACCAAAAAAAGTACGGGACCAGATGGTTTTAGTGCAGAATTCTACCAGACCTTCAAAGAAGACTTAACATCAATACTCTTCAAACTATTCCACAAAATAGAGACAGAAGGGACACTGCCCAACTCATTCTTCAAAACCGCAATTACGCTGATACCTAAACCACAAAAAGATCCAACAAAGAAAGAGAACTACAGTCCAATTTCTCTTATGAATATTGATGCAAAAATACTAAATAAAATTCTTGCCAACCAAATCCAAGAGCATATCAAAATGATCATTCACCATGATCAAGGAGGCTTCATCCCAGGGATGCAGGGATGGTTCAATATATGGAAATCCATCAATGTAATCCACTACATAAACAAACTAAAAGAACAAAACCACTTGGTCATCTCATTAGATGCTGAAAAAGCATTCGACAAAATTCAGCATCCTTTCATGCTAAAAGTCTTGGAAAGAGCAGGAATTCAAGGCCCATACCTAAACATAGTAAAAGCAATCTACAGCAAACCAGTAGCCAACATCAAAATAAATGGAGAAAAACTTGAAGCAATCCCACGAAAATCAGGGTCTAGACAAGGCTGCCCTCTCTCTCCATATCTTTTCAATATAGTAATTGAAGTTCTAGCGAGAGCAATTAGACAACATAAGGAAGTCAAAGGGATACAAATTGGAAAGGAAGAAGTCAAAGTATCATTATTTGCAGATGATATGATAGTCTACTTAAGCGACCCAAAAAACTCCACCAGAGAACTTCTACAGCTGATAAACAAATTCAGCAAAGTGGCTGGTTATAAAATTAACTCAAGCAAATCAGTAGCCTTCTTGTACTCAAAGGACAAGCAGGCTGAGAAAAAAGTTAGGGAAATAACACCCTTCAGAATAGCCACAAACAACATAAAGTACCTTGGCATAACTCTAACCAGACAAGTGAAAGATCTGTATGACAAGAACTTCAAGTCCTTGAAGAAAGAAATCAAAGAAGAACTCAGAAAATGGAAAAATATTTCTTGCTCCTGGATTGGCAGGATCAATATAGTAAAAATGGCCATCTTGCCAAAAGCAATCTATAGATTCAATGCAATCCCCATCAAAATCCCAAATCAATTCTTCATAGATCTAGAAAGAGCAATTCTCAAATTCATCTGGAGCAACAAAAAACCCAGGATAGCTAAAACTATTCTCAAAAATAAAAGGACTTCTGGGGGAATCAATATCCCTGACCTCAAGCAGTACCGAAGAGCAATTGTGGTAAAAAAAAAAAAAAAAACTGCATGGTATTGGTACAGCAACAGGCAGGTAGATCAATGGAATAGAATTGAAGACCCAGAAATGAACCCACAGACTTATGGTCACTTGATCTTTGATACAGGAGCCGCAACCATCCAGTGGGAAAAAGATAGCCTTTTCAACAAATGGTGCTGTTTCAACTGGAGGTCAACATGCAGAAGAATGCGAATTGACCCACTCATCTCCTTGTACTGAGATCAATTCCAAGTGGATCAAGGACCTCCACATAAAACCAGACACACTGAAACTATTAGAAAAGAAACTTGGAAAGACCCCGGAGGACATAGGCACAGGGGGAAAGTTCCTGAACAGAACACCAATAGCTTATGCTCTAAGATCAAGAATTGACAAATGAGACCTCATAAAATTACAAAGTTTCTGTAAGGCAAAGGACACTGTCAGAAGGACAAAACGGCAACCAACAAAGTGGGAAATGATCTTCACCAACCCCACATCCGACAGAGGGCTAATGTCCAATATATACAAAGAACTCAAGAAGTTAGACCGCAAAGAACCAAATAACCCTATCAAAAAATGGGGTACAGAGCTAAACAAAGAATTTTCACCAGAAGAAATTTGGATGGCCGAGAAACACCTTAAGAGATGTTCAACATCATTAGTCATCAGGGAAATGCAAATCAAAACAACACTTAGATTCCACCTCACACCAGTCAGAATGGCTAAGATTAAAAACTCAAGAGACAACAAGTGCTGGTGAGGATGTGGAGAAAGAGGAACACTCCTCCACTGTTGGTGGGATTGCAAAATGGTACAACCGCTCTGGAAATCAGTGTGGCGGTTCCTCAGAAAATTGGGCATGTCACTTCCAGAGGACCCTGGCATACCACTCCTGGGCATATACCCAGAGGATTCCCCTGCATACAATAAAGACACATGCTTCACTATGTTTATAGCAGCCTTGTTTATAATAGCCAGAAATTGGAAGGAGCCCAGATATCCCTCAAAACAGGAATGGATACAGAAAATGTCGTATATTTATACAATGGAGTACTACTCAGCAATTAAAAATAATGAACTCATGCAATTTGTAGGTAAATGGTTAGATCTGGTAAATCTCATCCTAAGTGAGCTAACCCAATCACAAAAGAATACACATGAAATGCAATCACTGATAAGTGGATATTAATGAGCCCAGAAGCCCTAAATACTCAAGGCACAATTAGCAAGTCAAATGACTCCCAAGAAGAAGAAAGGAGAGGACCCTGGGCCTGTAAAGTTTGGATCCAGTATTGTAGACCCAGAACAGAGAAATCGTGTGTGGCGGGGAATGATTGGGGAATAGCTGGGGGGGAGAGGAATTGTGGGACATATGGTGGGGGGGGGACTGGGAAAGGGGAAAGCCTTTGGAATGTAAACATAGAATATAGAAAATAAAAATTAAAGAATAAATAAATAAATAAATAAATAAATAAATAAAATGTATCAGGTAAAAAAATATTCTTTCTTTGTTTAGTACATTTGGGGTTTTGATTATTATGTGACAGGATGTATTTCTGTTCTGGTCCAGTCTGTTTGGAGTTCTGTAGGCTTCATGGGCATCTCCTTCATTAGGTTGGGGAAGTTTTCTTCCATAATTTTGTAGAAGATATTTAAATTGTAAATCTTCACTCTCATGTATACCTTTAATCCTTAGGTTTGGTCTTCTCATTATGTCCTGGATTTCCTGCATGTTTTGGGTTACAAGCTTTTTGCATTTAGCATTTTCTTTGACTGTTGAATCAATGGTTCCTATGGTATCTTCGGCATCTGAGATTCTTTCTTCTATCTCTTGTATTCTATTGTTGATATTTGCATCTATGGCCCCGGATTTCTTCCCAAGGTTTTCTATCTCCAAAATTGTTTCCCTTTGTGATTTCTTAGTTGTTTCTTCTTCTGTTTTTGGATCCTGGATGGTTTTGCTCAGATCTTTCGTTTGCTTGTTTGTGTTTTCGTGTAATTCTTTAAGGGATTTTTGTGTTTCCTCTTTTATAACTTCTACTTGTTGGCCCATGTTCTCTTGTGTTTCTTTAAGTGATTTTTGTGTTTCCTCCTTATTGGCTTCCATTTTTGGATCCATATTCTCCTGAATTTCTTTAAGTGTTTTTTGCATTTGCCTTGTAAGGGCCTCTACCGTTTGATCCATTTTCTCCTGTATTTCTTTAAGGGATTTATCCATGTGTTCAGCTATCAGCATCTTGACCAGTGATTTTAGATCCAAATCTTCCTTTTCTGGTGTGTTGGGGGATCCAGGACTTCTTGTTGTTGGCGAACTGGGTTCAGATGCTGGCATGCTGCCTTGATTTCTGTTAGCAATGTTCCTACGTTTGCCTTTGGCCATCTGGTTATCTCTTGCGTTAGTTGACCTTGTCACTGACTGGTGTTTGAACCTCCTGTGAGGCTGGGCCTGCCTGTTGGTTCTCTACTGATGACCTGTCGGCAAGATGGAGACTGCTGCTGAGAGTGCTAAGAGGACCTCAGAATAGTCGGTTCCCAACCAAGTTGGTACAAGGCCTGGTTGCCGTGTAGATGTCCCGCTGGGCTGCCCAGGCACTGGCCACTGGCAAGAGCCTGGCAGAATTCCACCGGAGTGATGGTAGTAACAAATTAAGTCTGCGTCTCTCGCCCTCTCTACTAGTGACCTAGCAAGAAGATGGAGAAGGTCTTTTTAGGGGCCTGGGAGAACCTCGGAGCAAGCAGCTCCCACCCACGCCATGGAGATGATCCTCTGTTCTGCCCCGACTCTGGTTCCTGGCCCACGCCTGACGGTTTCCTGCCTGAGCAATGGCAGGCCCCTATTAGGTCTGGATACCTGCACCTCTCTGCCGGTGACCCGGGCGCAAGATGGAGACCTTCGGTGTAGGGGCCCGGGAGAACCGCGGGGCACGCAGCTCCTAGCCGTGCAGTGGAGGTGTTCTGGCAATCCCCCCAATCTCGCTCCTGGCCCGAGCCTGGCGCTTTCCAGCCCGAAAGATGGCAGGCCCCGATTAGGCCTGGTTACCTGCACGTCTCTGCTGGTGACTCAGGAGCAAGCTGGAGACCTTCAGTGTAGGGCGAGATTTTCTTTTATCTATGTAAATTACTCTTTGCAATCAACTTCCTCATTAATGTTCATTCCTCTATTTTACTTCTGTTCTCGATACCTATTTTCTGCTTCATATTTGAACTTCCAAATAAGGTTTATGCTCAACATATTTAACCAGATTTTTAAGTACTTTAATACTGCAATTTCTTATAGGAAATTAATTTTTATAGCTTTTCAAAATAATCCTAAGAATTGTTAAGTCCACAGGGCCAAATTCTAGTAGCATATAAGATTAGCATTATTTAATTTTTGTACTTTACATATATTTGTCAAAGAAGTAAACCCTAGCCAGCAGAGATTTATTGAGGGTCAATCAACATTCATGCACTCCCAGATGTGCATGTAGGTATTTCTTCCTTGGTTTAACATTTACACAATTCCTGTATCCCTCTGAGACCCATGGCAGCTGAAGAGCACATTTACTGAGCAATAAATTTCAAACACAAGCTATCAAATGAGCTGAGAAACAGTGCTCATGTGTGCAGTGGAACATCAAGACAAAGAAAGATAGGAGGCTCGCATAAAGACATCTTAAGATCGCTTTTATCCACCTTAGTACATATGAAGCTAGAAACACATATTTCTTTTTTATTGAAATTATACATCTTTGCTAACAAACACAAATTTACTATGAACTTTGCCACACCTTAATTTTAGCTTAATTTTGTAAACCTTATTACTTAAAAACTTGCAAATAAATTAAAACATCACCCCAAATCAATGTAACTCATTAATGGCTACACAATTAAACTAGGTATTCAAAATAGAGCATCACATGAAATTTTACATTTTCACTATTTACTATATCCACACACCCCCAATAAAAACAAATAGACAAACAAAAACCCATAGCAGTATTAGAACTAGAAAAAGAAAAGCCTTAAACCCTTTTTCTCATAACTCTTGACAATTAGTGAATTGAGTCCTTCCTGTTATATATGCTGTATCTTAAAAATGAGAAGTATTCATTTGAGTGTGATATATATAATTTTCCTGCATGTGGGTGTAGGTGCAAAACAGATGTCAGATGTCAGAGGAGAGCAGTGGATCCCCTGAAACTGAAATTAAAAATAGTTATGAACCAATATGTGGGTACTGGGCATCTACCTGGTTCTTCTGCTACAAATATTTACTCCTAATCATTGAACTATCTCCCGTAGCCTCTCTTTTCTTTATGTTATATTCCATACACATGAATATTTGTTTATATATGCATATATTTTTGGCTATTATTCTCTTGGTTCTACATATGAGAGAGAACATATTTTTTTCTTTTCTATGATACTATACTTAATATTATATATTATAAGCCTATCTATCTTTCTACAAAATGTTTAACTTTATTTTTTTAGGACTGAGTAGTATTCCATTTTATATGCAAAATTTTCACTATCCATTCATACATTTGTTGGACAACTAGACTAACTCCAGTTCATTGCTATAGTGAATAAATCACTAATATCATGGTGAGCCACATATCTCTGTAGTAGAATGAGGAGTTCTCTGGGTATATGCCAAGAGTTAAAGGATGGGACCACATGGTGATTTTAGTTTTAATGCTTTTAAAAGTCTCCAAATTATTTTTCACAGTACCTGTGTTATTTTGTACCTCCCACAAACAGTGAATACAGGCTCCATTTTTCCACCCTTTCCACACTTTGTGGTCATATTTGTTAATGAGATCCATTCTGACTGGGGAGCACTAGTATCTCATTGTAGTTTTAATTTGCATTTGCTTGATGGGCATCTTAATGTACGTATCACTATTTGCTAATTAAATAGTCTGTTTTATTTTTTCCCTCACGTTGCTAAAAAATTTAATATATTATTCAAAACTTTAAACTATAGGTAATTATATATGCTTCAAGCTGCTTTTTTTTAGAAAAATTAAGAGAAACAGGAGATTGGCATAGGTAATCTTTGTATCTTTGTATTACATAGTATGAATATACTTACATATTATCCATATATGTGCACATATATGCACATAGATGTTATAGAAGATAAATAGATAGATAGAGATATATAGATATATAATATGCCCATAGATTGTCATGGAGAAATGTTCTAGAAACTGTTTATATCTTGGGATAATACAGAATGGCAGAGCTCAGCAGAAACCTTGAGATTTTAAACGCTTGAGAAAACTTAGACACTTGGAAGTAAGTTGTGTTTCAAAAGTGGGATCAAAGTGAGGCTCCCGTTGTCATATATCCTCTCTCTCTATTATGTGGACAGTAATGAACAGCTGTAAAAGGGTGTAACTTAAAAGAGAGATGAAGGTGGCAGGATGTGCCCCCTGGGATAAGCTACTTTGGCATAGTATTCTTTGAGCTAAAGACATCTGAAAACACAGCACATTAAAGAAGCATGAAGACAGATTTCTATAAGGAAGATGTGTTTACTTCCAGCACAAGGAAGAAACCCTTAAAAGAGGTAGAGCGGGGACCAGCCCCATCTGGGAGCTGACCTTGTTAGATTAGCTCTCCTCTGTGTTCCCATCTCTGTAGTTACTTCTAACACATTGTTTCTTTGTTCCAACTGGTACCTTAACAAAAGGTTATGCTACTTATGTGTGTATTACTTTTATATTTCTGCAGAGGCTCCAGGGTACATAATTAAAGTCCTAGCTAAATGCCTGACAGGATTTTATGTAGTTCAGTCATTTACTGCTATCTACTAAAGAGTCTGGAACAGGGTAGAGTACTTTGTGTGGTGGTGGTTCCTGAGTCCATGGAGTAACTCTTGATAAATTTTATCTCCATATACAGGGCAAGTGTCTACTCCTTCAAACCCAGAGAAATGCCTCAGAGGATTCAGTTCTCCATCTGTCTATAATGTAGACTAGCTAGCATTGAGCTCTTCCATAAAATGAAGATTCATGACACAACTAGGAAAAGCAATTTGCAAGTGTAATCCCAAGATCTATCTCATGAAGATGCTTGTCATCTGAGGAAAATGAAAGCATTGTCAGAAAGTTTGCAGTCACCTTTTCAAAATTCTATTTTTGTTAGATTTATTTATGCTATTTTAATATAGTTTGATGTCACAGTTTGAATCTTTGGACTTCCTGAGAGTGATCTGGGGAAAAAATAAGTAAAAAAACTTTGCAACACTAAGAATATATCAATATTAAGGAAATCCACTTTTTACTTTGTTAGTATCTGTATACAGCTTTGCGGAACCAGAGGTACATTTTCCTAAAAAGTGGTAAAGAGTCAGGAAATAATGTTGCATTTGCAGAGCCTTAATCAAGAATTAATGATGAGTCTCCAGCTGATTTCCACAGAGAGAGTTTTTAGACTGTTATCTTCTCAGTGACTCAACTAAAATTAATGAAGGGGATTCTGTGCAGAAATATATGTTTGTTGTATTTGAAAAGATGGGTCCCCAAACCATGATAGTGGTTTTCTCCAAACAACAATTTTGATCATTTTACAGTGCTAATATTGTCATAATTTAGTATTCATACATTTAATGTTACTTAACAAGGCAACCTTAACATCTTAGAGATGCTCGGTGGCTCTTGAGATTAAGTTCACATATTTCTTACATGACATTGAATTAGTTACTTTTCTGATGCTGCAACAAAACATCATGACTAAATGAAATTTATAGAAGAAAGAGCTTATTTGAGCTTACATTTTTAGAGTACTGAGAGTCCGTCACAGAGAGAAGGCATGGTAGCAAAAAGCAGGCTTGGCAGCAGGCAGGAGTGAGCTCCTACCTTCAACCAGAAGCATGAAACAGAAACCAAACTGGGGCTTTAGTCTTTCTAGCATTCCTTCTGTTGCTGTAAGAAACATCATAATGAAAGAAACTCAGAAAGAAAAGATTTTATTTCATCTTACAGCTTACTTTACCATCATAAAAAGAAGGCAAGGCAAGAACTCAGAACAGGGATCTTGAGGCAGAAACTGAAGCAGAGGCACAGAAGACTGCTACTTACCTGCTTGTGTTCTCTTCTTTTGGGTTTCCTGTGAGAAGATTAATCTTTGCTTTGTCTTGGGTGTAGTTTCCCTCTTTGTGTTGGACTTTTCTTTCTATTATCCTCTGTAGGGCTGGATTTGTGAAAAGATATTGTTTAAATTTGGTTTTGACATGGGATCTTGGTTTCTCCATCTATGGTAATTGAGAGTTTTGTTGGGTATTGTAGCCTAGGCTGGCATTTTTGTTCTCTTAGGGTCTATGACATCTGTCCAGGGTCTTCTGGCTTTTAGAGTCTCTATTGAGAAGTCTGGTGTAAGTCTGATAGGTCTGCATTTATATGTCACTTGACCTTTTCCCCTTACTGCTTTTAAAATTCTTTCTTTGTTCTGTGTTTTTAGTGTTTTGATTATCATGTGAAAGAGGAATTTCTTTTCTGGTCTAGTCTATTTGGTGTTCTGTGGGTTTCTTGTTTGTTTATGGACATCTCTTTCTTTAGGTTAGGGAAGTTTTCTTTTATAATTCTGTTGAAGAGGTTTACTGACCCTTTGAGTTGGGAATCTTTGCTTCTTCTACACACATTATTCTTAGGTTTGGTCTTCTCATTGTGTCCTGGATTTCCTGGATGTTTTAGGTTAGGAGATTTTTGCATTTTGAATTTTCTTTGACTGTTGTATCTATGTTTTCTATGGTATCTTCTGCAGTTGAGATTCTCTCTTCTATCTTTTGTATTCTGTTGTTGATGCTTGCATCTATGACTCCTGATCTCTTTCCTAGATTTTCTGTCTCCCGGGTTGTCTCCCTTAGTGATTTCTTTATTGTTCCTATTTCCAGTTTTAGATCCTGGATGATTTTGTTCAATTTCTTCACTTGTTTGGCTGTGTTTGGTTAAGGGATTTTTGTGTTTCCTCTTTAAGGGCTTCTACCTATTTACCTGTGTTCTCCTATATTTCTTTGAAGGAGTTAACTATGTCCTTCTTAAAATCCTCTATCATCCACTTGAGATGTGGTTTTAGATCAGAATCTTGCTTTTCAGGTGTGTTTGGGTATCCAAGGCTAGCTGTGATGGGAAAAACTGGGTTCTAATGGGGTCAAGTAGCACTGGTTTCTGCTGCTTATGTTCTTGCCCTTGCCTCTTACCATCTTGCTATCTCTGGTGTTATCTGGCCTTGCTGTCTCTGATTGCATCTTGTTCCTCCCTGGATCCTGTGAATCTGTGAACTTGGGTGTGTAAACACTCTTGAGGGACAAGATTTCTCTGCATAGGATTGGGGTACAGAAGGCTGTGGCACAGGTTCAGCTCCTGGGCACAGATGGAAACCTGAAAGATCCTGTCCCTGGATGGAAACATTATCTTAATTGAGGTTCTTTCTCCTCAGCTAATTCCTAATTGATGTCAAGTTGACAAAAATGTAGCCTCTCTTGTTTAACACCAAGACCTTATGTTAATATTAATATCATAATATAAAACACAATATAACTTTAAAAGTCTATGATGCTTTTAAAATGCCAACACTTAGGTAAGCTATATGGCTCAGTGGACATTGTCACCTGCTTCCAAGTCTTATGACCCTGATTCTCACAACTTGTCCTCTGACCTCCACACTTATGCCACAGCAGATCACTCCACCTGCAATCAATCAATCAGCTAATCAATGAATCAGCCAATCCATCATTTTGAATTTTAGTCTCCTTAAAATATTTAATGTTTCCTTGAAAGTGAAGTCTTTCAAATATGGACCTAGCTTTTAAAAAATGAGTTACATACTTTAAGAGACAAACAAGAACACACTAAGAATTAAATGAAAGCAAAACCAAACTCCATCAAGGTAAATGAAATCATGTAATCACCATCCTAGGTCTATAACCCAGTATATCCTTGGATCTAAGTGGCTTAGTGTGTATCTTCTTCATAATTCTGCAATTACAGCTCTGTAATTAGGTCAGTTTCACACTACAACTGCCACTGTCCTTGGTGGGGATTCCATGGTCCCGGTATATCTGGCATGCTGGAGCCTCTGAAGACTGCACCCCACATTGGACCCCTGGCCTTTTCCAAAGATAACAACCCTGCCAGCCTCAACCTCTCTTCATGACCTCTGCAATCTCTGGTTTTCCACTGTAACTGAGAAGTGTGGTATAGATTTCTTATTTACCACTGAGAGTTCTCCATAGTTTCTTATTCACTGCTTCTGACAAGTTGTGAGTCTCGTACAGTATGAAATAATATATGCAGAAATACACTCATGGAAACAAAAATTCAGGCTGTGGATATGACTCAATACTTAATACCTGAGGATTGCCACCTACTTATAAACCAGGTAGGTGTGCAACCACCAGTAATCCCAGAGCTCCAGGGGCAGTCAGGGATCTCAGCACCAAGATGACCTACCAGATTAGCCATATTGGTAAAGGCTAGGTGAAGACTTACCTCAATAACTATGGTGGAGGGAATTTGGAGGAGAATCCCAGTGTTGACCTCAAGCCTCCACAAGCATGCACATGTGCATACACACACACACACACACACACACACACACACACACACACATATCTTCCCACCATATGCTAATACACATACAGAAAGAGAGAGGGGGGAGGGAGAGAGACAGAGAGACAGAGACAGGGAAGCAAAAATAAGTAAGATTTCTATGTAGCAATCTCTATCCTAACAGTATGCCTCAGAGAAAGGAGATCAGTATTCTTTTAAAACTCAAGAAATTATGATCATCTATTAACGTGATAAAACTATAAATGTTATCTGATAAATACCCATCATCCTAACACTCAGGAGGTTGAGGCAAAAACATTACACATATCAACCTGGACAGCGTAGTCAGATGCTATCCCTGACCTACCCAAGACACACAACCAAACAAAGTAACCTATTCTGAGCTGGTGAAATTAAAATGCCAAGTGTTAATCAACCAACATGGCGACACTAGGATCCCCTAGGATCTAAACATAATAGGAATAGTGTAATTGTGTGGCACTTAAATACCAGCTCTATGAAGAGTGGTAGGATTGAATTCTGGGGGCTGAACATGCAATTCTATAAATAAAATTTCATTAGGATATGAAAATAAAACCACAAAGTTACACAGAGTGTAAGGAAGGAACCCAGTGATTTCTTGGAGAGATAAACAAGTAAGTGATAAGTTGGTGTCCTCAGACTATAGCAGAGCCAAGCTCTATACTTTCCTAAGACCACATTAAGGCACAAGTGTTTTCAGTGGCACAGATGAAGAAAATGTAAATCCAGAGACATGACTGACTGCCATCATCTTCCATCTGTCATAGCTTCATGGTAGTAGATGTATATCACCATAGAATATTAGTTCTTGCCATCACTGAATGAAATTCCATCTTACCAAGTTACTCAGACATATGCATGGCTCCTTGTTGGAAGAGAAGCCTTCTGTGCCCAGAGTCCCCCTTCTGCCATGGCTTCTCAGGCCATGAACACATGGAGAAGACAGCCCAGTGTGACCAGGAGGTGCTGTGAACTGGTGCTATGTGTTCAACAATGTGCCCAGCATCCCCAGCGTCTGGTGCCATAGAGAGAAAGAAAAAGATTTAGTGTGTTTCCATGTTCAGGTTTTACTGAGAAACTCTTGAATAAAAAGTGGAACCTGCAAAAAAAAGTTGTGAGTCTCTGCATTAATCATCATCAAAATAGTGTTCTCTGAGAAGGGTTGAGAGATGCAACACTCAGAAAAGTATTTGGGGGCAGTTTAACTATCCATTCAGCAGAATAACATTAGTATATTCTCCCTTTTACAAAAAGAATTGTTTATGGTTCACACAATATCTGAGACTAGTTAGTTATTTTATAATTCATGTGTGTGTGTGTGTGTGTGTGTGTGTGTGTGTGTGTGTATGACATTTCCAAGAAATAAAATGGCTGGGAAGTGGTGGTGCACACCTTTAATCCCAGCACTTGGGAGGCAGAGGCAGGTGGATTT
The DNA here is from genome assembly GCA_964023405.1 of Apodemus agrarius. Taxonomy (NCBI): domain Eukaryota; kingdom Metazoa; phylum Chordata; class Mammalia; order Rodentia; family Muridae; genus Apodemus; species Apodemus agrarius. The sequence continues at coordinate 157,394,340 of OZ030009.1, forward strand.
CTGAGTTGGAGGCCAGTCTGGTCTACAGAGTGAGTTCCAGGACAGCCAGGGCTACACTGAGAAACCCTGTCTCGAAAAAACAAACAAACAAACAAACAAACAAACAAACAAAAAACCAACAAGAAATAAAATGTATATTGGAAATTAAGTAAGAGACAATATTGACTTTTCAGTAACAAGTTAAATTTGGGCTTGCTGTAATTTTCTTGCTTTATGAATCTTTACATGTTTTAACTAAAACTGTGTTGTGTGTATATATATATATATATATATACATATATATATATTTTTTTTTTCTTATAGAGTCTATTGATAGTAGTAGAAGACAGACAGACAAGGCAATTACAGATTAATTCCACCCTAGTCCTGCTTACTCAATCTTTTCATTCCATTGGTGTCCCTTGCAGTATCCACAACACTGAAGAAGAGCCCCGTATCTAACTAACCACAGCCAACAATTGGTAATGTCATTTGTCTTTGTGAACCATGAGAGTCTCACCCCTTCTGGGAAGGATTATTATGGACCCAATCTTGTGAGTATCTCATATGTTGTGGGACGGTGAAAGGTAGTCTATGTTCTGGTCTAGCTAGCTTTAAATCCCGGAGACCTGGCGGGTGATCCTGTAAGGAACGGAAGGCCTGTTTGCCAAGCTCGCAGATACTAGGCTCCTGACAGGAGGGCAGGAGGCCTCAGCTCTCCATAATTCTGTGGCCATCAGTCACATAGGGCTCATCTGGACCCGCTGTGCTGGAGCAATGGAGGATGTCTTCTTCTAAAGAGCCTCGTCTAGTCTCCCACCGGAAACCTCTCTACACTCCCAGACACAGTCTCCAGCAAGCCAAGCAGTCGACTGAGCAAGCCAAGAACAGACACTCCTCCGCGAGGGAACCAGTGAAGCTCTCCTCCCACCCTCCCACCCCACCCTTTTCCCTTCAGGCTAGAGCCTGACTAAGGCGCCCACCCTGTTCTCAGCTCTTCATGCATCCAGCGGCATCTGCAGTGCCCGAGACTGAGAACCTGTCATCTCCGGCCTCTGCGTGGCCTGGAGACCCACTAACCTGATCCTGCCAGTTCCCCTGGGACCCCAGACTGCTTTTCCCCACCCCAGAACAGGGCCCTGCAGCTTCTCACAGCCCGATACCCGCCTGGCGGCAGCGTGGGATGCATGCAGTCAAACTCCCCATCCAGAGCCCTGGCCGACTCCGGCTACCATTTTAACCCACGCAAGATAGCAATGACTGGAGTGATGGGGGCACCGACCTACCTTCAAAATGTTTGACCCTGAGTTTTTCTTGTCTAAAATCAATGCAAGGACAAAAAGTGGAGCAGGAAAGGTCATCCAGTGACCAGTCCATACTTGGGATCCATCCCATGGCCGGCACCAAACTCTTGACACTATTACTGATGTCATGTTGTGTTTGCAGGCAGGAACCTAATATGTCTGTCCTCTGAGAGGCCGCACCAGCTGCTGACTAAGAAAGATGCAGATATTAACAGCCGAGCATTGGAGTGAGGGCAAGGACTCTTATAGAAGAGTTGGAGGAAGGATTGAAGGCGCTGAAGAAGATAACAACACCATATGAAGAACAACAGTATCAACTAACCCCGGCCCGTCAGAGCTTCCAGAGTCCAAGCCACCAAACAAAGAGCATACTTGGGGTGGTCCGTGGCCCATTGTACCTAGGCAGCAGCAGACGCCCTTGTCTGGCATCGGTGAGAGAGGATGCACCTAACCCTTTGGAAACTTGATGCCCCGTGAAAGGGGGATGCTGAGGGGGTGAGGTGGGGGTGGACAAGAAGAGTGGATGGGTGGATGAATGGTGTGGCGGGGGGAGTAGAGGCTGGGTGAGTGGAGGATGGAAAGGGGAGAATCCTCTCAGAGACAAAGGGGAAAGAGGAAGGGCGATGTGGTGAAGAACTGAGAGGAGGGCAACATTTGGAATGTAAATAAATAAAATAATTTAATTTTAAAAAAGTATAGCAATGGCAGTGCCATTCCTGAAAGACAAAAGTCACTCCGCCCTCCCCCTGTGGTTTTCAGGTTCTTTCCATTACCACTTACATGACACTCAGGGAGCATCAGAAATGGCGATGTGCCTATAAACTTATTTTTTCCGTTGAGGGTTGAGCATTGGACCACCATGCCACAGAAGCTGTCAATTATCCTTAACATTTTTATGAGTTGAGGCTATCCAATAACATTAACCAATTGCAAAAACAATACTCCCTGGCCGACACCAACAGCATTGCTAATATATAAGCATAAAAATATTCAGAAAGCTATTTGACATTTTATTTATCTAGCAAAATAAAAGCAATCCCATGGGCAGGCACCAAATGTGCCCTCAGTAGGGCCCATAATAACCAGTAATCAGAAGGTTTCGTCTTGATTACAACAGTAAATATAAGCACCTCCTTGTGGAGTATGTCTTAAATCCAATAAGAAATTAGTTGGTTACACCACTAACCATTATGTCACTATTACACCAGCAGACACACATTGCCTAGCACCATGATGCTAGGATCATTGGTGATACCTCTTCCCTAACAGCCTGCATAGTCCTTTCGGGTATTATAGATGCTAGCTAGCAGAGTGGGAGGAACCAGCTCAGTCCAAGCATGATTTCTCCATGTTCTCTAATCAAGGTATACATTGTGCATATATGTCTTACTATCTACTTCTGGTGTACAACAGTAGTCTATAAAGGTTTGGAAGATCAATGGCAATTTGAAAATAAAGAAAATAGTCCAACATGTTGTCCAGATTATTACTATATAATTTGACAGAACTGTATTTTGAGGTATATTTTATTTATATTTATATATTTTTATATAAATTTATGTTTATATATTTTTATATAAATATATATTGGTATATTTTATAAAAATATTTATATATTTTGAGGTAATCTCACTTACTCACTTACAGTCATATCTACCTGGTTTCAATGCTCAAGTTTATGGCTATATTCTAAACAAAACATCATTTTATCAATGAAATATAAAATAAGCACACTCCTATCTAAGTTATAGAAAATTACCTAGAGAGGGCAAAAGAATATATCACATAATCCATGTAGAGTATATGGATTACAGACACATATAAATAAAAGTTTTTAAATTATATGGAAATATTAAAATTTCATTAAGTTTGTAGTCCTGCTTCATAAGTGTTTAATTTTGAAGCAATATGTATAGCATGAAATGATTATGTTCATGTAGAATGAAAGGCTTTTCTTACATTTTCTATTCTATGATTTCTCAAAGAAGACTCTGAACAGATTATGTTTGAATTAAATGCATACATGGACATAACACTGATTTTGTTTTTCATTAAACTTCTAGGCTTTTGTAATGAGATCATGAAGTGATTGGAATAAGTCCTATGTTTCTATTCCATGAGCCCCATATTAGGACTGAAGCTCAGTGGAGATCTTAGTTCCTTTGCTATGGGTCAGGAATACAGGGGCCTTTTCAGGTTTCAATCCTTGAACAGACATTTTTCACAAATTGTTATAGGACAGCTTTTAATTTATTTTAAACATCTAGCAAACAATAAGCTTCAGCCAACAGCCATAATTGATACTGCCCTTTATAAATTTATTCTGGCTTCCTTTTATAAAATGTTCAATTGACAGAGATTCAGTGAATAATTCTATTTTGTGTGTGTGTGAACTAAGTCCCCCAGAGAGGGCTGGGGATCACTAATGGGGGTGATTTTGTAATTTCAATAGTCCTTCCTGACTTCTTACACAGTGGGCATTGCAGTATTTCTTTGCATGGCTATTCCCTCATAATTGGTGAATAAATTCTCTGCATCTAGCATTCTTGGTTGGAAAAGTTATACATTGATGGGATCAAGTCCCGTTTTGGTAATTCTTCCTGGAAAGGTCCACTCTCGGCCACTGGCCAGAATCCTCACATGCTCACCTACAACTGCAGGAGATGGTAGCAAATGCAGATCTGCACCTGGTTTCATGCTGCACTGTGGGAAGCAGGCTATATTACTGAGGGAGAAGTAGAAACAAGAATAAACAGACAAGAAAAAATGTGACAGTAAATATAAGTAGGGATAAACAGCATGAATGTCTCCTTCATCCAACAGGCTTGATGAAAAAAAAAAAAAGAAAGAAAGAAAGCAAAACAAAATAAAAACCAGTTCCAAAGTTGAATAGTCTTATACCTATAAATTTTCACTGAAATTATTTATTGCTGGGTTAGTATTATGCTTTGCTATTTACTTTTATTAGTATAATGAGTGAATTTAAAGCAGTTTGTAATGCCAGATTTGAAGTAAAATCACATTGGCAACAACCCCAATTGGACCACACATATTTATAATATAGATTAGCACTTTTGGCAGGTTGTCTCACAGTGTGTGACATAGTTAGTGAAATTTCTCTCAAAAATTAGCTTCACATGCAGCATTCCAAATGGTTTTGAAGGGGAAATGAAGCCATTCAGTGGTTCCTCTGTACTGCCATGGTGAGGTGTTCCAAAGCCTGTGTCATGAAAATAGAGCACTTAGAATTAATTCCTTTAAAATGAGTTGTGCATGTATGTGTATTTGCGTTAAACTTAATTAGCTAACCACAGCCTGTAGCTTACATCTGTATGGTATGTGTTTATATAATACAGCAGATGACATAATGTAGATTTTGGCCAGTAATCATATTCTCTTTCCATAAACATCATCTGAAATGATAAAGACAACATTTGCATGAATAGCTCTCAGTAGGTAAAAAATCATTATAGCCCCCACTTGCCAGTGCAATTTTAATCCCATTTTGTTGCTAAAATATTTTGAGAGGGAGATATATGGCTCCATTATGAGGCTCAGTATTTCATTTTAACAGGAAAATAACTCTCAGATATTAAGGGCATAGGACCAAGAAACACTCCAGTTGGAAGGGCAAGGTATTTATGAGAATCTGAGTTAGACTGGGGGCTGTGCACTCTAGGCAAGTTTTGCTAAAAGGATCCCCATGCTTCCATACAGTGTCAGCCTCCTTGTGCCCCCTTGCTAGCACATTGAGATGGAGTCTCAAATACTCTTTCAACAATGTTATCAAAAGGCATAGGGTTCCTTCTCAGCTCCCTTGTACATGAGAACATGGGAAGCCCCTTCACACCCCTAGCATTGGAGAACTCCACTCTGGCTTTAACCAAGTAGTGCACATACTGCCACTGATCAATATGTCCCACCATCCCCAACTGCCATTAACTGCCTTTACAGTTGTTTTCACAGAAACAAGCTTTCTCACTCCCTGGGGAGGATTAAATTCTCATTATATGTTTTCAGCACTATAAAATACTCCTTAATCTAATCTTCTGTGGATAAAAGATGCAAAAAGAAATTTTAAGTAAGAAGTTATTGTGAGCTTTAGTAACTCCTTTTTGTCAAAAAGACACTGAGGTCTGACCATGAACCACAAGGTTTGGGAGGAAGTGGACTGTTGCCTTGTAAGCATTATTATGCCTTTGTGTAACTTATTGGTATTAGTTTGTGGTTTTATTAATTTTAAAAAAAGCCATTATGTTAAATTGTCTTACAGATTTGTTGGGAATTTCATGCAGACCTTCAGCTGGAATATGGTAAGAACTCCAGTCAGCACTTACATTTCAATCTCAAAGACCCTGATCAATGACCTGGGTGACCTACAGAATCATTAGTTTATATTGAAGAGGCATGTGACTCCTGGGAAATATGAAAGGATTAGGTTAGATATATAGGATACAAGTGCTTAACTGCAAAATTTGTTGCCATAAGAAATCAGAGAGTGAATGAATACTGATGCTAAGCTTCTGAGCACCTGCTTTCACTGGTGAACCAGTCGTTGCTTGGTGAGGTTTGAATGGCTTGTCCTGGAGATGAATGGAGCTTGTCTTACAATTGTCATAGAATCATTTCTCTCAAGACTCCATTCAGCGCTCCTCCCCAACACCTGGCTTTCATTTCAATGTCACTACATGGCTTGTATTTTTGCTTCGTAAAGATTTGGGGGTATGGGACCAGAATCAGACATTTGTAACAAGTTCTCAGAACTACCTATACAAAAAAAAGTGCTACTTTGACTAATAAGAATCTCGTCATTTTTGGTTGTCTATATACGCCTATGTTGGTAAAAATAAAAAAAGAAGATATTTTGAGAACACGTCAAAGTTCTAAATTTCTACAATAATCTTCCCAATGGACTCAATTCGACAGCAGCTGAAATAGTTTTTTTTTTTCATTAATCAGGTTTAGTTTTGTTGTTTTGAAGCAGGGCTGTTCTGTGTAGCTCGAGGCTAGCCTTGAACTCAGAGATCCACCTTCTTCTGCCTCCTAAGAGCTGGATTCTAGGCATGTGCCACCTCCTTTTCCTTTTCATAAGAATTAATGTATTACCTATAAGAAGGAAAGGTGGAAAATACAAGTTTGTGTGCCTGCCCAGCTGGTCAATAAAAAATGCTTGCTTTTCTACTTTGTGGATATAGATTGACTATCCCCAGCCTGAAGGTCTAATGACTGAAGTGATGGGGATCCCAAAGCTTGCAGAGGACCAGTCTGTCTCAAGTGGAAAATTTCAGCCATGATCTCACGTGACAGTTTGTAGGCACACAAGACATTGTGTAACATAAAACTGGTGTATGCGATGAATAAAATACACACTCAAGTATCAAATGCATTAAAAGGTGTCTTTGATGTATAAGTGAACCTGGGGTTGAACTTGAGCATGATCACCAAGATATCTCATGACCAATGTATATGTAAACATTCCAGAGTCGCAAAACAGTCAAAGTACAAACTTCTAGCCTGAAACATTAATAATTGATGCTCAGCCACACAACCAGTCTAGTATTTATCATCAAGTTATAACTTACTATGTACAGATTTAAATGTTAGCCTATAAGACATATTCAGATACATATATGACATTTTAAATCAGTTTCTCTTCTGTATTAATACTTTATATTAAAGGACCAGTTTTGTAGTACACCACATGTTGATTAACTGCCATTTACTTGGCTTTCTGGAAATGGCTTTAAACTAGTACAGTGTTGAGGATAAATATCAGCTAAAGAATATATTATAATTTCATTCTATATGTGATATATATAATGAATATACTATAATTTTATTCTGCATTATCTATATATACATTTATTTATTACATTTATATATATTGTAGAATATTTATACATATATGTATATATGTATATATGTGTATATATATATGTATATATATATGTATATATATCAAGTATTACAATCTCTTCTACAAATGCTTTTTTATTCCAGAGAAACTTCTGGGTTTTATTAGTTACCTTATAATTGCTGTGATAAAACTAGCTGGCAGAAACAACTGAAGAGGTGACTGATTTTTACCCTGATCCATAGTTTCAGAGATTTCTGGTCCTGGAGAAGGAGGCTGTTCATCTCAAGGAAGATTGGAAGCAAAGAGAGTAAAACACTGGGGACTTGACATAAGCTTCACAGGCATGTCCCCAGTGGCGCATTCCCTCCAGTTAGGCCCCACATTCCAAAGGTTACACAAGATTCCCAAATAGCACTCTAGCTTGGGAGAAACTGTCCAACCCCAATTGCAGGTATTTTATATTTAAATCATAACACAGATTAAGTCTCCAAGGTTTTAATACTATAGTAATAATATATAGATATGCAGTGAGATACTAAAGAACCTAGATATTTAAGAACTTTCTGAATATTAGATTAAGAATAAATAAAAAATATAGTCTATCCTCATGTTTTTTATAATCCTCAAAATCTTCATCATAGATGTGGTCATTACCAGTAAGTGCTATACAATAAAGCAGCCTCCTGTAGTAGCCTAACCCTGTAATTGCATTTTAATTAGAACATATCTTTATTGACATATAATTGCCAACATGATCATTTAGATTAGACTCAGGGCAAAAAAACTATATATATATATATATATATATATATATATATATATATATATATATACACATACATTATTTTATACCCTGACAAACCATTTTTGTTGTTTCTATTTCAGTTTTTTTTATATTTTTATTATTGCAAGTATAAATCCTTTTACTAGCACTTTCATTGAAGAAGCCCAATACTGTTTTCACTGTGAAACAAAGTATAGAATAGGAATGGATCCCTAAATCTTAACCTCAGATTAACTATGAGCTCACCATTTACTATTGGTCAATATAACTTACATTCAAGTTAAGGAAAGGGGACATGGAGTTAAGAACTTTGCAACAGAGCTACAATGTGGGTAGCCAGAATAAACCTAGAGCTAAACAACACCTTCAGAATGTCCCACTTTGTCATTCCTTGGCCATAATCTAAGAGAATCACAGTAAGCACATGACACAAATGGTGTCAGTTATTCTCATCCACTGATAGAATGCTTACTGCTGAATGTGGTAATTTTATTGAAGCCACACCTGTGACCTCAGTTACACTATCTCTTTGTTCTTCCATAGTGATTGCTAGTATTGTCAGCTCAACAAGATCTATAACTACCAAGGAAACAAGCTTCTATGAATGTCTCTGAGGAAGAGTCTAAACTTATGGGGTTTCCTATAACAACCACTCAAGGAAGTATTTTGCCAAAGTCAGCCTGGAAGTCAGACAGGCAGTACAAGGGAATTAAGCTACATCTAGCAGAACTTGACTCTTCTGGCTACCTAGTATTGACTTAGGAGGAATAAAAGATGCAGAATTGATGGGTCCCAGATCTAGACAGCCACTCAGGGTAACACAACATGTGGCAGGGTCTGTTCTAAAAGGAGATAAAAGGAGACTTCCTTAAAGGCCCCCATGTGAAGCTGTGAAGGTAAAACACATTGAAACTCCAGGATTTTTGAGGTACAAGCAAGGACCATGTGACATTCACTGAAGAAAGCTGCAAGCACTGGATACAACTGACCTAGGAGAGAATCTATGTGAGTTGAGGACAGCAGAGTGGAGAGATGACTTCATCACAAGTCTCAGATGCCTGAGACAGAGTGTGAGACTTACCCTTGCTGGGATAAGGTTTGGTTTTGCTTTGGGTACCTCTAATCTTTTGAATAGGCTTAGTTTATTCTAAGCCATTATAAATTGTAATTATGTAATTTAAATTTTTATTAGATGTATTCTTTATTTACATTTCAATTGATTTCCCCTTTCCTGTCCCCCCAAAGTCCCATAAGCCACCCCCCCTGTTTCCCAGTCAACCCCCACCTCCTTCCCTATCCTGGTATTCCCATATACTGCTGCATCAAGTCTTTCCAGGACCAGGGGCCTCTCCTGCCCTTGAAGTCCAACAAGGCCATCCTCTGCTGCCTATGCCTCTGGAACCATGGGTCCCTCCATGTGTACTATCTGGTTAATGTTTTTGTCCCTGGGAGGTCTGGAAGTACTGGGTGGCTCATATCATTGTTCCTCTTATGGCGCTGCAAACCCCTTTAGCGCCATGGGTCCTTTCTCTAGCTCCCCCATTGGGGACCCTGTGCTCAGTTCAATGGCTGGTTAAAGTGTCCCCTTCTGTATTTGACATGCACTAACAGAGCCTGGTGACAACTATATCCAGCTCCAATCAGCAAGTACTTGTGGGCATCTATAGAAGTGACTGGGTTTTGTAACTGTATATGGGATGGTTCTCTAGGTGGGGTAGTCTCTGTGTGGTCTTTTCCTCAGTCTCTGCTCTACACTTTGTTTCTGTATCCCCTTCTGCAGGTATTTTGTTCCCCCTTCTAAGAAAGACCAGACAGCCCATACTTTGTTCTTCCTTCTTCTTGGGCATTATCTGATATGTGAATTGTGTCTTGGGTATTCCAAGCTTCTGGGCTAATATCCACTTATCAGTGACTGTATACCATGTGAGTTCTTTTGTGATTGAGTTACCTGACTTAGGATGACATATTTCCAGTTCCACCCATTTGCCTAAGAATTTTGTGAATTCATTGTTTTTAATAGCTGAGTAGCAGTCCACTGTGTAAATATACCACATTTTTTGTATCCATTCCTCTGTTTAGGGATATCTGCATTCTTTCCAACTTCTGGCTATTATAAATAGGGGTGCTATGAACATAGTGGAGCATGTGTCCTTGTTACATGCAGGAGAATCATCTGGTTATATGCCAAGGGGTGGTATAACAGGGTCCTCCAGTAGTAACATGCCCAGTTTTCTGAGAAACCGCCAGACTGATTTCCAGAGTGGTTGTACTACCTTGCAATCCCACCAGCAGTGGAGGAGTGTTCCTCTTTCTCCACATTCTCCCCAGAACCTGCTGTCTCCTGAATTTTTGGTCTTAACCATTCTGACTGGTGTGAGGTGAAATCTCAGGGTTGTTTTGATTTGCAATTCCCTGATGACTAAGGATGTTGAACATTTCTTTAGGTACTTCTCAGCCATTTGATATTCCTCAGGTGAAAAGTCTTTGTTTAGCTCTGTACCCCATTTTTAATAGGGTTATTTGGCTCTCTGGAGTCTAACTTCTTGAGTTCTTTGTATATATTGGATATCAGCCTTCTGTCAGTTATAGGGTTGGTAAAGATCTTTTCCCAATTTCTTGGTTGCCATTTTGTCCTACTGACACTGTCCTTTGCCTTACAAAAACTTTGCAATTTTATGAGGTCCATTTGTCAATTCTTGATCTTAGAGCATAAGCTATTGGTGTTCTGTTCAGGAACGTTTCCCCTGTTACCCATGTGTTCAGTGCTCTTCCCCAGTTTCTTTTCTAGTACTTTCAGTGTGTCTGGTTTTATGTGGAGGTCCTTGATGCACTTGGACTTGAGTTTAGTAGAAGGAGATAAGAATGGATCGATTTGCATTCTTCTGCATGCTAGCTGCCAGTAGAAGCAGCATCCATTTTCCAATGTTTTAGCTCCTTTGTCAAAGAATAAATGATCATAGGATTGGGGGTTCTTTTCTGGGTTTTCAACTCTATTCGATTGATTTACCTTTCTGTCACTGTACCAATACCATGCAGTTTTTAACACTATTGCTCTGTAGTACTGCTTGAGGTCCAGGATACTGATTCTCCCAGAAGTTCTTTTACTGTTGAGAGTAGTTTTAGCAATCCTGAGTTTTTTGTTATTCTAGATGACTTTGAGAATTGCTCTTTCTAACTCTATGAAGAATTGAGTTGGGACTTTGATGGATTAAATTGAATCTGTACATTGATTTTGGAAAGATGGCCATTTTTACTATATTAATCCTGTCAATCCATAAGCATAGGTGATCTTCTGAGGTCTTCAATTTTTTTCTTCAGAAACTTGAAGTTCTTGTCATACATATCTTTCACTTGTTTGGTTAGAGTCACACCAAGATACATTATATTGTTTGTGACTATTGTGAAAGATGCTTTTTACCTAATTTCTTTCTCAGTCTGTTTATCCTTCCAGTATAGGAAGGCTACTGATTTGTTTGAGTTAATTTTATATCCAGCCACTTTGCTGAAGTTGTTTATCAGCTGTAGGAGTTCTCTGGTGGAAATTTTTGGGTCACTTAAGTATATTCTCATATCATATGCAAATAGTGATAATATGACTTCTTCCTTTCCAATTTGCATCCCTTTGACATCCTTTTGTTGTCTAATTGCTCCAGCTAGAACTTCAAGTACTATAATAAATAAATATGGAGAAACTGGGCAGCCTTGTCTAGTCCCTGATTTTAGTGGGATTGCTTCAAGTTTCTCTCCATTTAGTTTGATGCTGGCTACTTGTTTGCTGTATATTGCTTTTACTATGTTGAGGCATGGGCCTTGAATTCCTGTTCTTTCCAAGACTTTTAACATGAAAGGGTTGAATTTTGTGAAATGCTTTTTCATGATCTAATGAAATGATCATGTGTTTTATTCTTTGAGTTTTTTTTGTAGGGGATTACATTTTTAGATTTCCATATATTGAAACATCCCTGCATCCCTGGGATGAAGCCTACTTGATCATGGTTAATGATCATTTTGATGTGCTCTTGGATTCGGTTGGCAAGAATTTTATTGAGTATTTTTGCATCAATATTCATAAGGGAAATTGGTCTTAAGGTCTTAAGTTCTCTTTGTATATTGGATCTTTGTGTGATTTGGTATCAGTGTAATTGTGGATTCATAGAATGAGTTGGATAGTGTTCCTTCTGTTTCTATTTTGTGGAATAGTTTGAAGAGTATTGGTATTAGGTCTTCTTTGAAGGTCTGATAGAATTCTGCCCTAAAACCATCTATCTGGTCCTGTGTTTTTTTGTTTGTTTGTTTTTTTGTTTTTTTTTTTTTTTTGGTTGGGAGACTTTCAATGACCACTTGTATTTCTTTAGGGGTTATGGGACCGTTTAGATAGTCTATCTGATCCTGACTTAACTTTGGTCTTTGGTATCTCTCTAGGAAATTGTCCATTTCATCCAGATTTTCCAGTTGTGTTGAGGATAGGTTTTTGTCGTAGGATCTGATGATTATTTTAATTTCCCCAGTTTCTGTTGTCATATCTCCCTTTTCATTTCTAATTTTGTTCATTTGGATACTGTCTCGGTGGCCTCTGGTTAGTCTGGCTGAGGGTTTATCTATCTTGTTGATTTTCTCAAATAATCAGCATCTGGTTATGTTTATTTTTTGTATAGTTCTTTTTGTTTCTACTTGGATGATTTCAGCCCTGAGTTTTATGATGTCCTGCCTTGTACTCCTCTTGTGTGTATTAGCTTATTTCTGTTCTAAAGCTTTCAGATGTGCTGTTAAGCTGCTAGTATATGCTCTCTCCAGCTTCTTTTTGGAGGTACTCAGAGCTATGAGTTTTTCTCTTAGCATTAATTTCATTCTGTCCCATAAATTTGGGTATGTTGTACCTTCAATTTCATTAAATTCTAAATAGTCTTTGATTTCTTTCCCTATTTCTTCCTTGACGCAAGTATCATTGAGTAGAGTATTGTTCAGCTTCTGTGTGTATGTGGCTTTCTGTTGTTTTTGTTGCTATTGAAAACCACCCTTACTCCATAGTGATCTGATAGAAAGCATGGGATTAGTTCAATCTTCTTATATCTGTTGAGGTCTGTTTTGTGACCAATTATATGGTCAATTTTGGAGAAGGTACCATGAGGTGCTGAAAAGAAGGTATGTTCTTTTTATTTAGGATGAAATATTCTATAGATATCTATTAAATCCATTTTTTCCAAAACTTCTGTTAGTTTCCGTGTGTCTCTTTTAGTTTGTATTTCCCTAATCTGCCCATTGAGGAGAGTAGGGTGTTGAAGTCACCCACAATTATTGTGTGAGGTGCAATGTGTGCTTTCAGCTTATTAAAGTTTCTTTTATGAATGAGGGTGCCTTTGTATTTGGAGCATAGATGTTCAGGATTGATGTTCAGGATGTTCACAGAGTTCTTTCTGGTAGATTTTTCCTTTGATGAGTATAAAGTGTCCCTCTTTCTTTTTTGATGACTTTTGGTTGCAAGTCAATTTTATTGGATATTAAAATGTCTACTCCAGCTTGTTTCCTGGGACCATTTGCTTGGAAAATTGTTTTTCAGCCTTTTACTCTGAGGTAGTGTTTGTTTTTGACACTGAGATGTGTTTCCTGATTGCAGCAAAATGTTGGGTCCTGTTTACATATCCAGTCTGTTAGTTTATGTCTTTTTATTAGAAAATTGAGTTCACTGATGTTAAGAGATATTAAGGAATAGCAATTTTGTTGCTTTCTGTTATTTTTGGTGTAATTTTTATGTTTGTGTGGTTATCTTCTTTTGGGTTTGCTGAAAGAAGAGTCATTTCTTACTTTTTCTAGTGTTTAGTTTCCCTACTTTTGTTGATGTTTTCCATTCATTATCATTTGAAGGTCTGGATTTGAGGAAAGATTTTGTGTAAATTTGTTTTTGTCATGAAAGATGGTTTCTCCATCTGTGGTAATTGAGAGATTTGCTGGGTATAGCAGCCTGTCTTGGCATTTGTGTTCCCTTACGGTCTGTATGACATCTGCCCAGGCTCTTCTGGCGTTCATAGTCTCAGGAGAGATGAACATGGTCTTTCCCAGAATAAAAAAAGTCCTCTATTAGCTACTTTACACTTCTTCCAAATTTAAACCTCACTTGTAGTTGCAGTCCAAGAAATAATGCTGAAAAGTAGCAATACTCTGGCCACTTCCACAAGCAGCCTCATACAAAAGTCCAATATATACCTGTTGTTCTATAGGGCACTGAATTCAAGAGTCTAAAGTAGAAAAAAGACAAGAGAAGAGAAATGAACTAGAGAGATGGCTCAGTCAGTAAAATGCTTATTACGCAAGCAAGGAGACCCAAACTCAGTCTCCAACATCCTCATAAAAATCTGGCCTATGCTTGTGATTTCAGCACCAGAGTGTTGGGGGGGGGGGTGATATGGAGGCAAGGTAGTTCTTGGGACATGCTGGAGAGCCAGCCAGGTGACTTGGAAACTCCCAGGTCTCAGTGAGAGACTCAAAGGCTAAATCACAAGGTGTTCAGTCACCTGGATTGGTTTCTTGTCCCCAAATGTATGCATGGGCATGTGAAAACATGGACATTCATGCACATTCGTACTTACAAGGACACAAGTTATTTTTAAGAGGATTATTATCCTGTCCCTAATGCTTGCATTCAAAATGTGAGTTGCTTACAGAGACATTGGATGTGACCCAATGAAAGGAAAGAAAGTGATTCTGAATGCAGAGCACCCTATGTGGAGAACCAAAGAAGAGTTACCTTAAGCAAGCCATGGAGAAGGAAAAGTAAATGCCAATCCAGTGCACTGAAAAACTGAGAGCTCTCAGATCATGTCCTGTCTCCCTCCACTGACGGTAGAGAACAAGTTAAATGACATATCCTTCAGCTCTTAAAAAAGGTCAGTGGACAAATTAGATTCTGAAGTTCTCTCTACCTCTAGTATCATTGTAGCTGTAATCACAGATGGCTAAAATAATAGACAGTTGCAGTTAAAATAAGTTAAAGAAAGTAAAGTCGTACCTTACCTTTATAATCCAGGGAGGAAGAAAATGGCCATGGCATACAGGCCCCTGAAGCATACTGAATTGGGTACATTACAAATGTTGGAAATTAGAGATAATTGAAGCTGGATGTGTCCAAGTATGATGTTTCAAGATAATACCCTAGCAAAAATGAGTGAAGTTCATTTGTTCTGAATTTAATAAAAATATAATAATAATAATAATAATAATAATAATAATAATCTAGCATTCTTTTTCAGAAGGGAGAAAGAATGCATCTATAAAGAAAGTAAAAGTAGATGTGACAAACTGCACAGAGATGGTCCTTCTCTGAAGGCACATGCTTGCAAGCCAGCTGTTTGTAATAAGGCTTGGCTTTAAGTTGGTTCATTATTTTATTCAACTGCTTTCCTTTTGAAAATACATGAAATGGTGTGAAAATGAATCCAGATGTAGTTCTTCTTCAACATTATTGGGAATGTATGAGCAAATGGAAGATAGATCATTTGATTATAAAAATAACTCAGAATTCTTTTCATGTTTGGAAATATCTGAAACAGTGTCATGTCAAGAGTCAAAATGGAATGCAGGAAACAATTCTGGTTTTTAGGACAGTGGGCTCATGCATTGGGAGTGCCACTATTTATTGGACATTTGTGGATCAATGTATAGTCATATAATTTAATAGCCCATTGGGGGTGTGGAGTGTCACTGCCATGAGTTCCTAGCTCTCATGAGGATGCTACAACAGGTCTCTGTATAATGCATAAAAGGATTATGGGACTTTACAGTAATTGAAGAGAGCATTTATTTAATTATAGCTATTTTCGCTATAATTTTAGAGGAAATACTGTGCAATTGCATAAACACTGAAAAGAATATCTTAATTTGCATAGCTTGTGGTTAAACCTATACTCTAAATTAAACCAAAATCATAATTATATATACTTTTGAAGTTAACACCTCATATTTTTACTAGACATAACTATCTTTCATTTTATTTGTAAATATTTTAGGATAATACTTTTTAGCCATAAATATATAGTACACTTGAGGAATAATTATTTATATTTCCTTGCCCTTTTGAAAATATCTACATAATTTAATGTGGTTAATAACTTGGAAGAACATTACAGGCAACACCTTTTCAATCTTTATTGTTAAATTGAGTTTGAAGTTCAATGTGAAATGTGGTGCTTACTGCTTGGAATTTGAGGGGCTCTGGTCCAAGAACCTGTCATTCTCTTTGAACTGTGATGGAGATACTTACACCATTTAACCACTGACATGGTTGGTTGGCTCAGCACCCATTACTAATACATTTCATACTTTACTTTCTAGAACTCATACTTTCAGAACTGCAAGATCACAGAACTGAATTACCTTTTGGAAACTTCTATGATATACAGGGCCTCTTAAAGAACATGAGGAACATTTTTCACCTTAAAAATAAGAGTTCCTGGGGATAGCTGTACTTTGTTGTAAATTTTGTATCTTCCAGAGTACAATATGCTAATGGATACACATACAGAGCAGAGTTTATCTTGATCAAACCAGGAGAAGTTCTTCCCTTGCCTCAAGCATGAGTAGGTTTTATATATATGAACCTTTCACACTCCTATATTCAGATAAAATATTTAGTGATTGTTGTAACCGAGATTACCAGGAAGCTACCCCCACCATGTGTTTCGGTCACTTCTGAGCCCTCTTCCCATCTTGCTCTTGTCCAATTTGCCCAAACCCTAGCATACTATTCCACTCTCTTTGCCCATGACATGACTTCTGAGTCTTCACAAATTATTAAAAACATTTTTTTTGTCTTTTGTGATCATCTTATTTAGACATTTCAGTTTTTAAAAACCTGAATATTTGATGGATAAACCTTCATTGCTCACACCATATGGCCAAGGACATCACAAGCAAACTGCTAAGAACTCTGTTCTCTGAGAACTCACAAACTCTAGTCAGAAATGAGATACTTATGCCATCAAATAAGTATTAAATAAAGATATAAATGTGTGTCAAAGAAATAAGCCAGTTCAGAAAAGGACAAAACTTCAAAACTGTTAAGCAGTAGACAAGAAACCAAGGGGCTCACGTGTCTTTCGCTTTCTAATGTTCTCTCTAGGTGAAGGTTGCCCAGCTCGCTCCTTCATCAGGAAACCAGAAACAGCGGAGAACTTCTGTTAAGTATCTAACCCTTCTCCTCACATCCACACATTTTGCTATCAACTCCACCTAACTACTGGTTGTTAGTGATCACCTCTCCCACATCTTGATCCAAGGCAAACTCTACCACTTGTCCTGTAAATAGTGATTTTTTTGTAAGACAAATTTTGTTGTAACTAGCATCTTGCCTTCTGAGGTGGATACTTTAAGAGTAAATGATCCCTGTTTGATAGACCTTATTTGTGTTCTGACGTCATGAGACTCCAGAGTATATGTCAGAAGTTCTTAGTAATACTAGCCAAAATCCAACTCTTTCACAATCTGAAACAGTTGACAGTTAAATAATACAAATAGTACAAATCCATTTAACTCCAATCTAAGCTATAGGTGTAAATAATAGTAACACTTTAGCATTTGCTGTGCATTAGCACCAACTATTAAGATTTTTACATGGAAGCTCAACTACTATCTCACTACTAAATGGAAAGAACAGGAGGACAGAGATACTTCCCAGCTAACACAACTCCCAAATCCTTCATTTCTTTAATTTAGTTATTCGATATTATTTTCTTTAAAATATCATTGCAATAGTTTTCTCTGTCATTAGAGCTGAAGATGTCAATAGGACTCTAAATGTGTTGGATATTTAAACTTATATACCAGTGTATGTGTTCTCCCCACAATACAACCCCTTCTTTACTTCTTCTCCTTCCTGATCCACTCTTTTCTCACAGAGTAAAGAAGGGAATTGTGTTTGCATGGGCAGTCCAACCTGCACAGAGATGTTTGGAAGATCGGAGCTTGCTAATTATGCTTTTCTGTGACTCCTCGAAATTATGTTGGTTAAACAATGCAACTATTTCCTAAATCCAAACTGTTATTACCGATGAACTAAATATCACAGCTTAGCATTATTAGGGGGTCTCTCATGATATGAAAGATAATGCAGCTGTCCCATGTTATTTTTGGAATTCCACACACCCACAAGAAGATTGGCAGAAGCCCATAAGAAAACTCATTTACAAAGAAGCCCCGGATTTCTTAGATCCTTTACTGGTCATGTAAGAAAGGCTCAATCTAAACAAAGACATGTACGAAATATAATCAGTGAAAATGAGTCAGAAAATCTGTACTTCAGTTCTCACTGTGCTCATCGTCTGGCCATGGGTAACTTAATTATCACTTGAGGCCCCTGAATCTCAGCACAATTAGCTCCAGTGTAATTCAAGGATGACATTCAATAACGAGGCATAGCCCAGTAGCTGTGGCTGTGTGGGCATCCTGCCCTAAATTCTAACAAGTTTTGTTTATTCTTTTATAAATGAAACAAGATTTTTTAAAAGCAGAGTCTCTTAAAGGGTACTCAGAGCAGCTAAGAAACAATGTGTCACATGTTAGACATCAAAACAATAATCACTTTACTTAAAAGGAGAAAATGGGCAAATAAATTTTTGTGCTTCATATTTACAAAGCAACTATTTAGTAGACAGTTTAGAGTTTTAATTTATTGAACACTATTCAGTCTTTCACAGAATAGGGGGAGAATGACTAGCCTGGAACTACAAATAATCTTTTGAGTAACTACAGTTTTTTCTTACTTTAAAGTGAAACAAGTAACAGTAAACAAAGCCTCCAAGTAACCATGCAATGGTCCCATTGCTTCTGTTCCTGTTACAGGCATTTTTGCCAACATTCAAGACAGGATTATCAAATTAAATTTTACTTAATAAATTAGCCAACACTGCGTCTTGGCTAATATAACCTATATAACATATTCTCTTGTTCATTATTTAATTCTTTCAGTGTTTGCTAGAAATGTTTACAGCCCCCTGACTCGAGCTTGTAAAGAACCATGCAAGAAAAGTCTGCAAAGGTTATTGATACTATGTGAATGCTACATACATAAGAAGAGGTCTCCTAGCTTGGTGTGTATGGTGACAAGCATCACTACACATTTTTATATTCTGTTTTAACAAAATTTTTCCCTGTGAGTTTAAAATTGCATTATAGGAGGACTAAGGAGATCACGCAGTAAGTGGTTCAGAGTTCTGGTTGTTCTCCAAAAGGACCTGGAATTGATTTCTGTCACTCATGTGGAGGTTTACAACTGAAACTCCACTTACAGGGTATCGAATAGCCTCTTCTGGGCACTTTAGGCACTGTCTGCTTATGGTGCATAGACACCACATTCAGGTTAGCACCAACATACATAAAATAAAGTAAGTATATTTAAAACTACATTCTGATATAATATAAACAGTTTGGTCGTATCTGAATATAGCTCTTTATATAATATGGAAATTCTTTGAAACTCCTATTTTAAAAAAAATCGAAGTCAATTTCCCTCTTGTTGAGATTGAGGCACATACAGTGATTTGTTTCCGACATATACAATAAGGCAGCAATAACCAGCATACCCAGATAGCTTGGCCAACAAAGGAGCAGATTTCCCAGAGGAACATGGACTCCTCTATCAGGTTGCTACAATACCAAATGTCACACCTGCAATCAATATTTTGCTCAAATACTTTAGCATTCAGTGATAGTGTATCCGGGCAAGAAGGAGCAGTAGTTTTCAGGGATGGGCTTCTCAAGGATTTGTGCCTCTCCTTCTTCCCTTGAGAAGGAATGTATCCAGCTCTAATACCATAGATCTGGCTATCTGCTGTAGAGTCTCAAGTCCTTTTCACAACAGAAACTTTATTCCAAATCTAAGTTACCCCACAGCAACTTTACTCCAAATGACAGTGGTCATATCAAGTGTAGAGGAAAGTTCTATACAGCAATTACTTCAAATATTTACCATTGTCTAGCCTGGTTTGCACTGGCTAAACAAGCAACAAAAAATCCTTGCCCTAGGAGTATACATCTATTAAAGAATGAAAATTTAATAAGAAAAATATTGTATATGTAAAATGCAAACAAGTTAATAGTACATGCATATGTAAAATATTAAGTGAAGGTAAGTACTATGAGAATATTAAGTGAAGTTGTTCTCATAGAAAATAGGAATATAATAAATATCAGAGGTTAGAGATAAGGAGTAAGAGGGAAGGATGGGTTGGTTAATAGCTAATAGCTACAGCTAGAGTAGAACCATAACTTCTGTTGTTCTGTTGCAGTCAAGTGACAGCAGGTAATAATAACATAGTATGAATTTCAAAACACCTCATTGAAAGTATTTTGAACATTTGTACCACAAATAGTTTATGTTTGAATTGATTAGTATTGAGCATTTATGGACTTCACAGAATTATAATACCTAACATTTTGGAGTGTTGGCTGCACGATTAATGGTGAGCTAAGAAAGTTAGGACAGTTCATTCCAACTCAACAACTCTACTATGGACTAGAACACAGAAATTACACTGTGAGGCAATGGCAGTCATCAGACCAAACTTTTGGAGTTCAGATTATTAATTTAACTAAGACTAAATTTTACCTTTCTCTAAAAATATGTATGTCCTTGTATTCTAAGTTTTTTTTTTTTTGGCATGGTATAGTAGAGTGACAATAATAGATAGTGTTGATAAATGAAACAGAGCATCTAGAAACAAATTCTAGTTTTTCCCAGAATACCTTTACCACCATCTTCGTCTGTGTGATTCCCAAAGTGTTCCATGGGGTGTGACTTACATCAAGCGATCGTCACAATAATGTGTTAGAAGTGGTTGTATTATTCCCTCATATTCAGTGAACGAGACAAGGTGGCCTGTCATTCATGTCCACCCAGCACAGCTTGTCTGCCCTTCTAATTAGGCCCAAATATAGCTGGGATAAAACATTAGGGGCTTTATATAGCTCATAAAATGCAATTGTCTTCCATCTGCCCTGAGAAAGAAAGCTCATCATCCAGTGTTGTGCTCTCGGTGCCTCATGCGTATGTTTTCATGCTATTGGGATGGTTTAATTTGAATAAACTGGTACTAACTTGGTCTACTGCCAGATTTAATACTTTTTATTTATTTCATTATCATCTTCAATGTGCTTCATAAATTTAACATTCAAACATGATGTTGATGCGGGAAGTCAGGCACTAAACATTACAAGTGTTAATAGAGCTCTCCTTTGCCCCTCACTGTGAGACCAAGATGTCCTATCTATCAGGCATTTTAGTTTCAGGACTTAGAAATCTGCTGTTCTTACTCTAAAAATATCAGAAATTATTTTGTGCAGTTTATAGCAAGGCAACTGATAAGTGAGTACATAGTAAAGGTTTATTTCTTCTTTAAAATACATTTATCTTCTTTTAATACATTTATCTTTAGAAATGTTAATGGAATGCTTATCTGGAGGAGGAATAAAAGAGTATTTTATAAACATTATTGAATTTATTAAGCTAAGTAAATCTACTTTGGAATAATAAAATCCTTATTGGCTTATTAGGGACTGAACTGTGTTGTATTTTCTTTTTCACTTTTACCTCATGTGCTTTGTGCTATGATGAAATTTTCAGAACTTCAGAACTTTCTTACCTTGTTACAGCCAATGTATTAGGCTACAAAATATTTGCCTAAAATGTCTTAAGCATTTCAGAAACTTAAAACTCTATAATTTTACTCTTTTTCTGTAAACAAAAATTGTAATTCAAATTATTCCAGTTCCAAACTAACCAATAGAAAGCATGACTCTTTACATAAAATCGACGTCCAGTTCTCCAGGAACCAGGGAATCTTTTTTTTTTCTCCTATATAGTCTACTGTTGGAGAAGGCAGGCACTTGTGACAGAAAGCCCTAGGATCAAGACTCTTTATTCTGGGATCTTGGAAAAATCCTTGGACAGAATTGTTTTGTGATTGTTGTTTTTGTTTTAAAGTTTCTTTTTTATTTTTTAGTTTTTTATTATTTAAAACAATTTAAAGTTTAACTACATCTGATTATACTCTTCCCTCAAGCAAGTTTATTTTCCGCCTACCCTCCTCTCTACTCATCCAAATTTAAGTTTTTTCTTAGAAAAACAAACAAAAAACCCAATACAACAAAATACTCCAAACCTAAACATCACCAAAAAGAAAATAAGAAGAAAAAAGAGAAAAAAAGAAACTGCATGGAGACCATTATATGTTGGTCCACTACTGCATGAGGTCTACCTGAGATCCACATGAGGTCTACCTTAGAGTAGTCCCCAATGTCATTACAATGGTAAAACTGATTTTACATTCCAAGTAGGTATAAATGATAGTACCTTAGTGACTAGGTTCACATTCATTTATTCTTTCTTTAAAATATAACATAATAAAATAAAGCAAAAGTTATCACGTCATAGATGAGAAAGACAAACAAAAGGAAAACAGCTCAAGAGAAGGCAAAAGATCCAGAGAAGCACACACAATTCACACACTCAGGAATCCCTTAAAAACAGTAAAATGGAGGACATAGCATATACACAAAAGACCTGGTACAGCTCCGTGCATGCTCCCTCAGTCTCTGTGAGCCTCATATGAGCTTTGCTCATGTTGATTTAGAGAACCTTGGTATGTGAGTGTGTGTGTGTGTGTGTGTGTGTGTGTGTGTGTGTGTATGTGTGTGTATGAGTGTGTGTATGTGTGTGTGTGAGTGTGTGAGTGTGTGAGTGTGTG
Organism: Apodemus agrarius; assembly: GCA_964023405.1. Taxonomy (NCBI): domain Eukaryota; kingdom Metazoa; phylum Chordata; class Mammalia; order Rodentia; family Muridae; genus Apodemus; species Apodemus agrarius. The sequence goes on from OZ030009.1 coordinate 157,416,996, forward strand.
AATGTGTGTGTCCTTTATGGCTCTTACACTCTTTCCACCTCTCCTATGGGGCTGCTCTTCATTTTTGGATCCAGCTCCTTTGATGAATATGTCTACCAGATGTAGGAGTTTCCTGGTAGAATTTTTCAGGCCACTTTTGTATACTATCATATCATCTGCAAGTAAGAATACGTTGACTTCTTACTTTCTTATTTGTATCCCCTTGATCTTCTTCAGCTGCCACACTGCTATGGCTAAGACTTCAAGTCCCACATTGAATAGATATGGAAAGAGTGGACAGTACTGTTTTTTTTCCCTCAATTTTAGTTAAACTGCTTTTAGTTTCTCTGCATTTAAGTTGATGTTGGATATGGGCTTGCTGTCAACTGCCTTTATTATGTTGTGGTATGTCTCTTGTATCTCTAATCTCTCCTGGACATTTATCATGAAGAGGACTTGGATTCTGTCAAAGGCCTATTCTGTGTCAAGTAAGATGATCATGTGGGCTTTTTCATTTGATTTTTTATATGGTTGATTACATTCATTAATTTTTGCATTTGAACTATCCCTGAATCATTGGAGTGACCACTATTTAATTATGGTTGTTGATCTTTTTAATGTGTTCTTCTGTTCAGTTTACAAATATCTTAGTGAGTACTTTTACATCTATGTTCATAAGGGAAATTGGTCTATAATTATCTTTCTTTGTTGGGTCTTAATATGGATAGGATATCAGCTTAACTGTGACATAATAAAGTTAATTTGGCAATATCCTTTCTGTTTCTATTTCATGGAATAATTTGGGAAGTGTTGCCATTAACTCTTCTTTGAAAATCAGGGAGAATTCTACCCTAAAATCATCTTGCCCTGAGCTTTTTTGGCTAGGAAACTTGTAACTATTTCTTCTATTTCACTAGGTGTTATAGGTCTACTTAAATTGCTTATCTGATCTTCTGATCTTGGTTTAACTTTAGAAAGTATGCTTGGCCATTTCTTTAAACCTTTTCAGTTTGTTTGAGTACAATCTATAGAAACATGTCCTTATGTTTCTCTGGATTTCCTTGTTATCTGTTGTTCTATCTCCTCTTTCACCCGGTTTTGTTAATTTGGATATATTATTTCTGCCTTGTACTTACTTTGGATAAGGGTTTTCCCATCTTACATATTTTCTCAAAGGACCAATTCTTTTTTTCATAAATTCTTTATATTATTAAAAAAAACCCTTTTTATTGGTTCTTTGTGAATTTCACATCATGCACCTCTGTCCCATTCCTCCCCTCCTCCACTCATATCTACCCTCCATGCTTACAATCTCCCCTTCATCAAAGAAAAATATCTTGCTGTGAAACATGTAGTATGTTACAGTGTGTTCAACAGTATACACTTTAGTTTACACAGTGGCATCTGTTCTAGGAGGCAAGTTTCATATCACTTAGTGGCTACAGACTTTATTGTGTCCCATAAGTTTGGGTATATTATATATTCATTTTCATTCAATTCTAGAATGTCTTTGATTTCTTCCTCAATTTCTGTAATGACCCATATTTGGTCGAGTGCAGAGTTGTGCTGTTTTCATGAGCTTGTAAGCTTTCTGTACGTTGTGTTGTTGATATCTTGCTTTCATTCATGGTGTTTTGATAGAAAGCAGTGTGTTATTTTAGTTTTCTTGTAACTTTTGACACTTGTTGTATGTCCAAGTAAGTGGTCAGTTTTAAGAAGGCTTCATGAGCTCCTGAGGAGAAGGTATATTCTTTTATGTTTGGTTAAAATGTTCTGTAACCTTTGGTTATGTCCATTTGGTTTACAAATGATTGGGTATATCAATTGTCATTATCATTTCTCCTCTTTGTTATTGCCTGGGTGACATGTCCATTGAAGAGAATACAGTACTAAAGTTTCTTCCTATCAGTTTGTGAAGGTGTGAAGGTCAATATGTAATTGAATCTGTAGTAGTTTTTTTTTTTTTTAATAAACTTGGGTACCCTTGTGTGTGTGGCATAAATATTGAGATTACAATGTTTCATTGGTGATTTTTTCCCTTTGACAAGTACGTAGTATCCTTCCCTATCTCTTCTGATTAAATTCTATTAATTAGATATTAAGACTACATTAGCTTGCTTCTTAGGTCAATTTGCTTGAAATATCTTTTTACCATTCTTTTACCTCAAGGCAATGTTAATTGAAGTTACCTTGATATAAATTGTGTTTCTTGAATGTAACAGAATGATGGATCCTGTTTTCACATCCTTTCTGTTAGTCTGAATCTTTTTATTGAGAATTGAGAACACCAATGTTGAGAGATAACAATGACCAATTATTGTTGCTTCCTGTTATTTCTTTTTTGATAGTGATAGGGGTTGTGGTGGTGGTTGTGATGGTAGTGGTGGTGACAATGGTGGTAATGGTGTTACTGGTGCTGGTACTGGTGGTATTGGTGTTGTTGCTCGTGCTGGTGCTGGTGTATGTGCATGCTTCCCTTCTTTCAACTTTGCTGGCATGATATTATGTATTCTCTGTTTTCTTGTATGTAGTGAACACACACTGCATGTATGTTTGGGTTGGGAGTTTAGCTCTAGTGCCTCTTTATGGCTAGATTTATATATAGATATTGCCTAAATTTGGTTTTATCACATCTCTTTTTTTCATCAGTATATGGTGACAGAAAGCAGTAGGAGTGCTGCTGCATCAGGTGTAGAGCTGGGGATAAGATCAGGGGGCTTTGACTTGGAGGAGCAGAAGAAGTGAAGGTGTCTAGCTATTCTACCTGTTTCACTGGCAAGAATGGCTTGTCTGGTCACAGGAAGTGTCTGTTGGAGCTCGGAAATGGGGTAAGGCAAAGGCTGAAGGAGGAAGACTATAAAGGGAAGATATTATGATGAACTAGAGATGCATTCTGGTTGTGGTTGGGATTGAGGTTGTGGGGGGAGGGGCTACCTGAGTGTTCTGCTGCAGAGATGGGTATAGGCTGTGAATTTGGACTTGTAGGAATAGAGAAAGAGGTGACAATATGGCAGGAGTGTGTTGTGGATAGGCCTGGTGCTGTTCTTGTGAACCAATCCCTTAATGAATAAAGCAGCCAATCACAGAGCCAGGCGGGACTTCTGGATTGACTGGAGGAAGAGAAGAAGCAGAAGAGAGTAATTTCCTTTTGTTGGTTGTTGATTTGTCCTTCTGACAGTGTCCTTTGCCTTGCAGAAACTTTGTAATTTTATGAGGTCCCATTTGTCAATTCTTGATCTTAGTGCTTAAGCTATTGGTGTTCTGTTCAGTAACTTTCCCCCTGTGCCTATTTCCTCCAGGGTCTTCCCAAGTTTCTTTTCTAATAGTTTCAGTGTGTCTGGTTTTATGTGGAGGTCCTTGATCCACTTGGAGTTGATCTTAGTGCAAAGAGATAAGAGTGGGTCAATTCGCATTCTTCTGCATGTTGACCTACAGTTGAACCAGCACCATTTGTTGAAGAGGCTATCTTTATTCCACTGGATTGTTGTGGCTCCTTTATCAAAGATCAAGTGACCATAAGTCTGTGGGTTCATTTCTGGGTCTTCAATCCTATTCCATTGATCCACTTGCCTGTTGCTGTACCAATACCATGCAGTTTTTAACACAATTGCTCTGTAGTACTGTTTAAAGTCAGGGATATTGATTCCCCCAGAAGTCCTTTTATTGTTGAGAATAGTTTTAGCTATCCTGGGTTTTTTGTTGCTCCAGATGAATTTGAGAATTGCTCTTTCTAGATCTATGAAGATTTGAGTTGGGATTTTGATGGGGATCGCATTGAATCTGTATATTGCTTTTGGCAAGATGGCCATTTTTACTATATTGATCCTGCCAATCCAGGAGCAAGAAATATTTTTCCATCTTCTGAGGTCTTCGATTTCTTTCTTCAAGGACTTGAAGATCCTGTCATACAGATCTTTCGCTTGTTTGGTTAGAGTTACACCAAGGTACTTTATGTTGTTTGTGGCTATTGTGAAGGGTGTTATTTCCCTAAATTCTTTCTCAGCCTGCTTGTCCTTTGAGTACAAGAAGGCTACTGATTTGCTTGAGTTAATTTTATAACCAGCCACTTTGCTGAAGTTGTTTATCACTTGCAGGAGTTCTCTGGTGGAGGTTTTTGGGTCACTTAAGTAAACTATCATATAATCTGCAAATAATGATAGTTTGACTTCTTCCTTTCCAATTTGTATCCCTTTGACTTCCTTATGTTGTCTAATTGCTCTTGCTAGAACTTCAAGTACTATATTGAAAAGATATGGAGAGAGAGGGCAGCCTTGTCTAGTCCCTGATTTTAGTGGGATTGCTTCAAGTTTCTCTCCATTTATTTTGATGTTGGCTACTGGTTTGCTGTCGATTGCTTTTACTATGTTTAGGTATGGGCCTTGAATTCCTGCTCTTTCTAAGACTTTTAGCATGAAAGGATGCTGAATTTTGTCGAATGCTTTTTCAGCATCTAATGAGATGACCATGTGGTTTTTTTTCTTTTAGTTTGGTTATGTAGTGGATTGCATTGATGGATTTCCATATATTGAACCATCCCTGCATCCCTGAGATGAAGCCTACTTGATCATGGTGAATGATCGTTTTGATGTGCTCTTGGATTCGGTTGGCAAGAATTTTATTTAGTATTTTTGCATAGATATTCATAAGAGAAATTGGCCTGTAGTTCTCTTTCTTTGTTGGATCTTTTTGTGGTTTAGGTATGAGCGTAATTGTGGCTTCAAGGAATGAGTTGGGCAATATCCCTTCTGTCTTTATTTTGTGGAATAGTTTGAAATGTATTGGTGTTAAGTCTTCTTTGAAGGTCTGGTAGAATTCTACACTAAAACCATCTGGTCCCGTACTTTTCTTGGTTGGGAGGCTTTCTATAACCCCTTCTATTTCTTTAGGGGTTATGGGACTATTTAGCTGATCTATTTGATGCTGATTTAATTTTGGTATTTGGTATCTGTCTAGGAAATTGTCCATTGCCTCTAGATTCTCCAGTTGTTTTGAGTATAGACCTTTGTAGTAGGATCTGATGATCTTTTGAATTTTCTCAGTTTCTGTTGTTATGTCTCCCTTTTCATTTCTAATTTTGTGAATTTGTATACTGTCTCTTTGTCCTTTGGTTAGTCTGGCTAAGTGTTTTTCTATCTTGTTGATTTTCTCAAAGAACCAGCTCTTGGTCTCGTTGATTCTTTGTATGGTTTTCTTTGTTTCTATTTGATTGATTTCAGCCCTGAGTTTGATGATTTCTTGTCTTCTACTCCTCCTGGGTGAATTAACTTCTTTTTCTTCCAAGGCTTTAAGGTGTGCCGTTAAGCTGCTAGTGTATGCTCTCTCCAGTTTCTTTTTGGATGCACTTAGAGCTATGAGTTTTCCTCTTAGCACTGCTTTCATTGTGTCCCATAGATTTGGGTAGGTTGTACCTTCATTTTCATTGAATTCTAAAAAGTCTTTGATTTCTTTTTTTATTTCTTCCTTGACCAAGGTGTCATTGAGTAGAGTATTGTTCAGTTTCCATGTGTATGTGGGCTTTCTGTTGTTTTTGTTGCTATTGGAGACCACTCTTACTCCGTGGTGATCTGATAGGAGGCATGGGATTAGCTTGATCTTCTTGTATTTGTTGACATCTGTCTTGTGACCAATTTTATGGTCTATTTTGGAGAAGGTACCATGCGGTGCTGAGAAAAAGGTATATTCTTTAGCGTTAGGATGAAATGTTATAGTTATATATATATATATATATATATATATATATATATATATATATATATATCTGTTAAATCCAATTGGTCCAGAGTTTCAATTAGTTTCACTATGTCCCTGTTTAGTTTCTGCTTTCCTGATCGGTCCATTGAGGAGAGTGGAGTGTTGAAGTCACCCACAATTATTGTGTTAGGTGTAATGTGTGCTTTAAGCTTTAGTAAGGTTTCTTTTACAAATGAGGGTGCCCTTGCATTTGGAGCATAGATGTTCAGTATTGAGAGCTCTTCTTGGTGGATTTTCCCTTTGGCCAGCAAGAAGTGACCTTCTGAGTCTCTTTTGATGATTTTAGGTTGGAAGTCAATTTTATCTGATATTAGAATGGCTACTCCAGCTTGTTTCCTGAGACCATTTGCCTGTAAAATTGTCTTCCAGCCTTTACTCTAAAGCAGTGTTTGTCTTTAACACTGAGATGTGTTTCCTGTATGCAGCAAAATGTACGGTCCTGTTTCCGTATCCAGTCTGTTAATCTATGTGTTTTTATTGGGGTATTGAGTCCATTGATGTTAAGAGATATTAAGGAATAGTAATTATTACCTCCAGACATTTTTGAAATTATATTTATTTATTTTATTTATTTTTTATATTCGAGAGGTTATCTTCTTTTGGGTTTGATGAGAGGAGGTTTCTATCATGCTTCTTCCCCGGTGTAGTTTCCGTCCTTGTCTTGGTGTTTTCCCCCTATTATCCTTTGTAGGGCTGGATTTGTGGAAAGATATCGTGCAAATTTGGTTTTGTCATGGAATACCTTGATGTCTCCATCTATGAGAGCTTTGCTGGGTAAAGTAGTTTTGGCTGAAGTTTGTGTTCTCTTAGAGTTTGCATTATATCTGCCCAGGATCTTCTAGCTTTCATGGTCTCAGGTGAGAAGTCTGGTGTTATTCTGATAGGTCTTCCTTTATAAGTTACTTGACCTTTTTCTCTTGCTGCCTTTAATATTCTTTCTTTGTTTAGTACATTTGGAGTTTTGATTATTATGTGACGGGATGTATTTCTGTTCTGATCCAGTCTGTTTGGGGTTCTATATGCTTCTTGTATATTCATGGGCATCTCTCTCTTTAGGTTGGGGAAGTTTTCTTCCATAATTTTGTAGAAGATATTTGCTGACCCTTTAACTTGTAAATCTTCACTCTCGTCTATACCTATAATCCTTAGGTTTGGTCTTCTCATTGTGTCCTGCATTTCCTGGATGTTTTGGGTTACAGCCTTTTTGCATTTAGTATTTTCTTTGACTGTTGAATCAATGGTTCCTATGGTATCTTCGGCTTCTGATATTCTGTCTTCTATCTCTTGTATTCTATTGTTGATATTTGCATCTATGGCCCCTGACTTCTTCCCAAGGTTTTCTATCTCCAATGTTGTCTTCCTCTGAGATTTCTTCGTTCTTTCTACTTCTGTTTTTAGTACCTGGATGGATATGCTCAGATCTTTCGCTTGCTTGATTGTGTTTTCATGTATTTCTTTAATAGATTTTTGTGTTTCCTCTTTCATAGCTTCTACTTGTTGGCCCACGTTCTTCTGTATTTCTTTAAGTGATTTTTGTCTTTCTTTCTTATTGTCTTCTTCTTTTTGATCCATCTTCTCCTGCATTTCTTGAAGTGATTTTTGTATTTGCCTTGTAAAGGCTTCTAACTTTTGATCCGTTTTCTCCTCTATTTCTTTACGAGATTTTTCTATATGTTCAGCTACCAGCATCCTGACCAGTGATTTTATATCCAAGTCTTGTTTTTCTGGTGTTTTGAGGTATCCAGGGCTTTCTGTTGTTGGCAAACTGGGTTCAGATGCTGTCATGTTGCCTTGATTTCTGTTAGTGACGTTCCTTCCATTTACCTTTTGCCATCTGGTTATTTCTGGTGTTAGTTGGCCTTGTTGTCACTGGCTGGTGTTTGAATCTCCTGTGAGGCTGGGCTCACCTGTTCTTTCTCTACTGGTGGTTATGCGTGACTGCTGCTCAAAGGGATCACAATCTGGCTGCAACCTGCTGTCTCGGTGCATGGCCTGAGGTCACGGGGAAGTGCAGGAAAGTGCAGCAGAGCCTCGGCGGGCGCCGCTGGTCCTGCCTGGCGGTGATAGCCTAGCAGATATCCTCGCGTACAGTAGCCCCAGATGGAATCTGTCTACCTGTGCCTTTCCAGCTGTGTCCTGGTTGCAATATGGAGGCCTGTCGCTATCGCTGGTCCAGGGTCCTGGGAGCTGGGTGCCTCCGGCTGCCTCGGTGCCCGGCCTAAGTTTGCAGGGGAGTGCAGCAAAGCCTAGGTGGGCACAGCTGGGCCTGCCTGGCGGCGAGAGCCTAGAAGATCCCCCCCCACCCTGCGCGTGGTAGCCCCAGATGTAATCTGTCTACCTGCGCCTTTCCAGCTGTGTCCGAGACCTGAAGTTTTTGTCATATAAATCTTTCACTTGTTTGGTTAGAGTCACACCTAGATACATTGTATTGTTTGTGGCTATTGTGAAGAGTGTCATTTCCCTAATTTCGTTATTGGCCTGCTTGTCCTTTGTGTATAGGAAGGCTACTGATTTGCATGAGTTGATTTTATAACCAGCCACTTTGCTAAAGCTGTTTATCAGCTCTGTAGGAGTTCTCTGGTGGAGTTTTTTGGGTCACTTAAGTATACTATCATATCATCTGTGAATAGTGATCGTTTGACTTCTTCCTTTCGAATTTGTATCCCTTTGACTTCTTTATGTTGTCGAATTGCTCTAGCTAGTACCTAAAGTACTATACTGAAGAGATACGGTGAGAGGGGACAGCCTTGTCTAGTCCCTGATTTTAGTGGGATTGCTTCAAGTTTCTCTCCATTTACTTTGATGTTGGCTATCGGTCTGTTGTAAATTGCTTTTACTATGTTTAGGTATGGGCCTTGAATTCCTGTTCTTTCCAAGACTTTTAGCATGAAAGGATGCTGAATTTTTTCAAATGCTTTTTCAGCATCCAATGAGATGACCATGTGGTTTTTCTCTTTGAGTTTGTTTATATAGTAGATTACGTTGATGGATATTTCTATAACGAACCATCCCTGCATCCCTGGGATGAAGCCAACTTGATCATGGTGAATGATCGTTTTGATGCATTCTTGCATTCAGTTGGCAAGCATTTTATTGAGTTTTTTTGCATCGATGTTCATAAGGAAGATTGGTCTGAAGTTCTCTTTTTTAGTTGGATCTTTGTGCACTTCTTGCTAGTCAAAGGAAAAATCTACCAAGAAGAACGCACAATTCTAAACATCTATGCTCCAAATGCAAGGGCACCCTCATTCATAAAAGAAACTTTACTAAAGGTCAAAGCACACATTGCACCTAACACAATATTTGTAGGGGACCTCAACACTCCACTATCCTCAATGGACCGATCAGGAAAACAGAAACTAAACAGGGGCACAGGGAGACTCATTGAAACTTTGGACCAATTGGATCTAACAGATATATATAGAACCTTTCATCCTAAAGCAAAAGACTATACCTTTTTCTCAGCACCTCATGGTACCTTCTCCAAAATTGACCATATAATTGGTCATGAGACAGACCTCAACAAATATAAAAAGATCGATCTAAGTCCATGCCTCCTTTAAGATCATCATGGAGTTAGAGTGTTCTTCAGTAGCAACAAAAACAACAGAAAATCCTCATATACATGGAGACTGAACAATATTCTACTCAATGATACCTTAGCAAGGAAGAAATAAAGAAAGAAATCAAAGACTTTTTAGAATTTAATGAAAATGAAGGCACAACACACCCAAATCTATGGGACACAATGAAAGCAGTGCTAAGAGGAAAACTCATAGCCCTGAGTGTCTCCAAAAAGAAACAGGAGAGAGCATACACTAGCAACTTAATGGCACACCTGAAAGCTCTGGAACAAAAAGAAGCTATTTCACCCAGGAGGAGTAGAAGACAGGAAATCATCAAACTCAGGGCTGAAATCAATCAAGTTGAAACAAAGAGAACCATACAAAGAATCAACAAAACCAGTAGCTGGTTCTTTGAGAAAATCAACAAGATAGATAAACCCCTAGCCAGACTTACTAAAGGGCACAGAGACAGTATTCAAATTAACAAAATTAAGAAATGAAAAGGGAGATATAATAACAGAATCTGAGGAAATTAAAAAAATCATCAGATCCTACTACAAAAGCCTATATTCAACACAACTGGAGAATCTGGAGGAAATGGACAATTTCCTAGACAGATACCAAATACCAAAATTAAATCAGGATCAAATAGTTTGCCTAAAGAGTCCCATAACCCCCAAAGAAATACAAGAGGTCATAGAAAGTCTTCCAACCAAAAAACCACAGGACCAAATGGTTTTAGTGCAGAATTCTATCAGACCTTCAATGAAGATTAATACCAATACTCTTCAAACTATTCCACAAAATAGAAACAGAAGGAACACTACCCAACTCGTTCTATGAAGCCACAATTACGCTGATCAAAACCACACAAAGAGGGATCAGATTTTAATAAGGCTTACTAGATTAGGTTTTAGTTGTTGCTCCCAGACATTGAGTGTCCATTGTTTCTGACCTAAGTTTGTGTTGTGTTTTCCTTCACACGGTGGCTTGTCTGGTTTCAAGAGAGAAAGGTATGTTGGTTGTCAAATCTGAGTTTGCCTGATGTGCTCCACAAAGGCTGTGGGGGATTTGAAGAACAGGGTTGGCGTGGTAGTGGCCTGCCTCTGGGAACCTAGCAAGCTGGGTGGAGACCTTTCAGGACTCCTGGCCAGTGAATCTTCACAAGATAAAACCATTGCTCACAAGTCGTATGAAAGGAGAAGATGTAGGGCCATTAAGAATGGGAAGGGGATTATATGTTGAGCATGGGATATTAAAAAGGGAGAGTAATAGGAAGTGAGTGTGATCAAAACATACAATGTGTATGAATAAAATACCGCAAACAATCCCATTATTATGCTGTTAATATATGGCAATGGAAACACAAATTTTAAAGAAACCTACAGCCTAGTCCCTCTGCTTAAATAAAAGTACAAGAAAAAATATAGTAAATAGAATTCTACAATGAACTAAAAATACTATACATTATTTCCAAGTGACATGTATACCAGAAGATGATTCAAGCTGGTTTAAATCAATCAATAAGGAATTGGCAGAATTTATGCAAGAGCCCCAGAATATCTCCATTACTACCAATAGCATTTGACAAAATTCACCATTTTTCATGATAAAGACACCCAGAAAAGCTGGAATAGAAAACAAATTTATCAGTGAGATAAAAGGCTTTTGTGAACTCCCAGTTAACATCACAGTTGTTATAGACTGTGTTATAGCACAGTTATGACTGTGTTTGTGACACTAAATTTCTGAAACCCCAGGTTTTTAGACACAAGGCTATCTTCAGAGATAAGTTTTTAAATGAGATAATTAAGTGCAAATTAATTCATCATGAAAGCCTCTTCTAATAGGACTGTTCTCTTTCTTTTTGAAAAAAAAAAACATTGTGTGGTTATGCATGTGAGAGTGTGTGTGTGTGTGTGTGTGTGTGTGTGTGTGCGCGCGCGCGCGCGCATGCACGTGTATTATATTATTATGACAAACATGTGGAGGTCAGAGGACAGCTTGCATTCATCAATTCTCTCCCTCCACAGTGTAGCTACTGAGGACCTGACTCAGCAACTTTATCTATTGAGCCATCACTCCAATCCTTCTCTCTTGACAAAAAAAATACCAAGGACAGATGGGAAGATCAAAGAAAGATGGGAAGAATATGGCCACTTGCAAGCCAATGCTAAATGTCTCAGGAGGAATTAAACCTGCTGATGTGTAGATATTAGATTTCTTGCCTTAATAGCTGTGATAAAGTAAGTGTTTGTTATTGGGACTGGGAGACAGCTCACTAGATAAAAGCACTGGCTATAAAAGAGTTAAGGACCTGACTTTGAATCCCCAGGACCCATATAACTGCTGGGCATAGCAGCATGTATATCTGCATTTCCAGCACTCCTATGGGAATATGAATGCTAGAGAAAGAGGAATCCTTGATGTTCATGGGCCAATTAATCTCACATATGCAACACCATACAAGAAGATAGACCCTATCACAAATAAGCTTTAATGCAAGGATCAACACGAATGATTTTTTTCTGACTCCCTAACACATACTAGAATGAATAACCCTGCATTCACCCAAATGAACACACACACACACACACACACACACACACACACACATGCTTTTGTGTTTGAAGCTATCCAGCCTGTGAAATTCTACTATGATAGTTCTAATATACTCCCATAATACAGAATAATGTACTGCAGTGAATTTTAATTCTAAGATAAAAAAATGAAACATGCATGCCTTCCTTTAGCCCTGCTATTTAAATTTGTACTAAAAGTTCTATTTTGAGCATGTAGTAAAAAAAAAAGGCAGAGAAAATGAGCCAATATGAATATAAATGTACTGTTTAAAGATATGTATATATTGTTATATACAACACATCCCATGGAACGGCATTAGACAGCGTGCTTGGTGGATATTTGTCAACAAACCACAAGCTAGAGTCATTGGGACAAGGGACTGCAACAGAGAAAAAGTCTCCATCTGCTCACCTGTACACACACAAGTCTTTGAGGGCATTAATCTTAATAAGTCATTTATGTGGGAGGACCAGGCCAACTGTAAAGTGTGGCACTCATGAGTAAGTGTTTCACGACATTCCTGCCCTGACTTCCCTTTATGATAGACTGTAAACTTTAAAATGAAATAAACCTTACTCTTCTCCAAGATGCTTTGCATTATGTTATTTTTTAAATTTTTTTCTTTTATTTTCCGAGCTTATAATTATATCATTTCCCTTCCCTTTTCACACTTTAGCCCTACCTACATATGCAGACACCCTTACTTTCAAGTTCCCGGCCTCTTTTCATTTTGATACGTGTGAGTGTACGCGCGTGCGTGTTACTAAATCCATAAATATGCTCATGGTCTTTTTTTTATCATAACAGAAGGAAAATTGGGACAGATGGTGGCTGGAGAAAATAAACCAGTTAATAAAAGGGTCAAAGTTCAAGAGTAATATTAATTTAATTTTGCTTCTATATAGAGTTATAGAAATTCTGGAAAGAAAATCAAGAAAATAATGCTTTTATTATGCCATCTAAAAGACTAATATATCTATAAATAATTTAACTAAGGAAGTGAAAAGCAATATCCATATAAACTACAAAACATTATAAAAGGAAACTAAAGAAAATCTAAGTAAATTGAAAGATATAACATGTCCAATAAACTATGAGATTAATATTCAGAGAGGAATACTTTGAAAAGTGATCTAGAAAGCCATTGTATTTCATGTCAAAATTTCAAGAACTTTCCTACAGATTGTGAAAGCTTATCTTTACATTCAGATTTAAATGTAGCAGACTGCAGACTTACAAAGCAGTTAAGACAGCTATGATCTACGATAAACACATGGAGGATAGATAGATGATAGATAGAGAGATGGATAGACAGAAAAACAGATAGATAGGTGATACATGGATAGATGGTGATCTACCAACAGATTGAGAGATAGATGGATAATAATGACTGATGATTTATAGATGATATAGATAGATAGATAGATAGATAGATAGATAGATAGATAGATAGATAGATAGATGAAAACAAAGTTAGAAAAGTCACTTAGAAGCCGGGCAGTAGTGGCACACGCCTTTAATCCCAGCACTTGAGAGGCAGAGGCAGGCGGATTTCTGAGTTCGAGGCCAGCCTGGTCTACAGAGTGAGTTCCAGGACAGCCAGGGCTACACAGAGAAAATCAAAAAAAAAAAAAAAAAGTCAGTTAGTTTCAAGACATGTTCTTAACCTACAGTATTCAAATCAGGATACTAGAATAAAAATAAAAAATAGAAAAATGAAATAGAATTGAGTCCAAAAAGCAAACTTATATATCCATGACTAATTAATTAGAAAAGCTGCCTATGCCTGTTATTGTAAAAAAAAAAAATTACTTTGACAAATGTTTCTGGAAATTCTGACATTCACATGAAAGACAAGTTGCTATATACATGCAAGAGATGGAATTTGAACCATATCAAAGATAACAAAAAGATATTTGGGTTATCTGACACCTGTGGCCTCAGTCACCTGTATTCATGAACACATACCCATACATGATCACATATATGTTCACGTGATATTGTAAAATATATATATATATATAATTAGCCTTTTAAAATGTATAAATATTAAAATATGTCTGTATCAATAAAGTAAAAAAATTCTAGAGCATGGTGAAAATAATTGAAATCACATTTAGGGAAGTTCCAGTATGTGGAATATATAAAGAATACAACATTTTGCATCAACAAGAACATGATGCAAGACATCCTTGTGAGGACAAATTGCTGCCCAAGCCCAATGACCTGAACCCAAGTCCCCAGAAATCACAGGGAAGTAGAGAACAAAGTTAAAAGCTGTCCTCTGACCTACTAGGCAAATGTCTTGAACAGAAATTTCTCTAAAAAGAAATACAAATGGCCAAGAAGCACCGGCTAAGCACAATTTATCATTAGACAATTGAAAATCCAAAGTGCAACGGGATTCACACTCTGCCATATTTATAAACAAAACAATAAGAGAAAGAAAAGTCAGCATTTGTGGAGATGTGGAGACAGGAGCCTCCCTCACACAGCCTCAGAGCTACAGTCATATCAAAGGCAAGCCAAGGTGCGAGAGTCACATAACTCCTCAAACAGTGAATAAACTCTCACTTACCCCAGCAGGTTTCCTGGGCATACACTCAGCAGGTTGAAAACAGGCACTCAAATGAAAATTTCTACAAAAACAGAGGCAGCAATACCATTCAGAATCAGCAATACATGAAATTCACATTTTGGATGCTTCCCATATTTATGCATCAATAGATGGCTGGTAAATTGAGCTATATACCTACAATGAAATATTCTTTTTGGAATTTTTTTGGATTTGTTTTTTTCAAGACAAGGTTTCTCTGTATAGCCCTGGCTGTCCTAGAACTCACTTTGTAGACCAGACTGACCTCGAACTTAGAAATCTGCCTGCCTCTTCCTCCCAGATTGCTGGGATTACAGGCATGTGCCACCACTGCCCAGCTATGAAATATTCTTTAGCCATACAAATGAAGGGTGTGTGCGTGGAGTGTACTACAGCACTCATGAGTCTCTCAAGCACATTACTAAATGAAATAAACCAGGCATTGAATGCCAAATGTTTATGATTTGACCAGTCACAGAGACAGGAAATAGATTGCTGCTGAATGGCCAGGTCAGAAGAAGCCCATTGTCACTGTGTAGGTTTTTCTTTGTCATGAGAAAAATGGTTTTTGGTTAAAGTCAGTGCTTTACAATATTGGGAAAAATTAAATGACACTAAATTGAACTTTTGAATGAATAATTTTTTGTGATATGAATGTCACTTTAATTTTTGAAACTTTTTAAAAATCGCTTTTATTTTATGTGTGTGTAAGTGCCTGCACGTATGTGTACCATGTACATGTGCAGTGATATGGAGGCCAGAAGATGGAAGTAGATCTCATGAAACTGGAGTTGTAAACCACGTGACTGCTGAGAACTGAACCTGTGTTCTCTGCAAGAGCAGCAAGCGCTTTGAATCACTGAGCCATCTTTCCAGCCTCTAAAATTTTTCAGATAAGTTTATATATATCTAGAATGACCTTGAAATCCTAATCTTCCTATCTCTACCTCCTAAGTGTTGGGGATACCTTGTTTAATGTGTGCTAAGGATGGAACTTAGGGCTTTGGGTATGCCCTGAAGGTACTGAACAAACCGATCTATATTAATGGCTCATTTCAGTGTTTGGGGGTTTGGGACAGTTCTTTCCTCCCCGTGGGGTCTGGGGACAAACTCGGGTTGCTGACTTGCACAATCAGCACTATGGCCTCTGTACCTTTTCACAGGTTACATCACCCTAGCTTTTGCTATTAAAAGGAAGCAACTCAGAACAACATAACACTTTATGGGAGTATTTGTTCTGTTACTCTTTTCTTTCTTTTTAAGACAAAGTATCTCTATGAGGCCACTGGAATTTGTGATCCTCTTGCCATGCCTCGGGGGCACTGAGGTTATAAGTGTGTGCCGCCTCGCCCAGCTTCAGTGGCATTTTCTATAATCAAAAACCCTCCTGGATTCAGGATCCTCTGGACATCAGAAGGTAAATGATAATCACCACGGCTATGGCAAGATCATTTTAACACTACCCTGAAAGATCTGGGCTCTGAGCAGAACAGGGATTTCCTAAACAAACCTTGAGATGATTTCCCTTAGAACTCCCCTCCCCCATTGTCCCAGATTTTTGTTTTTGTTTCTGTTTGTGTTTTCTTCATATTAAATCACCAACAATTTGTACACACACACACACACACACACACACACACACTCAATGACTTGTCTTCAGCATTCTGTCTTCTTTAAATATCTCCAGTACTAAAGGAGATGCCTAGTGACAATCAGCTTTCCAGGGTCACCTTTTCTGACATCTACCTGTCTCTTACCCCTAATGCTTCAGATTTCAGATGCTCCCCAGATTCTTCCCAGGCTTACTTAGATACCCCTATATTGTCAAAGCCAAATATATTCAAGTAGATTGTGTGGCTTTGCACTCTGCCCCCAAGCACTCATCCCTTTTGAGATTTAATGCACTCACTAATATTACTTAAAGTCTATTTGACTCCCAAAAATGGCTGATACTCTTACATGCTCCAGATCTTGTGTTTCAGTGCTGAGGCTAGTAAAACACTTATCTTCGCCATCTTCTTCTAAAGGAGATTTTAAATAGCTCTAATGTGCTAACACAGTGAGCCAGTCAACCAATTATATGGCATCTGTGTCCAAACATTCTGTGTAAGGAAGGGAGAATGTTTGCATAAAGAAAACTCATTGGTTTTGAATCCACATGGTATCCGGAAAGTGACCGTTTCTGTTGTTGTTGTTGTTGTTGTTGTTGTTGTTGTTGTTGCTGCTGTTGCTGCTGCTGTTGTTGTTGTTTGGTTGTTTGGTTGGTTGTTTGGTTGGTTGAGAAATGTAGGATTACTATTTCACCAAGTGAGCCAGCAGGAAGGCTCAAGCACTTTTGAATCACTGAGGAGTGAGAAGCTCCAGCAGAGGCCATGAATTAAGGAGAAATCCCTGCAAGACAAGAGTAAAATGAACAAAATAAAATTATATAAGAGGCCCTACCACCTTTCCTTTTTGTAAAAGACCTTGCACCCTAAGTTTCTTAAGCATTTATGTCCTCAAAGTTGTGAGCACCCCAAAGTATTTGCATCTGTAACAAGAGCTGTCATTTATAAGATAATGATAGAACAGTTTTTATACACACTGTCTTATGTATACATTAGTGAAGTAACCTTAAGAGCAAAGAGACAGTATTGTGAACATACATAGTACACTTCAGAATGGAATTTACTTCAGCATAACTAATGCCTACATTATGTGTAAGAAAGACTATAACAAGACTGGAAAACTCTGGAAAGTCATGCTACAGAGTTTTAAATTAATTCGATGTGCAAGAAAGAGCCATAGTAAGTTTAGGGTTGTTTAAGAAGCTAAACCAATTGATTGATTAAGTATAGAATCCCCCATGTTATTTTTTTACTTATTCCAAAATAAACTGAAAGTAGTTATTATCTTCATAGCTTATAAAATCAAAGCAATTTTTAAAAGATTTTTGTTTTAATTTATGTGTATGCATGTGTATTTGGGTGACTTTACTGCAAATGTATTTGGATTCCTGAGGAGGCCAGCAGAGGGTGTTAGATTGCCTGGGGCAACAGTTACAGGCAATTGTGTGAGCCACTAGATATGTGTGTTAGAAACTAAACTGGTAGCTGGTCCATGGTGGCACACACCTTTAATCCTCAATCTTGGGAGGCAGAGGCAGGCAGATTTCTGAGTTCAATGCAGTTTGGTCTACAGAGTGAGTTCCAAGACAGCCAGGGCTACACAGAGAAACCCTGTCTTGAAAAAAACAAACAACAAACAAACAAAAAAACCCTAGAAACTAAATTGGAATCTACTAGAAGAGCAAGAAGTGTTCTTATTGGCTGAGCTATCTTCACAGATCCTCAAAATAGCAAATTTTTACGGCAAAAGCAAAATGGTATATGTGTTTCATCATGAAGGTAAGCACATCACTTGTATAAATAAAATTTAATTTATAGCTATATATAGTAAACATTGCATGTTATATATGCATAGTTATATAAATTCATAATAATCTAAGCCCTTATTGACTTAAGCTAAAATTACATGCTGAACTTTTTGTACTATTTCATTTATTTATTATACATTTCTTTTGCTACATTTTTGTTCACTATTTCTTTACCAACTCTAGCAATTAATATTGTTTGTTAGCTTGACCTCATGTTCAGTTACCTAGAACTAAAAGCTCTGGGCATGTCTGTGAGGGGTTTTCGAGATTATATTAAGTAAGGTGGGTACACTCATCCTAAATGTGGTTAACACCATCCCATAGGCTACCAGCCTACATGGGCTAAACCAAAGAAAGTAAGTATAGTATCATCCATTTCTGTTTCCTGACTTCAACATGTTCTCAGGTTCCTGCCACCTTCCTGGCCCTAATGGGCTGTTCCCTCAAACAGTGAGCCCAAATAAGTTCCAGCCTCTCAGTAGCTTTTGTCAGATATGTTGCCATAGGAGAAAAATTTGTAACTAATACAGACATCAGTTCTAAGAAGAGAGGTCTTTGCTGTGATAAACCTGACCTGATTCTTAAGTCTTTGTGATAGGCTTCTTGGAGGCAAGTAGAAGAATTTGGAACTTTGACTTGAAAAGTCCTTGAATACTGTAATCAGAGCCAAATTTGCCATTATAGTGGGAATTAGGATGATCAGGACAACAAAAGAAATGTGATCAGTGGAGACCCAGCTTAGGAGGTTTCCTGGAAGGACTGGAATATGTTGTGTATTGGGCTAGTAGTCATTCTTGATACCTTCTGATGAAGATTCTGTCTTCTTTCTATCCACGACCTGAGAACTCAAATGAGGCTGATTTCCAAATACATGGACATAGTTGTTTGATGTGAGGAATTCCAAGACATCCTAGGATTCTGGGTAAAGTTTGCTGCTCTTATCGACTGAGGTAGTGGGGGAAAGATGTAAAAAACTATGGACTTCAATGAAGATATGTGTGCGAACAAGTTTAAAGTTGATGACAGGGAGAGTCCACATCAGTAAGTGTTAAAAACAACCTCACAGTCTTTATAACAACAAGATAGCTACATAGAGGGCAGGACCCCAACCATCCGTAAGAGTAAACTCTGTCTGAAACAAGTCAATTTAAACTGAAAGAACCACTCAAGGGGGCTGTGTCTAAGAGCAAACACCCGAGCAGAGAGATGTCATGACAACTGAGGTCCAATGGGACCAGGCTACTTCTGGAGCTTGCAATAGAATATAGTAGCATTGTTCACACTGGTTTTATATGTATGATAGATGCAAGAATGAATGGCTCATGAAGGCTTATGCCTAAGTTGGAGTAGGCTATTGAGGGCAGGCAATGTGTGGCAGAATTGCCATTCCTATAAGGTCAGGAGAGGCCATTACTTAAGTTCATTAAAGCAAAGTCTCTGTGACAATAAGTACCCAATGTGTTGCAGGTACCAGGACCAGAGCTACAGAAATGGAAAAAACATGGACTGGGAAAGGCAATGGTACTACAGGAAAAAGACCTGGAGGATGCATGTATTCCAGCCAGTTGGAGTCCAGATAGATGATTATTGCACCATGAGATACAGGTGCCTGATATGGTGTTATTACTTGATGTTTTCCATAGTGTATTTCAGTCTTTCTTTGTTTATATTTTTCATTGCTATGCCCCCATTTCTCTTTTGTAGAATGAAAATACCTACTGTGTGTCATTGTATGTAGGAAGCATGCAATCTGGTTTTGTTTTTAAATGTGTGTGTCTGTATTTATGTGTTCTACATTTATCACAGCACATGCATAGAGAGAGATTTGAGGACAACTCATTGGAACTTAGTTGTCTCATTCTACAGTATGAGTTCTGGTATTGAATTCATATCATCAGGCTTGGAAGTGCCTCTACCTACTGAGCATTTTGCCAACTTATAACTATGTTTTGGTGGCATAAAAGTTCACAGGTAAAACATTATCCAAGTCTCAGAAGAGACTGTGCACACATACTTTTAAATACTTTGGAACTGTTAAAGACTATCTGACCCTTAAAAACTATTTAATTGTTTTCATGCACTATATTTGATCATATTCTTTCTTCAGTTCTAGTTCCTTCCACATCCTCATCTCCTCCCTACACATCCAACTTCAGGTTCTTTCTCTCACTTAATAAAATCAAGCCACCAAAGCCAATCCCAAACAAGAAGGAAATGAACAAAACAAAGAAAGAGAAAACACACACACACACACACACACACACACACACACAGACACACACACACACACACAGCCAAACACACACAGAGAGACAGACAGACAGACAGACAGAGGCTCATTCATAAAACCTCCCTAGAGTCCATTTTGTGTTGGACAACTACTTATGAACAGGAGGCTTGCCCAGGAGGCAGAAAGATTGCCAGAGACAGAAAGGACATCTGCATGGAAACCATGTTTTTATTTATTTATCTTTTCAGAAAGAAGCTTGATACACATGTGAACTTAGAGACTGTGACAGCATGCACAAGGCCTACACAGGTTTAGGCCAGACAAAATTACAGCACAAAGAAGGGGAAATGTGCACCAAGTCCCAGTCCTAACCTACAAGACTATTAGGAGTTTTGAATTCAGTTCAATGTGTTTGTAATGCGTGGCATTACAAAATGGCCACTGATCCGTAGGACTAAGTTATGGCTTCAAAGTGACATACTTAAGTAACAAGTTGAGAAAAATTGAACTTAACTTATGATGATTGATATTTTTTGCCAACTTGACAGGGTCTAGACTCAGGTAAGAAACAAACCTTTGTCTGTTCTTCAACAGAGATTCTAGACTGTGTTAACTGAGATGGAAAAGCCCTGTTAAATGAGTGCAGCGCTAGCCCATGGGCAAGCACATCAGGCTGACTTGGGCCAAGTGTTGCAATATAGTTACATGTTCACAGGCAAGGAGTTTAGTACCATTGTAAAGATGAGTAAACCCAGGTCCCCAAAGATAAATTCATGTTTCTCAGACTAGCTAACTGATTTAATAGTCACTGCTGGTTGTCTGGCCATGCCTGTAAGATATTATCTTGACGGCATTAATAGAGATATATAGCTCCATGGACTATAGGTGGCAACTTTACTTATTCTTATCTGGAATCCTAGCATGTATACATGTGGAAAGGAAACTAAAAGGCTTCATGCACTCATTCCTCCTGCTCTGCTCCCTGATTCTGGAGAAAATATGACCAGGTACTGTGGGTTCCTGTTGCCTTGATCTTTCCATGATGGTTCACTGACTCTACCATGAAGTATATACTAAAATGAACTCTTTTTTTCTGAAGTTGCTTTACTCAGGCATTTTATCACAGCAACAGGAAATAAAGCCAACACATTACACAGGAGAACCAATGGGAATCAGCAAACAATCCCAGAAGCATTCGCTCTTTAATCCAGAACTATTCAAACCATATTTGTGTTCTGTGTTTTTCCAATTGTGTCTCAAGTGCTGACATTTAAGGTGTGCACCATCACAGCCCAGCCTTAGATTTTTGTTCTTGCAAACCCCTGACCTGAAGTTGCAGTGAAGAACTGAATTTTTACCTGACTTTTTGAAATGTCCAATTACATCCACCATTGAATGTTTGCATTTATAATCTTGTGGTTTGTATATTTAAATCACTTTTGATGAAAGGAAAAATAAATGAAGTCAAACATGCCTTGGAGGTTTGAGAGCCCAAGGTCCCAGGGGTGTTATCTGCATGAGCCAAGAAGTGCAGAGCAGGTTCTGAGACACGTGACCACTGCTACTGTGACAATGAAAGGAGAGCATGCACCTGAGGATGATGCTTGTTTTCTCTGGCCACAGTGGATGCCAGCTCTTACTATTCATGATCTAGTCCAATTGTGAAATCAATAGCACTGTCTGTGGGTAATACAAATTGTTAGTATGATATTTATTTAACGTACCCAGCAACATGTAAATTTTAACCTTTCCTACAAAGAACCCAAAAGAATTACTGTGGTGCTGACCCCAGAGTGAAACATGAAACACAGGCAGGCCTAAAGCAGTTTTAGAAATCCAAGAGGATTTTGTTGACCTGAGTGCCTCATTTCTTGTAGACTGCTTTTTGATGTCTTCTTGGCTTAGAGCCATGGATTGGTGGTTAAAAAAAATTACAAACATGGATAGATTGTGTGTATTTTAGGATCTATTAGAATGTATGAGAATATCTAAGTCGGTTATTTCTGAACCAAGACTACTTGAATTTTAGTTGGCCTCAGTTTGGTGATAGATCAACATTGAGAATTTTCCTCAGTTCCCAATTGCCATGCTGAAAATAAATTTCAATCTTACAAATACCAAACATTATAAAAGAGAAAATCAAACTCTCTAGAAATACAGCAAATATATCAATGTTGCCTAGCAATTTGTGGCAGAGTGAGGACTACAATGCAATGTAGATCCCATCAAATGACCATCACTCCGTGCGGCTTCTTTGTAGTGACTCTTAATCGAGTTCAAACAGCACAACTTGACAGCTGAGCCAATGCTCTCTTATCCCGTGTGAGGATGCCTGGTCCATTCCCATAGTAAATACTAGTGTATTCTGTAAAACATGCTTACAGAGCTCTTCTCTAGATTTATCTAGCTAGACCAACCCTATCCACAGCCCTCTCTTCTGTGTGTGTTTTCCAAGAGTAGCAGTAGAATAAGCAACGTGCATCATCCTGAGATGAAGAGGTGAACAGAGTCTTGCCTGGCCCAGCATCACCTCAGATCTCACCATGTTCTGGTCAGAGATTCCTATTCCTCTGTGTGTATTAGTTATTTTCCAGAGTTCTTCAACAAGTAGGACTTGTCCAACCCAAACTTAATCTACTGTGGAAGCTTTCATGAACATTTCAGACCAGCTTGCTATGATCTTCCTTTGCCCACGTCACCTTCTGGAAATTGATAAATCCAATTCATGTTACCTATATAAATAGACATTTTCCATCATCAGACTCAGACAAGTACATAAGAAAATATAATGAACTTAATTCTTAATTCTGACTGATATCATAAAATACATGGGACAGTCATGAATGACTAACAAGCCATTTTGAAACCTTCCTCTCCTCCCTTCCCCTCTCTTCCTCTCCTCCCCACCCCTCCCATTCCCTCCCTCCCCTTCTCTCTCTTTCTCTTTCTGTTTCTTTCTTTCTTTCTCTCTCTTTCTTTCTTAATTTCTTTCTTTCTTCCTTCCTTCCTTTCTTTCTTTCTTTCTTTCTTTCTTTCTTTCTTTCTTTCTTTCTTTCTTGTGAAAGAGATCAAACACAAGAACTTAGACATGTTAAACCATCTACCACAGAGCCATGTACTCAGCCCATAAACTTCTTTGAGATCTCTAAATTATAAGCTTGTCAAAATTATTTGTATTTGGTTCCAAATCTACATAATTACTTACATAGTGTAATTAAGCATTGGCTTAACTAGTGGACTGTGGGGGAATGAAAAGTAAATAACATTTTTTAGATTAAATATTGAGTTTTTAACAGATAATGAAGTCATTTTTAAAATATTAACATTGAAACTTCACACACTAAGCAGACTATCTCTATCTCTATCTATGTCTATCTATATAGATATTTATGGATCATCACCAAGTTATGGATGAAGGAGCATCTCCAAAACATTGCTCTATTTTAGAGAAACCAGTACTAGAATTTGCAAATGATGCATCTTTGGTTTCCACAACAAATACCGCCCATTCTCGTAAGAGGGTAGTCATGAGATGGGCATGCCTCTCCATCAGAAAGTTTGAGCAGATGTGTGCTGCTGTACTTAAGGCTATAATGGAAATATTGTGTTATATATTATTTTAGTGAGATTTGCTTTAAAAACATTTATAACAAATATCAAATTAAACTATTTCTGAGTGTATTGGGTAGTATAGTTTATGGCATATAGAGAGACAGAGTCCATAGTATATGAAGAGGGAGAGGGAGAAGGGGAAAGAACAGCATCTATTAGACTTGGGTTTATATTGAGCTATTTATATCCAGGAAAGAAAAGTGACTTAAGTGGATTGCATGTTTCATGTGTGACCAGTCCACAGCAACACTCTACTTCCCTGAAGTATGTGCAACTCTACGTATTAACAAGTTGAGGTTATTGGCACAAAAGTGAAGGCAGCTAAAAGCTGAGTTGTCTTTGTAAAATTATTAGTTGCAAATAAAAAGGTCGTACTCTAACTCACAGACCCTCCTGCTACAGACTTATGAACAAGACAGTTTTACAGAGCCTGGGGCGGCTGAGACAAGTACAAACAATGAGAAAAGAAAAGTGATCATGGTTGAATGAGGATTGGTCCTCACTTGTCAAGTTCCATAATAAAAATGCCCTGACATTGCCAGGCAGATATTGAATATAGTCATAAGAATAGCTCTGGCCTCAGAACACTGCCCAGCAGAATAGGTATGATGCATGGTTATGGAAACAGAGAATAGTCCTTGCTTTTCCTTGATGTCTATCCTGTTCCTGTCCTTGTAATCTGTCAAATGTCAGACAAAATCAGAGTCACTATGTCTTAGGATCTAATTTTCATGAACTGTCCACAGAGAATTTCTAGAATGAGAGATTTGAAAGAGTAGGAATACAAGCATAATAAATAATGGCTTGCATGAACTAAGTCCAGGCAGCTGACTGTACAGTAACTGTTTTCTTTATGTTGTATGTGACATCTTCAATTTTGGCAGACTTTCTGGTTCTGTGGTGGAGAGTCAGCAGTCCTGGGAAGGAGCTGGGCTTTTTGTGGCTTCCATTTCCTTCTCAGTTTTCCTACTTGAGCCATGTGGATGGAATATCCTTACCCCATCATACATGCTTCCAGAAAGATGAAAACTGAGTTGATTAGAAAGTGAGTGTGGTTTTAACATCTGCTGGGAAAATGGAACATGCCGCTCAACCAGAAAACACACTACCTTAGCAGGCAGCTCAGTAGCACAAGCAGCTGAGGAGCTGACGGCACCTTCTCTATCTCTTTTGAAAGTGTGATGAGCTCCACAGACAAACGACCCCTTCAGAAGTGGTTCTTTAGCACAGGTGCTAATCTCATTGGGGTCTTAGAGAGCACTGAATGGTGGGGGGACAGGGACTGATAGAGCGGCATGCTATCAAACAACCTCTCACATGCTTTAGACTCTCCTACTTGGGGCCTTCCCAGCTGAAAATAGAACTAAGTTATCTAATTGATATATAATTTGTTTCCTTTAAAACTGAGATTTCAAACATTTTTAGACACACCATCTGAAATTTTGTGTGTTAACCAATTATTATTACCTATTTTGAATTAAATTATCTACTTTTTATATTTTTCTCTTTGTCTTGGAGACTCTGTGTCTATTAATTAAAAGTAATGGTGTAGGCCGGACGGTGGTGGCACACGCCTGTAATCCCAGCACTTGGGAGGCAGAGGCAGGCGGATTTCTGAGTTCGAGGCCAGCCTGGTCTACAAAGTGAGTTCCAGGACAGCCAGGACTACACAGAGAAACCCTGTCTCGAAAAACCAAAAAAAAAAAAAAAAAAAAAAGTAATGGTGTATTTCTATATATAATATTTAATATATAATTACATATATTTAATATAAATATGTAATTATAGATAATATAATTAAATATATTATGTTATATACAATTTATTATATATTATATACATACTGAGTTAACTCTTGTTTCACACTTCACTCTTTCATTAATGTACTTGTTCACATTGTTGAACTTTGCCTGAGTCCAAGTCAGGGAAGCCCTCAAGAAAAGAGCCACTCAGATGGCTATATAGTAGCATTTGTTCTGAAAACTTTATATAGTAGAGCTATATAAAGTTTATAAAAGTTATTTTAAAAGATAAGAAGAAATGAGAAGTGGAAATAGTAAAAGGCAATGCATATATATATATATATATATGTATATATATATATATACTGGAAATATATTGGTTTCATATAATATATAGTAATCATGGCTTTGTCATCAATGAGCTCCCCAAGAAGCTTCCAACTGCTCCAAACTTTTTCTTTCTTTCTTTAGAAAACAAAGCAAAAACAAATGTAATTAGAAACCCAGTCTAACAAAACAGGAAACATAACCAAAAATAAAGTAAAATAAAACATTAATTACTCAGTGAGTGTGCCTACAATGTAAGTTAGGACTGGATGAGCCAACATAAATGACATGGTCCTAGGTTACATTGGGAAGACAAAAAAAAGATAAACATATGCCAGAGGATTTGTTTTCATTATGGAGTTCTTTCTAGGATGCACAAGCACTAGATTTACAAGGGTTCGTATAATCACCTAATAAGATTACAGAAATAGAAATCATTACTTGGGAAAACTATAGAGATTCACTATAACTTTACAGAATGTAACTAGTGATTTCAATCATTAGTTGATCATTATCTCCACTGTATAATTTTAATAGATTTTATTTCCATTTAAGTGATGGGTAGGAGCCATTGAGGCCTTCTTTGGAAAGTGGTTCATTAGAGTTCCTGAACCTTTACACCTTTGGTGCAAGTTTAAACATAGACTGGAATGAGAAAGTCACTGAAAGATTGAATTTCTCTTTTGTCTTTATGGTATCCTTCTGGAATCCATTTTCCTCTTCTGTGCCACTCATAATTATGAATTAGATTCCATTCACAGGAATGTGTAATACTAAAGAACTTAAAGCGGCAGGCATGCAATGTTGAAAAGCCTTTTGTATTATTACCTGTGTTGCCTCTCAGTGACAGGAGGTATGTCTAGAATGTTCACCTGTGTGGCCCAGACATACTGACACCGTTGTGATGTTTCAACAGAAAACAATGAATGACCCAAATTAAGTCACCCATAGCCTGAATGAAGAGAGTAAGATGAGTTTCAGCTGTCAGCCTTCTGAGAGATAACGCTTGAGCTTAGTACAAAGAAGTGAGCACAAGAGGCCTAGATGTGATCTAGTAGATTTTTTTCCCTAGCTGCTTCATGCCTGAATACTCCTGGGTTTCTTCTCTTCTAAGTAAGGACTTTCTTCTACTAGACTATCAAACTACAAACCTAATAGAGACATTAAATTAATGCCCATTTTGTTAAAAAAAAAAAAAAAAAGATCCAGGAAGCATCAAATAATTTCATGAGCCATCAGAAGAAACAGTGAAATGTGGAAGAAGCTAAAATTAACGATTGGGAGGGAGAAAAAAGTCATGTCTCAGATGAGACAGAACTAAAATACCCTTTATACTTCATGCCAGTACAAATTCATCCTCCAGGAAGATGCTGTTGATACTAAGATTTGAAACATTATGTTTCAGTAGGTCATCAAATTATCAAACAGGATCAGTTCAAGTTGCAAACATTATTGGGAATCCATCTTTCTGTGGGGTCTGGGCTCACAGTTTCATTCTATGAGTTGTGACACAGTCAGAAGAGTTATATGATCAGCCGCAACGTGTTATGTGGGGATAAAATAGTGCTGTCTTCATAGTTTTAAGTTTGCAAACAGTGCACTGAATCACACTTGAAAATGTTCCCTTGATAAACATGCTGAAGAAATCTTTGCCAACTCGCAGTTGAAGTTGATGTCAAGAAAATGTTTTTTGTGAGGAGAAAACAGGGCAGTTATTTCAAATAATTACCAAATAGGGCAAAAAGGTTACTGGTGAGTTTGGGATGTTTATTTGTGTCACCCACTCTGTCACATTAAAACAACAACAACAACAACAACAAAATCTCCACAACAGAATGCCAATACACCGAAGATGGAAAGACATGCATACCCTTTTAGAGCTGCTTCAAGCGCTCTCAGATGCAGCCAGCTACTTCTCCTAGAGTAAAAAGGAAGAACAGACATTTATTGTGTTTCTCTTTCTTTTAACTTAACCTCAAATAATGAGCTTTATAGGAGCAAGAAATACCAACAGAGCCTTCCTTCTTCTTGCTTGATTTAATCTGATGATGCCAAGTGAATTTTCAGGTGATAATGTTTTCCTTCCTTTTACGCACAGAGTATTATTCTTCAAACTTTGTGCATGCTTTATTAATAAATAAGCAAATATCAATTCACATTTGGCTTTGATGATCCACCTTTTAACGTGTTGACCTGATAAAATAGTTTTTGGCCTGAGTTTTCCTTGTATTTGTCTGCAATGGGATGTTTAAAAGAACTGAATGAAGATTGTTATTCAGGTGTAATAATTTGGGGAGTTTGTCCTTTAAACACGGCAGGCAGTGAGGATCAGCACACATTGACCAGATTTTCTTAAAATTGATAAATAACAGAAGTTTGAAATTGTTTATAATTTAAACACACCTTGTTTCTTTGCCTTAGTGACCAGTTAGATTAAATTGCCAATTTCCAACAAAGCAAAGGATGTTTTGCTTAATAGAGAAGGATGGGGAGGGTGAAAGAGGGGAACTAAGATGGAACATGTAGGGAGGGAAGGAGGGAGGAAGGAAGTCTGGTGGGGAACGGACAGAGACATTGAGTGGCGAAGCTTGCTTATGAAGGACAGAATCCATTAATAAGCTTTTACTTTTTGTGTGACAAGAACAGAAGACAAAAGGGAGATGTCACATAAATGCAGTTAACATTATTATATTTTAAATAATAGAAGGGAGGAAGATATCAGCTCTGGTCCAGGTATCCCTGTCCGGCATCTACAATATACATTGCCTTCAGTACCAGTTCCTTACCTAGTTCCATGGCAACCAAGAGCAGGTGCAGCAACCTATGTTTTATGTTCTATGTTCTATGTTTGGGAGCCCCTGGGAGTTCCCTGGCCAGTATTTCATTGAGAGGCACCACTCACCTCAAATGTGGAGCGTAAATTGGAAGTTTTATGTTTCTGTGTTTAGTATAGAATGTGTACCTATAGATCTGTAAAAACAAAACAGGGAGACATGAGGAAGATAGGAAGAGGAGGTTGGCAAAATGTAATGTGATTTGATTTTTTTACGTTGAGCTGTGCTTATATTATTTGATTATGATGAATGATCATTCTTTGATACTGTTGCTTTCGGTTTGCTAGTATTTTGTGAATCACTTAAATTCATTAGAGAGAGTCATGTGTGTTTTTCATTTTGGTCATTGTATCCTTGTCTGATGTCATTATAGAGACCATGTTGGTCTCAAAAAGTGAGTTTAGAATTACTTTCAAATTTTTGAAATACTTTGATAAGAATTAAATATCAACTTTCCCTTAAAAACTTCATAGAATTCAATTAAATTGTATAGTCTTGAGATTTGGGATGGGGGATTTTAATGCAGTGTGGTCTCATTTCTTAGTATTAGCCAGGCTTTTCTATCACTTCATAGTTCAATTTTTATAGGCCATGAGTGGGCAGAAATGAATTCATTTCTTCCAGGTTTTCTCATTCATTGGAACATAGCTGTTCATAAGCTCGAATGTACATTTGTATTTCTGCCATATCCATTGCAATGACTCATCTCGGTCTGTCATTTTTTTCTTCATGGTCTGTGTCTCCTCTTATTTGGGCTAGGTAAAATATTGCTGGGTTTATTGTTTTTCTAAGATTTTTGCTTTCGTTGACATGTGTTATTTTTATAGCCTCTCCTTCACTTTTTACCTCGATCTTCTCTTTCATTCCATCTGCTGATTTTTGTTTTGTCTTGCCCTTTCTTCACTGTGGCCTTGAGATAACTAGTTAGGTTGTTTATTTCAAACATCCCCATTTTCTTGAGATGGGCAATTATTCCTATGAATGTCCCTATTATTATTTTTTATTAGGTGCTGATATATTATGTATCCATTTTCATTTATTTTAAGTTATTTTTCTAAGTTCTCTTCCAATTTCTTGTATGACTCATTGTTATAAAAGTCCTCATGGAGTCCTATATTTTCTAATGTTTTTGTTTATTTCTACTTCTAATTTATTATGGTCTGGAAGCATATATGTTATATATAAAATTATAGTTTCAAAGATGTTTTGAGATTCTGCTTGTGATCTAACATGGTTTATTCTAGAGAACACTGGACATTCTGCAATTGGTACATGAAAAAGTCTGTAGACATTTTTTAACTCCTCCTGATTTTTATTATTGCTAATACACAAAATTCAGCATCCTTTCATGCTAAAGGTCTTGGAAAGAGCAGGAATTCAAGGCCCATATCTAAACATAGTAAAAGCAATATACAGCAGTCCAGTAGCCAACATCAAGGTAAACGAAGAAAACCTTGAAGCAATCCCACTAAAATCAGGGACTAGACAAGGCTACCCCCTCTCACCATATCTCTTCAATATAGTACTTGAGGTACTAGCTAGAGCAATTCGACAACAGAGGGAAGTCAAAGGGATACAAATCGGAAAGGAAGAAGTCAAACTATCATTATTTGCAGATGATATGATAGTATACTTAAGTGACCCCAAAACCTTCACCAGAGAACTCCTGCAACTGATAAACAACTTCAGCAAAGTGGCTGGCTATAAAATCAACTCAAGCAAATCAGTAGCCTTCCTATACGTGAAGGATAAGCAGGCCGAGAAAGAAATTAGGGAAATGACACCCTTCACAATAGCCACAAATGATATAAAGTATCTTAGAGTGAAACTAACCAAACATGTGAAAGATTTATATGACAAAAACTTCAGGTCTCTGAAGAGGGAAATTGAAGAAGACATCAGAAAATGGGAAAATCTTCCATGCTCGTGGGTTGGCAGGACTAATATAGTCAAAATGGCAATCTTGCCGAAAGCAATATACAGATTCAATGCAATCCCCATCAAAATCCCAACTCAGTTCTTCATAGAGTTAGAAAGAGCAATTCTCAAATTCATCTGGAATAACAAAAAACCCAGGATAAACTATCATCAACAGCAAAAGAACTTCTGGGGGAATCAACATCCTGGACCTCAAGCAATATTACAGAGCAGTAGTATTAAAAACATCTTTTATAATTTTCAATATAAATCAGATTTTGAAGTCTCTCATTACTATCATATTGGATCCAATTTCCCCCTTTAGACATAATATTAATTGCTTTATACAATTTGAATGTATCATATACATTTACCATTATTTTGTTGTCTGGTTGATTCCTTGACTCCTTTTTAAATTTTTTATGTCTTTTCTGTTAGTGTATATTTTATCTGATATAACTGTTCCTGTTTGCATCCCGTGTCTACATGTATGAATTATCTTCCATTTTCATTTTTCCACTTTCTTTTTTTATTTTCAGCCAACATATAAAGTGAGACTCTTGTATCCATTCCAACATTGTCTTTGATTAATAATTAATTCATTTTTAAAGTTATATATAATTAAGTTTAATGCATATAATCTTTTACTTTTAGCATTCTTTGTTTTGTGTATCTTCAGGGTTATTGTATTTGTGAAGTTTATTTCTTCTTTATTTCTTCTTTATTTATTCTCCTGTGCATCTTCTCTACCCTGAGTTTTGTGTTTCCCTGATGAGGGCATTTTTGTTTGTTTGATTGTTTTGTTATTGGTATAGCTTCCAGAAAAAATCTTTCAAACACTCCTTAGTGGTAAATATTTCCCTTGTTCCCTTGTCTTGGAAGGTAATTATTTCTCCTTTATTTATGGTTTTGCTAGGCACAGTGCTCTTGACAATCATTTATGTGAGAATTGGACTCATTCGTTCCTTCCCCTCCTGGATAGTAGGATTTTTGCTGACAAATGGGCAGTTAGTTTATGAAAAGCTCTCCAGATTAGGATTGGGTACTCTGGCTGTTTTTAAACAGTCTTTCTATGCCTTGTCCTTTTCACATTTTAACTATGATAATAAGTACAGTAAAGACCATTTCTGGCATGTCTGACCAGCTCTGTCATGTTTATTGTCCTCTTGTATGTGAATTGTCATAGATTTCCCGAGATTAAGGAATTTTTGGCTATTATTTCAACAAATTATTTTATCTGCTTTATTTCTTTTTTGGGCATTTTAAAAAGTGTAGATATAGGGTTGTTTAATAATGTAGCAAAGGTATCAGTTGTCTTTATTATTTCTTCTGTCTTTCCTTCTTTCCTTGCCTGGTTGGAATAATCAGTAGAGCTGTTCTAAGTTTAAATATTCTTTTTCTGCTTAATTCAGCGTGTTGTTATTGACTTTTTGCTATATTTCTCATTTATTATTTATATTCTCATGAATTACTTTTTTCTAATTTTTTTCAACAGAATGTATCATCTTTAATCTCATCATCTTCCTTAGAAGCATTTCATCATGCTTTTAAGTTTTCTATCAGGAATTTAATCAATATATTCCATGTAGTTTTAAAATTGTATTATATTTGTGTGTGTGTGTGTGTGTGTGTGTGTGTGTGTGTCCCTGCATGTGCTATATAAAAGAAAAGACAAAGAGTGAATGTGTACAAATCAAAGGACTCCCATGCATCTAGATGTCCCCCACATAGAGTACAGAGATTAGAAGATGGCTTAGGGGAGTAAGTTCTCTCCCTCCACCTTGTTGATCATGAGGATCTATTTCAGGTCTCCAGGCTTGGAAGCAGTCACCTGCTGAGCCATCTTCCAGGCCTGATAATCTTTTCTTTAGAGAGTTGTGTTATTTCAGAAACATCATATTCCTTGTTTTTAAAATATTTTTATGATACCACACTGAGTTAGATTTATCTCATCTAGATTAGTTATCTCTGCTTCTTTTATAAGGTTGCTTTCATAGGAAACAACTTTCTTCTGAAAGTATGCCTCAGAGTATGCATTATTGGTATTGATGCTAGATAGGTATCATAATAGTCTCTGTACTTTCTAAAACTTTAATTAATGGTTTTAGGCATGGTGCATGCCATGGAAAGCGAAACAGACAATTTGTCACTGTAGTCCATTAGGGTGAGGATACTCTAGGCAAGTATGATGCACCTTAAAACTAGTGTCGTGTATACAGTATGTTCTATATTGCTAAATTCCAGCAATGACAGCAATGAAAGTGATACCAACTGGTGGCATGGTTTCCCTACATGTGAACTGAGACAAACACTGGAAAGTGTGTCTGATACTGGCTGAACTTGGAGTGGTGGAGCTTCTGAAGAATCTTACCTAGTCTGAGTGGTAGCCTAGGCATGCTTCCTATGTGTGCTCCTAGTCCAGGAGCAACGCAAACCTACAAATCTACATGTGTGGTGATGTAGATACCCTCCCCTGATACCCACTTTCAGTTCTAACAGTGGTATACTCTCACATACAGAGCAAGGCGAGGTAACAATAGGGAGTCATACTACTTGTTCCATGTTCAATAGATGGTAAGTTACTCATGTACCTGCCCATGAGCAAAAGTACCAACAAGAAACATGATATGTGCTAGAGATCTAGCTGAACCTACCCCCAGTCCTAGCAGTGTTAGAATACCTCATGCAACTGTCTACACTCCAGATCCCAGAGCATAACTAGCCTCACCTGTCTTTTGTTGAGTGTAGCACCCCGCAGTCTCTTGTGTGCTAAAACACCTGTACCTTGTAATATGCAGCATGGTGTGAGCATTGATGCTTGAATAACAATGTCTCTATTGAGCCACGTTGGGATGTGACTCATACTGTGGCAGGCTGTTTCTGGGATTGCAGGAATGGAGACACACGGATTTTTAACTCTCAAGAGAACATGAATTTGCACAAAAGATGCTTCATAATATGTACCTCATCGCAGAAACTTAGATTTCAGAGAATGGACACCAAAAGACAATGTAAGTTCTTTCTCCAAAGCAATGTTACTATATTAATGCCAAGTTGCTAACCCCAGCTGGATTACAAGCCTGTGGCAAATGGGAAATTTCCCAATAGCCAAGATCATTAATGCCCACAGTGATGGATCTTTTTGAGCTACTCACGCATTCTCCTGACAAAGGGGAGGGGAGGGGTGGTCCTCATCACCTGAAAGACCAGAGATAAAGTAACTGAGTTACTGTGATCTTTCCTTTATGCCTCATCCACAGATTTCCAAGTCTCTCCCAAGGATTCAGACTCTTCCTTGCTGAGGTCTAACATTCTCCAAAGGTCATTCATTCAAGAGGCACTGCCCCTGTGTTCCCAGGCTAATGGTAGAAATGAGTTCCAGGAACCTCTATTCACCCAACCCTTCTGTTGTGAAATCCTGCTCTTTAATGTTGCTTCCCACCTTGTCCAGACAGTTCCTCTGAGCTCAGCACAAAATGGAGGAGACCCTTTCCCATTCCAACTTCCTCTTCCCTTCCCAACCTTACTTGGGGATCCAGATTCCCACATCCTCCACCCTGAATGTCAATCATTGTAGTACTTGGTGAGATTATAGGTTCAAATTTCTTTCTTCCAGTAAGAATGTGTTCAACAAGTACCTGGAATTTCTGGAATGCCTCTCAAAGAAAATGCAGTATTCCTAGTACCTTAAGCTCTAGCCAGTGATACATATCCACCCTGGAAACCCCTACTCTCTTCCCAAAAGCTATATATAGTTGACCTGCTTTACTGAAGCTGGAACCCTGCCCTGAACCATTGGCCAACTACACACAAAGGAAGTCCTCACCACCTTATTCCCTAAAGTTAAATCTCTCCAGAGTCTTACATGTGAGGGAAATATAAAAAGCATCAATATTTTTGCCAAAGGACACAATTGAAATATAAAAATTAAAAGCTTGCAAACATGAAAGAAGTTGCCAAAAAGAAGGAAATGGGAGGCTTTGAGATGCCACTCTACCCTAGAAGGATTGATGCCAATAATTGTTATTCATGTTTGACATTAATTGCCTAACTATAGGCAGTTACATCTTTTCAGGAACTTTGTAAATTAATAGTTAAGCTCTCTGAGAGGATAAGTTAGTATTAATCTCATTTTGCAAGGGAGCAATCTGAGATTTACAAAGGTTAAGTTATTTGTTTAAGCAGCAATAATATGGTGGATCTTGGATGCAAGAGCACCCATGATGATGGCGTAGGCAACTAGACAGTCACTCAAAGTTCTTCATCTTAGTATGTGGCCAGTTCGGTAAGGTGGGGTCATCTCAGATTTTTGAGTCAGACTGTGAAATGTTTCTGAGATGGATTTTACCTAAATTTCCTTTTTTAATTAAAAAGATTTTATGTAATATGATAGGTTATTTTTCTGCTGGCAGTGAAATGAACCAATTTAAGCCAGATTGGATTATATTAAAGGTAGGTCTATTGGGAAATTACATTCAGAAAAAACCTAACTAAGACAGAAGTTGGTACCAGGAGTGGGGTATTGCTGTGATAGGCCTGACCATGCTTTTGATCGGGAGAATGTGGATTTGGGGACTTTGGATTTGGAAAGCCACGGAATTCTTTAAGTGGGGCTTAATGGGCCAGACTAGTAGGAATATGGAAGGCAGTGGTGCTGAGGGTCATTTGCACTGTGTAGGCCTGACGGCCCAGGAGGTTTCAGTGGAGAAGAACTTTAATATGTGGCTGAGAGACTGTTTTTGTGATGTTTTGGTGAAGAACACAGCTGCTTTTTGCCATTGTCTGAAGAGACTACCCAGGACTAAGGTAAAGAGATTTATATTAATTGCATCTGCAAAGGAAGTCTCAAAGAAGCCCAGTAAAGACTTTGTTCTCTGGTTAAGTCTGATAAAGAGAATTTTGAACAAACATAGCAAGCTGAGAAAGGAAAAGTACAAAATATATAGTTTGAGTATTAAAGGGACTCAAGGAAGTGAAATGGAGCTGAATTCAAGGATATTAAACTGAATTAAAGGAGTGGTGACCTTGGGGGCAAGATTCACATAGTTAACTTTAGGTCCAGGCATGGTAGTACAAGCCTTTAATCCCAGGAGGCAAAGATAAGCAGATCTCTGAGTTCAAGGCCAGCCTAGAACAGGGCAAATTCTAGGTGAAGAAAAACTTTAATCCAGGCTTGGTGGACCACACCTTTAATCCCAGTGCTTAGGGGACAGGCATGCAGATCTCTTGAGTTCAAATTCATTCTAAGGAGCAAGATTCAGGACAGCCAATTAGGCAGTGAAGGAGCTAGGAAAAAGGAAGCTAGTAATAATGTAATAGAACAAGGGGGGGGGCAATGTTCCAGCTCCTGCAAGCAGCAAAACTCAGCAGCTTCAGCCATGTGTCTCTGACTTTATATACAAGAGGAGAAGGAGTCTACTGGGACAATTGATGCTGGTTAGCTGGAGCTAAGAAATTAGTGGTGATTAAGAAAAGACCAGCATCACTGAGGTGAAATCTGGGAAGGGTTTTCTGAGAGCACAAAGAAGCTGTATTCCAGAAATAGCCAAGTGTTCCTCATGCTGCAGCTCTACTTGGTAACGTGTAAGAATCATCCAGGTGGTACTGGTTTTGAAGGCATGAAGGCATCATGAAAAACAGCTGAGGCTTGGTACTGTGAAAGTGTACCCTCAGTTGTAATGGACAGCCCAGGACTGAAGGGGTCATGCAAAGGAGTTGAGGCTTGGTACTATGAAGAGAGCCTATGAGAGGCTTTGGTGAATTATAGTTGCAGTGGAAGACCCTAGCATATTGGAGATGCCAGTACCATGGGATGACCACCAAGAACAGCAGTGGCAGTGGAGTGGATCAATTTGAACTTAGAGTACTACAAAGGGCAGAGCTGGAGAAGTGACACCAGCTCTTTGGAGATACACAGAAGATCATGTGTGGATCTCAGACAATGGAACAAGAAGCTGTAAAGCTGAAATTGACTTGGGGTACCCAAGATGTTAAAGATGCCAGAGCCACAGGATGCCTGCTAAGGAAAGCTGCTAACAGGAAGTGGAACAAGCCCAGAAGAAAGAACCTTGTTAAAGTCAACAAAGATAAAAAAAGGAGTTGGATATCTAAAGACTGCTTTGCCATCAGAAGTGGAGATGAAGAGTTTTGACTTTGCCCAGCTGGTTTCCTGTCTTGCTTGGAGAATTACATTTAAGTGATTAAATTAATCTCAAAAGAGACCTTGAACTTTGGACTTTTAACACTGTTGAGACTGCCACAGACTACAGGGACCTTTGAAGTTGGACTAAATGTATTTTGCATTATGCTATGTTTAAGTATGGCCCCCATAGACTCATGTTTGAACAAGCCTATGGGTGCCAGGGAGTGGAATGTGATGGTTTGTATATGATTGGCCCAGGAAGTGACCCTATTAGGAGGTGTGGCCTTGTTGGAGTAGGTGTGTCAATGTGGGTGTGGGCTTAAAACCCTCACCCTGGCTGCCTGGAAGTCAGTCTTCTACTAGCAGCCTTCAGATGAAGAGATAGAACTCTCAGCTCCTCCTGTACCATGCCTGCCTGGATGCTGCCATGTTTCTGCCTTGATGACAATGGACTGAACCTCTGAGACTGTAAGCCAACCCCAATTAAATGTTGTCTTTTATAAAACTTGCATTGGTCATGGTGTCTGTTCACAGCAGTAAAACCCTAACTAAGACAACCCCCAAAGGTCCCACATGCCCTTTTCCCTCCCTCTGCTCCCTCATCCACTCCCTCCCACCTCCCTGTTCTTGTACTCCTCCACAATGATGCTTTGGTACATTCTAGCACCAGTGTCCACTCCTTTCTTCTTGTCAGACATCACTTGGTATGTGATTTGTGTCTTTGGTGTTCCAAGATTCTAGGCTAATATCCACTTATCAGTGACTGCATACCATGGGTATTCTTTTGAGACTGGGTCACCTCACTTAGTATGATGTTCTCCAGCTCCATCCATTTCTCTAAGAATTTCATGAATTCATTGTTTCTAATGGCTGAATAGTACTCCATTGTGTATATATACCACATTTTTTTGTATCCATTCCTCTGTTGAGGGACATCTGGGTTCTTTCCAGCTTCTGGCTATTATATATAAGGCTGCTATGAACATAGTGGAGCATGTATCCTTATTGCATGCTGGGGAATCTTCTGGGTATATTCCCAGGAGTGGTATGGCTGGATCCTTCGGAAGTATCACGTCCAGTTTTCTGAGGAACCGCCAGACTGATTTCCAGAGTGGTTGTACCAGCTTGCATTCCCACTAGCAGTAGAGGAGTGTTCCTCTTTCTCCACATCCTCGCCAACACCTGATGTCTTCTGAGTTTTTAATCTTAGCCATTCTGACCGGTGTGAGGTGAAATCTTAGGGTTGTTTTGATTTGCATTTCCCTAATGACTAATGATGTTGAACATTTTTTAAGGTGTTTCTCAGCCATCCAAATTTCTCCACCTCCTCTTTCATATCCTTACCTGAACCTTGAGGGGAGGAATTTGATGAAGACATTCCATTTAGTTTTGCACTCTGTGCATTGTATAGTCTCTATGTCAATTACCCTCAACTAAAAGAAGAATCTTCTCTGTTGAGTGAGGTACTGATTTACAAAATCTATATACTTTACCTTAATTCCTATTTGTCATTTGTTCTTTATTTTGAGCTGTATCATTATGAGGCTTTTTTCTTCCCAAAGCCGTTTGTAAATG
Organism: Apodemus agrarius; assembly: GCA_964023405.1. Classification (NCBI taxonomy): domain Eukaryota; kingdom Metazoa; phylum Chordata; class Mammalia; order Rodentia; family Muridae; genus Apodemus; species Apodemus agrarius. The sequence goes on from OZ030009.1 coordinate 157,455,265, forward strand.
TTTTCCTCTACATGTTTTTTTTATTATTTATTAGTATTGTCCTCCATATATATTTTGCATTCAGTTTTAGTTCAATGAGCTACATGTATACCTTACTAAATTTGAATATTTTTCTAACATGAGAACATAAAGTTGAGTTTTAAACCACCACCACATGATTTTAACATGCTTCCATTTATAACTTTCAAATATTATATTTTGCAACATTTTACCATTTTATTTTGATTTCTTACCTGGTCATAGATTCTTGGGTCTCCTTATATAAAATATAAGTTTCTGGAGGCTGGAGAGGTAGCTGAGCAGTTAAAGTACTTGCTGCTCTAGAAGACTGGAGTTCAGGCCCTAACATTTATGTTAGGCAACTTGCCACTATTTGTAATTCTAGAAGAGCGAATGGCTTTTTACACACAAATACAAACACACACACACACACACACACACACACACACACGTAATTACTTGATTTAACGACCCTAATATACTATGAAAAACTTCATGGTAAAAAGGTGTACTAGCAACTGACATAGTAAAGAACAGTCAGAAAATAACTCCATTGTGCTATGTTAATTTTTGTCCTCCCATCTTCTGTGCTACTGTCAAGAGCCACAATCACAGCCATGCCTCATACTGTGTCTTATTAACACAATGTTCTCTGCATATTTCAGGAAAAAGTCATGGTGGCATTCTGAGCCTTTCATTAGGTTTTTCAGGCATGGCATTGGTCCATGTGTCTTACTTGGTTTCTATGTATTCCTTTGGTCATTTTCAGCTCTTGGCTATAGCTAAGTTTTAGTCCTGGAAAGAACACATTCCACTCAAACATTCTCCTGGGACTGAAATCAGGATTGTCTCACTTTCTCCTGATCTTACCTTCTGTTCCCCTATGAGTGAGTTCCCCAGGATATTACTGGAGGAGTGGAACTGGAGGAGTGGAATTGCTGTAGCAGAAGGAAGGCACACATTTTTTTATTAAATGCTGTCAAACTTGTCACCAGAGCTCCCATCAAAAGTGGAAACATTTCTTTCCATAGTTATTTCCCCCTGGTAGGTATTGAAAACACTTTCTTTTTGTCACTCTAGTGGTTACAAAAAGGGATCTTGTAAATTAAAATGCATCTACCTAATTTCTAGTGAGGTAAAATATAATTTACTATTCTTTGCCCTGTGTTTTCTTGAGTATTTCCCCCTTTCTTGCTGTTTTGATGCAAAGCCTTGAGTTGAACCATGTGTTTTATTTGGTTTCAGGCTAGGGCCATAGCTCAGAGACTAGGAGCTTGCTTAGTTGCATAGGATACACGAATCTCTGTCTTCCATCCTCACAGCTTCAGGAAGGAAGAGAAATAATGCAATAGGGTCAGTAGTACTCGCATGGCTGAAGGCAGAGAATTGTAAGCGCAAAGCCAATGCGGGCTACAAAGGAAAACACATGTATTTATATTAACTTTTGAACAGTCTCCAGTTTTTGATACTGCGAAGTCCTATTCTGACACCCTTCTCCTGTTCCTTTTTTCCTTTGATGCCTTATTTACTGCTGGGAACAGCAAACAATGACAGGAACTGCCTGCAGTAGGCCAGGATGGAGACATCTTAGAAGCCCACAGCAGCTCCTTGTAGACAAGGATGGTGTTTCGGACCCTGAGAAGCAGTACACACATCCCTCCAGGGGTCCCACCATCTGAAATAAGGGACTGCCTGCAGTAGGCCTAGATGGAGACATCTCAGTAGTCCACGGCAGCTCTTTTTTGTTGTTGTTGTTGTTGTTGTTTTGTTGTGAGTTTTTTTTTTTTGTTTTTTATTCCTGCATGTTTTCTTAATTTATTTTTTTTATATGGTCATTTACATCGCCAATGGTAAAACATTTCCCAATATCTCCCTCCCCTAAGACCCCTAACCCCTCCCCTTATTCCTTCCCCCTGCCTCCAGTATATGCCTCTCCACCCAACACATTCCCTCCTCCCCAACCCCTCCATTTCCCTTTGTTGGGGTCTCTGCTGAGCCTTTACCTGACCAAGGACCATTCCTCCCACTGATGCCCAACAAGGCCTTCCTCTGGCACATATTTGGCTGGAACCATGTGGGCCCTTGGTTGATGGTTCAATCCCTGGGAATCTTGGGGAGTGTAGGTGGCCGAAATCATTGTTCTTCCCGAGGCAGCTCTTTGTAACAACAGTTGTTCCCATTTCTCCTAACCTTAGCCCTCGACAACTGTTTTTCAGTTGGCCTTGGTGTGCATAATTATTCTATTATATCTGACTTTCTTACTTCCTTCTCCTTCTGCTCTGGTGAATTCTGTGACACTAGATGTTCCCTAATGTAACGATTCTTAAACAATTAAAAGTTGAGGCATAGGGCATGGCACAGCACAGCACAGCACAGTCCGAATGGCTCAGGTGCATGCTGTGTGTTCTCATCTTAGTAACAATGCAATAACTGCACAATGGTAGTTCCAGATTAATGCTTGACTTGCAAAGAAAGTTTGATGAAATTATTAGAAAATAAATTAGAGCCAACACTGGGACCCCAAAGAAAGAAAAAAAATATTAAAGTTATGAAATAAGTTTTGCACAATATTTGAGAGTGGTTCTTGCCTGGACAAGCAAGTATAGGATATGTAAAAATCTTAGAATAGTAAAGCTAAGTCAAAACACCAGGACTCTTAGCAGAGTCATTGTGTGCAATGTGTAGAAGCAGAAAGCTAGGGGAACTACAGAGTTAAGGGTTAACTTGATTCTTTCTGTTGTTTTCATGGCAGCTTTGCCCATGTCATTTGTCATTAGAGCTTTACAAGGAAATGCAAGTAGCTGGCCTCAGAGCTCTGAGCTCTGAAGTATAATAGTTAAAGTTAAAATTTAAATAATAATAAGTTTGCAATTATTATTTTGGCTATAGGCCTGGGAATAGGGAAGCTTGAAACTTTGGGGAACAATTGTAGTTCTTGATTCTTTGTGGGACTTGGTTACTCTTTTGAATTTCATTTGGCAATGATTATACTATGTCTTTTTTATCTGCTTTTGGAGTATCAATAAAAGACTGGGGCAAGAAGAGGCAGGGGAGCATAGGAAGAGCTTGTGAAGAATGAGTGAAGAGAGAATGTGAGGTGTGTGTGTGGAGTGGGTGTGTGAGTGAAAGGAGAGTGCATGTGGTGTGTGTGTGTGATGTGTGTGAAGAATGTGTGTGTGTGAATGAGAGGGGAACACACAGAAGTGTGTATGAGCAAGAGCGTGTAAGAAAAGAAAAACACAACAGAGAAAAGTAGAGTGCACAGGAGAATGCAGAGTGTGTGCAGCCTCAAGCTGAGCAAGAAAGAAAGAGAGCAGAGAGTGAGAGAGAAGAGAAACTTTAAGCCTTGAAAAATTGCCTGGCAGCTTGTACCCAAAAAGTAGTCTGTGCATATGTATTATGTGCCTTCCAGATACCCCTGCTTCCAGTTGAGAACTCCAATCCTGTGTCGAGGCTGGACCCTGGCAATTTACAACTCTGATACTGCCAAATTCCAGACTGTTTGCCCATGTTTATGTATGCTCCAAGACTTAAGCATGTGATCAGCTTTCTGCATGTACTTTTTTCATAGTGAGACACTATGATGTCTATCCACGTTATAAATGGACTTCCCCCAATGCTTCTGTACAATAATTTCTAACTTCCAAAGCTAATGTCCATTGGTACCAAGTTCTTATAGATATGAAAAGAACTGACCCTGAACTTCATTCTGTCCAATAGATCTGTCTTCCATTAACAGGAATCATACTACATCAATTACTGTGACTTTATATTTTGTCCATATCTCTTTTTTTTGTTTTTGTTTTTTTTCTATTTTTTTTATTTTCTATATTCTATGTTTACATTCCAAAGGCTTGTCCATATCTCTTAAGGAAGCTTGTTTTCTTTGCTTTATTTCTAAAGCAAATATTTTCTTAACATTGTGTGTGTGTGTGTGTGAATCTTTTTGCAAAAATAAACAAACATAAGGATACTTTATGAATTTTGCGATACTGTAAATATAATTTCTGAGGATTTTTACCATTACACCCTGGATCATTTTCACAAATTTTGTGTTAACAGTTCCGTGGATTTTTAAGGATTGTTGTTGACTTTTTTGAGTCGGTTTAAGTTTCCCTTCCATAGCACTTGGCTCAAAGTGCTTGCTTCCGTGTTTCATATTACTGGATTCCAATGTAGAAAAAGGCAATATTTTTAAATGGACCTTTCCTAATGATATAATGAAATTACTGAACTTCATTACAGCCTCATTACATGTATGTGTTCAACAGGCATAGTTAGAAGCAGCATTACATCATCATATAGATGAACACCCATCTACAGAGAAAACACTTACTGAAGCAAATGAAGCATTTCTTCCACAGGAGTAAATATACAGTTGTGAAATAGTACTGCCTTGTTTACTACCCAAACATCATTTTCTCAATGTTCTTATCTGAAAAGCTCTGTTGAAATGAATGCCACCCACTTCTATAGTACAAAATGAAGGCTCTGTGTCTCTGCATCGTTCCCTGTGTGAAAGCAGTCTCGTACAGTCCTGCTTCCCCCCTTACCCACATTTTTACTTTATTGATTTTTTAATAAAAGTATGGTTTTTATCATTTAACCATTTTCTTCTATATCATTTTATATCAACAATTTACATCTAGAATAGCACACAAGTCATTATTCTACAGTCTGAGAAACAGTCACAACATACAATGTCATCAGCCCCCAGACCAAGAAACACTAACATAAGCACAAGTTCCCAAGGCACAAAATTTTATTTACAATTCTGATTTTATTTCCTTTGGAGAGAGTCCCAGAAAATGAGTTATGAAATAATAGCATAAGAAATTCTTTATAAATATCAGTAAATGTCTTGTGGGAGGCATAATTTCATAGTTTTAATAAAAGATCACAGAGAGACATCCCAGTGTCTTTATTACCTTATCAATACTTTCCAATTCCTTTTATAACTTGTATACCTTTAAGAAGTAAATTTGTGTTGCCACCTTGGTCCACAGATTCTCTCTCCTCGGTTTGCTACATTTTAAAACACATCTCAGTGATTTTTACATTGAAGCACTGCTTATATTGGAACAATATTAGCCTTGAAATATTCTTGTTTTTAAGTGGTTTTCTATTTCTGTTGCTTTCTAATTACCAGAATTTTTCTGTTTAGTTTTAGTTATCTTTTATATTTTATATAAATTACATTTTAATCACTTAATAAAGCTCAGTGAGTCTCTGTCTACCTTGTTGGTGAGTTCTTTTCACTCTGACTCCCTCTGTGACTGTTTAGTAATCCCTGTGTTCTAGAACAAATGTCTCCTTTATAAGGACTATCAGTTCTAGAATTTATTTTCACATTGTACACAATCTTAAATACTTATGTCAATACTTCGTGCTTTTAAGTATTAGTTGCTATCATTGGACTGTCTGTAACAAAGGTAAATATTTTGTTATACACACAGCCTTCCTGCCCTTGTTACTTTTCTGTCCATACCAACCCAATGGCAATGCTGCACAGGTCAACATTTAGGATCTATATTGCTGCACGTGTATGATGGTGTCCATAGGTAGAATCTATGATTATTGTGAATCTTCCCTAAACATTTTCATTACTTCTGGAATTAGTTATTTGTTGCTTTTTGTTGGGTATTTAGTTTTCTATTAGGTCTAAGTCAGCAATAGAAGGAAGCAAATGGTGTGTGTGAAAGTTCCTCCATGTATGTGAAAAAAATCTTGAGTGTCCATTATTTACAGTGCCAAGAGTGTCCTAGATCCTCCAATCAGCTACAATCAGATTTTTTTAATTACTGAGTAAAGTTAGTGCTACCTGTGAGTATATGTGTGTGAATGGATCTATTAGAGCATGGAAACCCACCAGTGACCTAGGGGCAGACAGGGCAGTTGGAGGAGGAATACGGGGATTGGAAATGATCATATTTCATTGCAGGCATATATAAAGTTTTCACGAATAAAGGTAGAATATTTTTTAAAAGAAAATACTGAACCTTGAATTAATTAATGTAATGAAGGAAACTCGCCACATTCTTCCCCATAGATGACAAGTGCTTCCTAGATGGATTTTTCTGATTTTGATACATTCACTGGATTTTCTTTTAGCCTAAGCAGCTGCTACTTAGAATTTCCCTGGTGTTCAATGACTTGTTCTTTGAATCTAATCTTGTTCCATAAAGAAAGCTTTAGGGGTTCCATTTAGCCCACAGAGAATTTAATTAAGTTGTACCTTAGGCTTCTATTTTCAGCCATGTATTGAGTGCTCACTGGACTTATCCTTCAAGGAAAATTTTATTAACATATATTTTGTTTATTTTTCTGACCTTTTTCTATTTGGCCTTTTTTTTTTACTTTAATAATTATTTAAGAGATAACAAAAGATGCTTACCCTATAAGTTTAAAAGTTTACTTTAAAATTTTCTTAGTTTTTTTTTACTTTGAAAATAAACTCTAATGATTATCTTTCTTCTATTGCATTCCATTTTAATACTATATTTCCTTTTTATTTAAAATCTATTTTATAAATTATGTATACATAAACTCACACACACACACACACACATACACACACACACACACAGATGCATGTGGAATGCAGAAGACAGTGCCCAGGCCTCTGGAGCTGTAGTTACAGGATAGCAGGAGCAGCTACATGTGGGTGCCAAGAACGAAACTCAGATACTCTGCAAACACTGAAAACCCTCTTACCTGCAAAGACATCTCACCAGCCTTGTTTCTTTTTATTAGTAGACTTCTCATTTATCTTTTATGTACAATGATGTTTCTTACGCACTAAAATCTTTCTAATTGTTTATGTTTATAATCTTTGAGTCTGTGTGTTCTTGTATCCACCAGTTTATCTTGAAGTGTCTCTCATCCTGTCCCATGTTTAATACTTACATTTCTCTAGATTCTTCGTACTTCTTAGCTGTCTATTAAGTTGCTAGAAGACAATAAAACAATGATAGGAACCTTTCTGCACACAATGTTTCTAAGGTAGACTTCCATGGAGGGTAAACAGGAAGAGCAGATTTTCTGGTTGCTGATGTTGGTAGTACTGAACCCATTATGTAAATATAACTGGATTTTTTTTTTTTTGGTTGCAATTGTTCCACAGTGGAGGAAAAGGGGAATGGAATGTATTCTACCTAAATTCATCCACCTGATAAGTGCAAGGTGTAATGCAGGTTTCTGTTTTGTTTTAATTTTTAATACTTAGTATGTGCATCTCCTTAACCTGCCTGCTTTTAGCATTATTGTGCTTATATTTGAAGTGTCTCTGACTGGGAAATTGAGGGGCGTGTGGCTTTTGCAGCTTGGACTGGCCTTGATCTTAAAATCTTCCTAATCAGTCATTCTAATATAGAAATTACTAATTTACAAACATATACCACCACCATGTGTAGCTAACCAATTCTTGCTGCTTTTAGCACCAACCCAACTCTCACTTCCAGCGTACTCAGACTTGGAAGCCTACAGAATTGCTCAACACGTGCCTCTGCTTCTTCGCCTGCTGGCAAACTTTGATTTTGTCTGTGATCCAAAAGGATTCTTTTGCTTAATAGCATATAATTTTAATTCCTATCATATTTACTTTCTGTCCCTCCTTATGGATTTCCTGTTTCTTAAGCTATAAATCTATATGATTTTAATCAATATTGGATATAAATGAAGGGAACTGTTTCAATTTTAGACTCTTGTTCTTTTTTCACTTTTTTTCCTGTTAATTTTTTTATTAGATATATTCTTTATTTACATTTCAAATGCTATCCACTTTCCTGGTCCCCCCCCCAAAAAAAAAACCCTAACCCATCTCTCCTCCCCCTGCTCACCAACTCACCCACTCCTGTTTCCCTGTCCTAGCATTCCCCTATACTGGGGCATTGAGCTTTCTCAGGACCAAGGGCCACTCCTCCCTTTGATGTCCAAAAAGATCATCCTCTGCTGCACATGCAGCTGGAGCTGAGGGTCCCTCCATGTTTACTCTTGGTTGGTGGTTTAGTCCCTGGAAGTTCTGAAGGTACTGGTTGGTTCATATTGTTGTTCCTCCTATGGGGCTGCATAGCCCTTCAGCTTCTTGGGTCCTTTCTTTAGCTCCTCTGTTGGGGACCCTGTGCTAAATTCAATGGTTGGCTGAGACCATCCTCCTCTGTATTTGTTATGCACTGGCAGAGCCTCTCAGGAAAGAACTACATTAGGATCCTGTCAGCAAGCACTTGTTGGCATCCACAATAGTAGAGTTTCGTAACTGACGAGGCCCGCTCAGTCAATCAACAGGTTCTCTAGCGCAGGAGCTAGGATTAAAAAGAAAGAGACAGACAAAACTGCAGAATCACCCCAGTCAATTCTGAGACTGAAGGCACGTTTAATAATTTCCAATCCCCTTTTATACCAATTTAATTACATGCAGGAATTGAGATCAATAGTACTACAATGAGGAACAAGCAAGACAGTAAACACAAAATTGTCAAGGCAATAAGCAAAGTCCTGTGACAGTTGTTTCAAGGGCTTGTCAGAACAACAAAAGTACCTGAGCCTACTTCCTTGTCCAAGCCCAAAACTATGCCTGAAGCCTGCTTCTTTCATTCCACCCTAAGAGTAAAATTCCTTCCTTAACCTAGTTCCCTATTCTGCCCTAATGTCAGATTCCTGATTGAAGCCCTTGTCCTTGGTCAATATCAAGTTCCTGCCAGGCAGCTAGGTACCCCAATAAGGCTCTCTACAGGTAACTGTGCATGGGATGGATCCCCAAGTGGGGCAGTTTCTGGATGTTCTTTCCTTCAGATCCATACTTTGTGTCTGTATCTCCGCCAATGGATATTTTGCTCTCACATCTAAGAAGGACTATAATATCTAAACTTGGGCCTTCTATCTTCTAGAGCTTTGTTCATTCTGTGAATTGCATCTTGGGTATTCTGAGCCTTTGGGCTTATATCCACTTATCAGTGAGTACATACCATGTGTGTTCCCTTGTGATTGGGTTACCTCACTCAGGATGACAGTTTCTAGCTCCAACCATTTGCCTGAAAATTTTATAAATTCACTATTTTTAATAGCTGAGTACCACTCCATTGTGTAACAATATCACATTTTCTGTAACCATTCCTGTGTTGAAGGACATCTGGGTTCTTTCCAGTTTCTAGCTATTGCAAATAAGACTGCTATGAACATAGTGGAGTATGTGTCCTTATTACATTTTGGAGCATGTCCTTATTAAATATCTTTGGGTATATGCCCAGGAGTGGTATAGCAGGGTCCTCAGGTAGTACTATGCCCAATTTTCTGAAGAACCATCAAACTGATTTTCAGAGTGGTTGTACCAGCTAGCAATCCCACCAGTAATAGAGAAGTGTTCCTTTATCCACATCCTCGACAGAACCTGCTGTCCCCTGAGCTTTTGATCTTAGCCATTCTGACTGGTATGAGGTAGAATCTTGAGGTTCTTTTGATTTGCATTTCCCTGATGACTAAGGACATTGAACATTTCCTTAGGTTCTTCTGAGCCATTCAATATTCCTCAATTGAAAATTATTTAGCTCTGTACCCCACTTTCAATATGGTTATTTGGTTCTCTGGAGTCTTCTTGAGTTCTTTGCATATAATGGATATCATCATCAGATGTAGGGTTGGTAAAGATCTTTTCCCAATTTTCTATTTCGTCCTACTGACAGTGTCCTTTGCCTTACAGAAATTTTGTAATTTTATGAGGTTCCATTTGACAATTCTTGATCTTAGACCATAAGCTATTAGTGTTCTATTCAGGAAATTTTCCCCTGTGCCCATGTGCTCAAGGCTTTTCCCCACTTTCTTTTTTATTAGTTTCAATGTATCTGGTTTTATGTGGAGGTCCTGGATCCACTTGGACTTGACTTTGTACAAGGAGATAAGAATGGATCAATCTGCATTCTTCTGCATGCTAGCTTCCAGTTGAACCAGCAGCATTTGTTGAGAAGGCTATCTTTTTTCCACTGGATGCTTGTACCTCTTTTGTCAAAGATCAAGTGACCATAGGTCTGTGGGTTCATTTCAGGGTCTTTAATTCTATTCCATTGATCTACCTGTCTGTCACTATACCAATACCATGAAGATTTTATCACTATTACTCTGTAGTACAGCTTGAAGTCTAGGATGCTGATTCCCCCAGAACTTCTTTTATTGTTGACAACAGCTTTTGCTATCCTAGGTATCCTGTTATTCCAGATGAATTTGAGAATTGTTCTAACTCTATGAAAAATTGATTTGGAATTTTGATGGGGATTGCATTGAATCTGTATGTTGCTTTTGACAAGATGAGCATTTTTACTATATTAATCCTGCCAATCCATGAGCAGGTTTTTCCATGGGAGATATTTCCATCTTCTAAGATCTTCTTTAATTTCTTTCTTCAGAGAACTGAAGTTCTTGTCATACAGATCTTTTATTTGTTTAGTTAGGGTCACACCAAAGTATTTTATATTATTTTTGACTATTGTGAAGGGAGTTGTTTCTATAATTTCTTTCTCAGCATTTTTATCCTTTGAGTACAGGAGGGCCACTGATTTGTTGAGTTAAGTTTATAGCCAGCTACTTTGCTGAAGTTGTTGATCAGGTTTAAGATTTCTCTGGTGGAATTGTTGGGGTCACTTAAGTATACTATCATATCATCTGCAAATAGTGATATTTTGACTTCTTCCTTTCCAATTTGTATGCCTTTGACCTCGTTTTTTTTCTCTAATTGCTCTAACTAGGATTTCAAGTACTGGGCAGCCTTGTCTAGTCCCTGGTTTTAGTGGGATTGCCTCAAGTTTCTATCCATTTTGTTTGATGTTGGCTACTGGTTTGATGTATATTGCTTTAACTATGTTTAGGTATGGGCCTTGAATTCCTGGTCTTTCTAAGACTTTTGTCATAAAGGGGTGTTGGATTTTGTCAAATGCTTTCTCAGCATCTAATGGAATGATTATGTGGGTTTTTTTTCTTTCAGTTTGTTTATATAATAGATTACATTGATGAATTTCTTTATATTGAACCATCCCTACATCCGTGGGATGAAGCCTACTTGATCATGATGGATGATCATTTTGATGTGTTCTTGGATTTGGTTTGTAATAATTGTATTGGGTAGTTTTGCATTGATATTCATAAGGGGAATTGGTGTGAAGTTCTCCTTCTTTGCAGGGTCTTTGTCTGGTTTAGGTATCAGTGAAATTGTGGCTTCATAGAATGAATTGGGGAGTGTTACTTCTGCTTCTACTTTGTGGAATAGTTTGAAGAGTACTGGTATTAAGACTTCTTTGAAGATCTGATAGACCTCAACACTAATCCCATCTGGTCCTGGGCATTTCTTGGTTGGGAGACTCTTAATGAATGCTTCTATTTCTTTAGGAGTTATGGGAATGTTTAGATCATTTAGATGATCCTGATTTAACTTTGGTACTGGATGTCTGTCTAGGAAATTGTCCATTTCGCCCAGATTTTGCAGTTTTGTTGAGTAAAGGCTTTTGAAGTAGGCTCTGATGACTTTTTTGGATTTCCTAAGTTTCTGTTGTTATGTCTCCCTTTTCACTTCTGATATTGTTAATTTTGATACTGTCTCTGTACTCCCTGGTTAGTCTAGCTAAGGTTTTATCTATATTGTTAATTTTCTCAAAGAACCAGCTCCTAGATTGGTTGATTATTTGTATAGATTCTTTTGTTTCTACTTGGTTGATTGCAGCCCTGAGTCTGATTATTTCCTGCTGTCTACTCCTCTTGGGCATATTTGCTTCCTTTTGTTCTAGAGCTTTCAGATATGCTATCAAGCTGGTAGTGTATGCTCCCTCTGGTTTATTTTTGGAGCCACTCAGAGCTATGAGTTGTCTTAGCGCTGCTTTCATTGTGTCCCATAGGTTTGTGTATGTTGTGGCTTCATTTTAATTAAGTTCTAAAAAGTCTTTAATTTATTTATTTATTTCTTCCTAGACCAAGTTATCATTGAGTAGAGTGTTGTTCAGTTTCCACATATATGTGGGTTTTCTGTTGCTACTAACGACCAGCCATAATCCATAGTGATTTTATAGGAGGCATGTATTATTTTATTCTTCTTATATCTGTTGATGTCTGTTTTGTGGCCAATTATATGGTCAATTTTGGAGAAAGTATCATGAGGTGCTGAGAAGAAGGCATATTCTTTTGATTTAGGATGAAATATTCTATAGATATCTGTCAAATCCATTTGGTCTATAACTTCTGTCAGTTTCACTGTATCTCTGTTTATTTTGTGTTTCCCTAATCTGTCCATTAGTGAAAGTTGGGTGTTGAAATACCCCACAATTATTGTGGGAGGTACATTGTGTGTTTTGAACTTTAGTAAAGTTTTTTATGAATGTGGGTGCCCTTGCATTTGGAGCATAGATCTTCAGAATTGAGAGTTTTCTTGGTAAATTTTTCCTTTGATGAATATGAAGGGTTCTTATCTTTTTTGATGACTTTTGGTTAAAAGTCAATTTAATCTGATATTAGAATGGCCACTCCAGGTTGTTTCCTGGGACCATTTGCTTGGAAAATTGTTTTCCAGCCCTTTACCCTAAGTACCTTAGTACTGTTGATGTTCGATACTGAGGTTCACTTCTTGTAAGCAGCAAAATGCTGGATCCTGTTTATATATCCAGTCTATTAGTCTATGCCTATTTTTGGGAAATTGAGTCTATTGATGTTAAGAGATATTGAGGAATAGTGATTCTTCCTTCCTGTTATTTTTGATGTTATTTTTATGTTTGTGTGGTTATCTTCTTTTGGGTTTGTTGAAAGATTACTTTCTTGCTTTTTCTAGGGTGTAATTTTCCTCCTTGTGTGCGCATTTTCCATCTATTATCCTTTGTAGTACAGGATTTGCAGAAAGATATTGTATAAATTTGGTTTCATCATAGAATATCTTGCTTTCTCCATCCATGGTAATTGAGAGTTTTGCTGGGTATAGTAGTCTGGGTTGGCATTTATGTTCTCTTAGGGTCTGTATGACATCTACCCAGGGTCTTCTAGCTTTCAGTCTCTGGTAAGAAGTCTGGTGTAATTCTGACAGGTCTGCCTTTATATGTTACTTGACCTTTTTCCTTTACTGTTTTTAATATTCTTTGATTAGTACATACTGGTGTTTTGATTATTATGTGACAGGAGGAATTTCTTTTCTCATCCAATGTATTTGAAGTTCTGTAGTTTTCTTGTATGTTCATGGGCATCTCTTTCTTTAGGTTAGGGAAGTTTTCTTCCATAATTTTGTTGAAGACATTTACTGGCCCTTTAAGCTTCACTTTCTTTTTTTCTTTTTTTTATTCTATATTCTTTGTTTACATTCCAAAGGCTTTCCCCTTTCCCAGTCCCCCCACACACACCATATGTCCCATAAGTCCTCTCTGCCCCAACTATTCCCCAAACCCCCTCTCCCCCCACCATTTCTCTGTTCTGGTACTCTCCTACAAAACTGGATCCAATCTTTTCAGGCCCAGGGTCCTCTCCTTTCTTCTTCTTGGGAATCATTTGACTTGATAATTGTGCCTTGAGTATTTAGGGCTTCTGGGCTCATTAATATCCACTTATCAGTGATTGCATTTCATGTGTATTCTTTTGTGATTGGGTTGACTCGCTAAGGATGATATTTTCCGGATCTAACCATTTGCCTACAAATTGCATGAATTCATTATTTTTAATTGCTGAGTAGTATTCTATTGTATATATATATATATATATATATATATATATATATATATACATACATACCACATTTTCTGTATCCATTCCTCATTTAAGGGATATCTGGACTCCTTCCAACTTCTGGCTATTACAAACAAGACTGCTATGAACATAGTGGAGCATGTGTCTTTATTGTATGCAGGGGATTCCTGTGGGTATATGCCCAGGAGTGGTATGCCAGGGTCCTCTGGAAGTGTCATGCCCAATTTTCTGAGGAACCGCCAGACTGATTTCCAGAGCGGTTGTACCATCTTGCAATCCTACCAACAGTGGAGGAGTGTTCATCTTTCTCCACATTCTTGCCAGCACCTGTTGTCTCCTGAATTTTTAATCTTAGCCATTCTGACTGATGTGAGGTGGAATCTCAGGGTTGTTTTGATTTGCATTTCCCTGATGACTAATGATGTTGAACATCTCTTAAGGTGTTTTTCAGCCATCCGAATTTCTTCTGGTGACAATTCTTTGTTTAGCTCTGCACCCCATTTTTAAATAGGGTTATTTGGTTCTTTGGGTCTCTAACTTCTTGAGTTCTTTGTATATATTGGATATTAGCCCTCTGTCAGATGTGGGCTTGGTGAAGATCTTTTCCCAATTTGTTGGTTGCCGTTTTGTCCTTCTGACAGTGTCCTTTGCCTTACAGAAACTTTGTAATTTTATGAGATACCATTTGTCAATTCTTGATCTTAGAGCATAAGCTATTGGTATTCTGTTCAGGAACTTTTCCCCTGTGCCCATGTCCTCCAGGGTCTTCCCAAGTTTCTTTTCTAATAGGTTCAGTGTGTCTGGTTTTATGTGGAGGTCCTTGATCCACTTGGAGTTGATCTTAGTACAAGGAGATAAGACCTTGTACTAAGATCAACTCCAGTTGAACTAGCACCATTTGTTGAAAAGGCTATCTTTTTTTCCACTGGATTGTTGTAGCTCCTTTATCAAAGATCAAGTGACCATAAACTTCTACAGCTGATAAACAACTTCAAAGTGGCTGGTTATAAAATCAACTCAAGCAAATCAGTAGCCTTCCTGTACTCAAAGGACAAGCAGGCTGAGAAAGAAGTTAGGGAAATAACACCCTTCACAATAGCCACAAACAACATAAAGTACCTTGGCATGACTCTAACCAAACAAGTGAAAGATCTGTATGACAGGAACTTCAAGTCCTTGAAGAAAGAAATCGATGAAGACCTCAGAAGATGGAAAAATATTTCTTGCTCTTGGATTGGCAGGATCAATATAGTAAAAATGGCCATCTTGCCAAAAGCAATCTACAGATTCAATGCAATCCCCATGAAAATCCCAACTCAATTCTTCAAAGAGCTAGAAAGAGCAATTCTCAAATTTATCTGGAGTAACAAAAAATCCAGGATAGCTAAAACTATTCTCAACAATAAAAGGACCTGACCTCAATTTCTCTGACCTCAAGCAGTACTACAGAGCAATTGTGTTAAAAACTGCATGGTATTGGTACAGCAACAGGCAAGTAGATCAATGGAATAGGATTGAAGACCCAGAAATGAACCCACAGACTTATAATCTTCACTTTCATCGATACGTTTTATCCTTAGGTTTGGTCTTCTCATTGTGTCCTGAATTTCCTGGATGTTTTGGGTTAGGAGCTTTTTGTATTTTGCATTTTCTTTGACTGTTGTGTCAATGTTTTTTATGGTATCTTCTACACCTGAGATTTTTTTCTTCTATCTCTTATATTCTGTTGTTGATGCTTGCATCTATGACTCCTGATTTTATCCCTAGGTTTTCTATCTCCAGAGTTGTCTCCCTTTGTGATTTCTTTATGGTTTCTACTTCCATTTTTAGATCCTGGATGGTTATGATCACTTCCTTCACCTGTTTGGTTATGTTTTCCTGTGATTAAGGGCTTTTTGTGTTTTTTCTTTAAGGGCTTCTACCTGTTCACCTGTGGTCTTCTGTATTTCTTTAAGGGAATTATTTATGTCCTTCTTGATGAATTCCTCTATCATCATCATGGAATGTGTTTTTACATCATAGCCTTGCTTTTCTGGTGTGTTGGGGTATCGAGGACTTGCACTTGTGGGAGAACTGGATTCTGATGATACCAAGTATCCTTGGTTACTTTTGCATGCCTTCTTGAGCTTGCTTTTCATCATTGAGTATCTCTGGTTTGCTGATCTTGCTATCTTTGACCATGGCTTGTCTGTCCTGTAAGCCTGTGTGTCAGTGCTCCTGGGAGATCAGTTCTTTTCACCAGGAATTTAGGTATAGAGAGCCTTGGAACAGGGTTAGCTCTAAGCTCAGAGGTGTGTAGGCACTCCTGGGAGACCAGATCTCCCCTGGCAGTATTTATGTATGTAGCTCTGTGGCACTGGATCAGCTCTGGGCACAGATGGAAATTGGAAACCTTACATATACTTGGTAATTTTATGAGGTCCCATTTGTCAATTCTTGATCTTAGAGTATAAGCTATTGGTATTCTGTTCAGGAAATTTTCCCCTGTACCCATGTGCTCAAGGCTTTCCCCAGTTTTTTTTTTCTTTTAGTTTTAGTGTGTCTGGTTTTATGTGGAGGTCCTTGATCCACTTGGACTTAAGCCTAGTACAAGGAGATAAGAATGGATCAATTTGCATTCTTCTGCATGCTGACCTCCAGTTGAACCAGCACCATTTATTGATAAGGCTATCTTTTTTCCTACTGGATGGTTGTAGCTCCTTTGTCAAAGATCAAGTGACCAAACAGCAACCAACAAATGGGGAAAAGATCTTTACCAACTCTACATCCAACAAAGGGCTAATATCAAAGATATACAATGAACTCAAGAAGGTAGACTCCAGAGAGCCAAATAACACTATTAAAAATGGGGTACAAAGCTAAACAAATAATTTTCACTTGAGGAATATCGAATGGCAAAGCACCTAAAGAAATATTCAACATCCTTAGTCATCAGGGAAATGAAAATCAAAACAACCCTGAGATTTCACCTCACACCAGTCAAAGGGCTAAGATTAAAAACTCAGGAGAAAACAGGTTCTGGTGAGGTTGAGGAGAAAGAGGTATACTCCTCCCCTGCTGGTGGGGTTGCAAGCTGGCACAACCACTCTGGAAATCAGTCTGGCGGTTCCTCAGAAAACTGGGCATGATACTACTGGAGGACCCCACTATACCACTCCTGGGCATATACCCAGAGTATTCCAAAGCATGCAATAAGGACACATGCTCCACTATGTTCAGAGCAACCCTATTTATAATAGCTAGAAGCTGGAAAGAACCCAGATGTCTCTCAACAGAGGAATGGATACAGAAAATGTGGTATATTTACACTATGGAATACTAATCAGCTATTAAAAATAATGAATTCATCAAATTCTTAGGCAAGTGGGTGGATCTGGAAAATGTCATCCTGAGTGAGGCGACCCAATCTCAAAAGAACACACATGGCATACATTTACTGATAAGAGGATATTAGCCCAGAAGCACAGAATACTCAAGAAACAATTCACATATCAAATGATGCCTAAGAAAGAGGGAGAGGACCCTGGTCCTGGAAAGACTCAGTACAGCAGTGTAGGGGAATACCAGGACGGGGAAACTGGAAGGGGATGATTGGGGAACAGGGGGAGGGAAGAGGGCTTATGGGGGGAGGGATCCAGGAATGGGAATATAATTTGAAATGTAAATAAAGAATATATGGAATTTAAAAAAAAAAAATTGGAAGCCACCCTTGATTCTTATGTCCTGAGAGTCCAGGGTGGGTTCCACTGAGCAGCAGTGGTGGTCCTACTTGCACTCACAGACATGTCCGCACTCATGGGAAGCTAGCTATCTCCCTGTGCCAACTGGGTATGGTTCCCTGTGGCAGAGGGATGTCTCTAGCCACAGACTAGACTCTGGTTCTTAACACTGGTGTTTGACCTAGAAACTTTATAGATCTTTGCTTTTATAAGGTGGTATTTATTAATATTTTAAATGAATTCTTCCTTTTGTTTTTGTGCTCAGAAACATTTCCATAAATCAGTTCCATGTTTTATTTTATATTTTGCCATATGCTCAATTTTAGATTTTCCACAAATTACTCTTTAAATATTTGATCAACATCCTATGATTCATTAAATAATTCATTTACTACTATTTGGTTATGCTTCATTTATTGCCATCCAATTCTTACCAATTCTTGGATTTATTCATGAATACTTTGGCTAATTCATGGATGTGTTGATTTGCTGTGTTCCTGTATGTGGAACCACATTATATGCTTCCTTCTACTCCTTCCTTCCTTTCTTCCTTCCATCTTTCTTTCTGTCTTTTAACTTATCTAAAAAACACTGTTAAAGGACATTCACACTCACAAATTAATCTAATCCAAAGACTTCCTTTATTTCATTGTCCTCTACTTTTATCTTTTAAAAGAAGCAAAAATGAACCATCTGAAAACCTTGTATGAGGACAGTGAGATCATCTGGTGTCAAGGATGTTTTAAATTCTATTTTAAAAACACAAAGAGAGATCATTACTTTATGATCTAACTAGCCTGGAAGACGCTGAATTTAAAATGTGTAGCTTCTTTATTTGAACTCATTTCCAGGTATTCTAGAAGAATAGTGAGCTTGATATAATCAAGCGAAAGTTGCTACTTAATTCTCTTGAAATTTATTTAACCTTCGATTGTTCCATTTTCATTAGTTATTCAGCTCACTGATTTTATTTCCACCTGCAGGCCTTGTTTAATTTCTTTCTCTGCTATCTTTAGTCAAATATTTTTCAACCCTGTGGCAGGAGATGCCTGCTGTGCTGGCATTTGTGGTAAAAGCTTGAGGAAGAGCAAGGGGTTAGGATAAAAACAAGCAGGGTAGTTTCATGGAGTGAATCATGTCCTCCCAAATTCATATGTGGAAACCTGAGCCTCTAATTTTACTATGATTTTTGTTAGGGCCTTGAAGGAAGTTATTGAGATAATATGATAAAGGTGGGTCTTATTCAATATGATGTTTTTTCCAAGAAAAGCAAGAGACACTGGGGATGGTCATGCACATGGAAGAAAGGTCATTTGAGCATTCAATGAAAAGAAAAGCTTTTGTAAGCCAAGGAGGGCTGCCTCTGGAAAAATCAAATTCTCCAACATTTTGTGGTACATTTCCAGATGCTAGAACTGTAGAAAATAAGTTACTTGTATGTATCTTACCAAGTCTGTGGTATTCGATATGACAAGCCAAGATGACTAATAGTAATAGGTAGATTTAAAGGGTATATATGTTTGTTACTTCAAGTTTACTGACATAATTAGAATAAGCATCATACTTTATGCCTTAAAAAAATAGTACCTACAGTCTAGTAAACCAACTTCATGAATACATAAAGCACAGTAATGTAGATTTTAAAACTTGTATTACTTTTTAAATTATTTTTAACATACAACCATATATTGTACATTGACCAGATTATCCCCCATGTCCCCAGCCCTCTTCTTTTTTGGTTACTCCCTTTACTCCATTTTGTTACCCTTGACAGTTTTGCTTTAGATGTCATAAGTAGAAACATAATTTTATAAAGTTCTGTAAAATCTAGGAAGCCAAGTTGAGAGAAAACACATGATACTTATATTTCTAGCTAATATGATTATCTCTAGTTATGTCCATTTTTCTACATAGAGATATAGATATATGTTTTCTTCCTTATAGTTGGAAAATTATATATATATATGTATATATATATATATATATATATATCCTATTGTCTTCATGCACTTCCATCTTTGCACATGTAGCCTTGTTCTTTAACATAGCTATTATGAATGACATGATAATAAACATTAATATGAAATGTCTCTGTGATACTTTGACAGGATTCACTTAACTAAATGCTCACAGCAGTATAATTTGGTCATATAGTAAATCTATTTTATGTTTTTTGAAAAACCTCCACATAAACATACATGGATGCTGGATTCTTTTATAGTCCCATTCACCGGCAGTATGTAAGCACTCTTTTGTCAACATCCTTAACAGCACATACTTTGTTTTGTTTTTATTTTTTGGGTTTTTCCATGATTTCTTTTTTTCAAAATTAGTTTTAAAATTTCCTACCTGTGCACTGTATTCATGTTATTCCTTCCTCCCTCTTATCCCTCCAAACTTCCTCACTCTCTCTCTTTCTGAAATTCATGACCTCTTTGATTTTTATTGTTGAATGTATGAATATATTACAAGAATATAAATATAATTTGCTAAATCTGCTTAGTGTCGCTCATATATATATCTTTTTTTAGGAATGACCATGTGATATTAGATAACCAACTAAGGGACTCATTCCTAGAAAAGATTAATTTGCTTCCTCTTAGCAGCCATTAATTTCTTGTAGTTCATCGAGGGGTGAGTCCTCATGAGATTTCCCTCACCTGTGTTAGTATGTCAACAAGTATTGAAATTTTCCAGTTCTTGATCAGAGAGTCATATTGTTAGCTAAGATTTCATAGGTGTAGTTTTGTCTATAATATCTAGAAAACTCTCAAGCCCTGCATGGCCACTGCAGAAGAGACAGCATGATACAGTTCCAGCCCCTGAAGCAGAATCAGCAGGACATGGGCCTCCCTGAGTATTGACAGGTACTTGGCATAAGGCTAGTTTGTATAATAATGTACATAATTACCTTGTGTTCTCTCTTTGGGAAAATTCTCCCTGACAAGTTTATTGGGGAATGTTCTCCATGCCAAAGTTAATTACTCCATGATAATTAGAAATAGCACAAGTCTGGGAGGTGAGGGTGTGTCTAATATCCTTAGTAAAATGGTAAACACCTTGACCTGTAGGACAGCCTTTAAGCCTGTGGGAAAGAGCTCTGAAAACATGAGTTCTAGATTGTACAATTTCTCAACTATGCAAAATATAAGGATGCAATATGAATTGTACAAGGGATTCATATTGACCTAAAAGACCTAAAAGAACTGAGGCAGCTTTATTATGAGCCAGCTTGTCATAAAGATATTAAAAAAGAAGAAAAAGAGATATAGGGAGTAGTGATTGCAGGGCAAGATCCTACCCATCTAGCTTATTGTTATTGCTTACAAATGCAGGCAGATTCTTGAGTTCAAGGTCAGCCTGGGATAGAGCAAGCTTATGCCCAGGCAAGTGGGTATGTTGATGTCAGAGCCAAATCCCACTCAGTTAGCTTATTGTCTATGCTTACAAAGTCAGGAAGATCTCTGAATTCATTTGCTATGTTAAAAAAGAATG
The DNA here is from genome assembly GCA_964023405.1 of Apodemus agrarius. Taxonomy (NCBI): domain Eukaryota; kingdom Metazoa; phylum Chordata; class Mammalia; order Rodentia; family Muridae; genus Apodemus; species Apodemus agrarius. Next base: position 157,476,174 of record OZ030009.1, read on the forward strand.
TACTTGCTGTCTTTTCTAAGAATCAAAGGGCTAAGATCATAAATACAAATCTCTGGGTTAACCTGGGGTTGATGGTTGAATTTATATACAAATAGAAGACTAGGGTTTTGTCTGCAAGAGCCAAGCTCTCTGAAGATCTCTGAAGAGTTGTTTCAATCAAAACAGAGCTGTCAGCTTGTACTCAGGATCAAGTTCAAGTAATTTCTTCCACCACTCCCAAACACCACCCTTCCAAGCTGAGGCTGGGCGTTGGCAGAAAAAGAGTGCAGCAAATGTTTTGATCCTCTGGCTCTGACAATTTTTTCACCCTTTATTCTACCATGTTCCCTGAGCCTGTATAAAGAAGTTGTGTTCTGGAAGTGTCCGTTGAGCCTGGTCACCACAGTCAATTTTCTCTTCACCTTGTTGCTCATCCTTTAATGCCTATTGTCTGCTGAAAAATGAAGCTTCCTTAATGATGGGTGATTCCTACACTTCTCTGTGTATATAAGAATAAATATTTAGAATATGGTAGGAATTATACATATTTAGGAAAGTGAAAGAATTCTCAGGGAAGAGGTTTTCAGGCCAGATCCAGCTTGATTCCTCTGAATCCTGAATCTGAAGTACCTGATATCTCTAGCAATTAGGACTTACCTCTTCAGGTCCTGGGAAGCAATCAGAGACAACAGCAATAGCTTGCATTGTCTGGAAAGTTGCTTATACTAGCTCAAAAGAGGTTTTGTTTAGTCTACAGCTCAAAGAAAATATTATCACACCAACTGGTATAACTTTATTCAAACTATACAAACACACATATCCTCACTTGTATGTATTATACATTATTTTAGGTAAGTATAAAACATTATGATTCCCTGTGGCTTTCTCAAATATCCTTAATGTTATTTTTCCTCCTCTCTACATCTGTATTGTCTTCCCTTCCTTTCTTACTGATCACCACTGTGGTTCTGTTAAGATAAGCATAAATGGGATTTTTCTGTAGCTTTGATTTGCATTTCTCTGGTTATTAGTGGGGTGAAACTTTTTTATGTTTATTGCTGTTTTGTATTTCATCTTTTGAGAACTGTGGTCATTTTATCAGTCTACCTATTTATTGGGTTGTTTTATTTCCTTAGTACTCTGAATCTTGGTATATCCTAAATAGAAATCCCGTTTCAGATGTGTAGCTGACAAAGCTTTTTCCATCCTGTGGCTGACTCCTATAACAGATATTTCTTTTACTCTGCAGAAGCTTTTTAGTCTCATTTGCTAATTGCTCATATTATTTATCAAGTATTGGGATTCACTGAGGAACAATGAACTTCATCCTAGGTAGGGGGAATTATGGCTAACACAGGTCTGGAATTCCCACTCAAGGGCTGGGAGGGGAAGGCACAATTTCTCCCTTTTGATTTATTAAAAATTGACTGGACTGGGGCAAAAGATGTTCCATAGTCCTGTCTGGGAATTATGGTGGCCCCGCCTGTCTTAGGTCAGAATCCTAGACTATTTTTTTCTTACCTGTCATTGGAAAAACATGTGCAGCTTGTTTGTGTTTATTTGCACAAACACGGCCTTTAGCATTTATTATAAATAAATGAGGCCTATAGGTACAAGTTCCTGTTTTAGGTTGGCAAAAGGTCATAGAATTTCATTTATCCACCTCTGGCTTGCAGCCCTTCATAACATACCTTTTTCCCAATATCAGACCAAAGCCACATGTACCTCAATATATGTACTCAGTGCATTTCTTCATAATGATGGAAAATTGTCATGGTCTGTCACTGAGCCAGGTGAGCCTGGTTGGAGACAACCAGTCTGCTTAAAATACAAGGTCAGAAGTTAGAAGCAAAACTTGTCTGTAGATAACCCAAGGCATCCAATTCAGTTGCAAATGAGCAACTTTCAAACACAAAGCCTGGCTTCCCAGTGCAGGGGAAGTGGCTTTGAGTATCAACCAAGAAACTGTTTTTTCAGGTAAGTGACAGAAATACTTACTAGAAGATCCAGGATCTGTGTCCACTTGATGTACCAATCTTTCTGGCAGCCATCAGGCTGCATCTTCCTTTTGTAAAATAAAACACAAAGGGAACCTCTTCCACATACTAAAACAGGGTCTGGACCATTCCATGTATTAATTAGAGAGTCCTGCCATTTAACCAAGGCATAAAAATTGGAAGTGACAGGATTCCAGTGGTGATCCACTATAGACTGACCTTTAGCATCAGTTTGCAAAAAAATTCAAAACAAATAAGACAAACGCAAGATGTGTTTTTGGTGATCTTGGAAGGTATAGTTCCCCCCTTTTGTTTTTAAAAGCCAATTTTTCAGAGTGTGATGTGCACACTCAACAATTCCTTGACCTGGATTCTTTACAAAATCATATAAAGTTGTTGCTAGTATAAGCTGGCCCATTATCTGTCTTAATGACTTTAGGTAATCCCATAGTAGTAAAGGCTTGTAAACAGTGATCAATTACATTTCTAGAGGCCTCTCCCATATGCAGAGAAGCAAAAAGGAATCCCATTTCTGGGGTTAATACTGCATGGGAGGTGCAATAGAGGTCCAGTTCTGTGCTTCCTGGTATTGCCCTGATAAGTTCAAAAATGGATTTTGATTTCCCTGGCCTGGCAGCAGCTTAATGGCCCCATAAGCTGCTTGCTGTGGGTTTCTGGGGTCCTGAAGCTGGCCCCTCTGCCTGTTTCCCTGAATATCTGTCTTAGATTTATAATCCTGGTCCGGTGATTACCTTTCTTGCATTGAAGACAAACTCCTGGGGCATAACCTGCTTGCCTGCTTACAGCGCCTCTGTTTCTAGGATAATCATTTCTAAAATGACACAAACTTCCACATTTAAAAGAAGCTTTATTCCCTTGTCTCTGTGAGAGTATCACCACTTGCACAGTGGTTCCTTGCAAAGCTGCAGCCGTGGCTAGACCTTGGTTGTATGAAGGCCCAATCTCTGCATAAAGGCCGATATACCTACAGCTAAGTCTGTGCCTTGTGAGGTGGAATAGTGGCACGACAGGCTGCATTAGCATTCTCATGAGCCAACTGTGTAACAAAAGGACTTCCTGCTTGAGAATCTCCAAAATTTCTACTCGCTGCTTTTAATAGCCTATCCATATCCTCTGAAAAAGATCATCAGGAGCCTATCTAATGCTAGCTGAATTTCCACTGAGATCCCCTTTAGTCCGTAATTGATTCCATGAGTATAAGGCAGCCATTGCAACCTCTGTATACACTCAAACAGGAAACCCATTATGATTAGCATTGCCTTCATATTGACCTTCTCCTAAAAGCCTGTTAGCATCCCAGTCTGGATTACCTGTCTGAGCATTCATCATGGCAGCTCTCTTACTACCTTCATGCCACTCATACCTTCAAAGCAAGAAGTCTCCTCCTGACAAAGTAGCCTTACAATGTTGGGGGGTTAAATTTGACTCCATCACAGTATCCAACAAACCTGTGCAAAAGGAGCTGTAGGGCCATACTGTGCCACAGCTGCTTTTAATTCTATTATAACTTTGAACACCAAGGTCTGATATTTCCCAGCTCTATTGTTCTGCTGGTCCATTATCTCAACAATAGGGAAGGCCAGTAAGTGAGATGTACCCTGCCCTTTCTCTCAAGCCTGACTCATGGCTCTTTTTAGCACAGATTGGTTCATCTCAGAATTGCTGCTCTTTCCTGCACTTGATACCCTTCTTAGCTGCTGTAGCTCATTAGACAACTGCTGCAACTTAATTTCAAACTCCAATTTATGTAGTTGCTTATCCATCCGGGTACTACCTTGTGTAGTAGAGGCCATAGGCAGAGCAGGAGGTATACAAAGAGGCCAATCCTCACCATGTTTGACAGCTCCCTCATCTGAATGAGCTTATTCCTCTAATATTAGATCATCAGTAGTATCTCTATATCTTTCTAATTTAGGTTAGAGAGGACTTTTTTCTGAGAAAGTCCTCTCTGGCAGGCGTTCTTCCTGAGATTCTTCAAGTTCTTCCTGGGTGCTGTCTGACATCTTCTAGGTCTCTTCATCAATAGCATCTTTTATAAGCATCCAGAGGCAGAGGGTAGTATTATCTGCCTAGGTGGTTCTTAGAGATTCTCCAATTTTTTCCCAGGTTCCCTTATCTAAAGTTCTCAAAACCTTGGGGAGCAAAAATCTATCTGATCTTCTAACCATTGTTCTTCAAACCCTACCCCTCTTGCCTGAAGCAGCTCTAGAAGGCTGCAGACAAATGCCTGTTTGGAAGTTTCCTGTCCCATTTTCCACGGTCACCTCCTAATTGATGTCAGTGTTGTGTCAACACTGTCCCACCTAGCCCATATCCTTCTGCACCTACAACAACAGCTTCAAAAAGATGACATTTAAGACTAGCACAAGTGCTGTAGTTGCTCACTGTGTAGGATACTGTCTTTTTCCATTTTCTGCAAAGCTCTGCCAAGACAGGGTCCCTCAGAAGACCTTCCCATGGTGCCACATTCAGGTGCCAGTTTGTAACTGCCCACAGTTACATCAAATGAGTTACCTAGAAGGAAAGATGGGATGTATGGGAAGGCAGCAAGAGAAGAACCAGACCAAAACAACAGTTGCTGATCAAGGTCCTGAGGTTTAATGGAAGATTCAGAATTTAAAGTTTCAGGTGAGACCCCTCCCACAAATTCCAAGGTCTGTTCTGGAGAACTGGTCTGACTGCTCAGCGGGCATTGGCTCCACTGCTCAGGTGGCTGGGCAGGTCATCTGCTTAATTCAGGAATTTGTAGATCTAGAGGAACAATGAAATTCACCTTGGTCAGAGCACTCCACCCTAGGTGTTAGGATTATGGCTAACACAGGTCTGGAATTCCCACTCAAGGGCTGGGAGGGGAAGGCACAGACTTTTATGTGCCCATGGTCTCAAGTAGCAGCACAACCAACCACTTAGATCAGCGTGTCCCAGGTGGCAGTCTAGACCAAGGACATCCACTTATCCTTTAGTGGTAATTCAGGCCACAGACATTGACACAGACTCCTATCTACAGCAGGACCATAGATCCAGACATGACCCTTGGCAGCAGCCCAGGCTAGGACCTCACCATAGCCTCCTCATAAAGGTCTATTCCTCAAGTCCATTAAGTTCCACCTATCCTCACAGTGCACAAACCCTGTCTATCTCTTTACCACCTAGCCCTTCTTTCCCATCTCTCCATGACACATTCTTCCATCATTATGGCACCTACAGAAGATCCTTGGATGGCTTTCTTCCAGACTTTGATTGGCTGTCTTTCTTCTGGCTTCCCCATCTAACATGACTGGGGCAGCGCTTTGACAAAAGTTTTTAATAGGTCTTCTTTTTGTGTTTTACATTGTTTGCAACTGCTATAATGTAGCTCAAGCTGGCTCAGAAGTCACCATATATCTCATGGTGGTCCCAAACTGACTGTCTTCCTGATTCAGTGTCCTTACCTTAGAGAGGCCAGGGATTGATGGCTTCTTTTCACCGCCCGTTTCCCCTGTAGTAGACCAATGGTTTGGCTGCTTTAAATCCCACCAATCCTCACTCTGTAAATCTCTGCCCTGAAAAACACTACCTGCTGAGAAATCCTGTATAAGCCCTGTCTTTTGGTCAATTCCCCATTGCCGGCCACTCCTGGGTTCCTCCCTCCTCCCCCTGAATCCATCCCTCCAGCAAATCTCTTCAGTAAGATTTTCTTCCTACTGTGATTCTGTCATCAGAAGAAGCCATGAAGCAATGATGGGAGGCGAGGAATGGAAGAAGTGGAGCAGGGCTGAGGCTCTGAGCTCCTCAGCTCAGCTGGGGCTAGCCTCCTCTGCAATGCCTTTGCTGAGGAGGCTTCCTCCCTGAGAGCTGGGCGGTTCCTGGTCTCCCATTTCCCAGGATGCCTTTCCATCTGAGCAGAAACACTTACACTTGCCCAAGTTGTTCCCCATTTGGAGACCACTATGGCTCTCCAATTTTACTGTCATAGCCAGTTGTGCTTAAGTCACTCCCCTTGGGCTAAAGCTTTCTCAACTGGGAATTGAAGTTTGCAAGAGATTGTCTGAATGCCAATGCTTACTGTGTGTGACATTTTAAAATACATCTTGCTTCCCAGGAGTGAATTCTTAACTTTTTATCATCTCCATAGTGCCCAGCATTTCGTCTCCACAGAGAGCACTTAGAGTATGAAAGCCTTGCCAGGAGACATCGCAATGCATCAGCGAGGTAACACATGTTTTAGAAAAAAATGAGACAATCATCCCTATTGAAACTGTAACTTTGACTTCTCCAAGTATACACTGGTAAGTTTACTTATCTTTGTTTATATAGCACAAATGTTATTAATTATAATTTTCTAAGGGATAGAACAAATGATACCACAAGCAATCCTTTTGAATCATAATTTACGAAGATGAGATTGACTTAATTTTTATAATATTTCAACAATCTCAACCAAAAGAAAGTATACAAAACCATTCCTATGCATGTTTAATCTATTTTCAGCAAGAAAAATTTTGCTGCTTAAAATAACAGTGCGTCATACTTAATGACCAATGCAAACCAAATACACCTGTGCTTAAGACCTATAAAACATGCAACCCTAACTAACATTTAAGCATGTGTTAAACTTGCCTGTATTTTTTTCAGAATTAATGGAAATACTAACTTCATATGGAGCCAGATCTCCGGGTCTGATGCTGCCAAGAAAAATAGATCTTTGAAGGGAAAAGCAGGTGGGAAACAAATGTCCTTCTGAAACCATTCAATCAGAACCCACTTAATGAAAATACTAGTAAAGTTTAATTGTTTGAGCCTCACAATTACATTTTTTTATATCAAGGATAAGGCATCTTTTGATAAAATGTTATCTCTGATCTCCCCATAGTATATTTGAATTTTGGTCTACTTGTCAGGATTTACATTACAATATTTTATACACTGGATAAGACATTAGTAGCTTCAATGATGAGATTAATACACTAAGCAGGCTGGGTAGGAGTTGCTTGGGACTCCTACCCAGCCTGCTTAGTGTATTAATCTCATCATTAAAGACATCAGTAGGATGCCCCAAGAAGAGAATGATCTATCTTGGAGACTCTGCTACAATAGTAAAGCTTTTCATGGGTTTGACTTGGATTCTTGATTCCCCTAAGTCATCTCTACCCCTCTCCATCATATAATCTGATGATACTGAATCATATCATCATCATCTGTTCTACAACTTACTCTTCTCCATCATGTAACCCATGAAAACAAATTCAAGAAACGTTTCTTTGGGGCTCTCCTTCACCCTGTGCCCCTCCATGAGACCTCTTTTGTCTTGTGTCTCCAATACTTCACTCAGCCATTTGTTCCTGGTGGCCTTGCCTAGAGAGCTCACTAGCATGGCATTTCTTCATTGTGGTCCCGCCTGCGGAGCTGACTCCCATGGCATCTCACTTTTCAGTGTCTGTGGATCCCTAAAGCATAAAACAGTGCCTGGCATAGTGGAAAATCAGAAAAATGTGTATTGAATACATAGAAATATTTATTTATGGAAAAATCCATGCCAAATATGTGAAGAACAGAACACTTCCCTATGTTTAAAGTAGCTTTCAAAGATTTAAAAATAAAAAATTCTGTTGAAACACTTATCTCACACTTATTAAAGAAAAAGAATTTTAGTGATTAATAATTTGGTTCCATGACCTCTCCTAGCCTATTTTACCCAAAAAAGCGTGTAATGTATACTTTCAGATTCAGAAAGGAATGGACTGCTACCTTAGGTCAAGTGGCCCACAGTCTGTCCTTCATTCCATCTAAGCTGAACACAAAGCCTATATCATAAGTGAAAATCACATGACTTTTTATTGCCTCAAAATTTGGGACTAGCTTGAAAGATTTGGGATGACAACATATTTAAGTGATATTGCTGTCACAGCAGGTCATTTTGCAGTATGTAACACTATGTAGTCAGTGATCATTAGGTTTCACAATTCTTACGTCCCTAACTATAAGCCTCGGTCCTCTACTTCAGAGGGTTTTCAGAGAATATTTTTTTCTTTCTAAGCAATCAATTTTAAAAGATAAAAGCTGTATGTTTCCCATAAAATAAAATTCAAATGACAGTCCTCAAGCCCTGAAGCATTTTCTAAAAGACCTCATGGATAATGACAATGAATGAGTCAGCGTACATCCCTCCTACGTTGCCTATTGTTTGAGGATTCTCTCACACACATGACGCACATGACTGCACATGTCTCCAAAAGCACACAGTAAGCTTGAAAACAGTGTGTAAATGTAAAACGGCATTTAAAAAATATTAGATGATAGTCACAAAAAGCATTCTTTGGGTTTCTGATTTGATATCATCCTCCTGTCTACACTGTTCAAAATCGCCAATGTAAGGTGACTGACTTTCTGTGCTCCTGAGTCATCCACCGTATCCAATTGTTGGGAGTAAGTACAGACTCATATGTGACAGACAGTATAACAATGATTGTTTTAGCAATATTTCCAGACTCGGTGTGTATTATTTTTCTTCCTGGAGTAATCTATTCCACCATGGGCTAGGATGCAGAACAGGAGAAGACAGACCTTGTTTTCACCCACTCCCTTCTAGGGCTTGTCTAAGGGCCTCCCATGACACTTTCCTAGGTAAAGGTCTAATGAGATCCCTGAAGCACAACCCCGAGGATCAAACATTAGACACGTGGCTCCTTAGGACACTTACCCAAAGTCACAACAGTGACCTGAGCAAATGCATTCATAACCTCAGGTGCAAGCATTTTGCAAACTATTCCTCAATTTTATTTACCCTTACTACATTCTTATTATTTTCAAAAATTTGTCATAAATATATTTGGGTCACATTTATTCTTCTTGGAGTCCTCCCAGATTCTCCCTACACACTCTGCTTCTCTCTCTCTCTCTCTCTCTCTCTCTCTCTCTCTCTCCCTCCCTCCCTCCCTCCCTCCCTCCTCTCTCTCTCTCTCTCTCTCTCTCTCTCTCTCTCTCTCTCTCTCTCATGTATTTGTGTGTGTGTGTGTGTGTGTGTGTGTCTGTCAAAAAAAGCCAGATAAAACAAAGCAAAAAGCAAAATCAAACAAGCAAACTCACGAAACTATACCCAAAAATAGGCATCAAAAACCATCATGGAGTGAGTGTATTTTGTGTGGGTAAAGCCACCCCTGAGCATGAATGAGGCCTGCCCTGGAGAGCGGCTGAGCCACCCTCATACCTGGAACCTTGTGAGACATTGTGCGATGCTCTTCACTGCAGTTTCACGGGAGTCCATTTGTTCCTTTATGTCTTAAATACACCGGCATTAAAAAGGGAGGGGTCTCTTAGTAGATCATACTGTGCATTTTAGACTTTGTTTTTCTGAGATTATAATATAATTACATGATTTCTCCTTTTCTTCCCCCCTCCAAACCCTTCCATGTACCCCTCCTTGCTCTCTTTCAAGCTTATGGCCTCTATTTTTATTAATCAGTGTTACAAAAATCAGTCTATATAAACATGTTTTCCTAAATACATAAATACAACTTTTTCTGGCCCTTTAATGATACTTGTATTATGTTTTCAGGACTGACCACTTGGTACTGGATAACCAATTGGTGCTTTCCCACTGGGGAAGATATTTTCAACTCATATTTATTACTAATAGTAAAGTTATTGATTAAAACGTAAAACTAGTCCATTCATGAAGATGACTATGACTGTGATCATCTATGATGACACCACATGCTTACCTTTACTCTGTCAGATTTTGTTCTCCTTATCTAGGAAATTAAGCTGAAATCTTGATTATTTAAAAATTTCAAGCTGAGTCCAGCAAATCTGCAAGCACATCCACAGGCCATAGCATTAGTATAGCAATCAAGCACTAAAAGCTTCTCCTTTTAACTCGTAAGTCTCAACATAAGGGTGAAGTTATTGCCTCACTTGGCTCTAGCTTGACATGTTGCTATTGTATCCGATCTCATTGTGTATTGCAGAGCTGAGCCTCAAAATGTGGAATTATATGGTCATAAATTAAAATTATTTGACATGTGTCAATAAAATAACATTGCCAAGTCCTAAAACACTTTGGCATTCTGTCAAGTCTGAGGTCAGGGTCTGTGAGAATGACATAGTCCTTTTTCTTGACTGCTTATTACTGTGGCCCGGAGGCTGCAGCGACCAGATGTCTGGCACTTTGCATTTAAAGGGCTCACAGCTTTAGCAGATAAAGCCCCAATTTTCCTTCTTTAATTCAGAGTTATACTGTTTCCATTGAATTATATGCTTTTTTTATTAATGTGAGTTTTCTCTTTTTCCATACTCTGTCATTACCAGCTAAATAACAAAAAGATCATAGCGCATTGTATATTTGAATTACTCTTTTCCAGATGGTCAGAAGAATAAATATATTTAATTTTTTTCTTCTGTTGCTTAGATTGTGTGATATAAATCTTAGATGTTAAAATTTTTTCATGCAGCCTTGACATCCTAAAATTCCCTCATCCTGCATGTCTCCCATATACCTAAGATATGCTAAAAGAGAGAAAGGATAAATGGATGACTTGATGAACCTAGAATATGTATCACTTAAAACCATGATATTTCTAAGACTGTTTCAATACTGTGATTTAAAATCAACAAACAGAAATATTGGTGTGTACTAGTATGTTGAAAGACTGTTGGCTGATTCTTCATGGGTGTGTTTGCAGTTGACCTTCCATCATAGCTAAAGAAAATCAAATCTTATAAACCTCCACCTATGTTTTATGAGGATATGAAGTCCTAGCCTGCTGTCTGGGGGAGCATTTTAACTCCATCATTTAGGTCTCTTATTACATTTTAAAATTAAATTTCATTGTGGTTTTTATATCCTACCATCTGCATTTTATCTAAGTACTCAGATAACAAGGTTTCTGCTACATCTACTATAATCTTTATTTTAGAGGGGAAATACCCTTTCTAAAATTTAGATGGAAGAAAACACTGTCCAAAACACAGTTGAAACCCAGAACAGCACTGAACACAGTAAGCAAAATATAGAGGCCATGGAAGCCCTGGATTTACCAAAATATGACAGATTCCAAATCCTAGCACAGAGACTCAAGATAGCTTTGGAGTGTTGTTATAAGAATCAAGTTAAAGATGTTTCCACTGGCCAAGACCAAATAAGTTGTGCATCCATAATGAGATGTTCAGTATCATAGAACAATATATGTATATTTCAATGCATGAGATCACCTCTTAGGTGTGTACACACATGTGCACCTCACTATCTTCATCAGTCACATGGGGACAGTACTAAATGGACCATCTCAGTAGTGTGAACAGTGATAATAGAGGAAAATAACCATTTCTCTTGACTTTGCTACATGAATGACTCAAAGTAGTATAAGAGCTACTATAAAGAGGGGCTTCTCTGAATGGAGCCGTACATTTTAGTAAATGAAGAAAGAAAAAAATACATCATTACTCCTTTGTCCACACTTGTAAGGTAATGTTTCTAAGAAAAGATGCTCATATGTGAGTTAACACTACCAACAGTGGCATAACCAAACCAAACGTCATCTATGGCAGCCATGCCTACAAGTGGAAGTATGCACCAGCATCTAAAACAACATTAATTTTAAATCTGGAAAGCTTTACATAATCTGTTCATGCATGGGAAACATGGGAGATGAAATATCTGGTACATAGCATGCTGGGTTTGGAGGGAGTGGTGGCTTAGAGCATCTCAAGGTGTGTGTGTGTGTGTGTGTGTGTGTGTGTGTGTGTGTCTGTGTCTGTGTGTGTCTGTGTCTATGTGTCTATGTGTGTCTGTGTGTGGGGGGCATGGAGAGTCATAGAACAAAACCTCAGAACCATCCTTGACCAACCTACAATAGGTCAGAGTTCATGGCAGAATTTAAGTTAATGATAACACTAACCACATGTTCTAACTTGCTTGCTCAGGAGACTAAAGCGGTTTAGTTAAGGATTTACTGCTGTGAACAGATACCATGACCACAACAACTCTTATAAGGACAGCATTTAAATGGGGCTGGCTTACAGGTTCAGAAGTTCAGTCCATTATCATCAAGGTGGGAGCATGGCAGTATGCAGGCAGGCATGGTGCAGGTGGAGCTGAGAGTTCTACATCTTCATCAGGAGCTACTAGAACACTCACTTCCAGAGAGCTAGGACCAGGGTATTAAAGCCCACACCCACAGTGACACACCTACTCCAACAAGGGCACACATCCAAATATTGCCATTCCCAGCGCCAAGCATATACAAACCATCACAACAGTGTCATCCAGGATGATACTACTTCTCACATATAGCAGCATGGCCAATAGCATAGACTTATTTTGCAGAACACCTTGACTCTTTAAAATGATATATATGTGATTTATATTTCCAAACATATAAATGATGAGCACCATTTATTATGAATTACGCATAAATTACAAACACTTAGATTATAATTTGAAATATACATGACAGGAAGTAAAAATCTATTGACGCATGCCTGCTATAGATGAGGTGGTTCATTTGATCTCCAATTCTTTAAAAAGGAGTTAAAACCTGAAAAAAAGTAAAATACTCCCATTCAGAGTCACCTGTGATTTTATACCCTTCACCCACTTCCTCCATTGCTCCACAGAGTGGAAGCAAACTGAAATCTTTTATCTTTTTAACCACAATGTTCCAAAGTCTGTCCCCAAATAGGAAATTCAATGGTGGTATATTATCCTACTTATAAATGGAGCAGCCCATTAATATTAAACTTTAATCATTGTTCAATTTTCCTTGACTGTAATATGCACTTTGTATTCACTTTCTTTTTTAACTTCATGGAGTGGTGCAAGCTTTGCATAGTGACTACTAAAGCCAGTGAAATGATTATTGCTCGTTGAGAACTTTGTGTGGTCCACACTTGCAGCTTCACCATTTTATTCTCTCTGATTTTGTATATCCTGGCATTTTCCAAAATAAAAGTTTAAAAATCTAAAACTAAGAGAATTAGAAATCAATAAATTAATGTCCCTTCCATAAAGTCAAAGTGGTTGTAGACAATTAAAAGTAAGATTAACACCAAAATACCACTGAATATGTTCTAAATAGTAATAGTTGATACAAACATGATGCATGTGTTTTAAGTAAGTTAACCATTTTCTTTGCCAGAATACTGGTTTTCCTAACATTGAAATTTAGGTGCTTTATATGAGTATATATGCACAAATGTTCTTAAAACCCACTGATATGGGTTGTCATTACAAGACATGCACAGTCTTAACCCAATAACTCTGGTTGGGGTCACTGACCCAGTCAAGTGTGGCTAGTGTCTTTACAAGAGCACAAACGTTTATAGAGAAACACTAGGAAAAATTCATGTTATGGCAGAGGCAAAGGCTGAAGTTACACCAAGAAACTCTTAAAATATGTATGGCAGTTACAATTTAGCAAAGTGGCATGGAATTCTCCTCAATATAGCTTCCCCCCAAAGGAAGAAATCCTGCTGACACTTCAATTTCAGATGTTATCCTTCAGGATTGGGATGTTATCCTTCATGCCTGCTGTTTTAGACCACATGAGTAGTAGTAATTAGATGGCTCAGCAGTTAGGAGTTCATACTGCTTTTGCAGAGGACCCATGTTTGGATTTTAGCACCTACATTGGGTGGCTCACAACCACCTCTAATTCCAGCTCTGGTCATCTTATGCTTTCTTCTGGCTTCCATGGGCACCAGCATTCATGTGTTCATACCCATATGTAGACACACATCACTTATACACACAAACAAATAAAAATACAATCTTTTAAGAGAGAATTTATGCACTTTTAGGGAAGGAGCCATAAATATTTGATGTCTGGGAACTAATACCCTCCTTGATCTTATTAGGGCTGGTGCCTTTTTATTGCTAGGAACACCCAGACAGAAAAAGGGTGCTTCATTATGTTTCTGCATAATCTTCATCAGAAAACAAAATCTCTTTTTAATAGTTAAATGAGTTGTTTGTTTAAAAAATCTTAGAATTGGAACTTCTGCTTTTATTTTTAAGAATAGATAATTGTAACAACAATCATAAAGCAAAAGAAAAATCCAGTGCATTTGATCAAACACATGAGCACCTTGTTTGTTTAATAAACTAAGGCAATCGAATAATACCAACACAACTGGCTATATTGCAGAAACCCTGATCACTTATTAGATGTTTTTAATGTGTGGAATAAATAATCTGTGGGTCCCACCCAAACCAGTGTTTCCTATTTCTGTGTTCTTGCAGCTTCTGGAAAGCTTCTTAAGGAAGTTTGACTGACTTGTGCAAAAGGAACCTTTTTGTTTTGCTTTGTTTTAAGCTTTTTATTATGATTATGAAGTAAAAAAGAAAAAAAGAGGAGAAAATAGAAAAAAGATTTTTAAATGCAAGTGAAAGAACTTAGGAACTTTTTCTTCTGGACCTTTTATACATTTGATACAATTTTGTACTTTTTAATGGCATCAAATATTTGTGGCCCTTTCCGTAATGGGGCATAATGTTTTTAAAATAATAATAATAATAATAATAATAATAATAATATATGATCTATTTATTTATTTTACGTGAGTACACTGTTGATCCCTTCAGACACACCAGAAGAGGGCATCAGATGGTTATGAGCCACTATTTGGTTGCTGAGAATTAAACTCTAGAAGAATAGTCTTAACCACTGAGCCATTTCTCCAGCCACAAATATTATATTTTTATTTGTGTGTGCAAGTGCTGTGTGTCTACATATGGGTATGAACACATGAATTCAGGTGCCCATGAGGCCAGAATTAGAGGTGGTTGTGAGTCACCTAATGTAGGTGCTGGAATCCAAATATGGGTCCTCTGCAAAAGCAGTATAATCTCCTAACTGCTGAACTATCTTTCCAAGTCATAAAGTCTTCATTCTTGGCACCTTTCAAAGTTCCACCACTGGTGGAAAAGCCATTGTTCTCCTTTACATCATTCTCTGAGTGACAGGTATGGGGTGTGGTAGGGGTTTTTGTTTTCTTTTTTCTCCTTTTATTTTCTTTCTTTTTCATTTCTTTCTCTTTTGCCATCTTCTCATTTGCTGTGGACAGCCCTGGGCTTGTATTTTGATGCAAATTCCACTGGAAGGGGCTGCAGACAAGGAGTCACCTTGTGAACCTTCTCAAATAAAGGCTTGAGCCAATGATTGGGCAAGAGGAAGGGGGAGGAGCTGAGGGATTGGGAGAGGAGAAAAGGATGGTGGAGAAAGTTGGAGGAGCTATGGAGGATTGACAAAGAGGCTGGAGAGAAGCTCATGGCCTGGAGAAACTGCAAGTTATATGGGATAATATAGATGGGAGTAGAGTAGTGTAGTGGGAGATCTGCCCAGTATAGGCTTGTAGCATATATTGTTACTGTTGAGGGTTGTTTTTGTTTTGTTTTGTTTTGTTTTTTGAGATTTCTTTTACAGGGTAATTTGGTTGGAAAAATATAGCAACAACAAGTGACACAGTGGTATTCTGAAATACTCTCTGAATATAGGGAGGGAAGTCTAGAGGCAGAAGGGATGACCATGCAAGGACATATGTGACAAAGTGTACTGAGCTTGAAAATGGAATGCCTTAAATAAATGTTATAAGTCTGAACTAAAATAATTTTCAGAAGACCAGTCTCATAGATGTGTTCCTGTGCATAAATTAAGCTTTTCCAAACAGTTTAGTTGATATAAGATAATTTATTTTTAAAAGAAAATTTAAGTGACCAGAAAAAATTATAGATGGCAAAAGGTAGGACAGAGTTAGAGAAAACAAAAGCCAATTCGGACAAAGATAGAAATGGAGACCAAGGCAACAGCACACTAATTCAGGAGATTCAAGGTGAATGTGGTTGATTTATTGGGTCATGTGGGAAGATCTGATCTTTGAATGTCAGTTAGCAATTAGTTATTGCTCGTTACTTTCCATCCTTAAACCTAAAGCTCTCAGACCTTAGTACACACATTGCGACCACATGGACATTTAAGAAAGTACGGATGCCTGGAACTCACCCTAGAGAATCTCCTTTATTTGATCCGAGTGCAGCCTGCAATTGTGTGGAGATTTTGTTTTGTTTAAGTTCCTCAGATGAAATTGATACACAGCCAACTCTGAAGTCACTTCCATGCAGTTTCTGTAAAGGACAAAAAGGAGGAATTGCTTTCCTCCAGATAAGATGTGAGCATCCTCTTGAAGCTGTTGCCCCAGCCATTAATAGGGCCTGTGGTCAACTGAGCAAAGTTGCACCACTTTGACAGGGAATTTCTATTGACTGTATCTTTGATCCTCTTTCTGATGTTTCAGATTGAGGGGAGAGAAAGGGCTAAGAGAGAAAGAGTAGGTGAAAGTGAATTGTTTTCCTGGAAGTCATGGGCAGAGCTGCAATAGTTTACTGCAGTGGAAGAGGATGTTAAAGCAAGATGTCCTGAAACTGAAAAAAAATGAGCATATTCGTGCAAAGAGTGTAGTGACCTTTAGCCTGCCAGAGTACATGCAAAAGACAGCACAGTTTATACGCACATATTCTCCATTTCCCAAGCAATGAACCTAGAATTTTGAGGGCATTCTGGCAGAGAGCCTCATTAGGGATATGGAAAGCAAACAGAGAAGGTTAGTTGGAGGTTCAACTGGGTTGTATTGATGTAGTAATGTCTTTAGAACAAATTAGCTCACTGGGACTTGGTGACACAGCAGAGTATTAAACCTTTCTCTACAAAAAGAACATGTACAAGGCAGGTCTTTTTATTTTTTCTTCTTCCTAGCTTGAAAAATTACACAAAGAGCAAGCTTGGAAAATGTTTGCTTTGCAGAAAATCATTTAAAAATGGAATCTCAATTTTGTTGGCAGCTCTGTTTTTTAAAGAGGCTATTGATTCCTGACTCCACGGCATCTGGTTTATGGCCATTTATATGGTACGTTGGAACTGCCTGAACTTGGGCGCCTTGGGGAGTGTTTGTTTTTATATTTTTTTAAGGTAGTTGGACTGAAATCCAACATGAATCATCTAAGAGAGATTTAGGAGCACGTGAAGATAAATGTTTCCCAGGTGGCAGGGAACAGCACAGCTGGAAAGTGATCCTCCATAAATGAGTGACCTGGAAAGGCCCTTGTGTCGGTACTGTCAATGATGAACAGGAGTGTGGCATTGTCGTTCCTCAAGTGGAGAGGGAAACAGTTTTCTCTTTAAAGAGAGAATTCAGCCATTTCTTGAGCAAAATGCTGGGAGCTCTCACAGTGTAGAAACTTAATCAAACATTCATTCACTAATTTACATACTACTTAGGAAATATTATTGAGTATCAACCATTAGAATTGCTGTTCTCTGAGGCTCTCAAGATAGAAATTAATAAGGCATGCTTCCTGCTCTAAAATGTTTTGTTGGTAGATCATTAATTTTCTTCTTTCTACGTGTATAGCTTCTCTGCACATGTTGAATGACCCCAGGACAGCTGATGTGCTAACATGGAAAAGTGGCATACGGAATTGTTCCTATTGGCTCCTCGATCTGGAAAAAAAATTTCTCTTTGATATTTTTGTATGATTCATTAAAATATACATTTACCCTTTTCTCTGTTTTTGCCAAGGATATTCTGTATCATTTGGTAGTCCTTACAATTTTAATTTTTTATCAAAAGAATCTACTAATAATGTGAAGTATCTCAGTTCATTTTTTGAACCAAATAATCTTCAAACCATTTGTTCTGCTTTTTTCTTTTAAAGGAAATGGTGACAAGTATCCTATCTGGCTCTGGAGAAGTATACACATTCACTCATGCTTGGTCAGTGTTGGCCCCAAAGAAAAGAAAGCCAGTTGAGATTAGAGAGAAAATAGTCAAGAGGGTGCAGTAGGTGTTATCACTAAAATATAGATAAGACAGGAAGGGGAGCTCTGTGCTTAGCATTTGCACTGTGTTAGTTTCTTCATCTATGTCAAATAAGATCTTTCATATAATCCTAACACTAGACATGGTATCTCATCCATTCCTGAAGCCCAGCTGTTTAACAGTGTCTTCTTCTGCCCCATCACAGAGCAGTGACTAAGGACAGATAGAGAGAGCACATTACATAAGGGCCAAGCAATTCTGTCATATTTGTAGCTTCAGATGTGACAGGTTAATATTATTATTTATTTCTAAGAAATAGAAAGAGAAGACTTGGCACTAGCAGATATGGGGTTCCATCCTAGGCTAAAGTCCCAAACTCTCCCATATAACTGTTTAATACTTGCTCTTTCTTGCAGCATAATATGGGTTCTGCTCTGTGTTCTAAAATACTTTGTAGTGTTTTTCTGTGCCTTAAGATGACACCTATGAATTTCAGTTACCTCTACTCATGTGCACATGAATGCACACTCCCACATCCCCACACTCACACTCCTACACCCAAAGACACAGAACATACACCCAGGTAAAAGTAAAATGAAAAAAATGAAAGTAAAACCTCTTTGAACAGTATGCTGGATATGAAACAAAGAACAATTAATTTGACTAATAACTGGTTTATCAGTTTATCATATAAAACCAAGAAAGCAGTCTCTTTCTAGCCTGCAAGAAAATGCCAAATAAAATTCATTGTAAGTCTGAGGAGCAATGTTTAATGTCTAGATTAGTATCTTCTACTAATCCCACAAATATCCACTTGCAGATACTTAGAGATACTAGTTTTCATGTCTATCAGCTCTAGTGGCTTACATCTTATAGCATAGAAATGTTTGCCCAAGTCTGGCTACATTTTTATCTAGAAAAGCAAATGTACAATTTCTAAAGTATCATTCTTCATCTCATATCATTGTGGTTTGTCAAAGAAATAGCAATGATTATTTTGCAATTCTATCTTATTTTAAAGGTTGCTAATCTCTCTCTCTCTCTCTCTCTCTCTCTCTCTCTCTCTCTCACACACACACACACACACACACACACACACACACACACACACACCAGGATCTCACTGGCCTACAACTTGCTATATACATAAGACTGACTTACTCACCAAGATCCACCTATTTCTGCCACCTGAGAGCTTGAAATAAAGACAAATTCCAACACTCATGGTGACACCAGCTCTTCACTGATCTAAATAATCCACAAATCTTAGGCAGCAGAAAATGTAGGTTTGGATACAAAAGCAGAGTACAGGACCTCTCAGCACATACTTCAGACCCATCATGTACCAGGAGCACCCGACACAGAATGTGCTTGTGTCTAAGCAAAGAATGACGAGAAGTGGTGGAAGGGGGAATTTAATCATCAATGACAACCTCAAAATGCTCAACTGCTGAGATGAAGTAGAGAATCACAAAACAACAATCCTTGCTTTTTATGTTCAGCTACTGAGTGTTTAACTAGTTGTACACTTGCACATATTTTCAGGTTCCATATGTAAGTGTGTAAATATGATGATTAGCATTTACCTTTGAAATATGCAAAACACAAGGGCACTTGTAAACATTTAGCAGAATATTCAACACAGAGGGAAGGCAGGTAAATATCAGCTTCCCTTGTTCTCAGCATGCAGGTCAGACTACCAACATAGCTCCACAAAGAAGAGAGTGAGAGACAAGAACAGCTATACAACTTTCCCTGGGTTCATGCAACTCACAGGGGTTACTCTTCCACCTCTTTCTACCACAGTCACTTAAGAGAATCTGTTTACACCTAGTAAGGAGGGAAAAGCAAACTCCTACTCTAATTCACATCACAGGTCACTTCTGGCACTGACTGCGGGAAGGCTTTCCCATGTCTCCAGCAAGCAAGATATTGGGCAGCAGCAGATGCCTGCTGGGGTCCCCAACATACAATTTCATCCTGATACTACCTGCCTGCAGACACCAGCAAGTGCCATAGTTTGAGGGTATAGTTCCAAAAAGTCTCTCCCCTACTCAACTAAGCTGTTATTAGCTATTAGTCTAGAATAAGTTTTAGTTGGACATACAAGCTACAATTCGTGGTCCCTACAATCCTCTTTGGTTTTGCCTAATGTCCTTGGACATCTCACGAACTTGTTATATTTACTGACTTGGTATAAAAGATGTAGATAAAGACATACATATGAAGAGACACAGGAGATAGGAATTGGAGCATCTACACCCTCCCTAGCTATACCAACTTCCAGGGACCTCCAGAAGCTCAGCTATCTGGAAGCTGTCCAAACCACCAATTTTAATGTATCATTAAAATCTGGGCAGAGTTTATAAAGAACAATTAAATGGAACCCCTATATTCATATGCTTACACATGGAACTTGAAATGTGTAGAACTGGTTAAAAAACTCAGGGGTTGAATGTAAAAAATCAAGCAAAGTTTGTTTTGGGACTACCTGCTTCATCACAATGATCCAGCAGTTACCTGTTTTTAAGGAAGGCTATATCCAGACTTCAATGATTTTGATGATGTTCATATTAAATTCAGATGTTATAATCATACTTCAGGTAATAAATTGCAAAATCACTTCCAGCCATACCAGCTGTTAACATAAATGGTAACATTTTGGCTTCTGGTATTAAATTCAGAACCCTCTAAGTATAAATGTATTCAAATTTCATATCAGACTGACAGACACATCAATAAAATAGTACCTAGATGCCTACTTTTGCTCATTAAACAATAAAATGGAGACCCTGGAAAATGGCATCATCTTATTTGTATATATTTAATTGGAAGAAGGCAGAAACTAAAACGGACAAGAAAATAAAGTCCCCTTGCTAAGAACACACTGTGACAGTTCATGGGGCTGACTGTCTCCTATTCATATAGTCTAAAGTCAGCATGTATGTTGGACCACAGAATAGGTTCCCTGTGTTTCAAAAACTGAAGTATTCTCAACAGTTTAGGGAACTTGATGGTTGGCACCTCCCCAAGCCCTGGAAAATTAATGGCAGGCTCCAGATAAAGGTCTACTTATCCTGCGTGTTCTGTTTTCTCAGGGCACAAAGGAGTACCCAAAAAGGATGGTGCTGACACACAAAGGTTACGTTATATGCCATTTTAAGAAGAATTGAGTGGAAACTCTTGCTGTAAATAATATAATTACATAAAATCACACCTCATAGAAGATGTGGCTAAGTTGTGTCTATAAGCTGTTGAAAATAGTGTGATTTGGTTTTTCCTTTCTTAGTTTAATGATTTGATTTTAAAATGAGTTGCCTAGTTTTCAATGTTTGAACATTTTTGAAATGACATTATATCGACCGAGGTATATTGATTTTTGCTTTAACTTCATTTTGATTGTGTTAAGTATAATATTTGATTATAGTCATCTGAAATTTAGTGAGACTTGATTATGGTTCAACACATAAATTTGTGTAAAACTGGAAAAAAGTGAAACATATATAGTGATTTTGAAGAATTCCCTTTACTTATGAAAATTATATTGGTTAGTTTTGCTCTTGAAATCATCTTTCTGAAAAAGATTTATTTTATGCAAATGTAATGCTAAAAACGTTGAGATACTAGATTGATATTCTGTAATATTTGCTATGTCTCCCTATTAAATTGAGTTCTTTATCATTCTGAAGAAGAAGAAGAAGAAGAAGAAGAAGAAGAAGAAGAAGAAGAAGAAGAAGAAGAAGAAGAAGAAGAAGAGGCTAAATCACTCACCTGGAGCCCAGAACAACATCAAGAGAAATAACAGCATGTTGAGTGCTCTCAGGACACAGTAGGGCTTATGCCTTTTGATACTCATTGTGATATTTGTATATCATCTGCATGATCAGCATGCTTTAAATTTTCTCATTTAATTGTTTAAGTCATACAGAAAGAAGCATGTGTAAAAATGCCATTCTCAAAAGTTTGGTTGGATTTATGTCTACACATTTCAAAATCAGACATGGCTCATGGTGATTTGTGAATTAAACAAGCCTTTAAATTTTATAGACAGCAGAATTTGTTTTCTGAGGTGGGAGTTATTTGCTCTTTCAGACTTCAGCCACAACCTTGGGTGAACTAAATAAGCATCAAAAAATGGAGCAGTGAGCCAAATTTGCCAAGTTGTTCTTTCCTTACAAGCTTCTTTAAAGAGCACTTCATCCCTGTCAAGCAACAGGATCTACAGGGTGAGTCCTAGTGTTGGGTTTACATTATTGTTAAGGAAAATAGAGTTATGGAAAAATTTAGCATCTTCTCTAGGATTCCCACAGGTAAAAAGTAAAAGTCTGGGAAGTGGGTTCCATGAATGAGCATTAGAAGCTGAGTTTAGATCCCCAGAACCCATGAAAGAAGCGAAGCCTGATCACTTAACTCAAGCAATGTGGAGGATGCAAGAATAAGTCAGGAAGATTGCTGGCTGAAGACTTGGGTCCAGATTCAATGAGAGAAACTCTTTCTCAAATGAATAAGAAAAAAAGTGACAGAGCAGGACTCCTCTGACCTCCGAACAGTGAGATATGCATCCCTGACTCAGCATGATTAAGTGTGTATGCATAACACATCTATGCACACAGTCATACACTACACCCATACATACACACACAAAGACACACACATATTCTCTCTGTGTCTCTATCTCTGTGTCTCTGTCTCTGTCTTTCTATCTGTCTGTCTCTCCCCCCTCTCTCTTTCTCTCTCTTTCTCTCTCACATACACACACACACACACACACACACACACACACACACACAAAGGCTGAAATGGCACCAAGACGAGCAGCTCCCAGGAAATTTCAAATCTTGCCATGTCTCTTTAAGTGACTCTGTGTGTGTGTGTGTGTGTGTGTGTGTGTGTGTGTGTGTGTGTATGACAGTGCTTTGTTGTTACTGTTGTTTGTCTAAAGTCTTGTGTCTGTATTAGAGCCCTTCTGTCCCTTGTCCTCCTATGGTGAAACTGTACTATAAAGTGGGCTTGAGAAAGGTCTCACCAAGCTATTAGGCATTTGCAGTGTCAAGTCAAAGATAATTTCTTTTACTTTCCTATAGTTATTTGAAAATACATCTCCTACAGTAGAAGCTGGTGCTAGTGTGTACTGAGGAACTGGTACCCCAGCTCGGCCCCATCACCCACATGCTCCCTCCCTTCTCTGCTTTACTTATCCTCATCCTACTTTTCCTATGATCATGTTTAAGGAAACACAATGACATACCTTGCAAATGAACATCTGCTATTTTTTACTCCATTATTTAATTGATTCATTTTATGTCCCAATTTCAAACCCCCCTCCTCATCTCCTCCCAGTCCCACCCTTACGAATCCTTCACCCCATTCCCTCCTCCCCTCCTCCTCAGAGGAAGGGGAGCCTCCCTTGGGTCCCACCCTACCCTGGGACATCTAATTCCAACAGGACTAAATACCTCCTCTCCCACTGACACCTAACGAGGCAGTCCAGGTAGGGGAAGGATATCCAGAGTCAGGCAATAGAGTGGGAGAAAGCTCCAGCTCCAATTGTTAGTCAACCCACATGAAGATCAAGCTGCATGTCTACATCAAATGTGTAGAGGGCCTAGATCCAGCCCCTACATTCTCTTTGGTTGGTGGTTCAGTCTCTGTGAGCCTCCAAGAGGAGAGTGTGTTGACTCTATAGGTCTTCTTGTGGTGTACTTGACCCCTCCAGCTCTTCCACATGATTTCCTGACCTCTGCCCAATATTTGGGAGTGTGTCTCTGCAGCTGTTTTCATCTGCTGCTGCATGAAGTTCCTCAGAAGACAGTTATGTTGTTCCTATCTACAAACAGCAGAATATTATTAATAGTGTTAACAGCTGGCTCTCTCCCATTAGGTGGGTCTCAATTTGAGGCAGTCATTGGATGGCTATTCCCTCAACTCCATTGTTATCGCTGTGCATCTTATAGGCAGGACAAATTTTGGATTGAAGGTTTTGTGGGCAGGATGATGTCCCCCTCTCTCTACTGGAAGTCCTGCCTTGCTACAGAAGGTGGTGACTTCAGACTTTATATCCACCACTGCTGGAAATCTTAGCTAGGATCTAAGTCCCACCCTTATGAATCCTTCACCCCATTCCCTCCTTCCCTCCTCCTCAGAGGAAGGGAAGCCTCCCTTGGGTCCCACCCCACCCTGGGACATCTAATTCCAACAGGACTAAACACCTCCTCTCCCACTGACACCTATAGACTCCCCATAGTCTCCCCTATCCTAGGTCTCCATCTAGTCCCAGGTTTCAATTTCCATTCTTATTCCCAGCCTCTCACAGTCCTTCTCTCCCAACACCTGATCTTCATACCTATTTCTCTCCTCACCCTCTCTCCTACCCAGTTCTCTCTCAACATCCACCTCCAGTGGCTGTTTTGTTTCTGAGTGAGAGTCACCACATGGACTAACCAGATGTGTGCATGAAAAAGTATTCAAATAAACCCATAAGGATCACCCTGAATAAAATTCAAGTCTAAGTAATTTAATGAACCAAACATAAAACTGTATAGACTGAATATAATAGAAGAGAAAGTTAATTGATTGGCACAGGAGACAAATTCATGAACTGAACACCAGTAGCTTAGGAATTAAGATCAGCAATTAATAAATAGGTTCTCGTGAAACTGAAGAGCTTTTGTGAGGCTACGGGTATGGTCAATAGGAAAGAATAGCAATGTACAGAATGGGAAAACATCTTCACCTACATCTGACAAAAGGTTAATATCCAAAATACATAATGAACTCAAGAAATTAGACACCAACAAACCAAATAACCTAAATAAAAATAAGTGCAGAGCTAAACAAAGATTTCTCAGCAGAGGAATCTTGAATGGCCAAGAAGCACCTAAAGAAATGTTCAATACCCTTAGTCATAAGGAAAATAAAAGTCAACATAACTCTGACATTCCACCTTATACCTGTCAAAATGGTTAAGGTAATGACCGCTGCCACAGCGCTCCATACCCAAATACTGCTAGGATATAGCTGGTCTCCCAGTTGAATGGGTTACCTGGAAAGGGAGCTGGGGATGGATGCAAAGAACACCAAAAGAGTGAGACCAAGACAACAGTGCTGATCAAGCCTTTTAATCAAGAATTTTAATGGCTGACTTTGAATTTAAAGGTGGGGAAAAACCCTTCACCAAAAATGCCGGAGTCTGTTTAGGAAAACTGGTTCAGCTGCTCAGCAGTCAGCTGACTCCACTACTAAGTTGTCCACTCAGTACAGGAAGCTGCAGATCTAGAAGAACAATAGATTTTACCTAGTTCTGAAAGCTCCACCTTAGGTCAGTAGCTATGGCAAACACTGAGGTCTGAATTTCCCATTCAAGGGGTGGGGTGGGGGGGGACACAATTCCCCCTAATTTATTAAAAATTAGCTGGACTGGGGCAAAAGATTTACTTATGCTCCATAGTCCTGTCTATGAATTATAGTGGCTGGTAGCCCCGCCTGTCTTAGATCAAAGATCTCCTACCCATTCCAGAAAAACATGTGCAGCTTGTTTGTGTTTATTTGCACAAACAAGGCTGTTTAGCATTTATTATGAACAAACGCACCCTTTAGGTACATGCTCCTGTCTTAGGTAGAGAAGAATTATATAGTTCCTTAGTTGTCTGTCTCTGGCTGCAGGCCTTCACAGCACACTTTAATCCCATTCAGACCAAAGCCACAAAGAACCTACAAAAATGCACTCAATGCATTCCTTCATAATGATGAATAACTCTAGGTTAGGGAAGTTTTCTTCTATAATTTTGTTGAACATATTTACTGGGTCTTTAAGATGTAAATCCTTGCTCTCGTCTATACCTATAATCCTTAGGTTTGGTTTTGTCATTGTGTCCTGGAGTTCCTGGATCATTTGAGTTACCAGCTTCATGCATTTTGTATTTTCTTTGACTTTTGAATCAATGTTTTCTATGGTATCTTCAGCACCTGAGGTTCTTTCTTCTTTCTCTTGTATTCTGTTGTTGATGCTTGCATCTATGACTCCTGAATTCTGTCCATTGTTTGCTATCTCCAGAGATGTCTCACTTTGTGATTTCTTTATTGTTTCTACTTCCACTTTTAGATCCTGGATGGTATTGTTTAGTTCCTTCACTTGATTGTTTGTTTTCCTGTAATTCTTTAAGGGATTTTTATGTTTCTTCTTTAAGGGCTTCTGCCTGTTGACCCATGATCTCCTGTATTTCTTTAAGGGATTTTTTGTTTCCTCCTTAAGGACTTTTACCTGTTGACCTATGTTCTCCTGTATTTCTTTAAGGGAGTTACTGAAGTCTTTCTTGAAGCCTTCTATCAGCATCATGAGATACAATTTTAAATCCAATTCTTGCTGTTCTGTTGTGTTGGGGTATCCGGGACTTGCTGTGGTGGGAGAACTGGGTTTTTTTGTTGCCAGGTGGCCTTGGCTTCTGTTGGTAGGGTTCTTGTGTTTGCCTTTCACCATCTGGTGCTAGTTGGTATTGTTGTCTCTGGCTGGAGTTTGTTCCTCCTGTGGGCCTGTAAGACTGTGTCCTTCCTCCTCTGAGCTCAAAAGTAAAATCACTGCTGGGAGATCTCTCTCTCCTGGCGGGCTACGCACAGAAGACTGTGGAGCTTCCCAGCTCCCCAGTGCAAATGGTGGTGGGCAGGAAGACTTCAGGCCCAGCTGCTCCACTGTTCTTAGATCCTGTGTGCTCCTAGCTGGGTCCTCTCCAGAGAGAAGGTGGAGATCTCACCTCTGAGCTCAAAAGTGAAAGCCTGCTGGGAGATCACTCCCTCCTGGCAGGCTATGCACAGAAGGCTATTGAGTCTGGCTCCCTGGTACAAATGGTGGAGGGAAGACTTCTGTCCCAGCTGCTCCACTGATCTTAGGCCCTTTGTGCTCCTACCTGGGTCCTCTCCAGAGAGAAGGTGGAGATCTCACCTCTGTGCTCAAAAGTGAAAGCCTGCTGAAATTTATTATGATCACTTCTAGTCAATGCAGCAGGATCTGAAACTAAGGCATCTCCTATTAGAGCTCTGTCAATGCAATCATTGCCTGCAACTAAAGATCCAGGAAGACCAGACGAGCTCGTATATGATCAATATAAAAAGGATTTTTTTGGAGCAAGAATGTGAAAACAAAGTTCCTGCTGGTATATTAAAATTAAATGTACTATAAATAGTCAACAGAGGAATGGGTTTGGTCACATACAAACTATCAGTAAAAAGATTAAAAATATCATCTACAGATTGAAAAACATTTAGTACTGTTGTCAGTTCTGCTAACTGAACTAAGAGCCCAAGAGTCTCTGTGACTACCTGTTGAGTATCATAAGATATCCAGCTCGTCCTTTAGAGTAATCATTAGTAAAAATCAAAAGAGCATTATGCAGAGGCTATTATATTAGGAAATATAAGTTTATGTACATTTAAAAATTTTATCAACCTATCTTGAGGATAATCATTATCTATAGTTCCTTTAAATTCTATTTGAGCAAGTAAGGAAGCCATACTATGCTGCTTCAGCAAAATATCTTGATCTACACTAAAAGATTGAATAGTGATATCCATTTCTTTGCCAAAATAAGTCAGCACCTGCTTCTTTCCAAGTATAATTATCTGGGCTATTACTTCCTAATATAGTAGGATATTACATTTAGGAGATACCCTTGAATGTATCCATATAAAGGAACCTTTTGTCACAATAATCCTGTATCTCCAGGTACAAATGTAGCAGAAGATGGCCATTTCAGACATCAATGAAAAGAGAGACCATGAATGCTTTGAAAGCTCAATTCCCCAGAATAGGGGAATGCAAGTCAGAAATTGGGGGGTGGTTAGCAGGGGAAGGGGAATGGCATAGGAGATTTTTTAGGGGGTAACTTGGAAAGGGAATGACATGTGAAATTTAAATAAAGCAAATATTTAATAAAAATAAATTAAAAAAATCAACAGATGTAAAGGCACTGAATAATCTATATAAGTAACATATTGTTTTTCAATAGCTCTTTCAACTTGTTATAAGGCCACTAATCCTTCTGAGGTTAAAGATCTAGGGGAAGTAAGATCAGCACTCCCTTTAAGAATATCAAATAAAGGTTTTAATTCTCCTGTAGTAAGCTTTAATTAGGGGTGACGCCAACTGATATGACCTAACAATTTTTGAAAACCATTTGAAGTTTTTAAACTGTCCCTGTGAATAATTATCATCTGGGGAAAAATGGCTTGATCTGTAAGTTTAAAGCCCAAATAAGTATAAGGATCCCAAGTTTGCACCTTTTCTGAAGCTATTTGCAGTCCTTTATCAGCTAAAGCCTGTTGTAACTCTCTATAATATGAAAGCAAATCCCGAGGATCTTTTTCTGCTATCAAGACATCATCTGTGTAATGAGGAATGTATCCCTTTGGCCATTGCTGCCTTACAAGCTGAATGGCTTGTGCCACAAACTTTTGACATAAGGTAGGACTATTAGCCATGCCCTAAGGAAGAACTGTCCATTGGTATCTTCTCATAGGTTCCATGACATTAATAGAAGGAACACTGAAAGCAAATCTTCTGCAATCCTCGGGGTATAAAGGAAGAATGAAGAAACAACCTTTCACATATAACACTATTTTATAATATCCTTTAGGAATAGCCACTGGAGATGGAAGAAGAAGTTGTAAAGCTCCTATAGGTACCATGGTTTCAATAACCTTTCTTAGATCTTGTAACAACGTCCATTTACTGGAGTTTTCTTGATAAAAACTATTGGAGTATTCCATGGTGACTGAGATTCTCTTAGATGCCCTGCCTCCAGTTGCTCCTGCACTAGAAAATATGCAGCTTCTATTTTTTCTTTAGATAAAGACCCCCGATCGATCCACACTGGAATATTATTGAGCCATTGAATTTTATCAGCATGGGATGCTGGTAAGATAGTGGCTATTACAGAAAATGCCCCCAAACTTCTAGAGTCAGAGTGAGGCTTAGGACTTTCAAACTTCTTAATGCCTTGTCCTTCTTTTCTTAGCCCCTGACCAGGCAAAAATCCTTGTTCTAGCATCTGTTTAGCTACTACCTCATTAGGACTACACATTATAAGACACATCTGTGAGGAGAGATCCCTTCACCAAAGGGTAATAAGCAAAACTGGCATAATATAAGGGTGATTTTTTTCCATGAATTGCCCTCCTCATCTCTCCAGGTTAGAAGTTTAGAGTTTTGCTTTGGGTTATTGGCATAACCAATCCCTTAGAGGTGAGTGAGCAAATCTAACAAGGGCAAAGTTGAAGGCCAATCTTGCCCTCTAATAATTGTTACATCAGCTCCAGTGTCTATTAATCCTTCAAAGCTTTATCCCTCAATTCTTAATTTAAGGTTAGGTCTCTTACTAGTAATAGATTGAACCCAGTACACATCAGAGGAGCCAAAGTCACTCTGTCCTCTCTCATTCTTAACTAATGTGGAAGGTAGCAGATGCAAGGGAACTAAGATAAGTTGAGCAATTCTTTGGTTAGCAGGTACGGTTATAATACCATGAGGAGAAGCACCCATAATTTTAATTTCTCCCTCATAATTATTATCTATGAGACCTGTATAAATTTGCAGTCCATTTACTACTTTGTCCTAGAAGCAAACCCAAGTTTCTGCAGGCAAGGTGGCAAAAATTCCTATAGGCAGTATCTGAACTCCCATTTCTGAACTTAATACCAAGTGGGCAGTGTAAGAGAGGTCCAATCCTGTGCTTCCTGGGGTTGCCCTGATAAGTTCAAAAACTAACTTTCCTGGCTGGGCAGCAGCTTCATAGTTCCATAAGCTGTTTGCTGTGGGCATCTGCAGGGCTGAGGCTGGCCCCTCTGATTGTTTCCTGACATAGGACAGAACCTGAATATCTGTCTGAGATTTACATTACCTGGCCTAGTGGTTACCCTTCCTGAATCAGGTAAAAACTCCTGAGGCGTAACTTGATTGCCCACTTACAGCGCCTCTGTTCCTCGGACAATCTTCTAAAATGACACAAACCTCCACATTTAAAACATGCTTTACTCCCTCATTTCTGTGAAAGTATTGCTTGCACAGTGGTTCTTTGCAAAGCTGCCGCCATGTTTAGACCCTGATTTTAAAAAGGCCCAATCTCTGCACAAAGGTGAATATACCCAGCTAAGTCTGTGCTTTGTAAGCTCAAATAGTGGCACAACAGGCTGCGTTATCATTCTCATAAGCCAACTGTGTAACAAAAGGATTTCCTGCTTGAGAATCTCCAAAAATTGTACTAGCTGCTTTTAATAGCCTATCCACAAAATCCTGAATAAGTTTATCAGGAGCCTGTCTAATGTTGCCTAAATTTCCACTGAGATCCCCTTTAGTCAGTTATTGATTCCATGAGTGGCAGGCAGCCATGGCAACCTCCGCATACACTAAAACAGGAACCCCATTCTGATTAGCATTGCATTCATATTGACCTTCTCCTTAAAGCATGTTAGCATACAAATCTGGATTACCTGTCTGAGTATTTATCACGGCAGTTCTTTTACTAGCTTCACGCCATTCAGAACTCCAAAGTAAGAAGTCTCCTCCTTACAAAGTAGTCTTACACAGAGTCTTCCAATTTTGGGGGGTTAAATTTTATTCCATCACAGTATCCAACAAAGTCTGTGTAAAAAAAGCCATAGGACCATACTGTTTCATAGCTGCTTTTAATTCTTTTATAACTTTGAACACCAAGGTCTGATATTTCCCAGCTCTATTGTTCTGCTGGTCCATTATCTCAACAATAGGGAAGGCCAGTAAGTGAGATGTATCCTGCCCTTTCTCTCAAGCCTGACTCATGGCTTTTTAGCACAGATTGGTTCATCTCAGAATTGCTGCTCTTTCCTGCACTTGATACCCTTCTTAGCTGCTATAGCTCATTAGACAACTGCTGCAACTTAATTTCAAACTCTAATTTATATAGTTGCTTATTCATCTGGGTATCATTTTGTATAGTAGAGGCCATAGGCAGAGCAGGAGGTATGCAAAGAGGCCAATCCTTGCCATAATATTTGGCAGCTCCCTCATCTGAATGAGCTTCCTCCTCTAATGTTAGATCATCAGTAGTATCTCTATATCTTTCTATTTTAGATTTGAGAGGACCCTTTTCTGAAAAATTCCTCTCTGGCAGGCATTTTTCCTGAGATTCTTCAAGTTCTTCTTGGGTACTGTCTGACATCTTCTAGGTCTCTTCATCAATAGCATCTTTTATAAGCATCCAGAGGCAGAGGGTAGTATTATCTGCCTGGGTGGTTCTTAGAGCTTCTCCAATTTTCCCACGTTCCCTTATCTAAAGTTCTTCTCAAAACCTTGGGCAGCAAGAATCTATCTGATATGAAAGGTCTTCTAACCATTGTTCTTCAAACCCTACCCCTCTCACCTGAAGCAGCTCTTGAAGGCTGCAGACAAATGCCTGTTTAAAAGTTTCCTGTCCCATTTTCCACTGTCAATCCCTAAGTGAGATCAGCACTGGGTTGATGCTGTCCCAACTTAGCCTATATTCCTCTGCACCTTCAACAATGCTTTAAAAAGATGGCATTTAAGACTAGCACTAGTATTTAGTGCTGTATACTGCTCACCGTGCAGGATGCAATCTTCTTCCATTTTCTGAAGAGTTCTTCCAAGAGAGTGTCCCTCAGATGACCTCCCCATGTCCAGTCACACATATGAGTGCCACCTGTAGCTTCCCGCAGCTATGTCAAATGGGTGGCCTGGAAAGGGAGCTGGTGATGGATGGGAAGAACACCAAGAAAAGAGTGAGACAAAGCAATGGAGTTAATCAAAGCTTTTAATCCAGAATTTTAATGGCTGACTGAATTTAAAGGTGGGAAAAACCCTTCCCCCAAAATGCCAAGGTCTGCTCAGGAAAACTGGTTTGGTTGCTCAGCCAGTAGCTGACTCTACTGCTCAGTGGGGCTAACTCTACTTTTCAGTGGGTGGCTGGTTCAGTGCAGGAAGCTGCAGATCTGGAAGAACAATAGACTTCACCTTGGTCTGAAAGCCCCACCCTAGATGGGTGACTGTGGGAAACACCAAAATCTGGAACTAGAAAAAATAAAGATATCACAAAGGGAGACACTACTGAAAATAGAAAATCTAGGAAAGAGATGAGGAGTTGTAGATGCAAGTATCACCAACAGAACACAAGAGATAGAAGAGAGAATTTCAGGTGCAGAAAATGCCATAGAAAACATTGACACAACTGTCAAAGAACATGCAAAATGCAAAGAACTAACCCAGATGTCCCTCAATGGAGGAATGGATACAGAAAATGTGGTATATTTACACAATGGAGTACTACTCAGCAATTAAAAACAATGAATTCATGAAATTCTTAGGCAAATGGTTGGAACTGGAAAATATACTAAGTGACGTAACTCATTCACAAAAGAACACACATGGAATGCAGTCACTGAGAAGTGGATATTAGCCCAGAAGCTCTGAATGCCCAAGACACAGCTCACATATCAAATCATTACCAAGAAGAAGGAAGGAGAAGGCCCTGGTTCTGGAAAGGCTTGCTGCAACATTGTAAGGGATTGCCTGGACAGATAAGGGAGAGGGAGTTGATTGGGGAAATGGCGGAGGAAAGAGAGCTTATGGGACTTATGGGGAGGGGGGACCAGGAAAGGGAAAATCATTTAGAATGTAAACAAAGAATTTAGAAAATAAAACAAAAAAATGCAAAGACCTTCTATCTCAAAACATCCAGGAAATCTAGGACACAATGAGAACAAACCTCAGTATAATAGGTATAGAAGAGTGTCAAGATTCCCAGCTTAAAAGGCCAGTAAATATCTTCAACAAAATTATAGAAAACTTCCCTAAAGAAAAAGATGACCAAAAACCTACAAGAAGCCTACAGAACTCCAAATAGATTGAACCAGAAAAGAAGTTCCTCCCATCACATAATAGTCAAAATATCAGATGCACAAAACAAAGAAAGAATATTAAAAGCAGTAAGGGGAAAGGGTCAAGTAATATATAAAGGCAGACCTATCAGAATTACACCAGACTTTGCACGAGAAACTATGAAAGCTATATCTTGGACAGATGTCATACAGACTCTAAGAGAATACAAATGTCAGCCCAGGCTACTATATTCAGCAGAACTCTCAATTGCCATAGATAGAGAAACCAAATATTCCATGACAAACCAAAACTTATACAATATCCTTCCACAAATCCAGCCCTACAAAGGATAATAGATGGAAAACTCCAACACAAGGAAGGAAACTACACCCTAGAAACAGGAAGAAAGTAATCTTCCTATAAAACCAAAAGAAGACAGCCACACAAACATGAAAATACCATCAAAAAATAACAAGAAGAATTTGTGGTCATAAACTCAGCCCTCAACCATGCTTCGAGGCTTTCTCTATCACAAGCTTCTGTTGTTTTGAACACATGTGGAGGAAGCTAACTGGACTGAGGCTATGTGAATATCACTGCCCCACAGGGCACCATCTTCCTGTGGTTTGTTCAACCTTGAAATGAAAGTAGGTTAGCAAAGAAGACAGGACTTCCACAAAAGCTAGATTTACACTTAACATGAAGGTTAGGTGATTTTAGTGGCAGCCAAGGATGATTTAATCTCCTTCTGCTGAGGTGGCTGTACCTGAGTATTGCGTGTGGGGCTTTGTTACATGCCATTCTGTCTGAATTCCACAGTGTCTTTGTGCTTTTAGAATGAGTCACTGGGGGACAGAAGACATAATGATGACCCTCTAGACTGCTTATTTTTAGAAAATGTCTTTTCCCATTGCAAATGATAGCTAGAGCAATTCAAAAGAAAATAAAAGGGAGACAGAGAAACAGATGAAAATAGATTATTGATAGAAGGATAGGTGATAATTAGATGGCTAAAAGATAGATTAATCAATCACAAATACATAAGTAAGGGGATAAATAAAAGATGATTGATAGATAAAAGCTATAAATGTGTGATAGATGGATAACTTATAGATGATAGAAAGATGTATTAGATGATAGATGGTAGACACATGACAGGTAGATAGAAATATATACATATAAAGGCAATTACACATATTAATGAAATGACTAAATAACAAAGGAGACATGTCTAATAGAATACCTCTCCTCACTAAAGGAATCTTCCAGTGTTCAAAGTCAATTATATATTACTGAGATGTTGTTCAAATGGTCCACATGGGAATCTGCAAAGAACACAAGCTGTTACCATGGCTATATTTTTCTCTACACCACCTGTCAGCAAGGTCCTATTGCTAAAGACAACTCAACTCATTGAACATGTAGAAGTCAATCTGGTGACTACATAGACTCTTCCCTCCTATCTACCTAGCATCTTAGGTACAGGATGGTATTTTGCAAGCTGCTAGGAAAAGAACAACAAACACAGCCACAAACCCTTTGATCAGTATTTGTGTTGTGCCTAATAGTAATGAATAGTAGTGAATAGTAGTGAAAGGGTGGCACAATGTTGTAAGAGTAACAAACCAAAATCTGGTTTAACTTAAAGCCTACTACACAAGATGGAGCTTGTACCCAACACTGCTTGAGTGAACAAATACCAGACAGTAGATATCCCAGGGACCTATTGTAAAAGATATTCTTCTGATCTTTAAAAATGAAGAGCAATAAAATGACATTCTCAGTACTCAGATAAGTACCTGAGCATTCACTCAGTCTCAAACAGAGGCGCCATCAAAATTATCTTCATAGAAATCAGTAAACCTAGAGGAAGAGGAAGCAAAAAGGGTATAAGACCCAGAGGGAACAATAAGTTAATGAGACCCTAAAAATCAGTGCTTCTCAACTTTTCTAGTGTTAGGACCCTTTAGTACATTTTCTCATGTTATGATGACCTCCAAACATAAAATTTTTTTGGTACTACTGCATAACTGCAATTTTGATACTGCTATGATTATAATATAAATATCTGTTATCTAGAATATCCAACATGTGCCCACTGTGAAAGGGTTATTCTTCACCAAAAGGGGTAGTGAACCACATGGTGAGAACCACTGCTCTAAAACAATATGATCAAAGCTCACATGAACTCACAGAGACTGGATTGGAGAGGAGCATGCAGAAAGCCTGCAATTGTCCTGTGTGTGTGTGTGTGTGTGTGTGTGTGTGTGTGTGTGTATGTTTCTCACAGATTGCAATTTTTGTATTTTAATAGCATTCCTGAGTGCGTAAATGAGTGGGTCTTTGATTCTTGTATCATCCCTTATGTTCTTTTCTCTTTTTTCTTTATCTTGTCCAGCTCTGATATGATAGTTTTTGCTTTCTCTTACTACATTTTATTTTGTCATATTTTATTATTAATCCTTAGAAGCTTATTTGTTTTCTGAGAGAAAGAAAGGGAGTGTATCCAGATATGAGGGCACTTAGGGAGGAACTCTGAGCAACAACATGGGAGAATCATAACTAGGATGCATTGTGTGAGAAATTTTCTGTTTTCAATAAAAAGGAAGAGCATAATAAAAAATAAGTAAATGTAGGTGACTTCATTAATAAAAAATGGTTAAGGTAAAAATCTCAAAGATCAAAGCCCAAAAGCTTTAATCACAATAGTCATAAACTGGAAACAACCTAGATGTCCCTAAACTAGAGAATGGATGAAAAAACATGGTACATCTCCACAATGGAATAGTATACAACCATTAAAACCAAGAACACAATGAAATTTGCAGGCAAATCGATAGAACTAGAAAATATCATCCTGAATGAGGTAACCCAGACCCAAAAGGACATGTGTGATATGTACTCACTTATATGTGGTTATTAACACTAAAGTACAGGATAATCATGCTATAATAAACAGATGCTCTCCCTGAAAAACATAAGTAATAAGGAGAGCCCATCCTACTTCTTAGCATTCTCCCTGCTGCTGGCTCTGCTTCTTCACTGTGTAGAAAATGGAGAACACAAATTCATTTTGAGAAGTCATGCTTACCTCTCCCACTCAACTGACTTGAATTTTAATACAAGAATTGTGTATATTGATGGAAAGCATCGTAAATGCACATATAAATGTAGATGCTCCAATGACCAAGTAGGCCCAATTAGCTATTGCCCTAAACACTCATTGTTGGAAGCATCCAAACTCCTCTCAATGGGTCTAATTCATACTGTTTGTTACATTATGTCACTCTGCTCTGCTGCAGAACACTGACTTAATACTCTTGGCGCTGTGTCTTTATTTATTTATTGCACCAGTTTTCTTCCATCTCTCTTAAGTCCTTCCTAGCCTCTGCTAAACTCTATTACATTATCATAGTCTGTGAGATCAAACTCTGAGGTTTCACATAAGTATAAATACAAAAGGTATTTTTCTTTCCATACTGTCCTCCAGGCTAGTTCATGTTACTGAATGTTACAGAATTCTTTTCCATAATTGAGCCCTCCTTAAGGATATACACTGCATTTTCATTATCTATCATGCACTGATGAGCACTGAGGCAGATTCCATACACTGGCTACAGTTAACAATGCCATAGTAAGCACACCCACACTGACCTAATGGTTTCCTTTTATTTGGACACATACCTAACAGCAGGAGCACACTTCTGGATCACAAGAGAGGATTATTTTCACATTTTTTTTTGAGAAAAATTCAAACTTTTCAATGCTGCATTAATTTTTAAATTCCATATATATTTATGTATGACTATATAAATTCCAATAAAGAAAAACGGTCTGAAAAAAAAAACCACAGTGTCAGAAAATGGAAGCAAGCACATGAAGCCAATCCTCAACTTTATAGAAACAGAATATTATTTCATAAGGATAATGGCACAATTTGTTAACTACTAAAGAATATAAAATATTAAATTATATCTTTACCCCCATTATACACCCAAATAAATTCCACATGGATTATAGAAACAAATGTAAACATTAAGCCAAAGCAAATGAATCAAAAAAGAAACATCACAAATATTCATAAAAATGTATTAAATTACAAACTAGCCATGCAACATGTTGGTTAAAAATAATGGAAGAATCTGTAGAGGATAGCTGTCAGGAAGATTTTCCAAGAGAGAGTTTTAAATTTAATGTGGCCTCAAAAATATTGTAAATAAAATTAATAATCAAGTGGAATAGTCCGGAAACTATTTGCTGATATTGGGCCAAAGATCTGAAAATCTTAATTTATAAAAGGTTCCTCAAAGGAATTTAGTTTTATCTGCTATATCAAAAGTACATATCATATATAAATAATTATTTATACTTATATATAATATGTAAGTATATTATTACTTATATATAAATTAGTATATTAATATAGTATATATATATCAATTATATATACTATATATGGCATAGTATATATAACATATGTAATAAAATTTAATTGTATATATTTATTATAAGATGTAATTATATATAATTGTCAGAAAATAAGATTAGACATTGTAATAGCAAGTCTGAGATGACTTATACTTGAAAAAAGTGAAGTAGGTACATACTTTTTTCTAGTCCATCAGTTAAATTGATATAACAATTCTTCTATGTGTATTTATTCCTTCTCTACTAAAAACAAAACAAACAAACAATAGAAAAGAATAGACTATAAACTATGGTGGAAAGACAGCTGGTTTCAGTGAAACACGTATTAGTGATAGTCCTTGGTTTTCTCTTGCCATATAAGTTCCAGCCTTCAAACTAAAAGGCCAGTAACCTAGGAATGGCAGCTGCATAAAATATCCCAATAAAATATTGCAGCCTTGGAAAGAAGCAGGAAAGGGCTAGGCAATTAAGACAGGAAATGGAGATAATTACTGTTCCTACTTCAGGCCCCTTTACACCTATGCTAGCAAAGCTGCAAAATGAAGTCTAGACTTCTACCCTCATAAAGTTTTGAAGAGATGTCCCAAATGCCTCTTACAGGTGATGTCAGTGGATACCAAGTAAAGAGACCAAGACTCTTATTTCCTCCAGCAGGACAAAGTCCTTGCTGCAGCAGAGACAGAAACCATCCAGAAAACACAGAATTACCATGCCAACTGAAAGAAACAGTGACCCTCTCTTTCCCCAGTCAGATGGTGTCAGAGAAGCCTAATGACCCTGAGGATCCTCACCACCATTCTGGCAAAGCTGCCTCCGGCACAGTGTCAGTAGAGAACATGGAACAGGGAACACATACATCCAGGCCTGACAGTCATGAGAAACCCATTATGTGTAAGTACGTCAGCGATAGAGAGTGACAAAGATAGAAGTTAAGATCTACAACAATCTCAAGTGCCATCAGTGTGTGACCACAGGAGCTTACAATCCTGGAGGAATGAAAAGTGGCAGGGTTAGTTTGAGAGATATTTTATCCATGTCTTATTATGCCAAGCATTATTCCACGGTGGAATCTGCAGTTTTACTCCTTTAACCAAAGTAGTTGAAGCTTAATGTCTATGGAAAAGCCTATATGGAAGCACTTAATGTTGGTTTTATTGATAATGGCTACAAAGTGGAAGCTAATAAATTGTGTCATTCATCAGAAAATAAGAGGTTTGTGTCAAGCAACAGGAACAAATAAACTATAAATCCAGGAGAAAAAAACAGAAAAAATATCAAATATATATTGCTAAGTGAAAGAAGCCAGCATTGAATGAAAACACTACATGCTATATGTGGTGTTTTGAATGGGAAAGATTCCCCTAGAAGTTCATGTACTTGAATATTTGGTCCTCAATTAGTGGCACTACTTGGAGAGATGGTGCAACTTAACTTGAGAAAGCATGTCACTGGGGGCAGGCTGAGAGGGTTTATAGCATTGCCCCACTTACAATCTCCCCTCTCTCTACTTCCCTGTTTGTGGGTTAAGATGTCATCTCTCAGCTTTCTGCTCCAGTCACCTATTGGTAGTCCTCTCCCACCATTATTGATTCTGCCTCTTGAACCATAAGTCACAATTCAGTCTTCTTTCCCCAAGATGTTTTGGTTATGGTGTTTTATTACAGCAATCGACACTGACTAACAGTATGCAATTTGACTCTGAAGAAATCTTCAGAAAGCAAAACCAGAGATGAGAAACTGATCAGTGGTGTCCAGGAATTGAATATAAAGACAAGGAAGTATGAATAGATAGACTACTGGCCATGAAGGTGGGGTCTTGAGGATAGTGAAGCTGTGTTATGTGGTATTGTAATGATGAATATATTATATTATTTTAAAAGACATAAAACTGTACCTCACAAAATGATGGAATACAAAAATTCTAAATAATAACTGCTTCATTAATTGTAACATAAATGCTGTTATTGTGCTTGATATGTGAATGAGAAAAACTGTGGGAGGAGAAAAGTACATGAGTTTTCTGTATATTCTACACAATGGTTCTAATTTAAACTCAAAATATTGCACTACTTTGACAAAGGTTGTAAAAATTTAACAACTTTGGTAACTGATCAATGATTTAAAACGCTCAGCAATATAGGAAGGAGTTTCTTCAACTTGACAAGTACAGCTTCTAAAATCCTAGGCTTACAAGAAATGTTAACATGCTAACACTTTTCTCATGATGTAAGAATTAGAATGATCATGTCAGCTCATCACTCTTATTGGACATGACTCTAAATATGTCAATGACTGCAATAAGTAGAAAGAAGTTAAGAAATAATGCCACAGCTTTGCCTGACTCCCAAGAATCTGGCTATAACCTGAGAGGCACTTGTGTGATACCCCCACCTGTTACCACAATTGTGGGAACCCCAGCAAATCTAGCAACTATGGGCTCTGCCTTACCAGGCTGTACTTCCAGTCTACCCCTATACTGACCAAAAGGAGCAGCATTCTCCCTGTCTGTCTCCCAAGAGTCCTACTCTAACCTGCTTGGAGGAGGCCTGCTCAAACCTGACACACACAGTTCCACCTGCCTCACAAAAGACCTGCTCTAAAGCAGGACACTCAGGACAACCAAAACCAGAGACAAATAGAAGACAAAAGACAAGAATATAATCGGCAGATATGACGCTATCAGTACCCAGCTAGCCTACTACAGCAAGCCTTAAATATCCTAAAGAGAAAGATAGTGACCTTAAAACCCATCTCATAAGGATTACAGAAGTATTTAAAAAGGATTTAAATAATTCCTTTAAAGAATGAATGGAAAACATAATCAAATAGGTAAAATCCCTTAAAGAGGAAACAAATGAGTCCCTTAAAGAACTACAGGAAAATATAATCAAACAGGCAAAGGAAAGGGAAAAAAATCAGTCCAAGACCTAAAAAGGGAAATAAAAGCAATAAAGAAAACACAAGTCACAAGTGGACATAACTCCAAAGATTGGAAACATAGGAAAGAGAATAGAAACTACAAATTCAAATGTCACCAAGAAAATACAAGAGAGGGTAGAAGGGATCTTTGGTGTAGAAGATACCATAAAAAAATGGATACATCAAACAAAGAAAATGTCAAGTGTAAAAAGTTCCTAAATCAAAACATCCAGCAATATGGGACACAATGAAAAGATCAAACCTAAGAATAATAGTAATAGAAGAAGGTAATAATTCCCAGTTCAAAGGCTAGAAAACATCTTCAACAAAATCATAGAAGAAAACTTCCCTAAGCTGAAGAAAGAGATGGCTATAAACATACAAGAAACTTACAGAACACCAAATAGATTGGACCAGAAAAAGAAATCCTCCTGCCATATAATAATCAAAGCATTAAATATACATAACAAAGAAAGAATATTAAAAGCTGCAAGGGGAATAGGACACATAACATATTAAAGCAGAACTATCAGAAGTATACCTGACTTTTCAACAGACCCTAAAAGCCTAAAGATCCTGGACAGATGTCCTGCAGATCCTAGGAGACCACAGATGTCAGCCCAGATTAATATACTCAGCAAAACTCTCAATTACATAGATAGAGAAACCAAGATATTCAATGACAAAATCAAATTCAAATAATATCTTTTTACTAATCCAGAGGATTACAAGATATGTTAAAATGTTAACAAAATTATCCTAAGGTAAGTATTAGAATGATCATGTCAGTGCATGATTAGAGGGTATTAGAAAGAAAACTCCAATACAAGGAGGGTAAGTACACCCATAAAAACACACAAATTAAGCATCTCAAGCAAAACCAAAAGAAGAGAAACGCACACGCAGTAACACCTCCTACCAGAATAACATCATGTTGGATGTTAATAATGTTAATAACTGTAATTAAAAATCATTGGTCATTGCTATCTCTCAACATTGATGGACTCAATTGACCAATAAAAAGATAGAGGCTAACAGACTGAATACTTAAAAAGTATCCATTATGCTGCAAACCATAAACACACCTCAGCAAAGAAGATAGATACTATCTCAGAGTGAAGGGCTGGAAAAAAAGGGTTTCAAAGTAAATGGATGTAAGAATCAAGCTGGAGTAGCCATTCTAATATCTAAGAAAATAGACTTTCAACCAAAAGTTTTCAAAAGAGATGGAAACGAATACTTCATACTCCAAGGAAAAATGCACCAAGATAATGTCTCAATTTGGAACATCTATGCTCCAAATGCAAGGGCACCCACATTCATCAAAGAAACTTTACTAAAGCTCAAAGCACACACTGAACCCTCACTAATAGACAAGCAATCAAAACAGATAATAGAGAAACAATGAAACTATCAGATGTTATAAGCCAAATGTACTTAACAGATATCTACAGACCCTTCCACACCAAAACAAAAGCATATATCTTCTTGTCAGCATCTTACGGAATCTACTCCAAAATTGAACATATAATCAGGCATAAAGCAAGCCTCAACAGACACAAGAAGATTGAAATAAACCTTTGCATCAAACCACCAAAGAAACAACAGAAAGCCCACATACTCATAGAAACTGAACAACTCTCTAATCTATAACAAGGTCAGGGAAGAAATAAAGAAAGAAATTAAAGACTTCCTAAGATTTAATGTAAATGAAGGCATGACATGCCCAAACTGATAGGATACAATGAAAGCAGTGCTAAGATGAAAATTCATAGCACTAAGTGTCTTCATAAGGAAACACAAGAGATTTCATACTAGCAACTTAACAGCAAACCTGAAAGCTCCAGAAAAAATATGCAAATGTACACAAGAGGAGTAGATGACAAGAAATAGTCTGAAACATAGGTCTGAAATCAATCATTTCACAAACAAAAATAACAATACAAAGAATCAGCAAAGCCAAAAGCTTGTTCTTTGAGAAAATCAACAAGATAGACAAACCCTTAGCTAAACTTACCATCACTGCCTTGACAATGTATCTCTTACTTGGACTGAGCACAGTAGAGCTAGCAACAGGGACTTCTTCCCTGGTATTACAAGATAAATGCTACCAAGAGCTCAGGACTGCCATAGAATTAAACATAGAGAGAATTGAATAATCAATCACCCACCTTGAAGAGTCCCTAACCTCCCTCTCTGAAGTAGTCTTACAGAACTACCATGGTCTAGATTTGCTCTTTTTACAACAGGGAGGGTTCTGTGCAGCCCTAAAGGAAGTGTGCTGCTTTTACCTCAACTACTTAGGGGTGGTTAAAAATTCTATGGCAAAGGTATGAGAAGGAGTGGCCAAAAAAAAAAAAAAAAAAGAGAGAGAGAGAGAGAGTGAGAGAGAAAGAAAAGGAACAAGCCAAAGGCTGGTTTGAGTCTTGGTTTAACAGCTCTCCCTGGTTTAACACTTTGATTCCTACATTGCTAGGAGCCCTGATAATTTTGTTCCTGCTTCTGACCTTTGACCCTTACATTCTAAATTGCTTAGTTGTTTTTATTAAAGATCGCATAGGTACAGTACAGTTGATGGTACTGAGACAAAGATATCAAGATCTAAGTACAGAAGACCAGGGATATGAGCTGCATAACTATCCACAATATCTTCAAGACTGAAGCATGTGCAAAGAAAAGGGGGGAATGAAGAGAGCTATTTAGAGATCATGTGTGTGTGCATCAGGATGTGTGCTTGCTACATGCATATACTAGGAGAGTTTATATAAGGAACTGAAGCATCTGAGGGTTGGGAACTGGCAGGGTGTCAGCTAAGGGGTTCAGGAACCTTCCCAGGTAGCTGCAGAGGAGTGACCCTAATGAGAGCCCCCCTTTCTGGAAAGGAAATGTCTGGAGCCTCCTAGGAGTGGGGGAAGGTCTGGAGCTGGCCTCCTAGGGGTGGGGGAGGTCTGGAGCTCATAAACATGGCTGCCTGGGGGTGGGGTAGGTCTGGAGCAGGTAAACATATTCTACAGGACAAGCTGTATGAAGACTGAGAAAACAGGCTAAGGGTTGCCATTTCTCCTTCAGGTTCAGGACAACCCCAACATAAGTTGGAATAATAAATTCCTCTTGCTTTTTGCATCGATTCTCACCTCTATCTTGTTTACTCAGGAGGTCCCCGGAAAGCCAAGGCTCTCTGGAGTCTTACAAAAGGACCGAGGAGACAAAGGCGTTTGCAACCCCATAGGAGGAACAGCAATATCAACCAACCAGATCCCTCAAAGCTCCCAAGGACTAAACCACTATGGAGGCACCCATGGCTCCAGCCTCATATGTAGCAGAGGTTGGCCTTGTTGGGCATCTGTGGGAGGAGAGGACCTTGGTCCTGTGAAGGCTAGATACCCCAGTGTAGGGAAATGTCAGGGTAGGGAGATGGGAGTGGGTGGGTGGGTGGGGGGACATCCTCAAAAAGTCAGGGGTAAGGGGAGCGGATAAGGGCTTTCCTGGGGGAAAAATGGTAAAGGGGATAACATTTGAAATGCAAATAAAGAAAATATCCAATAACGTTTTTCTAAAAAGAAAAAAAGAAAAATTCCCATGTCCCAAAAGTTAGGAGACATTATTGTGACTGCCAGAACTAATAAAAGAATAAAAGTAGTTTTAATTAAATGGAGAGATATACCACACTCATAGACTGGAAGGAATAAGAAAAATATCAGTTCCTCCAAAATTGATAAATAGGCTTATAATTCTTATTTTGGTAAATTTAGACAAGATGATTCTTAAATTATGAGGAAAAACAAAGAAATAAGAACAGATCAATATCTTGGGAAGGGAGATTGCACCCACCCAACTTCTGGCAATATCCACTCCACTCTGATGTCAGTACAATCTCCTGCTCATGCCTGGAATGTGCTGGCTAGAGCAACATCTGCACAGAGTTTAGCATCTATTGCCAGGCACTTTGTTCCATACCTGTTACACCAACCAGTACATTCACCTTTCAGATTATGACTAAAACCATTGTAAACCCTCATTTTACCTCCTGTTTCCTCCAAAACACTCTAGGGGTCTGTTGGGTTGTTTCCCTTGTTATTTTAAGGCAGGGTCTTATTTTCTAACCCATTCCAGACTCTAACTTTCAATCCTTTTGTCTCAGTCCTCCAATGTTGGGATTAAAGGCATGTGCCACCATTACCAGACTTCTGTGTTTGCTATTAAATGAGGTATTTGGAGATGCCTATGTGTCTTCAGACTTGTAAGCTTAAAACTCAACCTAGCCACCATTTTTGCTCTCTCTCTCTTGACTATTTTTAATTGAAATAATTTGGAATGGTAGACTGTATCATATTACTATGTGACTATTCTAGGCAGCAAGCACCTCATAGATATTTCATATAATCCAGTACATATTTTAAAAATGGTTATTCAATTGATTTTTATAAGAAAATAATTATAATTCTTCAAGCATTTGAGAGTGGAAAACTCAATCTAAGAAACCCAACAAATGAACATTTATGCGTTAGCTTTTCTCTAGCCTTGGCTGCAGATATGACTTGACTGGCTGTTTTAAGCTCCTATGTTTGACTTCTCTAATATGGATGCAACTTGGAATGCCTACCTGAAATAAAACCATACTCTCTTAAGTTGTTTCAACATGATATTTTGTCACAACAGTGGAAACAAAACTAGAACATAAATTGATTAAATCATGTAATATTATTCAAGAGAATAATATTTTGTAGCAATTATGTAAGTAGAACCAAGGCCATCCTTGACTAACATCTAAAAGGAGTCTATTCATTTTTATACCAAATCATACAAATTAACACATGTTTATAAATTTCTGTAAAATGGCTAAAAAAAAAAAAACTACTGCATAG
Source organism: Apodemus agrarius (assembly GCA_964023405.1). NCBI lineage: Eukaryota > Metazoa > Chordata > Mammalia > Rodentia > Muridae > Apodemus > Apodemus agrarius. Next base: position 157,521,029 of record OZ030009.1, read on the forward strand.
TCTGACTGTAGAAAATTCCTGTATCATTGGAGACGATGTACATTCTTGACATAACCTAATAATAAGGAGAAAAAACAGTAGATAGAAGAATGAAATTATCTTTTGAAGTATGATATCAGCATAAAAATTCTTATAGAATTTCTACAGAAAATAAGCAGAAATAAATATGGCTACTTGAGTCCAGCTATGAGGGTCCATGTTCTGCTTCATCCCTATGGAAGAAAGCCTTCTTCGAGGATTTTGGTGGTACAGCTCTTTTAGACTGTATTCAATGAGACAGCTTGTCTTCTTTATTAGGATTAAACAAGGACCATAAAAACCTTGGAGAGGGGAAAGGGTTTTTTCAGGTAAATGTATATTGGCTGAAGCTTAAGGTACTGGGAATGCCTCATTTGCATGGAGAGGCATTCCAGGTGATTGCTGGGCAGGTTTTTATTGAGAGAAAGGGAGTTGAACCAGTAATTTCCACCAAGGACTGTTACATTACTTAGGTAGAGAACGTAGGGTCAGCCTCCTCAGATAAGGTAAGGCAAATAAGAGGAAGCCATGCTCAGAAAAGGAAATACTCCATTTTGGCTAGAGCTCAGTGAGCTTGTAGGGACATGGTAGATTATGATTTGAATAGCAGTTTCCCAACACAGCTATAAACATGTTCCCCTCCCCCTGCCAGACGTACATGCTGGAAGCTTCATCACCTCTCTGTGTAGAGATAACAGACCATTAGAGCACTAACTTCATCTCTGGATTGACGTACCTATAAGTTCAGAGATGAATCAATTATAAAGAGGTAAGGCTTGGATATATGACATTGTTCACTAGAATCATGCATTAGAAGGCTACATTTCATTCCTAGCCTTTCTTACTCATGGTGACAAAAAAGTAATTTTGCCAATGTTTTAGAAGTAAATGTAACAAGCAGAAAATGAATAGGAACAAAAGCTAAAGGGACCTTACTTAGACAATAAAAGGGAGCAGAGGAATGTCATGGTTTTCATTTTTATTCATTCAATAAATGAATGAATAAATGAATAAATAAATAAATAAATAAATATCTACATTATAAAGAACCAATTTACTCCTTGTTGATTGGCTGCTATATTTCTTTGTTACTTATCTTCAGCAATTCTTTGTAATTCCTAGTAATTCTTTGTAAGTCCCCTTGACAAACTGCTGAATATACTCCCCTATTCAGTGGACTGTCTGTTTACTCCACCCTTTCTTTCCTTTGCTCTACAGAAACATTTTGGTTTTATTTCATGGAGTTTAATCTGTTGGTACTTGAAGCTAATTCCTTTGCTATTGATGATTGAGTGAAAAATTATGGAAAAGGTGACCTAATGAAACTGAAAAGCTTCTGTAAGTCAAAGGATCCAGACAATAGAACAAAATGGCAGCCTACAGAATGGGAGAAGATTTTCACCACCTTCACATATGACAGAGAGTTAATATTCAAAATATATAAAGCATTCAAGAAACTAGATATTGAAAAACTAAATAATAAAATTAAAAATGGGATATAGGTCTTAACAGAATTCTTAACAAAGGAACCATAAACAGCTGAGAAACAATGAAATATTTAATATCCTTAGCCATCAGGAAAATGCAAATTGAAGTGACTTTGAGATTCCATCTTATACCTATCAGAATTACTAAGATCAATAGAATAAGTGACGGATCATGCTGGTGAGGGCCTGGAGCAAGGGGAGCACTCCTGCAATGCTAGTGGGAGTGCAAACTTGTACAGCCACTTTGGAAATCAATATGGTCATTCCTCAGAAAACTTGGAATTGATCTACCCCAAGATCCAGCTATACCACTCTTGGCCAAATACCCAAAGGATAATCCATCATATCACAAAGACAGTTTCTCAACTGCTTCATAGTATGTTTATTCATAATAGCCAGAAACTGCAAACTACCTAGATGTCTCTCAGTTGAAGAATGAATGAAAATAAATGTAGAACAATTACACAATGGAATACTACTTAGCCATTAAAAACAATGACATGAAATTTATAGGCAAATGGTTAGAACTAGAAAAAATATCCAGAGTGAGGTAACCCAGACCCAGAAAGATAAACATAGTATATATTCACTTATATGTGGATATTAGATGTAAAGTAAAGAAAAATCATGTTACAATCCATAGAACAAAGAGCTACATATCAAGGATGGCTTAAGGGGGATGCATGAATCTCCCTGTGAATGGGGAAATAGAATAAATTTCTTGGATAGGCTGAGGTGAATGCAGATTTAAGCAGGAGGGATCAGCTCATGAGAGAATAGAAGGAGAGAATATGGGGAGAGACAATGGGAATTGGAGGGTATGGAGGAACAATGTAGAAACCTAGAGAATTAGAAACTCCCAGGAATCTTCAAGGATGACCCTATCAGGGACTCCTAGTAAAGGCAGAAACAGAGTCTGAACCAGGTATCCTCTTTTACCTGGCAAGACTTATAGATGTAGGATTGGGAACAAGAATCAAGCCTCAAAACCCTTGACCTACACTCTATCCTGCCTACAAGGAGTGCTGTGGCAATGGAGGTACAGTAACTTGTGAGGGTGGCCTAATTTGAGACCCACTCCTTTAGAGGGAGCTCATGATTCAAGAGGAAGCCTATGCCAGACACTACCAGGATGGCCAGGAACCAGAGACTGGATAACCCAGAAACATAGGATTTAAAAAAATCTATAAAATGATTCCTAATGATACTCTGCTATACTCAGAGACTGATGCCTAGCTCAACTGACATCAGAGAGGCTTCCTACAGCAGATGTAGAGACCCATAGTCAAAAATTAGGCAGACAGAGAGCAAGAGACAGATCATAAATTGGAGCTCTTCATTGGGTACCACCTCCCCTTGGAGCTCAGGGAACCCCATGGAAGAACTGAATGAACCAAAGTGGTTGAAGACACCAGCAGAACACAAGCCACAGATCAGCTAAGCAGAGCTCATGGGGGGCATCACAGAGCCTGCCTGGGACAGTGCTAGACCCTGCACACATATGATATGGTTGTTACCTTGGTGTCCTTGTGGAATATCTAATAGTAGGAGTGATATTGACTCTGACACTTTAGGCTGCTATTGGTTCCATTTTCCTCATATTGGGTGCCTTCTCCAGTCTTGATATAAGTGTTTGTGTCTAGTCTTACTATAACTTTGTTTATGCTGTGCTTAGATAATATCCCTAGGAGGCCTGCTTTTTTCTGAAGGGAAACAGAGAAGTAGATCTGGAGGAGAGAGAAAGGAAAAACCTGCAAAGAGTAGAGAAAGCAGAGGCTGAAGTCAAGATGTATTGAAAGTGAAAAAAATGTTTCTTTCCTACACCAATATCTATGCCTTCTTTTAGAAGTTTCAGTGTTTCACATTTTAGTATAAGATCTTTGATTCAGGCCTCAGGTCACTGCAGACAGCTGGCTGCTGGGGTCAGGTGTGTGGACAGAGACCTAGCATAGCATCGACTATCACGTCAGGCTCTTGCCTACACACAGAGCCAGAGATGCTCAGCGGGAGGTCTGTGCGCCTACAACTCAGTGGCTGTCGCCGACCTCTGAGGATCGGCTTGCTGGGCTTGCAGCGAGGCTGCCATTTTGCCTCGGGTCACTGCGGATGGCTGGCTGCTCAGGTCAGGTGCGTGGACAAAGGCCTAGCATAGCATCGATTACCCTGTCAGGCTCTTTCCTGTGCCCAGAGCCAGAGCAGCTCTGCAGGAGGTTTGTGTACCAACAGCTTGGCGGTGCACCCATAGCCAGATCAGCTTGATGGGTGGTCTCTGCACCGACCAGCATGGCCACCAACCTGCTCGTGGGTCTGTCCCTGGAATACAGCAATAGGCCAATATCTTGCCTCAGGACACCACAGAGAGCTAACCAGACTGAAACCTGTGGACTGAGAGCGCCACCATCTAGGTTCCAGCAGTCGAACCAGGGAACCTCTGGTCCTGCAGGGATCCCCATGGTTAGACAGAGTCCTGAGATCCGCCACTATCTTGGAGCTGGTGGCCTGAATAGAGAACCAACAGAGGAGCAGAGGTTACCATAAAGATCTAACAGACGAGCCCAGATTGGTGGGGAAAAAAAAGATCTGATTCTTAAGAACTGTCAACTAGAAAGGCCAAGAGGAGGCCACGGGAGGTCAAATGCAGGTCCAGCAGCAAGCCTGGGAAAGACTTGGGTCTGGCCCAGTAAAGTTGAGGAGGTAATTCGGAGCCCAGTAGCTGAAACATTCCGGTCTCCACCTCAGGAACACAGATGCCCTCTACCACAGCAGCACCAAAGGCCAGGCTCACAGGAGCTTCAAACTCCAAACAGTAACAATAAGACCAACTAACTCCAGAGATAAACAGATGGAAAAAGGCAAACGTAGGAAAATTACTAACAGAAATCAAGGCAATATGGCACTATCTGAAACCAATTCACCAACTACAGCAAGTCCTGGATACCCCAACACACCAGAAAAACAAGAGCTGGATTTAAAAGGACTGGTCATGATGCTGCTAGAGGAACACAAAAAAAGACATAAACAAATCTCTTAAAGAAATGCAGGGGAACATGAATAGGGTAGAAGCCCTTACAATGCAAACAAAAAAATCACTTAAGGAATTCCAGGAGAATATGGATCAAGAGACACAAGCCAATAAAGAGGAAATAAGAAAATCAGTTAAAGAAATGCAGGAGAAATTGACTCAACAGGCAGAAGTCATGAAAGAGGAAACACAAAAATCTTTTAAAGAATTGCAAGAAAACACAAACAAGTGAAGGAGCTGAGCAAAACTATCCAAGTTCTGAAAAACAGAGGTAGAAACAACTAAGAAATCACAAAGGGAGACAACTTTGGAGATAGAAAACCTTGGGAAGAAATCAGGGATCATAGATGCAAATATCAACAACAGAATACAAGAGATAGAGGTAAGAATCTCAGATGCTGAAGATACCATAGTAACCATTGACTCCACAGTCAAAGAAAATGCAAAAGGCAAAAGGCTTGTAACCCAAAACATCCAGGAAATCCAGGACACAATGAGAAGACCAAACCTAAGGATTATAGGGATATATGAAAGTGAAGAACTAAAATTTAAAGGGCCAGCAGATATCTACAACAAAATTATAGAGGAAAACTTCCCTAACCTAAAGAGAGAGATACCCGTGAATATAAAAGAAGCCTACAGAACTCCGAACAGACTGGACCAGAACAGAAATACCTCCTGTCACATAATAATCAAAACCCCAAACGTACTAAACAAAGAAAGAATATTAAAGGCAGTAAGACGAAAAGGCCAAGTAACATATGAATCAGAATCACACCAGACTTCTGTACAGAGACCATGAAAGCTAGAAGATCCTGGGCAAATCTCATGCAGACTCTAAAAGAACAAACACAATTGTCAGCCAAGACTACTATACCCAGCAAAACTCTCAATCAACATAGATGGAAAAATCAAAATATTCCATGACAAGACCAAATTTACACAATATCTTTCCACTAACCCAGCTCTACAAATGATAATTGGAGGAAAACTCCAATACAAGGAGGGAAACTGCACCCTAGAAAATGCATGATAGTAACCTTCTTCCATCAAACTCAAAAGAAGATAACCACTCAAAAACAAAACTAACATCAAAAGTGACAGGAAGAAATAATCACTATTCCTTAATATCTCTTAACATCAATGGACTCAATTCCCCAATAAAAAGGTATAGACTAACAGACTGGATATGGAAACAAAACCTACATTTTGCTGCATACAGGAAACCTACCTCAGGGTCAAAGACAAACACTACCTTAGAGTAAAAGGATGGAAGACAATGGTTTGCAAGCAAATGGTCACAGGAAGCGAGCTGGAATAGCCATACTAATATCAGATAAAAATGACTTTCAACCTAAAGTCATCAAAAGAGACACAGAAGGTCACTTCTTGCTGGTCAAAGGGAAAATCCACCAAGAACTCACAATTCGAAATATCTATGCTCCAAATGCAAGGGCACCCGAATTCATAAAAGAAACTTTACTAAAGCTCAAAGCACACATTGTATCTAACACAATAATTGTGGGGGACCTCAACACTCCACTATCCTCAATGGACCGATCAGGAAAACAGAAACTAAACAGGGACACAGGGAAACACATTGAAACTTTAGACCAACAGGATTTAAGAGATATGTATAGAACATTTCATTCTAAAGCAAAAAAATATACCTTTTTCTCAGCACCACATGGTACCTTCTCCAAAATCGACCATATAATTGGTCACAAGACAGACCTCAACAAATATAAAAAGATCGAACTAATCCCATGCCTCCTATCTGATCACCATAGAGTAAGAGTGTTCTTCAATAGCAACAAAAACAACAGAAAATCCTCATATACATGGAGACTGAACAATATTATACTCAATGATACCTTAGTCAAGAAAGAAATAAAGAAATCAAAGACTTTTTAGAATTTAATGAAAATAAAGGTACAACATACCCAAATCTATGGGACACAAAGAAAGCAGTTCTAAGAGGAAAACTCATAGCCCTTAGTGCCTCCAAAAAGAAACTGGAGAGAGCTTATACTAGCAGCTTAATGGCACACCTGAAAGTCCAGGAATAAAAAGAAGCTATTTCACCCAGGAGGAGTAGAAGACAGGAAATCATCAAACTCAGGGCTGAAATCAATCAAGTTGAAGCAAAGAGAACCATAAAAAGAATCAATGAAACCAGGAGCTGGTTCTTGGAGAAAATCAACAAGATAGATATACCCATAGCCAGACTTTCCAAAGGGCACAGAGACAGTATTCAAATCAAGAAAATTAGAAACGAAAAGGGAGATATAACAACAGAAACTGAGGAAATTTAAAAATCATCAGATCCTTCTACAAAAGCTTATATTCAATACAACTGGAGTATCTGGAGGAAATGGACAATTTCCTAGACAGATACCAAATACCAAAATTAAATCAGGGTCAAATATATCATCTAAACAGTCCCATAACCCCCAAAGAAATAGAAGGGGTCATAGAATGTCTTCCAACCAAAAAAAGCACAGGACCAGTTGGTATTAGTGAAGAATTCTATCAGACCTTCAAAGAAGACCTAATATCAATACTCTTCAAATTATTCCACAAAATAGAAACAGAAGGAACACTACCCAACTCATTCTACAAAGTCACAATTACCCTGATACCAACACCACACAAAGATACAACTAAAAAAGAGAACTTCAGACCAATCTCCCTTATGAACATCGATGCAAAAATACTCAATAAAATTCTTGCCAACCGAATTCAAGAACACATCAAAATGATCATTCACCATGATCAAGTTGGCTTCATCCCAGGGATGCAGGGATGGTTCAATATATGGAAATCCATCAATGTAATCCACTAAATAAACTAACAAAACAAAACAAAACAAAACAAAACAAAACCACATGGTCATCTCATTGGATGCTGAAAAAGCATTTGACAAAATTCTGCATCCTTTCATGATAAAAGTATTGGAAACAACAGGAATTCAAGGCCCATACCTAAACATAGTAAAAGCAATTTACAGCAAACAAGTAGCCAACATCAAAGTAAAGGGAGAGAAGCTTGAAGCAATCCCACTAAAATCAGGGACTAGATAAGGCTGCACCCTCTCATGATATATCTTCAATATAGTACTTGAGGTACTAACTAGAGCAATTCGACAACATAAGGAAGTCAAAGGCATACAAACTGGAAAGGAAGAAGTCAAACTATCACTATTCGCAGATGATATGATAGTATACTTAAGTGACCCAAAATACTCCACCAGAGAACTCCTACAACTGATAAACTTCAGCAAAGTGGCTGGTTATAAAATCAACTCATGTAAATCAATAGCCTTCAAGTACTCAAAGGACAAGCAGGCAGAGAAAGAAATTAGGGAGATGACACCCTTCACAATAGCCACAAACATTATAAAGTATCTTTGTGCGACTCTAACCAAAGAAGTGAAAGATTTATATGACAAAAACTAAAACAGCCCCATAACCACTAGAGAAATGGAAGGGGTTATAGAAAGTAAGTCTACCAACGAAAAAACTACAGGAACAGATGGTTTTAGTGCAGAATTCTATCAGACCTTCAAAGAAGATCTAACACCAATACTCCTCAAACTATTCCACAAAATAGAAACAGAAGGAACACTGCCCAACTCGTTCTAAGAAACCACAATTATGCTGATACCAAAACCACACAAAGATCCTACAAAGAGAGAGAACTACAGGCCAATTTCCCTTATGAATATTGATGCAAAAATACTAAATAAAATTCTTGCCAACTGAATCCAAGAGCACATCAAAACGATCATTCACCATGATCAAGCAGGCTTCATTCCAGGGATGCAGGGATGGTTCAATATATGGAAATCCATCAATGTAATCCACTACATAAACAAACCAAAAGAAAAAAACCACATGGACATCTCATTAGAGACAACAGGTGGTGGCGAGGATGTGGAGAAAGAGGAACACCTCCACTGTTGGTGGGATTGCAAGATGGTACAACCCCTCTGGAAATCAGTCTGGCAGTTCCTCAGAAAATTGGGCATGACACTTCCAGAGGACCCTGGCATACCACTCCTGGGAATATACCCAGAGGATTCCCCTGCATACAATAAAGACACATGCTCCCCTATGTTCATAGCAGCCTTGTTTATAATAGCCAGAAATTGGAAGGAGCCCAAATATCCCTCAAAGGAGGAATGGATACAGAAAATGTGGTATATACATGTACAATGGAATACTACTCAGCAATTAAAAATAATGAATTCATGTAATTTGTAGGCAAATGATTAGATCTGGAAAATATCATCTTAAGCGAATTAACCCAATCACAAAAGAATACACATGAAATGCAATCACTGATAAGTGGATATTACTGTGCCCAGAAGCACTAAATACTCAAGGCACAATTAGAAAGTCAAATGATTCCCAAGAAGAAGAAAGGAGAGGACCCTGTGCCTGAAAAGATTGGTTCCAGTTTTGTAGGAGAGTACCAGAACAGAAAAATGATGGGGGAGGGTGATTGGGAAATAGTTGGGGGGGGAGGACTTATGGGACGTATGGTGTGGGGAAACTGGGAAAGGGGAAAGCCTTTGGAATGTAAACAAAGAATATAGAATAAAAAATGAAAAAAACTCAGGGGACTGCAGGTGTTGGCGAGGATGTGGAGAAAGAGGAACACTCCTTCACTGCTAGTGGGACTGCAATCTGGTACAACCACTCTGGAAATCAGTCTGGTGGTTCCTCAGAAAACTAGACATGATACTTCCAGAAGACCCAGCCATACCCCTCCTGGGCATATACCCGGAAGATTCCCCAGCATGCAATAAGGATACATGCTCCACTATGTTCATAGCAGCCTTATTTATATTAGCAAGAAGCTGGAAAGAACCCAGCTGTCCCTCAACGGAGGACTGGATACAAAAAACTGTGTTATATATACACAACAGAGTACTATTCCATCATTAGAAACAATGAATTCATGAAATTCTTAGAGAAATGGATGGAGCTGGAGAACATCATACTATGTGAGATAACCCAGTCTCAAAAGAATACCCATGGTATGCACTCACTGATAAGTGGATATTAGCCTAGAATCTTGGGACACCAAAGACACAATCCACATACCAAATGGTGTCTGACAAGAAGAAAGGAGTGGACACTGGTGCTGGAAAGGATCAAAGCATCAGAGTAGGGGAATACCAGAACAGGGAAGTGGGAAGGGGTGGATGGGGGAACAGGGGGAGGGAAAAGGGCATGTGGGACCTTTGGGAGGCGGGGAACCAGAAAAAGGGAAATGAAATGTAAATATAGAATATATCCAATAAAAAAAATAAAAAATATCTTTGATTCTTTTTGAATTGTTTTTATACAAGGTAAAAGATGAGTTTCATTTCATTATTCTGCATGTAGATATCCAACTTTAGTAGTGCCACTTGCTGAATAGACTATCTTTTGTTTCAGTGTATTTCTTTGTTTTTTGTTGTCAAAGCATAAGGAGGTATAACTTTGTCAATTTATTTTCAGGTCTGCTACTTTATTCCATTACTCTATGAGTTTATTTTTAGGCCAGTATCAGGCTATTTTAATCACCATATTCCTATAGTGTAATATGAGGAAGGATATTGTAATTTTTCCAGCAATATTCTCACTCCTTAGAATACTATAACTACCCATGGTCTTTTGTGGTTCCATGTGAATTCTTGTTCTTTATTAACCTGTGAAATGGGACATTGGAATTATAGTAGATATTGTATTAAATCTGCAAATTAATTTAGGTAGAATGATCATTTTCCTTTATGAATCTGCCAATCCAAAAGCATACAGTGTCTTTCCATCTGTGGTAAATTCATTTTCATTTTATTTAAGTCTTCATTGCAAATGTCTTTCCCCCATTGGTTAGTTCAGTACCTCAAATATTTATTTTTTTCAGTTATTTTGGAATGAATAATTTTTAATAATTTCTTTTTTGAAGAGCACACTGCTAGTATGTTACTTTCTAATTAATTAATTTTTTTCTCCAGGCTTAATGTGGGTTATTGGATCCACAAGTTTTGTAGGAAACTCAATTGGGTCATTTAAGAAAAGAATCATATTGTCTTTAAATCCTGCAGTTAGATTTCATTATTTTAAGGTATGTTTCATTCATTCATAAAGTCTCCAGAACTTTGATCATAAAAGCATGTTGAACCTATTAAGTACCTTTCACAATCAACTGAGATAATTATGTGTTTTCTGTCCTTATGTTTATTTACAGGGTATATTATAGGTATTGATTTTTGTATATTGACCCAGTTTTGCCTTTCTCAACTAAAGGCCACTGTCATAAATTATAATCACTGTGTTCCTGCATGGAGTTTGCAAGGATTTGATAAAAAACTTTTGTATTTATTTTCATCAGAGAGCCTTTACCTGGTTTTTAGATTTTTGTAATACTGAATTCCTAGAAGAATTTGGTAATGTTCCTTCACATTCTAGCTTATGAAACACTTTAAAGAGTCAGCATGAGTTCTTCCTTGAAAATTTTAATAGAATTCAGCAGTGAATTCATTTGGTCATGAGTTTTTCTTTGAGTGGAGGCTTATAATACAGGTTTTGATTTCCTTGCATGTAATGGTTCTGTTAAATTATTTATGTCTTCAAGGCTTAATTTTGATATATGTTAGGCAATTAGAAATTCTTCTGTTTCTTCTGTGTTACCCAGCATTTTAGAGAATAGATTTTCATGTTAATTTCTGTTGTCTTATATTTCACTGAAGACAGTTGTGAGGATACCCTTTTATCTCTGATTTTATTAATCTTCAACCCTGTCCTTTTCATTATGTAAGATTTCCTTTAAAACAAAAATAAGTAACAGCCTCTTTAGATTGTTCAGTATCGCTAACTACTATGGAAATGAAAAGTAAAATGACTTTGAGTACCTTTCTACCCATGTCAGAATGTCTGTCATCAACAGATCTGATGATTAATGTAGAGGATGTAGAGATGAGCCATTATTGGTGGGAGTTCATATTAATCAATTAATTTTGGTGGGGGTTGGTATTAATACTGCCATTATGAAATTCAATTTGGACATTTCTCAAAAAATTTAAAACAGAACTACCATATGGTCCATCTATTTCATTCCATAGCCTACCATAATGATATGGAAATCCAGCTTTACTGCTGCTGTACTTACCACAGCAAAGGACTGAAATCAGCTTAGATATCCATTAAAAGATTCTGAAAATATCACACACACACACACACACACACACACACACAACTATTCAGCTTTTTTAAAAAAAAATGTCACAAAAATTGCAGGGAAATTGAAAGATCTATTATGTATAATAGTAATCAAGGCCATATAAGCTCAGATAAAAAAAAAATCACAGTCTTCCTCATTCATAGAACCTAGTCAAAAATCCCAGATTTTTGTTTTTGTTTTTGTAGTAGATACTCATATAAAAATATATATTCAATCGTGAAAGTGTAATAATCTTACCTGAAGGTCCACAGCTTCACAATGCCTATTCTAACTGGAAATAAGCTCACTGAAATGTATAGACTTTGAATCGGGAGACTAGTGACATATGAAACCAGAGTTCAGCTCTCAACACCTACATAAGGCAGTTCCCAATCTCCTGTAGCTCCAGCAGCAAAGCATCTCTGCTACCCTCTGCTGAGCCATGTGTGTACTATACTCATCTTTGCACACACCCTTACATAGATATACACATATGCATATAATTTAAAGCTAACAATAGAGGAGGTAGTGACTGCTCTGAGAACACCAGGGTAAATGACGCCTGGAAGACCCATGTAGGTTTTGATAGAACCCCACTAATGTCCAGACTCAAGTACCAGATCGATGGAGCCCACCAGAAATGGTCCATTGTTTGGAGGTACTTTCTCCACCATCTTCTCCCTAGGGGCCATTGATGTGAGCGACCTCCGACAAGTCCCAGACAACCAAGAAGTTTTCTGCCATCGTTTGACAGACTAGAGACTAATAGTAGAACTTCTGGGGTTGCAGGCTTATGTGCAGAGGGAAGTGGCTCAGTGGCACCATTTTGAGGAGTTTGGCGGCATTCAGGCAGCCAAGTCCGTGCATGTGCTCCCTGCTCAGCCTCTATTTGTAGAACTCATCCCTGAGAGGCTGCTGTCAAGATGCCTGGTTCCTCTCTAGCAAGCAGCAGATAGCTAAAGAAAACCAGCAGATATCAAAGGAAGTCACACTATACCAGGCCTTGCTTCAGCTCCCCCTGTACCAGACTGATCACTTCCTCTTCTTCAATCATTCCCACCCCCACCCCTGGGTAACTTTGAACAATTGGTGACTAGTTTGACTCTTCATAATCCCAACCTTTTTGATCCCTGGTTACGATGGTTAAAACACACACACACACACACACACACACACACACACACAATCTAAAATTAAAATTAAGTATAACATACAGACATATGATAAGATAAAGTATGTAAAATATGCAATATTCCAGTAAAAATAGTATGAAAATAATAAACAGATCTGCTTTAGAGTAAGATGGTGGATGGAAAGGACAAATCATGATATCATGATATTTGGAGGACACTTTCTTATTCAAGAATTATTAATGCAGAGAAATTCCCCCGATGTGTGTGTGTGTGTGTGTGTGTGTGTGTGTGTGTGCTGTATATATGCCATAGTGGATGAACATGAGTGTGTAAGTAGATATGTGTATAAATGTAAAGCACAGAGCAAGATGCCTGTTGCCTCCTTTTATTGCTCTCTGCCGTGCTATCTGGAGATGGGATCTCTCACTGAACTAGAAGTTTAGCTTTCTGGCTAGGCTGGAAGGCCATTGAGCTCTTAGGCTCTGCCTGCCACCACTGCCCAATGCAGAGATTATAGGCACATGTAGCTATTCTTCATTTTGCCTGTGTGTATGAGTGCTCCACACTCAAACTCAGGTCCTTGTGCTCATAGAACAAGTGCTCTTAGCCCAGAGCCATCCCTTTAGCCCCTCACTCTGAGAAATCTTAGTGAACCAAGTGCTTACACTGGGAGAACTCACTTGTTCTTCCTTGGAAAAGCAGTCAACATAGTACTGCTGCAAGTCAAAAGAATATACTGAAAATGCAAAAGTAAGAGAAAGGCAATGTGCAGTGAGCATTATGACTGAGAATGAGGGAGCGCTGTTCCTGGAATAAGAATTTTAAATTTCTATATCTAATTAAAAACAAAGTTAACCATAGAAAATTTAGGGAAATGCTATCTTTATCAGGCATGAACAACTGTTAATAAATTTAGTGTTATTATCATATGCATGGTATATGATAGTTTTTAGGATATTTGGTTTTTTCTTCTTAAACCTAGCACTAAAAACATGTCTAAAATAATTCATAATATAGAGTAATACTTTAAAGCTCTTCATAAAAAACTTTTCTATGTATGAATTTTAATTTATTAAAGTTGAAAATCTATGAAAAGAATGAATTCTCAGATAGCACAACTGAAACATTCTGATGCTGCCCCAGTTTTATCGGAATTTGTTTCAGAGCTAGTTTAAGATCTTGGCCTGTGCAATGTACTTAGTTTGACTTTTAATAACTTCTGTATTCAGAAACTTTCATTTTCTTCTTGCCACCTGTAACATAAAAATGGTATTGTGCCTTTCATTTATTTTGTAAGCATAAAACACAGATTCACAGATACTATCTGTCAAATAGAGTATAAGCTCATCAACACTGCTATACACTAGACCAAAGCTCTCAAGACATTCTAAGACTGTAAGGGTCTGTTGTTCACCAAAGAATGATAACACTGGACTCGAGTAGTATGCCTATAAATGCAAAGAATGTTTTATTTTACAGAAGTCTGTAACCACCTGCAGCCATGAGGAAGCAAGGTCCCCTGGAAGGAAAGCTGGGGCTGGAACAGAAAGGGGCAGGCAGGCAAGAGAATGAAGGAGCCACAACAAACAGTGTTTATTGGAGAGCTCCAAATTTAAAGGTGTGGGGGGGAACCCTTCCCCCACAGACTGGGAACTCCTCTGCCAAACCAGCTTGGTTGCTCAGCAGGTGGTTGGGCCCTCTCAGGAAACTTCAGGTCCTTGAAGGACAACAGACCCAAGATGTGTATCAGAAAGAGTCTTCATCAACAGGAAAACTAGTTTACACAAACAGTAATAACAACATTCAAGACACTACATCCTAATCTCTAAAAGCCAGAGTCACCTACATAAACTTTCTTACTTAATTTTGAAAAAAAATCTGTAGCAACACTTTAATAATGTAGTTTCTGGCTTTTAAGAACTTAATCTATCTTTCTCTCATTATGTATTTATCTATCATCTATATTTATCAACTATCTACAAATATACTTCTAATAAATCTTGTTAATTATATTCATTATGGCATATCTATTTTGATATTTATTGACAGATATAAAAATAAGTATATTTTATGAGAAAAGCAGGTAGTGCTAGAAATTTACTGAGGAAAGACAGCAAAATTCTTTTTAATTCCTTATAGAAATTGTTTCAGGAAGATTTATTTATTTGTGCAGTCAAAGACAACATAAAGGATACAACATATAAACAGTAGATAATAAACCAATGTATTATGTTTTAGAAAAGAAATATAAAATACTTGCAAGGAAAAACTATATGCAATTACATTGAGAAAATACCACTTGACAACCCTACTTATTTATAGAAAGGAAACGTTTTTATAGAATTCATTTTATATGGTTTAATTATATATAAGAATTTTTTTTCAGAAAAAAATTAAATTTTCTTTCAAAAAAATCTTTACTTAAAAACTCAAGTAACTGACGCTATAATTCTCTGAAATTGATTTATCAATTTGGACATAATGAAAGAAATGTGAGAAAACATAAATGCTAAGAAAAAGTAAGATAGAGTATACAGGAGATAAAAATTCATCAAGTTTATTACTAACTGCATATTGGAAACCTTTAGTGAAAGCTGAGAATTCCCTACTATGGCTGAGAAAAACCAAGTCACAAATGAAAAAAAAAAACCTCTTACATTCTCCATAAGAGTTCTTGTAAAATTATGGGAGTAAAAATATTCTGAAACATAACTCCCAAATAAAAGCAAAAATAGAAAGAAAAAGAAAAAAGAAAAAGAAGAAAGAACAAGACTGACTGTAAGATGTACAACTAATAGGTCTAGTACATTTCCCTGAAGGGAAAAAATGGGAAAAGAAAATAAAGAATGGATGAATTCTCTTCCACAGGAGAGCTAAGAGCAAGTCTTGAGTGAAGCGTGACATAGGTGCTGCAGGCTTCGTAGTGCAGGGAGCTGCAGGGCGGATGGCGCTGGAAGCTCCTGGGTGGCCAGAGCCCAAGGCGTGCTAGTCCTCATATCTGTGGTGGATAGCTGTTTGCATTTTCTGCTCTCTCAAGAGGGGTGCCCAGACAAGAAGTAGATTATGTAATCAAATGATGTCAGGTAAAATCTTAGTCACATAAAGGCTACAGCCTGTGATTGGGCAGTAGAAGGAAAACGCGAAGCTGAACGTTTTAGAGAAGGAAGAGAAGGAGAAGAAGAGAGAAGAAGAAGAGGTTGAAGATGGAGCAGACCTATGTGGCCTGTCGGAGCCGCAAGTAGTTAGGGATTTCATAACTGGGCAAGAGAGTAGTGTAGGGTATATTTGACAGTCTAGGTGTGCAGCTTGTATTTATATTAACTGAGTTGTGTGTTCTTTGCACGGGCATTTTGGGGTTGGAGATTTACTGTTATAAATCTGAATGGTTGAAGTCACTGGCGTTTTCATTTCAGGGGCTAAGGGGAGCTGGTGAGTGGTTACCTGTCATTCTGCAGGCCAGCCACAGGGGAGAGATGGCCTGAGAAATGCCAGCACCAACCCTTTCAGGTTAAACTGGATTCTTAGCTTAACAAGCCAGTCAAGGGAACCAGGGCAAGACTGATACATAGAGCTAGCTTTAGGCTGGGGAGACCACCAAGGGTGGTCTTATTTAAAACTACAGGTAACACATCTCAACAAACATCACCACAGTTAAGCAGCCCTGCCCATCCCCCAGGAGCCTGGAAACATCAAAGCAGTCCTACTGAGCCACTCCTGGCTTTTGCTGGGTGGCCAGCTCTTCTCAGAATCCCTGGGGAGCAAGGAAAGTGCCTTTCCAGGTTTCCTGTAGACTTGACAGGGAGTTCAGTACCTATTGTCAGAAGTGTGAACCACTGAAGCCCTGAGACACAGGCACTTGATCCTGGAAAAAGACTGGCCCTAAGAAAGTAGGAGCCTCTGCCCATCTCATCTTGCCCCCTTTCCCAACACACAATGCTACTGATTGAGTTCTTAGACAATCATAGATATTCCCTCTGATGTACCAGAGTGTCTAGGCTCCAATGTGGGGGTGGGGAGAGACACTCAAGACACCTTGATTCATCTACCAGGCAGATTGCATTTCTCCCCAACGTGTCCACCATTATTGTTTCACCCTCTTGTGGCTCTCACAAATGGACAGGCATCGCACACCAATAGCCAGGTGCCCCAAACCCAGAGCTGCTGGTGAATCTGCACTACTAAAAGGAGCTGCGTCTTTATTGGACATGCAGCGCCATTATGAGCAGTAGCTGTAGCACACATGTTCTTCACATAAGCTGGAGCAGCATCCAGGACTGGTGAGATGTTTGGTTACAAAACCATGATCAACAGCTTTAAAATATTGAAGTCATAGCATATACCTTTTTCTGACTGCAATTTTGAGCTAAAATTGAAGAATTTACAAAATTACACAAAATTGCAAAAATACATGAAAATTAAGCCACCAACCTTTAGCCAACCAACAAGTCAACAACAACAACAACAACAACATCAACAACAACAACCAAAACCAAATAGGATTTTTTTACAAAATTCTTGAAAGAAATGAAAAGTAAATCAGAGCCTGTCAAAACTATGGCATAAGAAATATCTCAGGATTTCTAGCCAGCAATAATAATAAAATTTTCCAAGTATGTCCCAATCATTTGTAAATTTATTTTAAAATATCTATTTTGGGCTTTTGACTTGACTCAGACAGTAATGGTACTTATCCTCAAGCCTGACAGTTTCATTTTGATCTCCAGGACTCAAAAGATGAAAGCAGAAAGCACAGTCCTTTTTGGATGGCCATACCATAGCAAACACATATAACACAATAAAAATGCGCTAAAAATGTATTTTAAAAATCTGTCTGTTGAGTGGTGTTTTGATAGTGAAAGATGGAAAAAGGAACAAAAACTATAGTAGAACAAATTAAACAGGAGAGATAAATTGTTTTTTAGTCAGAAAAGCTATCTACACATTACCTTCAGAATAATAAATAAAAAAATAAGTATTGTTTTGTTGTCTTCTTTCAATATTACATTATACTGAGGGTTTAAGATACAACGCAAGGTTAGTGCCAGGCTAAAAACAACTTCTAGTAGAATCAAATAAGAAGATTAAATGTCTAAATGGGTCCTTGTGAGTACTAGGGAGCGAAAAAAATCACTTTTATTTGTTTGTTTTTCTTTGAGTAAACAATGAGTACAAAGTAAATTGATGTATTTGGAAATATAAAAAGTAAATTGATGTATTTTGAAATATATCTATATGGTAGAGATAGATTTAGAATTGATTATGAAAAAATGCTCTTTCTAGAAAGAAATCAAAGTACACAGAGTTGAAGTTTTTTTTTAATAGTTTTTACTTTTCCTTCCATTATTTTAGGGATAGTATTCTCTATTTTTAAAAATGTTTCAACTTACTGGAGAAATGAAATAAAGTTAAAACAGACACCTCCAGGGGGAGATGTGGAACATCAACATTCCAGATCACATGATGTGAAGCTACGGTCAGAACCATCACAACACCCATCACTACAGAATCGATGTTTGGAAAGCTGGAGAAAGCATATAGCAGCTGAGATTGTGTGCAGTTTATTAACGAATAGCAATAACTTTGGATTTAATATGAAGCACCAACAAGTTTTACCTAACAGAATTTTTGTCTTTTCCCTACATTATTCAACAACTTGTGAAATCATCTAAGGGCTGATAATTCTATGAGAAAAACTGACCGTAAGAAGGCTGTTACCACAAAGACAGGGTAGGCAGTCAAGGAAAATTGCTCATACTTTCTTACTTATGGTCTTTCTTAAAGAAAGCATACTTTTAATTCCCAGGACACAGAAATAAATTACCACTTAGCAACTATATTTCTTTGGGTTTATTTTTTCTTTGTTTTAATATATAGCACCTTGATTTCCTATTGTTTTCCTCTTTTTAGGATTCTCAGTTACAAGATGAAAAATCATGATTTTTCTTTTTTTTCCCTTGTAAAATTTCTTTGAAATTAAAGTATAATTACATCATTTTTCCAATTCTTTCTCCAATCCCTCATGCCCCTCCCCTTAATCCCTCTCAAATCCATGACCTTTGTCTCAAAGATACACACACACACACACACACACACACACACACATGAACACAAGTACGCACACACTTACATATATACCTATTCATAGTCACAACTCTCCCTGTCAATAATCAATAATTGATAATCAATTAGAGGGCTTATCCCTAGGCAAGACTGTCTGCCCCTCTTTTATAACTCCTTAGTTGTCTATAGTTCTTTGGACAGAGTTAGTTATGGTCCTATGAAATTTCCTTTTTTTTCTGTTAGCATGTCTTTTGATGTGGTTATTATTCAAGTCCTGATTAGGCAGCCATAATATTGGCTATTATCTGTAAAGTTTCCCTTTCATTTCAATCTCACAACAGATTTCCTGGCCATCGGCTCTTAGAATTTTTGTAAAATTTTTTCATGATATCCTCTGAGTTTAAGGTAAAGCAATTGTATTGTAGTTACATCAACTGGGACTAGGTACTACATGATAACTCGTCTTCATTTTAGAAGATTTTGTTTTTCTGTAATGGTCTCTGTCTGCTCTTTGATGAGTGATGTGGTTGTTTGAACTAAAGAGGCCCCCATTGGCTCATGGTTTTGCATATTTGGTCCCAGTTGGTGGAACTATTTGGAAAACATCATGAGGTGTAGCCTTGTTGGAGGTTTGTCACTGTAGGTGGGTTTTGAGGATTCAAAACACATGTTCTTCTTAGTCAGGTCTCTCTGTGTTGGGGTTGTATCTCAAGTTGTAAAATCTTGCCTGCCTGGCCCCATGCTCCCTATTATGATGGCTATGGAACTAACCCTCTAAAACTTAAGCACCAAATAAATTTCTTTTGCTATTGGTTGCCCCAGTTGTAGAGTATTATCACAATAGAAAAATAATTAAGACAGAAGGTGGTACTAGGGAGTAGGCTATTGCTCTGACAAACCTGATGATACTATTTTGGATAATAATTTTTGGCTTTAGGTCTCTGGTCTTAGAAAACTACTACTTACCGTAGGTAGGCCTTGTGACCCATAATAAAAGCCTAGAAATATAAACTAAACAAGGGGCTAGAGCTATACTTCTAGAACATAGTTAGGAGTCATGCTAGTTTAGGACTTCATTACTCCTGTGTGTAGTATACATATACACACAAACAGTATTGATTACATGTGTGTGTGTGTGTGTGTGTGTGTGTGTGTGTGTGTATGTTGGTATACACATGGATACATATATGTATATGTGTATATTTATATAGACAAGTATACATATATGTATGTATATGTGTATATTTTCTGTATTACATGTAATTTAGCTAAATAAAAAGAATATGGTGGACAAAAAGGGCAGGAGACCAGGCTGAGAGGACCAGAAGGCAGCCCCCTTCAGATTGTAAGAAAAGTTTGTGTGCTTGAAGCAAACTCCAATCTTAAGACCATTTGGTCCAGCTGTGAAAACTAGACTCTTTGTCGATTGGAAGCCAATGAGAACAGCTGCCTCCTGGAACCCTTGAGAAGAAACTTGTCTCCCTGAGCTTTTTTAGCAGAAGATAAAAACCCTGTTTCCTCTGGCCACCATCTTCGTTCCCAGACAGACAGGACAGGCAACACCAGGTACACAGAGAAATCAAGAGTTTAACATCACTTGGGATGCAGCCCCCCAGGCTTCTGCCTGTGCCCAAGACCTGGGCAGCTCTGCGGGTCATTGGTGTGCCAGGACTGTCATGGGTAGTTTTCCCTGTAGAGTAATCGGTACTTGGAGGGGCTCCCTGCTGCCATCTTCGCTCCAAGATGGACAGGACAGGCAACACTAGGTACGCAGAGATTTCCCGAGTTTAACATCGCTTGGGACACAGTCAGCCGAACTTCTGACTGTGCCCAAGACCTGGGAAGCTCTGCAGGAAATCTGTGTGCCAGCCCTGTCGGGGTCATTTGCCCTGCAGTGATTGGCACCTGGAAGGGGTCCCCTCCAGCCTTCGTCTTCTTAGCTTGCAGACGAACCAGACAGGCAATATCAGGTACACAGAGACAAACCGAGTATTACTTTGCTAAGGGAAAGGAACGCCAGGGCTCCAACAGCACCCAAGAGTAGGACAGCCCATCAGCAATCTGTGCCAGGGGAAACCCAGTCTTCCAGAGGAGCAGAAATAGCCTTACAGGCTTACAGGAGGTTCAAGCACCAGACAGTGACAATAGGACCAACTAACACCAGAGATAACCAGATGGCAAAAGGCAAACTTAGGAACGATACTACAGAAATCAAGGCAACATGGCAGCATCCGAACCCAATTCTCTGACAAGAGCAAGTCCTGGAAACCCAACACACCAGAAAAACAAGATGTGTATTTAAAATCACTGATCATGATGCTGTTAGAGGAAGACACAAAGGACATAAATAAATCTCTTAAAGAAATACAGGAGAACGTGAATCAAAAGGTAGACATCCTTACAAGGAAAATACAAAAATCATTTAAAGAAATTCAGAAGAATATGGGTCAACAGATAGAAGCCAATAAAGAGGAAATTCAAAAATTACTTAATGAAATACAGGAGAACCTGGGTCAACAGGCAGAAGTCATGAAAGAGGAAACACAAAAATCTCTTATAGAATTACAGGGAAAAAGACAAAGAAGTTAAGGAACTGAGCAAAGCCATCTAGGATCTAAAAACAGAAGAAGAAACAACTAAGAAATCGCAAAGGGAGACAACTTTGGAGATAGAAAACCTTGGGAAGAAATCAGGGCTCATAGATGCAAATATAAAAAACAAAATAAAAGAGATAGAAGAAAGAATTTCTGATGCCAAAGATACCATAGAAAGCATTGACTCAACGGTCAAAGACAATGCAAAATGCAAAAAGCTTGTAACCCCAAAAATCCAGGAAATTAAGGACATAAAGAGAAGACCAACCCTAAGGATTATAGGTATACATGAGAGTGAAGATTTACACCATAAAGGGCCAGCAAATATCTTCAACAAAATTATGGAAGAAAATTTCCCTAACCTAAAGAGAGAGATTTTTATGAAAACACAAGAAGCCTACAGAACTCCAAATAGAGTGGACCAGAACAGAAATACCTCCTGTCACATAATAATCAAAACTCCAAATGTACTAAACAAAGAAAGAATATTAAAGGCAGTAAGAGAAAAAGGACAAGTAACATATAAAGGAAGACCTATGAGAATTACACCAGACATCTCACCACAGACCATGAAAACTAGAAGATCCGGGGCAGATCTCATGCAGACTCTAAGAGAACACAAATGCCTGCCAAGACTACTATACCAAGCAAAACTCTCAATCACCATAGATGGAGAAACCAAGGTATTCCATGACAAAACCAAATTTACACAACATCTTGTCCAAAACCCAGCCCTACAAAGGATAATAGGTAGATAATGTAAATACAAGGAGGAAAACTACACTCTGGAAAAAGTAAGATAGTAACCTTCTTTCATCAAACCCAAAAGAAGATAATCACTCAAATATAAAAATAACATAAAAAATAACAGGAAGTAATAGTCACTATTCCTTAATATCTCTTTACATCAATGCCTCAATTTGCCAATAAAAAGACATAGACTGACAGACTGGATATATAAACAGGACCCTACATTTTGCTGCATTCAGGAAACACACCTCAGGCTCAAAGACAAACACTACCTCAGAGTAAAAGGCTGGAAAACAATTTTACAAGCAAATGGTCTCAGGAAACAAGCTGGAATAGCCACTCTAATATCAGATAAAATTGACTTTCAACCTCAAGTCATCAAAAGAGAAACAGACAGACATTTCTTACTGGTCAAAGGGAAAATCCACCAAGTACTCTCAATTCTGAACATATATGCTCCAAATGCAAGGGCACCCTCATTCATAAAAGAAACTTTACTAAAGCTCAAAGCACACATTGCACCTAATATAATAATTGTGGGTGACTTCAGCACTCCACTCTCATCAATGGACCAATCAGGAAAACAGAAACTAAACAGGACACAGTGAAACTAACTGAAGCTTTGGACTAATTGGATTTAACAGATGTATATAGAACATTTCATTCTAAAGCAAAAGAATATACCTTTTTCTCAGCACCTCATGGTACCTTCTCCAAAATTAACCTTATAATTGGTCACAAGGCAGACCTCAAAGGATATAAGAAGATTGAACTAATCCCATGCCTCCTAACAGATCACTATGGAGTAGAGTGTTCTTCAATAGCAACAAAAACAATAGAAAACCCAAATACACATGGAAGCTGAACAATACTCAATGATACTTTGGTCAAGGAAGAAATAAAGAAAGAAATCAAACACTTTCTAGAATTTAATTAAAATGAAGGCACAACAAACCCAAATTTATGAGACACAATGTAAGCAGTGCTAAGGGGAAAACTCATAGCCCTGAGTGCCTCCAATAAGAAATTGGAGAGAGCATACACTAGCAGCTTAACAGCACACCTTAAAGCCCTGGAACAAAAAGAAGCCAATTCACCCGGGGGAGTAGAAGGCAGGAAATCATCAATGTCAGGGCTGATGTTAATTAACTAGAAACAAAGAGAACCATACAAAGAATCAACAAAACCAAGAGCTGGTTCTTTGAGAAAATCAACAAAATAGGTAAGCCCTTAGCCACACTAATCAAAGGGCACAGAGACAGTATCCAAATTAACAAAATTAGAAATGAAAAGGGTGATATAACAACAGAAACTACGGAAATTCAAAATATCATCTAATTCTACCACAAAAACCTATACTCAACACAACTGGAAAATCTGGAGGAAATGGACAATTTCCTACACAGATACCAAATACCAAAATTAAATCAGGATCAAATAGATCATCTGAACAGTCCCATAACCCCTAGAGAAATAGAAGTGGTCCTTGAAAGTCTTAAAAAAAAAAAAGCACAGGACCAGATAGATGGCTTTAGTGCAGAATTCTATCAGAACTTCAAAGAAGACCTAACACCAATATTCTTTAAACTATTCCACAAAATAGAAACAGAAGAAACACTGCCCAACTCCTTCTATGAAGCCACAATTACGCTGCTATCAAAACCACACAAAGATCCAAGAAAGAAAGAGAACTTCAGACCAATTTCCCTTATGAATATTGATGCAAATATAAAATTCTTGCCAACCGATTCCAAGAACACATCAAAATGATCATTGAGCATGATGTAGTTGGCTTCATCCCAGGGATGCAGGGATGGTTCAATATATGGAAATCTATCAATGCCGTTCACTACATAAACAAACTCAAAGAAAAAAAGCCACATGGTCATTTTATTAGATGCTGAAAAAGCTTTTGACAAAATTCAGCATCCTTTCATGCTAAAAGTCTTGGATTCAACAGGAATTCAAGGCCCATACCTAGACATAGTAAAAGCAATATATAGCAAACCGGTAGCCAACATCAAGCTAAATGAAGAGAAACTTGAAGCAATCCCACTAAAATCGGGGACTAGACAATGCTGACACCTCTCTTCATATCTTTTCAATATAGTACTTGAATTTCTAGCTAGAGCAATTAGAAAACATAAGGAGATCAAAGGGATACAAATTGGAAAGGAAGTAGTCAAACTATCACTATTTGCAGATGATATGACAGTATACCTAAGTGACCCAAAAAACTCCACCAGAGAACTCCTACAGCTGATACAGAACTTCAGCAAAGTGGCTGGTTATAAAATCAACTCAAGCAAATCAGTAGCCTTCCTATACTCAAAGGACAAGCAGGCTGAGAAAGAAATTAGTAAAATGACACCCTCCACAATAGACACAAACAATATAAAGTATCTTTGTGTGACTCTAACCCAACAAATGAAAGATCTGTATGAGAAGAACTTCAGGTCTCTGAAGAAGAAAATCGAAGAAGACCTCAGAAAATGGAAAAATCTTCCATGCTCATGGATTGGCAAGATTAATATAGTAAAAAGTGTCCAACTTGCCAAAAGCAATATACAGATTCAATCAATCCCCATCAAAATTCCATCTCAATTCTTTATAGAGTTAGGAAGAGCAATTCTAAAATTCATCTGGAATAACAAAAAAACCAGGATAGCTAAAACTATTCTCTACAATAAAAGAACTTCTGGGGGAATCAATATCCCAGACCTCAAGCAGTACTACAGAGCAATAGTGTTAAAAACTGCATGGTATTGGTACAGTGACAGACAGGTAGATCAATGGAATAGGATTGAAGACCCAAAAATGAACCCACACACCTATGGTCACCTGATTTTGACAAAGGAGCTGAAGCCATCCAGTGGAAAAAAAAGAGCCTTTTCAACAAATGGTGCTGGCTCAACTGGAGGTCAGCTTGCAGAAGAATGCACATTGATTTATTCTTATCTCCTTGTACTAAGCTCAACTCCAAATAGGTGAAGAACCTCCACATAAAACAAGACACTCTGAAACTAGTAAAAAAGAAACTGGGGAAAACCTTTGAGAACATGGGCACAGGGGGAAAATTCCTGAATAAAACACCAACAGCTTATGCTCTAAGATCAAGAATTAACAAATGGGACCTCATAAAATTACAAAGTTTCTGTAAGGCAAAGGACACTGTCAAGTGGACAAAACAGCAACCAACAAATTGGGAAAGGATCTTCACCAACCCTACATTCAACAGAGGGCTAATATCCAATATATACAAAGAACTCAAGAAGTTAGACTCCAGAGAGCCAAACAACCCTATTAAAAAATGGGGTACAGAGCTAAACAAAGATTTTTCACCTGAAGAAATTTGGATGGCTGAGAAGCATCTTAAGAAATGTTCAACATCATTAGTCATTAGGGAAATGCAAATCAAAACAACCCTGAGATTTCACCTCACACCAATCAGAATGTCTTAGATTAAAAACTCAGAAGACAGCAGGTGTTGGTGGGGATGTGGAGAAAGAGGAACACTCTTCCACTGCCTTTGGGATTACAAGTTGGTACAACCACTCTGGAAATCAGTCTGGCGGTTCCTCAGAAAACTGGGCACTACACTTCTGGATGACCCTGCTATACCACTCCTGGGCATATACCCAGAGGATTCTTCAGCACTTAATAAGGATACATGTTCCACTATGTTCATAACAGCCCTATTTATAATAGCCCAAAGCTGAAAAGAACTCAGATGTCCCTCAATGGAGGAAGGAATACAAAAAATATGGGATTTATACACAATGGAGTTCTATTCAGCCATTAGAAACAATGAGTTCATGAACTTCTTAGACAAATGGATGGAGCTGGAGAACATCATCCTAAGTGAGGTAACCCAATCTCAAAAGAACACTCATGGTATGCACTCACTGATAAACGGATATTAGCCTAGAAGACTGGAATACCTAAGACACAATTTACATATCAAATGATGTCCAAGAAGAAGGAAGGAAGGACCCCTCTCTCTGGAAAGGCTTAATGCAGCAGTGTAGAGAAACACCAGAACAGGGAAGAGGGAAGGGGTGAATGTGGGAATAAGGGGAGGGAAGAGGGCTTATGGGACTTGCGGGGAGGGGGGAGCTTAAAAAGGGGGAAATCATATGAAATGTAAATTAATATATCAAATAAAAAATGAACTACAGGGCTAAACAAAGAATTCTCAATTGAGGAATATCCAATGACTGAGCAGCACCTAAAGAAATGCTCAACATGCTTACTCATCAGGGAAATGAAAATCAAAACAAAGAATTCTCAATTGAGGAATATCAAATGACTGAGAAGCACCTAAAGAAATGTTCAATATGCTTAGTCATCAGGGAAATTCAAATCAAAACAACCCTGCTATTCCACCTCACACCAGTCAGAATGACTAAGATCAAAACCTCAAGTGACAGCAGATGCTGACAAGCATGTAGAAAAAGAGGTACACTCCTCAATTGTTGCTTGAATTGCAAGCTGGTAAAACCACTCTGGAAATCAGTCTAGTGGTTGCTCAGAAAATTGGACATAGTACTACCTGAGGACCCAGCTATACCTCTCTTGGGCATATATCCAAAAGATGCTAAAACATATAACAAGGACACATGCTTCACTATGTTCATAGTAATTATATTTATAATAGCCAGAAGCTAGAAACAACTCAGATATCCCTCAACAGAAATATGGGTACAGAAAATGTGGTACATGTACATAATGGAGTACTACTCAGAGATTTAAAACAATGAATTCATGAGATTCACAGGCAATTGGATGGAACTAGAAAATATCATGAGGAGTTTGGTAACCCAATCACAAAAGAACACACATATGCACTCACTGATAAGTGAATATTAGCCCAAAAGTTTGGAATACCCAAGATACAATTCACAGACCACAAGAAGAAGGAAGACCAAAGTGTGGATGCCTCAGTCCTCCTTAGAAGGGGGAAACAAAATACTCAAAAGAGGAAATATGGAGAGAAAGTGTGGACCAGAAACTGAAGGAAAGACCATCCAGAGACAGTCCCACCTGGTGATCCATCCCATATACAGTCACCAAACCCAGATACTATTGAATGGTAAGAAGTGCTTGCTGAATGGAGCCTGATATAGCTGTCTCCTAACAGGCTCTGCCAGAACCTGCCAAATACAGAGATGGATGCTCACAGCCAACCACTGAACTAAGCATGGAGTCCCCAGTGGAGGAGTTAGGAAAAAGACTGAAGGAGCTGAAGGGGTTTGCAACCCCATAGGAAGAACAACAATATCAACCAACCTGACCCTCCAGAGCTCCCAGTGACTAAACTGCCAACCAAAGAGTACACATGGAGGGATCCATGGCTTTATCCACGTAGCAGAGGATGGCCTTGTTGCGCATCAATGGGAAGAAAGACCCTTGGTCCTGGGAAGACTTGATGCCCTATCGTAGGAGAATGCCAGGGCAGGGAGGCAGGAGTGAGTGGGTGGGGGAAACACATTCATAGAAGCAGGTGGAAGGGGGATGGGATAGGGAGTTTCTGTCAGGAAACCATGAAAGGGACAACATTTGAAATGTAAATAAAAAAATCAAATAAAAATATTTACATATTAAAAAGGATGTTTAACATCTTCCCACTATTAAAATAGTAGGATTCAATAATGACGATGTGTATCTTATACTGCTGGGTGTTGAGTGGGAGAGACATGAAAGAGACATTCAACAGTCTTCCTTGATGATCTGGGGGATCTGCTCTCTAGCCAAGATGAGACACATGGAGTAAGTTCAGTACATTGCTACCAGTGCCTAGAAATTCAGAGGCAAGAAAGGCTAGGAGAGAGTGAAGCAATCGGGTTAGGCTCTAAACTGAAGCTCAAGTATTAGCTGGTGCAACAAAAGTAGCAGAGATTTGTTGACTAGCTAGTAGAAACAACTGTTCAGGTACTGAAAACCAAAGAATCAAGGGAGGAAGGTTGGGATGTGAGCACTGTTCTCAAAACAGCTGTTCAGGTGTGCTGAGGAAAGATATTCCATGAATTACATTTATTCTTAGTCCAATTATACTAATATCAGAGGCAATAAAGTGGATGCTATTTGAAAATACTTGAATTTAGAGGCTTTTCCAGGGTTTATCAGGTTAGTAGAACTGCAACATCTTCAGAAAGTCCTTTGCTTAGAAGTTGTTAGATGCTTTAGATACCAGTTTGCCTTGTGTTTTCTGCATTGTCATTGACAAGATTCTGCATAAAGAATCAAAAAAAGCATACTGGCTGCAGTATGGTGAATAAAAGGAATAATATTGGGACTGGAGAGTTGGTCTCATCAGTAGAGTACCTGTCACACAAGCAAAAGGACCTAAGCTTGGATTTCTAAATCCAAAGCACAAGAGTAACCTAGTGGCACGGGTGGGTCAGAGATAGGCAGATCCGTAGAGCTGGTTGAACAAGCAGTCTAGTCAAGCAGTGAGCTTCATGCTCAGGGAGGGGCTCCATCTCAAAAATGAAAGTCTAGCGTAATTAAATTATACAATTAAAGGATGTAGCATATATCAGCCTCTGACCTCCAATACACACACACACACACACACACACACACACACACACACACACATTCAAAGGAGTGATTTCATTTGTTTACAGAACGAAGACCTTGTCTCCCTTGCACCTTCAAGCTCTGGTAAATCAATCCAGACCATCCTTCTTATATAAAGAACTAATTAGCTATAAAATAGTGCCCTGATATTTTAAAGACAGAAAAATGCTGTATTTATGAATATTTTCCCCAGGTCCTTTCTTTCTTTCTTTCTTTCTTTCTTTCTTTCTTTCTTTCTTTCTTTCTTTCTTTCTTTTCTTTCATTCTTTCTTCCTTCCTTCCCTCCTCCTCCTCTTCCTCCTCCTCCTCCTCCTTCTCCTTCTTCTCTCTCTCTCTCTCTCTCTCTCTCTCTCTCTCTCTCTCTTTCTCTTTCTTTTTGCAAGTGGGGGCCTTGAGATTGCTTTTCATATAAAGTAACTGAGTTTGAAATCATATTCTGCATGCTGCACATTGGTATTAGTTTGTGAATAAGGTAGCCATCCATCCAGTGCTGACTCATGGAGGGTAATTGATCAAAGGTGAGGCTGTGGAACTCACACCTAAGAACAGTATAATAAAAAGCGAGACCAAAGATCATATTCTCATTTACAAAACATCCTAGTTTTTATAATTTCTCTGAAACATTGTTTTGAGTAACCTTTAAAATCCCAACAGGGTAAAAAACAAACCAGGCTTTGGCTGACATCTCCAGCAAAATCAAGTCCTTAGTCACTGCTGGAGAGACATACTGAGTGGGTACTCTGGGCTGAGAATGGGAAAATTTCTGAATGTCTGTTTCACATCAGCTAAGGCTGGCAGGTAATGCCCTATTTTTGCCTGTGTTTTGTTAAGAAAGAAGAATGTGCTGTAAATCCCCTCAAATTAAAAATAAGGACCAATTATCCCACCCCCAACATCAGTTAATTTAATCAAAATGACTTCTTGTAGAATAGTTAAAGGAGATCTTAGATCCACATCTTTCCCCACCCAATTACTGGAAATCTTTTCTTTATTTATTTCTTTTCCTTTCTGGGCTTCCTGATGACAGCCCTGGAGAGGAATGTGACTCTTTCAGTACAGACTAAGTAATGAATCAGACCACATTTGTGAATAGCATCACCCACTCAATATGAGGGCAAAGAAAACAAGTCAAGAAAAAGAGAATTTTGACCAAATCTAAAAAGATTACCTATTGTCAACAACTAAACAGGAATGCAGTCAGAAACCCAAGGTGACTGCCCAGCCCCTGGAACTACAGTTATACTCCGAGACACCAATCCACTCCCACATCAATCAATGTAGTTGTTTTGCTATCTTTTTATTTCAGCAATTATTCGGCTAGTTCCAGTCAGGAGAGCATCAATTCAGCCTGCAAAGACAAGAGATGGCAATCAATAGCCTTTGAGCGAAGAACAAAGCACAAGGTACAGTAAGCTGCCCCTGAAGAATCACAAGAGCACAATCTTGCAAAGCTATTGTGAGTTAGCAAGGGAGAGGGTAAAAGAAAACAAATTGCATTTCTTCATGAAAGCAATACATTTTGAGTCAATATCAAAGGGTTATCAAAGCTCAATAATGGTGTCTGAAGTAGTTAAAATCTTGCTAATGTTGGGTAAGGGTGTTTTGATGCAAAAGTCAATTGTTCATTTGCCTTTACAAAATGGATGCACAAAACCAGAGCCATGTGCATTCTTGTCTTCATTTAAAGGGAACCTTTGTGCCTTTCTGTACCGTTATTGATCTTTCCCTACACAGCCCCTTGCTTCTCTCTCCTGAGCCTATGCTAAGCACCAGTCTACTCTCTCTCTCCAGGATATCGCCTTTGCGTTACTTCACACAGGGAGATCCTACAGTGCTGGTCTCCTCACAGGAATGAGATCAGATAATGCTGGTCTATACTGTCTGTCTCTTTACTCAGTGTAATGATCTCCCTTCCTACCCACATTTGTGCAAAGGATACAATTATGCTCTTTTTTGTTACATAATTTCCACTTTGTATTTGTACCAAGTTTTTTCTACCCATTCAGCACTTGACTACACTCAGCTCTAACATGCTCAGTATGTCAAAAGGCTGGGAAAATATGGATTTGGGGAGAAGTTTTAAACCATGAAATGATACTTGAGGAAACATATATATTTTAATATAGGATTTAAATATTTTACAAGGGAGGCAGGGGCAAGAGGATGGTGAATGTAAGGCAAACATTAATAAATCAAACTGCACAATATGTCCATGTATTGAAACCTAGCACAGTACCTGTCACTGCTTCAGCTCTCAGTTTGACAGAAATACAAAATCACCTGGGAAGGAAGAAGAAACCTCAACTGAAAAATGGCTCCCCCATAGTGTACCTTTGGCATGTCTGGGAGCTCTTTCCTCATTTACCATGTAGAAGTGCAGATGTTTCTGTGGGTGGTGCCATCCCTATGCCCAGGATGGGCCTGGGTTACATAATCAAGCTAATTGATCAAACCAAGGGAAAGTGCTTTCCCTCAATGGTTTCTGCCCAAGTGCCTGCTTTACAACGTCCATGCTGCCTTTTCATCACAATAAACCTAGAGCATAAGATGAAATAAGCCCGTTCCTCCTCCAAGTTGGCTCTGTTAATACAATGTTTATCGGTGCAACAAAAATTAAAGTAGAACAGGACACCAGCAACATGTACAGCTTTTATAATTTGTCATATAAACTTGAGTTAAGCAACAAGGCAAAGCTGACTCAGGCCGTTACTAGACACAACTGTCCATAGTGAAAAACTAAGCAAAAGGTAAGATGAGGTAAGTTTTCGCCCATTTGTTTCTGGATTTGAGTTTCCATCTTTCCCACTCTGTGGGACAGAAACATTGTCAAACTCTCATCATTCTAAGTGGCATAAATGACATACAGCAGTATAAATGAACCATGGAAGAGACATGAGTGTTGTGTCAGAAGTGCAACAGACCACACCAGGCCAAAACAGTTCCATGGGAGGCTTATTGTAGGAGAAAAGTGCAAAGGTGGTGACAAAGAAGAAGGGGGAGGAGAGAGCGAGAAGTCAGAGAGGTCTTCCTTTTATTTGGATAGTGACGACATAGCCATAAAAGGTGGGAGATGAACCAAGTGGATTCTGGGAATGTGGTTGTGGTTGCCTTGGCAACAGGTGTGCAGATTCCTGCCACTGATGTGTGATGTCACTGGGCTCAGAGACGATCTGCAGTGTTGATACCCTGATGCCAACGTATCTCCCCTTTCCTTTTCATAAAGAGGAGGATAAACGGCGGGAAGCTGATGGTGAAAAGGGAACGGGAGCATTGTGTCTCTTAAGCTTCTTCCTTCTTTCTAGGGGCATCATCACTTTTGGGGTGTAGCTGGCTTTCACCATCATCATCTACTTCATATATGTTCACATCACATTCATCTGGGGACAGTGACTCCACTGTGTACAGCAGCTGGGAATCCTGTAACAGGACCTGATTAATAGTTTGGTTAGAAATTTTTTGTATTTGCCATTGGAGGAATGTAGAAACAAGATTAATGAGTCAGGGAGCAAATAATAACACCAAGAGGATAACTAGAAGTGGCGTTATGAAAGGGACTATCCACTTCCATATAGGGTTTTCAAAAATCCCAGAACTGAAGGTCTGACATTCCCTGAAATTCTGTATGTCTGACTGTAGCTTCTGTATTGCATTTCTCACTATCCCGGATTGGTTGACATAGAAACAACATTCTTCTTGGAGCAACAGGCAAAAACCACCTTCTTTATCTGTCAGGACATCTGCCCCCCATTGGTTCAGAAGCACCACAGCTACCAAAGAATCGATCTGTTTCTGGATGGTAAGCATACTTTCAAACATTTTTTGAGAACCCCTGTTAAGCTTGAAAGTGAATTTATCAGATTTGGTCATGGAAGTTGTTATCCCTGCAAATCCAGTACCAGCACCTGTGCCTATTCCCACAGCAACCAAGATGGCACAACCTGAACTACCCTATGTTGGGCAGTTATCATATCTACAACCGGGATTGGCAGGATCTCATTTCCTTGGATTACTCCTAGTTCAGGGAAAAGGAGTACCAATGTGCAAACTCCTGACCAGCTGGTGGGTAGGTGATGATACACCTGAGTGCCATAAAGAACTGATATGTTTTGGACTGCAGGGTACTGTGGCAGAGATGAGGTATCAAGGGTTATGATTCTATTGCAGTCTAGGGAGCCTGGTGCTCCTACAGAATGTGTCCGGGAGGTCATAAAACAGTTTCTCATGCCAAAGAGAGGGATAGAGGAAATGTATAGAGTATGGAAACATTGGAATAAGGGCAGCTGACAAAAGGTGAGGTAAGGTTGCTCGGCAGTATCACCAGAGAGTCTGTAAGTGGCAATTGTGAGTTAGTGCCAGGGGGTATGCATAACTAGCAATCTTTAAAGCGACCAGGCCTGGTAACTTTAAGGAGTTGGTATGCTAAGGTCAACGTCTAAAGCAAAAGGTGAAACGACAAGTTAGTGCCATTTATGAGGGGTGCTCTCAAAGAGGTAAAGATCTTGGAGTACTGTTTGATTACTTCCCTTACTTTTCCTTTTCTAGGGGGTTGGTCAATTGAGACATACTTTCTCTTGATATGGATAGTACTTACTGCGGACCTGGGTTGATTTTTAAAGTAGAGTTTACCAACAACTCCTGTCTCCCACCTGGAATCCCTTGGGTATTGTATGTAGTAAAAGATTGTCTTGCAGTGTTGATAGAAGAAATGATTGGTCCGTGATACTAGCATATGGATCTGACAAGACCAATATGGGCAGCCCCTATATTTGTCTGGCCATTTCCTCAATAATCTTTTGTCTTGTCAAAGAGAAAGCAAGTATAGATCATAATATTTAGATAGGATAACAGATACAGGGATGTCAGCAATCAGGATCGGTTCCTGGCATCTGGCTATGAAGCAGTTTCTTGACCCTATTTGGAAAAACTGTTATCTGTGGGGGTTGAACCTCAAATCTCCATATGTAAGGGCTGCCCTGGGTAGAAAGGAGCAGCAGGGGGATGATGAGAAGCCCATGTCTAATCCAGTGAGGTCAAGCTCAGCTGCCTAAGTGGAGTCTCAACAGAGAACGTTCCTGTTAGGGTCAATGTGTATGAAGAAGAATCAGTTTTAGGTGGAGGGATGAAAGGGTTGAAGTGAGACAGGTGGACCCAATGAGAGAAGCCCTTGAGTTTACCAGATGTAGGGGTCATGATAATTACTTTAAGAGGGCCCTGCCATTTGGGAAAGAGGGATGAGGGCCAATGATCTGGAGGGGATAGAAGGACTTGGTCTCCAATGTTGACAGGCTGTGGACAGGAGACAGTCTGTGGCCACAGTAGATGGTGGGCAGCAAAGTTCCATAGGAGAGAACAGAGGTAGCAAAGCAATGGGGTGAGTAGGTGGTCTGGGAGGAGAGAGCATTTAGGTGAAAGACCAGGAGTTAGGACTGGACATCAATACATGAGTTCAAAAGGTGAGAAGAGGAGAGGTCACTTGGAGAGAGCTTGTAGCCTGAAAAAAGGCAGAGGTATGAGTTTTACCAATAAAGGTGAAGTTTCTGTGACAGCTTAGAAAAGTGTTTTTTAAAGAGCTGTTAGTTCTTTCTACCTTACCTGAAGAATGAGTGTGGTAGGGAATGAGAAATTCCAGGGGATATCTAGGGCTTTAGATAGAATTTGAGTAATCTAGGAAGTAAATTCAGGACCATTGTCTGACTGGAGGGAGTCTGGGACACCAAATCAGAGGATGATCTATCTCTCAGAGGAGGAGATCACATTCTGAGCCCCCTTTGTTAGATATGGAAAATGCCTCCACCCACCCTGAGAAGGTGTTCACCAAGACCAGGAGGTACTTGGCACATTTGACAGTGGGCATGTGGGTAAAGTCAAGTTACCATTAGTTCCAGGAATAGAACATCTAGCCTGATGGGTAGAAAATGGGGTGCTACAATAGCTTGAGTTGGAGTCTGACATCTGACAGATTTTGCAAGAAGCAGTGATAGATTTTAAGGAACTTAAGGGTCTTCACCTTAGGTCCATCCTCTGCCACAGCATGCCATACACAAGTGGTGCAGGGAGGCAGCTTAACCACCCAGAAGTGTGGAGAGGCCTGCCTGCACAAGTAGAACCACCCCTGCCGCTCAGAGGATCACACCTAGAACCATCTGGCAGAAGCCCTTCGGTTTCTGTCTCTGACTTCGGCAGAGGAGGTGGCCCATCCTCTGCCACCACTCACCATATCCAAGTGATGCATGGAGTTAGCTAAACACTCAGGAGTGCAGAGAGGCCAAACAGCACAGGGAGGACCATGCCTGCTGCTCAGAGGAAACAGCCAGAAACCCAGAGGGCACAAGAGCCTGGGAACAGCCTAGGACAGGAGTCTTTTGACTTCTGTCTGCACCCAGAGTTGATCAGGGCCACAGAGCTACATACCCAAACACAACCACAAGAGAGCAGATCTTGTACCTATATACTGG
Organism: Apodemus agrarius; assembly: GCA_964023405.1. Lineage (NCBI taxonomy): Eukaryota > Metazoa > Chordata > Mammalia > Rodentia > Muridae > Apodemus > Apodemus agrarius. The sequence goes on from OZ030009.1 coordinate 157,556,342, forward strand.
AGGACACAAAGAGAACAGGTCTCCCAGGAGCATAGAGAGGCTTCCATGACAGATAAGCCACAGTCAGAGACAGCAATAGCAACAGCTAACACCAGAGATCACCAGATGGCAAAAGACAAATGCAAGAAGATTACCAACAGAAACCAAAGCAACATGGTACCATCTGAACCAAGTTCTTCCACAACAGCAAGTCCTGGATACCCCAACAAACACCAGAGAAACAAGATCTGTATTTAAAATTACATCTCATCATGTTGATAGAGGATTTTAAGAAGGACATAAATAACTCTCTTTTTTTTAAACAAAATTTTTATTGGATATATTCTATATTTACATTTCATTTCCCTTTTCTGGTTCCATATCCCCCAAAGGTCCCACATGCCCTTTTCCCTGCCCCTGTTCCCCCATCCACCCCTTCCCACTTCCCTGTTCTGGTATTCCCCTACACTGATGCTTTGATCCTTTCCAGCACCAGTGTCCACTCCTTCCTTCTTGTCGGATATCATTTGATATGTGGATTGTGTCTTTGGTGTCCCAAGAGTCTAGGCTAATATCCACTTATCAGTGAGTGCATATCATGGGTATTCTTTTGAGAATGGGTTACCTCACTTAGTATGAAGTCCTCCAGCTCTATCCATTTCTCTAAGAATTTCATGACTTCATTATTTCTAATAACTGAATAGTACTCCATTGTGTATATATACCACATTTTTTGTATCCATTCCTCTGTTGAAGGACATCTGGGTTGTTTCCAGCTTCTTGCTATTATAAATAAGGCTGATAAGAACATAGTGGAGCATGTATCCTTATTGCATGCTGGGGAATCTTCTGGGTATATTCCCAGGAGTGGTATGGCTAGGTCCTCCGGAAGTATCATGTCCAGTTTTCTGAGGAACCTCCAGGCTGCTTTCCAGAGTGGTTGTACCAGCTTGCAGTCCCACCAGCAGTGGAGGACTGTTCCCCTTTCTCCACATCCTTGCCAACACCTGATGTCTCCTGAGTTTTGAATCTTAGCCATTCTGACTGGTGTGAGGTGAAATCTCAGGGTTGTTTTGATTTGCATTTCTCTAATGACTAATGATGTTGAACATTTTTTAAGGTGTTTCTCAGCCATCTGAATTTCTTCAGGTGAAAAGTGTTTGTTTAGCTCCATACACCATTTTTAGATAGGGTTATTTGGTTTTCTGGTGTCTAACTTCTTGAGTTCTTTTTATACATTGGATATTAGCCCTCTGTCAGATGTGGGGTTGTTGAAGATCGTTTCCCAATTTGTTGATTGTCGATTTGTCCTTTTGACAGTGTTTTTTGCCTTACAGAAACTTTGTAATTTTATGAGGTCCCATTTGTCTATTGTTGATCTTAGAGCATAAACAATTGGTGTTCTGTTCAGGAACTTTCCCCCTGAGCCAATGTCCTCAAGGGTCTTCCCCAGTTTCTTTTCTATTAGTTTTAGTGTGTCTGGTTTTATGTGGAGGTCCTTGATCCACTTGGAGTTGGGGCTTAGTGCAAGGAGATAAGAGTGGATCAATTTTCATTTTTCTGCAAGTTGACCTCCAGTTGAGTCAGCACCGTTTGTTGAAAAGGCTATCGTTTTTCCACTGAATGTTTTCAGCTCTTTTGTCAAAGATCAATTGGCCATAGATGTGTGGGTTCAATTCTGGGTCTTCAATCCTATTCCATTGATCCACCTCCCCATCACTGTACCAATACCATGCAGTTTTTAAAACTACTGCTCTGTAGTATTGCTTGAGGTCCGGGATATTGATTCCCCCAGAAGTTCTTTTGCTGTTGATGATAGTTTTAGTTATCCTGGGTTTTTTGTTATTCCAGATGGAACATATATATATGTATATATACATATATATGTGTATATATATATGTATATATACATATATATATGGATCATATATATATGTATATATATGTATATGTATATACATATATATATATGATCCAATTGGTCGAAAGTTTCAGTGAGTTTCCCTGTGTCCCTGTTTAGTTCCTGTTTTCCTGATCAGTCCATTGAGGATAGTGGAGTGTTGAGGTCCCCCACTATTATTGTGTTCGGTGCAATGTGTGCTTTGAGCTTTAGTAAAGTTTCTTTTATGAATGAGGGTGCCCTTGCATTTGGAGCATAGATATTTAGAATTGTGAGTTCTTCTTGGTGGATTTTTCCTTTGACCAGCAAGAAGTGACCTTCTGCTTCTCTTTTGATGACTTTAGGTTGAAAGTAAATTTTATCTGATATTAGTATGACTATTCTAGCTCACTTCCTGCAACCACTTGCTTGCGAAATTGTCTTCCAGCCTTTTACTCTAAGGTAGTGTTTGTCTTTGACCCTGAGATATGTTTCCTGTATGCAGCAAAATGTAGGGTCCTGCTTCCGTATCCAGTCTGTTAGTCTATGCCTTTATATTGGGGAATTGAGTCCATTGATGTTAAGAGATATTAAGGAATAGTGATTATTTCTTCCTGTCATTTTTGATGTTATTTTTGTTTTTGATTGGTTACCTTCTTTTGAGTTTGATGGAAGAAGGTTACTATCTTGCTTTTCCTAGGGTGCAGTTTCCCTCCTTGTATTGGAGTTTTCCCCCTATTATCCTTTGTAGAGCTGGGTTAGTGGAAAGATATTGTGTAAATTTGGTCTTGTCATGGAATATTTTGATTTCTCCATCTATGTTGATTGAGAGTTTTGCTGGGTATAGTAGTCTTGGCTGACAATTGTGTTCTCTTAGAGTCTGCATGAGATCTGCCTAGGATCTTCTAGCTTTCATGGCCTCTGGAGAGAAGTCTGGTGTGATTCTGATAGGTCTTCCTTTATACATTACTTGGCCTTTTCCTCTTACTGCCTTTAATATTCTTTCTTTGTTTAGTACATTTTGGATTTTGATTATCATGTGACAAGAGGTATTTCTGTTCTGGTCCAGTCTGTTTTGAGTTCTGTAAGCTTTTTGTATATTCATGGCCATCTCTCTCTTTAAGATAGGGAAGTTTTCTTCCATAATTTTGTTGAAGATATTTGCTGGCCTTTTAAATTGTAGATCTTCACTCTCATCTATCCTTATAATCCTTAGGTTTGATCTTCTCATTGTGTTCTGGATTTCCTGGATGTTTTGAGTTATAAGCCTTTTGCATTTTGTATTTTCTTTGACTGTGGAGTCAATGGGTACTATGGTATCTTCGGCATTTGAGATTCTTACCTCTATCTCTTGTATTCTGTTGTTGATATTTGCATCTGCAACCCCTGATTTCTTTCCAATGTTTTCTAGGTCCAAAGTTGTCTCCCTTTGTGATTTCTTAGTTGTTTCTACTTCTGTGTTTAGATATTGGATGGTTTTGTTCAGTTCCTTCACTTGCTTGTTTGTGTTTTCTTGCAATTCTTTAAGATATTTTTGTGTTTCCTCTTTCATGACTTCAGCCTGTTGACTCAATTTCTCCTGAATTTCTTTAAGTGATTTTCTCATTTCTTCCTTATTGGCTTGTGTCTGTTGATCCATATTCTCCTGGAATTCTTTAAGTGATTTTTATGTTTGCATTGTAAGGGCTTCTACCCTATTGATGTTCCCCTGCATTTCTTTAAGAGATTTGTTTATGTCTTTTTGTGTTCTTCTAGCAGCATTAAGACCAATGCTTTTAAATCCAACTCTTGTTTTTCTGCTGTGTTGGGGTATCCAGGACTTGCTGTGGTTGGCGAATTGGCTTGATTTCTGTTAGTAACTTTCCTTCGTTTGCCTTTTGCCATCTGTTTATCTCTGGAGTTAGTTGGTCTTATTGTTACTGGTTGGAGTTTGAAGCTCCTGTGAGCCTGACCTTTGGCGCTGCTGTCATAGAGGGCATCCGTGCTCCTGAGGTGGAGACCGGGAGGTTTCTGCTACTGGGCTCCGAATTTCCTCCTCAGCTCTTTTGGGCTGGACCCAAGTTTTCCCCAGGCTTGTTGCTGGACCTGTAATTGGCCTCCCGCGGTCTGCTCCTGGCCTGTCTAGTTGCCAGCTCTTAAGAATCAGATCTTTTTTTTCCTCCGATCTGGTCTTGTCTATTAGATCTTTATGGTGACCTGGGCTCCTCTGTTGGTTCTCTCTGGTGACCTGTTCAGGCCACCAGCTCCAAGATGGTGGCGGATATCAGGGCTCTGTCTAACCATGGGATTCCCTGCAGGAACGGAGGTTCCCTGGTTGGACTACTGAAACCTAGATTGTGGAGCTCTCAGTCCACAGGGCTCTGTCTGGTTAGCTGTCTGTGGTGTCCTGAGGCAAGATGTCAGTCTCTGGCTGTACTCCAGGCACAGAACCAGGAGCAGGTTGTTGCCCATGCTGGTCAGTGCAGAGACTGCCCGCCCAACTGATCTGGCTCTGGGTGTAGGCAAGAGCCTGACAGGGTAGTCTATGCTAAGCTAGGTCTCTGTCCATGCACCTGACCCCAGCAGCCAGCAGTCCGCAGTGACCCAAGGCAAGATGGTGGCCTTGTTGCAAGCCAGGTGAGCCGGTCCCCCCATAAATAACTCTCTTAAAGAAGTACAGGATAACATGAGCCAAAAGGTAAAAACCCTTAAAAAGGAAATATAAAAATCCCTTAAAGAAATACAGGAGAACATGGGTCAACAGGCAGAAGCCCTTAAAGAGGAAACACAAAATCCCTTAAAGAATTACAGGAAAACACAAACAAACAAGTGAAGGAAGTGAACAAAACCATCCAGGATCTAAAAATGGAAGTAGAAACAACTAAGAAATCACAAAGGGAGACAACTCTGGAGATAGAAAATCTTGTAAAAAAAATCAGGAGTCTTAGATGCAAGCATCAACCACAGAATACAAGAGATAGAAGAAACAATCTCGGGTGCTGAAGGTACCATAGAAAACATTAAATTAACAGTCAAAAGAAATGCAAAATTCAAAAAGCTTGTAGGATGTTTCCCATAACAACCAGGAAATCCAGGACACAATGAGAAGTTCAAACCTAAGGATTCTAGGTATAGAAGAGAGTGAAGATTTACAACTTAAAGGGCCAATAAATATCAACAAAATTATAGCAGAAAACGTCCCTAATCTAAAGAGAGACATGTGCATGAACATACAAGAAGCCCCCAGAACTCTAAACAGACTAGACCGGAACAGAAATACTTCCTGTCACATAATAATCAAAATATCAAATGTACTAAACAAAGAAAGAATATTAAAAGTAAGAGAAAAAGGTCAAGTAACATATAAAGGAAGACCTATCAGAGTTACACCACACTTCTCACCAGAGATGATGAAAGCTAGAAAATCCTGGGCATATCTCATACAGACCCTAGAAGAACACAAATGCCAGCCCAGACTACTATACTCGGGAAAACTCTCAATTACCATAGATGGAAAAACCAAGATATCCCATGATAAAATTAAATTTACACAATATCTTTCCACAAACCCAGCCCTACATAGTATAATAGATGGAAAATGCTTATACACAGAAGGAAAGTACATGCTACAAGAAACAAGATAGTAGTCTTCTTTCAACAAACCCAAAAGAAGATAACCATGCAAACATAAAAATAACATAAAAAAATAACAGGAAGCAACAATCAATGTTCCTTAATATGTCAACATCAATGGACTAAATTCCCCCAATAAAAAGATATAGACTGAGAGACTGAGTACATAAAAAGGACCCAGCAGTTTGCTGCATACAGGAAATGTACTCAGTGTCAAAGAAAAAACACTACCTCAGAGTAAAAGGCTGGAGAATAATTTTCCAAGCAAATGGCCCCAGGAAACAAGCTGGAGTAGCCATTCTAATATCCAATAAAATAGACTTTCAGCCAGAATTCATCTGGCTGACACATAAGGACACTTCATAAGAACTCTCAATTCTCAACATCTATGCTCCAAATGCAAGGGCACCCTCATTCATAAAAGAAACATTACTAAAGCTCAAAGCACGCATTGCACCTCACACAATAACTGTGGGTGACTTCAACACCCCATTCTCCTCAATGGACAGATCAGGGAAAACAAACTAAACAGAGACACAGTGAAACTAACTGAAGTTTTGGACCAAATGGATTTAATAGATATATAGAGAACATTTTATTCTAAATCAAAAGAATATACCTTCTTCTCAGTACCTCATGGTACCTTCTCCAAAATTCACCATGTAATTAATCGTAAAACAGAGCTCAACAGATATAAGAAGAGTAAACTAATTGCATGCCTCACTATGGAGTAAGGGTCGTCTTTGATAGCAGGAAAAACAACAGATAGCCCACATATACATGGAAGCTGAACAATGTTCTACTCAATGATACCTTGGTCAAGGAAGAAATAAGGAAAAAAATCAAAGACTTTTTAGAATTTAACAAAAATGAAGGGACAGCATACCCAAATTTATGGGACACAATGAAAGCAGTGCTAAGAGGAAAAGTCATAGCTCTTAGTGTCTCCAAAAAGAAGCTGGAGAGAGCATACACTAGGAGTTTAACCATACACCTGAGAGCTCTAGAACAGAAAGAAGTTCAAGAGGAGTAGAAGGCAGGAAATCATCAAACTCAGGGCTGAGATCAACCAAGTAGAAACAAAAAGAAAGCCATTTGCACCAGGGCACCAGGTGGCTCCACAGCCTTCTGTGCACAGCCCTCCAGGAAAAAGTGATCTCCCACCAGCTCTTTCACTTCAGCGTGCAGAGGTGAGATCTCCACCTTCTCTCTGGAGGGGAACAGCTAGGAGCACATGGGCATATGATCAGTGGAGCACCTGGGAGAGAAGTCTTCCTGACTTCATTTGCACCAGGGAGCCATGCGGCTCCACAGCCATCTGTACACAGAAATACTACTCAGCAATTAAAAACAATCAATTCATGAAATTCTTAGGTAAATGGTTGGACCTGGAAAATATCATCCTAAGTGAGGTAACTTATTCACAAAAGAACACACATGGAATGCAGTCACTGATAGGAGGATATTAGCCCAGAAGCTTTGTATTCAAAGACACAATTCACATATCAAATCATTCCCAAGAAGATGGGAAGAGAGGGCCCTAGTCCTGGAAAGGCTTGATGCAGCATTGTAGGGGATTACCAGGACAGAGAAGTGGGAGGGGTTGATTGGGGAACAGGCAGAGGGAAGAGGGCTTATGGGACTTATGGGGAGGGGAAACCTGGAAAGGAAAAATTATTTGAAATGTAAACAAAGAATATATAAAAATGAGGAGTGGATACAGAAAATGTGGTATATTTATACAATGTAATACTACTCAGCAATTAAAAACAATGAAGTCATGAAATTTTCAGGCAAATGGTTGGAACTGGAAAATAGCATACTAAGTGAGCTAACCCAATCACAAAAGAATACACATGAAATGCAATCACTGATAAGTGGATATTAATTAGCCCAGAAGCTCTGAATACTTGAGACACAATTAGCAAATCATATGATTCCCAAGAAGAAGGAAGGAAAGGGCCCTGGTCCAGAAAAGACTTGATCCATTATTGTAGCAGAGTACCAGAACAGAGAAATGGGAGGGGATGATTGGGGAATGGGCAGAGGGAAGAGGACTCATGGGACATATAGTGTGTTGGGGGGGGGACTAGGAAAGGGGAAAGCATTTGGAATGTAAACAAAGAATATAGAAAATAAAAAATAAATAAAAAAGAATATAGAAAAAATTCCTGCCAACTGAATCAAAGAATACATCAAAATGATCATTCACCATGAGGAAGTAGGCTTCATCCCAGGGATACAGGATGATTCAATATATGGAAATCCATCAATGTAATTCACTGCCTAAACAAACTCAAAGAAAAAAAAAACATAGTCATTTCATTAGATGCTGAAAAAGCATTTCACAAAATTCAGCATCCTTTTATATTAAAAGTCTTGGAAAGATAAGGAATTCAAAGCCTGTACATAACCATAGTAAAAGTAATAAACAGCTAATCAATAGCCAACATCAAACTAAATGGAGAGAAGCTTGAAACAATCCCACTAAAATCAAGGACTAGACAAGATTACCTCTCCATATCTATTCAATATAGTACCTGAAGTTCTACCTAGAGCAATTAGACAACAAAAGGATGTCAAAGGGATACAAATTGGAAAGGAAGAAGTCAAATTAATACTATTTGCAGATAGTATATTTAAGTGACCCAAAAAATCTGCAACAGAGAACTCCTACAGCTGATAAACAACTTCAGCAAAGTGGCCATATATAAAATTAACTCATACAAATCAGTAGCATTCCTAAACTCAAAGGATAAACAGGCTGAGAAAGAAATTAGGGAAATGACAACCTTCATAATAGTCACAAAGAATATAAAGTATCTTGGTGTGACTCTAACCAAACAAGTGAAAGATCTGTATGACAAGAACTTCAAGTCTCTGAAGGAAGAAATTGAAGACCTGAGAAGATGGAAAGATCTCCCATACTCATGGATTGGAAGGATTAATATAGTAAAAATGGCCATCTATCCAAAAGCAATATACAAATTCAATGCAATCCCCATCAAAATTCCACCTCAATTCTTCATGAAGTTATAAATAACAATTCTCAAATTCATCTGGAATAACAAAAAGCCCAGGATAGCTAAAACTATTCTTGAGTAAAAGAACTTCTGGGGAATCAGTATCCCAGACCTCAAGCAGTACTACAGAGCAATTGTGTTAAAAACTGCATGGTATTGGTACAGTGACAGGCAGGTAGATCAATGGAATAGAATTGAAGACCCAAAAATAAACCCACACACCTATGGTCACTTGATCTTTGACAAAGGAGGTAAAAGCATCCAGTGGAAAAAAAGATAGCTTTTCAACAAATGGTGCTGGTTCAACTGGAAGTCAGCATGCAGAAGGATGCAAATTGATCCATTCTTATCTCCTGGTACTAAGATCAACTCCAAGTGGATCAAGGGCCTCCACATAAAACCAGACACACTGAAATTAATAGAAAAGAAATGGGGAAAGCATTGAGCACGTGGCCACAGGGGAAAATTTCCGGAACAGAACACCAATAGCTTATGCTCTAAGATCAAGAATTGATGAAATGAATGGGACCTCATAAAATTACAAAGTTTCTGTAAGGCAAAGGACACTGTTAAAAGGACAAAATGACAACCAACAAATTGGGCAAAGATCTTCACCAACCCTACATCCGACAGAGGGCTAATATCCAATTTATACAAAGAACTCAAGAAGTTAGATTCCAGAGAATTGAATAACTCTATTAAAAATGGGGTACAGAGCTAAGCAAAGAATTTTCACCTGAGGAATATTGAATGACTGAGAAGTACCTTAAGAAATGCTCACCATCCTTAGTCATCAGGGAAATGCAAATCAAAACAACAATGAGATTTTACTTCACATCAGTCAGAATTGCTAAGATCAAAAACTCAGGAGACAGCAGGTGTTGGCAAGGATGTGGAGAAAGAAGAACACTCCTCCACTGCTGGTGGGATTGCAAGCTGGTACAACCACTCTGGAAATTAGTTTGGCAGTTCCTCAGAAACTGGGCATAATACTACTGGAGGACCCTGCGATACCACTCCTGGACATATGCCCAGAGAATTCTCTAGCATGCAATAAGGACACATGCTCCACTATGCTCATAGCAGCCTTATTTATAATAGCCAGAAGCGGGAAAGATCCCAGGTGTCCTTAAATGCAGGAATAGATACAGAAAATGTGGTATATTTACACAATGGAATACTACTCAGCTATTAAAATGAATGAATTCATAAAATTCTTATGCAAATGGCTAGAACTGGTAAATATCATACTGAGTGGGGCAACCCAATCACAAAAGAACACACATGGTATGCACTAACTGATAAGTGGTTATTAGCCCAGAAGCTTGGAATACCCAAGACACATTTCACATATCAAATGATGCCCAAGAAGGTAGAAGAACAAAGTATGGAATCTCTGGTTTGTCTTAGAAGGGTGAACAAAATTCCCACAGAAGGATATACAGAAACAAAATGTGTAGCAGAGTCTAAGGGAAAGATCATCCAGAGACTACCCCATTTAGCGTCTATCCCATATACAGTTGCAAAACCCAGACACTATTATGTATGCCCACAAGTGCTTGCTGACCAGAGCCAGATATAGCTGCCACCTGGAAGGCTCTGCTAGTGCATGACAAATACAGAAGGGGATACTCTTAGCCAGTCATTGAACTGGGCACAGGGTCCCCAGTGGAGGAGTTAGAAGAAGGACCCAAGTTGCTGAAGGGGTTTGCAGTGCCATAGGAGGAACAACAGTTTGAGCCACCCAGTATTCTCAGAGCTCCCAGGGACAGAACCATCAACCAAAGAGTACACATAGAGTTACCCATGGCTCCAAATGCATAGGCAGCAGAGTATGACTTTGTTAGACACTAAAGGGAGGAGAGGCCCTTGGTCCTGGAAAGGCCCAATGCTGCAGTATAGAGGAATACCAGGACAGGAAAGCAGGAGAGGGTTGATTGGGATACAGGGGGAGGGGAGATGGCTTATGGGATTTTTGGGACAGGCTGGGAATCAGGAAAGGGGACAACATTTGAAATGTAAACAAGGAATATATCTGATAAAAAATGAAATGTAAATCCTCAGGAACAGGCTGTGGTTGGATCTTGACAAAAGACAATGCTTGGATGTTAAGATGAAAGAGTTTGTGAAGATAGGACAGAAATTGGCCATTGTCGGGGGTGAAGGTTTGGGTGTGGGTTGCAGTGTAAGGATACTCTGAGGATGGTGAGATGAGTCTATGCCTCTAAGTATTACAGATCTAGCTGCCTCGTTGGCTCAGTTGTTTCCCTTGGAGACAATAGAGTCATCCATCTGGTGGGATCTGAAGTGGACCAACCCAATAGCTGTGGGGAGATGGGAGGCTTTTAGCATGGCCATAGTGTGGTTTGCATTAGTTAGTGATATTCCTTTTGAGGTAAGTAACCCTCACTCCTTCCAGATAGCAGCAAGGGACAGGAGGATATGGAAAGCAAATTTGGAATCTGTATAGATGTTGAGGGATTGTCCCTGTACCATTTGAAAGGCACTGCTGAGGGCTATTAGTTAAGCCTGTTGATTAGTAGTGCGAGCAGAAAGGGCCTGTGTCTTCACCACCTCCATGTCTAACATTAGGGCATAGCCAGCTTTTCTGACCCTTTCATATAGAAAGGAACTTCCATTTGTATATCAGGTATAGATGGCTTGAGGCAATGTACCTTCCTGTCTATGGGAAGGATGAGGTAATAGTTCCTCTAAATTTTCAGTGTAGGAGTGAGATAGGGAGTGGTTAGTATTAGGTCAAGGAAGAAGATTGGAAATATTAAGAGGCAGGCATGATTTGAAGGCATGTGGGATCTTCTATTAATGCTACTTGAAGAGAAAGAACCCTGGAGGGAGGTAGAATCTGTAAGCCTTTGTAAGTTAGGAGCTGTGACAGGTTAGGAGAAGAAAACCCCAAGGTTAGCTTTTTTGACACTTGAATAAGGAGTTTAGTGGCTGCTAAGGTACAAATACAAGGTGCACATCCTTGATGGTTAGCTCTAGTCTTTCTGAAAAGTATGTTGCAAAGGTGCAAAAGAGGGTTCCAGTTGGTGACCTAAAACTCTAAGGGCAAATCCCTCTTTTTCAGTTACATAGAGAAAAAAAAGACGAGTCAGATCAGGAAGAGGTAAGGCTTAAGGAGAGCCTGTTGGAGCCTTTGAAATGGATTGGTAACAGGTTTGAGAAGAGGTTCATGGGTAGGGCCTAACACTACTTCATATAAGGAGCAATAAAGGAGGGGAAAAAGAAGGCCATTCCTAGGAATGATGAAATCTCTTCCTTTGTAGAAGGGACAGTTAGAGCCTTGTCGGTTGGGGTAACTGTTAGTCCCAAATAGGTAACCTGAGGAGTGGACAGTTGGACTTTAGAAGGTGAGAGCCTGTAGCCTCGACTGGAAAGGAAATTTAGAAGAGCAGAGGTGTCAGCTTGGCTAATCTCTAGAGAGGAGCTACAGAGGAGGACATCATCTAAATAAAGTACAATCTTAGATTTAGGGAGAGATAAAGAAAGTCAGAAGCCAGGGCTTGGTCAAAGAGGTGTGGGCTATCCCAGAATCATTGAGGTAGAACAGTCCAGGTAAATTGGGACCAAAAGTCAGTGTCAGAATCTGTCCAGGTAAAGGCAAATGTGTTCTGTGACTGGGTGTCTAGAGGGATAGAGAAAAAAAGGCACCCTTGAGATCTAGGACTGAGAAATGGGAAGTCCCTAAGGGGATGGTGGAAAGAAGTGTGGGTTAGCCACAACAGGATGGCGGGGAACCACAGCAAAATTAATGTGCTGGAGGTCTTGAACCATGGGTACCATTAGGTTTCTTAACCTCGAGTATAGGGGTGTTAAAGGAAGAAGACATGGGGCAAAGGAGTTTTTTCCTTAAGAGATCAGAAATGATAAGCTTAAGTCCCCTGAGGCTCTGGAGAGAGAAAGGATGTTGAGCTTGGAAACTGTTAGAGTCCAGTAACTGGATGACAACAAGAGAATAGAGGTTCTGGATATCCCAAATTCGGGGGTTCACCTGAGAAGCTGGCAAAGGAAACAACATGATAGTTGACTGGCTAAAAGAGCAGAGGAGCTGCTGGTGAGCTTGGGTTTAGGCAAAAGAGGGGAGCAAAGGAAATTAAGGCCCCCAACTTAGATAAACAATCCCTTCCAGATAAGGGGACAGGATATGTTGGCACTACCAAAAAGGAATGGCTGACAGGTACACCCCTAAAAATGTGTGGGGTCTGGTAAGGAAGGTAAGGTTGTCCACCTACTCTGATGGTAGGAAAACGAGAGGGGGAAATGGGTCCCCAAAACTGCATTAGGACAGAGTAAGTGGCCTCAATGTCCAAGAGGAATGAGATGGGCCTCACATACCATGGTAGCTACCTGTGGCTCCCTGCTAGTGATGCCGTGGTTAGGTCGAGGGAGCTCAGACCTCTTCAGTTGTCCATAGCCAAGCCTAGAAGATTGGTTGGAGGGTTGCCTGTGGGTGATGTCCCTCTATCCTGTGTGACATGAGGGCAATAGACAACCCAATGTCCCTCCTGATGGCACCTAGGGCATGCCCCCCTTGTCTTGCCGGGGGTAGGTCAAACCCTTGCCCAGTGACCTTGTTGACCACATCTGTAGCAGGGGCCTGGTGGTCTTTGAGCCATTAGAAGACCAGAAGTCCCGGGTAGTAGCTGAGGTTGGTTGGACAGCCTTTGCCAGAATGTGCTATTTTTGTTTGCAGGATTTCTCATCTCTCTCATGGTACACTTTGAAGGCCAGCACCAAGACATCTTGCCTGTAGAATTAGGGTCCCCTTCTCCCACTCCCTGTTTAGCTTTTATGTCACAGTAGCTCTGGGAAAAGGGTAGGTCATCAGAAGTTGCTTATGTTCTGTGTTTTCAGGGTCCAGATTAGTGTGTTGCAATAAAGACTTTGCAGGGTGTTCTAAAAATTGAGATGGGTTCTCCTGTTAATCCTGGACAACCTTTTGGAGATTTTCAAACTTTACTGGCTTTAAGGCTGCCATTCTTAGGCTGGCCATAAGACATGCTATAAACCTATCTCTGGCTAAGATACCACCTGCAGAATTGTAATTCCACCAAGGATCCTGATCAGTCACTGGCCCAGATCCGATTGGATATGCTCCATCTGTTTGGTGAATTTTATTTGCATGCGTTTTTGCCTCTTCCCAAACTTGCCAGAGTTCATCAGGAAGTAAATGATTAGTAAGGATGATATGTACATCATGGAAAGTCAAGCTATAAGATTAAGTGATATACTGGACCTCTTTAATAAAGGCAGAGGAGTTAGAAGTATAGGAGCCCAGTCTGCTTTCTACTTGAGAAAGTTCATTCAGTGAGAAAGGAACATGTACTCTGATAAGACTGTCCACCCCAGCAACTTCCTTTAGAGGAAGAACCCATGCTGGCTCAGGTGTTCCTGGAGAAGAAGGACTTGGAGGTTTGGCTGTGACTTTAGAGCATGTGATAGGATTAGTAAAGGTCAGTGCCAACGCAGGGTGATTGGAGCGACCTGCAGCTGGCACATAAGGAGGAGAGGGGTCTGGAGAGGTTGAGCTAGTAGGCTCTGGGATATCCTGGTAAGAAGCAGAAACTGAGGCGGCAGTTTGTATTTTCAGGAGTATGGAAACAGGTCTGAAGCAGAAGGGAGGTGGTTTATTAGTGGGATCCAAGGTTGTAGTGTCATCTAGTGGTAGTTTCATGGCTAAGAGAAGTTGGGTTGGGGACCAAGCAGAGTCCATAGAGGAGTGGGAGCAAACACAGATGAATGTTTGGACATAGGAGACCTCTTTCCATTTATCAGACCGCTGGTAGTATGTATGAATATCCCTTAAAATGGTTGGCTCTAGTGAGCCATTAAGTAGCATTTTGGAGCTATTGTCTAACTGGTACTGAACTCAGACCTTATTGCATAGGTGTACGAGTTTTGAAGCCCTCATTTCAGGTGATAACTTCAGAGATTTTCCAGGAGAAATCCCAGTGGGTTGCCTAGGGATATGTTTGAAGACAATTTAGAGTCCACTGGGTGATGGGAATGTTACTGAACAATTCGTATCAGCATCCCAAGAAGAGTTCAGTAATGGGCCACAAGTGTACAGCCAGACTAGATATGCAGGTCATCACGTGAGTAACTAGGGGCTACAGTTATTTCCAGAATTGCCAGAAAGTAGTCCAACCTAGATCTAGCACTTCTGGACCAGGTGAAAGAGCCCAAGGGATTTATGAGCTGCTTTCAAGAAGGGAAGTCACCCTAGGATCTAAGTCCTATCTCATAGGTGAGCCAGGAGGCCAGTCATAAGGACCACTATACTGAAATGCCCCTTAGCCACCACCCCCTGCCCCCAAAAGACTGGCCAGACCCCATCTGGCCATTTAGGATCCCTCCTGTGGACTGGAGAAACACCTTTTCTAATCAATATGCTAGTGTGTGTTTGTGGGCTTTTGTGGTCTGGTAGCAGGAAATGTGGAACTGTATGGTTGGTGTGGCCCCATCTGATTGCATAACTCACATGGAAGAAGCTAGCTCCACATGATAGACTACTGTGACTACCTGGACGGGAAGCTGGGGATGTATGGGAAGGCAGCAAAAAGAAATGGAGACCAACATACACCTGCTATTCAAGGTCTCAAAGTTTAATGAAGAACTCCCAATATATATAGGCAGAGGAAAACCCTTCCCCAAAGGCTAGAAGCTTCACAGAAGAACCGGTTCAGTTGCTCCACAGGTAGCTAGTGTTTCTCAGTAAACTGCAGGCCCTTGAAGAACAATAGGCTTCACCTTGGTCTGAGCATTCCACCCTAGGTGGAAGGGATTATGGCTGACACAGGAGTTTCTGCTCAAAGGCTGGGAGAACTTCACATTGGTCAATGTCAAGTTCCTGCCAGGTCGCATGGCACCTCAATAAGGCTCTCTACAGACTACAGTGGCAGAGTTCACATTGTACAAGTTTGTGAGTCTCACAGTGGTGGGTGGCAGGTGGTCTGTGGCAGTGGTGGAAGTCCATGTGGTGGGTGGGAGCAGGTGACAGCATATGAACTCCATGTGGTGCAGCAGTGGCAGCAGGTAGTGGTGGCAGTCCATGTGATGTCAGTCCTTCTCAGTCACACCAGCAACTGCAGCTCTCCTGGGTAGTGATTCCTGGAGTCTTCGGCACCAATGTTGTGTTAGAAACACGGCTCACATCTAGACAGACCACACCATGCCAAAACAGTTCCATGTGAGGTTTATTGTAGAAGAAAAAGGAAAAGGTGGTGGCAAAGAAGGGGAAAAAGAGAAAGAGAGGTCATAGGGCTCGTCGTCTTTTTATTTGGATAGTGACATAACCATTTGCAGGTAAATGTGAGAGGGTTAGGGCCAAGTGGATTCTGGGAATGTGGTGGCAGTTGCCTTGGCAACAGATGTATGGGTTCCTGTTGCTGATATGTAATGTCACTGGGTTTGGAACCAATCTGCAGTGCTGTTTCCCTGAAGCCAACAATGAGCCTTTGCCTTTGCAGCTTGGTCTGCTTTGTCCCGCCCTTGTAGGCATTTTTATAACCTTTAAGGAAGCTTTTTGTAGAAATCTGTCTCGGGGAGCCTACAAACATTTCCTTTGGCTTTAGACCAACTCGCTCAGGATAAGAAGTCATGTGGAATAAAATGACTAGTATTAAAAACACTATCATTTTTAGGCCTATAATAGGACTCAAAAGAAGTCAGACCAGTGCAGATATATATTGCTTCATTTAATTCCTTCAAGAGTTCTTGAGGTGGGCACAGAGAGATTGCTCCATCGTCAAGGGTGTTTTTCTAAAGACCTGAGTTCAGTTCTTAGTGCCCATTTAATGTCCTGCAACTGCCTGTAACCCCAGATACAAGGGATTCAATGAACCCAGAATGCACTCATGTAGACACATACACATAAGTAAAAAAAATATTTTTTTTAATCTTAAGTAAATAATGGGTGACAGGGGGAAAAAAGACTAAACTCTTTAAAATAACTGTAATTAAATAAGGGTAAAGCTAAGCTTCAGACATAGGTCCATGAATTTGAAGAATACAAGTCACTTCCTAACCTGCCAATATGAGGCTCCTAGACTTAATTTGCTAATGGCTGAAGAAAGGGACAGTGAACTTCCAGCAAGAAACAACTTCTAAACAAGAAGAATGACAGAGGTGGCCTTTACTAAAGACATAGTCCATGGTGGAGAAGAGAACAAGATACTACAAACTGAAGTGAATCAGTGCAAGCAGGCCTGGAATTGAGGCAGTGGGGTTAATAGAAAGAGAGAGGGAAGAAAAGGTACGGATAGACAGAGACTTCCAACAAAACTCAAATGCCAAATGATTACTGAGCAATAGGAATGGAAACACCTAGAAAAGTGACTAAGAGGTTGTTATTTGTCATTCCTGGGAAAGCTGAGGTCACTGTGAAGATTAGAATAAAGTAACCTCTGCATTATTTTAAGTAATTTTGTATTTGTAAGAATAACAACCAAACCAAACCAAACAAAAATCCACCAAGGGTGTGAAGTAGAATTGATTGCTCCAGAAAATACTCATGTATGCTTCAGGGGCTCAAAATGAGAGCTTGACAATGTTTCTGTCCATCAAAGTTGGGAAAGATGAAGCTCCAATCTGGAAACAAACGGGCTTTCACTCCTAACACTTATTTCACTTACTTTACCCCTATGGACAGTTGTGTGTGGTAACAACAAATCACTTTCCTAACCATTGTGTTGAAAGACACTGACTTCTCTAAGTGCAGTGGATGCTCAGAATTTTAGAGCAGGGCGGCAAGGGAAAGTGAAAGAATATTGGTTTGAGTGGAAATGGCAAGACAGGATAGAATTGAAAGATGAGACAAGGAAGCACCAGTGAGGGCAGAAACAGCAGAAAGGGAGTGCACACTGAGAGGTGTGTGGTTCTGAGGACACAGAATATGACTGACAGAGTAGAAGGATGGTCGTCCAGGAGGAAACACTCACCTGAAAGACTTGGACTTTCCTTGGGAAACAGGACTTTGAAGGAAAGAGGCAAGCCTCTCAGAAGCAGCAGGAAGAGAATCACACTGGCTACCAATCAAAGTGATTGAAGTTTGGATCTATCGATCAAATTAGCTCAACCGAATGTTTCAATCCGCACGAATGTGAGAATTTTACAAAGATCCCTGCATCAGTAACACTCCTATTGATGTGATAAAACACATTGGCTAAGGGAATTTCTAGAAGGAAGAAGGAAGAGTTTATTTGGGTTTCCAGGTCCAGAGAAATCAAACTCCATGGCAGCAGGGCAGAGGCTGAGGGGTCGCATAACAGGGAACCAAGAGGAGGCAGAGGGAGCAAACAAGCACTAGTGTGAACTCTCAAAGCCCATGCACAACCACATACCTCTCCAGCAAGTCCACACTGGCTAAACTGTCCAAGCAACACTAGCAAGTGGGGACTTGCTCAAAGGCCTACAACTATGGGGATGTCTCATTGAAACTGCCTTAATCTCATAGCACGTAAAGTAGGTAAGCATGAACAGAAAATCGAGTTAGTCCCTAAGAATCTGAAAAAATGTATTTATAAAATCTGAAGTGTGTTAATTAATGCATGTAGTGTAAGTGCTCACAGAGAAGGATAAAAACCATTTGGCAACTGTGGGGGAGCTAGTCTGGAGGAAGGGTGAGGTCAAGTCCCAAAACAAATCTTCTCTTGGGATCAGCAGGAGTTAGAACTGTTCCCTCCTTGCCCTGAGTCTGTTCCTGGCATGTAGCCTGTATTATCCCCACCTCTGCTCCCTCCCCTTGAAGTACTTTCGTAGCCTGCTGGCCAAATTACAGCTTTAATGTCCTTTCTCTGTATAAAGACATGTTCAGCAAGTGTATGAACTGTCTCTTTATGCTAATGAAGCACTACCAGTACCTAGATACCAGGCAATCATGTACACTCACTCAAAAAAAAAAAAAAAAAAAAAAAAAAAAACCTTAACCACACCTCAAGGTTTATATAGCCCTTATTACCCTCAATAAAAGAGAATTATTTCAGTGAAACCCCACGTGGAAAAGACTCTTTCTCCCCAGCACTCAAGCCACCAACATCCTGAAAAGCCATGCATTGGAATAACCTTCCTTCCTTCCATTCCTGTTACATGCTGCCTGAGTACCCTGAGGACAGCAGCAGAACTGAACCAGCAAGTAACAAATGCATTTTCCTCCAAAACGGAAGGTAGTTTTTTAACTACTTGTTTCCGGAAAATGGGTTTGTCTTGCTGAATAACAGAAATGTCAAAATAAAAAGAACCTACTATCAGACTGGAATTTTACCAAAGGAAAATTAAGCATCACAGTGTTTGCAAGTGTGTGCACTGTACAGGTTTGAGTGTCAACATGCTCATCTGATACTGTGTCTCTCTATGATGGCTTTATTTTATTACCTAACGACAACATATGGACAAAGATGGAAGCCAGTTGTTGGTTTTCAGACAAAGAATGAGGTCCATAACTAGTCGTTAGACTATGAAAGACACTTTTCAGTTCTGAGAGAAGACGCAAAGTTTATTGGGTTAAAAGAGATATATGCCAGCAACTCTGAGAAAACTAGGTGATAGTGTTCTTTAACATCTTTAACATCTAGATAACTTGAAAATTTATCTAGAAACATGTTTTAGTAAAAGTTTCTAAAATACTTTATTTGCACATACACATGTGTTTGGTACCTGTGGAAGTCACAAGGTCCCAGATCCTTTAGAGCTGAAGAAACTGGCAGTTGTAAACCACCTGGCATAGAACTAGGGAAGAAACTCCAGGCCTCCCTAAGGGGAGCAGGCAGTCCAAGCCACGGAGCCACCGCTCCAGCCCAAAAGATCTTATATTGCCAATACCAAGTAAACTTTGCAACCATCATTCTTCTGTTTAAAAGCAGAAGAATTGCTTCAAATTAAGCCTTACCTTTTTAATTATTTTATTTTATTCTTTTATTGTTGATGTTGTTGTTGTTTCTTGAAACAGAATCTCAGTATATAGCTGTCCTGGAACTTGCTCTGTAGACAGGACTGGCCTTGAACCCACAGAGATCCACCTGCCTCTGCCTCTGCTTTTGCCTGATCTGTGATTAAAGACATGCACCACTATCACCCAGCTAACAGTTACCTTCTAATCTTCAAATTGAGACTCAAATCTCAGCAGTGTTTTATTTATAAATCATTTGATTTTCATCTTTAGATTTAGCATTCTAGTGAAGACAGATTTCCTCCAGCAGTCATTCTCTTCTACAGAAACGCAGGCGGTGCCTGTTTCCGATGCTGAATAAGGTCCTATCTTCTGACACAAACTGATCTGTAAAATACAATTGTGGGAAAACATAAAGGGGTGTACAATAAGAGACGTGTTTGCCCTAAAGTACAGCTCACGTTCTGTCTGATGCTCCTAACCCCAGGGATTCACACAGAATCTAGTACATAGCTTGTGTGGATTGCAACAAAGATAAAAAGGTTTTTTTTTTTATTGTTTACGAACTGTGATTTGAGCAGCAGATTATTAAATTATCAGATTTCTATGACGATTTTAGTAAAATATCAGAAAATATATGATGAGAGTGAACAAGTGGTGTCTGACTTTTAGAGGACACTAGAATTTACCCATCGGCCCTCAAATATGCCATCAAGGGCAATTGTGGATCTTGGAATTTCCCTTGCTAAAAAGAATGTGACCTGCTGTGTCCTGTGTATCTTGTGCACAAAACTGCCAAAAAATGCCTGTGATTTACTGCCTATGATGGTGATAGATGCTAATAAAAGTGTTTGATCACATGACAATTGTGTTCCAGAGTATAAAAGAATAGCTATCCTTATTGCTAAAAGAAATTAAAAAGTCAAAAAGAGATTCAATTGTGGGCCTGGCACAGTACACATTTTTCAAAGCTAGGGAAACAAGGAATGTCCTGCAATTGATTACAGGAATTCAGGAAATAGCTGGGATAAAACATAAATGTATACACTGTATTTCAGGATTGCTTATTGGTTTTTCTGATGATAACATAAAGAATGTAAAATAAGGAGAAATGACTGTATGAGTATTGCTCAGTAGTACATATATGGGTTTAAATGCACATGGGGAAAAAAATCCTGACATTTTCAGAGTAAATAGACATCTTTAGAATGTAGATAATGGCTATCAACAGAAAATGACACCCAAATGATTAGGATGTTCTTGATTTCTTTTCTAAAACTCCAACTCAATTTTACAAGGTCAAATTAACCCTATAATTTAAAATCCATTTTCCCTGGCAAAGAAAAGTATGATTTAAAATGTCATTTAGTGTGGCTTCTAATGTTCCAAGCCAGTGGGAAGACATAAGAGGAGCAGCAGGATCAATAAATAGACATAAAAGACTCACCTCACAAGAGCTGGCCTTCAACGCAGGGCTCAGAAAGAGATCAGACTTTCCTAAGGTCCAAAATCTGATTCTATCCAAGTCTACAAACCTCCTGCTACACCGTTAAGTCCTAAGTATTCTGCTTCTATGTGCTTTCATTGAGATGTTTCCCAGCTTTATGTTGTCCTGTGGGAACCATTGCAGAACCTGTTTCATTCCAGTTGGACAAGAAAGGAGCCAGAGGGAAACTGTACTTTACTCTTGACTCAACTCCATTTCTAGGCTACAGGTAGTCTATGGTGGTATTATTAACACACACACACACACACACACACACACACACACGCATGCACGCACGCACACGTGCGCGCGCGCGTGCTCACACAGACACACACATTCACAAACTATGCTACTGTATCAGGGCTATGAAAGTTCATCAAGTGACTGTATTTTTGTAATTTGTATTGGTCTAATTATTCCAACTACTAAGTACTACTGTCCAGGTTAGTTTTTGTCAATTTGACACAAGCCAATCATATGAGGAGAGGAAATCTCAGTTGAGAAAACTCCCACTTAAACTGGCAAGGCTTTGGGTCACTTTTTTTGATCAATGGTTGATGCATAAGGATCAACCCACTGAAGGCAGTGCCAACCCTGGAAGGGTGGTTTTAGTTGTATAAGGAAGCAGGATGAGATGGGTGTGGTGACACACTCTTTTAATCCCAGCACTTAGGAGATAGAGGCAGGCAGATCTCTGTGAGTTCAAGGCCAAACAGAACTACATGGAGACTGTCTAAAAAGAAGAAAGAGGAGGAAGAGGAGGAGGACAAGGAGGACGAGGAGGATGAGGAGGACAAGGAAGCAGGCTGAGTAAGCCGTGAGGAACAAGCCAATAAATATCAGTCAACCCTTCATGGTCTCTGCCTGAGTTGCAGGCTCCTACTCTACCCTGCCTGTGTTCCTACCTTCTCTGAACCTGTAAGCAAAAAAGCCCTTTCCTCCCCAAGTCGCATTTGGTTGTGATGTTTTATTACAGCCACAGAAAGCAAACTAAAACAAAGACTGCCACAATGAACTGGTCTTACTTGTTTAAATAATAGCACTAGTGTAAAAATATTACAGTTTCAAGAAAATGTGATTACATATTGCTATGATCATCTTCTTTAGTATGGCTGTCAGTTAGGTTGTTTGCTGTCAAGTTGTTGTTCATCTATGCCCACTCTGAAATTTGGTTTTGCCATTAATTAAATTGATCCACTCTTATCTCCTTGCACTAAGCTCAACTCCAAGTGGATCAAGGACCTCCACATAAAACCAGACATACTAAAACTAATAGAAAAGAAACCGGGGAAGACCCTTGAGGACATTGGCTCAGGGAGAAAATTCCTGAACAAAACACCAATTGCTTATGCTCTAAGATCAAGAATAAACAAATGGGACCTCATAAAATTACAGTTTCTGTAAGGCAAAAGACACTGTCAAAAGGACAAATCGGCAACCAACAAATTGGGAAAAGATCTTCACCAACCCCACATCCGACAGAGGGCTAATATCCAATGTATACAAAGAACTCAAGAAGTTAGACCCCAGAAAACCAAATAACCCTATCCAAAAATGGGGTACAGAGCTAAACAAAGACTTTTCACCTGAAGAAATTCGGATGGCTGAGAAACACCTTAAAAAATGTTCAACATCATTAGCCATTAGAGAAATGCAAATCAAAACAACCCTGAGATTTCATCTCACACCAGTCAGAATGGCTAAGATCAAAAACTCAGAAGACATCAGGTGTTGGAGAGGATGTGGAGAAAGAGGAACACTCCTCCACTGCTGGTGGGACTGCAAGCTGGTACAACCACTCTGGAAATCAGTCTGGAGGTTCCTCAGAAAACTGGACATGATGCTTCCGGAGGACCCAGCCATACCACTCCTGGGACTATACCCCCAGCATGCAATAAGGATACATGCTCCACTATGTTCATAGAAGCCTTATTTATATTAGCCAGAAGCTGGAAAGAACCCAGATGTCCCTCAATGGAGAAATGGATAAAAAAATGTGGTATATATACACAATGGAGTACTATTCAGCCATTAGAAACAATGAATTCATGAAATTCATTGGAGAAATGGATGGAGCTGGAGAACATCATACTAAGTGAGGTAACCCAGTCTCAAAAGAATACCCATGGTATGCAGTCACTGATAAATGGATATTAGCCTAGAATCTTGGAACGCCAAAGACACAATTCACATACCAAATGATGTCTGACAAGAAGAAAGGAGTGGACACTGGTGCTGGAAAGGATCAAAGCATCAGTGTAGGGGAATACCAGAACAGGGAAGAGGGAAGGGGTGGAAGAGGGAGGAGGGGGAGGGAAAAGGCATGTGGGACCTTTAGGGGGTGGGGAAACAGAAAAGGGGAAATGAATTGTAAATATAGAATATATCCAATAAAAAAAAAAACAATGTAGTCGTGAGTCAAAACACTTAGCATAGCTTTGGCCAATGTTCTTCATCTTGAAAATAATTATAATTATAGTTCCTATACATTCATTAGAATGGAAACAGGAGCTGGACACTCCCATGTAAAGAACCAACAAACGTTAGCTGTTCTTGAAGCCTGGATGTACCGTGTAAAACTGGGGCTACAGCCTGGTCTTCCAAGGTGAGTTGTTTAGTTAGTTAGTTAGTTTGTTTGTCTATTGTTTTGTTTTTTATTTTAAGGTACAATTTTATTGACTTCAAAGTCTTCAAAACCTGTCTTTTAAGCCGTTCTCTACTAATATAATCCTATGTTTTGGATGCAGATGTAAGCTTAAGCTAAGTAATTTCTGATTCCTTCCCTGGTTTTTTCTTGAGCCCATTTATACATTGAAAGTGCCCTAATTGAAGCACTTCTCTTTTTTATTTTCACCTGATTTTATTTTTTGAGACAGTCTCAGGTAGACAAACTTGTCTTAAACTTGCTAATTAGCGAAGGATAACACTGAACTTTCTTTCTTTTTTTTTTATTTATTGGATATATTCTATATTTACAATTAATTTCCCTTTTTCTGGTTCCCCACCCCCAAAGGTCTCACATGCCCTTTTCCCTCCCCCTGCTCCCTCATCCACCCCCTCCCACCTCACTGTTCTTGTACTCCCCCACAATGATGTTTTGGTCCATTCTAGCACCAGTGTCCACTCCTTTCTTCTTGTGAGACATCACACTGAACTTTCTAATTCTCCTATCTCTGATTTCCAAGCAATGTGATTAGAAATATACACCACCATGCCCAGTTTATGTTGCTCTGGGATTGAACTCAGGGCTTTCTTCATTCAAGACACATACTTTATAACTGAGGTATATAATTTTCCATGTCCTGTTTTATTTTTAATAAACATTTCAGAATACTTTTTATAGCTATCGATTTATTTCAGAAAATATGCCATACATTTGCAGCTCACCATTTTGGACAGAGTAGTTTTGCTCCATCTGTCAACCAAAATAAGGCACAAGGGATCGCTGTGAGTCACAAACATGAAAGCCCTAGAGTATAGGAAGGACTCTGGGAACCGGGGCTTTTGTTTCCTAATCTACAACTGCTAGCAAGAAGCATTTCTAAGTGGAGAAAATGAAAATAACAGAAAGGGAGTGTCCCTTAATCTCCAAAAGGGATAATTTTCTGGTGGCTTTGTGCCAGCAAAATTGTTTCCCATAGTTCTATCTTCTCTACCCCCAAAATCCAGTTTGAAAGTGGATATATGGTCAGCATAGAATATGATCAGTCAGAGGAGCCAAACTGGAAAAAATGTGACTTGGGGATTGTGGTGAGTGTGGCCAAGAGGCCATACTGATTAGTGGTGCCGAGGACTTCCGAGTGGTGCAATCAGAGGGGACAAGGACATGAACAATACCATCATTTATCTTATAACTCTCAGTGTTTAAAGACGAGGAGATCCAAAGCCTCTCTTCAGAGTGGATATGGATGGAAAAAAATGTAAAAAGCAAATCTGGGAGTTTGGATCTATACAGTAGTAGTGTCTTTCAGAAAGAAAACAGGAACCATTAGAATATAAGAAAGTGATGTTTTCTTCCACATTTAGATAGGAATGCATTGGTGGAAAATACAATAAGATTGGGAGTTTGAGGCATTTGAAAATGTTAAAACAGTTCTTCTGTAAGAGAGGTTAACTTCCCTCAGAAGCCTGGGTCTTGTGGAGCACAGATTCCAAGTAGATACAAGTATGTTAGATTCTGTGAGTTTTTAGAATTTAAATTCCCAGGCATCAGAATTTGAGTTCTGGGTGTAGAAAACAAGATGGTAAGTCTCACCTTGTGAGAGGCCTGGCTGATTTTCCTTTTTTTATCTGGGAGCTGGCTGCTATTTTGGGTTATCTGTTAGTGGTGACATGGAAGGCAATTATAGGAAGTTATAGATGTTATTGAAAGTAAACATTAATAGTTTGGATTTAAAGACCTTTGTTTGTATTTAAGTCTAACATATATTTGATTTTCCAAAGACAGGCGAAGATAACTAAAATCATAATCTGGCCATACTACATAGAGTTTGTTTCCCAATATTGGATAGTAAGCCTAAATAGAGTCACACCCACAAATGTGGGGGTGTGGAAAAGTTGACAAAAGCCACAGATTTCTACATGGACAACAGCAAAAATTAATTCAGAATCAACACAATGAATCTGAGGGATCCTGGCAGTACCTCCCTGTGCAGTGTGGAGCACCTCTGTGCAGCCTGGGATCTCAACACAAGCTGTGCACCTGGATCACAAAGCACCATGGAAACACCGTCAACACTACCTTAGTTCAGATGTGAGACCATCACATGCAGGACTTTCAGTGATTTTACTGTACATCCAAAGTTGTCTATTCTAGCAATAGTTTAATTCTTTCTACCATTATGGCTTAAATTGTAGAAAACAAATACTTCAAATATGTCCCTACTATCATTCTTTGGCATGTGAACATCACATTGACATATTTTTAGAGTATGTTACCTTAGGATATTTGATTTTTAAAAGTCCTACTTGATGGGCTGGGGACATGATTGATTGAGCATATGCTTGCTGAACAAGCATGATGAGCTGAGTTCAAATGCTGAACACTTAGATGAAAAGCTATTGTGGCCATGTGTACCTCCAACTCCAGCTCTGGGAAGGGTTGAGTGGTAGAGACAGGATGATCACTGGGCTAGCTTAGTCCTAGCCTAGCTACAACTTCAGTGAAGGATATTGTCTCAAGAAAATAAGGTGGAGTGACAGATCAGGAGTGTCTTCCTCTGGACACTCCCCATGGGCAGATGTGTGGACTGTAACAGACTTGAGCATGCCTCACAGCAAGACACCTCCTGCTCACACCTACACAATAACACACAAGAGTTGTTCTTGGAGTTGGCTTGACTCCAAGTTTCTGACTTAGCTTCATCAAAAAAAAAATCATCTAATAAATTTTGGCATGAAAAAGAATTTCCAGTGGTTTCTGAAACAGCCCTGAGCATACTTCCACCGTGATAGATTTTATGAGAAACAAGAGTCTCAGCATTGATGATTATTAGGTCAAAATATTAATAAACCCTGAAAACTAATAATGATGCTGTACGTTCTGCATCATCAAATATTTATTTTACAGTTAGTCCTTTATGTAAAAACCAAGCACATCCATCCCAGCACTATGCAAATTTTCTTTAACCTTTAACAAGTGGCAAATATTCATGGATACTTAAAAATTGTTGACAAATGAATTTGTTGTTAATCAATAGGTATTGTATTGTATTCCTCTTTCATGAACTTAAATATTCAGAAATGCAACAAAATTCCTTTGGCAAAAAAGAGTGGCAAGTGGAAAAGCTGAAGAAGGAATGCCCAGGGGAGCCACTTGGTCAGCTCACACGAGCTCAGTTGCTGGAAGCGGCAGAGAACATGCAGTCTATAGGTTGCAGCCTAGTATGGTATGAAAGGTAAGTGAAATCCCATTTTCCTTTTCATTAAGATGGAAGATACTAATGAAAAATATCTACAGAGTAGGAAGACTAGAACTTTTACTTTAATGGTTGGTCTTGAATCAACAGATTAAATTACAAATCAACAGATGTAGAACTTTAGGCCCATGAGGTCAAATACATGCTAAAAGAGAATTAAAGAATCTCAATGCTTGGCAAATTAAATGTTAAGGGTATGTTAGTATTCTACTTGAATATACATTTCATGAGGGTGAGAAATTCAGTGCTGCAAAAGCATTAGAACATAGTAAACTGATAAAAATATATACCACATAAATGAATATAAAATTATCCATGGCATTCAAGATTCATAGATACCAATTAAAAACATAGCTCACTAAAAGAAATGAGAAAAATAAAAACATATGGTTGATTATGTTTGTGTAGCAGTGATAATTAAATATTTTAGACTTTTAAGACCTAAATAAAATATAAAGCATATTTCAACCCACTTTATGTAAACATGCATTGGATGCTTACTTCATGCCAGAGAGTGTGCTAAATATTTAATTGAATGAAATCATTTTCCTGTTCTGAAGCAATCTGGTGAAGATGCACAATTTGGAAAGAAAACATATAGATGCAAACCAGGCAGGATGGGGCACATCTACAATCCCAGCAATCAGGAGGGTGAAGCAGGAAACATGCTCACACGTTCAAGTCCAACCAGGATAAAAAGTGAAAGCTCATCTCAAGACCAAAATGAAACAAAAGCAGAGACATTCCAGCTAACTGCAGTGAAAACTCACAGTCAGCTTGCGCAGGTTGGAAAGTTTCAAACTTGGCCAAAGCCAATTGACATGAGGGTGACAGACTCCCTGGAAATGTGACCCAGATGACTCAAAGCCAACTGGAAAGGCATAAAAAGAAGAGAAAAGATCTAATCAATGACAAAACACATTCATCTCTCACAGAACATGTGTGGTCTTCAATTTTGGTGCTTCACGTTGCCTTACAACTGCTTGTTTCTGTGTCACCATAGCAAAAGGGCACTGCTATAACTGGTACCTTCAGTTTTAGTTCGATGTGGCTAAACAATGAATGTAAAAATAAAGTATCAGTCAATTACAAAATGACTAAAAGGGTTTACACGCAAGAATCATGTACACATGCATGTGCAGAACAATTAGAGCAGGCTGACCTGCACTATGGCAGTCGACTGAGCACTTTCTACAGCCTTGAAGCCTCTTCTGCCACTACCCTCAGATCACGCTGATGTCTGGCCTCAGTCAGTAGCCAGAGTCTGTCTCCACCAATCCCCAATTTTACCTTTGTAGCAGCCCATAGATAGTTCATCCTGTCCCTATTTCTGGTCTTCTTTCCTGACTCATAATGTCACCTGTTTGAATATGCTGCTGTTAGGGAGGGTTTTCATCATTCACTGTTCTTGCTAACAGCCAGAACTATCTCTAAGGCACATGGAAACAAAACTAAAGGGAGGCACTCAAGGACACAGAAGCACTTGTGAGTTAATATATTTACAGAAGGCCTGTGTTTAATACAAAATGCTCAGGTTGAAAAGTATTTTAGATTTGGGCCTTTAACTTTTTTAGTGTTAGCAATAATTGGATATCTCTAAAGAAATATACTGGAGATGAAACACAGGACTAAACACAAAACTTACTCACATTCCACAGATAACTTATAGACATGGCCTTAAGCTATTTTTTATACATTATTTGTAGAAATTTTGCATACAGTTTTCTGGTGTGCAATTTTCCATCCCGGACACTATATCTGCATTCCAAAGGTTTTAAGTTTTGGAATGTTTTGCATTTCAGATTTTCATACTAAGGATGTTTAATTGTGCATGTGCTTCCAGTTTGTCCTATTGTAGAAGAAATATTATTCTTTGTTATGAAAAAATGTCTTCATCCAACACCAACTATCTACTCCACTGCACTGTTGCAGGCTAAAGAGATAATGTCATAGACAACTCTCCCCAGGTTCCAGGCTCTGACATATCCATTTAGTCAGTCCTAAAAGCTCCCAATTATTTTAGGTGAATGAACATTCAGATCAATCCTAATCTCATATCTTCTATGCATATATATATATATATATATATATATATATATATGCTGCTTTTATTTCCTCAGATGAAGGGATAAGATGAGAGCCATTTCTCCTCTGTTCTAACTATCCATAGGCCTAGGCCTGAAAGCTTCTAGAGTCCATACCTTCTAATGTTCCAATTGAGATTCAATCTAGCTTCTCCCAGCTTCTGACTGAATTTCTTCCACCACATACCACCTTATCACATCCCCTTTATCTCCCTGCACTGCTCTTAAGTAGCCTCTCTGTCCTGTGCTATTTTCATGAGAGTTGGGAATATCCTATATCTGACTCATTCTGTCAAATCTTTCTCTGATTTATCACTTTGTCTGCCCCTCAATGAGATGTCACTCTCAAAAATGGCTGCTTCCTTTTACAAAATAACCTTACTATCATTGTTAGGAATTAAAAGTGTATACTAAGAGAATGTCTGTATTCTAGCCAGATCATACTATAATACAGGAAATGTCTACATTCTGCCTGGATCATTTAAATCTTTGGATGTGTTCTCTTGACAGAGTAGCCATGCTGCTAGATTAAAATTCTTCTACATACAGAGAAATTGTTGACAATAGCAATATAGTAAGTTTTGAATGAGTGAATTTATTAAATATATAGCAGGTAACAGTGAAGAAAAATTGTGAGCATATAGAGAGGAAAACATCATCAACTAGATGTTATAATATTCATCAGGGATCACTAGAGGAGCCCAAGTGAGGGAAAAACCAAAGCTAACCTCAGCAAATCCAGCACATGTGATATGTGATGGAAGTCTGATTTTTCCATGGGCAAGCTTCCAGCTTCTCATTCCCACTGCCAGCATTTTTTATGCCATTGTATAAGCAGAAGTGAGTTTGAAATAGTTTATTGTCTATCTGTCCTCAAGGAGGCAGTGATTTTAATACTTTCAGCTAGTTGATATTTTCCTTCCCTGTCACAGAGCAGAAAAACCCACCTGCCTTAGGACAAGGACTCGGAGGAGCTTGAGGTAAGCATGCTGGACTCTGAAATGAGTGTTCCCTTACTGTCAGAGTTCATGTTTAACAAGTGCTGATATCAAGGCACTACTAATTGATAGAATTTGTGTCATACCATTCCACTTCCCACCTGTCCCCATTAACACCCATGTGTATGCATTTCCAATGGCCCCCAATTATTCATTCCTCTTGCAAGAATCACATTATCTAATCAAAATTATTTTGAAATTTGATTAAAAAATTAAAATTCTGCCAAAATTCCTTCCAAATTTTCAACAAAATAGTACACCCCTTAGTCCTTTATTTACTGGCATTGTTTTTCTCTTTTTTCCTTTTCTTTTAGCTTCTCTCATACAATTTATACCAACCCAGGGTCCCCTCCCACTCCTCTCATTTTCCCCCAAGTACCCTTTTCCCTAGACCCACTATTTCTCTATTTTCCTTCAGAAAAGAGCACAACCAGAAGCAAGAAGACAAGGCACAAATCCTCATATCAAGACTAGACAAGGCAACCAGCAGGAAGAAAAGGATTTAATGAGCAGGAAAAAGAGTTAGAGACACACACACTCCTACTGTTAGCAGTGGCAGCAAAACCCCAAGCTGAACAACCACAACAGGTCTCCAGAGGATCTAACATAGACACATGAAAACTCCTCGATTGTCAGTTCAGTCTTTATGAACCACCATGAGCCCTACTTATTTGATTCTGTGGGCTGTGTTCTCATGGCTACTTACCTTCAAAAGTCAATAGTTAAAGATTAACTGTTAAAAGAATATTGATTATCTTAACAATATTCACTTTTATTGACATAGTTTTTTAATATCCCTTACCATTTTGATGTATGTAAACAAATATTTTTCAGTATTTTTTGGCAATTGTGAACTACTTAGTAAAAATAATCAGGTAAGGGGACTATTTGAGGAAGCCTGTTCAGTATTCAGATAACTGTAACAAGATTTGAAGCACGCATTTCTGAAGCTGTATAATCCAACAGCTAAGGTACTCTAAAATTGCCAGTAAAAACTGAAATTTTGTTGTTAGTCGATAAACAATGCTGGTATTTTAAGAATAACCCAAAATTTGATATACATTAAAGCAACATATAAAGATAATTGCATAAAAGAGAGTGCCATCATCTGGTATTATTACCAAAGGACGTTTCAATTTATTGCAACAATTCAGTGTGTGAAATTTTTCATTTTCTGTGCATGAAATATTCAGCATTTATCAAAGGAGGGAACAATTTAATGTTGTTTGTTTGGTTGTTTTGTTTTTGTTTTTGTTTTTGTTTTCTACATTTTCTTTGTGTCTGACGGGGCATACATTGCCAGAGTGCGCATGTCACAGAGAAGGGATAACTAGCTGTGGGTTGGGTCTTTCCTTCAACCATGCAGGTTCTGGGGATTAAACATAGGCTATGACAGTGCCACACTGAGCAATAAGCACTTTGCCCACTGAGCCATCCTGCTGGCCCTCAGCATTTTGATGGAAGGAACTACATTTAAAATGACTTAATTCAAATGATTTTGTTTAATTAAGTAAAGTAATTTGTCCATTAAGCCCACCCCATTTTAGTTCCAAATATTTTTTCCAGAATCTTATAATGAGATAAGTCAATATGACCAATTTACAGACACATCTAAAGAATTATCAGCAGTAGATAAAATACACTTGGTTTTTTTTTTCTTTTCATTCAAAAAGTAATCTGTTTAAAGAAAAGTTGTTAAATTTCCCTAAGGATAGATAAAATTTATATTTTTTTGCAATAGAGTTAAATAAGACCCCTGACTTCAAAGGCATAATTTCAATAATAGCAGTAAAATATTGTTTGTTTTTATGAATAATTGATTTATTTATTCATGTACTTGAATAGAACAAGGTCACTGAGACAAATCTGGGTTGTGTTATTGTTTTGAATTATATTTTTTCTTTTTAAAATTACTTTATTTATTTACATTTCAAATGTTATCTTACTTTCTGGTCCCCCCTTCCCGAGACCCCCACCACATCACCATTCCCCTCTCTCCCACCCACTCCAACCTTACTCCTCTATCATCTCCCTGGGAGCTCTGAGGGGTCTAGTTAGTTGATCCTGTTGTTCTTCCTATGGGATCGCAATCATCTTCAGCTCCTTCAGACTTTCCCCTAACTTTCCCATAGAGATCTGGGGGCTCAGTCTATTGGTTGCCTGTAAGTATCTGTATCTGTCTCAGTCAGGTGCTGGTAGAACCTATCAGAGGCCAGCCATGCCAGGCCTCTGTCTGACACGACATTAGCAATAGTATTGGAGTTTGGTACCTGAGCGTGGGATAGATCCCAAGTTGGGGTGGTCCCTGAATGGCCTTTCCTTCAATCTCTGCTCAATTTTTGTCCCTGTATTTCATTTACACAGGAAAATTTTACAGATAAGTGGGTGGCCCCATCCCTCATCTAGGGACCATGTCTATCTACTGGAGGTAGAATCTTCAGGTTCCATCTCCCCACTGTTGGATATTTCAGCTAATGTTATCCCTATTGGGTCCTGGGAGTCTCCCAGACCCCTGGTGTGTGTGACTTTCTAGTGACTCCCCTTTCCCCCATCCCACAGTGCTAGATATTTCTATTCATTCTCCTGGCTCTTTGGACTTTTCTCCTGCTTCCCCCATACCTGATCCTGCCCTACTATTTCCCTCCTCCCTTCTCCCACCCAAGTCCCTCCATCCCTTTGCCTCCTGTGATTATTTTATTCTCTCTTCTAAATGGGATTGAAGCATCCATGCTTGGGCCTTTCTTCTTGTTAAGTGTCATATAGTCATTTATCAGAAACCTTGTAAATAATTTCAGTTTTCATGTATAAATTTACATCACTTGTCTCCAGGTAATCCTTAAATCCTTTCTAGGTATCAGTTTCAACTACTTCATATATAAGAATGATAAGACGTGAGACATTAACTAAATTACAACTACTATGTCATATTTGATATTAATATGATCTTGGATATATAAGGTAGTTTCTCAAAACTTTAAAATTCATACTCAAGCTTAATGCACCCTGTTAATAGTTTTGATAGTAAAATAAGAAATATTGAAAGCTGGTCTTCAACTGCTTTATATGTTTTTAAAGGAGCATATAAAAGGCAAGAGGCAGTGGCTACATCAAGTTTGTGTTTTGTCTTATTATTCTATATTTGCTTAGTAAATATAGGCATAGACTATTTTTTTAAAAAATAGTCTTCAAAACTACAATTTGTGGTTGGAGAGATGAGTCAGGTAAATTTAGTGGATAAGTGCTTGAATTGGGTCAGAGAAAAAGACCAAAAAAATGATCTGGAGCGAGGCTTCTAGATGCAATCATAACACTAGGCTAAGAGAAGATGGGAGAGAAAAGGCACCAGTCAAAGATGGCAGGTTCAAAGGCAATGAATCTGAAGCCTCTGTAAAGCAGACCACAAGATGGGACATAAAGCAAACCTTAACAAGCAAAACAAATTGAAAGGATCTCATATATTCTACCCAACCACTATACAACAACACGTAAAACCAACACCAAACAAAAATCTAGTAATTGTATAAACTCATGAAGATTAAACAAACCATTGCTAGATGATGAATGATTCAAAGAAGAAAAAATATTCCTGGAACTAAAGAAAAACAAAAATATAACAAAACAAAACCTTTGCGGCACATTAAAATCAATTCAAAGAAGGAAATTTATAGCCCTCAATGTTTACATTTAAAGATTAGAAAGAACACAAATAAATTGCTTAATGATGCAACTCATGAATTTGTAAAAAAAAAAAAAATAAGAGCAACCCAAACCCAAATTGAGTAAATTGCAAAAAAAATAATAAAAATTAAAATTAAAATTAATGAAATAGAAATAAAGAATCAACTCATAGGAAAGCCAATTTTTCCATTAGCCCAACTACACCAAGAAGGAAAATAATAGTACAATCTTCAGAATAAAATATGAATAGGGAACCATCATAAAAGACCTCAGAACAATACAGAATTTTATAAAAGAATATTAAAAAAAAAAAACCTGTCCTCCAGTAAGTTGGAAAATCTAAAAGAAATGGATGATTTTTCTGACTTAACCAAGGAATCAAGGTTAAATCAAGGAGACATCAACAACTGTCATAAACAAATCAATAACAAAAAAGGAGACTGAAACCAGATTTAAAATCTTTTTAATGCTAACCTTTCCCAACACACACAAAAGACACACACACACACACACACACACACACACACACAGAGAGAGAGAGAGAGAGAGAGAGACAGAGACAGAGACAGAGAGACAGAGAGACAGAGAGATAGAGAGAGAGATGCATGCACGCACACAGAGAGAACAAAATTTATTACATTAATTTTTAAAGACTGTATAACATTTTATAAGTGTTGGTTTACTCTTCAAATGTTTTAATATCTAACTCTTTAGATCATAATATGTCTTGTATTTACAAAAGGGAATTTGGTCCACAGAATCTGGCTAAACAGCATTTTTAACATTTTAGTTCAATTCACTTGTTTTCTTTTTTTTTATAAATGTGATAATTTGTCCTCATAGTAGACATATGAGCAGTCTGATTTTTTTGCATAAGTTGGTACTATTTTCTAGATCTGATCTTGCTTTCATTCTTTCACCTAGGCAGAAGCAGATAAATCTACCTTCTGTTCCTTGTCTGTCTTATCACACTTATATTTCTAATAATTTGTATGGGACTCTTCAGCCTCCTCTGCTACAGCTGATTCTTGGTGGGTCTACTACAACAAAGACACCATCTCCTGATCCATCCTAGAGAACCCACTGCACTAAGAGCAGTTGGAGTTCTGAGAGGCCTGAGAGCAGAGGTAGGACCAACTCTGCTGCTCAGAGGAACCCATTCGTAATCCTCAGGTAGGAGCCTTTCAGTTTCTATCTCCAGCCGGGAACCATCCTCAGCCACATTGCACCAATCCTAACCTCCCAGGATTGTGGAGAGGTCAAAGAGCACCGAGCTAATCCTGGACCACAGAGCTACATACACAAATACCATCATAAGAGAACTGGTCTCCCAGGAGTGCCTACACACTTGAGTACACAGAAAGAACAGAAATTCCAGGAGTACAGATACACAGACTTGCAGGACAGATAAGCCACAGTCAAAGACAGCAAGATCAACTAACACCAGAGATAACAAGATGGCAAAAGACAAATGCAAAAACATTACCAGCAGAAACCAAGGCAACATGGCACTGTCTGAACCCAGTTCTCCAACAACAGCAAGTCCTGGATACCCCCAACACACTGGAAAAGCAAGATCTGGATTTAAAGTCACATCTCATGATGCTGATAGAGGACTTCAAGGAGGAAATAAACAACTCCCTTAAAGAAATACAGGAGAACATGGGTCAACAGGTAGAAGTCCTTAAAGAGGAAACACAAAAATCACCTAAAGAAATAGAGGAGAACAAAGGTCAACAGGCAGAAGCCCTTAAAGAGGAAACACAAAAATCACTTAAAGAATTACAGGACATAGAATATAGAAAATAAAAATTAAATAAAAAAAAGAATTACAGGAATACAAAACAAACAAGTAAAGGAACTGAACAAAACCATCCAGGATCTAAAAATAGAAGTAGAAAGAAAAAAGAAATCAAAAAGGGAGACAACTCTGGAGATAGAAAACCTTGGAATGAAATCAGGAGTCAGAGAGTCAAGCATCAACAACAGAATACAAGAGATAGAAGATTATCTCAGGTACTGAAGCTACCATAGAAAACATTGACTCAACAGTCAAAGAAAATGCAAAATGCATAAAGCTTGTAACCCAAAACATCCAGGAAATCCAGGACACAATGAGAAGACCAAACCTAAGGATTATAGGTATAGAAAAGAGTGAAGATTTCCAACTTAAAAGTCCAGTAAATATCATCAAAAAAATTATAGAAGAAAACTTCCCTAACCTAAAGAAATGTCCATGAACATACAAGAAGCCTTCAAAAGTCCAAACAGACTGAACCAGAACAGAAAGTCATGCTGGAACATAATAATCAAAATACCAAATGCACTAAAGAAAGAAAGGGTATTAAAAGCAGTAAGTGAAAAAGGTCAAGTAACATATAAAGGCAGACCTATCAGAATTACACCAGATTTCTCACCAGAAACTATGAAAGCTAGAAGATCCTGAGCAGATGACATACAGACCCTAAGAGAACATAAATGTCAGCCCAGGCTACTATACCCAGCAAAACTCTCAATTACAAACAAATTAGTAGCCTTCCTCTACTCAAAGGATAAACAAGCTAAGAAAGAAATTAAAGAAACTACGCCCCTCACAATAGTCACAAATAATATTACATGCCTTGGGGTGACTCTAACCAAGCAAGGGAAAGATCTGTATAACAAGAACATCAAGCCTCTGAAGAAAGAAATCAAAGAAGACCTCAGAAAATGGAAAGATCTCCCATGCACATGGATTGGGAAGATTAATATAGTAAAAATGGGCATCTTGCCAAAAGCAATCTACATATTCAATGCAATCCCCATCAAAATTCCAATACAATTCTTCATAGATCTAGAAAGAGCAATCTGCAAATTCATTTGGAATAACAAAAAACCCAGGATAGCAAAAACTATGCTCCACAACAAAAGAAATTCTGGGGGAATCACCATCCCTGACTTGAAGTTCTACTGCAGAGAAATAGTAATAAAAACTGTATGGTATTGGTACAGAGACAAGCAGGAAGATCACTGGGATAGAATTGAAAACCCCAAAATAAACCCACACACCTATGGTCACTTGATATTTGACAAAGGCGCTAAAAATACTCAGTGAAAAAAGACAGCATTTTTGACAAATGGTGCTGGATCAAACTGGAGGTCATGATGTAGAAAATAGCAAATCGACCTATTTTTATCTCCTTGTACAAAGCTCAAGTCCAAGTGGATCAAGGAACTCCACATAAAACCAGATACACTGAAGCTTATAGAGCAGAAAATGGGGAAGAATCTTGAAGACATGGGCACACGGGGAGAAATATTCCTGAACAGAACACCAATGGCTTATGCTCTAAGAACAAGAACCAACAAATGGGACCTCATAAAACTGCAAAGCTTCTGTAAGGCAAAGGACATGGTCAATCGAATAAAACAGCAACCAACATATTGGGAAAAGATCATTACCAATCCTACATCTGATAGAGAGCTAATATCCAATGTATACAAATAACTCAATATTAGATTCCAGAGAGTCAAATAACCCTATTAAAAATGGGGTACAAAGCTAAACAGAGAATTCTCAACTGAAGAAACTCAAATGGCCATGAAGCACCTAAATAAATGTTCACCATCCTTAGTCATCAGGGAAATGCAAAGCAACAATCACTATTCCTTAATATCTCTTAACATCATCAATGGACTCAAGTCCCCAATAAAAAGACATAGACTAACACATGTTAATTTAAAAACCTAGCAATGATTAATAATAAGGTGGCACGTGGTATTCAAATTAGATAAAAATAGAATACTTTGAAGTATAAGAATTGTTCAGATACACTGTGTAAAATTGTGTTTCTGTTCTTTTTTCTTCTACATAAGGCATTCTCTGAATGACTTTAATAAAAATCTGATGGCCAATTAGCTGGTCAGGAACTGGAAGATGGGACTTCCAGGCATGGAGAAGGTAACCCAGGAAAGAATAAGAGGGAGAGCCCCTTCACCAGGAAATATGAGAGAAGATGGACATATCAGGCCTGTAAAGTATGAAGTAGCCCTGAAACTAGATGGGGCTAGATGGGCAGAGTAACTTACATGAGCTAGTTGAAACTCTGCCCAGCTAAGACCTAAGCTTTGAAATATTAAAGGGTTTCTCTGTGGTTATTTGGGAAACTAGCTGATCATGGTATAATTTCCACCATATTAATTTCAAACATTCATTAATATATACAGAATATTAATAATATTTTTATCTACAAAGCATGGCACAACATTCTTCTGAAATCAGAACATTAATTCTGAAATAGCATAAGTAGTCAGTAACTCGTCTGTGGATGAATCTGTACTCTCCATGTCTCCTAATTTAGTGTGCTTCTCCTGCACAGCATGTTTGGTGGTATGAATGGTCATTATCTAATATGGCTTAATGTACTAACCAATTTCTGTGAATAGGCTTCCATTATAAAAGTGGTTGCTCCTGTGCAATGAAGAGCCGATGCTGTTCTCTGAATTGTTTTTACACAGTCATGATCTTCCTATTTTGTCTTCCAACCAAAAAAAGCACAGGACCAGATGGTTTTAGTGCAGAATTCTATCAGACCCTCAAAGAAGTCCTAATACCAATACTCTTCAAACTATTCCACAAAATAGAAACAGAAGGAACACTACCCAACTCATTCTATGAAGCCACAATTACCCTGATAGCAAAACCACAGAAAGATTCAACTAAAAAAGAGAACTACAGGCCAATCTCCCTTATGAATATTAATGCAAAAATACTAAATAAAATACTTGCCAACCGAATCCAAGAACACATCAAAACGATCATTCACCATGATCAAGTTGGCTTCATCCCAGGGATGTAGGGATGGTTCAATATCCGGAAATCCATCAACGTAATCCACTACATAAACAAACTCAAAGAAAACAACCACATGTTCATCTCATTGGATGCTGAAAAAGCATTTGACAAAGTTCAGCATCCTTTCATGCTTAAAGTCTTGGAAAGAACAGGAATTCAAGGCCCATATCTAAACATAGTAAAAGCAATTTACAGCAGACCAGTAGCCAACATCAAGGTAAACGGAGAGAAACTTGAAGCAATCCCACTGAAATCAGGGACTAGACAAGGCTGCCCCCTCTCACCATATCTCTTCAATATAGTACTTGAGGTACTAGCTAGAGCAATTCGACAACATAAGGAAGTCAAAGGGATACAAATTGGAAAGGAAGAAGTCAAACTATCACTATTCGCAGATGATATGATAGTATGCTTAAGTTACCCAAAAAACTCCACCAGAGAACTCCTATAGCTGATAAACCACTTCTGCAAAGTGGCTGGTTATAAAGTCAACTCAAGCAAATCAGTAGCCTTCCTATATGCAAAGGATAAACAGGCCGAGAAAGAAATTAGGGAAATGACACCCTTCACAATAGCCACAAACAATATAAAGTATCTTGGTGTGACTCTAACCAAACAAGTGAAAGATTTATATGACAAAAACTTCAGGTCTCTGAAGAAGGAAATTGAAGAAGACCTCAGAAAATGGGAAAATCTTCCATGCTCGTGGGTTGGCAG
Organism: Apodemus agrarius; assembly: GCA_964023405.1. Lineage (NCBI taxonomy): Eukaryota > Metazoa > Chordata > Mammalia > Rodentia > Muridae > Apodemus > Apodemus agrarius. Next base: position 157,595,456 of record OZ030009.1, read on the forward strand.
GATTAATATAGTTAAAATGGCAATCTTGCCAAAAGCAATATACAGATTCAACGCAATCCCCATCAAAATCCCAACTCAGTTCTTTATAGAGTTAGAAAGAGCAATTCTCAAATTCATCTGGAATAACAAAAAAACCCAGGATAGCTAAAACTATCACCAACAGTAAACGAACTTCTGGGGGAATCAATATCCTGGATCTCAAGCAATACTACAGAGCAGTAGTGTTAAAAACTGCATGGTATTGGTACAGTGACAGGGAAGTGGATCAATGGATTAGGATTGAAGACCCAGAATTGAAGCCACACATATATGGCCAATTGATCTTTGACAAAGGAGCTGAAATCATCCAGTGGAAAAAAAGATAGCCTTTTCAACAGATGGTGCTGGCTCAACTGGAGGTCAACATGCATAAGAATGAGAATTGATCCACTCTCATCTCCTTGCACTAAGCTCAACTCCAAGTGGATTGAGGACCTCCACATAAAACCAGACACACTAAAACTAATAGAAAAGAAACTGGGGAAGACCCTTGAGGACATTGGCTCAGGGGGAAAAATTCCTGAACAGAACACCAATTGCTTATGCTCTAAGAGCAAGAATAGACAAATGGGACCTCATAAAATTACAAAGTTTCTGTAAGGCAAAAGACACTGTCAAAAGGACAAATCGGCAACCAACAAATTGGAAAAAGATCTTCACCAACCCCACATCTGACAGATGGCTAATATCCAATGTATACAAAGAACTCAAGAAGTTAGACCCCAGAAAACCAAATAACCCTATCCATAAATGCGGTACAGAGCTAAACAAAGACTTTTCACCTGAAGAAATTCGGATGGCTGAGAAACACCTTTAAAAATGTTCAACATCATTAGTGATTAGAGAAATGCAAATCAAAACAACCCTAAGATTTCACCTCATACCTGTCAGAATGGCTAAGATTAAAAACTCAGGAGAGATCAGATGTTGGCCACCAACGACACAATTCACATACCAAATGATGTCTGACAAGAAGTAAGGAATGGACACTAATGCTGGAAAGGATCAAAGCATCAGTGTAGGGGAATACCAGAACAGGGGAGTGGGAAGTGGTGGATGAGGGAGGGGGAGCGCGGGGAGGGGAAGGGCATGTGGGACCTTAGGAGGGTGGGGAAACAAAAAAGGGAAATGAAATGTAAATATAGAATATATCCAATAAAAAAATCAAAAATAAAAACAAACAAACAAAAGAAATAGCAGATATTTACATTATGACTCATAACAGTATCAAACTTATAGTTATGAAGCAGCAATGAAATAATTTTATATCTATGGGCCACCCCAACACAAGGAACTGTATTAAATAGTCGCAGTTTTAGGAAGGTTTAGAAACACTTGGGGGAGGGGGATGTTCACTACACCCTGAACAACTGTATTAAAGGACGACTGTAGCTTTAGGGAGTGTGAGATCTGTAGAGGGAGGTGTCAATTCCCTAATTGATTCTTGACTGTGTCAATAAAGGAAGTGGAAGCCAATTGCTGGACTTAGGGAAAAGGGTGGGACTTCCAAGTCCCTAGAGGAAGAGAAGAGATTTTTTAAAAGGTTTTAGAGTGAGGAAGCTGAAGACATGTAGGTCTTAGGTCCCCTAGAGTTTGTAGCCTCCCCTTCTAGCGGGGACCACGGAGGATGGAGGGAGCTAGTTGATAAGATTAGGGCAGGAAATTTTTTGCCCAGCCATTGAGTTATCTGTCTAGTTTTAAAACAATAAAACTGTCTAGTGTTTTCCATTCATGGCACTAAGGTGGGCAAGAGGAGAAAGTGGGCAGAAGGAGAAAGCGGGCAGCTGGAGTGGCTGTGGGCAGCTTGGAGAAGCTAGCCCTTAGGGCCTGGGGGAGCCATCTTCAATCAGTTGGAAGCTCTGGCTGGCTAGAGCATGCATGGCCCCAGGCAAAGGTGCAAGTGAGTTCTTAAAATAACACATAGCAGAGATCCACCAGCTTAAATGGAGCCAAGCAGATATTCTAACCTCCATTTTTAAAATAAAAATTTCCAGGGCCTTCTATAAGAAAGAGATATTATTTCCTAGGCTACATAAATATAAGTAGCATTAATTTGTCAAAAGGGAAGAAATTTTTTAGCAATCTAAATTTCTCTTTTCAAGTATGTTCCCTGTTAAAAAATCACAACTTAAGCCCTTTGTGTTTAGCTTGATTCCTCTACATTCTTTTACATTTAAAAGGGGGGTGAGCACTGGCTTGTTGGCACTCATGTGATACAACAGAAGAAGGCTCATGTTTACAGCTATTACTTATTTTGCCCCAACATCATCACAGTTGAGTATACAGTAGGCTATCCCTGCTGGTACAGTTTTTGTCATGGGAGTCCTCTACCACCAAATGAAGCTTCATGCACTGAGATTAGATTTCATCTAGTTGAACTGGGGGTCAAAGGGGTTCCATGGGAACCCCCAACCAACCCAATCTATGGCTAAGACTATCAATAGGGTGTACTCTACAATCTGATAACAAGGTCCCATTGCTGAAGACAACACCTACACAGCTCACTGAACATGGAGACTTCGGTGCCTACATAGAGCTTTCACCTTTATGTTCTAGAATCTTCTGGACAGGAAGGTACTCTGCATCCTACCAAAAGAGAAACATAAATGCCAAGCCAGGCACAAACCCTTTGATCTGCAATGGTGTCCTACATGTAAGATATACTACAGTGGTTCTCAACTTTTCCAATGCTATGATCCTTTAATACAGTTCCTCTCACAGTGATGGCCCCAGCCATAAAATTATTCTTGTTGCTATTTTGTAACTACAATATTGCTACTGTTATGAATCATAAGGTAAATAATTTTGAAGAGCTTTGCCAAAGGGTTCAACCCACAGGTTGAGAACCACCAGGACAGTGGTGGTACAAAGCTTGTGGTTCAACTAATAACAGATTTAACTTAAGACCCACTTGATGAATTGGAACCCATAACTTACACAGCTTGAGTGACCAAGAACCAGAGATTAGGTAGGCCAGGAAACTACTGTAGAAGCAAATACTACGAACAGAAGAACAGTTCTAAATGGGGGGATAAAGTAGCAATAAAATAGCTATTCTCATAGGCCACTGCCTTGCTCAGCAACCATCAAAGAAGCTTCTTCCTACAGCAAAGGGAAACAAATGCACAGACCCACAGCCAGACACGCAGAGTGAGAGACGTTAGAATACTCAGTTCTGAATAGGATGTCTCCATCAAATCCTTCCTCTAAAGACTAAGAGAACACCACAGAGGAAGAGGCAGTAAAAGTCTAGGAGCCAAATGGGAACAAGGAGCCAGGAGAAAGACTCTCTAAATCAACACGAACAAAGCTCATATGAGTTCACAGATACTGAGGTAGCATGCACAGGACCTGCAACGTTTTTACCAGGTCCTCTGTGTTTATCTTATGGATTCCAGTTTAGTGTTTTTATGGCATTTCTTAGTAGCAAATGAGTAGGTCTCTCATTCTTGTGTCTTCTCTTAGGCAATTTTCCTTCTGTTTTGGTTTGTTCTTTTCAACTTCATTGTGATAGATTTTCCATTATCTCAGTGTATTTTATTTTGTTATATTGTATTATCACTTATAAGCCTATTTTTTCCAACAAGAGAAAGAAAGGGAATAGGTCAGAATGTGAAGGGAGGTGAATGGGAAATGGAAGTAGAGGAAGAGAAACTGCAATCAGATACAATGTGTGAGAAACTAATCTATTTTTAATAAAAGAGGAAAATGGTTACATGGACAGGATTAGAATTAAACCGTTGCATCTCAAATCTTTAGACATTTAAACTGAGGATATTTGGATTACTTTTACCTACTGTAGTTATTATATATATTGTACCTCCTATAAATACATGTATAGTTGCGCTTTGATTGTTTTCTGGTTATGTTCTATCTTTTCTCTCATCCTCCCATTTCCATTATTCTGTTTTCATTTTCTATTTTGTTTGTAGTATTCCAGTAATTACATTGACTTTTGGTTACTTCTGGTGGTATAACTTTTCAGGGATCGCCCAAGGGATTACAATATATACTTATCTTTTTAGCACCTTCTTGGGGAAATTTACCACTTCAAATATAGTGTAGAGAAGTTACAAGCAACCAAACAAAACATTGTGGTTGATATACACACTGTGTTTGTATACACTTACAGCCCTAAGACTTCCTATGTTTGCCTTAGGCTAGGATTAGTACTTAAAGAATCTAAGGGGGAAAAAGAAGTAATGTGTATAGCAGTAATTACTATGTCTCCCACTCTTTATTCTTAAATTTTCATACATATCGTCAGTTTTTGTAGCTGGAAACAGTGGAATGTTTTCATTTCTTCCTAAGGGATATTTTTACCTGATATAGAAATCTAGGCTGACAGGTTTTTATTTTTCAGTTCTCCTCTCTGTGTGGTTTTGGATGAGATAAATGAAGTTATTCCGATTATTGCTTCATGTGTGGTATGCTGCTTTTCTTTCTCCACTTTCAAAGTTTTCAATTTTGATTCTAAAGCACCTCTGAATGGCTTTCTTTGCATTTACCATGTTCAGATTTCTAGTTTTCTTGAACTGGTATAATCGCACATCTTTCAACAAATTTGAAAAGTTTATAGTTATATTTTTCTGCATCATACCACTTTTATTACAAGATGTTTAGCCCCAATTTTCATCCTGTATATATATATATATATATATATATATATATATATATATATATATATATATTCCTTGCTTGTTCAGATTGTGAACATTTCTATGGATCTGTCCTGAAACTACTTGCCTCTTTTATGGTTACTACTCTGCTGTTTTCTGCAGTGGAATCTGTTGTTATTTATTTTATTTTCAATACCAATTTTCCTTTAGTTCTTTTTTATTGCTCGTTCCTTAGCTAACAGCTTCTGTTTGCCATTCACTGAGTCCACATTCACTTGACAGCTATCATAACTGCTTAATGGACCCTATCATATTTTTCTACCATTTGAGATGTTTCAAGCACTGATATATTTTCACTATTTTTTCTTCCTAAAGTACTTTAAATTTTTCCTAGATGATTGGATGTTAAGTTACTTTGCATTATGAATTGATGGTTTTGACAAATAGACTTTGAGACTAGGTACTGTGACAAGCCTCTGGAGAATGTTGATTTGCAGTGTGTGTGATTGGGGTCATACTTTATCAAATCACCTTCTATAGACAGTAGATTTTGTGTGTGTTTAAAGTCTCATTAGTGTTCTTGGCACTGATCCCCACATGGTCCCACTGATCTGGGACCATGCCTTTGTCATGAAGAATTGGAACAACGCTCTTCAACCCCTACTCAGATTGAAGAACAAACAGCCTGAGATTTTGTGTACATATATAGTTGTCTCTTTCCACTTTTCCCATTTCTGTGATTTTTCCCACCCACATTCTGACATCCATGGGACCTTTCCTCTCATTCTCTACTGGAGTTTTAACTTCTCTCCAATACTAAGTTCTTCCAAATAGGGTTTGCCTTGGGAGTGGAGCTGGTAGACTTGAGGAGAGAAAAATAAAGAAGTCTTTCACTATTCATTGAAACATAGGGAGTTGCTGATGGAAGCAAAATTTTATAATTTTCTTTTGAAGATCCAGGTAACTCCATGGTAGTCAAGTGCAAGATTAAGATTTAGCCAGGAGCCAGAACAGGAGTTGGGTTGTTTGTTTGTTTGTTTGTTTTTTCACTTTCACAAATATTCATCTTACATACTCTTGTCTTCTCAACTTATGGATAAAGTAAAAAGATGGTGAACTTCTTTTATATTTTCTATGCCGGTGCCTGCTATGAAGCTCAGGAGTTTAAGCTCTTCTATATTCTCCATCAAGATACATGAGAGGAAAACAAATAAAACAGAAAGATGATTATATATTTTTTCATTTTAGTTTTTACTTGATCTGAATTTATTTATTGTTATTTTCCCCCAAGAGGATCCAAAAGTGACTCAGTCAGTTCTGCACAGGGATTTCAGGCATAACTAGTGGCAGATGCATGACCCACTTTAGCCAGAACTGGGATCTCACCTGAATGGTGCCCACACCCACGTTAGGGCTTTTCATTATATGTTTTCTGTTTCAGGGCAGAGCTGTTGTGATTCTGTTTCTACTATATCTACTGCAGTGCCACATGCAAGATGCAACTTAAGAGGAGTTGGCAATGATTTTATAATTAGGGGAGAGATCTTGCCTTTTTGTGTGGTTATGCAAACAATTTGATTACTAGTCTTCAATGTTCTTTACAAGAAATGATCAAGTAGCAAATTGTAAGGAAATAAATAATTTCAAATAAAGGGGAAAAATATTACCTAATTTCAATACTATGTTCATTCAAAGTATTGACATACCACCTGTAAATACAAAATTAGAACAGAGTTTCGAAAACAAAATTAGAACAACTTGGACCTCATAGAACACAGTGAAAATCACCTCCACTCTAATTCATTCCTGATCCTGCTGAAAACAGCATATGTTAGTACAATTTTAAGTGATAATGGGTACCAAATGTTAGTGCACTTTTAAGAAGATAATCTTTTCTCCATTCCAAATAACTTCCAAATAAATGAGACAGAGACTATAAGATTTATTTAATAGGCTTCATGGCACAGTAGCTGAGCAGCTATTAATTTATTATATTCCTCTAAACTAATCTGGCTACCTCCCATCCAATATCCCCAAGTATTTGCATTTTAGTATTGGTCTGGCTCTCTGATCCAGGTATGTTCCCACCGTAGGTTCTAGATCGTTCTCTTCTCCTAGAGAATCCTCTCTCTGCTCCCCGCCACTCCCCTCTACTTCTCCTGGATAAGATTGGAAATCCAGCCCTATTTTCTCTTCTGCTCATCCACTAGCTGATCAGCTTTATTGACAAGTCAGAGAATCAATGGGAAATAATGTTTAAAACCACAATCGCTCAGGAAATACAGTAAGCATTACAGTTCCATATTTGGATTGTAATCAGATATGGGGTCAGACAAATCAGCATTTGATTAATACATGGATAATCTCTACACAATCCACAATAACATCATGCCTACAAGGATATCCCTGCTGTTTTTGTCTGGCCTGAATGAACAAGGATTTAACAATACTGGAATTTCAACTTGTCCATCTCACAAGAAGATCTCAGACTAAGAAAAAGGAAACCCCAAACTTTGGAATTAAGCAAAAACAATAAGTGAATATCATAGTACAGACAACAAAGGAGATTGAAAAAAACTTTCATTAGAATCTGAAAGAATTAGAAAAGATCTCAGGTGAACAAAAATATTAGCATATGAGATTCAGAGATGAATAATCAGGCTTCAGGTGGCTTCTTTGAGAGCTAAGGGAATTTCAATCAACTGCATCAGCTGTGCAGTCCTCTGATTTAAAGGACGGAAGCTTCCTGGGTGTCTTTGGAGAGAAGGAAAGATGGCAGGAAAAGCTAGATTCAGGAACATCCTCAATCCTGTAACTCTATTGCTGCCCTCTGTGTTAAAAGGACTATGATAAAATTATGTTCTTCTTTCCAAACTTACAACCCCAGAGTCAGGGATGGTGTCAGGACTAAGATTGAAAGTAAGACAGTAAACTGCTCCTGCTGTAAACTACTTTCATCTTGCTTCTAATACATTGCTTCTTGCCTTGAACTTAAAACTCCTTAACATTAACTGGGAGAGGAAGATTGAAGAACTCTGAGGAATAAACTTAGGCTATAGCAGTAATACTGATTTCCAAATGATTTATAACAAATGACCAAATGTAAATGATAGATAATATGCTAAAATAACACTCACTTGACCGTTAGAGGAATGTCTTCCATTCTGTGATAATGGCTATCAGTATGAAGAACGTGAGGTCTTATTAAATTATATTGTAAAAATAAGGGCTCTCAGAGATACATCTATAGGCATAAACTAAAATAAAGTGTGTAAAAAGATAGTTGTATAATAGAAAATTCTCTGCAAATTACAACATAGGACAGAGAACTAACAGCTGTCTTATAACTATCCAAAACAGGCTTTTTAAAATTCAGCATGACAACACACACCGTCTGCTGAAAGGAAAATAAAGGCCTTGAGTCTGTCCTGTCTGTCCCAGATACATGCTTTACAAGGCCCAGCAACTGCATATTTTAGACACTTTGTGGTAAACCACACAAGGAGAGAGGGAGGGAGGGAGGGAGGGAGGGAGGGAGAGAGAGAGAGAGAGAGAGAGAGAGAGAGAGAGAGAGAGAGAGAGAAACAGACATAGAGACAGAGACACAGAGAGAATAGTTATACTTATCTACATTCTCTGCACAGTGTCTCCATTTCAGACATGTTCAAAGCTAAGAACTTGCCCTATTATCAAAAAATAAATAAACCAAAGTCTTGTATCTAGAATTGTAATAAATATTTTAGGCTTTCAAGCCCATCAGGAAGAACAGAAATATACCAGAGCAATACTTTTGGAAACTTCCTCCTCCTCTACACAGTGTGAAACTTGGCTGGACAGAACCTTTAACCTTTAAAGTAGTCCCAGGAACTCATCCCTGTAAGGTCCAAAGAGTCCAGTTACTGTCAGTTCAAATGGCCACAACAGCCTTTCCCATATTTTTACCCTTGGCTTATAGAAATATCTCAGAATGTATGGTCTTTTTAACTTCATTTATCATGTAAGAAATATTGGCAGGGGGAATTTAATATACTCAAAAATTCAACCATTGATGGGAAAATCCATAGAAATTTTGAAAGGTTTTTTTCCCCTTCAAAAGTAACATCACTTGATAATTTTAAACAGGAGCCAAAAAGGAAGTAACTTCCCAGAATATCTAAAATCCCTGGCAGCTTCTTTATTTTGCCCCAGCAAGGGAGATTTTTGATACACACTCCCAGCTGCTGGTTCCTTGTGCCCCTAGACCAAACTGAAATCTGAGCTCACTAGTTCCCAGTTCCTGTGACTCACTTCATGCTTTTGAATTGAAAATAATACTTTCCCGACCCTTTCCCCTTCATTCTTCTGAGGTTCTCTCTGTCTGTGCAATCTAACAAGGCTGTCCTGCCTCCGACTCTACACCCAGAAGATGAAGACCACTAACTTTTAGAAGTTGAGCCTCTGCTTTTGCAAACCACTTTGCTGGTTATTTTTTGGTTTTTAATCTATTCCACTGGAAAAGATCTTTGAGATCATCTCATGCTAATGCTTGGCTGTACATGCTTTCTTGTAAGTACCTAGAAATATGATAGCCAGACCATGGGTATTGTAAAGAAATAGAATTATTTTTCTCCACATACAGTTAGCTCCACCCCATAGCACCTCCAGTGAGAGGGTATCCAGATATTAGAGGCTAGTGCGATAAAATTCATCATTTCTGTGTTTGTTTTATCGGCAAGTCTCCTTGGTCCATGGCTTAGTGGCAATGGCCGAGCATGGAAGGTGAAAATAGAGAGTGAAACATAAAGGCTAAAATATAAAGACTAAACAATTATTGACTCATTTTTTGTCCCTTACCTTCTTTGATCAACTTGGGGTTCCTAGCATTCCACATTTAATAATTCCAGTAACAACTATAGAATTAGCTAATACACAGTTTAAAGCCCCTTCATATACATTAAAAAATAACTCAATTATTTTCCCTCAGTGCTATTAAAACTGTGGATGCCCTTCTAATCGTGTATTTATATAGACAGGATCTTATCCAAAAGGTGACATTACCACCATGAAGAAAGATAATGGCTTTATTTTTGATTTTTCAAGACAGGGTTTCTCTGTATAGCCCTGGCTGTCCTGGAACTCACTCTGTAGAACAGACTGGCCTCAAATTCAGAAATCTGCCTGCTGCTGCCTCCCAAGTGCTGGGATTAAAGGTGTGCGCCACCACCACCTGGCGATGATGACTTTTTAAAACTGAAGGCAATGAATAATAATTTACATTCTTTCATTGTGATGCTTTTCTAGATATCAACTTTTTATGTGAAAATCTGAAGTGTCTGGCTTCCTTCTTGAACTGTGGGAAATGAGATTTTTGTAAACTAATCACTGGCTCTGCATCTTTCATCACTGTAACCCTTTTCTTACTTGCTACAACCTCCTAACTTTACACAGGTTTTAAAACCTTGTGGTTCTAGAAGAGGCAGCATCAATGTTTCATAAGGGAAGTTTTGATTTCAAATGATATAACATTGTATAGAAAATCAATCAAGATGTGGACATAAGTCAACATGTTAAGATATTATTAAATAAAATATAATGTTAAAATAATTAAATGAAGCTGAATCTAAAAGATCATTGCAAATTCATAGAAACTGGTCTCCGTATCAAGGCCATCTAGGGCTACATTACAGGTCACCCTTTCTCAAGTAAGTTAAAAAATATTTTCACTTTATTACGAAATTGAGAAAGAAGAGTGACAGATGTGTTCCCTGATGGGAGATAACTTTTAAATCTTAACTTTTAAAAATCTTCATTAGAAACCTCAATGACAAAGGTGGCTATATACATGTCTATACTTCATAAATAATTATAAGAGTATGCACAAAGCTTCTTCAAAGAATTCCAATAAATTGTATTTTGAGCATGTCTATTTCCAAAGTCTTACTAGTTTGGTAGACAAATATTACAAGAGGGTAGGGAGTCTTTAAAAACTCAGGAGTATAGATAAATATTTCATATGGGAGGTCTAACTAGTTTGACTGGTAGAAAACATGTATACTCTAAGTAGGGTATTTGTATACTCTGCCCTAGGGAATGCAGAATGCAAAGGCTGGCACTGGGATGCTCGGACATGTGTGGCAGGTCTGTGCTGATTTGCTTGTATCTGACAGCAAGAGAATGAATTGAGAATAAGGCAGCACAGTAGAAAGATTTGAGTGCTGCATATGTAGTACCAATCCGTGGAGATCCTTGTATGACATGACATCATAGTATTTGAATATGTGAGTACATGATATTCTAATTGCTCCTTAGGAATTAGAGTAAGAAGATTTCTTAGAATATTGCTATATCAGTCAAATGAAGATTGATGAGGACAAAAATCTGTAGTCTTTCATCGCTTCTACCTTAAGTCCTGGTAGGTAGATAGGGTCCACCAGATGATCATATACCCAAAAGTATAGGGTCATACAAATCTTAGTTAATGGACATTTTGGAACACAGAAATGGGTGAGTAGGGAAGGAAAGGCAGGTTGGGTTTAGGGACAATTAGGGGAGGGGAAAATGATTAAAATACATTGTACAAAATTCTCAAAGAACTAATAAAAAGCTTAAAATAAAATAAAGAAAGCAAGGAAGATCTGTAGGAAAAGATAAAAAGGGATACTTGGCAAGATGAGATGTTATCACCATGACAGAATCACACATCAAATGATCCTGAAACCTCTGCCTCCCTCACTAACTGCTCCTGAAATGCAAGAATGGATTTTGCTTCAGGACACCATTTAGAGCTGAACAACCTCAAACAATGGACCAGATGGACTCCTGCAAGTAATTCACATTATTACATGGTATTCTTTTTTGTTTTCTCTGTTACTTCTCTTGCAGAGAGTACAAAAGTACAAAGTCACACTTTCAGTCAATAGAAACCCAGGCAAGAGTAAGGCTGACTGGGAAAATTCATCCCAGCCAATGTCAAAATTCTACCAAGCCAGAGCCTGACAGTGAACATGTGCTGGGCCAAGCAGGGAATCAGAGCACAGCGTGCCTTGAATTTTCATACCAGTTGCCCAGTGACATTGAAGACCTGGGCTCTTGCTAGGGCCATTTAGCTCATGGGGTGAATAAGCCTCTATATGTGATCTGATATTTTTATGGTAGTGATTTAATTGACTGTCTTTTCAAATTAAGTTTCAAATCCCCTAAATTTCTTTATGTTTGTTGTTCTTGCTGAAGTCTAAATAAAGGAAACTTAATCTAATCAAACTAAAGACGAAAAATAAACACAGAATAGGGAAAGTAAGCAGTCTGTGTTATTGGAATTCCAGGGGCTCTTTCACTTTGGCCAGCACGGCCCCTACTCAGGAGCCTCTGGTGAGATGCCTGGTAAGTACACAAACAAAAAGCCACGTACTATCGGATTGCTGGCAAGGTCAAAAAATGTCCATCTAACTGAAGAAGAAAGCAACCATCGTGCTAGCGAGCACAAATGAAAGACTGAGGAAATTCACTTGGGCATGCAGTGGTTCTTCCTCATTGAACCAAAAAAGACAGGGTGAGCTTCTCTCCTGCTTTGCCAAAGGGGTTTCAGTTGGAATAGACAGAAGAAAAATGCCTGCATATCACATCGTTTAATAGAACATCTGAGTTATAGAGGGACAAAAATTTACTGATTAACACACATGCTCAAATAGAAATAAGGAACCAGGGATCAAACAGAAATAGATTTTCCTGCAATCATTTGCAAGTAAAAGTTCCAGGAAATGGCCATCTGCCCAGAGGCGAGTAACTATTCACCTGTGCAAGGCAGAGAAGATACCAGTGACCCAAATTTCCACACTGGACACTTTAGAAAATTATAGGAATGGATTTTTTTAAAACCCACATTTTAGCTCCAAACCTTGTTAAACCCTGGATGCTTTATCTTGATTGATTGACTGATTGATGATTGATTGCATTGCATTGCATTGCATTGCATTGCATTGCATTGCATTGCATTGCATTGCATGGCATTGCTTTGCATTGTATTGAAGTGTGGGTGGGTTGATGGGAGGTTTTGTGGAGTTTTTCTATTTTTTTATTAAAGTATAATTAGGTTATTCTTCCTTTCCCTTTACTTCCTCAAGCCCTCCTACCACATTTCTTGCCTTCTGTCAAATTCATGACCTCCTTTTCCTAGTTACTGTTACACACATATATAAAAGAAAGATTCAAGAGCTAGAGAATCAGGAAATCTGCTGTGAGGTTGTCTCATAGAAATGACAGAAACTCTTCATTCATGTTACTTCAATAATATGGCTGACTGAACAAGACCTGAGCAAGAATAACATCCAGAGACATGTTAATGGGGAAGGGGAAAAATCGCACAGAGTTCTACACTCAAACCAAAAACAAGGAACTAATGCATGCTGAGAGCAGGAGAGATAGTCTTCTCCAGGGAAGAGGCCCCCAATTGGTTATCCAATATCGATTAGTAACTTCTGTAATTTTTAAGCAAGAGGTTTCATGAAAAAAATAAAACGATTTTTTCCAAACTTTAATTTTTTTCTTAATTATTAGAAGCAACTGAAAATTTTGTGAATCATTGATGATTTTGTAAGAGAATGTTTTGGAACCAGTTATGGTATTGAAAAGAGGGGAGAGGAGAATGGGAGGAATAGAGGCAAAGGGCTGGGGGAGAGTAAAAGGGAAAAGGAGGGAGCAGAGGAAGGGGATATGAGGTGGAAGAATGGACAGAAAATTACCGTACACGTGTAACTAATTTAGAACATCACAAAGACATCCAATGGAGCCTTGTATATATAGGGTAATAAGAGGCCATAATAAGTTGTTCAAAGTCCCCCAGAGAACAAAACTCATGGCTGGGGTTTTTCAGTAAAATCTTGACTTGCTTGCTCCTCGGCACTCCCTAATTCATGCTAAAGGCTGAAAGGAAAATCTCCTTGGAATTAGCTTAATGACCTATCACCCCAATTGTTACATTTAGGGGATGGTTTTAAATGTACTTAGTAATAGTGTGTTTCACAGCTATGACTCTGGGGATACAGACATCTTGCCCAGTTCCATCATGGATTATCTGTGTTTCCATAAGGCTTTCTTCACAGGCGGAATAGAGACAACATAAGTTTCTTATGTGGCAGCAATTAGTGTAAACTCTGAGAGCTGCCACCAGCTTACAGCCAAGGTTAGTCTAGGACAGTGACTATAAACTTGAATTGGCCTCAACAAGGAACCACCAATATATCAATGGGTGACAGCCACAAAGCTCATTTGTCATTTGGTGAAATGTCAGTCATGGGTCAGCAAATCTCTGAAAAGGCCAACTCACGGCCTGGGTTAGGGAAATCTTGGTTTTAATGGGACACGTCCTCTCCTGATCTCTTTGTCAGTCAATCAGAACTTCCACCTGACAGTGGACATAATACTTCCACTCACACCAGCATAGAAACTTCTGTGATTCTGACAGATGTGCATGTGGTTCCCATGCATAGAGCCAATCACAAGGGTGATTATATTAATTCTCCCATGAATTCACAAAAAAGATATAAACCTAAATCCCCTGTTCTAACAAATTCTTATGAATGGTGTTTTGTGGTAGCAAATCCAATTCCATTACTACCTAAATATGTCCAAATTGGACTAGGAAGAGACTGGAACTTACACAGCAACACTGAAAACTGAGTGGAAGTGTGCCTCCTCTGAAGACCTCTGTTTCTCATCAAGACTTCACAGTTGAAGCATGCTGCTATGATTGCCTCTTCTTTCCCTCTCGTCCCAGTTACAGTGTGGAGTGTGAATATCTCTCACAGGCTCATTTAAGGAGGGCTAGCTTCTCCCATTGGAAGGTAGTGCTATGGGTAGAAGTTAGTCTCGAGGAAGCAAGTTAAGGCGTAGGAGGCATGCCGTAAGTATCCCGGGACTAGTACTTTTCTCTCTATCTCTCCTTGCTAACCCCAGTGAAGGAGCAGCTCTGCTAGTGGATGTCCTCAAACATGTGCTTCCTTACCCCAAGTCTGAAAGCAAAGAGTCAGCCTATGGGCTAAAACTTATATCACACTGAGAAAATGCTTCTGTCCTCTTCAGAGATATGATTAACCATAACAGAAAGCCTGCTAATACATCCTAGCTCTACTCTCCTTCTCCAGTATCTTCACGTACACACAAAATGCATATACCAGTGCTCTGTTTCAAGAAACGTTAAAAAATGATCCCACCAACTCTCCTGCCCCACTAGGCCTCAAGTAAAGCAAAACTCTTAAAGCTTGATTTATCAATCAGATTTATGTATCAGTAATATCACAATTTACACGATGCCAATACAATAATTTAAGAGCCAGTTGATAATGATAAAAGCTTTATCGCATATTGCAACCAGGACACAGCTGGAAAAGCCCAGGTAGACACCCCTTCCAGGGCTACCCTCACGGGGGAGGGATCTGCTAGGGTCTTGGAGCCAAGCAGGCCGAGTTCCACCTAGGCTCTGTGGGACATCCCCGCACCCTCTGGCCGAACACCGAGGCTGCGTTCTGCAACCAGCTCACCAGCCCCTGGACCAGCGATAGTGGCGGGCCTCCATATTGCAACCAGGACACAGCTGGAAAGACCCAGGCTCTGTGGGACATCCTCGCGCCCTCTGGCCGAGCACCGAGGCTGCGTTCTGCAACCAGCTCGCCGGCCCCTGGACCAGCTATAGCGGTGGGCCTCCATATTGCAACCAGGACACAGCTGGAAAGACCCAGGTAGACACCCCTTCCAGGGCTACACTCACGGGGGATCTGCTAGGGTCTCAGAGCCAAGCAGGCCGAGTTCCTTGCAACCAGGACACAGCCAGAGAAGCCCAGGTAGACATACTCCAACAGAGGCTACAATCGCATGGGTGGCAGCCAGCTTATGACCCTTGAAGCAGCAGTCACACATATTCACCAGTAGAGAAACAACGGGTGAGCCCAGCCTCACAGGAGATTCAAACACCAGCCACTGACAACAAGGCCAACTAAAACCAGAAATAACCAGATGGCAAAAGGAAAACGAAGGAACGTTACTAACAAAAATCAAGGCAACATGACAGCATCTGAACCCAGTTCTCCAACAACAGGAATCCCTGGATACCCCAAAACACCAGAAAAACAAGACTTGGATATAAAATCACTGGTCAGGATGCTGGTAGCTGAACACATAGAAAAATCTCGTAAAGAAATAGAGGAGAAAATGGATGAAAAGTTAGAAGCCTTTACAAGGCAAATACAAAAATCACTTCAAGAAATTCAGGAGAAGATGGATCAAAAAGAAGAAGACAATAAGGAAGAAAGACAAAAGTCACTTAAAGAACTACAAAAGAATGTGGGCCAACAAGTAGAAGCTATGAAAGAGGAAGCACAAAAATCTATTAAAGAAATACATGAAAACACAATCAAGCAAGCGAAAGATCTGAGCACATCCATCCAGATACTAAAAACAGAAGTAGAAACAACTAAGAAATCACAGAGGGAGACAACATTGGAGATAGAAAACCTTGGGAAGAAATCAGGGGCCATAGATGCAAATATCAACAATAGAATACAAGAGAGAGAAGACAGAATCTCAGAAGCCGAAGATACCATAGGAACCATTGATTCAACAGTCAAAGAAAATACAAAATGCAAAAAGGTGGTAACCCAAAACATCCAGGAAATCCAAGACACTATGAGAAGACCAAACCTAAGGATTATAGGTATAGACAAGAGTGAAGATTTACAAGTTAAAGGGCCAGCTAATATCTTCTATAAAATTATGGAAGAAAACTTCCCCAACCTAAGGAGAGAGATGCCCATGAATATACAAGAAGCCTATAGAACCCCAAACAGACTGGACCAGAACAGAAATACATCCCGTCACATAATAATCAAAACTCCAAATCTAATAAACAAAGAAAGAATACTAAAGGCAGCAAGAGAAAAAGGCCAAGTAACATATAAAGGAAGACCTATCAGAATAACACCAGACTTCTCACCTGAGACCATGAAAGCTAGAAGATCCTGGGCAGATATAATGCAAACTCTAAGAGAACACAAACTTCAGCCAAAACTACTTTACCCAGCAAAACTCTCAATCGCCATTGATGGAGACATCAAGGTATTCCATGACAAAAACAAATTTGCAAGATATCTCTCCACAAATCCAGCCCTACAAAGGATAATAGGGGGAAAACACCAAGACAAGGACGGAAACTACACCCGGGAAGAAGTAAGATAGAAACCTCCTCTCATCAAACCCAAAAGAAGATAACCTCTCGAATATAAAAAATAAATAAGATAAATAAATATAATTTCAAAAATGTCTGGAGGTAATAATTACTATTCCTTAATATCTCTTAACATCAATGGACTCAATTCCCCAATAAAAAGACATAGATTAACAGACTGGATACGGAAACAGGACCCTACATTTTGCTGCATACAGGAAACACATCTCAGTGTTAAAGACAAACACTGCCTTAGAGTAAAAGGCTGGAAGACAATTTTACAAGCAAATGGTCTCAGGAAACAAGCTGGAGTAGCCATTCTAATATCAGATAAAATTGACTTCCAACCTAAAATCATCAAAAGAGACTCAGAAGGTCACTTCTTGCTGGCCAAAGGGAAAATCCACCAAGAAGAGCTCTCAATACTGAACATCTATGCTCCAAATGCAAGGGCACCCTCATTTGTAAAAGAAACCTTACTAAAGCTTAAAGCACACATTACACCTAACACAATAATTGTGGGTGACTTCAACACTCCACTCTCCTCAATGGACAGATCAGGAAAGCAGAAAATAAACAGGGACACAGTGAAACTAATTGAAACTCTGGACCAATTGGATTTAACAGATATATATAGAACATTTCATCTTAAAGCTAAAGAATATACCTTTTTCTCAGCACCGCATGGTACCTTCTCCAAAATAGACCATATAATTGGTCACAAGACAGATGTCAACAAATACAAGAAGATCGAGCTAATCCCATGCCTCCAATCAGATCACCATGGAGTAAAAGTGGTCTTCAATAGCAACAAAAACAACAGAAAGCCCACATACACATGGAAACTGAACAATACTCTACTCAATGACACCTTGGTCAAGGAAGAAATAAAAAAAGAAATCAAAGACTTTTTAGAATTCAATGAAAATGAAGGTACAACCTACCCAAATCTATGGGACACAATGAAAGCAGTGCTAAGAGGAAAACTCATAGCTCTAAGTGCATCCAAAAAGAAACTGGAGAGAGCATACACGAGCAGCTTAATGGCACACCTTAAAGCTCTGGAAGAAAAACAAGTTAATTCACCCAGGAGGAGTAGAAGACAAGAAATCATCAAACTCAGGGCTGAAATCAATCAAATAGAAACAAAGAGAACCATACAAAGAATCAACAAGACCAGGAGCTGGTTCTTTGAGAAAATCAACAAGATAGACAAACCCTTAGCCAGACTAACAAAAGGACACAGAGACAGTATACAAATTAACAAAATTAGAAATGAAAAGGGAGACATAACAACAGAAACAGGAAATTCAAAAGATCATCAGATCCTACTACAAAGGTCTATACTCAAAACAACTGGAGAATCTGGAGGAAATGTATCACACGCATCTCTTGGACACCGTAATTTCACGCAGCCAAGCTGTAATCCCGGCGGAAGCTGTGTGATATTTACTGGGAAAAGTCTTGTTTGGCAGGGCTGTCCAAGATGAATGTTGCTGTGAGCCTCCTTGGCCGGGGATAGGGCTGAGCTGAATTTCTCATGGCAAGCTGTGTGACCCTTGTTTCTGACTTGTTCCTTTACTTATGAGATGTCCCTGCTAGCCGGAGGTGCGAGCATCCAGGCGTGATGGTTCACTGAGAGTTTATTCTTTGAGCTACAGCACTGGCCATGATTTATCTTCTAGAGATCCATTGCTTTGTTTTTGATCAGCTGTACAGTTATTACCTAGATACATTAAAGAATTAACCTCCCAACAATTTATATTATTTGTATAGTTAGGTGGCTTTGACACTGTGACATGGAAAGCATCAGTTAAGTAAAGTTTCTAGGTAAGCCTGAGGGAGTCTCACAAGAAGAAAGCAAGCATAGTGTTTCCAAGGACTCTTGAACTACTAGTTTATCATTAACTACAGAGGGACACGATGGCTTTGTGTGTATTCTCTAACGTTCATACCTGATTGATTTTGTATTTCCTTGTGCCAGATACTCATGGTAACCATTCTTTGTAAACATTTCACTGGATACACTTTTTCTTCAGTAATGTAATACCAACTTGTGTGTATAAAAGTTCCTGCCTCAGAACAGTAAAGTGCATTCAGACGCATTCAGATCTTGTGTGTGTCTGTCTGTCATTTCACGCCGCGACCAGTGCCTTCCTGCATACCAAAGACCCTGATTCCCCCACGTGTGTCCCGACTGTGTCGGTCCGTGGCAGAAATGGACAATTTCCTAGACAGATATCAAATACCAAAATTAAACCAGCATCAAGATGGAAGAATATTTCTTGCTCCTGGATTGGCAGGATCAATATAGTCAAAATGGCCATCTTACCAAAAGCAATATATAGATTCAATGCGATCCCCATCAAAATCCCAACTCAAATCTTCATAGATCTAGAAAGAGCAATTCTCAAATTCATCTGGAGCAACAAAAAACCCAGGATAGCTAAAACTATTCTCAACAATAAAAGGACTTCTGGGGGAATCAATATCCCTGACCTCAAGCAGTACTACAGAGCAATTGTGTTAAAAACTGCATGGTATTGGTATAGCAACAGGCAAGCAGATCAATGGAACAGGATTGAAGACCCAGTAATGAACCCACAGACTTATGGTCACTTGATCTTTGATAAAGGAGCCACAACCATCTGGTGGAATAAAGGTAGCCTTTTCAACAAATGGTGCTAGTTCAACTGGAAGTCAACATGCAGAAGAATGCGAATTGACCCACTCTTATCTCTTTGCACTAAGATCAACTCCAAGTGGATCAAGGACCTCCACATAAAACCAGACACACTGTAACTATTAGAAAAGAAACTTGGGAAGACCCTGGAGGACTTGGGCACAGGGGAAAAGTTCCTGAACAGAACACCAATAGCTTATGCTCTAAGATCAAGAATCGACAAATGGGACCTCATAAAATTACAAAGTTTCTGCAAAGCAAAGGACACTGTCAGAAGGACAAAATGGCAACCAACAAAGTGGGAAAAGATCTTCACCAACCCCACATCCAACAGAGGGCTAATATCCAATATATACAAAGAACTCAAGAAGTTAGAATGCAAAGAACCAAATAACCCTATCAAAAAATGGGGCACAGAGCTAAACAAAGAATTTTCACCAGAAGAAATTCAGATGGCCGAGAAACACCTTAAAAGATGTTCAACATCATTAGTCATCAGGGAAATGCAAATCAAAACAACCCTGAGATTCCACCTCACACCAGTCAGAATGGCTTAGATTAAAAACTCAAGAGACAACAAGTGCTGGAGAGGATGTGGAGAAAGAGGAACACTCCCCCACTGTTGGTGGGATTGCAAAATGGTAAAACCGCTCTGGAAATCAGTTTGGCAGTTCCTCAGAAAATTGGGCATGTCCCTTCCAGAGGACCCTGGCATACCACTCCTGGGCATATACCCAGAGGATTCCCCTGCATGCAATAAAGACACATGCTCCACTATGTTTATAGCAGCCTTGTTTATAATAGCCAGAAATTGGAAGGAGCCCAAATATCCCTCAAAGGAGGAATGGATACAGAAAATGTGGTATATTTATACAATGGAATACTACTCAGCAATTAAAAATAATGAATTCATGCAATTTGTAGGTAAATGGTTAGACCTGGAAAATATCATCCTGAGTAAATTAACCCAATCACAAAAGAATGCACATGAAATGCAATCACTGATAAGTGGATATTAATGAACCCAGAAGCACTAAATACTCAAGACACAAATAGCAAGTCAAATGATTCCCAAGAAGAAGAAAGGAGAGGACCCTGGGCCTGTAAAGATTGCATCCAGTTTAGTAAAGAAACCGAGGGGGGAGGGGGAATGATTGGGGAATAGTTGGGGGGGAGAGGAACTATGGGAACTATGGTGGGTGGGAACTGGGAAAGGGGAAAGCCTTTGGAATGTAAACATAGAATATACAAAAGAAAAAAAAAGAAAAAAGAGAAAAAAAGCTTTATTCCAATATTTCTAACCTTATAAAAACTTAACTATTTTGGCTAGTAGATGTCACACAGGTCCATGTCCAAAGCCATCTTGGTTCCTTTTCTTATCCTCCTTCGACCTCTGTGACTTCCAACTCCTAGCTCTGCCTCCCTTTTCCTATCCAATCACCAGAACTTCCACTGCCCTAATATGAATAGACATGGAAAATCCTGCAACAGACATCTGTGAAGGAAAATGAAATTATGAAAATTCTTATATCTGGAAAGCATTATAATACGCAAGGCAACTCAGGCTCAAAAAGACAAAAAAAAAATGCATGTTCTTTCTCATGTACAAATTCTACCTTTTGATGTTTGTATATACTTTAATGAAAGTGGGTTAGAGTTAGTGCAGACCATGGAAATAGATAGAAGACCATGCGAGGGGAACAACAGGATTTGAAAACAGGTTCATTGGTAGCATTTAAGTGGAAATGAGGCTACCACAGGTAGGACAACAGGAAGGACGGGATGGGGAGAAGAGGGAAATGAAATAATTGAAACATCTTTTGTTTGAAAATGACATAAGAAAACTTCATTCTTTGTATTCCAACAAAAGTTAAATTCAAAATTCATCATTTCCTTTTAATTGACACACAAGCCAAAGACTCTTCTTTATTCACTCATTGACCATCATGCACTCACAGGTTCCTATGGAAACCCCGGGTCATTTCCATAGCTAAAATTTTCCCAGATCTGATGAGGCAATCTTCTTCCAGTGGATTTACAGCACTCTACAAGTTCTCATGTGCATTCAAGATTCAATATCTTGAACGTTGCTCATGTTTCTACTCTCATTATTCAAAAAGCTCTGATTTCTGCTGTACAAAATTACAAATCCAGATCTGCTACTCAGTGTGTTCCTTACTGACAATGTCTTCTTTGCTCCCTCAGGAATATCCAAGAACTCCAGGCAAGCAAATGCTCATGAATTCATTCACATATGCTCCTGTCTCTATTTATCTACACATATTAGAACTCAAGAACTGCATGAAGACGTTAAAGGAAAGCATAACTGAACTAATCTAATTCGTGTACTTTATTCCATCTCTGGTGCCCAAATTCTTCTGGGGGAGGGATTTTGAACCAGATCCATATACTTGAAGATATTTTTTAAATCATGAAATAACTTATAAACTATAATAAGGAATTGATAAAACAAAATATTTCTTTCTGAATATAGTTTTACTTAGTTATAGTAAAAAATATCTGTTGAATGAAAACAAGTTTTCTAAAAAGGCAGAGACTATTCAGGCTTGAGTTAGGTTTCATGCAACTTCAAAGTAAGGAAGCTAACAATTTCTGGGTATGAATTCTTGTTACTTTGCTCCAGGATCATACATTAGGAAATCTGTCTAAAAATGAAATATTTACTACTGTTGAATTTATGTCATGGTGTTTGTGTACATTTTACATAGATATGGGAGAGAACAAAAATCAGTAATGAACCTTTTTTATTATTATTCCAAAAAATGTGGAGCAGCCACATTCCTTTCAGATTCTCTCATGAAAAATTATGGAGGCCTCTACATATAACAAAATGAACAGACACAGGGAGACACAAAAACAGATTCCTAGGGTTTTGGGACTTGAGGAGCACACTAGAGAATCACCTGTCTTTCCTTTTTCTTCCTTTACATCACAGACTGCCCACTAAATAAGCCTACAATTCTAGGCTATCAACAGACAGTTGTCAGTAAACTAAATTAAATTTCAAGAATATCTTATTTGCTCTAACTACAGTGTAGAGAAGAAAATGTTGGTACCACTAAATATAAACAGAATCTTCCGGCTCTACTCCAATGGTTTCAGCAGGAATGAGGAAGAGAAGGATCTTTTCCCTACATCTGATAGGGGGCTAATATCCAATATATACAAGGAACTCAAGAAGTTAGACTCCAGATAACCAAATAACACTATTAAAAAATGGGGTGCAGAGCTAAACAAAGAATTCTCAACTGAGGAATACTGGATGACTGAGAAACACGTAAAGAAATGTTTAACATCCTTAATCATCAGGAAAATGCAAATTAAAACAACCCTGAGATTCCACCTCACACCAATCAGAATGACTAAGATCAAAACCTCGGGACAGCAAATGCTGGTGAGAATGTGGAGAAAGAGGAACACTCCTCCATTGCTGGTGGGATTCCAAGCTGGTAAAACCACTCTGGAAGTCAGTTTGGCAGTTCCTCAGAAAATTGAACATAGTACTACCTGAGGACCCAACCATACCACTCCTGGGCATATACCCAGAAGATGCTCCAACATGTTTATATCATCCCTCTTTATAATAGCTAGAAGCTAGAAAGAACCAAGATGTCCCTCAACAGAGGAATGGATACAGAAAAGTTGGTACATTTACACATTGAAGTACTACTCAGCTACTAAAATCAATGAGTTCATGAAATTCTTAGGCAAATGGGTGGAGCTAGAAAATATCATCCTGAGTGAGGTAACCCAATCATAAAAGAACACACACGGTATGCACTCGCTAATAATTGGATATTAACCCAAAAGCTCAAAACACCCAAGATACAACTCACAGACCACATGAAGCTCAAGAAGAAGGAAGACCAAAGTGTGGATACTTTGATCCTTATTGGAAAGTGGATCAAAATACCCAATGGCTCACAGCCAACCAATAGAATGAACATAGGGTGCCCAATGGAGCAGCTAGGCAAAAGACCCAAGGAGCTGAAGAGGTTTGCAGCCCTGCAGGAGGAACAATATGTACCAACCAGTACCCCTAGAGCTCCCAGGGACTAAGCCACCAACCGAAGAGTACACATGGAGGGACCCATGGCTCCAGCTACATATGTAGCAGAGGATGACCATTTCAGACATCAATGAGAGGAGAGACCATTCATTGGTACTATGAAGGCTCGATTCCCCCAGAATAGGAGAATGCAAGTCAGGAAATTGGCACAAGGGAGGGGGGATGGGATAGGGGATTTTGGGAGGGATAACTCGGAAAGGGGGCACCAATTTAAATGTAAATAAAGCAAATATCTAATAAAATTTAAAAAAGAAAAGAAAAGGATCTTTCCTCCTCCATCCTATCAATGAAAACTGCTGCCACACACTGCCTCTACCACTGAATAGTGTCCATGTTTCTAAGCAGGGACGTGAACTGCTCCATCTGACGTCAACGAGATGAAAAGAGGTCAGGTATTTAGAGCCTGGAGACATCACTGAAGTCCTTGGGCCCAGGAGGAAGCTGAACAGCAGCAGCAACCGTCTGGAAGGACTTTCCGTGGTAAGCTACCCTAGTCCGTATTTCACTCCCCCGCATCCTGCTATCAACAGGATGTAGCGGAGAGATGAGGTTCCATCCACATCTGTTCCTAATGAAGCAGAGCAGGGTGGCAGGAAGCAGGACTAGTTAACATTCTTCTTGTCTTACACACTGATATCATCAGGGCTCAGTGGAGAGCTGATCCAAACCAATTCTTTAGTAGCATGAATGTGAGCATGTATAGTCACTAAGTCCTGCCACACTACACGAGTCTGCAACGAGATTCTTAACAGTTACTCTCTCTTCTCTCACAGTGACAAAATAAAAACTGAAATGTTATTTTGGAGCATGGCTCTGAAGTTTCAGTAGATGGTTACTCTGTTGTTTAGCTTCTGGTCTATGATGATGTAGAACACCATGGTGAGCAGTACAGGGTGCAGGAGGTGGCTCGCTTCATGGCCTGGAGACAGAAAGGGGAGCAAGGGATGCCCTTCCAGGACACAGCTCAGACCACTGGCTTTGTCTGCTATAGGCACTAGTATCTTCCACCAATGAATTCAGCAAGGGAGTAATTCACTGATGACACTAATCACTGATCCTTGAGAGGGCATTTCAGATTTAAACCAAATAAAAATTAAAAAGTCATACAAAAAACCCTACCTCAAGGAAGAATCAAAGCAACAAAAATAAAACACCTCATCAAACAAGTACTCATTTGTATGTGTGTGTGCCTTCAAGTGTGTGTGTATGTGTGTGTGTGTGTGTGTGTGTGTGTGTGTTTGTGTGTGTGTGTGTTTGTGTATGTGTGTGTGTGTGTGTGTGTGTGTGTTACATTTCCTGGGAAAGGACCTCAATGTCTCACATTATGCAGCAATGCTCTAAAATTGATGTTTACTCCTATCCCACAATGATGCATTGCCCTGACACAAATTCTTAAAACCAAAAATCTTGCTTGAGGAAAAGACTCAGTGGTTGCGAGGACTCACTATTTTGGCATAGAAATGCAATTCTGAGCACCCACTTCAGGTGGTTACCACTGCCTCTGCCTCCTCCACTACCAGGATATGTAATGTCCTGTTCTGGCTTCTGCAACATACACACACACACACACACACACACACACACACCAGTGAATAAACAAATATTCTCTATGAGTCTTATATTTTTAAGCAAAAATTCCTCAGGAAAGAATTGCTAGTAAAACAGGAAACAAATGAAAATGACAAAATTGAAAAACATAATTAAAATTTAAAATCTTAGTGGATAAGCTTATGTTTGGTCATAAAATAAAACTGGCATAAGAGAGAAGCAAGGGTCTTGAGAACTGACTTATTTAATTTACCTACTTCCCCAAATAGAAAGAATAGACAAGGAAATAAATGCATGAACATTATGTGCAAAACTTGTGAGACTGTAAGGCTATATCACACATAGCAATGGACTTTCAAAAGGACAAAGCAATGTGATTTCAAAGAAACAATGACTAAAATTCCCTGGATCCAGGGAAAGACACTGCAAACATACACATTCTAGAAGTAACCTAACACCCAAAAGAGCATGCCTAGAGAAATTCACACCAAAATACAGCAAAATTCAATTTGGAGAGATGAGGACAAGTCTAAAACTTTAGAAGCTGCCAGACAGAAAAGACATTTTATGAAGAGGAGTTAGATTCACAGCAGATGTTTTATCTGAAAGCATGGGACAGCAAATGAAATAGCAAGGTGTTTTTAAGATCCAAACAAAATATTCCATTCATCGAGACTTATCAGAAGACAGTATCTTTGTGGAATGAGGAGGAAATTAAGATGGAAGCTAAACAGGGCAAACTAAAGTGTGTTCTCACTAATGCACCTACCTCAAAATGACAAACGCTAGTTCTACAGCTGATGGGAGGTGTTTCCTGTTGGTGACCACTGTTTCATTCAGCCCTGTAGACTAATCCACTCGTCGGACAGAGCACTCTATTTACATTGGTTGATTAACAGAGGTGCTTCTGGGAACTCTTTGCTGTTCTCCAGGGTCAGGAGCAATGATGTCTGCTTTGAAGAGCAGCAAAGCAACAGCAAGGACGAGATGTATGTGGAAATCAGGTGCCCTCTCTCAGGCTTCTGCAGCAAATGTTGTCCTGCTATGGGTCTCCCAAGTGAAGTCCTACTTGCAATGAGCCCAAATCTCTGCATTTGACCCCTCTCTGAGTCACTGTGGTGTTCAACAACAAGAAAGTGTCACCAACATCCTGCAAAGTGATGGACTTGTATGTAAACACACACCCGGGAGACTCTTCTAGAAAGTGCCAGGCATGTGAGATCCACTGCAAGGCAGATGGAGACTGTTGCACCAACAGAAGGTCACTTGCTCTCATCACTTCTGCTTATACCAAGAAAAAGAGGTTGGCGACAAGGGGCGAGAAATAATAATGTGTCTGATTCAAGAGAAAGAAAAGTAGCTTTTCCATTATTCCTCTGTCTGAACATTTCAATCTGGAACATATCGAAAGCAGTTAAAAATAAAGTAGATTGTTTTTTGGATCTGTTATGCCAATGCACTTCCCATTTTATTTAAAATAGCAAGCTATCTTTGGGAGAAATTAGTCTTTGGGTTGTGAATTGCATTTTTCTTTGTGATATCAGAGTTTAGCTACTTAGTAAGTGGAAAGAGAACTCTCAAGCTGCTGTACCTTAATAGGAAGAAAGGCCAGCACTGAGTAAATCAGGTTTTACATCCCTACAGTCTCCATTTCTCACCTAACATTACCCCATGCTACAGCTGTGACAGCCAAGAACTGAGTTTTATTCTTTTTGGCTGTAAAGATTTCATTTCAACAAAAAATGTTTGGCCTACAACACATTAATAAATACAAATAAATTTAGGTGGTATCTGCTTGGCTGGGGAACAAGGGGAACAGGGGACAGCAATGGTAAACTATTAAACAAAGAATTTTTGAAACTGGCAAATTGGCAAGGATAGAATGTACTGTCCTTTAGATATAAGATATGTTTTATAGACAACTCAGAAAGAAAAAGGGAAGGGAAGGGAAGGGAAGGGAAGGAAAGGGAAGGGAAAGGAAGGGTAAGAGAAGAAAGGAGAGGGGAGGAGAAGGAAGGAGGGAGAGGGAGGAAGGGGAGGGAAGGGGAGGGAAGAGAAAAGGAGAGGAGAGGGGAGGGGAGGGGAGAGGACGAGAAGGGAGGGGAGAGGAAGGGAGAGGAGAGGAGAGGAGAGGAGAGGAGAGGAGAGGAGAGGAGAGGAGAGGAGAGGAGAGGAGAGGAGAGGAGAGGAGAGGAGAGGAGAGGAGGGGAAAGAATCCATAGCCCTTCCTGCATAGACAGCAAAGCAAAGGTGTACTGGGTATGTATTTCAAAATGATCCTGGTTCGTTTCAAAGAAGACTGCAGAAAATGGGATGTTGAAGAAAGGTTTCTGTAAGTCACACTGAGGTAGGCAATGTTCGATTTTATTTCATCTGCAATACAAGGAGATAAGACTCGAAATGCCTTTCCTAGTCTAAGAATTACCTGTGGGTAGACAGCTGCACTGTTTCTCAAGCCTCAACCTTGACTTCGGCCTGGAGTCACTTGTGCTGGAAGTGACTTGATGATACCCCCTTCTTCACAGAGTGATTTATGGTGGGAAACTTTTACTACCCGTCCTGAGATTCCACAGTTAACATCGTGGATTGTATTCCAATCAGCCTACAAAGGGAAAGGAACATTTAAAATCAACATTGGAAAAAATAAATATAATGCAAACTCTATAAATGCGTGCCTTCAGTAGAGAGGCTTTTCAGAATGGCCAGTGTTCCCCTTTGAGTTCTGAATGAGACATGGCTTTCTCGATCTGCTCTGCTTTGCCCCCTTCTGTCCTCTGCTAGTTCCAGCCCTAAGCAAGCTGACAAGATTTCCAGCATGTCCAAATAGGGAAATAGATGCTTAAAGAATTTGATTAGTGTAGTTTATTTTCCATATCAAGTAATTTAGTTGAAGCTCAGGAAACGTCACGAGCCGGGACTCCTGGGGTTTTAGAGGAAGTGCAGGCAGTGAACCACCAAATCTCAAGAGTTTGTCATAACCTCAGAAGAAACTCTATCCTTATAGTTAATCAGTGGCACAGTTAAGAATTCAAGAGAAAATTGCTTATTTTGCCAGCAATGTCTGTAGACGTTCAAAATCAAATAAACAAGAAAAGCAAATGACCCAGAGACGATGCCTTTGAGAGCTTCTTTGGAATTCATAATAGCCCTCGCCTTAAACAGTGCTGGATTTAGACTGACCACATCATCTTGGAATTAGGGTAAATGGGTAAATGGTTCTTTTAACTGCTCTCCTGGTTTACTTTATCCTTCTGGAGCTGATGAACTAGAAGGAAATGATACCTTAGTATTATGATACAAAAAGGGATCTGGTTGGCGGATGATTGATACTGGACCCGAAGCTGTTTTCTCTGACTGATGTGGCTTGACATGTTTTCAGGCAGAGTGACCTTGGCTCTCCACAGAATGTGTTGGCAGACAATCTGTCTACTGACATCATCTTTTAACTCTCCACACTCATGGATGGCAAAGACCCAAGCACTTTTCCTGTATCCTTGTGTTTGCCATGAGACCCTGATGAACTACTGGAGTGAAACTGTGTCCTGTAAAGAAAACCAATATACAGAAAAAACACACTCTCTTTTCTTTTCATAAAGGGAAGGTAAGTCAAATCAAAACCACTCCCACTACTCAAATGGGTTAAGTATGATCCAGCCATGACATCTGGTCCTTTTCACACTTGCAGATTAAAAAGTGCATTGTTCATACATTGGTATCCTAACTGGATCTATAGCCCTGAGATTGTAGGAAAAAATTATGGGCTCACTGAGTTACCTATGAGATTAGAATAATGTGCTCTGTAGAATTAGTAATAATTTAAAAAAATTGTGGAACTGAATATTAAATAGACAAGTCTTACCCATGGAAATGAATTCAGTCTGGAGCTTCCACAATGAAAGAGAATGGCCTAGAAGTTAGTGTCTTTTAATTTGCATTTATACTCATTGGAGAGTAGAGGGGTAGTACACATGAATGCAGATGTGTGGAGACCAGAATACAGTCAAAGCCCCAGAAGCTGTAGTTCCAGGGAGGTGTAAGCCATCCAACCTGAGTGCAGGAGGCTGAACTTGGGTCCACTGCAAGAGCTGAGACATTTCTCCAGCACCACGCATTCCACTATATAGTATAATGTAGCTATATAGTTTCATTTGCACTTAGATTCACATACATTTATCTCCTTAACATCCATAAGCAAGAAAAAGTCAATGAGATTATATAGCTTCAACCATTACAGTATCTGAATCTTTATAATACAAATAGATTACACATCAGGTGGATTCTTCCTTATTCTCCTTCTTTTCGTGTGGTTGCATGTGTGGATGCATGCAGGTGTGTGTGCGCATATTCTCTGGTGTGTGAGCACACATGTATGGATGACATGCATGTATGTTCCTGGGAATGTCTGAGTCATCTAGTTGAAAATTCTTCTACTTTATTCTTTGATACAGGAAGTCTCATGTAGGGGGAGTTTCCCTAATTGTTGATTGGTTAAATAAAGATGGCAGAAGCTAATTGCTGGATGAAAGGTGGGATTTCCAAGTAGGGCAGGAAGAGGGGACAGAGAGGACTGGGAGTGGCGCCAGGTGGTGGAGCAGAAAGGAAGCTGCAGACATGTCGGTTTCTCAGTGCACTGATAGTCTGTAGCCTCCCCAGATGCCTATGGAGGCCAAGTAGGATGGGGCAGGAGATCCTTCACCCAGCCATGAGTTATCTGGTCAGTTTTAAAATATAAAAAAGTCTCTAGTGTTTTCCTTCCATGGGGACAAAGGGAGCTGGGTGAGGTGGCCATTGTGACCCTGGGCAAGCAGCAAGCCGTAACCGGGAGACCGGGTGGTCATCGGCAGTTAGGACCGTCAGGGTTGGATGGTCTGTGGGATGCGAGCAGTAGCTCCAGGCATTATCAGGAGGAACAGGAGGATGAAAGTAGAGTCAGCAGTGGCATGATCCTGAAGCTACGGCCTGAGGGGCTGTGGCACCAGGCAAGGAGATCAGGCAAGGGGAAGCATAATTTGTAAAATTACATGCAACAGCTAGTTTTCCTAGCCAGCTCGTTCTAGGGATGTGCTATTTCTGCTCTCTGCAGCTGGGTTACAGACAGCTCGCTATGCTCGCCTCATGTTTCGTGGTTTCTCGGGGGTCTAATCTCCCTTAGTCCTCTTGCTTGCAGAGCAAACACGTTAACCTCTGAACCGTCTCACAAGTCCGTGGCTTTGTGAATGAATCTAAAACTTCAGAAGACACTTAATCCTCTTTAAACAACCACGTTTCTTCTAGGTGCTGAGAGTTTAAGTGCTTACCCATGTGCCAGTATAGACTTGTGTGCAAAAAAATTCAAAATAGATGTTTTTACGCTCTGATCTTATCATGTTAACTAATGGAATACTAAGGAAATCTGTTAAGCAAAAGATTTAACAAAGCTTCCAGAGAATGATATTATATAGTAAAAAAAAAAAAAAAAAAAAAAAAAAAAAAAAAAGTTTTTTAAATGTGAAGGATTCATCGAAGTAAAAGACTTAAGTACCCTCCACCTTGCCAACTCTGCACAGTAACATGTAATTCCAGGTTAGAATAGGAAAAGCTCAGCCTGTGCTTCAAAGGCATTAAAGTGAGGGAAAGTAGAGTCAGTGAAACTGAGCTCACAATGCTTATGTCTGTAATACATTATCATTATCTCTGTCTAGGTAAACCTCCTACATATGTATCTTCTACATGCATCAGTGTAACAGTAATTAGATGAGAAAAGTCCTGAGAGTGTTTTGTCACCCCCTGCTCCCCCCCCACACACACAATGTCATAAATTAGGTTCAGTTTCAAGTACAGAGTACAGCAGCCCATTGTGTGAAGCTCCTTAGTGAACAGTGTTTTAAGTAACCCCTCTTCCCTATATGCAGGTGCAGCACCTGAGCTCTAAGAACCAATATTTGGCTCCCTGTACGTATGACCTGAGATAGATAATTCTTCAGTGGAAAGAATCACTACTTTAAACTTGCTCTGAGTCAGGGTTTCATTCCATCTGCGCATTTATGGCATATGCTCTTTTCCATTTGTAACTAGCAATCTCCGTGGAGGGGTTAGTACCTACTACCACAGATGGCCTCTACCTACATGCTTGTGAGAGTAGGCAGCTTTGTTCAAAACTCAATATATTCTTTTTAGCTTGGGCGATAAGTAAGTATTGTCAAGCCCTTTACAAGCCAATAAATAAAAATTATAAAAAATTTCCTATGATCACTGATGCCTTTGCCTCTTGGGGGATGGGTACTTTATTCTGTCCAAACATCTTGCCCGATGTCAAAGAGGAGCAGAATTAAACTCCCTCTCTGTGGCCTAAAAACTGATATGGGAAGTACAGGACACACTCTAGACTACATACTTTCCCAGGGTTCACCATCAAGAACTGGGAGGTAAGAACGTCACCTGTCTTTGGGTATTAAAATCATGCCTAACACTGACAAACACTTTCTCCTCAGAGGGAGGGAAAAGAGCAAGTCCCTCTTTACAGGGAGTATGAAGCCATGTAGACACAGGAAGAGGAAAAACTCTGACTTTGAGGCCCCAAATCAGCTCTGCCACTACCCTCTTTGGAACTAACAGAATCCCCAGCCCCATCTTTGGTATTTTCCTCCTAATTTGTTTTGTGGAAATAAGAGCTGTACACCAGTTATCACATGAAGCAGCACACGTGGAGATGGTTGCATAAAGGAACCATTAACTTAGCCCACTATTGAAAATTAATATCCCAGACGTAATTCTTCTTATAGTACCAAACATTAAAGTCCTTTCAAGTCCCTTTAGAATGTTGAAGGGAAAAAATAAAAACCTCAAAACAGCTATTTATTGGGGAACAGGAAAGCTCTAGTTGGGCATTAAAATGAGAATGTGGAACAGAAAGGGCTGCATCGTTCCTTCTACTTTTATTTCCGCCACTTGGAACCAAGAATATGGAGTTGAACCAATAGGCACACATTCCCTAAGTTCTGGAAACACGGACCAAGGAAAAGCTATAGCTCAGGGATCTCTGGGTAAACACAACAGCATGTGCCAACATATTAAATTGAAAACTGCACTCAACAGGTCTGTCATAGGTATTTTTTTTCTCTATAATTCACTTTGGTTTGGGGGTACCTAACCAAGCCATTCAATGTTAAGCTGAAGACAAATTCTGGTCACCACCTTTAGAAGCAAACTCAATTCTTTGTAGAACTTTTAAGTCTATAACCTTGCCTGAGACTTCTGATGTGTCACAACTCACGTCAAGTTCACATAAGACCCAGACAGTGAGCCAGCAGTTTACACTGTCATCAGGGAAAACCCCATGGAGGGCTATGGGAACCATAAGGAGGAGGTGCTGGTCTTCTGGAATGCTGGGAAAGTCCAGGAAGGCCTGTGCTGGTTGCATCCTGCTGCAGTACCCTTCCTCGGCTTTTAATTTCTCTCCCCTTTCTTATCTCCATTTGAAGCTGGGGGTCCTTGGAGCATTACATGACTCTTCTGTGCCAAGAGTCGGAATCAGAGAGAGTTGACTTAGATTCTAAGAGCAGGTAAGGAAGGCTGTGCCATAAAAACCAGATCTTAGAGAAAACTGGAACTAGATGAAACAATATGCAAAGCATGATGACCAGAAGAGAGAATGTCTGTTTTATATTCCTGCGTAGCATTTACATTTTTTTGTTCCAAAACCACTTTTTAAACATTATTAATTCTGAAGGTATCTCATAGGTCCAGGAATGGTGCCAGCTTTTCGGGCATGGAACACTGAAGCCCCGCTACGCAGGTTTTTAATCATTTCAATTCCAACATGAACTTTCCACAGACTTTTCACATTAGTTACTGCTAATTAACATTAGCTGATCAGGGAAAGGCAGGTTTACAGATGATCGTGTTGTTTTCTAGCACAAGCCCTTAGAAGAAATATTTAATGGTGGAAACAAAAGGCATCTAAAAACAGAAGCTTCTGGAAGAACATCTTGTTCTTGCCTCTCTTGGGTCTTGGCTTCCTGTCTGGCCTTCTGTCTAAGAGCCATGTTTCTGAAGATATTGTGTGGACAGTTCTGCCTGTGGGTGTGAGGTGATTGGAGGTACTAGCTCTAGCACGACACTTGACCTTTGACCTCTTGGTGATTAGCTTCTTGCCAATAGTAGCTGGCACTTGCTGTGATGGTGGTCAGTCTCAGCCACCAGAGCTGAGTGGCAGAGGCAGCCACTATTGCTCTTTGAGACTGCATCTGGAGCAGAGGGCTGGACCAGAACCAGCACACTTCAGGGATCACAAACCCATTTCCTTTAATGGTGTCAGTAACAAGATACAGCAGAAAACTACAATGTTGGCGTTCCCAAAAGTAATGTGTTCATATGCTATCAAAGCTGAACTAGGGACCAAAGGAGCAATCTCATAGTAGGACCTTCAGCCTTTATATTTTTATTGTTTTAAAACTAGAAAGATCAGACCATCAAGATGGCTCAGTATATAATGCATTTGTGCTAACCCTCAGAACTTACTTAAGAGCTGGACGGGCACCACAGGTGCTTATGCTGGCTGTATTGGTAAGTTCTGAGTTCAAGGGGAGACACTGCCTCAATAAATAAAGTGGAGAGTGATCAAGAAAGATTCCTGGCATCAGTTTGAGGCCTCTGTATTCACATGTACATGCACACATACCATTACACACACATGTAAGCCCACCTACATGTGAACACAAAGACATACACATATTATATGCACATAAAGGCCAGAAAAGTCTACTACATTTATTGAGTGAATATTCCTAATTTCATTTATTTTTGTTCATTGCCTTTTTATCTGGGGCCTTATTAAACCATTCTTTGCTGCATGCAATAATCTCAGGATCTGCACTTTACAAAAAGTGATATTTGAAAATGACTCCCATTTCTGCTAATTCTAAACAGTACTCATATATGCCAAGTTCACTTGGTGGCCAAAGAAAGGGTAAATCACCATGCCTCGTCACACAAATTCCTAGAAGAATGGTGAATACACAAATTATTTCTGTGATACCATCTGAGTGAAGAATGGGAAGGAAGTGGTTAGAACAGAGCTGGACTTACCCAAGGAGGAGGGAGTATCACAGAAGGATGAGAAGAAGGAAACAAAATAAATGTCAATAGGAGCAAACCCAGTTATTCATACAAGACTCAGGACACACGAAGACCAGGGGGAAGGGATGTTTCTGTACAGGAGGAAAGAGCTTATGGGATCTGATCAGCTCCCCCTAAAACAGAAAAGCTTCCAACATCATCTCTAAGTTGCTTTCTGCTAAAACTTGTCTTTAAGTATCCTGCAGAAGGCTAGCTTTATTTGAATTCATTGTAGTCATCTTTTCCCAGTCAACCTTGCATGCCCAAAACAGTTGCAGCTACTGTGCATATACTCTGTACCGCTGCCTCTCACACATTCTCTCTTCCTAGTAACTACTTAGTATGGAACAGAGCAAATGAAGTCCTCAGAAAAGGTTACGTTGTTGACATACACATGGTCAAGTCAAGAACCTCAGAGCGGGGCAGTGGTAGCACACACTTTTAATCCCAGCACTTGGGAGGCAGAGACTGGTGGATTTCTGAGTTCAAGACCAGCCTACAGAGTTAGTTCCAGGACAGCCAAGGCTATACAGGAAACCCTGTCTCAAAAAAGAAAAAAAAAAAAACTCAGAGTCTCAGACCCACTGAGTCATGGCCAAGCCTTCCCTGTGAGGTGATACTTAGAGGGAAATAGCAAAATCTTTCCCTGGGGACCCAGTCTGAGTGTTGACTCTGTTAGCAGAAAACAAACAGCATAGCCTTTTATCCCCAGGTATCTGTGGCCTAATGATTGCTCCAGTACAAAGATGGCTCCTACCGAAATTAGCTAAACTTAACTGTTTGATCCAGATGTACACTATAAACCCTGTCTACTTGTTTATCTATACTAATAATGCCAAACTTCATGTTCAGCTGCAAGCAATAACACCTACCCCTCTGTTCAACTGTATATAATACTGTAGTTTCCGAGTGCTATGATTTTTCTAGCAGCGAGCCCAGACCACTTGATCCCAGCTTTCTGGCTGACTTTCTGGGATTTTCTTTGTTCCCTCACTGCCCCAGTCATGTCTGTCCCTGGAGGCCTTGCATGAGCATGGCACGGCCTTTTGAAACATACCATTCATTGGTCAAGCCTGGGCAAGGCTTGAGTGGATGCCTAGGACAGGACAACCATGCCCACTCTGCTCTATTACAGGATCACATGACTCATTGGGCTGAGTCCTGTGTGGCTGAATTATAACATATACATATTTCTGGTGTCTACTCTTTGTAGACAAATTGCTGAAAATGTAATTTGTTAAATAATCTTCCATCAAGATTAAGTTAAAACACTCTTAGGGTTAGTGCCAACTGTGGTTTCTGTTTGACACTGCTTGGTAATTTGTAATGCCACGAAGGTTTTTTGTTTGCTTGCTTAATAACATTAAGATTATTTTTTTTCAAAAACTTTCTAAAAGGCTTGCTTGAAGTCAAAATAGCTTCAAATACTTCAAATGAGCTGTACCCAACACTATTTCTAGCAGGAACAGAAATAATGGTTTTATGAATCTTTGAACTTTCACTTAGTGTCTTTATTACTGAGATTTGAGTTTGTAAGTGTAGCCACTAACGTCCATCTTCTCTAAATTATTTTCACAGTATGAGTAAATTAGTATCTGATAAAGTATTGTCAATTCACTTTTAAATATATTCTTACAGGATTTAAAAGATCATTATCCCCTATAATACCCATTCTTCCAACTTCCATAAAAGTAAAATTATAACTTACTTCTTTGGGAGAAAATTGGACACAAGGAAAGGAATTTCTGAAGATTGTGTTGCCTTTGGAGTTGCTGAAGATATCTGACAAATTTTAACTTTGAATTTAAGACATCTTAAATTACCAAAGGGTATCTCATCCCTGTGGATGGTACTCTGAAATCTGTAAGTTCTTTCAAAAAATTAATAAATGTCTTCAGCATTAGCAGCAGAAGAATTTTTCTCATCTTTCCAGCTCTATTGTTGGCAGAGTATGCAGTTCTCAGGAAGTTAGTTTATCCTTTCTTCTCTTCACTCATAAAAGTGACTTGCCTTGAAAGTATTGTGAAAACAAACATTGGTTTAAGTGCTAAATAAACGCAAAGTTACCTTGGCAGCTCCTCACAGTATACTCTCAGAAGTAGTGCTGTATAAATTGCTGCCAGTCACAGGACAATACTGCGTGTATTGTTTCTGGCAATGTCCACCTTTGCAATCATCTTCCTTTTCTCAAATCTTATCTAAACAACTTAGGACATTAGCTCTTTAGTGAGAAGATAGGCCTTCTCATCTTGCCAGCCAAAGAAAACAAGTATCTAAGCTAAGCGTAACAATGGCTGTACTTTCCTTTAATGGCCTCTTTAGTTTATCATGCCATCTGATACATTCTGTGCATGTTAAGCATGGATGTCCATTCATTGGACCATCACAAGTTCCATCTTGAGAGCAGCAATGTTCATGCCCTTGGCTGCCACAAAGCAGCAGCATGCCCACGAGCATCTGCATCACTGAATCAAACACTGACCTTCAGAATGAAAACAGAACTACTACTCAGCACTCAATTTCTCAGGCAAAGTACTGGAAGACCAATTCAATTCAAATATTACACAAACAGCAATGTACTTTACCTAAAAAGGTTACTGTTTATCTGACATTTAAACTGAAAATTTCTCATTTAATTTAAATTTGAACTAAACATTTTCGTTTCCCAAATCTGGAGATTCTACTCAAAATAGATTTGACTGCATGCAATAAAATGTAAACATTTTAAATGAAATGTAACTGTCCGCCTCAGGACACAGGAACTGAGAAGCAGCCTTAGACAGGATCCTTCCCATTTCAGTCTGTGCCTGGAGCTGACCCTGTACAACAGTTCTCCATACCTAAATACCACCAGGAGAGAGCTGGTCTCCCAATAGTGCTGACACACCTGTGAGCACAGGTAAGACCACCAATTCTGCTCTGAGGGACCCTCCTGGAACCCTAACGACACAAGAACTGAGGAACAACCAGGGATAGGATCCTTCAGTTTCCATCTGCCCCCAGAGCTGACCCTGTGCCATAGCTTTGCATACCTAAATATCACTGGGAGAGAACTGGTCTCCTGTGAGCACAGGTAAGACCACCACTTCTGCTCAAATTCCTGGCCCAAGAGGGACCTGCCCAGAGCCATCAGGACAAAGGAACCAAGTAACAGCCAGGGACAGAATCCTTCCTTTTTCTGTCTACACCCTGGAGCTGACCCTGTGTCACAGCTCCTCCCAGAGAGAACTGGTCTCCCAGGAATACTGACACATAGGATTGCAGGAGGGCCAAGCCACAGTCAGAGAAAGCAAGACCAGCTAACACCAGAGATAACCAGATGGTAAGAGGCAAGGGCAACAGAAACCAAGGCTACTTGGAATCATCAGAACCCAGTTCTACCAACACAGTGAGCCCTGGATACACCAGCAAACCAGAAAAGTAAGACTCTGACTTAAAACTCACATCTCATGATGATGGTAGAGGACTTTAAGAAGGACATAAATAAGTCCCATAAAGAAATGCAGGAGAACATAGGTAAAGAGGTAGAAACCCTTAAAGAGGATTCACAAAAATCTAGTAAAGAATTACAGGAAAACACAACCAAACAGGTGAAGGGATTTAACAAACAACCAAGTATCTAAAAATGGAAATAGAAACAATAAAGAAATCACAAAGGAAGATAACCCTGAGGATAGAAAAACTGGGAAAGAGATAA
The DNA here is from genome assembly GCA_964023405.1 of Apodemus agrarius. Taxonomy (NCBI): domain Eukaryota; kingdom Metazoa; phylum Chordata; class Mammalia; order Rodentia; family Muridae; genus Apodemus; species Apodemus agrarius. Next base: position 157,633,421 of record OZ030009.1, read on the forward strand.
AGAGTCATAGATGTAAGCATCAACAAAAGAATACAAGAGAATAGAAGAGAGAATCTCAGGTGTATAAAATACCATAGAAAACATTGACACAACAGTCAAAGAAAATGCAAAATGCAAAAAGCTTCTAACCCAAAACACCCAGGAATCCAGAACACAATGAGAAGGCCAAACCTAAGGATAATAAGTATAGAAAAGAGCAAAGATTTCCAATTTAATGGTCCAGTAAATATCTGCAACAAAATTAAAGAAGAAAACTTCCCTAACCTAAAAAACAGATGTCCATGAGTATACAGGAAACCTACAGAACTCCAAATAGATTGGACCAGAAAAGAAATCCTTCCCATTGCATAATAGTCAAAACACCAAATGCACAAAACAAATAAAAAATATTAAAAGTAGTAAGGGAAAAAGGTCAGGTAACATATAAAGGCAGACCTATCAGTATTATACCAGAATTCTCACCAGAGACTATAAAAGCCAGAAGATCATGGGCAGATGTCATACAGTCCCTAAGAGAACACAAATGCCAGCCCAGGCTAAATCTCAATTACCATAGAAGGAGAAACCAAGATATTCCATGATAAAAACAAATTTACACAATATCTTTCTACAAATTTAGCCCTACAAGGAACAATAGATTGAAAACTCCAATACAAAGAGGGAAACTGCACCTAGAAAAAGCAAGAAAGTAATCTTCTTTCAACAAATACAAAAGAAGATAGCCACACAAAAACAAAATTCAATCTCTAACATCAAAAATAACAGAAAGCAACAATCACTTTTCCTTAATATCTCTTACCATCAATGGACTCAATTCTCCAATAAAAAGATATAGACTAACAGACGGGATACATAAACAGGACCCAAAATTTTGCTGCATAAAGGAAACTCACCTCAGGCACAAAGACATACACTACCTCAGAATAAAAGGCTGGAAAACAATTTTTCAAGCAAATGGTCCCAAGAAACATGCTGGAGTAGCCATTCTAGTATCAAATAAAATTGACCTTCAATCAAAAGTTATCAAAAAAGATAAAGAAGGAAGTTAGACTCAAGAGAATCAAATAACTCTATTTAAAAAAATGGGGAACAGAGCTAAACAGAGAATTCTCAACTGAGGAAACTCAAATGGCCAAAAAACACCAAAAGAAATGTTCAACATCCTTAAAATGCAAATCAAAACAACCCTGAGATTCTACCTTACAACAGTCAAAATGGCTAAGATCAAAAACTCAGGGGACAGCAGATGCTGGTGAGGATGTGGAAAAAGAGGAACACTCCTCCATTGCTGGTGGGATTGATTGCAAGCTGGCACAACCACTCTGGAAATCAGTCTGGCAGTTCCTCAGAAAATTGGATATAGTACTACTTGAGGACCCAGCTATACCACTCCTAGGCATATACCCTGAAGATGCTCCAACACTGAATAAGGACACATTCTCCACTATGTTCATATCAGCCATATTTATAATAGCCAGAACCTAGAAACAACCCAGATGTTAATCAACAGAGGAATGGATACAGAAAAATGTGGTACATTTACCCAATGGAGTACTACTCGGCTATTAAAACAATGAATTCATAAAATTTTTAGGCAAATGGATGGAACTAGAAAATATCATTCTGAGTGAGGTAACCCAATCACAAAAGAACCCACAGAATATGCACTCATTGATAAATGGATATTAGCCCAGTAGCTTGGAATACCGAAGATACAATAGACCCAACAAAGAAAGAGAACTTCAGACCAATTTCCCTTATGAATATGCAAATACTCAATAAAATTCTCACAAACTGAATCCAGGAACACATCAAAGCAATCATTAACCACTATCAAGTAGGCTTCATCCTAGAGATGCAGAGATGATTCAATATGTGGAAATACATCAACATAATCCACCGCATAAACAAATTGAAAGAAAAAAACATATCATTTCATTAGATGCTGAGAAAGCATTTGACAAAATTCAACATCGCTTTATGTTTAAAGTTTGGAAAGATCAGGAATTCAAGGCCCATACCTAAACATACTAAAAGCAATATACAGCAAATCAGTAGCTATTCCATTAATCTTCATGCCTGTCACTGTACCGATACCATGAAGTTTTTATTACTTTTGCTCTGTATTACAGCTTGAGGACAAAGATGGTGATTCTTCCAGAAGTGCTTTTATTGTTAAGAATAGATTTTGCTATCCTGGGTTTTTTGTCATTCGAAATGAACTTGAAAATTGCTCTTTCTAATTCTATGAAGAGTTAACCAACATCAAACTAAATGGAGAGAAACTTGAAACAATCCCACTAAAATAAGGAACTAGATAAGACTGCCCATTCTGTCCCTATCTATTCAATATACTATTTAAAGTTCTAGCTAGAGCAATTAGACAACAAAGGCAGGTCAAAAAGGATACAAATTGGAAAGGAAGAAGTCAAAATATCATTATTTGCAGATGACATAATAGTATGCTTACATGACCCCAAAAGTTCCACCAGAGAACTCCTAAACCTGATTAACAATTTCAGAAAAGTGGCTGAATATAAAATTAACTCAAACAAATCAATAGCCTTCCTATGCTCAAAGGATAAAGAGTCTGAGAAAGAAATTAGGGAAATGATATCCTTTACAAAAGTCAAAAATAATATAAAATACCTTGGTGTGACTCTAACCAAACAAGTGAAAGGTCTGTACAACATGAACTTCATATCTCTGAAGAAGATATTGAAGTTCTCAGAAGATGGAAAGATCTATCATCCTCATGGATTGGCAGGATTAATATAGTAAAAATGAGTATATTGCCAAAAGAAATCTATAGATTAAATGCAATATCCATCAAAATTCCAACAAATTTCTTCATAGAGTTAAAAAGAGCAATTCTCAAATTCATTTGGGATAACAAAATATCCAGGATAACAAAAACTATTCTTAACAATAAAAGAACTTCTGGAAGAATCACCATCCTTGGCCTCAAGCTGTACTACAGAGCAAGAGTGATGAAAAAAAAAAAACCCAAAACAAAACAAAACAAAACAAAAAACAACAAAAAAAAAAACTTCATGGTATTGGTACAGTGACATGCATGTAGATCAATGGAATAGAATTGAAGACCCAGGAATGAACCCATACACCTATGGTCACTTGATTTTGACAAAGGAGGTAAAACCATACAGTGAAAAAAAGGCAGCATTTTCAACAAAAGGTGCTGATTTAACTGTCGGGTAGATGCAAATTGATCCATTCTTATCTCCTTGTACAAATCATGAGACCAAGTGGATCAAGGACCTCCACATAAAACCAGATACACTGAATCTAATAGAAGAGAAAGTGGGGGGAAAGTCTTCAATATATGGGCACAGAGGAAATGTTCCTGAACAGAATACCAACAGTTTATGCTCTAAGATGAAGAATCAACAAATGGGTCCCCATTAAATTGCAAAGCCTCTATAAGGCAAAGAACACTGTCAATAGGACAAAACAGCAAGCAACAGATTGGGAAAGTATCTTTACCAATCCTACATCTGATAGAGGGCTAATATCCAATATATACAAAGAACTCAAGAAGTTAGACTCTAGAGAACCAACTAATCCTATTAAAAATTGGGGATCTCTGGGGACTCAGGCCACCAGGCAGGTGAACGGGAGCTGGGCACAGCAGAGGTTCCTGTGTCCAAGCCGGGTGTAGGTTCTGTGCCCTGTGGGAGACACTGCACTTCCCACGGCCACAGCCATCTTTGCTGCTGCTTGGACAGGGCAGGCAGACCCAGGTGCCTGAGATATCCGGAGTTTAAGATCTCCGGGGACACAGGCCACCAGGCAGCAACCTATGCACAGGAGCTAGGCAGAGCAGCTGTTCCTGTAGGCATGGGTTCTGCTGCCCCCCTCCCCCCCATACCCTGCACTCCCCGCAGCCGCTGCCATCTTTGCTGCTGCTTGGACTGAGCAGTCGGAACCAGGTACCCTAGATATCCCGAGGTTAAGATCTCTGGGCACTCAGGGCTCCAGGCATGGACCTGCACACAGGATCTGAGCAGAGAGGTGGTTCATCTATGTGCCAGCCAGGCCTGGGTCTTGTGCCAGGCAGGGTCGTCAGCACTTGGAAGGGCTCTCAGCCACCATCTTTGCTCCCTGACAGAGCATACAAGCAGCATCAGGTCCACAAAGACAACCAAGTATAACATTGCTTGGAGCAAGATATAACAGGGGTCTAACAGCACCTAAGAGGAGGGCAGCACATCAGCAATCTGTGCCAGGGGAAATGCAGTCATCCAATGGTAGGGAAATAACCTTACGAGCCCACAGGAGGTTCAAGTACCAACTAGTCACTACAGGACCAACTAACACCAGAGATAACCAGATGGCAAAAGGCAAATGCAGGAACGTTACTAACAGAAATCAAGGCAATATGGCAGCATTCAAACCCAGTCCCCCAACAACAGTAAGTCCCAGATACATCAACACACCAGAAAAACAAGATTCAAATCTAAAATCCTCTAACAGGATGATGTTAGAGGAACACATAGATAAATCTCTCCCTGGGCCTGAAAATATTGGATCCAGTTTTATAGGAGAGTACCAGAACGGAGAAATTGGGGGGGGGAGTGATTGGGGAATAGGTGGGGGGGAGAGGACTTAGGGACATATGGTGAGGGGGGAACTGGAAAAGGGGAAAGCCTTTGGAATGTAAACAAAGAATATGGAATTAAGAAGAAGAAGAAGAAGAAGAAGAAGAAGAAGAAGAAGAAGAAGAAGAAGAAGAAGAAGAAGAAATACAGGAGAAAATGGATGAAAAGTTAAAAGCCATTACAAGGCAAACAGAAAAATCACTTAAAGAAATTCAGGAGAATATGGATCAAAAAAATAGAAGCCAATAAGAAGGAAATGCAAAAATCACTTAAACAAATAAAGGAGAACGTGGGACAACAAGCAGAAGTCATGAAAGAGGAAATAAAAAAATCTCTTAAAGAATTACATGAAAACACAAACAAGCAAGCAAAATATCTGAGCAAAACCATCCAGGATCTAAAAACAGAAATAGAAATAACTAAGAAATTGCAAAGGGAGACAACTTTGGAGATAGAAAACCTTGGGAGGAAATCAGGGGCCATAGATGCAAATATCAAAAATAGAATACAAGAGTAGAAGAAAGAATCTCAGATGCCAAAGATACCATAGAAAACATTGATTCAACAGTCAAAGAAAATGCAAAGAGAAGCCAGACGTGGTGGCGCACGCCTGTAATCCCAGCACTTCGGAGGCAGAGGCAGGCAGATTTCTGAGTTCAAGGCCAGCCTGGTCGACAGAGTGAGTTCCAGGACAGCCAGGACTATACAGAGAAACCGTGTCTCAAAAAACCAAAAAAAAAAAAAAAAAAGAAAGAAAGGAAGAAAGAGAGAGAGAGAGAGAGAGAGAGAGAGAGAGAGAAAGAAAGAAAGAAAGAAAGAAAGAAAGAAAGAAAGAAAGAAAGAAAGAAAGAAAATGCAAAGAGCTTGTAACCCAAAACATCCAGGAAATCCAAGACACAATGAGAAGACCAAACCTAAGGATTATAGGTATAGATGAGAGTAAAGATTTACAACTTAAAGGGACAGCAAATATCTTCTATAAAATTATGGAAGAAAACTTCCCCAACCTAAAGAAAGAGGTGTCCATGAATATACAAGAACCCTACAAAACTCCAAACAGACTGGACCAGAACAGAAATACCTCCCATCACATAATAATCAAAACCCCAAATGTACTAAACAAAGAAAGAATATTAAAGGCAGTAAGAGAAAAAGGACAAGTAAGATATAAAGGAAGACCTATCAGAATTACACCAGACTTCTCACCTGAGACCATGAAAGCTAGAAGATCCTGGGCAGATATCATGCAGACTCTAAGAGAACACAAATTTCAGCAAAAACTACTATATCCAGCAAAACTCTAAATAACCATAGACGGAGAAACCAAATTTGCACAATATCTTTCCATAAGCCCAGCCCTACAAAGGATAATAGGGGAAAACACCAACACAAGGAGGGAAACTACACCCCGGAAGAAGCAAGATAGAAACCTCCTCTGATCAAACCCAAAAGAAGATAACTAGTCAAATATAAAAAATAACTTCAAAAATGTCAGGAAGTAATGATTACTATTCCTTAATATCTCTTGACATCAATGGACTCAATTCTCCAATAAAAAGACATAGACTAACAGACTGGATACAGAAACAGAACCCTACATTTTGCTGCATACAGGAAACACATCTCAGTCTCAAAGACAAACACTACCTTAGAGTAAAAGGCTGGAAGACAATTTTACAAGCACATGGTCTCAGGAAACAAGCCGGAGTAGCCATTCTAATATCAGATAAAACTGACTTTCAATCTAAAGTCATCAAAAGAGACTCAGAAGGTCACTTCTTTCTGGTCAAAGGGAAAATCCATCAGGAAGAACTCTCAATACTGAACATCTATGCTCCCAATGCAAGGGCACACTCATTCGTAAAAGAAACATTACTACAGCTTAAAGCACACATTACACCTAACACAATAATTGTAGGTCACTTCAACACTCCACTCTCCTCAATGGACCAATCAGGAAACCAGAAACTAAACAGGGACACAGTGAAACAAATTGAAGCTTTGGATCAATTGGATTTAACAGATTATATATATATATATAATATATATATATATACATATATATATATATATATAAAACATTTCATCCTAAAGCAAAAGAATATACCATTTTCTCAGCACTACATGGTACCTTCTCAAAAATCTATCATATAATTGGTCACAAGACAGACATCAACAAATACAGGAAGATCGAACTAATCCCATACCTCCTATCAGATCACTATGGTGTAAAAGTAGTCTTCAATAGCAAGAAAAACTACAGAAAGCCCACATACACATGGAAACTGAACAATATTCTACTCAATGACACATTGGTCAAGGAAGAAATAAAGAAACAAATCGAAGGCTTTTTACAAGTCAATGAAAATGAAGGTACAATCTACCCAAATCTATGGGACACAATGAATGCAGTGCTAAGAGGAAAACTCATTTATCCCTGAGTGCCTCCAAAAAGAAACTGGAGAGAGCATATACTAGCAGCTTAATGGCACACCTGAAAGCCCAGGAATAAAAAGAAGCTAATTCACCCAGGAGGAATAGAAGACAGGAAATCATCAAACTAAGGACTGAAATCAATCGAGTAGAAACAAAGAGAACTATACAAAGGATCAACAAAACCAGGAGCTGGTTCTTTGAGAAAATCAAAAAGATAAATAAAACCTTAGCCAGACTAACCAATGTGCATAGAGACAGTATCCAAATTAACAAAATTCGAAATGAAAGGGGGGATATAACAACAGAAACTGAGGAAATTCAAAAAATCATCAGATCCTACTACAAAAGTCTATACTCAACACAACTGGAGAATCTGGAGGAAATGGACAATTTCCTCGACATATAACAAATACCAAAATTAAAATCAAGAACAATTAAATCAGCTAAATAGTCCCATAACCCCTAGAGAAATAGAAGGGGTTACAGAAAGTCTTCCAACCAAAAAAAGTACGGGACCAGATGGTTTTAGTGCAGAATTCTATCAGACCTTCAAAGAAGATCTAACACCAATACTCTTCAAACTATTCCACAAAATAGAAACAGAACGAACACTGCCCAATTCGTTCTATGAAGCCACAATTACGCTGATACCAAAACCACACAAAAATCCAACAAAGAAAGAGAACTACAGGACAATTTCCCTTATGAATATCAATGCAAAAATATTAAATAAAATTCTTGCCAACTGAATCCAACAGCACATCAAAACGATCATTCACCATGATCAAGTAGGCTTCATCCCAGGGATGCAGGGATGGTTCAACATATGGAAATCCATCAATGTAATCCACTACATAAACAAACTAAAAGAAAAAAAACCACATGGTCATCTCATTAAATGCTGAAAAAGCATTTGAAAAAATTCAGCATCCTTTCATGCTACAAGTCCTGGAAAGAATAGGAATTCAAGCCCCATACCTAAATATAGTAAAAGCAATATACAGCAGACAAGTAGCCAACATCAAAATAAATGGAGAGAAACTTAAAGCAATCCCACTAAAATCAGGGACTAGACAAGGCTGCCCTCTTTCTCCATACCTTTTCAATATAGTACTTGAAGTTCTAGCAAGAGCAATTAGACAACATAAGGAAGTCAAAGGGATACAAATTGGGAAGGAAGAAGTCAAACTATCATTATTTGCAGATGATATGATAGTATACTTAAGCGACCTAAAAAACTCCACCAAAGAACTCCTACAGCTGATAAACAACTTCAGCCAAGTGGCTGGTTATAAAATCAACTCAAGCAAATCAGTAGGCTTCCTGTGCTCAAATGACAAGCAGGCTGAGAAAGAAGTTAGGGAAATATCACCCTTCACAATAGCCACAAACAATATAAAGTATCTTTGTGTGACTCTAACCAAACAAGTAAAAGATCTGTATGACAGGAACTTCAAGTCCTTGAAGAAAGAAATCGAAGAAGACCTCAGAAGATGGGAAAATATTTCATGCTCTTGGATAGGCAGGATTGATATTGTAAAAATGGCCATCTTGCCAAAAGCAATCTACAGATTCAATGCAATCCCCATCAAAATCCCAAATCAATTCTTCATAGATCTAGAAAGAGCAATTCTCAAATTCATCAGGAGCAACAAAAAAACCCAGGATAGCTAAAACTATTATCAACAATAAAAGGACTTCTAGAGGAATCAATATCCCTGACCTCAAGCAGTACTACAGAGCAATTGGGTTAAAAACTACATGGTACTGGTACGGCAACAGGCAAGTAGATCAATGGAATAGAATTGAAAACCCAGAAATGAACCCACAGAGTTATGGTCACTTGATATTTGATAAAGGAGCTACAATCATCCAGCAGAAAAAAAGATAGTCTTTTCAACAAATGGTGCTGGTTCAACTGGAGGTCAACATGCAGAAGAATGTGAAGTGACCCACTCTTATCTACTTGTACTAAGATCAACTCCAAGTGGATCAAGCACCTCCACATAAAACCAGACACACTGAAACTAATAGAAAAGAAACTGGGGAAGACCCTGGAGGACATGGGTACAGGGAGAAAGTTCCTGAACAGAGCACCAATAGCTTACGCACTAAGATCAAGAATTGAGAAATAGGACCTCATAAAATTACAGTTTCTGTAAGGCAAAGAACACTGTCAGAAGGACAAAACGGCAACCAACAAATTGGGAAAAGATCTTCACCAACCCGACATCCAACAGAGGGCTAATATCCAATATATACAAAGAACACAAGAAGTTAGACCCCAAAGAACCAAATAACCCTATTAAAAATGGAGTACAGAGCTAAACAAAGAATTTTCACCAGAAGAAATTCAGATGACTGAGAAGCACCTTAAGAGATGTTCAACATCATTAGTCACCAGGGAAATGCAAATCAAAACAACCCTGAGATTCCACCTCATACCAGTCAGAATGACTAAGATTAAAAACTTAAGAGACAACAGGTGCTGGCGAGGATGTGGAGAAAAAGGAACACTCCTACACCGTTGGAGGGATTGCAAGATAGTATAACCGCTCTGGAAATCACTCTGGCAGTTCCTCAGAAAATTGGGCATGGCACTTCCAGAGGACCCCATCATCCCACTCCTGGGCATATACCCAGAGGTTTCCCCCTGCATGCAATAAAGACACATGCTCCACTATGTTCATAGCAGCCTTATTTATAATAGCCAGAAGTTGGAAGGAGCCCAGATGTCCCTCAAAGGAGGAATGGATACAGAAAATGTGGTATATTTATACAATGAAATACTACTTAGCAATTAAAAATAATGAATTCATGCAATTTGTAGGCAAATGGTCGGATCTGGAAAATATCATCCTAAGTGAGTTAACCCAATCACAAAAGAATACATATGAAATGCAATCACTGATAAGTGGATATTAATGAGCCCAAAAGCTCTGATTACTCAAGGCACAATTAGCAAATCAAAAGATTCCCAAGAAGAAGGAAAGAGAGGACCCTGGTCCTGAAAAGACTGGATCCAGTTTTGTAGGAGAGTACCAGAACAGAGAAATGGTGAGGGGTTTGATTGGGGAATGGGTGGGGGTGCGGGAAGAGGACCTATGGGACATATGGTGAGGGGGGAGCTGGGAAAGGGGAAAGTCTTTGGAATGTAAACAAAGAATATAGAAAATAAAAAAAGAATAATATGCATGGGAAAAATCCTTAAAAAAAACTTGGGAACAGAACTTAACAAAGAATTCTCAACTGAGGAAACTCAAATGGCCAAGAAGCACCTAAAGAAATGTTCAAGATCCTTAGTCATCAGGAAAATGCAAATCAAAATTACCCTAAGATTCCACCTCACACCAGTCAGAATGACTAAGATCAAAAACTTAAGTGGCAGCAGATACTGGCACAACCACAATGGAAATCAGTCTGGAAGTTCCTCAGAAAAGAGGGCATAGTACCTGAAGACCCAGCTATACCACTCCTGGACATATACCCAGAAGATGCTCCAATATGTAATAAGAAACACGGTCCACTATGTTCATAGCACCCATATTTATAATAGCCAGAAGCTGGAAACAACCCAGATGTTAATCAACAGAGGAGTCGATACTGAAAATATGGTATATTTACACAATGGAATACTACTCAACTATTAAAACAATGAATTCATGAAATACTATGGCAAATGGATGGAACTAGAAATTATTATCCTGAGTGAGATAGCACAATTACTAAAGAACACACGTGGTATGGAGTCACTGATAAGTAGATATTAGCCCAAAAGCTTGAAATACCCAAGATACAATTCACAAACCACATGAAGCTCAAGAAGGAAGACTAAAGTGTGGATGCTTCGGTCTTCTTAGAAGGAGTAACAACGTATTCAAAAGAGGAAATATGAGAGAAGGTGTTGAGCAGAGACTGAAGGAAAGGCCATCCAGATACTACCCCCACCTGGGGATTCATCCCTTATACAGTCTCCAAACATGGACACTATTGTGGGGTGTGCTTGCTGATGGGATCCTGATATGGCTGTCTCCTGAGAGGCTTTGCCAGAGCCTGACAAATACAGAGGTGGATGCTCACAGATAACCATTGGACTGAGTGTGGGGTGCCTGATTTAGGAGGTAAGAAGGAACTGAAGGTGCTGAGGGGATTTGCAGCCCCTTGGGAGGAGCAATGGTGTCAACAGGCCAGACCCCCTGGAGCTCCTAGAGACTGAACCATCAACCAAAGAGTACACATGGAGGGACACATGGCTCTGGCTGCAAATGTGGCAGAGAATGTCCTTGTTGGACAGCAGTGGGAAGAGCAGCCCTTGGACCTGAGGGGGTTCGATGCCCCAGTGTAGGGGAATGCCAGGGCTGGAAGGCAGGAGTGCGTGGGTGAAAAAGCTCGTTCATAGAAGGGAGGAGGGATGGAATAGTAGATTTCTGGAGGGAAGACCTAGAAAGGGGATAACATTTGAAATGTAAATAAAGAGAAGAGAGAGAGAGAGAGAGAGAGAGAGAGAGAGAGAGAGAGAGAGAGAAACTTCCCACATCAAAGAGCAATAGTTTATGGTGTCAATCAAATTAAACCACCAGAAGCATATGGAAAGAAATTAATTCTGCAACAAACCTTAGAAAAGTATGGTATTCATCATGTTTAAGACAAGTTCATTTCAGGGCCAAATATTCTTTCTTCTTTCAAGAAGGGAAAATATATGTTTATCCTTAACAATTTCTTCTGCTATCTATTCCATGAATTATGAGACTCTCTAGTTAGAAGAAGTCAATATTCTTTAATTGATCACATTTTACCATACAATATGAGATTCACAATTTTTTATTGCCTCATAAAAATGAATATGCCTTAAGGCATATTTGTGATATTATTTTAAATTTGGTCTTTTGTTTGTTTTGTTTTGTTTGGAATACACTTTCACTTTTTTAGCACTTACAGGACCAAAACTCACTTTAAAGTACCTCCTGGCCTCAAACTCACAGACATCCTAAAACTGAATTCCACATATAAGAGAAAACAAATAATATTTGTATTTCTGAGTCTGGCCCATTCTTTTTTTCTTTCTTTCTTTTATTTTTTTATTATATATATTCTTTATTTACATTTCAAATGTTGTCTCCTTTCCTGGTTCCCCATCCTCCCAAAAAATTCCATAAGCAATCTCCTCTCTCCCTGTTCCCCCCACTCAACCTTCTCCCGCCTCCCTGTCCTGGTATTCCTCTACACTGCAGCCTTTCCAGGACCAAGGGCTTCTCCTCCCTTTGATGTATAACAAGGCCTTCCTCTGCTGCCTATGGACCTAGAACCCTGGGTCCCTCCATGTGTATTCTTTAGTTGATGGTTTTGTCCCTGGGAGCTCTGGGAGTACTGTGTGGCTCATGTTGTTGTTCCTCCTATGGCACTGCAAACCCCTTCAGCTCCTTGGGTTCCTTCCCTAGCTCCTCCATTGGGGACTCTGTGCTCAGTTCAATGGCTGGCTGAGAGTGTCCCCCTCTGAATTTGTCATGCACTAGCAAAGCCTCCCAGGTGACAACTATATCTAACTATTGTTAGCCAAGCACTTGTGGGCATCTATAATAGTGTATGGGTTTTGCAACTGTATATGGGATGGACCCCTAGGTGGGGTAGTCTCTGGATGGTCTTTCCCTCAGACTCTGCTCCACACTTTGTCTCTGTATCTCCTTCTGTGGGTATTTTGTTCCCCATTCTAGAAGGACCAGAGTATCCATACTTTTTTACTTTGTTCTTCCTCCTTCTTGGGCATCATTTTATATGTGAATTGTGTCTTGGGTATTCCAAGCTTCTGGGCTAATATACACTTATCAGTAAGTGCATACCATGAGCATTCTTTTGTGATTGGGTTACCTCACTCAGGATGATATTTTCCATTTCTACCCATTTGCCTAAGAATTTCATGAATTCATTGATTTTAATAGATGAGTAGTATTCCATTGTGTAAATGTACCACATTTTCTGTATTCATTCCTCTGTTGAGGGACATCTGGATTGTTTCCAACTTCTGGCTATTATAAACAGGGCTTCTATGAACATAGTGGAGTTTGTGTCCTTATTACATGCTGGAGAATCCTCTGGGTATATGCCCAGGAGTGGTATAACAGGGTCCTCCAGTAGTATTATGCCCAGTTTTCTGAGGAACCACCAAACTGACCTATTCTGCTTAGTTTAATCTCCAATTACATCTATTTCCTGCAGAAGACATAATTTTATTCTTCCTTCTAGCTAAGTAAAATTCCATTGTGTACATGTCACATTTCCTTTGTCCCATAGTCACCGATGAGTATCTAGACTGTTTCCATAATGACTACTGTGAGCAGTGCTGTAATCGATATGGATGAGCAAGCTCTGGGGTCTGCTGGACTCACCTCCGGTTTTATATACCTGGTGATGGTTTAGCTGGATCATATGGCACAGCTATTGTTAGTTTTTAAGGGAATGTCCTACCAACCACTACACTGGTTCACACCATCAGTTTACATTACCACCTGCTGGTAAAGTATGTTACATCTTCCTCTGTTGTTTGTTTGCTAAATGATAAATGATAATCATTTTGCTCCCGGTTACATGAAACATAATGTAATTTGTTTACATGTTATCAAGAATGATGCTGAATATTCTTTCATGTGTTTATTGTCCATTTTTATTTCTTTTGAAAACTGTCCATCCTTCCAATATATCCATTTATTTATGAATGATTTGTTTTGGACCTTCAATTTAGGTGTTCCTTATGAATTTTAGATAATTTTCCATCCAATAGATAGTTGGGAGAGACTTTCTCCCACTCTCCTGACTTTTACTTCTTTTCATTTATTCCCATGTGTTCACTCTTAGACTTTTTTCTGAGCTATTGGAGCCCTTCCAGAGCGGCGTAGCCTGCCTGTATCTTAGTGTATCTTGATAGTCGCTTTAGCAGTTTCAGGGGTTGGTTACTACAATAAGACCTCTGATACATCTTGAATTTATTTTTTGTATAGGTTAAGAGATACAGATCTAGTTTCAATCTTTTATACATAATATTTAGTTTTCCCAGCACCATTTACTGAAGAACTATCCTTTTGTCAATGTGATTTTTGTGCTTTTGTAAAGATGTGGTGGCTATAACTGTGCAGGTTCATTTATAGATCTCCTTTTCCATTCCCTTGACCTATATCTCTATTTTTGTGCTATGTCCTGCTGGTGTTTGTTGCTACGTTTTTGTAGCATCTCTTTCAATCCAGTATATTGTGGCCACTCCATCATTACTCTTTAGGGTTGCTTTAGCTACTTAAGGTCTTTGGGACTTCTGTTTGTCAATCTAAGATGAACAATGTTAAAAGAATTTTGATGAGACTCTTATTTGACCTGTAAATCACTACCAGCGATGTAGCCATCACAATGGGAATTGAGTCGATCTAAAAAATACCAGAGGTCTTCCTATCTACTAATATCTGCACTCTCGATTCTTCAGTGCTTAGCTGTTTAAACTGTACAACTCACTCATGTCTGTGGCTCAGTCCATCCCAAGCTATATCATTGTAAGCCCCTGGGGGTAGAATTGTTCCCTGATTCCTATCTCAGATGGTTTACTAGTCTATGGGGAAACAAGTCTATTGTGCACTTCTGTATGTTGATTTTGCAGTCTGTTACTTTGTTGGAGATGTTTCACAAATCTAAAGAGTTTTCAAAACAGCCTTTAGTATCTTACCATCAGCAAATTGAGTGATTTGACCCCCTTTCCTTCTATATCACTTTTGTATTTTTTTCTTGCTTATCATTTATCCAAGACTTCAATTATGGTATGGAAAAGAAAGAGTAGTATAGGTTTTGTCTCATTACACATTTTAAAGCACATGTTTTAAATAATTTCTCATTTAGTGCATTGTTGACTACAGGTTTCTCATATATAACCCCTATTTTGTTGCAATAGCTCCTGTCTCTTGCTTCATCAGATTGTTTAGCAGAAAAGGATGCTGAATTTTCTCAAAGGCATTTTATGTATCTTTTAGAGTAATGTTGTGGTTTCCATTTGGTCTGTTTGCCTACTATATTACACACACTTTCTTTTATATCCTAAATCCTCTTTTAATCTCTGGAATGAAGCCAGATTGGTCACTGTATATAGTCTTTTTAATGTGTTCTTGGATTCAGTTTGGAAGAATTTTATTGAGGATTTTTATGTTTATGTTTATTAGAGATACTAGGTCCATTGTTTTCTTTTATTGTGTCCTTATCTAGTATGGATATTAGGGTGATACTGGCATACTAGAATGAGTTTCATAGTGTTCCTTTCTGTATTGTGGAACAGTCTAAAAAACACTGGTGCTAGAATTTGGCAGTGAGAATCAGTTCTGACCTTTCATTTGTAAAAGATTGTATTACATATTCAATCTCTTTCTTTGTTGTGGATCAGCTTAAATTGTTTATAACCTCTTGATTTAATTTTGGTAAGCTCTATGTGTTTAGAAATGTATCCATTTCTTCTTTTCTTTCCAGGTTTTAAAAACAAACAATGTTTTCAAAATCTTCAACAGGCCTCTGGATTTCATAGGTATCTGTTGTAATGTCCCCTATTTTATTGCTAATTTTATTATTTTGACTTTTCTCTTTCTCTAGTGAATTTGGCTCAAAGTTTATATTTTTCTTTAGTGTCTGTACTATTAAGCACTTTCTTGATCATCCTCGTTTTCTCTCAGAATCCTGCCTTAGAGTTGAGTTTGTTCTTGTTTTTCTAATACCTTGAGATATATCATTATTTGATTGATATATCTTGGACTTTTTAAAAGTGTAATCGCTCACAATTACAAACTTTCCATTATAAATGCCTTAGGTGTAGCCCAAAGTTGTACTTTCACATTTATTTAACTCTAGGAACATGTTCATTTTCTCCCTGATTCCAAAGAACCATTGGTCATTTAAGAGTTACATTTTAGTCTACAAGTACATAGACAGTGCTTGTGAATTCTCAAGGCAGACTTGGTAAGACAAAAATATTTTTACTGTGTTCTGACTTGTGTTATGGCTAAAATTTGGTTTATTTTAGAGAAAGTTACATGGGATACTGAAAGTAATATATCTCACAGCTTTAATAAGCTGTCAAAATTCTGTTAAGTTCATTTGATCATACAATACTGACTAACTCTTATGATTCTTTACTAGTGTTTTATTAGGAGGATCTATTTGTGTTAACAGGAGTGACATGGTAAAGACACCAATTTTTGTGTCACATCAGAAGATAGATACACAATGACAAAGACACACCAATTATTCTTAAATCGGGATATATTGAGGCAGGATTTTCCCTGTCCAACTACATTAAAATATTAGTGCAGCAGGCGGCCTGTGATTGGACAGGGAAAAGCTCTCAGAGTTGCAGAGACAAGGTGTCACAAGAGAGAAAGCCAAGATGGATGTAGATGGACAGGAAGAAGAACGTGAGCCAGCATGGCTTTAAATACCATGGGTAGTTATGCTATCATGAAGGTTAGAATAATGGGATAAGTGGGCAGCTCTATCATTGCCAATTGGTTCTGAAATTATTGTATTGGCACCTTGTGAATTGAGAATTTATTGGTACAACTACTTTTTGGTTAATTATGAGCTTCTAGAGTTTTCTTTCTACCAGGTTGCTGGGTGTTGTGGAGGCTGACCACAGGGTGAATAGTCATTGTGTGGGGCTGGTGTACCAGCAAAGGGAACTTAGAGCTCTGGTCCTGTGGGAGAGTTGGTGGGCAGAGAGTAGACTGGTGGGATCACGCCAGGACAGAGGGTGATCAACACTCACACAGGAAGCCTGCCAGTCATTTTAAATATTTCTTGCAACAATATGTCTTCTTTTATGTATATAATAAAATTAGAAGCTCAGAATTTAACCCATATGTAGTTACATTTGTTTTGTATCTTTTTGATGGCTGCTTCCTTTTATTACGATTTATATATACATATATATATGTATATATATATATATATATATATATATATATATATTACTACTAATTCTGCTTTTGTCAGAAAATTAGGGTTCTGTCTTTGTGTTCTTAGTTTCTCTTTTTAGCAAACTAACACCAAGGGTGGTTCTAAAGGAATTTCAAGGACAATTTTATTAGAACTGGTGCAAAACAGGGTCAGGCAAGCTCTGTTGCTGGCAGCTCCACTAGGAAGAAGATGGAGAGGAGCAGGTAAGAACTGCATTCCACTTATAAGCTGCCACAGGACAGAAGGACACATGGAAGTTATGGAGTAGCAACTTCAGAGAAAACTATAAGAAAGCCCATAAAACATGACTTGGGGAAAATATGCCCAGTCTTTGACCAGTATCAAAAATAGCACAGACAGTGCGGGTTTAGATAGAGTAGGTCAGAAAAGGGGGAATGAGGCAATGTCATGTAATGGAAACTCTACAAGCTACTACGGAAGTGAGTTATCTGGCAAGGGAAAGTACATTATCTTAATAATTTCTGTTAGGACAAATAATTATTCCTCTTCAGCGAGGCTTTAGGTGAATAAGCCTTCCTAATGATGGTCTCTTGACCAAGTGATTGATAGGCCCACATAGATTATTCATGACAAGGAGACAATAGTATATAATGCTCTAATCTTATCTTTAGAGCAAACTAGAATGTCATGACTCCACCAAGTGCAAGGGGTATTTCATTCTTTTGATCAAAAGGAAATAGCTTCTTCTTAGTAGTCCTTAACAGACCCCTGATGCTCATCATCAGTGGGCTCCAAGACAACTGTTATACATTGACGTCATATATATATATATATATATATATATATATATATATATATTTACATATACACATATACATATATGTATATATGTATATATGTGTGTGTATGTATATATATACATATATATATGTATATATATATATCAATGCTACTTGGAGCTTTCATTTGCTTAATAAATATACTTCATTTTTGCTACCAGTCTGGGAATTTTATTAAAAGGAAAATACATTTATTAGAGAAAAGAGATGGTAAAACTCCTTTGTCAACAGTAACATGCTTTGCTTGGGAGTTAAAACAACTTTTCTACTTAGAGTTAATGCAAGAGGCTTGCTAACCCCCAGAATGTTGTCAGTTGTTTTTCCAAATGGTTGGACTATTGTCTGTTCCTTTCTTCCATATTTATATGAAGGATCTGCTATCTTACTGTTCTGGACATGAGTGGACTTTTTGTAGTCCTTTATTCATCTATTCCGCTCATAAAATTTATTCTTTTATCTGTTGTGATGGAGGCTAACTTTCTTACCCCTTTGTATTTAGGATTTAAGTGTCCTTTGCAGTTCTGGCTTGATTTGGTGTGTTTGTCTTGATTTGCCAATATTCCTCTGTCTTTGTTCAGTATAGCTATCTTATTTGGTATTTGCCTATTGTCAGGGCTTCATATGTAATTCCATGTTTTTCTGACTTTGAGAGTTTCTTATGAGAGGTCTGGTGTTATTTTCATGTGGTTGCCATTGCAAATGAACTGGCATTGTTCTTTTATAATGCCATGCTGCTATGCCTGGAGAGATGCCAACAGATACCATTTTTACCCCAGATATTGCAACAACAATAGTCCAAGATAACAATTCTACCCAAGTCTATCTCAGTGAGTGAGTGAGTTTATTAGAATTACTTACAGGATAAAGAGTTACTTACAGTAACGTGAATGACTCAAATATTGATGTATGGAGTCCCATGTGAGATGTTACAAACACCATTAATCACCCCTACCCTCTACCACACCACTACTTCCCACCCTATACCATTTCTACTAGGGAATGTCAGCAGGCCCATTACCATTAACATAAATCTAGCTATTGTACTATATCATTTCAGTGGTTACTGGGTCAGGGTTGTGTGCTTCCCACAAAAGCAATAGAGTAATTAGAGGAAATATCAATGTCATAACGGATAATATTGTTCTTACCATTATCTCTTTGCTTTTAAGTTAGGCGTCTTGGCTGTGGGTTGTAAGAGACTCTTCTTTACTCATGTCAGCTTGGTCTCCTGTGGTCAGGTATTCATTTCTTTTCATTTAGAAATCGTCCCATAATACTTTTATTGAATTGATTTTTTTCTTGCAATTTTTGTTTGCTTGTTTTCAGTTTCTTCTTCCACCACATGAATTTATTGATATGTATATTTAGTCTTTTGACTGTGTCTCAGATTTCCTGCACATGTTTTGTTCTTTTTCTTTATTGATATTGAAATGTAATATTTCCTCAACCTTGTCTCCAGTTCCTCATAATCTTTCTTCTGCTTATTTTGCCTTAGGATTGATAATTTCCCTATAATTTTAGTTGGTTCATTGAGCTTTTTTAAATTGCAACAATTGAGGCTTTCTTTAATTTCAATTTCCTTGCTGCATTTTCTATCCGTATTGTGGCTTTTTCATCATTATTTCTGGCTTTATCTTCTGTGTTGGCCAAGTATGGGTTTCATCATATAGCATGAAACTTAAATCCCATGTTGCTGTATCAGTGTTCAACCAGTGGGAATGTCTTTCTAGACCAGTAGCTTGCAGAGGTCAAAACTGAATAAGAATTATGGTCACTTTTCTCCCATGATAGCATTCATTGTACCTTCCAACATTATAAAAGCTATCAGGCAGGCACAGACTTCCAGGCCAATGCCTTCATGATTTCTCCATGTTCTGTCATTCAAGTATGTTATGTCTTCAGCAATCGGTTCTTCCTATTAGGTTTTGTAGGGCAATCAAGAGGAAGAAGAATAACCTACATTTGAGGAGCAATAAAAGCTCATTGTATGTATAGACAGAAAGATGATAAGCAGACAGACAGACAGGGAGATAGATGATAGATGCTTTAGGAAGCATCTACAGTAGTAGGTTTCCATATGACTCATTTTAAAGGTCATTAAATTTATTAATCCTTCCTGTCTTCCATATGTATTTTTCCTTCTGAAGCCTTACCACAGTTTCATATTTTCTGTTAAATTATTCTCTTTTAGCCTTTTATACCAGGATGTCCTATTTCCCCAGACTTTAAGGTTCTCCTGTCAGAGCTGTCTTCACTTTAGGAGCTTTGCTTTTCCAAATACAATGGGCCGCTACTGTCCACACTAACAGTGCAGTCTGTAGGCTAGACAGGCTGGTTATTGCACGCTCCCAGTGCTTCCAGACTGTACATCGGGAAGTGATAGTGCTCTGGCTGGGAGGCACTTCTCTAGTGGTATGAGCCCTGCTTGAATTCTTTGCACTGAGTTGCCTCTCTGTTTCTCTGCATGTTTTGGCTGTTTGATCTTCCTTTTTGTGAAATTATGATGTTTTCTTCTTTCTTTTTTCAGAAAGAATCAATCCTTTGATAAAGGACTCTCCATCTTGAGACACAGTAACAAATTCTAATCCATCATCTCTATCCATAAATCTCAGTAGGATATCATTAATTCTGGCTCCATCAATATTCTACTAACAAGTGTTTTTATTATCACTTTGAAATTTAATATATTATCATATTATTTACCCTTCTCATCTCCTTTCTTACCCTATTTTATTCTCTCCTCAATAAAAAAACATCAGAATGAAAAACAAAAGTACTACAACAAAACAGAATGTACACAGTAAATTATGGAATTTGTCTCGTGTTAACCACTTACCTAATGTGGGCATGCTCTGGCGTGGTTGATATTGATATACTGGGTTTCACTTTTTAGAAGAACACTGATTTTTTTTCTCTTTCCCAACCACTTTCAATTGCAAATAATTTCTTGGTTGTACATGTGACTTTGTGTCTATATGTCCTTCTGTACACTGGTTTTTTTTTGTCTTTTTTGAATTTATAAAGTGTTGTGCATGCTATCACAGTCTCTGAGTTCATATGTGCATCAGCCTTGAAGCATCTGGAAGACAGTGTTTCCTTGGAGCCCCCATGGCCTCTGGCTCTTATCAGTTGCTGTCCCACCTCCTCTTCCACATAGCTCTTTAGAGCTTTGAGGGGAGGGGTTTGATAAAGATGACATAGCATGAATATGATAAAGACATAGCCTGGATAAGGCCAAGAGCCAGTGAGTGAGCCGTTAAAAAAGCACAAAAGCATTCTAGATAGGTAGTCCGGACATTTCTAGGTAAAGGAAATGCTTAACAAATATCTGAGGGTTTAATCCAAGAAGCCAATTAAATTCTGAAATATTAAACTCATTCTCTTATTCCCTCATCCATCTTGGTGCCCAGAACAACCTTGCCATGTATCATATGCTGTTCGAAATGAGTATATTGTTACTTCAAGAACTAAAAATGTCACTACAAGACATTGAAAGGTGGTTTTTTCTGCTTTTTTTTCTTAACATGCTGGGAATTTTCTTCTCAATTTTTAATTAAATCTTGCTCAGATTATCAAATTGCACCAAAACCCAATCATAACTTTTTAATATCAATACTATGTAACCTATTCACT
Source organism: Apodemus agrarius (assembly GCA_964023405.1). NCBI lineage: Eukaryota > Metazoa > Chordata > Mammalia > Rodentia > Muridae > Apodemus > Apodemus agrarius. The sequence continues at coordinate 157,654,878 of OZ030009.1, forward strand.
GGATGTGTGTTTGTGTGTCTGTGTGTGTGTGTGTCTGTGTGTTGTCTGTGTGTGTGTTACTGACTCTGAATTTTCCATTTTATTGAAATACAGTGTCTATATATGAAATTCACATATAAGACCTGTGTAGATTTAAAAAAAGAACTCAAAATAAGTCTACCAATATAACCAACATATAGAAAGAGAAGCTCCAGTTATGGCTCTCTTAGTGAGTACTCCTTCCCAAGTAACCTCTGTCTTGACTTCTTTTTTGTTTGTTTGTTTGCTTGCTTGTTTTTGCTTTTGTTTTTTCTTTTTTTTAATTTTTATTTTCTATATTCTATGTTTACATTCCAAAGGCTTTCCCCTTTCCCAGTTACCCCCCCACCATATGTCCCATAATTCCTCTCCCCCGCCATGCTATTCCCCACTCATCCCCCCCCCCACGATTTCTCTGTTCTAGGTCTACAATACTGGATCCAATCTTTACAGGCCCAGGGTCCTCTCCTTTTTTTCTTCTTGAGAGTCATTTGACTTGCTAATTGTGCCTTGAGTATTTAGGGCTTCTGGGCTCATTAATATCTACTTATCAGTGATTGCATTTCGTGTGTATTCTTTTGTGATTGGGTTAGCTCACTTAGGATGATAGTTTCCAGATCTAACCATTTACCTACAAATTGCATGAGTTCATTATTTTTAATTGCTGAGTAGTACTCCATTGTATAAATATACCACATTTTCTGTATCCATTCCTCTTTTGAGGGATATCTGGGCTCCTTCCAATTTCTGGCTATTATAAACAAGGCTGCTATAAACATAGTGGAGCATGTGTCTTTGTTGTATGCAGAGGAATCCTCTGGGTATATGCCCAGGAGTGGTATGCCAGGGTCCTCTGGGAGTGGCATGCCCAATTTTCTGAGGAACCGCCACACTGATTTCCAGAGCAGTTTTACCATTTTGCAATCCCACCAACAGTGGAGGAGTGTTCCTCTTTCTCCACATCCTCGCCAGCACTTGTTGTCTCTTGAGTTTTTAATCTTAGCCATTCTGACTGGAGTGAGGTGGAATCTCAGGGTTGTTTTGATTTGCATTTCCCTGATGACTAATGATGTTGAACATCTCTTAAGGTGTTTCTCGGCCTTCCGAATTTCTTCTGGTGAAAATTCTTTGTTTAGCTCTGTGCCCCATTTTTTGATAGGGTTATTTGGTTCTTTGGGGTCTAACTTCTTGAGTTCTTTGTATATATTGGATATTAGCCCTCTGTCGGATGTGGGGTTGGTGAAGATCATTTCCCACGTTGTTGGTTGCCATTTTGTCCTTCTGACAGTGTCCTTTGCCTTACAGAAACTTTGTAATTTTATGAGGTCCCATTTGTCAATTCTTGATCTTAGAGCATAAGCTATTGGTGTTCTGTTCAGGAACTTTACCCCTGTGCCCATGTCCTCCAGGGTCTTCCCAAGTTTCTTTTCTAATAGTTTCAGTGTGTCTGGTTTTATGTGGAGGTCCTTGATCCACTTGGAGTTGATCTTAGTACAAAGAGATAAATGTGGGTCAATTCGCATTCTTCTGCATGTTGACCTCCAGTTGAACCAGAGAGAGGTTTTTCTCTTGTGTAGCCCTGGCTGTCCTGGAACTCACTCTGTAGACCAGGCTGGCCTTGAACTCAGAAATCCACCTGCCTCTGCCTCCCAAGTGCTGGGATTACAGGCATGCGCCACCAACGCCCGGCCTTGAGTTCTAACAGTATTAGATTTGCATGATTTCAGTATTTTTCACATTTTTATCAATGTTTTCATGATTTTTTAAATGTAGAAAGATAGTGTCATGTTTACTTCAGAGTAAATATTTCTATCTGCTTAAATTCATATAATTTCTTTATAGTGAAAATATTGACATTTTCTCCCAGCTTTTAAAAATATATAGTCCAGTATCATTGCTTACAGTCAATCTACTACACAACACCATGCCCAGATGTCTCATTTCTATCCATTAATTTTTTATTATCCCTTTCCATATTCTTTTACATTCTATCTACAACCCCTAGTCTCCCATAACTACCATACTAGTCTCAACTTCTACAAGAGTTCACACATGAGGGACATCATGTGGCACATGACTCTCTATCTGGCATACTGAATTTAATGTAATCTCTAGTTCTTGCATGTTGCCACAACAAAAGGAATTTCATCCTTTGAAAAGATGAATATTCTATTGCATATATGTACTACTATTTATTCATATGTTGATAGATACTTTAGTCATTTCCATTTCTTAACTAGAGTGAATTTAGCATTATAGATTACAGGTGGCATCAAAAGGCTGAGAGTTATGGGTTTTTTTTTTTCAGACAGGTGTTTCAAAATCAAAAGATTTTTTTGTTGGATATATTCTTTATTTACATTTCATTTCCCTTTTCCTGGTTCCCTGCCCCCCATATGCCCTTTTCCCTCCCCCTGTTCCCCCATCCACCCCTTCCCACTTCCTTGTGCCCGTATTCCCCTACACTGATGCATTGAGACTTTCCAGAACCAGGGTCTACTCCTTCCTTCTTCTTTGACATCATTTGGTATGTGGATTGTGTCTTTGGTGTCCCAAGATTCTAGGCTAATATCCACTTATCAGTGAATGCATACCATGGGTATTCTTTTGAGACTGGATTACCTCACTTAATATGATGCTCTCCAGCTCCATCCATTTGTCTAAGAATTTCATGAATTCATTGTTTCTAATGGCTGAATAGTACTCCATTGTGTATATATACCACAATTTTTGTATCCATTCCTCCATTGAGGGACATCTGGGTTCTTTCCAGCTTCTTGCTACTATAAATAAGGCTGCTATGAACATAGAGGAGCACATATCCTTATTACATGCTGGGGAATCCTCTGGGTATATGCCCAGGAGTGGTATGGCAGGGTCCTCCGAAAGTATCTGTGTCCAGTTTTCTGAGGAACTGCCAGACTGATTTCCAGAGTGGTTGTACCAGCTTGCAATCCCACCAGCAGTGAAGGAGTGTTCCTCTTTCTCCACATCCTTGCCAACACCTGCTGTTTCCTGAGTTTTTAATCTTAGCCATTCTGACTGGTATGAGGTAAAATCTCAGGGTTGTTTTGATTTGCATTTCCCTAATGACTAATGATGTTGAACATTTCTTAAGGTGCTTCTCAGCCATCCAAAGTTCTTCAGGTGAAAAGTCTTTGTTTAGCTCTGTACCCCATTTTTGATAGGGTTATTTGGTTTTCTGGGGTCTATCTTCTTGAGTTCTTTGAATACACTGGATATTAGCCCTCTGTCAGATGTAGGGTTGGTGAAGATCTTTTCCCAATTTGTTGGTTGCCAATTTGTCCTTTTGACAGTGTCTTTTGCCTTACAGAAACTTTGTAATTTTATTAGGTCCCATTTGTCTATTCTTGATCTTAGAGCATAAGCTATGGGTGATTTTTTAAAAGACCTGAAAATGAAAATCCAGGTAACATACCAATATGGATAGGGATAGGTCACGAAGCCCATGCCTAGATGAAGAGCTCCAGGCAATTAATGTGTGATGAGTGTGAAAGAATCAGTCTCCTCTAAGAATAAATCCTATCATCCAATACACAGTGGACAGCTCTAAGAACATTATAAAAGCAGGCAACAATAATTGGATATAGCAGTGTGAAATTGTATATTTATACATATACATGAAACAGTAATGCTTAAAGAAAGAAAATAATATGTAAAAATAGAAGAAACGTTTGGGGATAAAGGTGTGGGAACAATGGGAGAGAAGTAGAATATAGTAATTATGTATGTATATGAAATGTCATAATGAAATATTATTTTGTTTAATTAACAAATGTGAATTAAATATTTAAAAAATCAGAAGTATTCTCTTCACTTTTTTAATATATTCAGTCAAAACTTAAATGTAATTTTTTAAATTTTATTAGAAGCATTTCAAACAGTAGTGTTGCCCTCATGAGACACAATTTTACCAGAATTGCGAGCTTTCCCTTCATTGTAGTTTGAATGTTAAAAGTCCTAGATGGGCTTGTGTGTTTGAAGACTTGGTCTCCAAATGAAGGTGCGAGAATGGAAAGCCATGGACCTTTAGAAAGCGGAACCTCTCTGGAGAAACTGGGAACAGAGCTTGAGGTTCTGCAGTTCAGCCTTACTTCCTAACTACTCTGGAGACATCCTTAGCCAAAGTCTCCTACTGTGGCTCCTATGCTTTTCCTGTCATAACAGAAGCGTTTCTTCTTAAACCATAAGCCCAAATAAACTCTTCATCCCTAAAGTTGCTTTTTGTAAGGTGTTCTATCACAAAAAAAGTAATAGTCTTTCATTCTTTCTCTTTGTTTTTTTTTTTTACTTAGGAAGGGAAACTATATACTCTTTATTGAGACATTCATCTGTGCTTCGAGTCCACATTGAGAATATATTCATAGAGAAACTTTGTGTACCCTTATAATTTTGTAGAGTAATTGAATTACCTAGTTCTGACTAGAAGGAAGAGATAGTAAAAGAAATTCTTTGCTGTATTTTAAATAATGAATCCAGAATTAAATTCACTCTTAGCTACATATATTAACAAAAATTAAATATAAACAAACATTTTATGTAGAACACAGTTATGCTATAGCTATAACTAAGTGTACTATAGCTATTCTGTTATTTTGATTTTTTTCTTTTCTTTTTTAAATAACATACTATATTTTACTTTTAGCTAAGAGTTTTTCAAGAAGAAAAAAAATATCATGGTGCTAGAAAGCACTATATACTCCACCTACAGAGAAATGCTATCACCAGTCTTACCGAGCTGTGAACCCTGCAAGCTACAACAATGATCAGCATGACAGAGTATGACCAGAGTGCAAAGACAGCACAAATGTTATAGAAACAACCAGCCACATTCTGGTTGGAATTTAGTGCTCACTGCATAACAGAGCTTGTGTCTGGCTCTGTTACTGGGGTGAAGAACATGTGATTGGATTGATTATGGTCTTCTACTAAATGGACACAGTATTAAACCAACTCCTAATAATTAACCATTATATGCATATATTAGTGTACCTCTCAACCCTCATCAGGGAAGCTTGTTTTAACAGCAGAAATTGATTCATACAGAAACCTACAACTTGTCAATATGCAGAGAAAAAGAGACAAGGTGTCCAGCCGTACATGGAACATCTGTATCATACACACTATTCCCAAGGCTCAGAGATGAAAATAAAAGTGAGGAAAGATAAGTATGGTAAGATAGCATTTCTTTATCAACACAGTCAATAGAACTATAAGCAAATAACAGTCAAGCCTCCATCCTTGTGGAATTTGCTTTCTACATTAGAGACTACCAAGCAGTGTACAAGTGAGTATTGTATAAAGTTCAACAGATATAAATTATGAATAGAAAAGAACATTTTGTCAGGTTACAGTGGAGGTGGGAGCAACAGTCTTAGATGTTGTGGGCATTTCCAGTGGAGAAGAAGGCAATCGGGGGAGAACAGAGGAAAATTAGTAAAATGGACAACTTACTGGGTCTCTGTTCTATAGGACACAAGAAAAATATGACAGCAGCCAGAGGGAAGTAAGGGATACAGGGAGAGTTTTGTTTACTGTTAAGAGAATGAGAAAGTAGGAGAATATGTATGATGTGGTCCATCACTGCATTTCCATTTTTAAATTTATTTTTTGAGAAATTTATACAAAAGTACCATACTTACATCTCCACTTCTTCTTTTCACCCTCCAACTTATCTCATTCTCTTACTTCTTATCAATTTTATTTAATGTTACTAGTGGGTATATGTGTTTAGGGATGACCACTTGGCTATAGGTAACATATCGGAGGCCATGTCACTAGAAAAGATTGATTCTCTCCCTCCAAGCTGCCATTGATTTTCTGTCATTTTTCATCTAGAAGTTGTGTAGCATGAAGTTTCTCCCAGCCATGTCAACTTGTATTGCTGTTTGAGATCCTCTGGTTGCACTTTTCCCATTAAAAGTAGAAAACACTCTCTTACAGCAGATATCCCAGTCCTCCATCTCTTACAGCCTTTCTGCCCCATCTTCCAGAATGTTTCCTGAACATCTGGTGTAAGGGTTGTATATAAATGTCTTAACTAGGATTGAGCATCCGGTAGTCTGATGTTCTCTGGATTTTGACCAGTGTGGGTTTCATTTTTAATGATTAAATTGCAAGAATAGTTAGACTGAATGAGAGTTTTATATGCAGATAGATACTCGCAGAAGAAAAATAAATAGATAGGTGAATTAGTGGATAGATGATAGATAGATAGATAGATAGATAGATAGATAGATAGATAGATAGATAATAAATAGACAGTTAGATGACAGATAATAGGTAGGTAGATAATAGGTAGATAGATGATAGACATATATAATAGGTAAATAAATTGTAGGTGATAGAGAAAAGATTGAGGTTAGATAAATGATAAGTAGATAAGTGAAAGATGATAGCTAGAAAGTAGTTAATAGGTAGTTAGGTAGACAGGCAGAGATAGATGATTGATAAAGAGGATAGATAGATGGATAGATCAGTAGATCAATCGATGGATCAATAGATAGATGATAGATAAATAGATTATAGTAGTTAATATATTTGTAATAAATATTGTATGGAAATATAATATGTAGTAGATTGTAGTTAGGTAGATAGATGCATAGAAATTAGAAGATATAAGATAGATGATAGGTATATAATAAATTGGCAATTACATGATTATATATGCAATAATTTCTCATGGAATGATTCACAAAATATGGATTACAGCATTTCTTCTAGACAGGGAATGAGGTCACTGGGAAGTAATCTGTGCTTTTCAGATTGGGATCATATGTAGGATCCATCCACATAGAAATAAATTAATACTTCACTATTCTAGGCGTGTATTTTGCTAAACTCTGGAGTTGATTCCATTATTCTATATTTGAGTTAGCATAGTCATGTGGACTGACAGATTAATAATTAGGTGTATATTTTTAAAATTGGCCTTTATAGAATTTAAGCACTGTATGGGCTATGAGAAAACATGTCACTGTTCTTAGAACTGAGTGTGAACATAGTTTGCTGACACATGATCACCAGTATCACAGTCTGCCTGTATGAATCTAAGTACAGTTGCACCACTGTGGGTTAAATTTTGACACCTATTCTCCAAATATACACATTGGATCTTAAACTTTGGTAACCCTGAAGAGGGGCATAATTAGAAGTTGGGTATTTAAAGACATGGTGAAGTTCAGGTTAGGTCACATTGGATTAGATCACCCCAGCCCCACTCCCAGTGTAAGAGAATTACAAGGAAACTCCAAAATGACAGTGGGATGAAGATAACAGAGATGGTGCTCTAACACCAATACAGGTTGCCGGAATGACTAGGAGATGGGATAGGTGGGAAGGGTTCCATGGAGGAGCCTACAGAGGAGCAAGCATCACTGCAATCTTAGTTTGGTTCCTTCTGCTCTTCAAAACTGAAGGAAGCAAACCAGTCAGCACTACCTTTTCATCACAGCCCAAGAGAAGCAATGTGTCATTAGTGTCATTCACAAATGAAGAAAACCACTTCAGAAAAGAGCTCAGATATATGGAAGATAACATTATATACATTTAGAGAAAACACATTGTGGTTAGACAGAACACTGACTTTAAGAAAATAAATGCATATATTGAATATTAGCCCTCTGTCAGATGTAGGGTTGGTGAAGATCTTTCCCAATTTGTTGATTGCGGATTTGTCCTTTTGACAGTGTCTTTGGCCTTACAGAAACTTTGTAATTTTATGAAATCCCACTTGTCAGTTCTTGATCTTAGAACATAAGCTATTGGTGTTCTGTTCAGGAAATTTCACCCTGTGCCCATGTCCTCAAGGGTCTTCCCCAATTTCTTTTCTATTAGATTCAGTGTACCTGGTTTTATGTGGCAGTCCTTGATCCACTTGGATTTGAGCTTAGCACAAGGAGATAAGAGTGGATCAATTCACATTCTTCTGCATGTTGACCTCCAGTTAAGCCAGCACCATTTGTTCAAAAGGCTATCTTTTCTCCACTGGATGTTTTCAGCTCCTTTGTCAAAGATGAAGTGGCCATAAATGTGTGGGTTCATTTCTGGGTCTTCAATCCTATTCCATTGATCCACCTGCCTGTCACTGTACCAATACCATGCAGTTTTTAACACTACTGCTCTGTAGTATTGCTTGAGGTCTAGGATACTGATTCCCCCAGAAGTTCTTTTTTTTTTTTATTTTCTATATTCTTTGTTTACATTCCAAAGGCTTTCCCCTTTTCCAGTTCCCCCCCCCCTCACCATATGTCCCATAAGGCCTCTTTCCCCCGCCCATTCCCCAATCACCCCCCACCAATTCTCTGTTCTGGTAATCTCCTACAAAACTGGATTTAGTCTTTTCCGGACAAGGGTCCTCTCCTTCCTTTTTCTTGTGAATCTTTTGCTTAGCTAATTGTGCCTTGAGTATTCAGAGCTTCTGGGCTCATTAATATCCACTTATCAGTGATTGCATTTCATGTGTAGTCTTTTGTGATTAGGTTAACTCACTTAGGATGATATTTTCCAGATCCAAACATTTACCTACAAATTGCATGAATTCGTTATTTCTAAATGCTAAGTAGTATTCCACTGTATAAATATACCACAATTTCTGTATCCATTCCTCCATTGAGGGACATCTGGGTTCTTTCCAGCTTCTGGCTATTATAAATAAGGCTGCTATGAACATAGTGGAGCATGTGTCTTTATTGTATGCAGGGGAATCCTCTGGGTATATGCCCAGGAGTGGTATGCCAGGGTCCTCTGGAAGTGTCATGCCCAATTTTCTGAGGAACCGCCAGACTGATTTCCAGAGCGGTTGTACCATCTTGCAATCCCTCCAAGAGTGGAGGAGTGTTCCTCTTTCTCCACATCCCCGCCAGCACCTGTTGTCCCTTGAGTTTTTAATCTTAGTCATTCTGACTGGAGTGAGGTGGAATCTCAGGGTTGTTTTGATTTGCATTTCCCTGATGACTAATGATGTTGAACATCTCTTAAGGTGCTTCTCAGCCATTCCGAATTTCTTTGGTGAAAATTCTTTATGTAGCTCTGTACCCCATTTTTAACAGGGTTATTTGGTTCTTTGGGGTCTAACTTCTTGAGTTCTTTGTATATATTGGATATTAGCCCTCTGTCGGATGTGGGGTTGGTAAAGATCTTTTCTCAATTTGTTGGTTGCCGTTTTGTTCTTCTGACAGTGTCTTTTGCCTTACAGAAACTTTGTAATTTTATGAGGTCCCATTTGTCAATCCTTGATCTTAGAGAATAAGCTATTGGTATTCTGTTCAGGAACTTTACCCCTGTGCCCATGTCCTCCAGGGTCTTCCCCAGTTTCTTTTCTATTAGTTTCAGTGTGTCTGGTTTTATGTGGAGGTCCTTGGTCCACTTGGAGTTGATCTTAATACAAGGAGATAAGAGTGAGTCACTTCCCATTCTTCTGCATGTTGACCTCCAATTGAACCAGCACCATTTGTTCAAAAGGCTATCTTTTTTCCACTGGATGGTTGTAGCTCCTTTATCAAAGATCAAGTGACCATATCTCTGTTGGTTCATTTCTGGGTCTTCAATTCTATTCCATTGATCTACTTGTCTGTCGCTGTACCAAAACCATGCAGTTTTTAGCACAATTGTTCTGTAGTACTACTTGAGGTCAGGGATATTGATTCCCCCAGAAGTCCTTTTATTGTTGAGAATAGTTTTAGCTATCCTAGGTTTTTTGTTACTCCAAATGAATTTGAGAATTGCTTGTTCTATATCTATGAAGAATTGATTTGGGATTTTGATGGGGATTGCATTGAATCTGTAGATTGCTCTTGGCAAGATGGCCATTTTTACTATATTGATCCTGCCCAATTTTACAAGCAATGGTCTCAGGAAACAAGCTAGAGTAGCCACTCTAATATTGGATAAAATTGACTTTCAACCTAAAGTCATCAAAAGAGACACAGAAGGTCACTTCTTGCTGGTCAAAGGGAAAATCTACCAAGAAGAACTCTCAATACTGAACATTTATGCTCCAAACGCAAGGGCACCCTCATTCATGAAAGAAACTTTACTAAAGCTTAAAGCACACATTGCACCTAACATAATAATTGTGGGTCACTTCAACAGTCCACTATCATCAATGGACCGATCAGGAAAGCAGAAACTAAACAGGGACACAGTGAAACTAATTGAAACTTTGGACCAATTAGATTTAATAGATATATATAGAACATTTCATCCTAAAGCAAAAGAATCTACCTTTTTCTCAGCACCGCATGGTACCTTCTCCAAAATCAATCATATAATTGGCCACAAGACAGATGTCAAAAATGACAAGAAGATTGAACTAATCCCTTGCCTCATTTCAGATCACTATGGAGTAAAAGTGGTCTTCAATAGCAAGAAAAACTACAGAAAGCCCACATACACATGAAAACAGAACAATACTCAATGACACCTTGGTCAAGGAGAAAGAAGGAAAGGAAGAAAGAAAGAAAGAAAGAAAGAAAGAAAGAAAGAAAACAAAGACTTTTTAGAATTTAATGAAAATGAAGGTACAGCCTACCCAAATATTTGGGACACAATGAAAGCAGAGCTAAGAGGAAAACTCATAGCCCTGAGTGCCTCCAAAAAGAAACTGGAGAGAGCATATACTAGCAGCTTAATGGCATACCTGAAAGCCCTGGAACAAAAAGAAGCTAATTTACCCAGGAGAAGTAGAAGACAGGAAATCATCAAACTAAGGGCTGAAATCAATCAAGTAGAAACAAAGAGAACCATACAAAGAATCAACAAAACCAGAAGCTGGTTCTTTGAGAAAAATAACAAGATAGATAAACCCTTAGCCAGAATAACCAAAGGGCACAGAGACAGTATTCAAATTAACAAAATTAGAAATGAAAAGGGGAATATAACAACAGAGACTGAGGAAATTCAATAGATCTTCAGATCCTACTACAAAAGCCTATACTCAACGCAACTGGAGAAACTGGAGGAAATGGACAATTTCCTAGACAGATACCAAATACCAAAATTAAATCAGGATCAATTAGATCAGTTAAACAGTCCCATAACCCCTAGAGAAATAGAAGGGGGTTATAGAAATCCTCCCAACCAAAAAAAGTACGGGACAAGATAGTTTTAGTGCAGAATTCTATCAGACCTTCAAGGAAGAATTAACACCAATACTCTTCAAACTATTCCACAAAATAGAAACAGAAGGAACACTGCCCAAATCATTCTATGAAGCCACAATTACTCTGATACCAAAACCATACAAAGATCCAACAGAGAAAGAGAACTACAGGCCAATTTCCCTTATGAATATCGATGCAAAAATACTAAATAAAATTCTTGCCAACCGAATCCAAGAGCACATCAAAATGATCATTTACCATGATCAAGTAGGCTTCATCCCAGGGATGCAGGGATGGTTCAATATATAGAAATCCATCAATGTAATCCACTAAATAAACTAAAAGAAAAAAAAACACATGGTCATCCCATTAGATGCAGAAAAAGCATTTGACAAAATTCAGCATCCTTTCATGCTACAAGTCCTGGAAAGAACAGGAATTCAAGGCCCATGCCTAAATATAGTAAAAGCAATATACAGCAAACCAGTAGCCAATATCAAAATAAATGGAGAGAAACTTGAAGCAATCCCACTAAAATCAGGGACTAGACAAGGCTGCCACCTCTCTACATATCTTTTCAATATAGTACTTGAAGTTCTAGCGAGAGCAATTAGACAACATAAGGAAGTCAAAGGGATACAAATTTGAAAGGAAGAATTCAAACTATCACTATTTGCAGATGATATGATAGTGTACATAAGTGACCCAAAAAAAACTCCACCAGAGAACTCCTACAGCTGATAAACAACTTCAGCAAAGTGACTGGTTATAAAATCAACTCAAGCAAATCAGTAGCCTTCTTGTACTCAAAGGACAAGCAGGCTGAGAAAGAGGTTAGGGAAATAACACCCTTCACAATAGCCACAAACAATATAAAGTATCTTTGTGTGACTCTAACAAAACAAGTGAAAGATCTGTGTCTGGCAGTTCCTCAGAAAACTGGGCATGACACTTCCGGAGGACCCTGCCATACCACTCCTGGGCATATACCCAGAGGATTCCCCAGCATGTAATAAGGATACATGCTCCGCTATGTTCATAGCAGCCTTATTTATAATAGCCAGAAGCTGGAAAGAACCCAAATATCCCTCAATGGAGGAATTGATACAAAAAATTGTGGTATATATACACAATGGAGTACTATTCAGCCATTAGAAGCAATAAATTCATGAAATTCTTAGACAAATGGATGGAGCTGGAAAACATCATCCTAAGTGAGGTAATCCAGTCTCAAAAGAACATTCATGGTATGTACTCACTGAGAGGCTGATATTAGCCTAGAATCTTGGAATACCCAAGACACAATCCACATATCAAATGATGTCCAAGAAGAAGGAAGGAGTGGCCCCTGGTTCTGGAAAGGCTCAATGCATCAATGTAGGGGAATACCAGAACAGGGAAGTGGGAAGGGGTGGATGGGGGAACAGGGGGAGGGAAAAAGGCATATGGGACTTTTGGGAAATGGGGAGCCAGGAAAGGGGATATCATCTGAAATGTAAATAAAGAATATATGGAATAAAAAAATTAAAAAAGAAAAGTAGAAGCTAAAAAAATCCAATGACATTTTAAAAAAGAAAAATAAATGAAACTGGATATAGTCAAGGGTAAAATGTAAAATAAGTGTAAGTAAAGATAATGGATACAGGTCTAGCATCTATATAAAAATGAAATGGCTATGTATAAGAATAATTAGTTGCAATAAAAATTTTAAAATGAAGGCAGGAAGGAGAAGTGATTTCACAGACCTGTGACTTTGTGATCTAGACTGAATCATCTTCGTATTCTACCAGGCAGTCAGGCAGTCTCACCCTTCGTGTGGCTACATCCATGTTGAAGGACCACACTCGCATGGGGAAAGGTGCTGCAAACAAAATCCTAAAGGCTTCAGAAATTAAAAAAGAAAATGCAGCTGTAAAGGCTCAGGGGTTTTGCCCAGGGCAGTGAGTAATTGCTGTCTTTTGTTTACTTTTAGATAAAAGATCAGCAGCCAAAGTACTCTTCTTCATGACATTTTCTCAGAATATAGCCTTCAAGATTTATATCACTTTATCTCTCAAGGTAATTATTTGTTAAGAATATTATAAAGTCTATGTAAGTCATTTCCTGTCTCCCAGTGCAATGAAAAAGCTCTCCAAGGGGATTTCAGTGTATTCCTTGGCGTGTGTTTTGTGTTTTTGTATTTTCCCAGGAAGAAGTGGAGACAAGACAGTGACTCAATACATCATGCTTACCCTCATTACTCCAGCCTTGCCTTTGGTGATCATTAGAAATAAATGGAGATGTTTGCTCAACTTGCTCAGGCTGGAGCTTATTAAGTAATATCCCCTGTCTGCCCTCTGTTGTTTTTGTAATTCAGTCATGAATCAAGGGGACTCCAGATCTCACTAATGTATCCGTTACAACATCATTCTCCCTCTTCCATTTTAATTTCTGCTTCCATTAAAGGAGAAAGAAGGAAAAAATTTCAGATTAAAAAGCTAAAGTTTATATAATTATAATGTAGGGATGAAGCAGCTCAGTTGTGTGTGTGTGTGTGTGTGTGTGTGTGTGTGTGTGTGTTATGCATGCATGCATGTATGTATGTTGATCACCTGATAGACTCAGCTGTGTACATGTAGTGGTCCAACATTGACATGAGGATTCTTCCTCAACCTTGTCCTACCTTACATATTGAGACGTGGTCTCTCTGAATCTAGAACTTGCCATTCAGCTAGTCAAACAGCTCTGTGAACTTCCTGTTTCTTCCTCCTATTCACTGTTGATTACAGAGTGTCACAGCCATCAGACTCTTACTTAGGTTCTGGGAATGTGAACTCCAAACCCTGTGCATGTACAGCAAGCTTGCTACCTGCTGAACTGTCTCCCTTATTCACTAAAAAATGTACTTAAAAATGTGTGTGTGTGTGTGTGTGTGTGTGTGTGTGTGTGTAGGTATGCATATGCCACCACACATTGTGCAGAGGTCAACATACAACACTGCCTCCAGAGTCAGTTCTGTCCTCCCAGTCTGTGGGTCCCAGGAATCAAAACTTGACAAGAAACTTCACTAAACCATCTGTGCTAACTAAATTTCTATTGAAAAAAGATAAAGTAGTTTTGGAAGCAGAAATTCTTCTATAAAATTGGCCTGTGGGCAAGCCTGTAGTGTTGTTTTGTTTTTTGGTTTTTGTTTGATTGATTGATTGATTGATTGGTTGATTATTGACATAGGAGGTCCCAGCTCACTTCAAGCTGTGCTCCACTCACTCCCTGGGATGGTGGTCCTGGGTGCTAGAAGAAAGCCTTGTGAGCACACCAATTAGCAGTACTCCGCCACTGCCTCTGGATGAGCTCCTACATATGGGTTCCTGTCACAACTTCCCTCAGCAATGGACTGTGTTATGAAAGATTAAGTTGGAATTAACTTTCTTTCCCAAGTTGCTTTTGGTCATAGTATTTTGTCACAGTAATAGAAATCCTGACTAAGACACCATCCTCCTTCCATCGGGTTTCTCTAAGCGATATATAACTTTCAAATCATCTAGATCCTAGCATGGGGCTGGTCAGCTACAACTTACAGAGTTATTAAGCATTCCCTGGTAAAATAACCCCATATGTCAGAGTCATGCTCTTACATTTACTTAGTTGCTGTAGGTTTTTGTAAATTCATATGTCATGAAAATAGGATACAAGAAAGCAGGGTGCTGTGGTCAAACCTAAAATTCTGTCAAAAGGGAGAGGAAGGGAAGAGGGGGATGAGTAGGAAGAGAAGAAAAGAAATTTGCCCACTTTCCACAAATGGTTGCATTATCCAACACTGCAGCACACTGGTCAGGGTCAGTGCTGGCACACTGGTGTTATAACCAGGGTTCTTACTTGTAGATGTTCAGTTTTAAAAGTGCTCATCGGTGTGCAAGTAGCAGTTACTTTTGCATTCATGCAGGTTTGTGTGTCTTCATTGTAGGCAAGATGCTGACCAACAAATCTATGGAGATCTGGAACAGGTATATAATTTGCTGTTGCTATGGGAACTGCCGTAAGATGTCAACCAGAGTCATGTTGTTGATTGTGTTGTTTGGGCCTTTCGTGTTTCGGATGGTTCTCAATTAATAGGTCTATCAGTCTCTATGGAGCTGTCAGAGACCTCATCTATGGCATGAACTTGACTGCTATGTTTTTCTTCATGCCTTTTGAGGCTTTATTTTTATATATTTGAGCTTACTGTGCCTACCTGGGGTGATCATTTTACAATAATGTAATGTCCCCCTGCTTCCAGTAACTGTCCTTCTGAAGTCTGTTGTTTGATCTTAGTATTGACCCTCCTGCTTTATTTTCATATGTGCATGATATACCTTCTTCTACACTTGTATGTTGTATCTACTTATAGTATCCAATTGTAAATGTTTCCATAAAGTGTTATATTTGCTTGGGGGTTTGGGCATTTTAATTTACTCTGTTAAATATACTGAC
This sequence comes from Apodemus agrarius, assembly GCA_964023405.1. NCBI lineage: Eukaryota > Metazoa > Chordata > Mammalia > Rodentia > Muridae > Apodemus > Apodemus agrarius. The sequence continues at coordinate 157,670,468 of OZ030009.1, forward strand.
CAAAAGCCAGTTAATAAGAATTGGTATATGCAGCTGTTTATCTCCTCTTATTATTTCCTCTGTTTTCATTCCAAAATGGTTATCTGTGTTTTTTCTTTGTGCAACACTACTCTACTGGTATCAATATTTTATCACTGCTGTTTAGGTATTATCTTTTCAGCAAGCTTCATTGTCCCAATAATCACAACATGCTAGACTGTTTTGTTCATAGGTTGTGATTTATTAAGTGTTTGAGAGAAAGAACAGGCTCTGTATACTTGTGCCTCTCCACATTCTCCCTTTAATCCCTGCCAAGGATGCAAAGATTTTTTCTTACATCTTCTTCTTTCTATTCGAAAAAAATTGCTTTAGCCTGTCTGCAAGAGTGGGTGTGCTTGCACTATGCTCATCCATCTTAGCATATTTATTTTATCTTTGAACTCTTGTGATATATTTTCATTGAAAATGATTCATAGATAACAGTCCTTTCCATTCAGTTCTTGTGATCTTTGTGTCATCAGATGAGAAATCCACTGTCACGTGTCTTGGGGTTCCTTATATGGAATATGTGCTACTTCTGCCCAAGGGCTGTGAAAAATATTTTTCATCAGCTTCTGTCTTCCAGTGTACAATAGGAAATTTCTTCTGCATACATCTCTTGGGATTGCATGATTGGAGTCTTGTAGCTTCTTAAATCTGTGTATCTGTCTTTCATTATATTTGGAAACATCTTTAACTAACATTAATATCAAATTTAAGTCTTCAAACCCAATTTCTCTTTCTAATGGTCTACACAACCCCCACACTAGCATGACTGTGACTCTCCTATTTTAGCAAGAGAAGTCAAACTATTGACTGTACCCAGGATCCTCAAGACTCATAGCCAATCATCATCAACATGCAACATTTACCTTCCAAACCCATCCAGACTTTAGCCATGTAGCTACCTCCTCTCCTTGTTTGCAATAATGCCCACTTCTCCACTGGTTATGCTTTCTATGCTCAGAACCACCTAATGCACCATGATTTCTCTTCTCACTCACAGAAATCTAAGTTCACACCTTTACTCGAAGGGCTATGTGTCCTCCATAAGAAATGCTGATATGGTGCTTGTGAATTCACATTCACCTTTTCTCGTTCCTACTCACCATTCCCTAGCTACATTTCCCTGGCATAAGCAATCTGCCTTCGGGCATTTTTCTTTTTAATCTCTTTCTGCTGAGAACTTCTTCCATGAGATTTCTTTTCTTTTTTATTCGATATATTCTTTATTTACATTTCAAATGATTTTCCCTTTCCTGGATCTCCCCTTCCCAACAGTTCCATAAGTCCTCTTCTCTCCCCCTGCTCCCCAATCAACACCTTTCAGCTTCCATGTCCTGGTATTGCCTTATACTGCTGCACTGAGCCTTTCCAGGATAAGGGGCCACTCTTTCCTTCTTCTTGGGCATCATTTGGTATGTGAATTGTTTCTTGGGTATTCCGAGCTTTTGGACTAATATCAAATTATCAGCGAGTGCATACCATGTGTGTTCTTTTGTGATTGGGTCACCTCACTCAGGATGTCATTCTCCAGTTCCACCCACTTGCCTAAGAATTTCATTAATTCACTGTTTTTAATAGCTGAGTAGTATTCCAATGTGTAAATATACCACATTTTCTATATGCATTCCTCCTTTGAAGGACATCTGGGTACTTTCCAGCTTCTGGCTATTATAAATAGGGCTCCTATGAACATAGTGGAACATGTGTCCTTATGACATGCTGGGGAATCCTCTGGGTATATGCCCAGGAGTTGTATAGTGGGATCATCCAGTAGTATCATGACCAGTTTTCTGAGGAACTGCCAGACTGATTTCTAGAGTTGTTGTACTGGCTTGCAACCTCACTTGCAATGGAGGAGTGTTCCTCTTTCTCCACATCCTCACCAGCAACTGATGTCTCCTGAGTTTTTGATCTTAGCCATTCTGACTGGTGTGAGGTGAAATCTCAGGGTTGTTTTGATTTGCATTTCCCTGATGACTAAGGATAGTGAACATTTCTTTAGGTGCTTCTCAGCCATTCAATATTCCTCAGGTGAAAATTCTTTGTTTAGCTCTGTACCTTATTTTTAATAGGGTTATTTGGCTCTCTGGAGTCTACCTTCTTGAGTCCTTTGTATATCTTGGATATTAACCCTCTGTTGGATTGGTAAAGATCATTACACAGTTTGTCGGTTGCCGTTTTGTCATTTTGACAGCATCCTTTGCCTTACAGAAAGTTTATAATTTTATGAGGTCCCATTTGTCAATTCTTGATCTTAGAGCATAAGCTATTGGTATTCAGGAAATTTTCCCCTGTGCCCATCTGCTTAAGGGTCTTCCCCAGTTTATTCTCTAATAGTTTCAGTGTGTCTGGCTTTATGTGGAGGTCCTTGATCCACTTGAATTGATCTTAGTACGAGGAGATAAAAATGGATCAATTTGCATTCTTCTGCATGCTAGCCTCCAGTTGAAATAGCACCATTTGCTTTTGTTTTTCCACTGCATGGTTTTAACTCCTTTGTCAAAGATCAAGTGACAATATGCATGTGGATTCATTTCTAAGTCGTCTATTCTAGTCCATTGATCTACCTACCTGTCACTGTACCAATACCATGCAGTTTTTAACACTATTGCTCTGTAGTACTGCTTGAGGTCTTGGGATAGTGATTTCCCCCAGAAGTTTTTTTTACTGTTAAGAATAGTTTTAGCTATACTGATTTTTTTTTGTTATTCCAGATGAATTTCAGAATTGCTCTAACTCTATGAATAATTGAGTTGGGATTTTGATGGGGATTGCATTGAATCTATATATTGCTTTGGCAAGTTGGCCATTTTTTCTATATTAATCCTGCCAATCCACAAGCATGGAAATTTTTTCCTTCTGAGATCTTCAATTTCTTTCTTCAAAGACTTGAAGTTCCTATCATACAAATCTTTAACTTGTTTGGTTAAAGTCACACCAAGATACTTTATATTGTTTGTGGCTATTGTGAAGGGTATCATTTCCCTAATTTCTTTCTCAGCCTGCTTATCCTTTGAGTATAGGAAGGCTACTGATTTGCCTGAGTTACTTTTATATCTAGACACTTTGCTAAAGTTGTTTTTCAGCTGTAGGAGTTCTCTGTTGGAGTTTTTTGGGTTGCTTAAGTATACTATCATATCATCTGCAAATAGTGAAAATTTGACTTCTTCCTTTCCAATTTGTATCCCTTTGACCTCCTTTTGTTGTCTCTAGCTCTAGCTAGAACTTCAAATACTATATTGAATGAATGTGGAGAAAGGGGACAGCCTTGTCTAGTCCCTGATTTTAGTGGGATTGCTTCAAGTTTCTCTTCATTTAGTTTGATGTTGTCTACTGATTTACTGTATATAGTTTTTACTATATTTGGTTATGGACCTTGAATTCCTGTTCTTTCCAAGACTTTTAACATGAAAGGATGCTGAATTTTGTCAAATGCTTTTTCAGCATCTAATGAAATGACCATGGGGTCCTTTTCTTTGAGTTTGTTTATGCAGTGGATTACATTGATGGATTTCTGTACATTGAACCATCCCTGCATCCCTTGGATGAAGCCTACTTGATCATGGTAAATGATCATTTTAGTGTGTTCTTGGATACAGTTGGCAAGAATTTAGTATTTTTGAATAGATATTCATAAGGGAAATTTGTTTGACGTTCTCTTTCTTTGTTGGATCTTTGTGTGGTTTTGGTATCAGCAAAATTGTGGATTCATAGAATGAGTTGGGTAGTGTTCCTTCTGTTTTTACTTTGTGGAATAGTTTGAAGAGTATTGGTGTTGGGTCTTCGTTGAAGGTCTGATAGAATTTTTTTTTTTTTTTTTTTTTTTGGTTGGGAGACTGTCAATGACCACTTCTTATACTTTAGGGGTTATGGGACTGTTTAGATGGTCTATCTGATCATGATTAAACTTCGGTAGTTGGTATCTAGAAAATTGTCTGTTTCATCCAGATTTTCCAGTTGTGTTGAGCATATGCTTTTGTATTAGGATCTGATAATTTTTTGAATTTCCTCAGTTTCTGTTATTTCTCCCTTTTCATTTCTGATTTTTTTGTTAATTTGGATACTGTCTCTGTGCCCTCTGGTTAGTCTGGCTAAAAGTTTATCTATCTTGTTGATTTTCTCAAAGAACCAGCTCCTGGTTTTGTTGATTCTTTGTATAGTTCTTTTTGTTTCTACTTGGTTGTTTTCAGTGTTGAGTTTGATGTTTTCCTGTCTTCTACTCCTTCTGGGTGAATTAGCTTCTTTTTCTTCCAGAGCTTTCAGGTGTGCCATTAAGTTGCTAGTGTATGCTCTCTCCAGTTTCTTTTTGGAGGCACTTAGGGCTACAAGTTTTCCTCTTAGCACTGCTTTCATTGTGTCCCATAGATTTGGGTATGTTGTGCCTTCATTTTTGTTAAATTCTAGAAAGGTTTTGATTTCTTTTCTTATTTCTTCCTTGACCAAGATATCATTCAGTAGAGCATTGTTCAGTATCCATGTGCATGTGGGCTAGCTGTTGTTTTTGTTTGTATTGAAGACCACCCTTACTCCATAGTGACCTGATAGGGGGCATGGGATTAGTTCGATCTTCTTACATCTGTTGAGATCTGTTTTGTGACCAATTATATGGTCAATTTTGGAGAAGGTACCATGAGGTGCTGAGAAGAAAGTATATTCTTTTGATTTAGGATGAAATGTTCTATAGATACCTATTAAATCCATTTGGTCCAAAACTTCCATTAGTTTCATTGTGTCTCTGTTTAGTTTGTGTTTCCCTGATCTGTCCATTGAGGAGAGTGGGGTGTTGAAGTCACCCACAAGTATTGTGTGGGGTGCAATGTGTGCTTTAAGCTTTAGTAACGTTTCTTTTATGAATGAGGGTGCCCTTGCCTTTGGAGCATAGATGTTCAGAATTGAGAGTTCTTCCTGGTATATTTTTCCTTTGATGAGTATAAAGTGTCCTTCTGTGTGTTTTTTGATGACTTTTGGTTGAAAGTCTATTTTATTGGATGTTAGAATGGCTACTCCAGCTTGTTTCCTGGGACCATTTGCTTGGAAAACTTTTCCAGCCTTTCACTGTAAGGTAGTGTTTGTCTTTCACACTGAGATGCATTTCCTGTATGCAGCAAAATGTTGGGTCTTGTTTATGTATCCAGTCTGTTAGTCTATATCTTTTTATTGGGGAATTGAGTCCACTGATGTTAAGAGATATTAAGGAATAGTTATTGTTGCTTCCTGTTATTTTTGATGTAATTTTTATGTTTGTGTGGTAATCTTCTTTTGGGTTTGTTGAAAGAAGACTAATTTCTTGCTTTTTCTAGTGTGTAGTTTCCCTCTTTTTGTTAGTGTTTTCCATTCATTATCCTTTGAAGGGCTGGACTTATGGAAAGATACTGTGTAAATTTGTTTTTGTCATGAAATACCTTGCCTTATCCATCTATGGTAATTGAGAGATTTGCTGTATATAGCAGTCTCAGTTGGCATTTGTGTTCCCTTAGCGTCTGTATGACATCTGCCTAGGCTCTTCTGGCTTTCAACGTCTCTGGTGAGAAGTCCGGTGTAATTCTGATAGGTCTGCCTTTATATGTAACTTGACATTTTTCCCTTACTGCTTTTAATATTCTTTCTTTGTTTAGTACATTTGGTGTTTTAATTATTATGCGATGAGAGGAATTTCTTTTCTGGTCAAATCTATTTGGACTTCTGTAGGCTTCTTTTATGTTCATGGGTATCTCTTTCTTTAGGTTAAGGAAGTTTTCTTCTATAATTTTGTTGAAGACATTTACTAGTCCTTTAAGTTGGAAATCTCTCTTCTATACCTATAATCCTTAGGTTTGGTCTTCTCATTTTGTCCTGGATTTTCTGGATGTTTGGGGTCAGGAACTTTTCGCATTTTGCATTTTCTTTGACTGTTGTATCAATGCTTTCCATGGTATCTTCTGCATCTGAGAGTCTCTCTTCTTGCTCTTGTATTCTGTTGTTGATGCTTGGATCCATGACTCCTGACTTCTTTCCTAGGTTTTCTATGTCCCAACTAGTTTCCCTTTGTGATTTCATTATTGTTTCTACCTCCATCTTTAGATCCTGAATGGCTTTGTTCAATTCCTTCACCTGTTTTGTTGTGTTTTCCCTTGTTCCTCAAGGGCTTCTCCCTGTTTACTTGTGTTCTCCTGTATTTCTTTAAACATGTTATTTATGTTCTTCTTGAAGCCTTCCATGAAGCCCTCTATCAGCATCATGACCTGTGATTTTAAATCCAAATCTTGTTTTTCTGGTGTATTGGGATATCCAGGTCTTGCTGTTGTGAGAGAATTGGGTTCAGATGGTGTCATATTGCTTTGATTTCTGTTAGCAACTTTCCCACGTTTGCCTTTTGCCATCTGATTATCTCTGGTGTTAGCTGGCCCTGCAGTCACTGGCTGGTGCTTACCTCTCCTGTGTGCTTGCAAGCCTATTTCAGCAACTCTGGATGACCTGCTTTCCCCTGGCACAGATTGCTATGGTGCTGCCAAGCTCCTGAGTGTAGGTGGAGTCCTGGTGGGGTGTGTCCCAATTGATCTTCTACTCTGGTGATCCCTGCCTACCTGTCTGCCCCTCTGCACAGTCACAGGAGCAAAGATAGTGGTGCCTCACCTCTAAGCATGGGACTCCCTCTAACAACCTCCCTGCAGGGAAGATGACCCCTGGCAGAGTAGGTGCCCAGCTGGCTGGCTGTGGTGCTGCCAAGTTCCTGGGTGCAGGTGGAGTCCTGTCTGGTGGGGCGTGTCCCAAGCAATCTTCTACTCTGGTGATCCCTGCATACCTGTCTGACCCTCTACACAGTCACAGGAGCACAGATGGAATCCTTCTATGAGATTTCTGTATGATTCACTCACTGACCACTTTTAGACAATATTTTAGATGTCACCTAGCAATATATCTTCTCTGCAGAATGTGGGCACATGCTTGTATATAGCCTTCCCTTGCCTCTTACTCTGCTGTAATTGTTCAGTGTGCAAACCCTGATGCATTATATATATATATATATATATATATATATATATATGGGGATATATATATATCCCCAGATATATATTTATGAACATTCTCTGTAGTACCACAAAGGCTTGAGCTCTACCTACTTTGTCAATTTGTTATATTGTTAGTTCCTAGAAGAGTGCCAAGTACATAGAAGTAACTTAAAAAGTATTTGTTAAGTGAACAGTTAACAAATGGTTGAAAGAAAAACTGCTTGTGATATTTATCTGTGAATAATGCCTTAGGGAAGGAGGGAAAATCATAGAGGAGTCAGTACGTTCTATTATTTTCTCTCACCAAAGAACTGGCAATGATACTCTCCCATTCCTTCTTGGAGTCTAGTTTGCTATATGAAATGTAGATCTTTCACTTTGTCATCATTTTTCTCTTGCTCACACACTGATGGACATCCACGTTTCTTTCAGACCTTTAGTACTAGCCACAAAGAGTCTTGATGGATCAAATTGCTGAAAGTCATACATTATTTGTGTGCTCCACAGAGTTTCTTTCCTTCCAGTACCACACATTCATTTTTGGTTGCATTTATTTATAACACAGAATTCACTTATTTATTTATAAAATATTGGGAACCTATTATGAAGCCAGAAATGCTCTTTGAATATCTCTGTTGGCTGAGTGTTCTGCACCCTTTTCCCCCAGCCAGGGTGTTCTCTCTATGGGATCAATGCTTCCCTGAAACATCATCACTCTCCACATTTGCTATTGACAGGAGCCACATTTAGCAATGAGGAAAAATCATTTCCTGCCTACAGTATATGATGGAAATAGATGACCTATTTTCAGAAGCATTAGCAGACTGGCACGTCCCATGAACACCATTAAGAAGCTTCTGGAAGAACAAAGGAATACATGTCATTAGACTTTTGTTTTCTTTTCTCTTTTTCATATTCAAGAAGAGACTAATTAAAATACCATAGATTCTGTTTAAGAGAGACTAAAATTATGGAATAGAAAAATTAGAAGGGATTGTTTGTAAACAATAAGGATTAGGTTGTAAGAGAAAAAAATTGTTTATGTAAACATAGAGCTGAGAATGGAGCAAAACTAAAATGAGGTGCCTCTCCATAGTGACACTTGTTCATCAGTAGGTCCAAAGTCAAACATGAGACAGTGTTCACAGACATAGTCTTTACCTCACCAGTGCCGCTGGTTTTCTGGTATTTCCAAGTTCAATTATACTGATAAAGCATGTTCTGCATGGAGAAGTCTCTTGTTGAGAAATGTGGTGGTTTGTATGAGTGTTGTCCCAATAGATAAAAATGTTTGAATATTTGCTCTCCAGTTTCTACACTAATGGAAGAACTAGGAGGTGTGGCCTTGCTGGAGGGGGTGGGATTTGAAGTTTCAAAACTCCATTCCATACACAGTCTATCTACCTACCTACCCACCTACCTACCCCATATATATATGATATATATATATATCATCTTGAAATTTGCAAATCATTATGAACTCACCAGCACTTCTCACTTCTCCAGCACCATACCTGCCTGCTGCCATAATATACACCATGATGGTCATAAACTAACCCTATGAAATTAGAACTAGTCCAAAAAAGATGCCTTATAAATTGCTTTGCTCATGTTATTTCATCTCAGCAAAAGAACAGTAACTAAGACAGGAAGCAAAAAGGCTCTATCAACTTGTAACTGATAATTGACTCAACTAATTAACTTGCTAGTTGTGAATGCAGGTATGTAAATTAATTTAATTTAACATGTGTGTAAAAGTCAGATGGTATAATAAAGAGGGTAGAGAGGCATCTGTCTATACCACAGTGCTTCCCTGGGGTCTATAGGTTTGGAAAACAGACCTTTCCTACAGTGGAAAACAGTAAGGTAAGGCTATTTGTTATATTCTAATTCCATTTGATGGCACATTCCAAAACAGCAAGTATTGAGATTTTGATATTCCATTCATGAAAAATAAAGGATCATTTTACATCAACCTTATAACTACATACAATTATTATATGTCAACTTAAAATAATGAAGAGTTAGTAGTGTGACCTGGATCACACAGGATTAAAATTAAAGTTGAATCATGACTCTACTCCTTTCTGTCCCTATGCCCCAACCACATTTACCACTGTCTCAGAGTGCTTTGACACCTGAATAAGGAAATAATCTCAGGAGAGTATTGAGAACTGGATATTGCAGAGCTAAAAATAAATTTTTGTTTTCTCCAATAAAGCAAAATGTTCATTTACCCTCAGATAGGACTGCAAAGGTTTTATGACTATAAAGACCCCTGAGATGTCTTTAGGCAGCTTCCTATCTGCCCCAGTGAAAAGTACCATCTATGTCTAAAATCAGATGATCTGCTTTTTCTTTCCAAGCAGCAAGTTTTCCTGCTATTTCTGTTCTGCCCACTGTTTTTTTCTAGTTCTCATTGCCAGTTGGACTACAGGCAACCAGGGTAGTCATGTATGCTTGTCACTTTGTAATCTCTTCCACTAGTAAACACCACTCAACTGACAAAAACACCTAGGATCATGTGAAATAGGAGCCAAATGATTTGGTATGCAATGACAAGCAGGCCTCTAATGCAGCCTCATTTCAATCCAAAACCTTATTAACATGGTTCCTAATATCCATGTTTCCATCATTGAATTGGTCTCCTGAGGCCCCAGTAGAATCACTAAAGCTCCATTGACAGTATTCTGGCTTTCTTTGGCACACTAGACCAAACTTTCCAAACTCCTCCCATAAACTGAATCCAAAGTTTTCTCCTCATCATGAGGTACAATCAGAGCAAAAGCCCCACTTCAGACTGTCAATCACATATGTGATTGGTTTTCTGTCACCATGTTGAATACTGAAATAGTTTCCAGAGAGAAAACCTATTCATATTTTGAAGTCTCTGCTACATGGTTGGGTCTTGTTGCCTTGGGCCTGTGGTGAGGCAATGCAAGAAATATAAAATATCTGCATAAAATACTTGAAAATCAAATTCAAGATCACATAAAAAACACCATTCACTATAATCTAGTTAGTTTTGTTCCAGAGATGCAAGAATAGGTGTGTGTGTGTGTGTGTGTGTGTGTGTGTGTGTGTGTGTGTCTATTTTATACCATAAACAGTCTAAAAATGAAATCATGTAATCATTTTAGTAGGTGCAAAAAATGCCTTTCACAACATTTCATACTTTTTTATGATACTAGTTATGGAGAAAGTCGGGATGGATGGAACCCACCTTAGCATAATAAAGGCTATTCAGAAGTCTATAGACGATATCATGCTGAATGGAGGGAAACTAAACATTTCTACTGAGACCAGGAATAGGACAAAAGTGTCAGCTGTCCCTACTCTTATCCAATGTAGGGTTTCATGTCTTATCTACAGCAAGAGAAGGAAACAAAGGAATACAAAGAGAACAAGAAGTCAAAAGATCTCTATTTGCAAATGTTGTCATACAGTCTGTCATATCTTCTATGCTATACATAATAAACTATAAATACTCTTAGAGCTGATAAACACCTTCAACACTGGGGCAAAATACAAGCACAAAAACATCAGCATCCTATGTATCAGTGACATTTGAAAACTAAATCAGGAAGCAATGTCATTTTTAATAGCTACAAAAAATGCATCTCAAAATAAACTTAACAAAAGATAAACAATATCTACAATGAAAACTTAAGATACTGAAGACATTGAAGACACTAAAGAAGATACTAGACAGACTTCTCATGCTCAATTATATTCATAGTAGCTTTATTCATAATAGCCAGAAATTGGCAAAAAACTAGATGCTCCACAACTCAAGAATGGATAAAGAAAATGTGGCTCATTTATGGAATGAAGTATTACTCAGCTGAATGACAGCATGAAATTTGCAGGCAAATGGATGAAACTAGAAAAAAAATCCTGAGTGAGTTAGTTCATATGCAGAAAGACAAACATAGTATGTACTCACTTACAAGTGGAAATTAGCTGGTATGTAAAGGATAGCTATGCTATAATCTACAGTCACGGAAAGGCTAAAAGTACCAAGGAGAGCTCAAGGAGGGATGTATGGATCTTCCTGGGAAAGGGAAATAGAACAGATTTTGCAGAAACCTAGCACTATGGAAACTCTCTGAAATCTATGAAGTTGACTCTAGTGACAACTCCTAGTAATGGGGGATAAGAGCCGGAACTGGCCATCTTCTGTGACCAGGCAAGACTTCCAGTGGTGGGACTGTGACATCAACCCAGATACAAAACCTTTGACCTACACTTTATCTTGTCTGCAAGGTATACTACGGTAATGGTGGTACAGAACCTACAGGAGTGGCCAACCAATAACTGGTTCAGCTTGAAACCCATATCAGGAGAGGGAACCCATAACCTATATTACAGGAATGAACAGGAAGCAGAAACTGGTATAGAAAAGTATTCCTAAAGATACTCTGCTATACTCATAGATTGGTGCCTAGCCTAATTTTCATCAGAGAGGCTTTACAGTGATTTATAAAGCAGATACAGAGAGTCAGAGCTAAGCATTAGATAGAACTTGGGACACTCCATTGAAGAGAGGGAAGAGGGATTGTAGGAGCCAGAGAGGTAGCATGCACCATGACAAAATGCTTCTCAAAATCAACTAACCAGTGCCCATAAGTGCTCACAGAGACAGAAGCAGCAAACATGGGTCTGCCCCTGGTCCCCCGACAATTCTTAGGACCCATTTCCTCCTATTGGGTTCCTTCTCCAACTCTGATATGAAGGTCTGTGCCTAATTTGTACTGTAACTTGCTTTGTAGGATTTAATTGATATATCTTGGTGCTCTCCTGTTTCCTGAAGGGAAACAGAAGAGGAGTGGATCTTGGACCAAGGGGAGGTGGGGGTGGGATGGACTGAGAAAAGTAGAAGGAGGAGATATATTGAATTAGAGAAGTTAAAACATAATACAAATGATAAAAGAGGATTCTGTGGATGTCGTCAATGTGGAACCCTTATACACTGTTGATGGGAGTGGAAACTAATGTGGTCAGTTTGGAAAATAGTGTGAAGGTTTCTGAAAAAGGTTACATATAACTTACCCATGGTACAGGTATATCACTCTTAGGCATGTACCCAAAGAATTCTACATCTTATTGCAGAGATACTAGTCCATCCATGCTCATTGCTGCTCTATTCATATAGGAAATGGTTTCAGCCTAGATGCCCATCAAATGATGAATGGAAAATTAAAATGTAGGATTTTATTTAGCTGTGAAAATGAAATTTACAAGTAAAGAAATAGCTCTCTGAAGGGGACCAGCTAGGAGCACACAGGGCCTAAGATCAGTGGAGCAGCTGAGACAGAAGTCTTTCCACCACCATCTACACCAGGGAACCAAGAGACTCCACAGCCTTCTGTGATCAGTAGAGCAGCTGGGACAAAAGACTTGTCTTCTAACCTTGGCACCAGAGAGCCTGAGACTCCACAGCCTTCTGTGCATAGCCCGCCAGGAGGGAGTGATCTCCCAGCAGGCTTTCTCTTTTGAGCTCAGAGGTGAGAGCTCCACTTTTTCTCTGGAGGGCACCCACCTAGGGGCACACAGGGCCTAAGATCAGTGGCCCTGGAACAGAAGTCTTCCTGCCCACAGCCATTTGCACCAAGGAGCCAGGAAACTACACAGTCTTCTGTGCATAGCCCGACAGAAGAGGACAGGAGAGAGAGATCTCACAGCAGTGCTTTCAATTTTGAGCTCAGAGGAGTAAGGACACAGGCTTACAGGCCCACAGGAGGAACAAACTCCGGCCAGAGACAATACCAACTAGCACCAGATGGTGAAAGGCAAGCACAAGAACCCTACTAACAGAAACCAAGGCCACATGGCAACATCAGAACCCAGTTCTCCTACCTCAGCAAGTCCCGGATACCCCAACACACCAGAAAAGCAAGAGTTGGATTTAAAATCTTATCTCATGATGCTGATAGAGGGCTTGAAGAAAGACTTAAATAACTCCCTTAAATAAATACAGAACATCGGTCAACAGGTAAAAGCCCTTAAAGAGGAAACACAAAAATCTCTTAAAGAATTACAGAAAAGCACAATCAAGTGAAGGAACTGAACAAAACCATACAAGATCTTAAAGTGGAAGTAGAAACAATAAAGACATCACAAAGTGAGTCATCTCTGGAGATAGAAAACCTTGGAAAGAATTCAGGAGTCATAGATGCAAGCATCAATAACAGAATACAAAAGATAGAAGAAAGAATCTCAGGTGCTGAAGATACCATAGAAAACATTGACTCAACAGTCAAAGAAAATGCAAAATGCATAAAGCTGGTAACCCAACACATCCAGGAACCCCAGGACACAATGAGAAGACCAAACCTAAGGATAATAAGTATAGAGGAGAGTGAGGATTTACATCTTAAAGGGCCAGTGGATATCTTCAACAAAATTATAGAAGAAAACATCCCTAACCTGGAGAAAGAGATGGCCATGAACATACAAGAAGCCTTCAGAACTCCAAACAGACTGGACCAGAACAGAAAGCCCTCCTGGCACATAATAACCAAAACACCAAATGCACTAAACAAAGAAAGAATATTAAAAGCAGTAAGGGAAAAAGGGCAAGTAACTTATAAATGCAGACCTATCAGAATCACACCAGACTTCTTACCAGAGGCGATGAAAGCTAGAAGATCCTGGGCAGACCTCATACAGACCCTAAGAGAACACAAATGCCAGCCCAGGCTACTATACCCAGCTAAACTCTCAATCATCATAGATGGAGAAACCAAGATATTCCATGATAAAAACCAAGTTTGCATAATATCTGTCCACAAATTCAGCCCTACAAAGGATAATTGATAGAAAATGCCAACACAAGAAGGCACTCTACAAATAGCAAGAAAGTAATCATCTTCCAACAAACCCAAAAGAAGTTACCCACACAAACATAAAAATAGCATCAAAAATAACAGGAAGCAACAATCACTATTACTTAATATCTCTTAACAACAATGGACTCAACTCCCCAATAAAAAGACATAGACTAATGAAATATTTCTCATGTAAATATTCAATTTTATCAGAAAATGTTTGTAATTCCCTTTTAATTAATTTAGTAATTTCTTTTATGTCTACCATTTTATTTGCATTATTTTTCATGATAATCTTCTATTTTAATGTCTTTCTACATACTTCCTCCATTTTATCAGAAATGTTTCCAATGTAAATCTTTGATTTTATCACAAATGTTTCTAATTCTACCTTCAAATAATTTAGAGTTTTTACATTAACCATTTTTTATGTAAAATTTTCCACGAAATGGTCAATTTTAACGTGTTTGTCTATTCATTTCTTGAATTTTACCAGAAATATTTTCCATATAAATCTTCAATATTATCTGAAAATGTTTATAATTCCACCTTCAATCAACTTAGAATTATCTTTATGCCTATCATTTATCTATATAATTTCCATGATAATCTTTAATTTTAACATGTTTTTCTATATATTTCTACAATTTTATCAGAAATATTTTCCATGTAAATCTTCAGGTTTATCAGAAAATGTTTATAATTCCACTTTTAATAAACTTAGGAATAGTTTTATGCCTACCATTATTATATCTATATAAAATTTTCCATGATAATCTTCAATTCTAGCATGTTTTTTACATTTTTCTACAATTTTATCAGAAATATTTTCCACGTAAATCTTCAATTCTATCATAAAATGTTTATATCCCATATTTCAATTAATTTAGCAATGTTTTACATGTCTACCACTTTACTCCTTAATTTTCCATGAAATTTGTCAATTTTAACATGCTTATCTGAAATATTTTCCATGTAAACCTTTAATTTTGTCATAAAGTGTTTTTACTTCCCTCAAAATAAAACAAGTAAAGGAATAATACTAAATACACTAAATACACACATATACATATATATATATATATATATATATATATATATATACATATATACATACATACATACATACATACATACATAGTGAGGAGCCTAGGTCCAGAAGTACAAATGCTGTACATCCTCTGTCTCTCTCTTCTGCCTCTAAATCTTTAATTGTATGTTTTAAATTAGAGTACCTATGGAATCTGTGCTCCCATTTGAGCAAGGTAAGGGGGCATTAAGGGATGGTAGACTGTTCAAACATGGGTAAAGTCAAAGTAGAGAGAGGAATAGTGGGGGCAGAAATACTTAAGGGGGCAAGTATTTGGGGAATGGGGAAATGAAGGGTGGAGGGAAGACCATGTGAAGGATATATGAAAAACCTATATGTAACAAAATTTTAAAAGATATTTTAAAACAAGGAGACTGGAAAATTGTTGGTGAGGGAGACTTTAAAAATCCACAAAACCGCACCAGGTCTTGGCATTCCTTCCTTTTAGTTGTCCACCAGAACTAGATTATAAGACACTATTACCAAACATACCACACACTTTGGTTGCAAAATACAAAGCATTCAAACTGGAACTAGTCTAAAAACATCCCCCTCCCTGCCAGCAGACATTGTCCTTGAAGGAGCTATGCAGGCTACTCAGGGAGAAAGGCACTGACACTCTTATACAGCTATGAAACCTGAAAATTCCAGTATAGCCTGCCAGGAAAAAATTATCTACCAGGGAAAGAAATCATGGCATGGCTATTACTCTCTGACTACATTTGAGGCTTTCTACACAGGACAGAACCCATGCATGGTACTATAACCCAGTCAAAACCTTACAGCTCTGGAAGTCAGAGGTCCTGAAGGAAAACTAACCACTGTTTGCTTACAGGGACATAGTGACACACTATCTTCTAAATATGGTTATATCCACAGATAAATGTTACTCTCAGTATTACCTGAAAGAAACCTCTCCTTGTAATCAATAGAGGCAAATGCAGTTCTCTGGCAATTCCAGAGAACACATGATATTGGACACTCAGCACTAAATATGTACTACCCTGTCTATGTCTCTAGCAATGTAAGAGCTGGAATAGGCGTGCAGTCTAGCACTCTGTAGCTCCAGTTGACCTGCACAGCATTGACATTGTTAGCTGTCAGCTATGGACAGAGAAGGGTCTCACATGTGATGGCCCTACACCTGCCTTGGTACTGGGAGCTACTGAAAGGTTCTTGGTGATGGGAAGTAAATTGTCCCCTGCTGCTTACCCACTCTGTTGTCCATCAAGTTCCAATGGATAATTCCAAACCCTGAGAACACAGAGAGCCTTAGTGAGACTCGCCGGGTCACAGAACAAAAGATGTGGATGAGGGAAAGAGATCTGGGAAGGCTGATAAAAGTGAGAGGTGAGAAATTAGAGTACATTTTATACATGTGTGAATGTGTTAGAGAGCTAATTTAATTAGTAAAAATAATAAAATTAATTTTTAAAAGTTAAGAATTTCATATAATTTATTCCCCTTACATCTATGCTATTTACCAGTCTTGCTTTAAAAACAATATTACACTTATATTTATGTATGTTATCAGGTAAAAGAATTATAAAATTTGCATCTAAACTTTTCAGCCTACTAACAGTTATTCAAAGTTCCCCCTTGTAATGCTGGTTTTAATGGGTACCAGACTCAATTCTTGGTCAGTTCTTACCAAAACGTTTGGCAGGAGAAACTCTGTTTCCTCCCTTATTAGTAGTAATGTGGATTCAATATGAAAACATCTGGTTAGATTTCACAGAGGGCTTTCCTTTTCATCCCTTTCCCCTCTTAGCCAAAGAGGAAATTAACCTTCAGAGAAAATTAAAATAAAATGTAAAAACATAAAAAAAATTTACCCCGCTGATTTTTACCTCTAGACTTTCAACTAGAGTCCAATCATTACAGCTTTTTTGCTGTATTTTCTTGCAAAAGAACTAGCTGGTTGCCAGGGTGGGAATCCATACCCTGCTCTTCATCATGGCTGGTCTATACTCTCTGTGTCTCCTCCTTAACTTTATCTCAGCTGCCGTAGGACAGATTTAGTTGTTGCAATACAGTTCCCTAGGAATATTCTCTACTTTTCAACTCTATATCTGTTCTATTAGACTATAATTTCCAAGCATACACCAACAATGCCCTCTTTTCTGACTCTTATATTTCCAGCAGTCTCTAACAGATGTTGGGGGACTCAGCTGACTAATACATGTATTTAACTCATTTTTAAACATTCTTATACTACTTCAGATTCATGTATAAATTATCTCATGTTCTAAAGTCCCAGAAGAAAAGGGCAGAAAATAAACACACATATGAGAACTAGCCCAATATTTGAATTCCTTTCCCTCTTTTAGAGAACTGTATCCCCACCCCTCATATTTAAGTTGTGAAGCCATATTTTTGAAAAACATTCTGAACAAATAGTATCCATGTCTTCATTAAAAGAATAGCCGTAAGTATCAATGTAATTATTATGATGTCATCCATGATATTTTTATTTCCCCAATTTATGAATAATTTAAATATTGTTATGTGTGAGGAAAGGCAGGCTCCAGATCACTGTAAGTCCTTTGCTCCATCTGTGAAATATCACAGTTAACTACATTTGGCTTCACCTACCCATGTATCAACCACGAGTTTCATTTAGAAAACATCATCTAATTGGTGAGGTTTTCTGTGAGGTTGTCTGTTGCTTCTGCTGAATCCCACAAAACTGAGAAATGGCTCAAGAATGATGTTATGGCAAGGCAGGCTGGACAAGGAGCAAAACGATTGGCATCCTGGCGCTAGACTCGTCAGCCAGCACATGCACAGTCACTGCTGGTGCCACTCACTCTGCATGCTCAGATTCCAGTTGGCCATGTGTTCCCGTTTAAAAGGGGCATGTTAGCACTTTAGATTCTAGCTGCCTGTTTGCTCTTTGGTTTTAATAGCTTATGTATTTCACCCACTGTATCATTTTTGGAAGATATTGAAAGAGACTATAGGCAAGCAGTAATCACTACCACTGGTTTCAGCAGACTGATTAAATCTAAGGGACTCCAACTCACAATTTTATGTGATACATGGTTTTGATGCTACTTTAAGAAAACATCCTCCTAGCTCCAATAAGTTTGATGTCCCCAGTCTATTCTGATTAATTATCCCTTCCCTCATTTTTAAGGCACCATCTTTCAGGGTAGATCAAGCTGGCCTGGAATTCTCATTGCAACATGGGATAGCCTCAAACTTGTGCTCCTCCAATCTCAGTGCTGATGTTACAGGTATGTTCTACCATACCTGACTCCGAGGCAAAGCTAAATAAGCATATTCTGCCTGTATAGACAATTTTATATAGGAATGATATTTTTGTACACTGTGTAAAATTTATCTTTGTGTTATTTAAATGTCTTTTAAATTTTGATTTCTCTGTCCTCTCATTTTATTTTAATCGGGACATAGCATTGTAATGCTTATACCAAGAATCTTGTGTCTCAAGTTTGTATAAACAATTCTTACCATTTCTTCTCTGCCTTGCCAATAAATGCTGATCACAAAATGGCTAGGCAGAATAGAGAACAGGACACAGCATCCACCAACCAAAGGCCGCAGGGAAGGAGAGGAACGTAGGTGAGTGGCAGAATGGGGATTGGAGACATGAAAGATGGGTCTGAAGAGCCAGATCAACAATAGCATGCAAGTTTCATAGGGTGGGGCTTGGAGGTAGCCAGATTATCATAGAAAGTAAAGGTTTAATTGCTCAGCTATTGAGGTGCAGTTTTAAATAAATATTGATTTATCTTTGTGATTACTGGGGACTAACATAAAGAAATATAGCTACCAGATTAATTCACTGTTTACATTTATATTAAGAATAAATAATTTACAATTTTACCTTAAAATTATATTGTGCTTTTCAGTAAATATCTGCATGGAGAAACTGGGGCAGAACTTTACTTGTCCTGAATGAAATTAAGGATGTTAATTGTGGAGGTTTGAATAAGAATATCCCCAGGGTTTCACCAGTTTGAATGAGTAGTCGCCCGGGAGTGCTCTATTTGAAAGGATTAGGAGATATGGCTTTGTTGGAGGAAGTGTATCACTGAGGGGGTCCTTGAGTTTACAAAAACCTATGCCAGGCCTTGGTCACTCTTTGCATGAAGATCAAGGTTTATTTCTCAATTACTTCTCCAGCACCATGTTTTCCTGCTTGCTGCCCTGATCCCAGCCATGATGACAATGGAACAAATCTCTGAAACTGCTAGCAAATCCGCAATTATATTCTCTCCTTTATAAGAGTTCCTGTGGTCATGGTGTCTCTTCAGCTCATAGAACAGTTACTGACACATTAATCCTGTTTAAATTAGATTTGTTTTTTGGGTATGTTGTTATTGATTTTTAGTTGTTGTTTAAGTGAAAGTGGGAACCTTCAATCCCTACTCCTTAGCCTCTTTCTCACTGGTCCAACTAACTCAGGTCCATGACGCAATTCATTAAAGACAAACACTGGCTTTGCCTTCATTCTCTGAGTGAGTCTGAGACTCTGCTTTAACTACCAAGGGTGTTGTTTTAAAGGTCTTTCTAGGTCTGACAGGAGACTCGGGGTTATCTGCTCTACTCCTATTTTCTCCCCAGCCACAGTCATGGGTCAGGGTGGATAACAACAAAGAACTCTGGAATACATGCCACTCTAAAGCATCCATGGAACTCATAGAAGTGGAAGTTCCATTGCTTTTGTTTCTGTTCTTGTTTTTTACCCTATGTGCTTCTCTCTATTCCCCGCCCCCATTGCTCCTAACAGGCATTGCTTGCAAAGGCCAGTGCAATCTAACCAGCCATGTTAATCAGCACCAGTGCTAATGACTTGACAAATAATGAAGAGTTTCCTCCATAAATGCTCAGTATTGAAAGGGAAACTGATTTTAAAAAGCCGGAGTTGGAAGCAGTTGAGGTCAGGAATTGCCCAGCTTGTCTTTGCCAGCTTCTCTAGAGCCCATCCCAATACTGAGAGTCCATCCAAGTGCTGTGAGCCAAGAAGAAAGTCCTACCCAAGTCAGTCTTCTAAACACACAGCCGTGGTTTAAGTCATCAGGAATGTCTTCTCAGCTACAAGAGGAAAGGCACATGTAGGAAAGGAAAAAGAGATGCCCGCCCAGCCCTCATGGCATTTTAGAGACTCCTTAGCACATTTATAAAATAGATTCCATGTAATTTCCCCATAAAAAGAATATATAGGAAGGGTTTTTTTCCCAAGAACACACAGCAAGACAGAATACAGAGAGTCTAAGAATTGTACCAGATGACAGAGGCAAGGTTTTCACTGGCTTGTTCAGTAATGTGGTTTAAATTAATTTATTCCGTTTCTAATTCTTTTATAAAAAACAATGCTTCCGGTTTATTTTTAGAATCATCTCCCCAGAAGTCTTGGAAGTGTCTCTTATCCATCTTATATTATACCACAAGAAAAGTCAGAACTTAATTAGAATATTATAGCCTCCATTTAACACAGAGGGATGGAAAATAATCAAATTGAGATTACTTTTGAATCAGACCAAATGCCTACACCATAAGGACTAAACACACATAATCTCTGAGATCAGGAACTGGGACACGCTAAGCTCTCTGTCCATCAGAAGAGAGTTATCCGTAGTAAATGTCCATAGAGATCAGGGTGAATTTGAGACTTATACCTACCAGACAAATTGCTAACAGCTCTGAGTCCACAGTAGCCTAAGTCTAGCTGCAGTCCTTTACAAACCGTTGTCTGTGAAGAAGCACTGTGCTGTGATAGTTTATATTGACCTGACAAGATCTAGACTCATCTAGAAGACCTGCCTTCAGGCACATCTGTGGCACATGCATGCACATGAACATACACATGCAGGCATGTGTGCACACACACACATTAAATAGAATGCAATAAAAAACATTTTAGCATTACTTGTATAGGGTAATGCTACATTCTCTCAGCACTTGGAAAGATCGAAGTAGGCATGATTAAGTTTGAAATCAGCCTAGACATCAATAATACAAAGGAAATGAATTAAATTGAAAATGTTTAGAAGGAGAGATATTTTTGAGGTCTGGTTATTTCAGCCCATGACTCCTTTGTCCTGTTGCTGTGGTATTTTAGTGGGGGGTGAAATGGAACAGAGATGCTCACCCGAATACATCCGGAAGCACAGAGGAAGCAGTCCGAGACAAGCTGCCCTTCACAGGTGTGCCCCTAGCACTACATCCTCTAATCAGGCCCTGCGTTCTCATAAGGCCATTGTTCTTTGGGTCCATCAACATATTCAGAGGCAAAGCTTTTGTGGATCACTCATCTTTCATCTCAGATCATCTAGTTGGAGGTGAACCCTTTCCTATAATGAAAACACTTTACACCCAGAACAGAGCTAAGTGTACGCAGAAGTTGTTCAGGAGAAATTAAAAAAAAAATCAAGCACATTCAAGGGCCATATAGGCAACTGCAATCTCAAATTTAGAAAATCATCTTTATGACCAAACAAATAGCAATTGTGTCACCATTTATTTACATTCAAATTGCAATAAGATATGGTTTTAGAGTCAACGTGGTTGAAAATTTGTAACCACATGATTAATACTGCTTCAGAAAGCAATTAAAAATCTTTTGTTGTTTATCATTCTTTGTGGGGCTGTTTCTCATATACAAAGCAACCAAAAGTGCAATCTACCTGAATTCATTCCAAGTAACAAGCCAGATGTGTTCATTGAAAATTAAACTTGTCGGACACTGTGATGACTTGTGATGTCTTTTAGTTCCATGGCATTCTAAGACTGCTGGAATTTAGCATTAATTATGATCTAACAAACGTTTAGTCACATTTTTATTCATTACTTGGAATGTTTTTCTTCCAGGGTTGCCATAATATGGTAGCTAAATATAATAAGCATCTGTTTACTGGATTGAGAATAAATAATATTGAACATCTGTTTAACAGATGCATAATTCTTTTTAAGTGCCGAAAGATTTTCTCTTCGTAGCTCTAGAACAAAGAAGCTATAAGATCCATATTTCCTTCACCAAAATAGACATGATGGGAATACTTAAGATCATGTAATAGTGAGGTAATCAGAAGAAAACTGCCTTTTCTGATAAATAAGTGAGATTAATTCCTGGCAATTTCATGGGCTTTATTATGAATCTCAAGAAAAGATTTCAGATCACCACTTGGTACAAAACTTGTTCTGATTTGTGCATTATGGGGGCAAGAGCCCCACATGATTTTTCACCTCATTTTTTGATAATCCCAGACTATTTTGTCCTTAATTTGCATTCAGAACAGTTTCTGTGGCCTTCCCTACACATTTACTGAAACACCAGTCCCACCTGTGTTAGCTTCACAGCCCATTTCCCATGGACAACAGCTTCACGGAATGTGGGGAGGAACCAGATATTGCCTTAGGAACATGTGCTAGGAATATTAGATAAATATTCCTATGTTGTGATTTTAAATTTAATTTGAATTTAATCTCCCAATTTGTCCTCAAACACTAACATTAAATCATATTCTATGTATTTCAGGAAGGCTCGGTGGGTAGAGGTGCTGGCCTCTGAGTCCAGCAGATGGAGTGTGATGCAGAGGAACCCTGGGGTGCAGGCAGAGGACCCGTGCCGAGTGGCTACCCTCTGGCTACCACTCTGACACACATGTACACTGATATGTACTCACACACACCAAACCAATGTAAAATTATTCAAAATAATAAATTGAAACTTAAGTAAATTTAACACACATATACACACAAATAGACAAACTAAATAAATGTAAAAGTTTAAAAGAAATAAATTTATAGTCTAATCTAAAACCAAGTTCTTGAAATATGCTTAAATATTGCTACAAAATCACCGTGACCATACTAAAATTGTTTAATAGTTCACTTGACCAAATCCTCATAAAAATCTTCTTTTATAACTATCTCAGCAGAGCCTAAGTAGATTATGGAGAAAAAATTGGCTCTGATACAGGAATTGGGACGCAAAAGCTTCGTAGGTGGGGCTCTTCAGAAACATCTGGGAGGAAGTGAGGAGGCAGAGTGGGGAGCAGGGAAAAGTGGAGCAAGAACATCCACAGCAGAAGACTAAGGCGCAGACAACGGTCTTAGAGAGTGTGGGCTTAGGCAGAACTGGAGAACTTCCCTGTCACTGGTTGTACCCAGGCCCTTGGTGAGATTGAGGTGGGAACTCCCGACAAGGTAGCTCTAGAGAGATACAAGCAATTTCCTCCCATACAGCCGCAGCCATTAAGCCATCACAGCCTTTAGCAGCTGATAGTCCCCAGTGCTGGAGAAATGATACAGTGATTCTGAATTGGGGCCAGGTATGTGTTGACCAATATACAGTTTGGGTTGAAATTCTGTTCTATGTACTAAACTATTCAAGTACAACTTGGGGATAACATAATAGGTTTTTTACCCAGAAAAAAAAATGTACTTTTCTACCCATGAAATAACTTTTTGCTTTTGCATCTAAGGTTTGTATATATTAAATATAGCTGTCCAATAAGGATAGGACTCATAACAAGAGACACATGCTCATCCACTCTCAAAAGTCCTCTCTGGCCGGGCGGTGGTGGTGCACGCCTTTAATCCCAGCACTTGGGAGGCAGAGGCAGGCGGATTTCTGAGTTAGAGGCCAGCCTGGTCTACAGAGTGAGTTCAAGGACAGCCAGGACTACACAGAGAAACCCTGTCTCGAAAAACCAAAAAAAAAAAAAAAAAAAAAAAAAAAAAAAAAAGTCCTCTCTGCACTCCACTTATTCTCCCATTCTCCCCAGAAATGTGGCTTCCCAGCTAGAAACAAAAGTTCCCAGCCTCCTTATGAATGTGAATAGTCATAGGAATGAGTTCTTGTAGTAAGAATATGTAAAGAATGCCTTGGGATAGCTTCCTGCTCTTTAAAATTAATAAGCCTTTCCATTTTTCTCTTACATCAGACAAGAGACTCCCTATCACAGGAAGGGCCTAGAAGTCTCACATTGTCATCCACTCCTAGCCAACTTGTCTGTTGGAATCTCTATTTTTAGCCTACTTAGATGAGGTTGGGGTTTCACCTAACTCATATGAAGAGATTAATTTAAGAAGACATGGAAAATGTTGCAAACAAAAATCTCTGTGTTTCATAGAAGATCTGGAACTGGAAGAGCATGCACTATGTAATCAATTATAGCAAGCATGTAGAATGCCCAATGCTTTCTCCTCTGTCCCCAGGACATTCCCATAGCCATGTGCCTTCTGCTTCCACACCATTTTCTTAGAATTTATTTTCTCATCTTCCTTTAAATTTCATAACCTTTCCAATATCTGCTTACCAAAATGTATCTTTTCTGATAGCTTAGTGATTGATCTGGTATGCCACCAAGGAGTTGACACATAACTACGGTCATATGGGTCATGTGATCAGTTTTGTTGTTGTTGTTGTAGTTGTTGTTGTTGTTGTTGTTGTTGTTTGTGCTTCTGGGATGGTAACCAGAGTTCCCATATGCTGAGCAAATCTGTATACAGATATATATCCCCAGACCTTGTGCTCCATTTTCTTCAAAAGTACATGACTGTCTGGAGGACAACCTGAGGATAACAGAGTGTCTTAAACATATGAGTAGACAAAAACCTTTTCTTAACAAAGAAAATTGTCTTTGGGTTTTCCCCTGTTTAGTCTGGATACTCAGAATATTGGTACCAGTGACTTTGAAAGACACCAAATTGACTCAGAACCCAAGGACGTCTCCTAGTTGGAAACATGAAAGAAAAGCCCCCTGCTTTCCCACGGACACCCAGCAGCTCTCTGCCATTTCTGGGTGACTGCCAGGAGGCAGCTGTAACCATGCCTAAAACAGTACTTAGTGAGCAAACGTTTGGGAAAACTCCACCAGTATGTTTCAGTGGTGTTCTCTGACATTTTCATAACCTATGTGGAGTCTTCTTACATACTGTCAAAGCTAAAAGTACTAAATCTGCTCTCTTAAAGCTAAACATAATTTGGTCATAAAATTTTCTACTCTTTAAAATAAGCATGATGTCCATTTAAAGACACCCTTCGTCTCCCAGAGACTCAGAGCTATAAAGCTGTGGTAATGTACTGCAGCGAGTGTTAGACACAGCCCTTTTCAAAGCTGCAATGAATGGCTTGGGGTCGGAGAAGAATAATGGGACACTCTTGTGAGTCTTAAGGCAAGCAACCTCTGATCATATTGTTCAGCAGAGAGTTTCTTTCTCATTCCCCTTTATAAAGCTATCAGTAATCTCTTATGTTCCAGAAGAACTCGTCAGAATGCAAATGTTTATGATACCATAAGCATTTTCTTTTTTTTTCCACAATCATCCTATAGACGCATAGGAGAGATGCCTGTGACTATGACCCTCACTGTAGCATGTGGACAGCATCAAGGGCAGCATGAAGTAGAGGGAGCAAAGCAGTCAGTCCTATTTAGCAAGAAATACTTAGGAGAGTTGCTAAAGTACATAGATGTTTCAGTTTATCAGCGTTAAAAAACTCATCAAAGAAGCAAAAATAAAGGTGGAAGAGAGAGAGTGGTATGCAGTAATTTTGTGCGATTCTCCCTGTGTGCAAGCAATGGGTCATAAAGACAAACTGTCAGAGGTGAGGGAACCTAAGTCAGCTTGCACTTTAATTTCCAACTGGCTGAGAGATATGGGAATGAGATATGATATCTTCCTAGGCGTCTCTAGCTCACATAAGACAGCATGGTCCTAACTGTGCTATGTGCTTTGCTGTTCCAACCTACACTGAAACATTCCAGGCTGCTCTTCTGCCATTACGCAAAGCATTCAGGATGTTGTACTTAATGCACTATTTTTCTTGAAAAAAAAAAGTTTGTCTGTCTGCTGTGCCTGCAGCAAACACAAATGCATTGGTATGAACTGGATCACAGTTGGGAAGGGTAGTCTGAGAGTCAGCACTCAAGTGCTACTGCAGTCTGGTGAGCTTTGTTTGTCTTTTTTTCCCCTGCTTGTCCATCTCTTTGCCAGTGCCTGCCAGTTCCTATGGTGGTGCCTTCAGAGCAATGGTGGTACAGATGGTCCTTTCACCACTCTCTTCATTTGCTGATGCTCAAAGCAGCTCTGGCCTCTCATCTATGCCTGACTCTTCTCTCCAGGCATGGGGTATCTTCCACTGACCATTTCTTAAGGATGTCTCTGCTCCAGGGAAAATTTCTTTTTACAAATCTCTCCTTTCTTTTCTCTTCTCTTGACTCTTCTTGCTTTTTCTTGTTTTTCGGGAAAAATGGCATAACATGTGTGCCTATCTCATTCTATGTGCAAATACAGTACGTAGTCCTTAACTGTGTCATATTCAGACACAAGGCTTGGTATCCTCAGCCTTGTAACAGCACAAGGGAAGGCCTTGTCCTGGAGTGTTGGTAATTGACCAGCTTTTGACTCTCGCTGAGTGTTTGCAGTGGCCAGAATGTTAATCCAGGAAACTAAGACAGCAAGCAGATCTTGAAGTCAAAGATTTTTTCCCCAAATGAAACATTATTTACCATGTAATGAACACATTTTTCTACTAATAAGGCCATATTACATTTGTTAAAGGTTATTATGTTTCAACAAGTACAGAAACATTGTAAAAATATAATTAAGAAAGATAAGATTGAGGGCCTATGATAAACTGAGATCAGGACAGAAAAATGTCAGCTGATAAATCTGGCGAGAGAGACTGTGGATATACATACCACATGATGGAGGAACTTGGCAAGCTATTCTTAACACAGCCTTTATGTGGAGTCATTTGACTGAATGTGCTGACTGGTTCTCATGTCAGTCCTCAATAAAATATGTTGAAATCAAAACACAGTGCACAGATCTGGACACCACATTCAAAGTATTCCTTTTTCTAATAATGTGCTATTGCTGAAGTTGTGATAGAGGTGAGCCAAAAGTCATCCGAATGATTTCTGCAATGGTGTAAGTTAGCCATGCTGGAAGCCAGAGCTCATTTGACTCTTTCCATTGATGCTTCATATTGCCAAGCCTGTGGATTAGTTACTTCACCGATGCTTTACAACAACCACCCTATCTACTAGAAATGTCACCTTTGGGGCGCTTGAGATGACTCAGTAGGTAAAGCCACCTGCTACCAGGCCTGATAATCTTAGTTCAACCTCTTGAATCTGGATATTGGAAGGAGAAAACTGACTCTGTCAACTTATCCTGTGACTTTCACACATACACAGTGGCATGTCCCTCTCCCCTCACCCCCCAAAAACACAAAATTAAATTAAAGGAAATGTCACCTTTGTTATGACCTTCGGAATATCCATCAGCATGCTTCCTTATCTTAGAATAGAACTCATGACTATTACTCACTATGGCTCTTTCGGATTTTGAAATCAGACAGCACCACCTTAAATCTGAAGAAAAGCAAAGAAGACAGGTAAGTAAGGCATTGAAAGAAAACTTGTAAGAAAAAAGAGGGAGTGTGGTAACTTACTTGC
The DNA here is from genome assembly GCA_964023405.1 of Apodemus agrarius. NCBI lineage: Eukaryota > Metazoa > Chordata > Mammalia > Rodentia > Muridae > Apodemus > Apodemus agrarius. The sequence goes on from OZ030009.1 coordinate 157,697,838, forward strand.
AAGCAAACACTGAGTGATAAATCTGCCTGAGAAAAGAGAGTAAAGTAAAGGGAGTCTGGCCTTTGAGAGGAGTCCTTGGTCAAGCCTGGTAGGAGACAGTGGAGCTTATTATAAAATTCTGTCTAAGCAGTCATGGGAAACTCATTGTCAGCTCTATCTCCAGCTCAGACCTGACGTCTTCACATTTTCACGAGAGAGCATAGCAATATTACAGCACTTAGCAGGGCAGTCTTGGAGTCATTTTCCCAACACAGGTTCTGAAATCTTAATTTGCTAATTTGATCTCCTGAACTTTCCTCTCACACACAAAGATAACATTGTGGGGGGGGAAATAATTTCATAGTAAAGCTACCCAAAGCTTATTATTGGCTATTGCTTTTATTACAACATCTAACTGACCTATGTAAATGTTAAAGCTGTGACTTGGTTAGTGACCCCTTTCGCTCTTGATAATTACACTCTAAGATATCCATTTATTCCTCTGAATCCTAAGCCAATATTTTTATTGTAGCAGGCACAGTTTAAGTGTGTTTAGCCTGGTACCCAGCATGGGATATAAAATTAAACCTAATCCACAGCAGTTATAAGATTTCTGATTAATTTTTGATGTTGGGTTGCAAAACCTTGGTCAAATAAGATATAAATTGCCCAGAACACATAGACTGCAGACAGACAGAATTGATGTGGCAAGTCAATACTCCAAGGAGGAAAATGATGCAATACATGGACATGCATTTGTTCTCATAAGTAACCTGAGGGTAGAAGGAAGAATGCATCTGAAATCCTTAAGGCCATGGCAACCTAGTTTACCCTTAGTCTCTAACAAAGGCCCAGGAAAACATGTGATTTCCCAAGATCACACACTGGAGAATGGGCAGCCTTTGAGAACCACACTCTGATGCCTGGTGCAACTTAGTGTCTCCTCTACACCCTGATTCCTCTTCACAAAAATAGTCCATTTGCTTGTTCCCAGGCTTCCTGCATGTCAGTCTTTGTCTTTACCATCATCTACTCTTTTTACTCTTAGAACATAAATACCTCCTAACCTCTATGAGCAGACAGCATGTCAGAAAAGGCTACCATAAGCCCACAACCAAAGAATTTGGCTTCTGGATGCCTGCCTTTTCCTGAGTCCAGAGTGACCATGGATAGGATTCCCACAAGGAAGTTGGATGCTGGTTACATCCAGGAAGCCACTGCTAAAATGCTCCCAAATGGCATGAATCAGATGTGGGATGATTTTGCATGAGAATGTGGTCTTCTTGGAATCAGCACTGTTACCATCAATATTTTTAATTCAACAAGCACCCATTGAATATGTAAGGTGTTTCCCATCTGAAACATGAGAACTTTTCCAGCTCCTGGCCAAAATGAGGACATGTTGGATGACCTCAAGATGTTAGTTCCATCTTACTGGAACTCTGGTTCTGGTTCTCTACCCCATTTTATTTCTGCATTGTTGTTTGTTTGTTTGTTTGTTTGTTTGTTTGTTTGTTTCAAGACAGGGTCTCTGAGTAGCTCTGGCTGTCCTCGATCTGTAACCAGGCTGGTAATGAACTCACAGAGATCCACCTGCCTCTGCCTCCTGAGTGCTGGGATTAAAGGGGTGAACAACCACCATTTTAACTTTGCCAGAAAGTCTTAGGAGAGCTAAGCTCTACCCCAAGAGTTTTGGGGTCCTCTCTGGTTGGCTATTCATGTCCACAGGGCTCTCTTCCTTCTCTGGACATTAACTCATAAGACTACCCCACTGACAAACCCTCCAAGGACTTCCAAACGCATTTTAAAAGTATTCTCCCCTCTTTGTTGTGGCCTCCAAGACTGATATGGCCTCCAAGTCTGGCTCCAGTGTTTACATCTGGCATCTAGTAGTTAGCTCTGCCCTGTTTGCCTGTGTATGCCTCCCAATCCAAATTTTCTTCCCTTAGATCTCAAATGAAAGGTACTTAGTCTCCTGCATTGAGCCTTTCCTGAAAGGGTTCTTTCAGCTGAGTAATGTCCTCCAATTGCCACCCAGTTGCACAGCCTAAAGTAGCCACCCCATGCTCCCCTGTGGTCTAGGCACTAACCATTCAGCTGTTGCGATCTTCTGGCTCATTGTTCCTCTCACTGAAAATCAAATGATATGAAGTTACAGTTGCACAAGATGAATGTATTCCAGAAATGGACTGTGCCACATTTTGCCAGTAAATGACAATACTGTGCTGTATACCAGAAAAATCTGCCAAAAGGATAGATCTCCTGCATAGCAGTCTTATTATAATCCAATTCAACTGAAATAAATAAATTAGCTGCCCAGCTCTGTGCATTGGCACCCTATTCTATTCTGCTCATCCCACACAAGGGACAATACTTTCTAAGTAGAACACAATGCAAACTTCCTCTGTTCATTGTTGCCAGCACCAAGAAAGAATATTTTAAAGTTTCTCAACATTCGTAAGGTTTTTAGTGCTGTGATAAAATACCAAGACTAGAAGCAAATTGGAGAGGAAAGGACTTGCTTTATCTCACAACTTGTAGTTCACTATTCAGGGAAATCAGGGCAGGAGCTCAGGCAGGGCAAACATCAAGGCTTGATCAGCCTGCTTTCTTTCAGCACCCAGGACTCCAGGCCAGGAGTGGCACACCCACAATGATCTGGGCGCCCCCACCCACACCAGCTTTCACTCACAAAAAATGCACAACAGACTTCCCTACAGGCAAATCCTAGAGACATTATTCAATTGAGCTTCCTCTTCTCGAACGACTCTAGTTTTTGTCAAGTTGACATAAATGTGATCAGCACAAAGTAAAAAACAACTCCAAAAGAAACTGTCAATACTAACCTTACCACGCCTTTTAATTTAGCCCAGCATATATATCCAAGATAACATTAATTCAGCATTCAAGTAACATAAGTTATTAGTGAACTGTTTTCAATCTTTCCTTTTGAAATCTTTGAAATCTGGGTATAACAAGCTGACAGTATAGTCACACTCAGGACACTAATGATTCAGGCAAAAATGATTTAACTGTATTCAAAGTCCATACAATTTACAATTTACAATTTAAATAAAAAGTACGCAGGTCCAGGGTGCTTCCAATGAACAAGGGATTTCCCCCAAAAGCTGAGTTGAATACCATTATCAATTTAAATAATAAAAATTAATTAAAATGAAATATAGTTGAAGCCAGATGTAGTGATTCATGGCTAACATTCTAGCACTTGGGAAGCTGAGGCAGGAGAACTGCTGCAAGTTCAAAGTCACCCTGGCTAGAATGAGACCTTGTGTAAAAATCACAAAACAATGTCATCATCGTCATCATCAATAATAATAAAACATAAGTTTTTCTGAACCACACTGGCCACCATATTGAACAGCTCAATGCTGATATCTCATTGTACACTGGCTGTTGTTTTCTATTAGCTTGTGTGTTTCCTCTCATTTAAACCAAAGTCCCAGATGTGATGTTCATTGGCAGTATCACGAGCAAGGATCCACAGAACAGCCAAGAGTTGATTATCATGTGACCAATGGAACCTCCAAGCCAAACCTTCATGCTCTTCAAACCTCTCAGCACCACGACTCAAATCACAGACCCCAGAACATGCTGTCTGGCTTCGCTCCAGCCAGGCTCCCTGCTAGCTGCAGGACTTCTTACACCTTTCTTTCCCTCACAGAGCCTCAGTCCCTTGTTCTGCAGATGAGGGAACGGCTGTGCCTGGTGCAATGCTTAGTCCTGTGTAAGCTAACATTTCTACAGTGCTTCCATGAAGGCCTGGCCATAGCAGTGCATCAAGATTAAACTTATTACACCCAGTCTAGGGTCTTCAGCTTGCTGGAGATTTACTTGAAATATGTACCTGAGTCAGCTCAAGGCTACCACTCTGTTAGACATGGCTAATCTCTTCATTCATCTCATAGCTCTCAGTGTTCAACTCTGGCTGCTATCACTCTAGCTGCCCATGACAATTCTAGAAATCACTCTTGATCATCTACCTGGGCCACTCCCTAGACTGGATTCCCACTCATGATCTTGGTCCCCATCTCTATCCCTCCTTTGCTGAAAAATGGCAAGGGAGAACAGTAGTTGTCTCCCAGTTGTATTAGGACATTGCTACTTGCCAAGTATATCTTTAATATTTGTGCATACAATATTGTGTGGCTGCCTGCAGGGCAGCTGGCTTGGCATGGGTTGGTATTATAGCCACTGACTATTCTGCAGCTTTCTCCCCGCTCGTGATGGCCTTTGCCAAAGCATCTCATCTGACTGTGTGCATTCCCTGTGTCAGTTTACTCCTTAAAGGCCCATAGACATCCCTTGGTTTCTTACTCCTACATTCCCATGGTTGCCTATCTCTGAGTATGAATGGCTGACATGCTCTAAATCATTTTTATGAGAGGAGAAGCTTGGTGGTTGTGTCGAAGTCAGAAGGTCGCTGCTTGTATATTCATCATTCTGAAGAATTCACAACACATCCTGACACACAGCAAGAGCTTGATAAATATTTGTGGATTGGAGAAGGAATGGTTTAAACAAATGATATTTTTTAGGTCCCATGTAAATCAACTGGGTGAGTGGCCCTCATCTCTCAGATCCAGTCTAACCCTTATACATGAAACATGGGGATAGTAAAAACAAGAAATTTGAAGACCTTGGATTTGATCCCATTCCAGTAGGCAGAGGTGCTGGGGGACACACAGGGGACTTTGAAGCACAAGGGGCCTAAGGGAGCCATGGGCACAGGAAGCTAAGTGTTGCAGACGGGCCAGAAACAAGGACGGAGAAACTGAGTCCAGATTTTGTCTAGGGCTTTTTCTCAATAACTAAGGGCAAGAGTCCCTCCCCTCATTCTGTAAAGGTGAACTTGACTGTCCTTTCCCTCTCCTGCTTAACTCTCCTGAGTCAAGAGCAAAATGCTGGCCCTCACAAATGCAGCTAAGAAACTTATGTTTTCACAGGTGTTGCCTTTAAATATCTCACCGGAAAGGAAAGATATTTTTTGCGTGGTTTCTAGGGACTACCTTCATTTTTCAGTTATGATGGCTCTGAAAAAGAGGCCATGCATCTGGCTTGAAAGTTCCTTATCCAGCAGTCCCATTGTTTTATTACATAACAAAAGCTCGACTCTGTGACTATAAGAATGTGCGCATTTAAAATAAGCAACTTGCAGTCATGTGCTAATCTTCCACTCTAACAGCAAAAAGTAGTTTCCACAGGAAGAAGTGTGTGCTCCTGAGGTAGCCATCTGCTGATGAGAGGAGAGAGATTTTGTTCAATGGCAGAAATGGAATTAAGCTAATTAGCTTAAAACAAAAACTGAAACTAACAGACACAATCAAACTTTTTGTTCTTGCAGGGACTAAAAGAGTCAAGTGGCCAGGGACATCACATAAAGATGTCCCTCAAAGCTAAGCTCATCCACCTTACTTAATTTACTCTTCAAGTCAGTTGTTTTGTGTTGTCATGTTAGAAACTAAATTGTGTTTCTTTCCAAAGGTGTGCTGACATATAACCCTAAGTACCTCAGACTATGACCAGATTTGAAAGTAGAGTTGTTGTAGATATAGTGAATTTGGAGGAGGTCACACTGGATCCATGTGACCTGTGCTGCAGTTGGATTGGTACCCTTAGAGACTGAAGAAAGACAAAAACTATGTGATCATAGGTGTGAAACAGTCTGCAAGCAGAGATGCCAGCACACTACTATGCACTAGAATATGCAGGAAGGATTTCCTATGGGTGGAAGAGAACATTGCCTCATGACACCATGCCTTTGGACCTTCCAGATGTGTGAGACAACACTACTTCCATTGTTTTAAGGCATTGACCAAGCCATCTCAGTCAGTCAACAGGTTCTCCAGTGCAGTTGCAAGGATTAAAAAGAAAAAAGACAGACAACATTGTAGCATGACCCCAGCCAGTCCTGAGGCTGAGGCAGATTTATTTTTTCCCAATCTGCTTTTATACCATTTTAATTACATGCAAGTAAGAAGTTCAAGCAGTACAGTAAACACAAATAATCAAGCAATAGGCAAGGCAATAAACAAAGTCCCATGATCACTGTTTCTAAGGGCTTCTCAGGATGACCAAGATATCTGATCCTACTTCCTTGTCCTAGCCCAAAGTTGCATTCTTGCCTAAATCTTACTTATTTGTTAAAATTAGATTACTGCCTGAGCTTACTTCCTTGTCCTGGCCCCATGTAAGATTCCTGCCAAGTAGCCCCAAATGCTCTCCACAAGGCATGGTTGTGGTTTGACTCTGAAATGTCCTGCCACTGGTCCATGTTTTAAATACTTAGTCTCCAGCCACTGTGGCTACTTTTAGAAGGCTGTGGCTACTTTAGGATATGGAACCAGGCTGCTAGGAAGTATGTCACTAGAAGCAGGCCTTTGTAAGCTATGCCTACCTCAGGTCCATGCTGTATTCTTTGCCTTTAGACTCCACACACTCCCCTACCCACAAATCAAGTCTCTGTGATTCTTTTTTCTCACAATAGTGAATGGTGAGTCTGTGAAAGCTTGCAGCAAAATAAACCTTTCATCTCTTAAGTTGCTCATGTCAGGCACAGCAACAAAGAAGTAACTAACACAGCCACCTGGCTGTGAAACGTGGTCAAGACCATCCATGGAAACTAATGTCCTTCACACTCTGATAACGCTCATCTCTTCCAGCTCCTGAACACTCGCTATGAGGAGCTGAGAGATGCCAGTAGGAAGATGGCAGTCCTCGAATAAAATATTGCAGTTGGAAGGAACATTCTGATGACATAGGAGCAAATGGAACAAACCAGGTACCAGAGCTAGGTTCCTAAAGGCAGAAGTGAGAAAGAAGGTCAGCACACAGGATGGGGAGAGGCTAATCTTCAGCAAGGACAAGATATTCCTCAGACCACGAAGAAGGCGCCAATGGGGCTTAGGAAGTGTCTGTGAGTGTTCTGCACAATTTTATCAGTAAATACAAAGTTACCAAACTGGGTGGGGAGAAGGAAGAGGAAGACAGGAAAGAGGAAAGAAAGAAGCAGGGGGTAGGGGAAGAGAAGGAGGAAGAAGACAGTGAAAGAAAAGGAAGGAGAGGCTTCTTAGAAAAGGCTGTATGTATAAGAACCACAGCTTGCTATGTGCATTGAGGTTGTTTGTTTAATCATGCACTACAAAGAAAAGCACAAATAAATCATCTCATCACATCAAAATTTAATATAGCTTTAAAAGTGACAGGATATTTGTTTTAATAACTGTAACCTCACATGGTGGCTTGTGTCTTTAACTACAGCACTCTGGAGTCAGAGATAGGAGGATCTCTTGTGAATTCAAGGCCAGATTGGTCCCAATAGCAAGATCTAAGCTGGCCAGAACTACATTGTGAGGCCCTGTCTTAAAAGCAAAACACACTCTTGTAGCCATGAGTTATGCTAGGGGCAAAAAGCCCTGCATTCTTATTCCTTGAAGCTTAGACACAATAGCCACATTGAGTTCTAATTAAAATCTGCATCCTTAATTAATATCTCCTGGTGTGGTTAGGAGTCAAGGGACTCTATGGACTAGCAGAGTTTTTGCAGATTTCTTGTTTGTCCAAGATTCTATGTGTAGTAATAAGAATTGGAGACAGTGGAAGACCTTACATTTTTTGAAGTACACAGTATTCACATTCGAGTTAGCAGTGGTTTCTCTTTCAGGAGGATGGCATACCCAGAGCCATCCTTGCTGCTAGTGGCTTCCCAAGTCACATCACTCTGTTCCTAGGTGATGTAGCTGTGCCATCCTATTAGAGACAACCACAGGACCTGCCTGTTTCAAACCCACTTCATGCCCATACCTGGCCAATGGTTGAAGCTTGTCCTCAGTGAGCTTTGAGAATTTATGTCAGGCTTATGGAGGATCCCGGCTGAAATGTCTATGCAGCCATTTGTAGCTAAAATGCAGCACTTTTAGTCTAGAAACAGAGATGCTAATCCAAATACGAAGATATATTGAAAATATTTCAAAGTACATCTATCAAGCCTCCTTTTGTGATATACATTCCATAAAGAACAAGTATTTGCAATTTTGGTTTTTTGCTAGCTACACATGACGAGACAAGAACACCTTTGTTCTGTCTGTGATTGGCCCTGCATCTTGGCTGGAGCAGCTGAAGTGGATGGATAATTTTCAGCCTTCAAGCTCGTAGCTTTACTCACACAGAACCTGAACTGTTATGGCAGAGAGCCTGGCACCATTTTATCAGTGATAAGGATGTAAAGTCTATTGCCTGGTTTAATCTCAAACGATTCATCTCTTCAGTTTGACATTCTCAATTGTGGTCACCTTTACTGAATCATCACTGACCTAAGTCTTAAATAGAGCTAAGGTATGTGATATGGCGTTTTGCTGCCCAACTGCATTCTGAAAGTACCCAGTCACGCTCCTTATCATGCACTGTCTCTAAGCATTTCAACTATGCAGTCCATTACTAGGAGCTGCAGTGGCCATGTTCTGCATCACCTCTCCTCAGCATATGCATTTTATAACTGAAAGTGTGTTGCCCATTTGACGAGCAAACCCCAACCCCTCTGCCCACTGTAGGGTTTTCTGCTCACTCCTTTCTCCTTTCAGCACCGAGGATTAAACTCAGAGCCTCACACATTTGCACATGCTAGGCAAGTGCCTCACCACAAGGCTGTATCTGCTGTCTCCACTTTGGCGACTTTTATGCCAGATTTCTCAGTCATATTTTTTCCAGAACAGCAATAACATAGGAGGCTGTGTACTATCTTCCGGATAAAGACAGGTGACACTCAATTCCACAATGATACCTATGTAACTAGCTCCTATACTATTCAAGAAGGCAAATCACATGACCATTCAGTCCACGAATGCTTTCTATAAGGATGGGTTTTTTTTTTTCATTTAAGTAAAGAAAAAAATTTACCCTTTCCCATGAAATTAAGTCACTGCTATCACACACCATATCACATACTGCTATCACAACACACCATAATTCTAGGACAAGCTGCAACTGTACTCCATTTGAGGACAGCGCACATGAAAATATTGTACAGCAAATGAAACAAAAGGTACCCTTTCCTTATCAGTCCTTGCAGCTATCGACCTGATAACCAGTCATACTCAGTCCCCACACGTACACATCCACACAGCACAGCACATAGTAGTTAGTAGCTGCTGAACTCTGATGCCTGGGCTCCATTTTTTCTGTTTTGTTTTATTTTCTCCATTTCCTTCAGAGGCTATACAAATCAACTGACAAGACCATGCAAGAAATGCACCTTTATTATGCAAACTTTGTTAGTCACAAAGCAAAGTATTCATACAATTGTCAAAGATACTCACTTCTTTAATAAGAGAAGAATTGAAAACAATTCCTTTTTTGTCTTTATGGTGATTTCTTCATTAAATTGTTACAGAAAACTGGAAACCAGGCATTGAAACATCATGGTCTTAACTACAGCTTTATGATGGTTTACATGTTAGCTTGCTTTCTATTTGAACATTGTCAGAATCCTTAGGGATGAGTTCTTACATTGTAAGGATGATCACTTAGCATGCCATTGATCACCAATATCTGCACACATAAACTCCTTGTTTTATTTAAAGAGACCAGGTAAAATATTACCATAGGGTCAAATAAGAAATTAGACTCTCAAAGTTCCCATTATGTAAGTGATACTTCAGAGCAAAACTGAAAGCGGGATGGAACACAGAGTATTTGTTTTGAAATTCTTCTTTTCCACAGAAGAAGGGCTTTTTAAATATTTTTCTGCATGAAAAGAATCGCAGCTTGTTACCACTGGAGATGCTTCCTACAGTTTCCACGTATGGTTGAACTGCACTTGCTGCTGCGAGTCTAGACTCAGCAAAGCTCATCGTCCCCGCAGCCCTGGAGCTGGGCTACGCACCATGTCTTGGCTCACCCTGTGAGCATCAGAAGTGTTTCTGGCCGACCCCAACAGTGCACACTTGGGAGCACCGCACCACCTTTTAAAGAAGTGTTTTATGGAGTCTGAAGAGATTGATTACTCAGTGGTTAAAAGCACGGGTTGCTCTTCCAGAGGGCCTGAGTTCTGTTCACAGCACCCACAGTGGCTCACAGGCATCTGTAACTCCTGTCCTATGGAATTCAATGTCATTTTTTGGACATTGGACACTGCCTATCTGTAGTACACAGACATTTGTGTAGACAAAATGCTGATACACATAAAATAAAATAAACATTTTAAAATAATTGTTTTACCTGCATAACTTGTCCTTTTCTTTTTTCAATTTAAGTTTCTTTTTAAATAGAAAAGCATATTTACTTGATGCAATGAGTCATACACATGATTTTAATAATTTGCAATGACTACATGAGGGTAACATCTGGCTGTTTACATTCAAAGGCAGAGCGTGGTATTCATAAGTGTTCATAAATAATACATGTTTCAAATCACACAAATTTTCTGGTTGTGAAGTTTTCACTCTGCCACCTACAGTGAATATATAAACTATTAGTTAAATATTCTCTAACCACAGAAAAAGTGCATTGCCATCAGCCCCATGAGATTTCACAGCCTTCAAGTTAATTAACACTTTGCATTGCAATTGTGTTGGAATTCCTGTGCATATTAATGTGTGTGTTTGTCCAAATTCTAGTCTCTTCATAAAGGAAAGGAGCTCAAGAGAAGACCTGAGAGTCAAAGACACAATCATGAATGCCACAAAAACACTAAACTGAAAGACATAAAATATATACAGAGAACCTGGTGCAGAGTCATGCATGCCCTGTGCTTGCTGCCTGAGTCTCCAGGAATTCATATGAGCTTTGCTTGTATTGATTAAAAGGGTCTTGTTTTTGGTGTCCTGTGGCTCTTACAAACTTTCTACCTCCTCTTCCATGGGGTTTCCTAAACCCTGAGGAAAAGAAGTTAATAAGAAATTCCAGGAAAGGCTGAGTATTCTAAGGTGTCTCACTTTCTACATAATGTCTGTCTGTTGGGCTCTATATGTTCGCATCTACTGTAGAGGAAGCTTCTCTGATGGTGGCTGAGAAAGTCACTGGTCTGAGACTATAGCAGAATATCATTGGAAGTAATTTTATTGCTACTTTTTTTTCTCCCTTAGAACAGGATTATTTGGTTATGCCCTAATGTCAGGGACTGGCCCTGACATCACTATAAACTGAGGCAGGACTAAAGAGTCAGATGGGCCAAAAGCTGATAGCTTCTAGCAATTCTGTTCTCTTTTGCTCTTCTAAGACCAGAGCTGATGGCTTCTGGCAATTAACTATTGCTGATACAAGGGGGATTGGGGAGCAGGGTTAGAAAAAGAAACTTAACTACTTGGGACTGGCACTCTCTGTGACCTCTTAAAAACTCTGAATTCTTTTAACTCTTAAGAGGCTGGCAAGAACAAAAGGGAAAGAGGAAAAAAAAACCATACACACTCACAGACACACACTTGGCCAGAGCACCAGAGTCATCAGTTTCACAAGTGCACATGCATTCTTATATGTATAGATATATACCTACATGCATACAAATGTACAAACATATGAATATATGTATACATATATGTATATATACACACATTTGGTGGATGGAGTAGAATCTCAGCCTTTATATAGTTTCTCAGAAAAAAGTTCTCCATACATAGAAGCAGCAGCATGATGACTATAAGTTCAAAGCAGTGTTTCATTTGATAAGATCATAAGTTCAAAGCAATAGTTTTACTCAGCCTTGCTTTGTCATAGAACACCTGTGCCCTCATCCTTTGACCTGACCTAGAATGAAAGATTTTCCTTGATCATTAAACTTTCTCAAGACTATTTTTCTTCCTAGTACAATTTGTCCACTTTAGTGCATAAAGCTCACTGTGCTTGTTTTCATGCAGCCTTTTACTTATTATTTTATGAGGAGGGGACACATCCTATTCTTATTTTTAAGTGCCATTTTAATAGACATTTTCTTATTTACATTTTAAAGGTTATCGCCATTCCTCGTTTCCCCTCCAAAAACCCCCTATCCCATGCCCCTCCCCCTGCTCCCTAACCCACCTACGTCTACTTCCCTGTCCTGGCATTCCCCTAAACTGGGACAACTACCCTTCACAGTACCAAGGGCCTCCCCTCTCATTGATGTCCAACAAGGACGTCCCCTGCTACATATGCAACTGTAGCTATTGATCCCTCCATGTGTACTCTTTGATTGGTGGTTTAGTCCCTGGGAGCTCTGGGAGTGCTGGGTGACTCATATTGTTGTTCCTCCTATGGGTTTGCAAACCCCTTCAGCTCCTTGGGTTCTTTCTCTAGCTCCTCCATTGGGGGCCCTGTGCTCAGTCCAATGGTTGGCTGGGAGCCTCCACCTCTGTATTTGTCAGGCACTGGCAGAGCCTCTCAGGAGACAGTTACATCAGGCTCCTGTCAGCAATCACTTGTTGTGACATCCACAATAGTGTCTGGGTTTGGTAACTGTATATGGGATGAGTCCCCAGGCAGGGCAGTCTCTGGATGGCCCTTCCTTCAGTTTCTGGTCCACACTTTGTCTCTGTATCTCCTCCCATGGGTATTTTGTTCCCCCTTACAAGAAGAACCAAAGTATCCAAACTTTGGTCTTCCTTTTTCTTGAGCTTCATGTAGTCTGTGAATTATATCTTGAGTATTCCAAGGTTCTGGAATAATATCCACTTATCAGTGAGTGCATACCATGTGTATTCTTTTATGATTGTGTTACCTCACTCAGGATGATATTTTCTAGTTCCATCCATTTACCTATTTATATCTTTATGGAAAATAACAAAAACATCTCCTTAGACTTTCTTTCAATTACTAAACTTTTGAAAATTATTTGAACGAAATCAAAAATTCTATAAAATCATTAACTCATCTAAACAGCATGAATTAATGAAAGTACATCTTCATATTGATTTTGCAGGAAATCTAACCAATAGTGTGGGTTAATGCCCATGAATCAATCATAACAAACTATAGGAAGAAAGGGTCTTTCTTTGATCAATCATACCTTGCCAGAAAAATGAGGAATACAGCAATGACAAACATAAGGAAGTACATTAGCAACAAGAAGCAATTTTTGGATGAAGCTCCTGGGGTTCTACTTTTCCCGGATTCCCCCATCATAGTCATACAAAAGTGTAGGCCATCTCAAGGAAGCCTATTTGCTTGTTGCAGTCTTCCCTGCATGGTTCCCTGGGCTATCCAGTCTCTGATTCATAGTCACCCAATCAATACTTAGTATATATTGTATCTCAACAAGTGGACCTTAAGTCAAATCAATTATTGGTTGGCTACTTTAAAAGTATATTCTACCAGTGTACTAGCATATCTTTCAGGCAGGATAGTATTGTATATCAAAGCATTCATGGCTGGCTTGGTACTTGTTTCTCTTTTGGTAGCATGTGGAATAATATGTAGCAAAGATGCTTTATGTCTGGACCAGGTTGACTTCTCCATGTTCAATGAGTTGTGTAGGTTTTGCCTTCAGCAATGGGACCTGGTTCAGTCTGGTAGATCACCCTGTAGTACTGACAACAGTTTGGGTTGTTTGGGAATTTCCATGCTACCTCATTGGCAAATAAGTCAATTAGATTTATCCCAACTCCAATTTGAGGAAGATGAATTTGGTGACAAGACATCTCCATTGGAGCTGTGTCTACCCTGTTATTTGACACTAATGTTTAGATAATCTAAATATATATTATTAAAAAGTTTCCACTGTGTTATTCATACAAGCTCTCAAATGGCTCTTAAGTTTAGCTTTTTCTTCTTATAGTCCCCCCTCCTGCACTTCTCTGATTCTTCAGATCCAGCATACCTATCTATTTGATTTCCCATTCCTAATGAGATCTATCTGTACCCCTCTAGTCTCTTACTCTGTACTTAATTTCTCTGGGTCTACAGATTATATCATGATTATCATTGAATTAAATAAAAAATGCATACCATATTTGTCTTTTTAGCTCTGGGATACCTCACTCAGGATGATGTTTTCTACTTCCATTTATTTAGCTGTGAATTTCATGATTTCATTTTTTCCACTTATTTTTAATTAATTTATTTATTTACATCTCTATCGCAGCCACCTTTCTCCTTCCAGTCCTTCCTCCCCCAATCTCTCTCCTTCAGTTCTGAGAAGGGGAAGGTCACCTTTGAGTATCAAGAAGTCACTTTAGGACTAGGCACAACCTCTTCCATTGAGGCCAGACAAGGCAAACCTATTAGGAGAACACGATTCACAGGCATCAGAGTCAGGGACAGCCCCCACTCCAGCTGTTGGGGGACTCACATGAAGACCAAGCTGCACATCTGCTACATATATGTGTAAGAAAGAGGGATAGGTCCAGTCCTTATATGTACTTTGGTTGGTGGTTTAGTCTCTGGGAATCCCCAATGGTATGGATTTGTTGACTCTATTGCTCTTCTTGTGGAATTCCTATCGCCTCCAGGTTCTTTAATCCTTCCTGCATCTCCTCCACAAGAGCTCAGTCTAATGTTTGGCTGTGGGTCTCTGCATTTGTTTTGGTCAGCTCCTGGGTGGAGCCTTATAGACACCATTTATAATTGGCTCTTATCTGTGAATCCAGGTTGACAGATACAAACATAGCCTGTTGCTTCAAGGTAGTTAAAGGAAGAAGGCAGGCCTACAATGTGTCCCTATTGATCTTCTGAGGACTCCTTGGCACATCACCCTCACTCCAAATTGGCAAGGGTCGCTACTGCATTGATTTATGTCCCTCTCAAACAGGGCACCTCTATGTCCAGGTCAGCAGTGACAAATAGAGCTATCAACAGTGTCTTCACATGTTGCATCAATGGTGAAAACTCTGACCTACAACAAGGCATCAAAGTCATACATTGTGTTCCTTTATGATTTCACTTTTTTAATGATTAAATAATATTCCACTGGGTAAATGTTTTACATCTTCTTTATCTGGTCTTTGGTTGGAGGACATGTAGACTGCTTCCAATTTCTGGCTTTTATGAATAGAGCAGAAATAAACATGGTTGAGCAAGTGCCTCTGTGGTGAAATGAAATACCCTTTGGATGTATGCCTAAGAGTATCATAGCTGAAACTGGAGATAGATCAATAGCCATCTCAGTGAGGTATTGCTTCACTAATTTCTGTAGTCATGTACAAGTTTGCACTTTGACTATCAATGAAGGAGTGTCATTCTTACTGGCAGTGGCAGCCACTTGCTTTATTGCTGTGAGCTTGCTAACAGGCATAAGATAAAATCTCAAAGTAGCTTAGATTTTCATTTCCCTGGTGACTAAGGATATTAAACATTTATTTCTCAGGCATTTGCATTTCCTGTTGATACTAATCTGTTTACAGATTATTTTCATATTTTAATTGGGTTATATGTATTCTTGATACCTAGTTTTTTGAGTTCTATAAATGGTTTGGATATTAGTCCTCTATCAGATGTGGAGTTGGTGTGTGTGTGTGTATATATATATATGTATATATTCCCATTCTGTAGGCTGCTACTTTGTCTAAATGATGGTGTCCAGTGACATAAAGAAACTTTTTAGAATTAAGTATTAAATATTGAACTTAGTGCCTGTGCTAACAGTATCCTGTTCAAGAGGTCTTTTCCTACAGCAATGAGTTCAAGACTATTCCCCACTTTCTCCTCTATAAGGTTCAGTTTATCTGGTTTTATGTTGAGGTCTTTGATCCACTTGGATTTAATCTTTGTGCAGATCTTATTGCATTATTCTTCATGCAAACATCCAGTTTAGCCAGAAGATGTTTTTTCCAGTGTGTGTTCCTGCCTTCTTGACCAAAAAGCAGGTGTCCATGTATATGAGCATTTATGTCTGCTCCTTCTATTTAATCCTATTGATTAATGTATCTTGTTTTGTGCTGATACCATGCTAATTTTATTACTATAGCTTTACAGTAAAATTGAAATTGCAGAAGTAGACATACCTTACAGTTCTCTTATAACTCAAGATTGTTTTAGCTATCCTGGATTTTTGTGTTTCCATATGAAACTAAAAATTACATTTTCAAACTCTGTAAAGAATTATATTGCAATTCAATGCAATAAACATTGCTTTGAATTTGTAGATTGCTTTTGGTAGGACGGCCATTTTTACTATATTAATCTATGATCCATGAGCTTGGGAGACCTTTCTATCTTGTGATACCTTCTTCAAATTCATAACATCTTCTTTGCTCAAGGTCTTAAAGATTTATCATTTAAGTTTTCACTTGCTTGTTTAGTCACCCCGGGATATTTTATATTATTTGAGACTATTGTGAAAAGTGTTGTTTCCCTGATTTCTTTCTCAATCTGTTTCTCATTTGTATAAGAGTGCTAATGAATTTTGTGAGTTAATCTTGTATCCAACTACTTTGTTAAAAGTGTCAATTAGATGTAGGAGTTTCCACGGAGAATATTTAGATTCATTAATGTATACTATCATAACATCTTCAAATGATTATGCTTTGACTTTTAAATTTTTAATTTGCAACTCCTTGATCACCTTCACTTGTCTCATTGCTCTAAGAGGTCAGGTAATATATTGATTAATTATGGATAGAGTAGAAAACCTTGTCTTGTTCCTGATTTTAGTGGAATTGCTTTACATTTTTCTCCACTTTAGTTGATGTTGGCTATAGCTTGCTGTAAATTGCCTTTATTTTGTTCAGGTACATCTCATACATCACTAATATCTCCATTTTTCCTCCCCCTTTTCCCCCATCCACCCATGCCCACTTCCCTGTTCTGGTATTCCCCTACACTGATGCTTTGATCCTTTCTAGCACCAGGGTCCACTACTTCCTTCTTCTCTGATATCATTTAGTATGTCGATTGTGTCTTTGGTGTCCCAAGATTCTAAGCTAATATCTACTTATCAGTGAGTGCATACCATGGGTATTCTTTTGAGACTGGGTTACCTCACTTAGTATGATGTTCTCCAACTCCATCCATTTCTCTAAGAATTTCATGAATTCATTGTTTCTAATGGCTGAATAGTACTCCATTGTATATATATACCACATTTTTTTTATCCATTCCTCCGTTGAGGGACATCTGGGTACTTTCCAGCTTCTTGCTGTTATAAATAAGGCTGCTATGAACATAGTGGAGCATGTATCCTTATTGCATGCTGTGGAATCTTCTGGGTATATGCCCAGGAGTGGTATGTCAGGGTCCTCCGGAAGTATTGTGTCCAGTTTTCTGAGGAACCGCCACACTGATTTTCAGAGTGGTTGTACCAGCTTGCAGTCCCACCAGCAGTGGAGGAGTGTTCCTCTTTCTCCACATCCTCGCCAAAAACTGATGTCTCCTGAGTCTTTAATCTTAGCCATTCTGACTGGTGTGAGGTGAAATCTCAGGGTTATTTTGATTTGCATTTCTCTAATGACTAATGATGTTGAACATTTTTTAAGGTGCTTCTCAGCCATTCAAAGTTCTTCAGGTGAAAAGTCTTTGTTTAGCTCTGTACCCCATTTTTGGATAGGGTTATTTGGTTTTCTGGGGTCTAACTTTTTAAGTTCTTTGTATACATTGGATATTAGCCCTCTGTCAGATGTAGGGCTGGTGAAGATCTTTTCCCAATTTGTTGGTTGCCGATTTATCCTTTTGACAGTGTCTTTTGCCTTACAGAAACTTTGTAACTTTATGAGGTCCCATTTGTCTATTCTTGATCTTAGAGCATAAACTATCGGTGTTCTGTTCAGGAACATTCCCCCTGAGCCAATGTCCTCAAGGGTCTTCCATAGTTTCTTTTCTATTAATTTTAGTGTGTCTGGTTTTATGTGGAGGTCCTTGATCCATTTGGAGTTGAGCTTAGTACAAGGAGATAAGAGTGGATCAATTCTCATTCTTCTGCATGTTGACCTCCAGTTGAGCCAGCACCATTTGTTGAAAAGGCTATCTTTTTTCCACTGGATGTTTTCAGTTCCTTTGTGGAAGAGCAATTGGCCATAGATGAGTGGGTTCACTTCTGGGTCATCAATCCTATTCCATTGATCCAGCACCCTGTCACAGTACCAATGCCATGCAGTTTTTAACACTACTGCGCTGTAGTATTGCTTGAGGTCCAGGATATTGATTCCCCCAGAAGTTCTTTTACTGTTGATAATAGTTTTAGCTATCCTGGGTTTTTTGTTATTCCAGATGAATTTGAGAATTGCTCTTTCTAACTCTATGAAGAACTGAGTTGGGATTTTGATGGGGGTTGCGTTGAATCTGTATATTGCTTTTGGCAAGATTGACATTTTATTTTATTAATCCTGCCAACCCACTAGCATGGAAGATTTTTCCATTTTCTGAGGTGTTCTTCCATTTCCTTCTTCAAAGAACTGAAGTTTTTGTAATATAAATCTTTCACTTGTTTAGTTAGAGTCACACCAAGATACTTTATATCATTTGTGGCTATTGTGAAGGGTGTCATTTCCCTAATTTCTTTCTCAGCCTGCTTATCCTTTGAGTATAGAAAGGCTACTGATGTGCTTGAGTTGATTTTATAACCAGTCACTTTGCTGAAGTAGTTTATCATTTGTAGGAGTTCTCTGGTGGAGTTTTTTGGGTCACCTAAGTATACTATCATATCATCTGCGAATAGTGATAGTTTGACTTCTTCCTTTCCAATTTGAATCCCTTTGACTTCCTTATGTTGTTGAATTGCTCTAGCTAGTACCTCAAGTACTATATTGAAAAGATATGGTGTCTAGTGCTTGATTTTAGTGGGATTTCTTCAATTTTCTCTCTGTTTACTTTGATGATGGCTATCGGTCTGCTGTAAAATGCTTTTACTATGTTTAGGTATGGGCCTTGAATTCCTGTTCTTTCTAGGACTTTTAGCAAGAAAGGATGCTGAATTTTGTCAAATGCTTTTTCAGCATCCAATGAGATGACCATGTGGTTTTTTTCCTTGAGTTTGTTTATGTAGTGGATTACAATGATGGATTTCCATATATTGAACAATCCCTGGGATGAAGCCAACTTGATCATGGTGAATGATCATTTTGATGTGTTCTTGGATTTGGTTGGCAAGAAATTTATTGAGTATTTTTGCATCGATGTTCATAAGGGAGATTGGTCTGAAGTTCTCTTTCTTAGTTCGATCTTTGTGTGGTTTTTGGTATCAGGGTAATTATGGCTTCGTAGAATGAGTTGGGTAGTGTTCCTTCTGTTTCTATTTTGTGGAATAGTTTGAAAAGTATTGGTATTAGGTCTTCTTTGAAGGTCTGATAGAATTCTGCACTAAAACCATCTGGTCCTGTTCTTTTTTTGGTTGGAGGAGTTTCTATGACACCTTCTATTTCTTTGGGAGTTATGGGAATGTTTAGACAAGGTATTTGATCCTGATTTAATTTTGGTGTTTGGTATCTGTCTAGGAAATTGTCCATTTCCTCCAGATTCTCCAGTTGTGTTGAGTATAGGCTTTTGTAGTAGGATCTGATGATTTTTTTAATTTCCTCAGTTTCTGTTGTTATATCTCCCTTTTCATTTCTAATTTTGTTAGTTTGAATACTGTCTCTGTGCCCTTTGGTAAGTCTGGCTAAGGTTTATCTATCTTGTTTATTTTCTCAAAGAACCAGCTCCTGGTTTTATTGATTCTTTGTATGATTCTCTTTGTTTCAACTTGATAGATTTCAGCCCTGAGTTTGATGATTTCCTGTCTTCTACTCCTCCTGGGTCAAATAGCTTCTTTTTGTTCCAGAGCTTTCAGGTGTGCCATTAAGTTCCTAGTATATGCTCTCTTCTGTTTCTTTTTGGAGGCACTCAGGGCTTTACACTGCTTTCACTGTGTCCCATAGATTTGGGTATGTTGTGCCTTCATTTTCATTAAATTCTAAAAAGTCTTTGATTTCTTTCTTTCTTTTTTTCTTGACTAAGGTATCATTGAGTGGAATATTGTTCATCCTCCATGTGTATGATGATTTTCTGTTGGTTTTGTTGCTATTGAGGACCACTCTTATTCCATGGTGATCCAATAGGAGGCATGGGATTAGTTCGATATTCTTATATTGGTTGAGGTCTGTCTTGTGACCAATTATATGGTCGATTTTGGAGAAGGTACCATGAAGTGCTGAGAAAAATGTATAGTCTTTTGCTTTAGGATGAAATGTTCTATATCTATCTGTTAAATCCAATTGGTCAAAAGTTTCAATGAGTTTCCGTGTGTCCCTGTTTAGTTTCTGTTTTCCTGATCGGTCCATTGAGGATAGTGGAGTGTTGAGGTCCCCCACAATTATTGTGTTAGGTGCAATGTGTGCTTTGAGCTTTAGTAAAATTTCTTTCACAAATGAGGGTGCCCTTGCATTTGGAGCATAGATGTTTAGAATTGTGAGTTCTTTTTGGTGGATTTTTCCTTTGACCAGCAAGAAGTGACCTTCTGTGTCTCTTTTGATGACTTTAGGTTGAAAATCAATTTTATCTGATATTAGAATGGCTATTCCAGCTCGCTTCCTGAGACCATTTGCCTGTAAAATTGTCTTCCAGCCTTTTACTCTAAGATAGTGTTTGTCTTTGACCCTGAGGTGGGTTTCCTGTATGCAGCAAAATGTAGAATCCTGTTTCCGTATCTAGTCTGTTAGTCTATGTCTTTTTATTGGGGAATTGAGTCCATTGATGTTAAGAGATATTAAAGAGTAATGATTATTTCTTCCTGTCATTTTTTATGTTATTTTTGTTTTTAAGAGATTATCTTCTTTTGAGTTTGATGGAAGAAGGTTACTTGCTATCTTGCTTTGTCTAGGGTGTAGTTTTCCTCCTTGTATTGGAGTTTTCCTCCTATTATCCTTTGTAGAGCTGGGTTAGTGGAAAGATATTATGTAAATTTGGTCTTGTCATGGAATATTTTGATTTCTCCATCTATGTTGATTGAGAGTTTTGCTGGGTAAAGTAGTCTTGACAGACATTTGTGTTCTCTTAGAGTCTGCATGAGATCTGCCCAGGATCTTCTAGCTTTCATGGTCTCTGGAGAGAAGTCTGGTGTGATTCTGATAGGTCTTCCTTTATATGTTACTTGGACTTTTTCTCTGACTGCCTTTAATATTCTTTCTTTGTTTAGTATGTTTGGTGTTTTGATTATTATGTGACGGGAAGTATTTCTGTTCTGGTCCAGTCTGTTTGGAGTTCTGTAAGATTCTTGTATAATCATGGGCATCTCTCTCTTTAGGTTAGGGAAGTTTTCTTCCATAATTTTGTTGGAGATACTTGCTGGCCCTTTAAATTGTAGATCTTCACTCTCATCTATCCCTATAATCCTTAGGTTTGGTCTTCTGATTGTTTCCTGTATTTCCTGAATGTTTTGGGTTACAAGCCTTTCGCATTTTGCATTTTCTTTTACTGTGGAGTCAATGGTTACTATGGTATCTTCAGCATCTGAGATTCTGTCTTCTTTCTCTTGTATTCTGTTGCTGATATTTGCATCTATGACCCCTGATTTCTTCCCAAGGTTTTCTATCTCCAATGTTGTCTCCCTTTGTGATTTCTTAGTTGTTTCTACCTCTGTGTTCAGCTCTTGGATGGTTTTGCTCAGTTCCTTCACTTGTTTGTTTGTGTTTTCTTGCAATTCTTTAAGAGATTTTTGTGCTTTCT
Organism: Apodemus agrarius; assembly: GCA_964023405.1. NCBI lineage: Eukaryota > Metazoa > Chordata > Mammalia > Rodentia > Muridae > Apodemus > Apodemus agrarius. Next base: position 157,719,375 of record OZ030009.1, read on the forward strand.
CTTTCATGACTTCTGCCTGTTGACTCAATTTCTCCTGCATTTCTTTAAGTGATTTTCTCATTTCCTCTTTATTGGCTTCTGTCTGTTGATCCATATTTTCCTGGAATTCTTTAAGTGATTTTTGTGTTTGCATTGTAAGATCTTCTACCCTATTCATGTTCCCCTGCATTTCTTTGAGAGATTTGTTTATGCCTTTTTTGTGTTCCTCTAGCAGCATCATGACCAGTGCTTTTAAATCCAACTCTTGTTTTTCTGGTGTGTTGGGGTATTCAGGACTTGCTGTGGTTGGCGAATTGGGTTCAGATGCTGCCATATTGCCTTGATTTCTGTTAGTAACATTCCTACATTTGCCTTTTGCCATCTCTTTATTTCTGGAGTTAGTTGGTCTTATTGTTACTGGTTGGTGTTTGAAGCTCCTGTGAGCCTGGCGTTTGATGCTGCTGTCATAGAGGTCGTCCATGCTCCCGTGGTTGAGACTGGAAAGTTTCCACTACTGGGCTCTGAATTACCTCCTCAGCTCTGCTGGGCCAGACCCAAGTCTTCCCCAGGCTTGCTGCTGGACCTGAAATTGGCCTCCCCTGGTCTCCTCCTGGCCTGCTTAGTTGCCAGCTCTTAAGAATCAGATGTTTTTTTCCACTTATCTGGGCTCATCTGTTAGATCTTTATGGTGACCTGGGCTCCTCTGTTGGTTCTCTATAGTGACCTGTTCAGGCCACCAGCTCCAAGATGGTGGCAGGTCTCAGGGCTCTGTCTAACCGAGGGATTCCCTGCAGGACAGGAGGTTCCCTGGTTAGACTGCTGGAACCTAGTTGGTGGCACTATCAGTCCACAGGGCTCTGTCTGGTTAGCTGTCTGTGGTGTCCTGAGGCAAGATGTTGGCCTCTAGCTATACTCCAAGCACAGACCCACAAGCAGGTTGGTGCCCGCATGGGTTGGCGCAGAGACTGCCCGCTGAGCTGATCTTGCGCTGGGTGCACATCCAAACTGTTGGTGCACAGACCTCCCGCCAAGTTGCTGTGGCTCTGAGCACAGGTAAGAGCCTGACAGGGTAGTCGATGCTAGGCTAGGTCTCTGTCCACGCACCTGACCCCAACCGCCAGCAGTCCGCAGTGACCTGAGGCAAGATGGCCTGTTTATTGATTCCTATATATTAATCCTTCTCTGAATCTCTGGGATACAATCTACTAGATCACGACAGACAAGTTTTTTTGATGAGTTCTGTGATTCAGTTTGCAAGTATTTTTATTGACTATTTTTGTATCTTTGTTTCTAAAAATGGAAGGCACACCTGACCTATATCTTAAGTCAGGAAGGCACATGTTTTTGATTTGGATCTTTAGGCACTGTGGCCATTCTTATATAGATCTTAAGGAAAGGAATTTGAGAAAAGCTTAGGTCCAGGTATGAGGGTACGTACCTCTTTAATCCCAGCACTCAGGAGACAGAGCTATACAGATCTCTGAGTTCAAGGTCAGTCTACAGAGCAAATTCCAGGACAGTCAAGTTTAGGTAGTGTAGTGGGCAATAATTAATAAGAGTACCACCCCACCAGGCATCTTCACCATAGGCTCTGTAAATGGGAGGAGTCCCTTGCCCCCTCCCTTCACCCAAATATCTGGTAAAGCATGACTCTTAAATGTAAATAGTTAATCAAATATCTTTATATATATGAAACTCCCAGTTACATAATGCCAATTTACAATGATAAAGTCTTATCCTGATATTTCTAACCTCTCCAAAACACCAGGAATATGTCTGAAGCCATCTGGATATCTGTGCCTCCTTACCTGCTCTGCTCGACGGGTCCACCAAGCCTCTCTGTCTCTCCTCCCCTCACTTATCTTAGCTCCTCCTCCTCTCTCCCCTACAATCACTGGCCTCTCGTGGCCTCAATGTGAATGGATAGGAAATATCTTGTAACAAGGTAATGAAAAAAAGGCAGGAAAACAGAAAGTTGGTGAAGATGTAATAGAACAAGGTGATCATGTTCCAGCCCCAGCAAGCAGCAGAATTCGGCAGCTTTAGCCAAATAGTTCTGGCTATAGAGTCAAGAGTAGGAGGGGTCATAGAATCTCCATTCTATAGCTAAGGAAAAATATTGAGGCCAGATATGTGTCTCAGGTGTCCCTGTATAGATGCTTAGTAAAGCTATTGTATGAAGCTGTAAATGTGAAGCCTGGGTTGCTTTGAAGACTCCAAGAGATTAGAAATGCTTGATCCAGAGGAATTCTGAGGAATGCCACTTCCTGCATGGCTGCTGCAGAAAGGATGACGCAATACAGTTTCCACCACTGGAGCAGAGATACAGAAAATGGGCCTCCATGAGTATTGACTGTTGCCATGGGTGTGGGGTTTGTTTGCATAATAATGTACATAATTTACTTTATGTCCCACCTTCAAGAAATGTTCTCCCCATCAGAGTTATCAGGGATTATTTTCCCTGCCCAGGTTTACGACTCTATGAAAACTAGGAGAAGCACAAGTCCAGAAGGCTAGAGTGTGCCTCAGCAAAATAATAAATGCTTGACCTTCGGGAAAGCTCTTAGGGCTGTGGGAAACAACTCTGAAAATATGTGTTCAGGAATATATAGTTTCTCAACTATGAAAAATATAAGGATACAATATGAATTATATGAGGAATTTCACAGACCTAAATATAATAGCAATAGTAATAATAAAACAAAAACGAAAACAGAGGCACCTGCACTAGTAAGTCAGATTTTCAGATACAAAGGCAGGCAGATTCCTGAGTTCAAGGTCAGCCTGAGACAGAGTGAGTTCTGACTCAGTCATGGTAGGAATGGTAATTTCAGGATGAGATCCCATTCAGCTAGCTTATTGACTATGTTTACAATGATAGGAAGATATCTGAATTCATTTGCCATGTTAAAAAAAATGTACTTGCTTTTTCTAAGACTCAAGGGGTTAAGGTAATAAAATACTGATTCATGGGATAATCAAAAAGGAACCTGGGGAATATATTGAATTGATATACAAATAAAAGATTAGGCTTTGGTCTACAAGAGCAGAGCTGTCTAGAGATTTCTGTAGAGCTGTCTCAGCAGAACACAGCTGTCACCTTGTAGCCATGATTGACTTCTACTTGTACTTTCACTGCCCCCAAATACCCTTCCTCAGAATCTCTCTCTAAGCCAAGGTTGGTCCTTGGTAAAGAAAGCTACTAACAGGGAGTGGACCCAGCCCACAAGAAAGAAATGTTCTATAGTCAACAAAGCTGAAGGAGTTGGAGATCTGAAGAGCACTTTGTCATCAGACATGGAGTTGCAGAGTTTGGAGTTTGCCCAGCTGCTTTTTTGTCTTGCTTTTCTCTCACTATGCTCCCTTCACTGTGTTTTGGAAAGGTAATGTATATCCTGTGATGTTGGAAGTATGGGAATTTTTTATTTTGATTTTATAGGGGATTAAGTATGGGAACGTTTGAGGTGCATTTTTGCATTATGTTACAACTATGAGCCCATGGGGGACAGGGAGTAGAATGTGGCAGTTTGAATACATTTGGCCTATTAAACACAAGCGTTCACATGTTTGAATGCTTAGATCATAGGAAGTGGCATTATCAGGAGGTCTTGTTGAAGTATGTATGGTTTGTTTTATTTGAGGAAGTGTTACTGTGGGGTGAGACTTGAGGTCACCTATGCTCAAGATCTGCCCAGTATGTAATTCAGTCTCTTCCTGAGGGCCTTCAGATCTAGATGTAGGACTCTCAGCTCCTGCAGCACCATATCTGACTGAAGGTTGCTATGCTTCCTGGCATGATGATAATGGTCTAAATCTCTGAAACTATAGGCCAACCCCAAGTAAATGTTTGCCATTATAGGAGCTGCCTTACTCATGATATCTCTTCATAGTAATGGAAACCCTAAGTAAGGCACATGTCATAAAGAAAATTGGTCTCTAATGGTCTAATTGGTCTCTAAAGGAGCATCATCACTTACTCTTGGAAAAGCTGGTAGAATTATGTGGTAAAAATTGGCACAGGAGACAGTTTCCTGAAGAGAATACTAATAGCACAGGCACTAAGAACAATAATCAATGAATGAGACTTCATAAAACTGAAAAGCATCTTCAAGGCAAAGGACACCATTAATAGGATGAAATGGCACCCTACAGAATAGGAGAAGATTTTCACCAACTCCACATCTGATAGAGGGCTAATATCCAAAATATATAAAGAATGCAAGAAACTAGACATCAACAAACCAAACAATCCAATTCAGAAAGGGTACAAATCTAAAAAGAGAATTCTCAACAAAGAAATCTCAAATGGCAGAGAAACATTTTAAAAAATGTTCAACATCCTTAGCCACCAGGAAAATACAAATCAAAACTACTTTGATATTCCATCTTATACCTGTCAGAATGTCTAAGATAAGAAACACAATTAATAGCTCATGCTGGCAAGGATGTGGAGCAATGGGAATATTCCTTCATTACAGGTAAAAAATGCAAACTTATACAGCTAGTATGGTAATCAATATGGAGATTCCTGAGAAAATTGAAAACAAATCTACTTCAAGACCCAGCTATACCACTCTTGAGCATATACCCAAAGAAAACCCCATCCTATCACAAGGATACTTGTTCAACTATGTTCATAGCAGCTTTGTTCAGAATAGATAGAAACTGAAAATGGCCTAGATGCTCCATGACTGAAAGAAAATGTTGAACATTTACACAATGGAGTACTACTCAGCTGTTGAAAACAAAGACATCATAAAATTTGCCAGCAAATGGATGGAATTAGAAAAAATCATCCTGAGGTGGCCCAGGCCCAGAAAGACAAACATGGTATGTCCTCATTTCTAAGTATACATTAGTTGTTAAGTAAAGGATAATCATAATATAATACACAGACCCAGAGAGGCTAATTAACAAGGAGGTTTCAAGGGTAACACAAGGAACTCTCTGAAAAGGAGAAATAAAATGGACTTTGCAAGTGTGCTTGGGGAGGATTAGGATGTGAGCAGAAGGGTTGATGCAGGGACCAGGGAAAGAGGGAGAATGCTGGGAAAGATGACTAGAATTGGTTGGAGGGCATTCCTAATTCAGTGGAAACTTCCTGGAATCTACCAGATGACACTAGTGAAGTCTAGTAGTGGGAATATGTAGCCTGAATGAGCCATCTACTATAATCAAGCCACAAAACCTTTGACCTACAATCTGTCCTGCCTGTCAGCCGTCCTGGGGTAATGGTGGTGCAAAACTTGTAGGAGTGGCCAACCAACAACTGGTCCAGCCTGAGGTCCATGCTTTGAGAGGGAAACCACCACATGACACTGCATGGATACCCAGAGATCAGAGACTGGTGTGTCCCTATATTCAAGATAGAACCAAATATGATTAGCAAAAATAAAAATAAACAATAAAAAGTCAATGAAATCATCCTAATGATATTCTGCTATACTCATTAATAGGTGCCTAGCCCAGTTGTCATCAGAGAGGCATCAATCAACAACTGATAGAAACAGATGCAGAGACACATGAACAAACACTAGGCTGAACCAAGAAAGCCCCCGAAAAAAGAGGGAGGAAGGACTCAAGGGGCTGTAGGGATTGAGGACACCACAAGAACATGACCCACAGAATCAACTAAACAGAATTTATAAGTGTTCACAGAGACTAAAGCAGCAGTCACCAAGCCCATATGAGTCAGAGCTAGGTCCTCTGAGTATATGTTATAGTGGCACCATTTAGGACCCTTAATAGTGGGAGTAGGGATGTCTCAGACTCCTTTGCCTGCATTTAGGACCCTTTTCCCCCTACCATGTCTAGCATTGATATGGTTTGTACCCAGTCTTATTGTAATTTGTTGTGTCATGTTTGGTTGATATCCCAGGAGACCTGTTCTTTGTTTTGTTTTTTAAGAAAAACAGAGGAGGCATGGGTCTAGGGGAGGATGGTGTACTGGAAGGAGTGGAGGTAAGGGGAACAGCAGTCAGAATGTAATGTATGTAAAGAATAAAAATTATTTTATTTTTTAAAAAAATAACTGCTTTTATTTTGCTTGAGGTTATAAGTCTGTTTAAATGCTTATCTGATCTTGGTTTAACTTTGGTAAATGGTATATATTAACAAAATTATCCATTTCTTTTAGATTTTTCTAATTTTGTAGAGTACAGGTATTTTTAAAGGATGCCCTTTTGATTCTCTAGATTTCCTCAGAGTCTGTTATTATGGCTCCATTTTTATTTATAATTTTGATAATTTTTATATTCTTTCTCTGCCTTTTAGTTAATTCGGATTAGAGTTTGTCAATCGTATTGTTTTACTCAAAGAACTAACTCTTTGTTTCATTGACTCTGCAATTTGTTCTTCATTCTACATTATTGATTTTGCCATGAGTTTGATTATTTCTTGCTGTCTACTCCTCTTAGGTGTGACTTCTCTTAGTTCTAGAGCATTCAGGTATGCTGTTAAGTGAATAGTAAGAAATAATGTGGTTTTTGTTCTTTGTTGTTTTTTTAATGTAGGCACTTTGTGCTATGAATGTGCCCTCTTAGTCCACTTCCCCATTATGTCCCATAAATTTAGGTATGCTGTATATTCATTTTCATTCTTTAATTCTTTAATTTATTTTGTAATTTATACCTTGGCAAATATTTCATTCAATAGTCAGATAGTCCCTTTCCATGAGTTTGCAAGTTTTCTGTTGATTCTACTGTTAAAATTTAGCATTAATCTGGTTGTCAAAACAGATTCAGGGTTTCAGTCTTCTATCTATTGAGACTTGTTTTTGTGTTCAAGTATGTGGTCAATTTTGGAGAAAGTCTTATGAGATGCTAAAAGAAGGTATGTTCTTTCTTTTTTATTAGATATATTCTTTATTTACATTTCAAATGATTTCCCGTTTCCTGGATCCCCCCCCCCTCTCCTAAAGTTCCATAAGCCCTCTTCCCTCCCCTGTTCCCCAATCAACCACATTGTGTTTGATGTATAGATGTTAAGAACTGCAATGTCATCTTGGTGGATTTTCCTTTTGATGAGTATGTAGTATCCTTCCCTATCTCATGATTAGTTTTGGTTTGAATCTGTTTTGTCAGATAAGATGGCTACACCATCTTTTTTGCTTCTTATATTTATTTGTTTGGAAAATCTCTTTTCATCCTGTTACCTTGAGGTGATGCCTATCCTTGATGTTAATCCTGTTTCTTGGATGCAGCAGAAGGATGGATCCTGTTTTGATATTTATTCTGTTACTGCGTCTTTTTAATGTGGAATGAGACCATTGCCATTGAGAGAAATGAGTGAGCAGACTGCTTGTTAATTCCTGTTGTTTTGGTGGTGGTGGTGGTGGTGGTGGTGGTGGTGGTGGTGTGTGTGTGTGTGTGTGTGTGTGTGTGTGTGTGTCCCTTCTTTTGATTTGCTGCTCTGGGAATATTTATTCTTTCTGTTTTCCTGAATGTAGTTACTTTCTTTAGGTTAGAGTTTTCTTTCTAGTGCTCTTTGTAGGGCTGGATTTCTAGATAGATATTGTTTAAATTTGGTTTTATCATGTCATGTCTTATTTTCTTGATCTGTTGTGATTAAAAGTTTTTCTAGGTATAGTAGTCTTTGTTGGCATCTGTGGTCTCTTGGAGTCTGCAGCAAATCTCTCCAGTCCCTTCTGGCTTTCAGAGTCTCTATTGAGAAGTCAGGTATTACTCTAATTGGTCTGCTTTTAAACATTACTTGGTCTTTTTCCCTTACAGTTTTTAATGTTATTTCCTTTTTTCTATATGTTTAGTGTTTTGAAGAGTTAGAGAAGTGAAGCTTTGCAGTCACCCAGCCTCCTTCAGGGGCCCTGCTAGAAATCCCCTGTTCTTTTATTCAAAGTGTTCTTGCTAAGATTTCATTGTGCTAAAGAAATTCCCTTCTGCTTCTAAAGATGCTTTCTTAATTATTAAAAGTGTTCAATCTTTCCAATTTTTTATGAATAAACTGATATACTTATATCATTTCTCTTTTTCTTTCATGTGTGTTCATGTAGTATAGGTAGTTAATTTTACTATATTTGGTCATCCCTGTACTCTTAAAATTAGACTGATTTTGCAGTAGTACACAAGCTTTACATGTGCTATTAAATTCAGATTGTTACTATATTGGTGGAAAATTTTTAGTTTAATTTTCATAAAGAATGTTTAATTTTATATTTTAATATATTTATTAAGGTGATTTTTTATATTATCTTTATCTGGATTTTGTATCAGAGTCTCATAGGAAGTAGTTGTTTTATATTTACTTAGTGTTTCTCTTTTTATGCATGTGACTGGGTATATGTATATCATAATGTTTGTATAAAGGTCAGAGAAAACCTTGTAGGTATCAGCTGTCTCTTGCTCAGCAGCTGCCTCTTTATCAACTGAGGCATTTTTATGACTTGTTAAATGGTTTTTGAATTTGTGTTTTGTTTTGTTTTGTTTTCTTGTGTTTTGTTTTGTTTTCATAGCAAGGTCTCATGTAGCCCAGGCTGGCCTTAAACCTGCTATGAAACCAAAGATAGACTTCACTTCTTGACCCTTTTGCTTTTGTTTCCTGGGTTCTGGAAATAACAGTATGCTTTAAGACATATCATCTAAAATATTTTAAGTAAATGTGTTCTTGATTCTTTTTAATGTAAACAAAGTATCTGGTACCTTCCCTTTCCATGTGAAGGACTTTATTTGTATACTACTGTTATGATGAAACTTTGCTCATTTCTGGGATCTTTTTTCTTTCTTTCTTCTTAGATAATCTAGGAAGACTTTACCAAAAGAATTGACCCAATTTTACTGACTTTTTCTTTCTCTATTGCTTTCTGTTCTACAGTATGTTCATCTCTGTTTAAACTGTGTTATTCGATTCCTTTGTTAACTTTGAGTTTATCCTGTCTTTTCTAGTTACTTGGGGTGTAGTGTCAGGTTGTTCTTTAAGGTCTTTCCATTTAAATGCAAACATTCAGAAGTAGCTATTCATTTCTCCGTGGATGCCATGTTTGCAATGCTTTCTGTTTCATTGTGTTGTGGTTTCCTTTCCTTTGCCTCCAGTTATCTTTTAAGTTTTAATTGCTTTCTCCTTTGAGCCATCAGTTAGCTGTCTGGTGAACTGGTATATTTTGTGGATATTTTAATAACCCTTATTTTCTGCTATTGATTTCTAGTTTGAGTCCATCATAATTAAATGGACTGTATTTCTTTAGACACATTGTCTGGGCCTTTTATTTGTTTCTTTCAATCTGCTGGATATGTCATGATCCCCTGTGTCTCTCTGTGCCATATAATCTTTGGTTGAGATTTGTACTTTTGACAAAAAAGAATGTGTGCTGTTACCTGCTCACTAGCTCTTCTGGCTATGTCTTCTCTGGGTTTTCCCATTTGATTTTAATAGTCTCAATTGTCCAAATTACTCACCTTAAGTGCATCTTCTCAATCTTCAAGGTATTCACCTACAGAGAGACAGATTCCATGTAGTTCTAACACACTGAGATCCATTTTTGATTTTAATAGTTTCCATTTAGTAGTTTCCAGGTTCTCTGAGACAGGTAAGACAGGTAAGAAGCCTGTCATTTAGAAAACCCTTAAATTAAAAAAAAAACAAGAAACCAAAACAAACAAACAAAATAAAACTGTACAGCTCAGTGCTTTGCTGCCTTTGTCACAGGGAAGAAACCAGAGATTGGTACATGTCCTGCTGGTTGTACCAGAATCTGGCAGAGTGTGTGCTAAAAAGGCAAGTTGCTACTTTCTCTGGACTTCCTTCCCAAGTAGAGATTCTAGAGTATTCCAGATTTTCAACCGGTCACTGCTTTCTATGCAGGTATCTGGTGCAACTATCATTATTAACTCAGTGTCTCTGCTGAGAAATGTGTTCTGGGGCTTCTCAGCCTTCCAGTATCCTGGCTGGTAGATTAGTTCTGTTGCTGATTTTGAGAACTCTGTGTCCTGTATGAGCCTGGAAATCTTTCCACACCTTCTTCAACTCATCTCTTCAAAACCATCAGTGACCATGTATTGTCTGAGCTGTGGTATCTTTAAATGTCTAGTTTATATCTGCCCTTTTCTCTTTTTAGCAATTCCAATTGAATTTAAAATTGATCTCTATCTCATTGCTCATCAAAGAAATTTCTCTTTGCAGAAGACAGAGACCATTAGAGAAATCCACAATCAATCAAAATGGAGAATTGTGGAGCCCAGTTACAACTGATATATATACAAAACAAGTCCTGTATCTAAGACTCCAGGAACACTTAAGACGGTGGGTGAGGTGTAACATTGTAAGAGCCAGAGCAACAGGAAGTTTGTTGTAAGACTGTGCCTCCTCATGTCAGAAGCTATGTTTCCTATAGTCTCACCTACATGACTACCTAAGCAGAATCCAAGCAAGAACAACACCAGTGGACAAAGTGGATAGCGGAAAGCCCATGGGACCTCAGCTATACAAAAAGAACTATAGCTAACTAAGAATTGCTGGAAGTGAGAGATACAGGCTTCCCAAGGAAGAGCACACCAATCAGTCAGCCATAAAAACATGCATACAAGTAATATTACATAAACTGAGAAGGTTATCCTAAGGAACACATATGCATGAAGTTATACATATGTTATGGAACTATTAATAGAGAAAAAGGCCAAGAATTTAAAGGGATCATGGAGGAATATATGGGAGTGTTAGAGACAGAAAGGGATGAGATGGATGTCAGAATTATATTATAGTCTCAAAAATAAGTCTTAAAATCAACAGCAAAGAGAAAACAGGGTTGTCACTGACCTGCTTCCCCAGATATGAAATAGACCTCATCACAACAGTGTTTCTCTTGTCATCATGCCATCGAGTCTGTCATAAAATGTAAGTTCTTCAAATGTTGGTGCAACCAGCTTTGTTTTAGGAAACTCCCTTTCTTCAGTAACCAGGGTGACTCCCACAATGTGGCTGCAGTTCTGAGACGTTGCCTGCACCAGTCTCCAACCAGTAGAAATGTCAATTATCTTCATAATAGCTCATTTCAGAAGTTTTATCCCCAAATTCAATAATTTATTGACCAAAATTAGCAAATACATGAAATCAAATAATACCACTCTGTGTGGCCTATTGTTTTATTAACAATAATAACCCAATCTGGAAAGAATCCAGTCTAACAGTACCACCAAGCATGAGGGTGTTGTCATTAACACCTCAGATAGAATTGATGTGGTTTTTATGAACCCCATGTTCATTCTGGGGAGTTGTCATAAAAGAGCAAGTTTAACACTTCCCTATTCTCACCTCCCAGATTATAGTGTGATCTCTTCCTTTTATGTGCACTTCGGATTTGATGACATCTACTGCAATGTGGTCCCACTGGCTCTACTTCAGGTACACACTCCACCTGTCTGACAATCTGTCCCTGAGAAACAGCTCTCATGTTGATTTAGAAAGCTGAGAGAGCTGCTGTTCTTGACCACCGTGTTCTAGCAAAATGCTCAGAACTGTATAACTGAAGTTTTTTTTTTTTTTTTTTTTTTTTTTTTTTTTTGGTTTTTCAAGACAGGGTTTCTCTGTGTAGGCCTGGCTGTTCTGGAACTCATTCTGTAGACCAGGCTGACCTCGAACTCAACTCAGAAATCCTCCTGCCTCTGTCTCCCAAGTACTGAGATTAAAGGTGTGCACCACCACTGCCCGGCGAAGACAGCAATCTTTGACTTGCTCTAAGAATTATCAATAACAATGATAGTAATAGCATTGTTTAAATTAAGAAAACAGGGAAGTTGTCAACCTTTTATACAGTAGTGTTACCATCTAGTCTTTGGATAGATTCAGTTGACAATCTGGGTAAATGGGCTTTAAAGTGTGAGACAGCAAAATTCAAGTGACCAGTAATTTCAAAAATAAAGAAAAAATACAAGATCAGTGAAATTTCTCAACCAGTTGAGGTACTTGCTGTGAAGTCTGACAACCCCAAGGACATACATGATGTCAGCTGAAAACACCCAGACTTGTCCTCTGACCTCCACACATGCCATGGTATGAACACTCCCAAACACATACACACACATACTCACACACACAATTAATAAATAAAGTTTAAAAAAATAAACAAAGTAACCCAGACATAGGACAGTGACTGAGACTAGTCAAATTCCAGACACAAAGTAAATGCTTATTAATCATCTGCATACCCCTACCATATTATTGGTGAATTAGGATCACCACCAGTACTGTGACGCTTTTCTCTCTGAAAGGCCTAATCAGATTTTAGTAGAATGACCCCAGAAATGCCAGAAAATTAACCATTTCTCATTAAAATTGTATGAAAAGCCTGTGAGGCTAAAGGGTTTCTATCAAATGAGTTTGATCTGATGCCTATGTACCCCATGATATGGTTAGAGTTGTCTCAGAGAAGAATGAAGCATTGAAACATAGCCAGTTACGTTATTCTATTTGCAGGCCACTACATTTTAAGTATTATTAGATGACATTCAAAATAGTATTGCATCTGCCAAAAATAAAAGGCTTTATCAACTGAGAAATAACCTTCCCGGGACCCCTGTTTCCATCTGTAGCTCTGTGTATCAACTTCCAAACAGGCAGTTTACTTTTGAAAAACATGTATTCTGCACAGTATATAACACAGGATTTTTTAACTGAGATTTAGCATGCACATATTTTAAATGTTTATCCAGTAACAGCTCATGGGACCTTTACAACTGAATAAACCTGTGTGACAGAACTCAGATTAGGAACAGAACTCCAGCAATACTGTAGACCCCTCTCACCCCCACGGAAACTGTTGCCCTGACTTCTAACACTGTGAGCCTGTTGGGCCCATCAACTCACTACACATATGTATAAACATGTATATGTGTATATGCATGCATATATATATATGTGTGTGTGTGTGCATGTATATGTATATATGTATATAAAGATGTGTATAATATGTATATATGTATATAATATGTATATAAGTCTTTTCTCTAACTTTTTTTTGACTGTTTGTTTTTTTGAGACAAGGTCTCACTATGTGACCCTGGCTAGCCTGCAACTTCCCTATATAGACCAGGTTGGCTTTGAAGTCATGTGCTACACCTGCCTCTACCTCCAATGTGCTGGGATTAAAGGCTCATCCCTTCACACCGGGCTCATTGACTTTTTATTCAACAACTTCTGAGATTCATGCCTTTTGCTACATGTGGTTTGCTGATGACTTACATTCATTACTATATTGTGTCTCACTGTGCAACTATCTTAATTTTGTCACACATTGACATATAACAAAAGCCTATAAACTATGGATTACTGACCAAATGCTTATTTTTGTAAAAAGTTTATCACTAGACAATGACCATTCAAATTCAGAAGATGCAACAAATACAATATACTCCAGAAAACTAAAATGTATTATCCAGCTCTTCCTTTAAAATCCCACTAGGCCCTATTTACACTATTCTACAGTGTGGATGTATTTATAAGTAGAAAGAGATTTTTTCCTTTTATTTTCCTTGAGAAATATTCAATTAACTCAATACAAATAAGGAAAACGCCATGTTCATGCCAGGTACCGCAGCACATACCTATAATCCTAGCGCTGAAAGGCAGATACGGGAAGATCCTAATGAGAAAGCTTTTGACTCAGTGAAATTCTGCCTTGTAACAAAGTAAGGAGTGGACTAGGGAAACACTTGATATTGACCACTGACCTCTACATATACACACATTGGCATTTACACACAAATACACACATACACACTCACATATAGGCAAAGAAATACAATGAAGTGCTCTTTTCAATTTGCAGATTACGATTATCAATATTTTATATACAGTGTGGATAAGTGCATAAAACAGAAATCACTATCATTTCAAATCTCTTCATCCTTGTATGTGCTTGCTTTATTCTGAATCATATATGCTGCTTATACATTCTGTTTCAAGTATTTCTTGAAGACAATACGTTGATTGATGTGTTCTCTTTAAAGTAGTCCCATGAGTGGTAATTACTTGGCTTCCTTTAGCATCTTCAAGGAGACCTAAATCTCCAAAAACTCATTCTATCCTTGGGTTGCTTCAGCCTAAATTCTTTTTAAATGAGTGAAAAAAATGAGTGCTGGAGAGATGGTTCTGTGACTGAGGATCCTTGCAGCTCTTCCAGAGACCCTGGATTCAGTTCCCAGCACTCGTATCGGGCAGCTCACAACCACCTGTAACTCTAGATCCAGAAATCCGACTTCCACTTCTGGCCTCTGTGGATTGCTGTCTATATGCAGGTGATTGCTCTGAGGAAGGAGTAAGACTAATTTTGTGTTGATGTGATAATTATCCTCTAGTATTCTAGTGGGACTGCAGAAGGCAGAGTAGGAAAGGAACTAATTTAGAGATGATAATGAGCCATTGAAGAAAGGGATTGGAGATATACTTCGAAATCCATTAACAGGGGAGAAGGTGGTAGGTGGGTTGGCAGAACCATCTGAGTGGTTCTCAAGATGATGCTACCAGAGATCCCTGAGAACCACAAAACCTTTTGGTCCATTATTATAGGTACCTTTGAGCTCAGTGACATGCCCAGGGCCAGAGCTGTCATCACCCCTCTGGCCAGTGAAGTCCACCCATCCATTACCTATTTCACATCAAGTTCATTGAAAATTACAGAACCCAGCCAGTTCTCTGTTGATCTCTCAGTCTCTGTATTTCTTATTCTCTGACTCTACATTTTCATGTCTTCATTTTTTTACATTTATTTTTATTATATATTTTCTTTATGTACATTTAAATGTTATCCCCTTTCCTCGTTTCCCATCCAAAAACACCCTATCCCATCCTTCCTCCCCCTGCTCACTAACTTACCCACTCCCGCTTCCCTGTCCTGGCATTTTCCTAATTTCCCTGGGGGTACTGGTTGGTTAATATTGTTCCTCCTATGGGGCTGCAAACCCCTTCAGCTCCTCTGAAGAGCATTCCCCTCTGTATTTGTCAGGCACTGGCAGAGCCTTTCAGGAGACAGCTATATCAAGCTCCTGTCAGCAAGTACTTATTGACATCTACAATAGTGTCTGGGTTTGGAAACTATAGTTGGGATGGATCCCCAAATGGGGCAGTCCCTGGATGGTCCTTCCTTCAGTCTCTGGTTCACACTTTGTCTCTGTATCTCCTCCCATGGGTATTTTGTTCCCCTTTTAAGAAGGACCAAAGTATCCACACTTTGGTCTTCCTTCTTCTTGAGCTTCCTGTGGTCTGTGAATTATATCTTGGATATTCCAAAGTTCTGGGCTAATATCCACTTATCAGTGAATGCATACCATGTGTACTCTTTTCTGACTGGGTTACCTCACTCAGGATGATACTTTCTAGTTCCATCCATTTGCTCTGAGCTAGATTGCAGACTTTGGAGTACCTCACTCAACTGGATTCTTAAATAAGGACACACCTGCCTAACTCCCTCATGCACTCAAGTCATACCCAGACAATGCTCATTTCCCCCACTAATCTGGAGCATACTTTGTGTAATATTCAATAAACAGTTCATTTTTTCTCTAAATTGTTAACAGCTAAAATGTCTCTTGCCTCTTATGTTCCAGACAGTACTTATAATAATAATACAATGTCTTATTATACTATTTCTAACATATATTTGTTGATTCCTTCTCCTTCTCAAGAGTATATTTTTAAATTTTTTAGTTTTATGTATTTAAGATGGTGATTTTATTGCTACATGTAAGACTTACAAAACAGATTCTTCACAAAGATGGCTGGCACATTAGATAAATTAGTTGCCTTGCAAGCATAGGGACCTGGTTCAGATCCCCAGAGTCGATGTAAAGTTGGATGTGGAGGTGAATTCCAGGACTACCACAGTGAAACTGGAGGTAAAAATAGGAGAGACTAGCTGGAAGCTTGCGGGCCACCTAGCTTATGATCACAGCAATCAACAACAGACTCTGACTCTGTCTCCAACAAGGCAGAAGACAGGGACGAACATCTACAGTTGTCCTGTGATTTCCATATGCATACCATGGAATGCATATGTCTGTACTCACATGTGGACACACACATACACGCATGTCACATACAGGCACAAAGATTATTCTTTGAGAAATTATCAGTATTAACAATGCAGTTGTTAAAGAAAACTGAATTGTTATAAGCAATCAATTTAAAATTAACTTTTTTCTTTAAAAATACTTTTTTAAAAACACCACTAAAAAGAGGGTTGGGGTATTTTACCTGGAAGTTAATGATCACAAGATCTCTTAATACCTCACAATTTATTCTGTCCTGTAAGTATTGTTAGTTCTTTATGGTATTTTATTAAAGACTTCTTTAATTTTTTTTGAAAATTTTAGAGAGGCATACAGTGAATTTTTATCATATTTCCTCCTACTCCTCCCAAATTCAACCCCTCTCCCAACTTTGCTTTGTCTCTCTGTCTCTCTGCCTCTCTCTCTCTCTCTCTCTCTCTCTCTCTCTCTCTCTCTCTCAACCTACTAATTCTAACATTCTAATTTGAGAGACGAATATACCTGCAGGGTGGGGCTATCCACTGAGAGCATGATAGACCCACCAGAGGCCTCGTCCTGATGGATATTCATTCCTCCCTCCTCCAGCAGCCACCAACTATCAACAGCTCTCCAGCAAAGTAGACAACTTGAAATCCACCCTCCACCACTGCCTGGCTTGATCTTGTGCAAGTCTTACACAGACAGCTCCGATGAGTTCTGTACATGGTTCAGTCATGTCGGGAAGACATTGTCCCCCCTTGATCCTCCCAACATATGGTTCTTAAAATCTTTTTGTCCCTCTTTTCTCCACCTTGGATAGAGAAAATGATACACTAAGATTTTTAAAACTTTACATTAATTCCAAATTTAAAATAAACTTTCTGAACTTTGATAACTTTCAAATATGGATTTTTTTTGTTCTGCATCTTACATTTAAAGAAAACATATCCAGTTTATTTTCATTTGAAAATAGGGACAAAAACAAATTACAGTAGCAGTTTCAGACTTTTAAACATAACTCTGAGTCCATGTTTCCAAAAGCCAGTTTTCTCTTTAATGACCACTGTGAAAGAACAAAATTTAAACATAAAAAGCTTGCACTACATGTATCCCTTGAGCAATTAGTTGAGTCACTGCTCTAAGAAAGAGAACTCCAGAACTCCCATAAAAGTCCAGTGTTGACTCACCAAAGGTTTATGACTGGACTGATCTTCTGTGTGCTTTTCTTACAGAAAAGGAACTCTTTATGTGCACATTTATATCATATCTACTGGGTTGAAATTAGGCCATTTTATTATCTTCAAATCTCAGGAGGAAAGCTCTTTAAAATGTTGATGATTTTATATTCAGTTTTGAATTAGAAGGTTTTATTGCAAAACTAGGTTTTTAATGTTTTTTTCCAAAGCCTAGTCCTGGGTGTTTTTTCTATTTTTCATATTCTAAATCAACCACTAAATTTCCATAGTAACATTTGTAAAACTCTATCTACTGAATCTGTGTTTTCTACCTTGATGCTACCTAGTTAAACTCCATAGAAACTAAGGATACATATGAAAGAGAGGCCAGCGCAGACATGGTTCCTAACATACGTGAAAATTTCCTTCAGTAGCTTCTTCTTGATTCAGATCCGTGTCACAGTTAATTTATAGACAAATTTTCAATAAGAAACTAAAGTAGCGGCATATGTTTAGAGTTCTACATCTAGTCAAGCTAAGGCAAGTCTTTCCCTACCAATCTGTTCAACTCTGCTCTCAGTGTTATCTGAGAAAATCCTGTTACCCAGCTGGAGTACTGATGATCCCTCCTGGGTTTTCATGCAATGTGATGATGACTAAGTCATGTGGTCCCCGAACTTGAGGAGAATGATTGCTTGCTGGTAGAGGGGGAGATATTACTGGTTTAATGTTTCTGTGGTTGGGGGAACTGACAAAAATCACCTTAGAGGAGATTGAGTGAATTTTAGCTCACAATCCCAGGTAACGGGAATTTGGTGAAACTGGTCCCATCTCATTCACCACTGAGGAAGAGGAAGATGAGTGCACACATCCACAGTACTCTACCAACCTTCCCTACTCGTAAACAGACTAGGCCTTACATCCAGAATGGCACCACCCACTTTCAATGTGGGTCTTCCCACATTATAAGGACAATAAAGGCAGTCCTAGGAGACATGCACACAGGGTAAACCTGATCCAGAAAGTCCCTACATGAGACTCTCTCTTCGACGGTAATCTACATTGTCTTAAATTGACAATTAAAACTCACCATCACAAAAAAACCATTAAATTAATCAGACAACCTGACAACAAACTATGTGTAACTTCTGCTAAGTATTGCAATATTCCAGAAGAGAGAACATTCCCTGAATGTTATAGCTGTACATCTCCATTTGTGTTCTAACATGATCAAAAAAGTTGACTTCATCAATTTTAATTACTTACTAAAGTGGTATGCCTTATGAAATGAGGAAATATGCTGTTGTATGAGTCAGTTTATTTTTTTAAATGCTGACTGTGTCTCCTGTATGTGAAGACAATCAGTATATAGTAGAAAGCCAAGCAGGATTGTCCTTCATATGTAGAGGAATGAGGTGAACCTTCACCAATACAAACTTGGAGAAGAGACTAAGACAAGGGCAAAGCTTTTGTGCTTTCTGCAGAAAGAGTTTCCTGGAAAGAGGAAAGAACTAGAAGCAGACAAGAATACAGGGGACATGTTTTCATAATGGCAAACAGAAGAGACTCTGATGTATCAAAAAGGACGTTAATTTACTAAGAGCAGTTAACCCTTCTTCAGCACAACTGAACAAAAGCAGAACATCTCAGCTACAGACACTGGGCCATGCACATGGCTAGAGTTCATGCCACAGAACCCTGACAAAGGTCTGTCCCCAAGCAGTGGTCCTCTAAACAAATAGGAAGGAGAGGCTGGAGAACAGGAAGTCAAACAAGAATGCTAGGAAGAAACTTCAAACCAGGTGCTTACTTGAGGGAGTTTATCTCTACAGACTAAGTGTCTGTATTGTTGAAGAATTTCCTTGACTTATGTCAAAACTATATTTTGCTAAGGTTATCATGGGCCTTGAGCTGGCCAAAACTTTGATTTCTCCCTCTACTTTGAAACAGTGTAAGTCATTTCTTTAATGGAAGGAAATAAAGAAACAAAAAGGGAAAAAAGAAAGAAAGAAAAGTCCTAGTGTTTGTCTCTTGGGAGGAAAAATCCAAGCATTGCTGACAGTTATGTACATGAAATAATTTATTTAACTCTTTCCACAAATCACTCATGTGTTTATTCATGTTGTCAGGTAGTGAGCCAGTCAGCATTTGGTAATTATTGTGAAAACACATCATTAAGAGCTGTGTGGATACAGCAATGTTGGGGAACCAGTCACTGCCCTCAAAAAACACCTAATCCCAGTCCACACAAGATTGACATTTGCTTTTAGGGGAGAATCAATATATCTCTACAGAATCCCTTATGAGGCGAGTATCATCCTAGAATTCTCAAGAAAACACTCTGTCCAAACGAAAAATCCAGGATTGTCATGAAACTCAAAATAGATATTAAGTTACTGGCCGGGATAGATATAAGATGAGCTGAAATCAACTGAAGACTCGTGGTGAGCTGGGTTTGTCAGCTAAGGCTTGGCAAAACGTTTAATTTGATGAAGAGGGGGGTCGATCCCGAGTACTCACTGATGACAAAAGTTGAAAGTACCTTGCTTCCTCACTTGACAGCCTGAGCTGTGCGACTCTGCTGTCAGGTCCTGCTCCTAAAGGAAGCCCCGTGTTTAGGAACACAAAAAACATTTCATGTTTTGCTAAAAATCAAAACCACTGATGAAGCAGCTTCAAGTCTCTCTTACCCATAATTTTCTACAATTAAAAATGTTTAAAACTTATGAAATTCTTGTTTTCCTGTTTGTGTACACTGTGTGTCCTTTCCATCTTTCCAGGCTGTATCTTCTTGCTTGCACTGTAGGCTAGTTAAGGGCTGGCTGCCATTTTTAGTAGCTACATACTCAGGTAGTTCCCTATACTGGTCAAAATGACAAATATTCTAGGTCTTTCGCAGCCATTCGTCTAAGTATTGTGGAGCAGAGTCCCATCACGGCTATCATATTGGTTCTCTTATGAAATGAGATAAATTGACTTTTATATCTTTCTCAAGGTAGTTCTATATGGGAATTCTGTGACACCATGAAAATCCTGCAATTCTACCACTCAGAATAAGAGCTTTCACCACACTAGTGAAAACAAGTAGTTAACACGTACTGCATTGATTTGCCCTTAAAAGGAGTACTATTCACATTGAAAGAATCTTAAATCTGCAAGTAGCAAAGAAGATCCAGAAAGATCTCAGCTGCCCTTCAACCATCTTCCCTAACCTTATCACCCTGTTTAATCAAAGAATTCCCAAATCAAGAAATGAATGCGGATGCATTCCTAGTAAATGAACTAGAGAACGTATTCATATTTCATCAATTTCCCCCACTTTTGTTCTTTTCCTGTCCCAAGATCAGATCTAAGATCTTACTTGACTTTTGGGTCACTTTCCCTTAGTCCCAAAACTAATTCTTTTGGATGGCAAGAAAGGTGTCTTAAAGGCGGTTCTGGTTCCGAATTGATTTCACCGATGCCATGGAAAATCTCAGTTTGTTCTTTTCCCATGAAGAAAGCTGTTATTTCTATGTTCAGCTTGCTGTCCGCTTTTAATCTCATCCAACATTCTTGAGATTTTGGAAGGTAATTCGATTGTACTAAATGAAATCTGTTGTTTTCCTTATGACCCCATAAAAATTGCCATTACCTGAGAACCTCTACTCGTGATAAGCAAAGGAAGTTTCTGGAAAGAACAGATTTTTATATTCTGAACCTGTGCCAGGAAAGAACTTTAGGATGTTGGGTGGGTGTGTAATGAGCTGACGTGGGTCCTGGGAAAGCAGTTCTTATCAGGAGGAAACACAAATCTATGCAGTCCTATGATTTTTCATTCATGTACTATCAGGAAAAATGAACTAAGGACTTTGGTTCATTACTGGGCACAGACCCACTGCACATAGGATTTTTCCAACTTGAACTTTGGGGAGATTATCATCTCAGAAGTCTTGTGTGTCAAATCAGGTCTTGGGCACATGTAAGCAATGCCACCAGAGACTGCCAAAAATGCACACTTGACACTAAGTGGTTGGCTCCTGTAACAGTTGGTACGTTCAGGCCAACACTGATTGTAAGGCGCGCGTCAGCCTTCTGTGTGCCAGGTTTTCGTGGATAACCCCTGAGCAGATGTGTCTGCCCAGATATTTGGCCTGGCTAGTAATTGGTAAGTGCTGAAAGCCTCCTCCTGTAGGGGAAGGTTAGCAAGGCACGTCTTTCTTTCCCTCCTACTGTTTAAGCAATGCCGACTGTCAAATTATACATGGCAGATGGATTACAGTTTGTCCTTTTAGTGACAGGAAAAGCTGTTTCAACATCCTGGCAAAGACATCATCGACGTCAAGATAAGATTCCATTGCTTTTCAGTTCTCTTGAGGAAAACTCTCCTTGGTCTGGTACAAGTCACTACAAAAGCTTTTAGTTGTTCTGTGCTATCATGAAATGACTGGTTATTTCATTAAAACACTCTACCAGGAGTGCTTATAAGCACTTTTATAATTACATGTGTGGCTCGGCTAAACTGGTTTGTCTTGGTGGTGTATAGAAAATTACAAGATGCACAAAATGTGTCTGTAAGTTGTACTGGCATTGTTGTGAAAATGTTCTGTGTATTTAAAATAAGTGAAGGACAGCCACCTCCCTCTCTTCGCTAATGCCATTAAGGAAACTGAGGTCTAATTCTCTTAACTTTCCTGTTTAACTTTTTTTTCTTTAATTTTTATGCCCTCGTGTCTTTCCTTGCTCTCTCCCCCATGGCTGTTGTCTTTTCTCTATCTTTGTTGATTTCTCCCTCACCAGTCATTCTTCGAGGAGTCTCTGACCTGGCTCCAGCTGGACTAGATAATCTTCAAAGGACTGTCGCTGAGCTCTGCTACCTGTCAAATGAATAAATGA
Organism: Apodemus agrarius; assembly: GCA_964023405.1. Classification (NCBI taxonomy): domain Eukaryota; kingdom Metazoa; phylum Chordata; class Mammalia; order Rodentia; family Muridae; genus Apodemus; species Apodemus agrarius. Next base: position 157,741,372 of record OZ030009.1, read on the forward strand.
AAGAAGAATCATAAAAAATTATACATATATGTATAATTTTGAATGAAGCTCTTACATGTTCTCAGCCTCTACTGGATTTTTTTTCCTTTAATCAATTCTGATTTGGGGAAAAACATATTTTCAGAGTGCTAAGGATAGTCTTTAGAATACATCTCCCTCTGTTTTATAGCCCAACATTAATCTGTTACTGTCCTTCAGGGACTTCAGTTGTTTCTTTGTTCTTCAAATAGCTAGTGAGACACACTGATCTTCTGTTGAATGTGTCTTCCATCTACCTCTTATTTGCCTTTATTTCTACCAGAACCCTAGGACTGTTCTTTTCCAGACAACCAGACCTTGGCAATTACTCCGTGGTTTGGCTTGTTCTGGTCTTTTCCTAACCCTTGTTCCCCTCTGCTGAAATGACATCTGAAACTCCTGCTTTCATCTTGAAAGTTACCTGCACCCAAATCATGCATACTTTCAGGAAGCTTAGCATGGTATTTGTCTACAGGGGTGATTAGAACAGACACAGACTCACTGACTTTTGAATTAGAGACAGTTCCCTGGGCGCAGTCAGCCCCTTGGGCACTTCTTCCTCACCTCCTGCTTTCCACCCGGAGCCTCAGCTTCTCTAATTCTAGAATGTTCCCCAGTCTCATTCCAAGGTCTGCAAGGAACTACTGAGACCTAGATTGTCATTTCTTCAGAGTTCTTCAAGCCTGCTCCTTCGCAAAGCTAAATAAAAGCCATTCGTTTCTTACAAAGTTGAACTTAGCACCTTCACAGAAAATTAATACGCAACAATATTAACATTACTCTTACAAACAGCTAATATCATTTTAAAGACTTCTTAGTATTACATCTCCTTCCACAGATGCCTCATCCACTAGGATGTAATTATTGTAGTTTATCTACTGTGATAGAGATATGATCATGAGCTGAGAGACCTTTATGGTGTTGCCAAAAAAATTCCAGAAGAGAGTCTTTGTTACAGTGGTCACCTCACTCCTTCTGGCTGTTTAGTGTAAGAAAGACACTTCCAGTTGTGGACTGACAGTATTCTGACTGCACACTACCCTTGCAGTTATGTCTACCAATGCTCCCCATGCCGCCCCAGCAAGAGGCTCTCCTTCCATGTTGTATGCCTTGCTTTTCCAGCTTCTGGGCTGTCCATACCACCTGTAGGGGTTAGCTTTCTCCCCAGAAACTTAAACTTTTAATCTCAGAAGTGTCACCCAGGCGCCCTTAAAAACATGCTCGCTGAAACCCATTACGTTGACTAAATATTCTCTAAATGCAGTGAAATTATCCTCCATGGTGATATGAAGGTGGAAACTTTGAGACAATTTTGCCCTGAGAGCTCCACCATCGTGAAGGAATCGCTGCCTTTACTATTAGAGCAGGCTAGTTATCGCAGGAATGGCTTCGTTATAAAAGTGCATAGATGTATCTTCCTGTTCCCACCATCTCTCTCATCTGGGTTTTTTGTTCTTTCTGCTGTGTGGAACTCTCCAGGATATTATATCACAGCCAGAAGACTCTCATCAGATTGGGCCCTTTATATTGAGGCTTCTCAGCCCCTACAATGGTAAAAAAAACAATTATATATTCAGCCTCTGGGATTGTTATAGCAGGAAAAATATAAATGCAACAAAGTACTAAAAAATCTCACATGTCTTGTCACATTACTACCTGTGTATGCTACTACATTATTATTTGAATTAAGTATCATTTTCTTACCTGTATATAATTCTCTCATATATAATTTATTTCTCAAACTGGAGAGATGGCTCAGAGTTTAAGAAAACTGACTGCTCTTCCACAGGTCCTGAGTTCAATTCCCAGCAATTACATGGTGTCTTACAACCTTCTGTAATGAAATCAGATGCCCACTTCTGGTGTGTCTGAAGACAGCAACCATGTACTCACATAAAATAACTTATTTCTCAAACATATCATGAAATTCAAGGAGCTGAGCATCTAAGTCAGTGATGCCTAACTCCTTCATCTTAGTCACAGTCATTTGTAAGAGGAAACAGAATTAGGGATTCCATACCTTTTGAGGTTCAGAAAGAAAATCCTTTCAAAAATCAAGAATTTCAGACAGTGCTGTGGATAAAGTGATTTTGTTCAACCATGAGACCCTGACCCTGAGTTCACATTGCCAGTACTCTTGAAGACAACTGTGTATAAAAGTACTCACCTATCGTCACAGGACATCACAGGATGATCTGTGAAGCTTGCTGGCCAGAAAGTCCAGCAGAGTTGGCAAGTTATAGCTACCTTGAAAAGCTCTGATTCAAAACATAAGGTAAAAATAAAAGAGTGTTAAAGAAAAACATTCAACCTCAACTTCTGTCTTGTACGCATGTTTACATCTGCACACATATGCACACACACATACAATAAAGAATTTCTTCTATGATGGGTAGGAACCACAACAATGAGTAGCATAGCATGGTGAGTAATGGCACGCATAACCAATAGCTCTCAAATTGGTCTTAAGACACACACTCAACAAGAGGGAAATCATACATGGTACCAGAAACCTAGCCTGCTACCTAGTGATAGAGAAGTCCTGGATCTTGGAGGAGGACCTACAACTGACACTTTACTAAAGCAGCGTAACCCCTAAGTGCAGTCAAGGTATTTGTCCTTATGCTTACCAGTAGGTGTAATTCTCACCCCCACCCCCATCAAGAAATCTTCTTTTGCCACATATGGAAATCATTACAGAAAAAGCACCACTAAAATGCAATGAACAAAGCCGGGTGTGGTGGCGCACGCCTGTAATTCCAGCACTTGGGAGGCAGAGGCAGGAGGATTTCTGAGTTCGAGGCCAGCCTGGACTACAGAGTGAGTTCCAGGACAGCCAGGACTACACAGAGAAACCCTGTCTCGAAAAACCAAAAAAAAAAAAAATGCAATGAACAAAAAACTGTGTGTTCCCTAGTTCCAACTGACACATCTACAACATAATTCCTGCACCTGAAACTCAAGATTTGGGAAGCAGGAGGGGACTTCTTTCTTATAGCCACAATGGTTATCATTATTGTATATTTCTAAAACATTAGATATTTGGTAGGTCGGACCAATAATTTGTTGAATACATGACATACTCAAATGACTCAGCAGGAAAAGGCCACCCAGGGTCTTTCTCCCTGTTTCCTCTATTGCACCACATTTCTGAATTTTTTCCACATCTCCCTTTCCAGTCAGTACTCAGAGAATTGAGATCACTGGGCTGGAAACTTAACATTTTCTACTAAATGGAGTACCATTGCCCAATAGTTTTCCAAATGTCCATTACCAAGAACACTTCAGAAATCAGTGACAGTGTGTGTGTGTGTGTGTGTGTGTGTGTGTGTGTGTACAAAGGTAGTAAGTGACGAAGTAACCATCCTACATAGAAAAAGAAAAATATCAGGTTTAATAATTAATTCATTAATTAATTAATTTCAAGATAGGGTTTCTCTGAATAACCCTGGCTGTCTCTGAAACTTCCTCTGTAGACCAGCCTGAACCTGCACTCAAAAGATCTGCCTGACTCTGCCTCAGTGCTGGGATTAAAGGTGTGTGACACTACTACCCTGGTACATTTGTAAGTACATAAACCACACAATATCGCTGGCTCAATCCATCTGCTGATAAGAGTTCCTGCGCCCTTGTATTGGCATACGCTGGTTGACTTCTTTTGAACATTAGAGCACCTGCACGCCGCAGAATGTCACAAGGCATAGTTGTTTGCCACTGAAGACTCCTGTCCCTCCACGAAGAATCCGCATGTCTTAGGACCAAGAGTGCATTAACTGCCAGTGAATGTACAAAACATCCCTGTTGCTGACATCTTAATTAGCTCATTAATTATACTTTAATTATCCATTGTCCGTAATCTACGATTGTTGACAAGTGAATTTGCAGTCATTGATGTTAATTATGTACTCTGTAATCGCTCTCAATCACGGTCTAGAGCATTCCAGTACAAATTAGCTGGAGCAGCAAGCCAGAGCACTCCGGCCAGCTCACCCCCTGAGCGTGATGGCAGTGCCTGCTGCTTGCCACGCACAGTCATTGTTCCAAGGAGGAACTGACAAGGTAAATTTAACATTGATTTTTTTCAGCCACTCTCTAATTATTACAATTCTACTCAAAGTGTTCCATCAGAGATTTTGATTTTATGTATTTTATCACTTAACAAACAAAACATGAAAACATTTAGAATGTAGCTCCCATTTTATGTAGAACTTCAGCCAACCAGAGAATCATTAGAAACTACATTGCCAAATACCCAGAGGGCACGCTTACCCTGCCCTCTACCCTATGTGTATGATTGAGAAGGTCCAGGAAATCTTTCCAAAAATATCTATGAGAGTAGCTGTCACGACTGCCTAGCAGTTATTTCAAAGCTAATGAATAAGCACAGTCTAACAAAGGATTTTTTGATTTCCTTGAAAATTAAATTAAATTATACTTTGGAGAACTTTTAATCACTCAGTTCTCCACATTAATGCTAACCATAAGAAGAATGAATGCAAAAAATACCTGTATAGAATTATTAAAATTAGCTTTACTGGATTATTGACTTCATAAAGACGCTGGTCTGTATTAGTTAAATGACATCTATATGATATTTCTAAGATTTATACACTTCAGAATTTTATTTATTTCATCTTGAAACCTAGATTACTTTGCCAAATAAATGTATGTATGATAAACAAGAAATATATATATGTGTGTATATATACACATACATACATATGGACTGATCCATTGTGTTTGTACTTATTTAAGACATGTAAATTTTATATTTTTTATTTCTTCATTAATGGTTTTCTTTTTTAGAAATTTGAAGCCATTGAACTTCTTAAGAGGCTCCAATTAAGAGAAAACTCTTCCTGGAAGTAGTGATACCTTTAGTGGTTAGCCATGAACTACTTAGTGAAAGAGCATGCAGAAAGTGAGGGCTGATGAAGGTCTTACCACAGATTACAAACGGGGCATGGGAAGACTGCTCACATGCACTGTCCCTGCAGAGGCCTGCACTGCCTATGCAAAGAGAGGCACAACTTCTGTAGAGGAACACATTTAGGTCTGTTACATTCCACACTTTTCTTAAACCCTATATTCTTCTGGTGGCATGATTCTATGTCTAGAACTATTTAGAACAACTCAAAAATTATATTCACAAATAAAAGCAAAGAGTACCCCTGAGCAATTCAAGTACAAGAGACTGCAATACTGCAAAGAGAATGCAGGCATGGACAGATGGCTCAGCCGTTGAGAAGGTGCAACTGTTCCTCAGAGAGTCCAAGTGGTTTCCCAGCACCCACATCAGGCAGCTCACAACCACCTCTGACTCTGGTTTCCGGTGGTCTGATGCCTTTTCCTGGCTTCCTTAGGCCCCCCACACACGTGGCACGTACTCATGCACATACATACAAATATACACATACACACAGAGGCACACACATACGTATGCCCATACATACACATACACACAAAACACACACACAGACACATATAAACACACACACACACACACACACATAGGCATAATATACACACATTAACACACACTCACACAAATAATTTTTAAATCTTAGAGAAAAAAACGAGAAAGAAGGAATTAAGCCTAAGAAAAGCAAGTTGCTGATAACAGCATCTTAGAAAATGAACTGAAGAGAAATTACTTATACATCTTTAAAGTGCCTAAAAGAGTTGGGAGATTAAATTTTCTTTTTGACAGTTTCCTTATTAAACTAGGCATTGTCTCCTTTGCTTGGATAAAATAAAGAGTTCCAAAGGCTAAGTATTTTCCAACACTAATAGTTTCTTCTTTTCTCAGAATTCTTCCTATTTCATATGGACTAGTATATTCTAAAATCCCACCTTTTTCCCTTCTTAGTAAGTGAGAGCCCAGGTAGGGCCATGTGTTAGTCATATTTCTTTAAGAATAAAACATTCCTGAGGTAATAAACTCATGAACAGAAAAGGATTGTTTTGACCTGCACTTTTGGAAGTTCTAGTCCTTAGTCAGTAGCTTTATCACTTAGGACCTGTGTCCAGACAACGTGATGGCAGAATGAGGCAGAGCAGAGCTTTTCTCCTGGGACAAGAGATCGAGGACAGTCTCCATCAGGACAGTACTCAGATGACCCAAAGCATCTCACTAGGTACTACCATTCAAACGCCTAGCACTACAAGTATAGGGACACAATCTTCAGCATATGGGACTTGAGGGGACCTTACAGACCTAAAATACATTGGCAGGTTCGAAAGTAAGTGGAATATTCCAAATATTCCTGCCTATTTTAGTGGGCCCTATTCTGAGAGGACAACTCTATGAAATCATCAGAGCAAAAGTCCTTCATGTCCTGCATGTATATAGCGTAAGATGATGTGACAGGAACCACCCAGGCTGTCAACTTCACGGTGGTCAGTATGTGGCAAGTGTTGGAGTTTGGGCTTAGCCAGAAGCCATGCACACCCCGAAGGGCTAAGTAGCAGCATGGCAATTATTCGCTCTGAATGGATCCTTTTAATGATAAAGCATAAAGCACTTCATAATTTTTAGGAATGTGTTTCATGTCTCTTGTTATAGCTACTTGGTTACACTAACTGAACTTCCTGTATTAGTATATCTGTTTTCCCAAAATGAAGTACCTCTCATGGAGATAAGATTTAGCTATCAATCAATCAGAGCTTTCAGGAAGGATTAGGAGTCAAGCCTCCTTCTGAGTACTTACTTTCATTTTGTCATAGCAAAATTATGCTTGTGATATCTTGATAAATGCATAATTATAAATCATTTTGTTTCACTATATTAATTTTAAATGAAGTTCTACAAAGTAAATCACCTGGCAACCTGACTATCATCTATATTGAAAAGAAAAATGGGAGCAGGGTGGGGGATAAAATAGTCAGAAGGCACACTGTGTGCTTATATTTCAGCCATGGGTGGTGATCATTTTATAGCTGCATATGTCTAAAAGTAATAGGAGAGATAACTGTGCTTAAAAAATTCAACCACCCAAAGGAAAGCAAGCCACTCACTGTGTGTGCTCAGTGGCAGGTTGGGTCTCTCTTTTGGGGTCTGCAAAGCTTCCCCATCACTCACCATCTCCCACTTTATCCCTCTCCCTGACTGCTGTAGTGCAAGTGGAATAATTATACGGTGCTTTGTTGCACCATGGGCTTTACAATACGCATAACTCAGACTTTGATAAGGTGATAAGCACAACCTTCTCTTGAAACACTCATGGCTTAAAGAAAATGTAACTAAACACCAGCTCTCTACTTTTGAATCTTCTGCCCCTGAAGAGAAGCATAGCATGCCAAGGAAGTTACATAATGCCTTGTAATGGGACGAGAAAAAGAGCTCTGAGATGTAGAATACACCACGAAAATTATCTGATGATCATAAGCACAAGATGTGTGTAACTGAACCATTTTCAGCCTGGCCAGGTATGATCTAATGGGCAATCATAAACACAGATATCTAACCTCAGGATCCTGGGGAAATGCTTTGACTGCTTACAATCTGCATAGATTATTTTGGTCCTCGTGTCTTTTTGAATTTATCAGTCTAGTTTTGGGTCCTTTTAGGGAAACTGCAATAGCAATACTTGAGCTAAAAGGTTGATAAAAAGGGATGATGCTTTTATCCAAAAATTAATGCTCCAAGATCTGATACCTAAAGAAAATAAAGCATCAGAAAGCCTCCTCAAACTCTGTCTAGATTCCTTATCTCACAGTCTCAGAAGTTGAACATCAAATGCACTTGAATATGGTTTGATGGAATTTTTTTCCACACAGCGTCTCCTTTGTATTCCAGCTTCACATGTGGAATAGAAACCTTGCTGTGTCCTGCAGTCTTGAATTGGAGATACTTCATTGAAAAGACTTGTCTTTTCTTCATTTTTTTAGCCTAAAAGGACTTTCATAAAATTGATTAAAAACACTCAGCATTGTAGAGAGACTATCTTGTGTATTATATGGATGCATCACCTGTCAATTAAATAAAGGTGGGACATCCGGGAGGAGAGAGGATTCTGGGATAGTGATGGCAGAACGATGTAGTGAGTAGGATGCAGCAGAAATGCCGTTAGTTATCTGAGTGCAGATAACCAGCCACATGGCAGAATGTAGGTCAAAATAAGTGGGTTCTTTAGTTACCAGCTAGTCAGAAAACAGCCTACCTATATGACCAAGCTTTTTGTAAATTTGCATCTGAGTCTTATTTCTGGAAGCATGGAGTTGGGAGGAAGAATTGGGACTTAACTTCAACACGTGATGCTTTGGCCAGAGAGCTGTTTCTGAACTGATGGACGAAAATGTTCATTCGCCTCTTGTTAGAAAATGTTAGTGTCCCCATACAATTATGCACCTAATTTGTCTTGTAATTGGAAATGTAGCAGTTACAAAAGCAGGCAAATCTTTCTGAAGACTTGGCTGTTTATACTGAGCATATTAATTACACTAAAGTAGAAGAGAACAAAACGGCATAGGGACAATGGAGACCATTTTCAAAGTGACTGCTCACCAGGACACGCACTGGTCACTTAGAGAGATGAAAGCACACTGTGGCCTGAACAAATGTGAACTGCTTCAGGGCTGTCACGTGATCACTGTCACAAATTGTCCACAGATGTTTTTCTATTTAAGTCCAGTGAGCCTTGGCTTATCTTGCTATTTAAAAAGAAAAGAAAATCATAATACTACATATCAATCAGTAGCTTGTAAAATCTTTATATTTTTATTATTATATTCTAATATTAATTTTTTCTATTGATACTATTTGTACACGATCAAAATCCCACATGCAATGGGTACATGACAACATTTTTATTCTTCAGTGTTCTGCTGAGTCCAGACATTCAGCAGGATGATCCTGGGATGTTTTCCAAATAACATTTTTTTAAATATAGTCTGCTTGTCTAGCTTTGTCATCCTCACAACTGGGACCTCATATGACTACTCGAGCAGTGCTGTCCACAGCAAGAAGAGGTTGCTACAAAACTGCAAGTCAGTCACACTTCATAACTAAAATAAGCAAGTACCCACTCTTTAATGCACTGAGGAAACAACAACCATATTAACATTAAACTAAGATGGCACAGCATGTAAAGTTCTTGCCACAAAGATGAATGTCCTGAGCTCAATTCCCAAGACCCACATTATGTAGGAGACAGCTAACCTTTGTTTTTGTCCTCTCACCTCAATACAGCACCTCTTATGTATAAATAAAATGTAAAATGGGGAAAGAGGAGGAGGAGGAAGAGGCAGCAAAGAGGGCTCTCTGCAGATTATGTTGTGACCAAGTACAAGAATTGTGGAGAGGGCTGCACATAACTCAGGCATCAACATGAGACATAAACTCTGCATTGTACCTACTGGCAGCGATTGCTGGTTGCTTATTCTGAACTGGATCATCACTGATGTGCAAATTTAGAAATCCATGAATTTCTGGGCTAATCTAAGACACCCAGGTTCTCTTCCCACCAAGTTGCTTCATCGTACACATCCAACCAGATACCCAGAATATAGGACGCAAAGATTTCAGAGTAACAGAAAGAGGATAATTTTAAAAACTGTCATTGACAAAGAATAGAAATGGGGACAAAGAAAATTTGTTTAAATGTCCCAACTCCCAATTCTCCGGACTACCCCAACTTTCTTTATTTGCACAACACTTGAGTGTGCAGTTTCTCGAGCCCTTCCCTGTCTCACAAGCTTACTCTTTAGAGTATTCTCCTTTTGAGAGTTAAATTCAGTGCCCTATTCTGTGTAAAGTCGGCTTCCTTCCTGGTGTTCCAGTTCTCTTCTCTGCTGAGCATTTTCAATCCCCAAAGACACTGAAACTCTAAAGCCAGAGAGTGAGAAAGTCCATAACCAGCGCCCTGTCATGCACTTACTTGATATAGTTATCTTGCTTCTATAAATGTTCTATGCTTCAGTTATTTTTGACATCCTCATGTTTTCTTTTAACACACATGGAATGTTAAAAGTTCTTCAAGAAAATGATCCAGAGACTCTGCATATGTGGAGGGTGGCAGAGAGCCAGAGAAGAGCACTGTAAGATAAAAGATGAGCGTGCGAGGACCTCCTCCTTTCCCTCAGACTTGCGTGGAAATGCAGATAAGCCACAGGTATTCTACAGTATCATTATCTTTACATCCTAGGTAAAGAGGCTCACATTTGAAGAGGGATGTTATTCTAAAGCTGGAAAACTGGGATATTATGTGTATAATGGCTCTTTTCTGCAATGGAACAATTGCATCTTAAGATAAGAGACAGACAGATAGAGAGGTGAAAGAAAAAGAATGATTATGTCCACAAATGAGTGATGGAAAAGAGGCTAGACAGCTATCCACTGATGCAGGAGTCACCGAAGGAGGATCCACAGAGAGATACAGTCATCCACCAGAGCACAAAGGTGAGGACAGAGATATGGAAGGGGGAGGAAGCATCTCACCTGTGCCACCCCGTCTAGATATAGTAATTATGTGAGCTAATAAATTGAGTTAATTTGAAAAAAAAATAAATAACAAAAACTTACTGAATTAGCTACTTAGGAATATGATGATAGATATTAGATCTAGATAGATATACAGATGATGATGATGATGATGATGATGATGATGATGATGATGATGATAGATAGATAGATAGATAGACTGACTGATAGACAGATGAATAGATACCCATTGTCTCTGTCTCCTCTTGAAGATGACTCTGAATTTTCAATATTGTTTGTTACTTCTAGACAGATCTTTAGAAGCAAGATTCAAACAACATCCGGAACATTCAGTGACTCTCCACTTTCTTGCTGATAAATCCAGGGCTACTCTGGCTGGTCTTCGAGGTCTGCTCTATGATCTGCTATTAGTGTGTAGCTCTAAGCTTGCTTCTCTGTCATTCCAACAAACCAGACTTTCTCACTAATCCCCAGATAAGTTCCGTGTTTGAAGGCCATATGACTTTGCCCATTAATCTGTGCCTGCTAAACCCTAGGGCCTTTGCAGGCCAATGCTGCCTGCTCTGAGAGTTTCCTGAGATGGTAGGTCTGGTCTTTTCTTGTTTTCTCTAATTTTTGTGTGGTTTTTCTTACAACAACTTTTATTTTTCTTCTCTTTGTTCTTATTCTAAGACAAGAACAGAATATTCACAAAAACAGATGCCACTCCTGGTATCTTCTATATATAAAACATTGGGCTCTCTATAGAGTAAATTAAATAAATTATGTACTTAGGCAACTAGCAAAAATAACATAGCTTCTCAAGTTAGATGACTCTTATAGTGAATTCTGCCATCAGTCCACACATTTCCCATATCACAAGCAATGAATTGCAGTTTCCTTGTTAGTAACTTTTAAGAAATCTAGGAAGATAATATACAAGTTCAAATCAAATTAAATATAATAATGTAGCCTAAGAGAGTTAAGCCAGTGAGCACATGGCCCAATATGAACAAGTTCATCCAGACCCAGGGCTCTGCAGAAGTTGGTTTTACAATAGGGTTTTATTATTGCTTCTATTGTAATAAGATCTAGGGAAAAAGACTTGTACAAAACACCAGAGCAAAACTGATTGGTGGCTTCTATACAAATGAAGATGTCATACTTCCCCCAACAGATGTGCAAATATACACATCTGTGTACATTCAATACGACAACACATCAATAAGATTCTCCATAGATTGCCGCTAATCCAAACAATCAAAATAAAAGGTAATAAAGCAAATTACATGGATATGATAATATAGTTATTAAATTTAGCTTTGTTTCCCCTAAAGGTATACAGATAACTTTCCACTTGAAGAATGCATGCCACGATAATGCTTCTTAGAATCATCAGTTTTCTGCTGGGTTGGCCAAGAAACGGACAGCTCTATCTACATCAGCTCCCACTGAAGTAACAGGAGTAGCAGGGAAAAAAGTCTATGACTGGTTTAGTCAAGATTTTGTCTCACCTGGAAAAATGTATACTTTGTAGATGATGATGGTCTTACTAAATAGATTCATCTTTTATTACACTTAATTATTGTATTTGCATATGGGGCCATGAATGTGATACAGTAGCTGTCACAGGGTCTCTAAAAACCAGATACAGCCCTGGTCATATTTTCCTGACATAATTCTTAAGACACTGCCTCTTTATAACAACCTGTCAGCTGCTTCAACTCAATATCAAAAAAGTACATTTGCTTTGTGGGTGTTGGTCAGGCGCCAAGTTCTTCATTAGGGACATTAGACAAGCAAATTCTGGTCTGTTCCACTTCAGTGAAAACCATAAGGATCTTCTTCCAAAGGTGTGACATCCCACAGACAAAGGGAGAAGCTTGAGATGGTGAATAGCCTCCCCCAGCCAGAGCAATAGGACAAATATGGGTCACAACCACCACAAAGAAGAAATTTGCTTTGGAAGGGTTAGAACCAGAGCCATTATATGAGCTTCAGAACCCTTTTGCAATTTTACTAAACACAACGTTTTAATCCATAAGATATTTGGAGAGTTCAGTTTGTTTGATGTACTGTTGAAAATTAAGATTGAGAAAGGCCACCACTATAAGCAGTTATCCATATATGAATCAGAAATGAAAAATGTCCTTACCGATGTATTTGCCTCCCCATTCATATGGAGCTGCTCAATGCAATGGAGGAAGAAGCAGTTTTCTTTCTTTGTTTGTTTTGTTTTGTTTAAATGTCCTTTGAAATGGCACAATAATTTAAAAATATTAATCATCATTTTAACAGTCCTTCTGAGACAATTTTTGTATCATACTAGTAAAACCAAATCCTGAGGAATTATATGAAGGCCAAGGAAGCAGGACCAGTATTGTTCATTCATTGGTCATAATGTTTGCCTAAGGGCTTCTAGCTGCTAGGTATCCATCCTATGATGCTGTGTGGGTCAAGATAACATTTCATACACCTTATTGTGTTCAATGAATTTTAGTCAATGATAAATGAAAACAGTCAAGCTTTCTTGAAGGCCTTAAAGTGAGAAAACCAAGGAGGAGCCACCCCTTACAAGGTTAAATGAAAGTTACCTCCCCAGTGATAACAAAATGAATATTGAATATGACAGTGAGCACCTTATGTCACTGTTGCCATACATTCTGCTCTTTTGTGGGTGACAATATTGCACAATAGGTAGAACAGCAAGCTCTTCCTTTTCCCAGGCACCCTCAGAAGCCGCAGATCATTTCTTTGATGTTGTTTCTTCATCTACAGTAGGGGATTTAATAGCACCTCTCTCGGTTGTTCTTCTGTTTATCAGGACTTGGCAAACGCTTCTGATGAACCTAAACTATTCCAAGTGGCTTATTGATATAAAAAATTCCAAGTACACCTGAGTGATCAGCACAGGTAAAATGATCTGTTCTTTGGAACCTACACTCTAGTGTTTCCAGAAATCAGTGAAATAACATATATAAGATATTAATGTACTTGTGGCACAGAAAGGAGTTCAGTAAACAGCATGTACCATTACCCTTCATTGGTATATTTGATTACTGGGGATATTCTTTCTTTCTTTCTTTCTTTCTTTTTTCTTTCTTCCTTTCTTTCTTTCATGAGGTAGTTTGCCTGTGAACAGCACTTGAGTGAAGGCCAAAGGACAACTTGGACAAACCATTTCTCACCATGTAGAGCCCAGGGATCAAACACATTGTCATGCTTGGCAGCAGGAATTTTAATGACTGAGCCATCTTGTCACCCAACCCCCTCTGACTTCTTTCCTTAATTGCCTATTTTATGTTCCTACTAGTAGGATAAAGTAAAATACAGAATAAACTTGTCTGAGCTCTTTCAACTACTAGATCCTGTACCCTCTACTGTTTGGTTTTATGAAAACTTGACTTCAGTTGTACGTTCCTGGATTGCACTTTTAGTTCGTAGGCATGGTCATTGGTGATCAAATAAAGGTTAAAAAAATAACAGTGTGTTGCTGTTGTTGTTAAATGCTATTCCATTCTTGTTTGATTATCAAGCAAAACAATTCTAAACTAATACATTTTTTTCAAGAGATATAGGCTATTTTTGATTGGTTACTAAAAATTTATATCTTTGGAAGTTCGCATTTTTAAGAAGCTCTTACCTTCTCCTCAGAAATGCTAGTGATGGGGACTGTCCACCAGAAGAATGGACTCATCAAAGCACAGAGCTGCCTCTCAGATACAGAAGGCACTGCTGACATTTGAGAGAGTAATCCATTATCATAAATGATATTTTTGTGTTTAAAATCACTATTTTAAAAAAATATTTTGTCCCTTTCAATAGCTTTGTTTTTCTTTTCAGATAAACATATTTCCCCCAATATATTGGTTTAGGAACATGCTGTTGAGTGTTGGCTCCAAAAACAAGAAATCAGAATTGGATACCTGCCTCAGTTTTGCCACATAGGCACTGTACCTAGTCACTTGGAGAATAGTTCAGAATTCTCCAAGCAGACTGTCATGCACCTCCCATACCAGATTTTGGAATCATAAGACTTAGTGCTGACTAGGTGATTAGCCTTCCCATGATAGGCTGTTTCCACAGCATGAAAAGTGTTTTTAAAAAATTAGCTTGGTTTGGGAAAACAAATATGATGGGCCTTTTATGATTACTTTGAGAGTCAATTTCTTTATTGTTGACATCAGAAAGAATGAGCACTTATGTAGAAAGCCACAGAAAGATAGATGTTGTAAGCACTTATGTAGAAAGCCACAGAAAGAAAGATGTCACATACTTGGGGGCTTCTACGAACTTGAAAAGAGGAGTATTCTACCTGTCAAAGATCTTTTTTTTTTAATTTCGCAAATGCAGAACTTAAAACTGGAGACTGAAAAGATGGCTCACATGTTAAGAGCACCCGCTACTCTTGCCAAGGACCTGGGCGAGAGCAGCAAATGCTTCCACGTGACAGCTCATAATCATATGTAAGAACTCCAGTTCCAAGGCCTCAGATGACTCCTCCCAACCTTCATGGGCAGATAGTATACATCTGTATATACACAAACACAAACAGTTATATATACAAAATAATACATTCATTAAAAATAAAGAATGTGCTTTACATGTATTGAAAGAGATGAATCTATATATTAGAAATTGCCTTATGGTTATGTTATATATACAATATTTATTTTATTCATTTTTCTTTGCAATTGAAGAAATAAGGCCTTTGCATGCCACTTCTTTAAAAAAAAACACTTAAATACTAAACTGAGATCAAAGTAAGTTATGTAGAGGAAAATCTTTACTACCATTGTTGATATACATCTGAAACTTTAGGCCAACTTATTGAAATGCTATTAAATAATTTCATTTTTGTAATATGCTCTTCCAAACAATAAAGAAAATTTTATTGGAGTCAAAGAACAGAAATTATCTTCGTGAAAATAGAATAGATTAGGTAGGTAGAACTTTGGGGAAAAGACAATTTTAACTTCTTCAGTGCTTAGGCTCTGATGCGTAACTAACTCAAGGTTTGAACAATTCTCCTCAACTATCATAGTTTTCTTTTCCTTCCTAACTTGCTCTACCACTTCGCAATCATTTAACCAGAGAGAAAAACCATCCAAGTAAAACATGACTGTATGGTTCTTCAAACATCAGTTATAAGTATGTGCCCGGATTATCTCTGGTTCCTCCACTGGGATCAATTTCCACTAATTATAGAAATCCTGAAGTATCTTTTAATTCTCCTACTACATCATGTCAAGGGCTTCAGTGTGGAGTTCACAGTTGGGTTCAGTTCTCAGGATACTCCCTTTCTGTCTTTTCCTCCCTCACCCTGCAAAGGCTCTTCAACTAGATAGGGAAGCATGTCAGCCCTTTCATCTGCTCCTTCCAGGACAGAAGGTATGTCTGGAATGCCTTCTCCCAGAGTCGTGATGGAACTCCTCCCTGCTATCATTTATGGAGCTTATCAGATCACACCTTCTTCTCAACCTCCCTCCAAATAACTGAAGAGGCAGGAGATCCCTGCCTTGGCCCCTGTCTTTAGAAGCTGCAAACACTTGCCTACAATAAAGTAGAGCTTTCAGGACCAACATTAAAACTTTTGTTGTTGCTAGTTCTCTGAGCTTTGTAGCTCAATTCAAAGTCATTCTATCAGGGAAGAGCAGTCTATATAATCAATCACTAATTCTAATATGATAGAGTTGAGACTTTGGCTATGTCCCCTGGTAGAATTGTTTGTGCTCTTGAACCTGGGGCCCCTAGATTCAGAGTTTCCAGGAAACAGGCTCTCCCAGAACCTCAATGTGAGAGGCAGTAGTCAATGAGTTTGTATCAGAGTGACCTCTCTGTTCACATTCTGCAACCTGTAAACATCGCAAAAGAGAGTTAATAGATCTAATTAAAGAGACTTCAGAGATAACTATTACAGACATGAAGATAAAGAGAATACTCTGGATTAATTTGGAAGGGAGCCAATCTAATCAGATAAACACTAAAAAACAGAAAGGTTTTTTTTCATTTTGAGTGGGGTTTGGCCTGCTGCCTCTTAATTAGGAAAGAGGGCAGAGTGAAATGGGATGCAAAAGGCCTCTAGGAAGGGTGATGGGCAGGACGAGGGT
The DNA here is from genome assembly GCA_964023405.1 of Apodemus agrarius. Classification (NCBI taxonomy): domain Eukaryota; kingdom Metazoa; phylum Chordata; class Mammalia; order Rodentia; family Muridae; genus Apodemus; species Apodemus agrarius. The sequence continues at coordinate 157,757,920 of OZ030009.1, forward strand.
AGAGACCTTCTTCCTCAACCCAAAATGTTCAATGTGCCAAGAGCTGAATTCAGTCCCCAATCAAGCTTAGATATTCAGTCATCCCTACACGTTATAGAAAATTATATAGGACAGATAGCACCTTCATTTCAGCTTTGTAAGACTCAGTTACAGCAAGATGAGACTGCCAGACTTCTATAGAGTAGTAACATAAGTAAAAGAATATAAATGCTTTATGCCATTACTTCATTAATCATTTGCTTATTTTGGCATTTTATTACATGAGCAATAGGAAATGTATACACATGGCCATTCCTACTTTAAACCTTTGGTTTTTCACCTTGTGTATTCTACATATTGTAAACAACAGCACCAAAATAATCACATGACACTTGATTAATCATATAGAATGTTCTGGAAGATTGCTCCCAATCCTCAAAAAATATTATCGTTAGTGCCTTACTATACCAAGACCAGGCCACTTTAAAAGTCCATTTTATGTGGTAGCTTTTGTCTGGAATAAGATATGACAATAGAACTTATACCCTGTCACTGATAATTTTCAGCATGTCCAAAAGTTGAAGAAGTCCAGTGTGATGGTATTGTCATTATATGGCTAATTGGCTTCCTCAGGAGATGGTATAACACTGAGAATCAGTTGCTTTTTGTGTGTCTGGAGCTATAACATTAGAAGCTTTGTAGTTAGTTCAGCCACAAAGAGAGGAATCTCATGTAGATGAACCTGAGTGTGGCACCTATCCTTGCCAACATCTTTATGAAAACTAGTGATAATGATCTGAGGATTCAGAGCCATCTTTCTTCTGAAAGATTATCAGCTTTGATGACAGAGGGCGACATCCTGTCAGATGGCCTGTCTACATATTTCTTATATATTTCTTTGGTAGGTCATATTTTATTGATGTTAGCATATAACCAAAGACATTATTTGCAGGAGGTATAGATCTTTTTATAACTTACAATTTTAAATCTTAAGTCTTTACTTCATGCTTGCCATAAAGTACACCTAATGTTCTAGCTGTCCATCTGTAGTGTACTGTCTACCTATCATGTAATCAAGAAGAAGTGTCAGCAAGGTGACTCAGTGGGTAAAGGCACCTACCACCAAGCCTGACAAGATGCCTCTGGGCTCAAGAATCCATATGGGAGAAGGAGATCACTGACTCCTCTTACACTGCTGTCTCACTTCCAAAACTATTGTACAATGTTTGCAAAATCACCCAGGTACATGTGAAATAACTAAACCAAAAACTCTTTTTTGACAAAAAGAAAGAAGCAACTCAAGAACTAATTTCTTCATTGAGTCTCAGGTGTGGATCCTACCTTAGGTCTGAAAGAGAGCCTCCATAGCACGATGGGAAGAGGGTGGGGTGTTCAGAGCCACGTCACTACCAAAAGTGCACGTCAGCTGAGACCTGCTGCCGAAAAAGGAAGAAGAGCCTGCATGAGTAAATTCAAAGGAATGCATTTTAGGAGTGATACACAGATAACAATAAGTGGCAGTTACCATGTGTTGTTCACTGCTTACTGGACCTTAAGAGTGCTCTCTCTGCAATATAGCACTGAATACACACTGCCCTCTAAGATACACTTTATAATTATTTCCATCTTAACATGGGGATAAGCCAAGCAAATCAAGTGTCATGCTAATGCTACCGAAGATAAAGCAGCTACGGATGTGTTCTCGGTGTCTGAGCCTGTACTGAAGCAACATCTGCTTTGTGAGCCTTTCCCCAGGGGAAGGGCTCCCATGCTTTAGACCTCCTGCCTCTGGCACCATGACTGAAGTAAATCTTCATTTATATTTTATATATATTATTATGTTACATATTATTTATATATAACATATTATATATGTTTAAATACATAATATATTTATAGTGGATTGACTACCCAGTCTGTGGCATTTAGTTATAGTAAGAAAATGGACTAAGACATTTTCTTCTTCTATTTAGGATAATTCTGTTCTTCTGTGACAGCGCTCTCTAAGCAACTAAAAGAAACAAACAAAACCCCTAAGAAATCTAGTGTGGCCCTTTCCCCATTCATCATGCAAGGTCCGAGTGAAAATGTGACCATCTGTGAACCAGGAGTAGCCCTCCCCAACACCATACCTGCTGGCATCTTCACTGTGGGCTTCGCAGCTTCCATGATTGACAGGACAAACTTACTAAGGCTTGTAAGTCTCTAAATTAAAGCAGCTTTGCTCCGGCAGCCCAAATGTGCAAAGACATCTTTGCAGAAGGAAATACCCTTTCTGCTTTCCTGCTGTGCTTTACATGTGCGCCCTGAATCTTATGTGTTATAAACTTAAACTCCAAATCTGTGTGGATGGTATTTGGAGGTAGGACCTTTGGTAACTATGGGGACAAAGCCTCACAGAGGGACTCGTTGAGTCATACATACTTTAACAGATTATCAAAGAAATGCTTTGTCATGGCAGTTCCCTGGCACATTTCATAATGCCATTCGCCCTATTATGATGCAGCAAAAAATTCACCACCACCTGCTAAACAGATGTTGCTTCCTTGCTTTAGACCTCCTGCCTCTGGCACCATGACTGAAGTAAATCTCCATTTATATTTAATATGTATCATTATATATTATATATTATTTATATAATATATTACATATGTATACATATATAATATATTTATATTGTATTTACTACCCAGTCTGTGGCATTTAGTTATAATAAGAAGAATGGACTAAGACGTTTTCTTCATCTATTTAGGATAATTCTTTTCTTCTGTGACAACTGCATTTGTTTATATTCTCCGTGCACAACCTGACTACCCTTTCAAATGTACCTACTCATCTCTCTTTGTCAGCTGAATGTTAGGGCACAGTCTTAAATCTCAGCACTCAAGAGGCAGAAGCAAGGAGATCTCTGAATATGAAGCCAGCCTGATCTCCATAGAAAGTTCTGGGACAGTCAAAGCTATGTAGAGAAAGCTTATCTCAAAAAATAAAAACAAAACAAAAACAAAAAATAACAATAAAATACCCAACAGCCCATTTTCCTATTTCATTTCTACTCAATATAATAAATGCCCTAACTTAGAGGAAAAAAGGGTCAATTTAATGCACAGTTCCAGACTACAGTCCACCATTGTGGGAACATCAGGGTAGGAGGTATGTGAAGCAGTTAATCACATTATTTCCACATTCACGAGCAGAGAGCAATGAATTCATGCTTGCATGCTCATGGTCAGCTAGCTTTCTCCACTCTCGTACAGTCCAGACTCTCCAGCCTGGGGAATGGTGCCGCCCAGAGTGCCTATGAATTGCCACCGCAATTAAAGTAATCAAGAGAACCCCATAGACATGATCTCCCATTAAGACTCTTTTATTATAGAAGATAGATAGATAATAGATAGATAGATAGATAGATAGATAGATAGATAGATAGATAGATGATAGATACATACATACATACATACATACATACATACATAGATCAGATAGAGATTATTAAGTTAGACGATGAACCTGAGAACTATCCAGAATTTTTGTACACCATGAGGGAGTTTGAGGACTCTAGTCCACTTGGAATTTCTAGACAAATGGCTCATAATTGGAAATATGATCTTAATTAAAATTTTGTTTTTGAAGTATACATATGCAAGCATAGTATCAGAAAATCTAATTTAACTGTTCATCCCATAAAAGTAGGATAAATGAAATTTGATAAATTAAAAGTAATCAGAGCACAGTCTCTCTCTCTCCCTGCCTGCTCCCTCCCTCCCTTCCCCTCTTTCCCCTTACCACCCCCTCCTGGATGTGGGCACAGTATAACCAGGTGCCTCACACTCCTGCTGTGACAGCTGAAGCCCCTTTTGCTTCCACACCTGTCTCACCACCATGGACTGAAGCCTCAAACCATGAGCCAAAATAAATGTAGTCTTTATATAACTGGTGTTGGTCAGGTATCCTGTCACCAGAATAACTAACATATTTTCAGTGAGTTAGCAACATAATGTATGATCTAGTAATAACCAGAACCCTCCATCTAAAACAATTCCTCATCCTAGGACTGAATCTCCTTACTTGTGCCAGAGCCTTTGTTTCCTTGAGGTGGATTTCACCAAATCTTCAAATACCATTTTTTTTTCTCTGTAGAAAAATCTAAGAGTAATTCAAGTGATTCATCAAGAAGAGGCAAGGAGTAGCCATCCAGCCTGCCTCGGGCTTCACTGGGCAACATGGGAAGTATACCAACTCAGTGATTTAAACTTTCACCTATGGAAAAATGAAGAACTGTTTATTGCAGAGGGAGACAGAGACAGGCAAGACAGACAGACAGACCGACAGGCAGGGAGGCAGACAGACAGACAGACACAGAGATGGAGATACAGAGAGAGACGGAGAAAGACAGAGACAAAGAGTCACTCTCTCCCACTTAGCAATGAAAGTAATAAGCAAATTATCATCTGGAAGTTCTGGCACTGTACATACTGTGACATAAAACCAACAGTTAATAGGCTTTAACTGCTAATGCTACCCTCAGTCCAGAAGATAAATTTTACATCATCAATTTTAATGATGCCTATAGGACTTAAGACTTTCTGGGAGGATTTCACCCAAGGCATTCCTGGGCAAATGGATTAAGCTGTGGGAAATCCATACCTGATGATTCCCTTTTAGTAAGTGCTAAAATGTCTTGTAAGCCTGGGCCCTTTTTTATGTTTTCAAAAGGATTTTTATATAAACTTCACTCTAGAAGCAGATAAGTCAGAGCGCCTAATTACATTCCATTGCATAGGCATTTGAGTTTAACTCAAAAGATATCAGTATGTCAGGTTCTTCAAAGTGTGACCATATAATTTTCTCCTCATTTTAAAATGGACATGGTTTTCATGTTTAACAAATATTCAGGCTTTCTTATCCACCGGAGTTTTGGCTTATCATTGTTTAATTCTAACTATCTGCTTGGGCATTTTGAACTCCAAGACTATCAAACAGCAGCCTCTATATCCTATATCTAGTTTACACAACTTGAGATTCTGTCTGAGTCACTGTGATGATTAATCTAAACTTACACCTTATGGGATTGAGTATAGGTGACCCACCCACAGTGCCAGCAGGATCAGCTCTGCGGCTTGGATATTGTGCCAAAATAAAAAGGGTGAGTGGGCTGCCCTGATAGACAAGCATTCTGTGGTTTGAACAGGAAGTTCAATCATGGTACAAAGATGAGTCTTCATAGAAAGTTCCAGGCCCAGTTAACTACCTGACTACGTGAGATTCTGTCTCGGGAAGAGAGGGAGAAAATAGAATCACTCTTCTGGTTAGTGAAGTTAATGGTTCTGGAATGGACTTCTCACTCATGGCTCCTTCCCTTCTAGGACAGGAGTACTGTCCCAGAGTAGGATTTTAATTTTTTCTATATAGTTTATCAACACAAAACCTTCCAGGAATATAATGTCATGCATTATAGAGCAGAGACCGTCAGTTTTTCCCTTTTCCTAACCACTGAGATGCCTAATCAATACCCCAATTCCCTCTTCTACCTTCTAGGATACCTGCACCCATGTGTGTACACACACCCACAGACTCAGGAATGAAAAACTTTCTTGACATGATGGTACTTTTGTATCTCATTGACATAACTGAAGTTTGTCTAACATACAGTGTCCCAAGCTATCTGGTTGCAAATAGCATAGATCACATACCCAGGACTTTCTTTTTAATCTGTCTATGTGTCTGTCTGTCTGTCTGTCTGTCTGTGTATCATCTATTAGTCTCTCTCTCTCTCTCTCTCTCTCTCTCTCTCTCTCGTGTGTGTGTGTGTGTGTGTGTGTGTGTGTATGTGTGTGTGTATGTGTGTGTGTGTATGTGTTTGTGTGTGTGTGTGTGTGTGTGTGTGTGTGTATGTGTGTGTGTGTGTGTACCTTGGACTCTGTTCTTCAGTTTCCATTTACCTTCACTTTGGAGCCAGGATCCCTCACAGGCTAGCCTGTGGCTTACAGATTTGGTTAAGCTAGCCTGGGATTTGCTGATTAGGTTAGGCTAGCCTATGGCTTGCTGGTTTGATTCGGCCAGCCTGTGAGTTGCTAAATTGGTTAGGCCAGCCTGTGAGGTGCTAAATTGGTTAGCCCAGCCTGTGGCTTGCTGATTTGGTTAGGCTAGCCTGGGACTTGCTGATTAGGTTAGGCTAGCCTATGGCTTGCTGGTTTGATTCGGCCAGCCTGTGAGGTGCTAAATTGGTTAGGCCAGCCTGTGAGGTGCTAAATTGGTTAGCCCAGCCTGTGGCTTGCTGATTTGGTTAGCCCAGCCTGTGGCTTGCTGATTAGGTTAGGCTAGCCTATGGCTTGCTGGTTTGATTCGGCCAGCCTGTGAGGTGCTAAATTGGTTAGGCCAGCCTGTGAGGTGCTAAATTGGTTAGCCCAGCCTATGGCTTGCTGATTTGGTTAGGCTAGCCTGTGGCTTGCTGATTTGGTTAGCCCAGCCTGTGGCTTGCTGATTTGGTTAGGCTAGCTCGGTGATGAACACAAGGAGTCTCTTCTCTTCTGCAATTCCAAACACATCCTCACATGCAGCTTTCACATGGATTCTAGAGATCAAAGACAGCTGGCTGTGATGGTGAATAAACACTTACCAGTTGAGCTATCCCCCTGACCCAGGAATCGACCACAGGTTGCCAAGCTTCTGTGTCAACACCTTAGGAGCTGAGCTGTCGCTGACCCGTTACTGCAGACTTCTGGCACAGGCTGCTCTGTCTGCACCAACTTGTTGGTGCCTTGCCCATGCTCCAGCCCTGAAAGACAGTTGGCCCACTTTTGTATTAGACTTTTGGATTCAACATATATCTCACCCTTAATAATATTGGTTTATAAATTTCAGATAAGCATTTTATGATCCTTTGGTTTTTAGAGACTTTTTATTTCTCTCAATAAAACTGAAAATTAATGTGTAAACTCACCAATTTTATCTTTTGAAATCTTGGTAATTCCAAGTGCCATTAACAAATCTTGTGTGAGTAGATTCTTTTCCTAGTAAGGCAGTAACGAAAGACATCTATGTTCTTTTCTTTCATTTTTTATTGCTGAAATAACAGCTCATACAACTTCCAAAGGATTTAATCTCTAAACATTGCATGCTTTGGGGTTGAAATGAAAGGTTAATGAAAAAAATAATTGATAATCCCTTTTCTTATTTTACAGTGACTTGAAACTGTCCACAGCAGTGTCATGCACCAGAATGCCCATCAGGAGCTCAAAGTGCCTATAACTGAAACTTTGTCAAGTGAGCAGAATGACAGCAGCAAACAGTTTAAAACCACTCCGAATTCTTCAGAAAACCACGCAAAAAACCATTCTTAAACTCTGCTTTCCATTCTGTCTTTTGGGGATTTTCCCGTTTTAGAAATTTCATTTTCTCCCTTGCCAATGGCTAATAGCAACGGCTTTGTCTGGCCTCTGAATTCTCTTGTGTCATTCAATGCCAGATGGAGTCGTGAGGGGTACTGGCTTCACGTCCAGCTTTGAACTTCCCCAGACTGCTGGCGGTTAATTGTTCAGTAAATTAACCGAAGATCAGATAAAGATTGTTAACCCCTCCCAGCCGATGGCCGCAGAGCTGGCGGCTCCGACTCTGCAGGTTTATGAGCCCTCTGCTCTCCTACCAGCCGTCTGAGGTCAGCTCTGGAGGGCTTCACACACAAGATCCCTTTGTTGAACTCAGTGTACCCTCTCTAGGGCACTAAAAGACTTAAGGAACATTAAAATCAAAATTTATCTGCACTTTACCCTTTCCATCATCTGTGCTCTGCTTGGGAAGCACGTCACACCCCTCCCTGCTTTCGCTCCGGGCACTTCCAGAAGCAACAGTTAATGGATCTATTAAAGAGCAGGGCTATTAAAGGAGGGTGTTATATGCATGGGCTGCAGCTTAACATATCTGTAGTTTATTCCGTTTGTTCAATTAACTCTTTAATTGTCCCTTTCCCCCAAGTTGTTCATTCTGGCTGAAGAATACAACCTGCAGAAAACAGGTGTAGGGAGGAAAGGAGGGAGAGAGGGTTGGATGAGGAGCGAGAGGAGAGAGAGAAAGAGAGAGAAAGAGAGAGATCTATACTACATATACAGTCTCTGTACACAAAAAATGTGTAAATGGAGAATGCCTACTATAGAATATGCAAAAGAGAAACAATGTCTACTAACCTCCAGCAAGTGGTAGCAGGCCAAAGTGTGAATGATATATAAAGCATGGAATTAATCATAGATCTATGAGAGTATAATATGCTGTGTTTTTCGATTAACCAATAATACTGAATATATATATATATATATATATATATATATATATGTGTGTGTGTGTGTGTGTGTGTGTGTGTGTGTGTGTGTGTCACACACATATATAAGAAAATATGATCAGGGAGAAAAATTTACAAACTTTTTCTCATCAGTTTTGGAGTCGGGGGCTAGAACTTGAAGTCAAGGTACTTGTCTGTGTGATGGAGATTTTGATACTCACTAATAGAGTCAGTATTTTTTTTTAACAAGATATTTAAGAAAACCTACATAGGCACTGAGAAAATGACAGTCTTAGGCAGCTGTCGGATCCTCCAGCCAGCCCCACATCATCTACTACTCTTCTTTGGTTTCCTTAATGGCCCTCTGATTTTAAGAAATAAAAAAAGGCTTAGTAAAGATAAAGGTTCATTAGCGTCCACTCACACTAAAGCGGGAGGCAACTCAGAGGCAATCCATCGAGCAAAGCAGAAATGCACCATCTCTCTCCAGGGTTTGGCTGTGTTTGTGTTGCTCATGTTCTGTTTGCTTGTCTTGTTCCTAGGACTATAACGAGGTGGAGTGCATGTCACAGCTCCTTGATGCCATTTTTATTTTCCTTATGGGGACTGTGAGACCACAGATAAGCCTAAAGAATGACAGAGTCATTTAGTTAGGCTGTGCATTGGGCCAAATGACAGCAACTGCACACAGACAGTCTCCAGCTGTGAAAACACTTCAGTTCAGTTTACAGCTCTAATGTGGGAGCCAGGCTTTGAAAATTCTCCTCGGCTTCTCAGCCCAGAGCTTACCTGTATGAAGACTACAGGACAGTACATTTCCTTTTTACAAAATCAGTATGAATTAAGTTATCTATTTATTTACATCACAATTAAAGCTCCTCCTCCCTCCTCTCCTCCCATTTCCTCCTTCTCGCTTGCCCCCTCATCTCCCCTTTTTCCCTTTCTCCTCAGAAAAGGGGATCTTCCCTTTGCATATCGAGTTGTAATACGACTAAGTGTATCTTCTTATTTTGCGACTATACAAGCAGCCCAGTATAGGGGTCCAGGGTGGAGAGGAATCCAAAGGCAGGCAATATAGTCAGAGATAGACCCTGCTCCCTCTTTAGGAGTTCCACATCAAAACGCAGATGCAAAACTGTCACATATGTACAGAGGGCGAGGCCCACCCCATGTACACTCTCTGGTTGGCAGTTCAGTCTCTATCAGCCCAGGATAGTTGATTCTGTAGCTTTACGTGTGGTATCCTTGACGCAGCCCCTCCCTCCTCCTTCAATCCTCCCCACTCCTCCTCCTCAATGGGATTGCCCAAGCTCCACTTAATATTTGGCTGTGGGTCTCTGCATCAGTTTCCATCAATTGCTGGGTAAAACCTCTCTAAAGTCAGTGATGCTAGGCTTCTATCTGCAAGTATAGAATTATATTATTAATAGTATTAGGAGTAGGTACCCTTTTATGGTATGGGTCTCAAGCTGGGCCAGTCATTGGCTGGCCCTTCCCTAAAATTTACCTGCACATCTTGTAGACAGGACAAATTGTGAGTCTAAGGGTTTGTGGCTGGGTTGATGTACCAATCATTCCATGGAAAGTCTTACCTGGTTATAGAAATGACTGGTTCAGGCTCCACACTCCCCATTGTTAGGAGTCTTACTTAGGGTCATCCTCATAGCTTCCTGGGATTTCTCCATTGTCCTAGGTTCTAGCTCATCACAGAGATGCCTCACTCCTAATCCAGTTGTCCCTCACATTATTCTCCCCCTCAATTCACCCCCACCTCCTCCGTTTACCTCCCCAACCCCTCCCCTATCCAGATCCCTCCATCCATCCACCCGGATGCCTTTTTTCTCTTCTCAGTGACATTCAAGCATAACTTGTTACTTAGCTTCTTTGAGTATGTGGTTTTGAGCATCTTCAACAGATGGTGCTGGTCTGACTGGATGTTGGCATGTAGAAGAATACAACTAGATCAATATCTATTGCCCTGCACAAAAACCAAGTCTAGGTAAATCAAAGATCTCAACATAAAACAAGATACACTGAACCTGGTAGAAGAGAGAGTGGTGAATACCCTTGAATATATTGACAGGAGACAACTTCCTTAGTGCCCAATAGCTCGGACACTAAGATTAACGATCAATGAATGGGACCTCGTGAAACTGAAAGGCTTCTGTAAATCAAGTCAAAGAACACTGTCAATAGGACAAATGACAACCTACAGAATAAGAAAAGATTTTCACCAACCCACATCTGTCAAAGGGCTAACATATTGATATATTTATATATCAAAAAAGTAGACTTCAATAAACCAAATAACCCAATTTAAAATGGGGTACAGATCTAAACAGAGAATTCTCAAAAGAGGATTCTTTAATTGCTAAGATACACTTAAATGTTCAACATCCTTAATTATCAGGGAAATGTAAATTTAAATGGCTGTGAGGTTCCATCTTACACCTATAAGAATGTCTAAGATTAAAAACTCAAGAAATAGCACATGATGATGAGGATATAGACCAAGGGGAACTCTCCTCCATTGCTGGTGGGATTATAACTTGTACAACCACTGTGGAAATCAATTTGTCAGTTTCAAAAAATAAAATTGGGAATAGTTCTACCTCAAGACCCAGCTATACAACTCCTGGGTATATACCCAAAACATGGTACACCATACCACAAGGACACTTACCCAACTGTGTTCATAATAGCTTCATTTGTAATAGCCAGAAACCTGAGACAACCTAGATGTTTCTCAACTGAAAAATGGATAAAGAGAATGTGGTATATCTATACAATGTAGTATTACTCAGCTATTAAAAACAATGACAAAAAAATCCACAATGACATCCTGAAATTTGTAGGCAAATGGATGGAACTGGAAAAGATGATCGTGAATGAGGTAACCCAGACCCAGAAAGACAAACATGGCACATGTACGTGGATATTCTCCATAAAGCACAGGATAGCCATGCTGTTACAGAACACTGTAAGATATTTCCTCCACTGCTTTCTAGAGCACTGCCTGGAGTCGTGGGCTTGCTGCAATGTAGGGATTATTATCATGGGTGTGTGCATTTTTATAAAAATAATGAGAAAAAGTTCTGATGCATAAAGGGACACAGAGTTCACCTTTCACTTCTACATCCTTACTTATTTAAAACAAACAAACAAACAAACAGAAGTTTGACTTTGGCCTCTAATGAGAGGTCTATAAAAATTGTTCTTTGAATTGGGGACACAGCTCAGTGTTGAAAGGAACATGCCTGACACTCAAAGTTCTGTGTTCAACTTCGCGAACCACAAATACACACACAAAAAAAATCTCAAATCTATAAAGAGTTGACATCCAACCTAAAGAAAGAAATTTTAAGAAAGACTAGTGAAAATTATAATCCCTAGGGTCAGAAAAGAACCATCAAGTGCCTGTGAATTTTGCCTTTTTTTACTAAAATGGAGTTTACTTGACTTTTACTATAAAGCTACACCTTCCAGTTTGGGGTATGGTTACTCCTGAATTCCTACTGTTTAATCTGCTTTTCTGTGTGTTGCTCATATATCATTAAACATTCATAACATGGTATACAGTTGCTGATAAACTTTTACTATTGTGCAGGAAGATTCTTCATGCAGCCACCATTGATTCTTCAATATAGCGCTGCTTCAAACATGCCTCTCAAAACACATGCCATCACAACATAAAAGAAAGCAGAGCTTACTACCAAACTGAGCCTGCTGCCTTTATTTTAAATTATTTGTAAATACCACCTTTTCTAGTAGTAAGATATATCCAAGACACTGTGTGTCCGATAGTGCCAGGCCTCAGAGCAACCGATCCTATTCACTAGGTGTGGAACACTGAGCAGACCACTTCATTTTTCCATTTCTTTTTCAGTCTCTGGCAGTACAAAATGCTTGAGAGAACCAAATATCCCAAACTGTCACTTGGGTATATGACCCCTAAGGGCCATGTGTTAAAAGCTTGATCACCAGTTAATGGTGCTATTTGGAGCAAGTAGATCCTTTAAGAAATAGGTCATAGTGAAGGGACTTAGGTCATTAACGATATGTACTCAAAGGGCATATTGGGACCCTATTGCTTTCTGCCTTCTTTGCTTCCTACAACAGGAAATCATCAGATCCTCAGCCATGTGGTCCTGCCAGAATACGGCACCACTACAAACTGAGAGCACCACGAACTGCCGAGGCAATAAGCCAAAATAAGCCTTTCCTTCCCTTAGTTGCTTATCACAGGGATATTGTTATGGTGACAGGAAGGAGCCTGGTGTGATGTGTAGCACAGTGGACTTCAGAATGAGGGTGTGTTTCAACAACAGGGAGGAGGATCACTTCAGAATTCATCAAGAAGACCAAAGAGAGGCTACAGAGAGAGATGGCTCAGAGGGAAAGGGTATATGTACTGTTCTGGCAGAGGACCAGGGTTTGGCTCCCGGCACCCTTGTTGGGCAGCTCCGCTCTGCCTGCTTTCTCAGGCATCTGCACGTACATGCTGCCCAAATGCACAGACAGACGCATTAAAAGGAAAGCCATTTAAAAACAAGAAAACAACTCAGAATGCTTATATACCTAAAAACAGAGCATCAGTTTTGTAGGAAAAGCTGACAGGCGGACACAGATGCTTTCAAATACAGAAAATTATTGCGTCTCTGGAAAATTAACCTACCTCATTCAAACAACAGTTGATATAATACTCTAGTCAAAGGATAATGCAGTTGATATAGAGGGCTGAAGGCATAGCTCAACCATTCAAAGTCAGACTCACAACCATGCTGCCAGAATTGGCACACAGCATTCACTGTGTTAAATGTGTTTCTTTGATGGACTTGGGTTATAGTTGGAGGCATTTTGTCAATGGACAGTCTCTACCCAAATGACTCTAGCTTATGTTAAGATGACAAAAATTAACCAGCCCAATGGCTCATACTTTTATTCAAACTTTTAATTAAAAGTTATGACAATAATCAATATAGACCCATTAGTTATACTGATAATTTTGATAAGTCTTATTTCAAAGCATAATCGTTTGCCATTAAATTTTTCTTTTAGGTTAATTTATTTTATTTTATGAGTGTTTTGGCTACATGTATATGTGTGTATCATGTACATGCCCAGTGCCTGTGAAGGTCAAACAGGATGTCACATTGACTGAGCTGGACGTAAGAGTGATTGTGACTTGCTATGTGGGTGCTGGGAACCAAACCCAGGTCCTCTGCAAGTGCAGAAGTGTGGTCTCTCTCAACCACAGAGACAGAGACATCTCTTTAGCACCCTGTCTTGCCATTTAAATATTATCAGTTCTCCATTAATTTATTTCTCTCTCTCTCTCTTTTTTTTTAGCAAAAGACCTATAATGTCTTTATTGTTTTTATGAGATAGACAAAACATTATAAAACAAAAAATCTCAAAAAATACCATTGAGTTTGCTTTTCCCTAGCTGTCTACTGCTTGGCATGGAGCATGACTGTATGTGTGTGGTCTGCATACCCAGTGAAAGTCTGTGGGAGAAAACTAGGCTTTTCTTTGGGAGCAGTTATTAACTGAAGACAACTTCTGGGTTAGGAGTGGATATTGTGTCTTCTTCCTCTCTTATTCCTGGGACCACCTCCCCCCCCCCCGGTCTAGCTTAGACCTGTGCATGCTGCCACAGTCTCTATGAGTTCATGTGTGGGTCATCCTACTGTGTTCAGACAGCCTGTTTCCTTGGTCTCTTCCATCCTCACTGGTTCTTGTAATCATCTGACCTCCTCTTTTACAAAGCCCTGAGGGGAAGGATTTGATTGAGATAGCCCATTCCAACCTCTCTCACTCTCTGGATATTGTCCATCTGGTCTTTGGATTTGTTTCCATTTACTGCTGGAGAAAACTTCTCTGATAATGGTTTGAGCAAGTCACTAATCTGAGTATAGCAAAATGTTATTAGGAGTCATTTTATTTCTATGTCTCATTAGTAGAACAGTAGTAATTTGTTTTGCCTTAGGTCATGGCCTATCCCATCTCAGGTTCTTGGCTCTATATCAGTTATGGTTACTTTTGCTGCGATGAAGCACTATTACAAAAGCAACATGTGGGGGGAAGGGTTTTTTATCTTATGCTTCCACATCACAGTTCATCATCAAAGGAAGTCGGGACAGGAACTCAAGCAAGGCAGGAAACGTAGCAGAGCTGATGCAGAGGTCATGGAGGTGTGCTGCTCGCTGTCTTGCTCCTCATGACTTGCTCAGCCCTGCTTTCTTATAGAACTTAGGACCAAAAGCCCAGGGGTGTCACCACCCATAATGAGCTGGACTCTCTCCCATAAATCACTAATTAAAAACACGCCCTTCAATCTTGCCTACGACCTGATCTTATAGAGACATCTTCTCGATCAAGGCTGCCTACTCTCTGATGACTCTAACTGGTATTAAGTGGACATAGAACTAACCAGTACACCATCTGAGCAGTATCAGACTAGTATTCCATCTCATGGAGTGGGCCATAAAGTCAATCTGATAGCTGGTTATTCCCACAACTATTTATACCACTATTGCACCAGGATTTCTTTCACACTGGTCATCATTTTACACATCAAAGGATTTATAGCTGAGCTTGGTACTTATCTCTCATGTATTTCTCTTATCACTTGATCTACTTAACTTTCTGGCTCTCGAAGCTGAAGCATCATAGATCAAGCTGCTGAACTTTCAGATTTACATCTATTTGTGGTTCATGATTTACCAATGTTTCATAGTTGTGAAGAGACAGCATGACCTAGACAGCCCTTACAAAAGAAAGCATTTATTGGAGACTTGCTTACAGTCTCACAGGCATATCCTGAGTCTGAGAGCTACATCCTAAACTGTATGCAGCAGGCAGAAAGACACAAAACTTGGCATGGTTTTTGAAAGCTCCAAGTTCACTCCTGTGACACAATTCTTCCAACAAGACCACACCTCTTAATCATTGCAATCCTTTCAAACAGTTCCACTTCCTAATGTGTAAGCAAACATATGAGTCTATGGGACTATTTTTATTCAAACCACCACACTACACACTACTTATTATAGCACCCAGGACTATGTCATATTGGCACAAGGCTCAAAGGAACAGAATAAAAAAACAGCATGAATAAGTAGTTTGCCAAGGTAGCCAAGAGAAGAATCGTTTTGTTTTTAAAATGTATTTCAACCATAGTATTCATATGAAAAAATAAATTCCATCTTATTTTACACATTACATATAGATTAACCCATAATTAGTTATATACCAGAAAAGATGCAGTTATCTATCCTGTAAGGGAAAATTCAGAATAACACTTTATGAGCTTAGAACAGAGAAGTTTTGCTTAGGTTAAATGCAAAACAAACAAACAAATAAATGAATAAATAAGCAAGCAAAAATGTGAAAAAAAAACAAACATCAACAAAGCACCCTAGGCTATAGAAGGAAAATGATAAAACAGACTTCAGAAAGCAGTGTGCTGGAATAAAGTATATCTGACTGAAATGTGGCTTGCATCAAGAATATGTAGAACCAAACAACCAAATAAAGGAAAAGGTCTAAAGTTTGAGTAAACAATCACAAAGGGAAATTAATGAAGAGCCAATAAAAATGAGCAAATGTAAAGTGAATCTATTATGAGATACTGCTACACACCCACTAGAGCAGCTAATGCAAAGGGTCCAGTGCTCGTAAATGCTGGTGATAATGTGGAACAAATGGCGCGCTTATACATTTAAGCAGGAATTTTAAATGGTAAAGCTTTTCTCAAAAATAGCTTGGCAGTCTATTAAAAAGTTAATTTTTTACCATATTTTCCAGCATTTCTATTCCTGTGTGTTTATGCTGAAGAAACAAAACCACATGTTTGCAAAATCTTGTACACAAGAATTTGTAGTGCATTTACCTGTGATAACATCATGATGATGGTCTGTAAGCTAGCACCCACTGTCTTTAGTCTAAGGCCCAATACAATTCTATCTGTTGGTATGTGAGTGGATTAGTAAGTGATTTCTAGCCAATAGAATATATCAAATCCCCTCCTGTGGATACACGATGTTCTGACTCCATCTTGTCAGCAGGCTGTCTACTAAAAGTGTCGCTCTCTATTTTTGGCATCAAAGCAGCCAGCCAGTACTCACCCTCCAGGAAATGAATTCTGGCAACAAGCTGAATAAGTCTGCAGAAGATCCTTCTTCCAGAAGAGAATCCAGCCTTAGGTAGCAATGTTACTGAAGACCCAGCTAAAATATATCTGGTGAGACAGCAAATGTAGCTTCTTTTAGGCTAAATTTGGGACAATCTGATGCACAGCAATATAAGACTAATGCAAACTCAAAGCCTGCTAGCACCAGGATACCAATAAATGCATGGAAGCATGGCAGGTGCCTGGTGAATTGAGTCAGAATCTGCTGTATTCATAACAACAGAATAAAGCTCAAGAATAGTGGGCTCATTTCTTGGTGATTCTTCATATGACATGGTCTCGGGATGAGGATGGAGTCCTGTTACAAAGGTATGTACCCAACACACATAAGGCCACAGGTTTAATCCCTAACACCACATAAAATTGAGTATTGGTACGTCTCCAATCCCAGCACTTGAGAGGTAAACTCAGGAAGACCAAAAATTCAAGATCATCATCAGCTGACCAGAGAGCTGGAAACTGGCAAGTGACAGTGAGAGAAAGATAGCACACAAAATAGCACAATAACGTGATTTTTAATATATGTGTGTATGTGTATTTCACTCTATAATCAAAAAGTTTTTAAAAAACATAATATTAATATACGCAGGTGGCTTAAAGAGGCCCCTTAACCACCCAGGAGTGCAGCGAAACCAGCCTGCTCAGGTAAAAGCATGCCTGCTGATCAGAGGTTCATGCCCAGAAACCTCTGGCTGGAAGCCCTCCAGTCTCTGTGCCCAGCTTGGGTCCATCCTCTGGCACAGTGCTCCATACCCAGGTGGCACAAAGTGGCACTTTAACCACACAGGAGTGCAGAGAAACTGGCCTGCACAGGTAGAACCACCCTCGCCAGAGGTTCATGCCTGGAAAGCTCTGGCAAAAGCCCTCCGGTTTATGTCTCTGGCTTGGGTCCATCCTCTGGCACCACATATTATACCCAAGTAGCACAGAGAGGCAGCTTAACCAATCAGGAGTGCAGAGAGGCCAGGCAGCACAGGAGCTGCTTAGAGGAAACAGCCAGAAACCCTGAGGATATAAGAGCCTAGCCTGGGACAAGAAACTTCTGATTACTGCCTGCACCCAGATTTGATTGGGGCCACAGAGCTACATACCCAAATACAAGAGAGCAGGTCTCACAGGAGTACCTATGTAACTACATACCTGTGTACACAGAGAGAACAGGTCTCCCAGGAGCAAGATACAGAGGCTTGTCTGACAGATAAGCTACAGTCAGAGACAGCAACACCAGCTAACACCAGAGCTAACCAGATGGCAAAATGCAAACATCACCAACAAAAACCAAGGCAACATGGCACCATCTGAATCAAGTTCTCAAACAAAAGCAAGTCCTGGATACCCCAAAACACCAGAAAAGCTAGACCTGGATTTAAAATCACATCTCATGAGGCTGATAGAGGATTTCAAAGACATAAATAACACCCTTAAAGAAGAACAGGAGAACATGAGTCAACAGGTAGAAGCCCTTAAAAATGAAACACAAAAATCACTTTAAAAAAAATACAGGAGAACATGGATCAACAGGCAGAAGCCCTGAAAGAGGAAACACAAAAATCTCTTAATTACAGGACAACACAAACAAACAAGTGAAGGAACTGAACAAAACAATCCAGGATCTAAAAACAGAAGTAGAAACAACTGAGAAATCACAAAGGGAGACAACATTGGAGATTGAAAACCTTGGGAAGAAATCAGGGGCCATAGATGCAAATATCAACAATAGAATATAAGAAATAGAAGAAACAATCTCAGATGCTGAAGATACCATAGGAATCATTGATTCAACAGTCAAAGAAAATACTAAATGCAAAAAGCTTGTAACCCAAAACATCCAGGAAATCCAGGACACAATGAGAAGACCAAAGCTAAGGATTATAGGTATAGATGAGAATGAAGATTTACAATTTAAAGGGCCAGAAAATATCTTCTGCAAAATTATGGAAGAAAACTTCCCCAACCTAAAGAGAGAGATGCCCATGAATATACAAGAAGCCTACAGAACTCCAGACTGGACCAGAACAGAAATACCTGCCATCACATAATAATCAAAACCCCAAATGTACTAAACAAAAAAAGAATATTAAAGGCAGTAAGAGAAAAAGGTCAAGTAATATATAAAGGAAGACCTATCAGAATTACACCAGACTTTTCACCTGAGATGATGAAAGCTAGAAGATCCTGGGCAGATATCATGCAAACTCTAAGAGAACACAAATTTCAGCCCAAACTACTTTACCCAGCAAAACTCTCAATCGCCATAGATGGAGACACTAAGGTATTCCATGACAAAACCAAATTTGCATGGTATCTTTCCACAAACCCAGCCCTACAAAGGATAATAGGGGGGAAACACCAACACAAGGAAGGAAACTACACCACAGAAGAAGAAAGATAGAAACCTCCTCTCATCAATCACAAAAGAAGATAACCTCTCAAATATAAAAAAATAATTTCAAAAATGTCAGGAGGTAATAATCCCTATTTGTTAATATCTCTTAACATCAATGGACTCAATTCCCCAATAAAAAGGCATAGACTAACAGACTGGATACAGAAACAGGACCCTACATTTTGCTGCATACAGGAAACACATCTCAGTGTTAAAGACAAACACTGCCTTAGAGTAAAAGGCTGGAAGACAATTTTACAAGCAAATGGTCTCAGGAAACAAGCTGGAGTAGCCATTCTAATATCAGATAAAATTGACTTTCAACCTAAAATCATCAAAAGAGACTCGGAAGGTCACTTCTTGCTGGTCAAAGGGAAAGTCCACCAAGAAAAACTCTCAATACTGAACATCTATGCTCCAAATGCAAGGGCACCCTCATTCATAAAAGAAACCTTACTAAAGCTTAAAGCACACATTACACCTAACACAATAATTGTGGGTGACCACTCTCCTCAATGGACCGATCAGGAAAGCAGAATCTAAACAGGGGCACAGTGAAGGCACAGTGAAACTAATTGAAACTTTGGACCAATTAGATTTAACAGATGTGTATATATATATATATATATATATATATATATATATATATATATAGAACATTTTATCCTAAAGCAAAAGAATATACCTTTTTTCTCAGCATTGCATGTTACCTTCTCCAAAATTGATGATATAATTAGTCACAAGACAGATGTCAAAAAATACAAGAAGATGGAACTAATCCCATACCTCCTATCAGAGCACCATGGAGTAAGACTGGTCTTCAATAGCAACAAAAACAACAGAAAGCCCACATACACATGGAAACTGAAAATACTCTACTCAATGACACTTTGGTCAAAGAAGAAATAAAAAAAGAAATCAAAGACTTTTTAGAATTCAATGAAAATGAAGGTACAACTTACCCAAATCTATGGGACACAATGAAAGCAGTGTTAAGAGGAAAACTCATAGCTTAAAGTGCATCCAAAAAGAAACTGGAGAGAGCATACACTAGCAGCTTAATGGCACACCTTAAAGCCCTGGAACAAGAAGAAGCTAATTCACTCAGGAGGAGTAGAAGACAGGAAATCATCAAACTCAGGGCTGAAATCAATCAAGTAGAAACAAAGGGAACCATACAAAGAATCAACAAAACCAGGAGCTGGTTCTTTGAGAAAATCAACAAGATAGATAAACCCTTAGCCAGACTAACTAAAGGACAAAAAGACAGTATCCAAATTAACAAAATTAGAAATGAAAGGGGGGCATAACAACAGAAACTGAGGAAATTCAAAAGATCATCAGATCCTACTACAAATGTTGAGTATACTCAACACAACTGGAGAATCTGGAGGAAATGGACACATTCCTAGACAGTTACCAAATACCAAAATTAAATCAAGATCAATTAGATCAGCTAAACACTCCCATAACCCCTAGAGAAATAGAATGGTTTATAAAAAGCCTCCCAACCAAAAAAAAGTACGGGACCAGATGGTTTTAGTGCAGAATGCTACCATATATTCAAAGAAGACTTAACACCAATACTCTTCAAATTTTCCACAAAAAAAAAAAAAAAAAAAACAGAGGGACACTGCCCAACTCGTTCACGAAGCCACAATTATGCTGATACCAAAACCACACAAAGATCCAACTAAGAAAGAGAACAACAGGTCAATTTCCCTTATGAATATCAATGCAAAAATACTAAATAAAATTATACCCAACCAAATCTAAGAGTACATCAAAACGATCATTCACCATGACCAAGTAGGCTTCAACCCAGGGATGCAGGGATGGTTCAATATACGGAAATTCATCAATGTAATCCACCACATAAACAAATTAAAAGAAAAAAAACACATGGTCATCTCATTAGATGCTGAAAAAGCATTCGACAAAATCCAGCATTCTTTCATGCTAAAAGTCTTGGAAAGAGCAGGAATTCAAGGCCCATACCTAAACATAGTAAAAGCAATCTACAGCAAACCAGTAGCCAACATCAAAATAAATGGAGAGAAACTTGAAGCAATCCCACTAAAATCAGGGACTAGACAAGGCTGCCCTCTGTCTCAATATCTTTTCAATATAGTACTTGAAGTTCTAGCAAGAGCAATTAGACAACATAAGGAAGTCAAAAGGATACAAATTGGAAAGGAAGAAGTCAAACTATCATTATTTGCAGATGATATGATAGTTTACTTAAACGACCCGAAAAACTCCACCAGAGAACTTCTACAGCTGATAAACAACTTCAGCAAAGTGGCTGGTTATAAATCAACTGAAGCAAACCAGTAGCCTTCCTGTACTCAAAGGACAAGCAGACTGAGAAAGATATTAGGGAAATAACACCCTTCACAATAGCCACAATAAACATAAAGTACCTTGGTGTGACTCTAACCAAACAAGTGAAAGATCTGTATGACAGGAACTTCAAGTCCTTGAAAAAAGAAATCAAAGAAAACCTCAGAAGATGGAAAAATATTTCTTGCTCCTGGATTGGCAGGATCAATAGAGTAAAAATGACCATCTTCCCAAAAGCAATATATAGATTCAATGCAATTCCCATCAAAATCCCAATTCAATTCTTCATAGATCTAGAAAGAGAAATTCTCAAATTCATCTGGAGTAACAAAAAACCCAGGATAGCTAAAACTATTCTCAACAATAAAAGGACTTCTGGAGGAATCAATATCCCTGACCTCAAGCAATACTACAGAGTAATTGTGCTAAAAAACTGCATGGTATTGGTACAGCAACAGGCAAGTAGATCAATGGAAAAGGATTGAAGACCCGGAAATGAACCCACAGACTTATGGTCACTTGATCTTGATAAAGGAGCTACAACCATCCAGGGGAAAGTCAACATGCAGAAGAATGTGAATTGACCCACTCTTATCTCCTTGTACTAAGATCAACTTCAAGTGGATCAAGGACCTCCACATAAAACCAGACACACTGAAACTAATAGAAAAGAAACTTGGGAAGACCTTGGAAGACATGGGCACAGGGGAAAAGTTCCTGAACAGAACACCAATAGGTTATGCTCTAAAATACGGAATTGACAAATGGGACCTCATTAAATTACAAAGTTTCTGTAAGGCAAAGGACACTGTCAGAAGAACAAAATGGCAACCAACAAATTGGGAAAAGATCTTCACAAACCTCACATCCGACAGAGGGCTAATATCCAGTATATACAAAGAAATCAAGAAGTTAGACCCCAAAGAACCAAATAACCCAATTAAAAATGGGGTACAGAGCTAAACAAAGAATTGTCACCAGAAGAAATTTGGATGGCTGAAAAACACCTTAAGAGATGTTCAACATCATTAGTCATCAGGGAAATGCAAATCAAAACAACCCTGAGATTCTACCTCACACCAGTCAGAATGGCTAAGATTAAACATTCAGGAGACAACAAGTGCTGGCGAGGATGTGGAGAAAGAGGAACACTCCTCCACTATTGGTGGGATTGCAAGATGGTACAACTGCTCTGGAAATCAGTCTGGTAGTTCCTCAGAAAATTGGGCATGACACTCCCAGAGGACCCTGTCATACCACTCCTGGGCATATACCCAGAGGATTCCTCTGCAAACAATAAAGACACATGCTCCACTATGTTCATAGCAGCCTTGTTTATAATAGCTAGAAGTTGGAAGGAGCCCAGATGTCCCTCAAAGGAGGAATGGATACAGAAAATGTGGTATATTTATACAATGGAATACTACTCAGCAATTAAAAATAATGAATGCATGCAATTTGTAGGCAAATGGTTAGATCTGGAAATTATCATCCTAAGCGAGTTAACCCAATCACAAAAGAAAACACATGAAATGCAATCACTGATAAGTGTATATTAATGAGCCCAGAAGCCCTGAATACTCAAGGCACAATTAGCAAGACAAATGATTCCCAAGAAGAAGAAAGGAGAGGACCCTGGGCCTGAAAAGATTGGATCCAGTTTTGTAGGAGAGTACCAGAACAGGGAAATGGTGGTGGGGGGGTGATTGGGGAATAGTTGGGGGGAGAGGACTTATGGGACATATGGTGGGGGGGGCAACTGGGAAAGGGGAAAGCCTTTGGAATGTAAACAAAGAATATAGAATAAAAAATTATTGTAAAAAAAGCACCTGAATATGTGCTTGACGGAACAAAAAAAAAAAAAAAAAGATAGAAGAAAGAATTTTGGGTACTGAAGATACCATAGAAGGCATTCACTCAACAGGCAAATAAAATGCAAAATGCAAAAAGCTTGTAATCCAAAACATCCAGGAAATCCAGGACACAATGAGAAGTCCAAATCTAAGGATTATAGGTGTAGAAAAGAATGAAGATTCCCAATGGGCCAGTAAATATATTCAACAAAATTATAGAAGAAAACTTCCCTAAACTAAAGAGGGAGATGCCCACATACATACAAGAAGCCTATAGAACGCCAAACAGACTGGACAAGAACAGAAATACTGCCCATTACATAATAATCAAAACACCAAATATACTAAACAAAGAAAGAATATTAAAAGCATTAAGAGAAAAAGGCCAAGTAACATATAAAGGAAGACCTATCAGAATTACACCAGGCTTCTCACCAGAGACAATGAAAGCTAGAAGATCCTGGGCAGATCTCATATAGACTCTAAGAGAACACAAATGCCAGCCCAGACTACTATAGCCAGCAACACTCTCAATCACCATGGATGAATAAACCAAGATAGTCCATGATAAAACCAAATTTACACAATATCTTTCCACAAATCCAGCCCTACAAAGGATAATAGATAGAAAACACCAATATAAGGAGGGCAACTACACCCTAGAAAAAGGAAGATAGTAATATTCTATCAGCAAAACCAAAAGATGACCACACAAACATAAAAATAACGTCAAAAATTACAGGAAGCAACAATCACAATTCTTACTATCTCTTAACCTCAATGAACTCAATTCCCCATTTTAAAAAAAACATAGACAGACTGGATATGTAAACAGCACTCAGCATTTTGCTGCATACAGGAAACACACCTCAGGGTCAAAGACAAACACTACCTCAAGAGTAAAAGGCTGGAAAACAATTTTCCAAGCAAATGGTCCCAGGAAACAAGCTGAAGTAGCCATTCTAATATCAGATAAAATTAACATTCAACCAAAAGTCACTAAAAATGACACAAAAGGACACTTCATACTCATCAAAGGAAAAATCTACCAAGATGAACTCTCAATTCTGAACATCTATGCTCCAAATGTAAGAGCACCCTCATTTGTAAAAGAAACTTTACTAAAACTCAAAGCACACAAAATACCTCACAAAATAATTGTGGGTGACTTCAACACCCCACTCTTATCAATGGACAGATCAGGGACACACAAACTACACAGAGACACAGTGAAACTAATTGAAGTTTTGGACCAAATGGATTTAACAGGTATCTACAGAACATTTCATCCTAAATCAAAAAAATATGCTTTCTTTTCAGCACCTCATAGTACCACCTCCAAAATTGACCATATAATTGGTCACAAAACAGACCTCAACAGATAGAAGAAGATAGAATTCATCCCATGCCTCCAATAAGATCACTATGGAGTAAGAGTGATCTTCGATAGTAGCAAAAACAAGAGCTTACATACACATAAAAGCTGAACAATGATCTACTCAATGATACTTGGTCAAGGAAGAAATAAGGAAAGAAATCAAAGACTTTTTAGAATTTAATGAAAATTAAGGCACAACATACCCAAATTTATGGGAAACAATGAAAGAAGTACTAAGAGGAAAATTTTTAGCCTTGAGTGCTTCCAAAAAGGAACTGGAGAGAGAATACACTAGCAGCTTAACAGCACACCTGAAAGCTTTAGAACAGAAAGAAGCTAATACATCCAAGAGGAGAAAAAGGTAAGAAAACATCAAACACAGGGCTGAAATCTACCAAGCAGAAACAAAAAGAACTATACAAAGAATCAACAAAACCAGGAGCAGGCTCTTTGAGAAAATCAACAAGATAGATAAACCCTTAGCCAGACTAACCAGAGGCCACAGAAACAGTATCCAAATTAACAAAATCAGAAATAAAAAGAGAGATATAACAGCAGTAACTGAGGAAATTCAAAAAATAATCAGATCCTACTACAAAAGCCTATATTCAACAAAACTAGAAAATCTGGGTGAAACAGATAATTTCCTAGACAGATACCAGATACCAAAATTAAATCAGGATCAAATAGACCATCTAAACAGTCCTATAACCTCTAAAGAAATAGAAGAGGTCATTGAAAGTCTCCCAACCAAAAACAAGCACAGGAGCAGATGGGTTTAGGGCAGAAATCTATCAGACCTTCAAAGAAAAACAAACACCAAAAATCTTCAAACTGTTCCACAAAATAGAAACAGAAGAAACACTACTCAACTCATTCTATGAATCCACAACTACGATGATACCAAAACCACACAAAGATCCAATAAAGAAAGAGAACTTCAGAACAATTCCCTTATGAACATCAATGCAAAAATACTCGATAAAATTCCTGCCAACCAAATCCAAGAGCACACCATAATGATCATTCACCATGATCAAGTAGGCTTCATCCCAGGGATGCAGGGATGGTTCAATATATGGAAATCCATCAATATAATCCACTATGTAAACAAACTCAAAAAAGCCACATGGACATTTCATTAGATGCTGAAAAAGGTTTGACAAAATTCAGCATCCTTTCATATTAAAAATCTTAAAAAGATCAGGAATTCGAGGCCCATATCTAAACATAGTAAAAAGCAATATACAGCAATCCAGTAGCCAACATCAAAATAAATGGAGAGAAACTTGAAGCAATCCCACTAAAATCAGGGACTAGACAAGGCTGTCCCCTCTCTCGATAGCTATTCAATATAGTACTTGAAGTTCTAGCTAGAGCAATTAGAGAACAAAAGGAGATCAAAGGGATATATATAGATTGGAAAGGAAGAAGTCAAATTATCATTATTTGCAGATGATATGAGAGTATACTTAAGCAATCCAAAAAACTCCACCAGAGAACTCCTACAGCTGATAAACAACTTCAGCAAAGTGGCCAGATATAAAATTAACTCAAACAAGTCAGTAGCCTTCCTATACTCAAATGATAAATGGGCCGAGAAGAAAGTAGGGAAATGACACCCTTCACAATAGTCTCAAATAATATAAAGTATCTTAGTGTGACGCTAACCAAACAAGTGAAAGATCTGTATGACAAAAACTTCAAGTCTCTGAAAAAAAAAATCAAAGAAGACCTCAGAAGATGGAAAACTTTCCCATGCTCATGAATTGGCAGTATTAATATAGTAAAAATGGCCATCTTGCCAAAAGCAATATACAGATTCAATGCAATCCCCATCAAAATTCCAACTCAATTCTTCATAGAGTTAGAAAGAGCAATTCTCAAATCCATCTGGAATAACAAAAAACCCAAGATAGGAAAAATTATTCTCAACAGTAAAAGAACTTCTGGGGGAATCAGTATCCCAGACCTCAAGCAGTACTATAGAGAAATTGTGTTAAAAACTTCATGGTATTGGTACAGTGACAGCAGGTAGATCAATGGAATAGAATTGAAGACTGAGAAATGAACCCACACACCTATGGTCACTTGATCTTCAACAAAGGAGGTAAATCCATCCAGTGGAAAAAAAAGACAACCTTTTTAACAAATGGTGCTGGTTCAACTGGCAGTTAGCATGCAGAAGAATGCAAGTCAAGCCATTCTTATCTCTTTGTACTAAGCTCAAGTCCAAGTGGATCAAGTACCTCCACACAAAACCAGACACACACTGAAACTAATAGAGAAGAAACTGGGAAAGAGCACATGAACACAGGGGAAATTTTCCTAAACAGAACACCAATAGCCTATGCTCGTAAATCAAGAATTGACAAATGGAACCTCATAAATCAAGAATTGACCAATGGGACCTCATAAAATTACAGTTTCTGTAAAGCAATGGACACTGTCAATAGGACAAAATATCAACAAACAAATTGGGAAAGATCTTTACCAACCCTACATCCGACAGGGGGCTAATATCTAATCTATACAAAGAACTCAAGAAGTTAGACTCCAGAGAGCCAAATAACCCTATTAAAAATGGGGCACATAGCTAAACAAAGAATTTTTACCTGAAGAATATCAAATGGCTGAGAAGCACCTAAAGAAATGTTCAACATCCTTAGTCATCAGGGAAATGCAAATTAAAACAACCCTGAGATTTCACTGGATACCAGTCAGGATGGCTAAGGTAAAAAACTCAGGAGACAGCAGGTGCTGGTGATGTTGTAGAGAAAGAGGAACACTCCTCCACTGCTGGTGAGATTGCAAGCTGATACAACCACTCTGGAAATCAGTTTGGCAGTTCCTCAGAAAACTGGGCATAATACTACCAGGGGACCCTGCTATACCGCTCCTGGGCATATACTCCGAGGATTCTCCAGCATATAATGACACATGCTCCACTATGTTCATAGCAGCCCTATTTATTTTTTTTTTATTTTTTTATTTTTTTATTATATATATATATATATATATATATATATATATATATATATATATTGGTTTTTCGAGACAGGGTTTCTCTATGTAGCTCCGGCTGTCCTGGAACTCACTCTGTAGACCAGGCTGGCCTCAAACTCAGAAATCCGCCTGCCTCTGCCTCCCAAGTGCTGGGATTACAGGCGTGCGCCACCACGCCCGGCTCATAGCCCTATTTATAATAGCTAGAAGCTGGAAAGAACCCAGATGTCCCTCAATGGAGGAATGGATACAGAAAATGTGTATATATACACAATGAAATTGTGGAATTCAGCCATTAAAAACAATGAATTCATGAAATCCTTAGACAAATGGATGGAACTGAAAAATATCATCCTGAGTGAGGATCATACCCAATCACAAAAGAACACACATGCTATGCACTCACTGATAAGTGGATATTAGCCCAGAAACTTTGACATCCCAATACATAGGTCACATATCACATAGTGCCCAAGAAGGAGGAAGAACAAAGTATGGATACTCAGATCCTTTTTAGAAAGGGGACCAAAATACGAACAGAAGAAGATACAAAGGGTGAAGCAGAGTCTGAGGGAAAGACCATCCAGAGGCTACCCCCACTCAGGGATCCATCCCATATACAGTTACAAAACCAAGACACTATTATCGATGCCCACAAGTGCTTGTTGACTGGAGCCAGATATAGCTGTCACCTGGGAGGGTCTGCTAGTCCATGAGAAGTACAAAGGGAGACACTCTCAGCCAGCCATTGAACTGAGCACTGAGTCCCCAATGGAGGAGCTAGAGAAAGGACCCAAGGAGCTGGGGTTTGCAGTGCTACAGGAGGAACAACAATATGAGCCACCCAGTACTCCCAGAGCTCCCATGGACAAAACCATCAACCAAAGAGTACACATGGAGTTACCCATGGCTCCAGACACCTAGGCAGCGGAGGATGGTCTTGTTAGACACCAAAGTGAGGAGAGGCCCTTGGTCCTGGAAAAACTTGATGCCCTATTGTAAAGAAATATCAGGACAGGGAATTGGGGGAGGTATTATGGGGGGTAGGGTTGATTGGGGAAGGGGAGATGGCTTATGGGATTTTCAGGGGAGGGGCAAACCAGGAAAGGGGACAACATTTGAAATGTAAATAAAGAATGTATCTAATAAAAGCGAAAAAAACATAATATTAAGTAATCTTTTGTGATTGGGTTACCTCACTTAGGATGTTTCCTTAAAATACAAGAATGTTTTAAGGAAAGATTATGACTTTGGCCAAAAAAAAATAGATGATAGATATAGACAGATAGATATATAGATAGACAGATAGATGATAGATAAATGATAGAGGCTTCAATTTAAGCTTCACACATGGAAATGGTGAGAACCATAAATTATGGCTACACAGGATCTGGCAGCTTGAATGGAAGAAAACTATTATCTTAGCTGCTGCTGCCACCATAACAAAATACCTTAGACTGGCTGATTCATAATTTTTTTGTTTTTGTTTGTTTGTTTGTTTGTTTGTTTGTTTTGAGACAGGGTTTCTCTGTGTAGCCCTGGTTGTCCTGGAACTCACTCTATAGACCAGGCTGGCCTCGAACTCAGAAATCCACCTGCCTCTGCCTCCCAAGTTCTGGGATTAAAGGTGTGCGCCACCAATGCCCAGCCCTCATAATTTTTTAAACCCAGATGTTGATTCCCTACAGTCCTCAAGATTTTAAAGTCCAAGATCAAAGATGCTGAAATGGAGTGCTGGTAAAGGTTGCTCTTCTTCCCCTATGGCATCTCAGCTTCCTCGCCATCACATGGGGGAGCCTGTGCTGAGTCCTCACTTTGTGGGAGGGAACAGAGAGGACCTGCTCCATTCAAGTCACTTAGTGAGGGCATGGAGCTAATCCTGTGGGTGAGGCTGCCACCTCCCTGAAGGCTCCCATCCCATCCCATCTTAGCCCCATTGCTTTTGAGTTTCCATCCCAACCTGTGAAATTTGAGGGTTGAGTTCATGAAACCACAACATGTATCTACCAAGCTTCCAGCCTAGATATCAGACGGATGGTGATATGACTAAATGAATATAAAGGAAGGAAGGAAGGAAGGAAGGAAGGAAGGAAGGGAGGGAGGGAGGGAGGGAGGGAGGGAGGGAGGGAGGGAGGGAGGGAGGGAGGGAAGGAGGGAGGGAGGACGGACCCAGGTGTTTTAGCTGAATAGAATTCTACAGTGATTCTTTAAACAAAATATTGCTTGTAAGTGTGTGAGATGTTTTGATTTTTTTCCTGTTGTGTTTCTTTTTTGTTGTTGTTTATGTTATTGATGATAGTTTTCACTCAAGATTCTTATTCATACTTATGGATCCATAGCTCAAAATTGTATCAGTATAAAGAGAAGCTAACTCTCTTAAATTACCATGAATATTCTGAATAAAAAGAAAATATAACTACAAATAAACCTGGCTGATTTTCATATTGACCCACAACTGAAACTTTGGACCTACCTCAGTCAACTCCTATTTAATTATC
This sequence comes from Apodemus agrarius, assembly GCA_964023405.1. Taxonomy (NCBI): domain Eukaryota; kingdom Metazoa; phylum Chordata; class Mammalia; order Rodentia; family Muridae; genus Apodemus; species Apodemus agrarius. The sequence continues at coordinate 157,787,832 of OZ030009.1, forward strand.
TTCTAAAAGAGGATTATAATCCCCACCTTCTGACTGCCCAGATGTCTGTTCCGGACACTCATGGGCCCTGCAGGTTTTCATAAATGAATGGATGCTGGAAAGGGGGCTAAGGCTCAAAATGGAGCCACCACAGGGAACATGCTTAATGAAACACTTAGCTGGGTGGATCTAAAATCCTATGAGGTAACACTTATGTAACGACCTTTCAATCTGTGCATTGTTTTAAACCTGATCCTTATGCAGTCTGCTGACAGCGTAGCAGGGTTTTTCCCTTCCTTTTTCTGACTGAAGCACCACTCAACATACCACAGAAAGAGAACACATCCTCTGCATAAATATAGAATAGAGGATTGTGATTCAGTAAACTAATCTTGTGATAGAGCCAAAAGATAATGAGCCTGAGATGGAATTTGGATGTGGCCTCCGGCTGCTCTTACTTCATCAAAGACCTGTGAAGGAAGACTGCTCCAGGTCAGGCCCTGTCACCTGCACAGAACACTAACCAAAACTTACTTTCCAGACACACAGTAGAGCCTTCCATGAAACAGCTTCTTTTCCTAAAGATTCAGGACAGGTTATTTGTGTATTCTCTTTTCTTGGCCCCCCAGTTTTCCTCCCCAGGCCACATTCTTTCATTTGGATACCAGTCCTTCCTTCTTTTAAGATATTTTTCACTTGCAGATAAAAAAAAAATCCTGCATACCACTCCTCCCTTCTCTCTTCTCCCCCACTCCTAGTGAGCCTAAGACTTTCATATCTGCCCTATTGTCTTTTCCTTCAGTATACTTCAAATTCTACTACCAAGCACCCCAGAAGTTACAGCTCTAGCTGATCTGACTCCCTAGTCACAAAATTCTTCGACTACTCTAGTCAATGAACTTCATCTTTTAACCTTTTCTGCAAGCCATTCCCTCAGCTGAGATTCGAGTCCAAAGTTCGAGTCCTCTGACTCTTAAGTTTCATCTCCTTCACCTTCTCATGCCTTCACTCACAGTACAAGAGTATTCCCAAGACATACAGGAAAGGATTAATACCTCATAACTCAATAAGAAAAGGTCAAACCACTAAGAGAAAATGAAAAATGCATTTGAACCAGCAATTTAGAGAGAAAGACCTTAAAAGACCTTCAGTTACTTGATGGTTTCTTTTTCTTTAAATCCATCATCCTCACCCCATAATTTAAATCCTTTCCATTCTCTCACTTGAGTCCCTAAACTCTCCCTCTGTCTGCTCTGAGTCTCCACATCTTGTAGTAATCCATCTGTTCATTTTCTCCAGTTCACCGCTTCCTATGGACGGCTGCTGGGAAAGATTATAAAACCCTGTGACTTGGTGTCTGTCCTTACAAACTTCAGGATTTTAGCCTGGAGTCCCACAGAAAACATTCAAAATTTTTCTCACAGTACTAATGATATTAATTTGTAGTCAATGTGTCCTATTTTATGTCACTATGCAGCAAAAAAAAAAAAAGATTTCCCACTATCAGGTGGGAATAACCTGGATTTCATTATCATAAATCAGTATTTTAGATCCATTTGGCTCTACCAAAAAAGCTTAGATAGATAGATAGATAGATAGATAGATAGATAGATAGATAGATAGATAGATAGATCATATATACATTATATATATATATATATATACATACATACAAATGAAACGTACCATTGTATGGTTAATTTTGTACACAAAATGTGTTCTGAAGCACTGCAATTCTCTCCTCTTTCTCTCTTTCCCTCTCCCTCTCCCTCTTCCTCCCTCTCCCTCCCTCTCCCTCTCCCTCTCCCTCTCCCTCTCCCTCTCCCTCCTCCTCTCCCTCTCCCTCTCCCTCTCTCTCACTCTCTCTCTCCTCCCTCTTCTTCTCCCTCTCCCTCTCTTTTCCCCCCTCTTTCTTCATCCTTTCCTTCTGTTTTAAATTTCTCCACCATTGTCAAGTTGTCTTTTAAAGTTTAGTACAACATGCAATCTGTATGTATGTATAAGAGTAGCTGTTCTTCCAAACTCTCAGGAATACTTGACCCATTTTGTTAGACTGGTCAGTGAAAACTGGAGTTGTGTTGAGTTGCCTTCCTGATCCCAGCTGATGGCTTCAAGTCTAAGCAGGTAGGAACTTCTCTCCGGTGAAAAATTGGCTATCTCTTTTGCCCATTTTTTTCAGAAGTCTATTTCCTATTGGCCAGTGATAGCTATTTCAAGGAAATATATGCTTTGAATATTTCAAATAGTTATTTCCCTCTCTTTCTACTAGCAAACTCTTTCCCTGAATTAGGGTTTTTTGGTAGTTGTGTGAAATTTAAGATATTTAATTCTGACATAAACAATTATATCAATATTTTCATTTAGGCCTTTTTAAAACAACTAAAATGCACTTTATTACTGAAAATAGATTTTTTTCTCATACAATACACCTGGAGTACAGCCTCCCTTCCTCCACTCCCCTCCCCACCTCCCTTCCTCCCCAAGCCCACGCCTCCTCCATTTCCTCTACAGAAAAGAGGACACCTCCGAGAGGTGACAGGTCCTCCATATCCACATGTTGTGACTGTTCACACAGTGTTCTTGTGGGACTAACTGGGAACTGGTGTGCCTCTGACTCATCCGCCTGCCCTCAGGACACTTTTTCTCCTCTTGCGTTACCTTGTCCAGCCTCAACGTGATGACTTCTGCCTTGTCTTATGAGACTGTTTCCTACGGGAGGAGAACTCTGACTTAAGAAGCCAAAACCAGCATTTGTCTCCTAATCCTCCCGGTACACTCGCACTTGCACAATCCGAGTACACATTTCAGCAAGGCTTTACCTCAGCTGTAATTTATTTTTCCAGCTCTATGTAATAGGTAATTTTCTACCATTTTTACCTAATTGTCATAACATTATGCCTTGGAAACTCCACTTAGTCCTGAGTGAGTGAACCCTGTTCTAAGTTCCTGTGTACCAAGGATTATTGGCAAATTCCCCGTGCTATTCCACCAATGTGTTATTTTTGCATAACTGCCATGTTGTATTGGTTTTGCATTTCTGAGTCAGACTGGGGACTCTGTGCTCGCCCAGCCACTGCTCTACCATTGAGCTACATACCAGGCCTCGCTGCTTAATATATTACAGCTTGACCACAGTTTTGAAGTCATATTTCTAAATTATCTTTCATAATTTTTTTCTATTTTTTTTTCTTATTTCCTCATTGTGTTTCTTTAAGATTTCTTGTTGGGTTTTACTTGTACTGCTTTGGAATTACAGGTTATTCTGGACTATATTGAAATATTCATATATTCTATTATTCCATCCAAGAATAAATTTTCTTCGTTTATTCTAATGCTCAATTCTTTTCCTGGGTTAATGTTTTACCTTCAACATACTATTTTTAAGATATTTTATAAGCCGGGTGTGGTGGCGCACGTTTGTAATCCCAGCACTTGGGAGGCAGAGGCAGGCGGATTTCTGAGTTCGAGGCCAGCCTGGTCTACAGAGTGAGTTCCAGGACAGCCAGGACTACACAGAGAAACCCTGTCTCAATTTAAAAACAAAAGATATTTTATAAACTTAATCATTTGCACATATATTTGCTAGTTACTCCAGGTTTATAGAACTCCCTTTGTATGGCTGAGAGTTATTTGGTCACATGCTTACTAGCATGCAGGAAGCTTTGACTCCATCTTTAGCTCCACATAAACTAGGTTTGGTCACATCACTAATTCCAAAACTACAGAGGTGGAAGGCAGAGGATCTCAAAAATTAAAGGCTATCCTCAGCTGCATAAAAACTAACAAACAAATATGCCACAAACAAGAACAACCCCCACCCCTCACACACACATACACATTTCTAGATATCCCTATCATATCCGTAGAGAAATCTCCTTTCTAAAGGACCTTCCCATGTCTGAGCCATTCCCTGGCTCAGTTCCTCCTCTGGGTGTGAGAGACACACCGCACTGAACTCCTAGATTGTGCTGGGTACAGGCGCTCACCACACTCCCCATAAGCAATCTCAGAAATGCAGACTTATCGTGGAGCTGCCCTGCCTGGAATCCTTCAATGGCATTCCGTCAAGGTTGTGCCAGAAATATTTCTGGAGCACACCGACCCTCCCGCGCCCTGCCTGTGGCTTTTCTACCATAACTTCTAACCGTGTGCCCAGCTCATTGGTTCCCTGTAGGGTACTGAACCACGCCAAACACTGTTCCCACCCGTGGGGGTGCCCTGCTTACTCAGTCTGTGAGCTGGTGCGTGCTCTTTCTCTGCTTTGACGTACCCTTTCACCGGAGCCCACATTCCTATTCTGTCATTCTTCACCTCCCCTCCAAGAAGCCTTCTCTCCTATTCCAGAAATGGCCCTGAGTCCTCCCCATTCCTTCTACTATGGTGAATCAGTCTGCACTGTTATTTCAGCAGCTATCTGAGACTCAGCTGAGTACTGAGCAAAGTACTCCTGTGCTACATTCCCTGACATCTGGCACAGTGCCTGAGAAAGCGAAAACAATGTAATGTGTTTCGAGTTTAATAACACATCACTGTTTCCCAAATATTTATACGTGAAATTGTTGTGGCATGAGCTTTTTCTATAGGTTAATAAAAACTGGATTTTTAAAAAATGTTCACTGCATATTCACTGTACATGGAAATTTCACACAAGTCTGTGCTATAAAATAAGCATACCCTCTATGAGCCCTATACACACATATGATATGTAACTTCCATGCAGATAAATGCTTCCTGATTTAGAACATGATCTTCAAGATAATATCTCTCTATTTAAAATGAGCCTTGCCCAAAGAAATTACAATCTTGTAGAGTAAGAAACTGAATTTTCTGTTTGCTCATGTCTCTAAAAAATTAAAAATAAAGAAAAATTAAAAGAGATAATGGTTTGGTTGGCGGGAGAATAGAAAATGATAAAATCATAGTATATTCCTGAAGCAAATGAACACATGAACACATATACACACATCTATGTGTGTGTATATATTCCAACATATTACATATATAATATATTATATAATTATATAAAATGTGTGTATATGTATATATATATATACATATATATATAATGTATATGTATGTCTTAGTTAGGGTCTTACTGATGTAAACAGACACCATGACCAATGCAAGTTTTATAAGAGACAACATTTAATTGGGGCTGGCTTACAGGCTCAGAGGTTCAGTCCATTATCATCAAGGCAAAAACATGGCAGCATCCAGGCAGATATGGTGCAGGAGATGAGAGTTCTACATCTTCATCTGAAGGCGGCTAGTGGAAGACTAACTTCCAGGCAACTAGGGTAAGGGTCTTAAGAGCACACCCACAGTGACACACCTACTCCAACAAGGTCACACCTCCTAATAGGGTCATTCCCTGAACCATCATATAGGAACCATCACAGTATATATGTGTATATATTATATAACATATATTGTGGATCATATACCATATATAAACATATTATGTTATATATCTATCAACATGGCTCAAATGGTTTCAGTATGATGGGTAGAAAGTCATTTTGCAGTGTGCTGCATGGAAGTACATCTTATGTTAAGAAAGCCCTAGTCTTTTTCTTGGAATCAGGCTATTCATCCATAGAAGGTGACTAGTACATTCTAACTGTCCCCAGAAACCAAGTTCTAAGTATTTCAGGTGAACATTTACATTTAAACCTAATTATCATTGTGTTGGATTGTTAGACCTCTCAATTATTTTCTTTACAAATGAAACAGCAACTGTTCTCAAAATATAATTATTTGTTCCAAAATCAACAGTTGAGAATACCATGGCTAACTATTGGGAACTAAATATATGGGTATAATATTGACATGATCTGGCTTCATCAATTCTCAAATACACCATTTACTATGCAGGTGAACTAGTGAAAGGGTCACTTTATTTCTTTCTTTCTTTTTTCATTCTTTCTTTCTTCTTTCCTTCCTTTCTTTTTTCTGTTTGTTTAATGAATGAATACTAATTCATTGCAACAAAATTAATTTCTTCTTTTAAAATTCTCTTAACCACTGTTAGTATAATTTCCTTATCATGCCTGTATTACTATAATGACTTTGATTTAATATCTTTAACTAAAATTGTGTTTCTAGGAAAATATATTCTGTATGTACATGCATGAACATAAACACATGTGCATGCATAAGCAACTGTTGGTGCAAAAATTTTCTCTTAGCACGGAGACTCACTTGCTAGTCTGGGCCACTGTTGGAAGATGACTGGATGGATGGATCATCAAGGAGTGTGGCGATGGGAAGGAGTTGCAAAGAACTCCCCAAAAAGGTATGATTCTACCTTCACTAGCCAAAGAAGAGGGGACTCATCTCATTAGAACTATCCTGACAAGATTGCTATTCTAATGATCCGACCCTGAGCCTGGGATTTTGATTCAGTGGTAAACTATGGTTCAAATGTCCTGAGTTCAAACTCTAAAACTGCAAGAAAGCAAATTGATACTAGTGATGATCTATGAAGAGAAGCTAACTTATTTTTTCTCAAACTTATTTTCACTCAAATCTACTTCAAATTGTTTTTAAGTAGTTGTGGGATAAACTGTCCTTCTGTCAGTCATTAGCTTTACCTCCTGATTCCCATGTTTTTAAATTTTTCATTGGCTATATTGTCCATGACACGATAAAAGCTTATTTTCTTTGTCTATTGAATGGGTAGATGTCTACCTATAGAGTGATTTCCATGAAAAAATATGTGCAAAGTAGATCCCAAAACTCATCACAAAATATGTATCCATCAAATATCAACTGTCCATATAATTCCATTTTGAAGATCCCCTTTCATTTTACATCCTAAGTTCTACTGCCTTCAATTTAGGAGACAATATTTATTACTAAATATATTTTTAATTAAATCCTACTAAAAACTTGAAGCCTGCTGATGAGTTCTAAAGATAGGACAACAGAAACACAGCTCCTGATTCAAAACAGTCAGAGTGGCAGTCAGCTTTCAGCACTTTGACAAAATGACTAAAAGTAATGCCGGAAGAAGACAAGCTCATTGGCCCTCGGTCTCAGTCTCAGAAGTCTCAGTCCATGGTCACGTGGGCTGTTGCTTTTGGCCTGTGGCAAGGTCGAGCATCACTGTGGAAGTTCATGGAAAAGTCAGCTGACCATTTTGTGGCAGACAGAAATCAAAGGAAAAAAGGAAGGCATTGGACTGCTGGCATCCTCTTTGGAGCCGTAAACTGGGTCTCCAACTCCTTCCCTTCGCCACACTCCTTAAAGATCCATCCATGCAGTCATCTTCCAACAGTGGCACAGACTAGCAGGTGAGTCAGTATTTCATGGTCCAGGGTGGTGCTTACCCAAAACATTATGCAGCTTGAAGAATCCTCATCTGAATGAGGCCTCAGGGCAGTGAAGAAGTCACTCCATTGTGTTCTGTTACAGGAAATATTTTTTCTACTGTTGTTCTTTAATTTGTAATTGTTTCTCTGATACTAAGAAACCTCTGGAAATGGCTTCAATTCTGAATCACACTTTGACAATTCTTAATAATATAATTTGGTGTCTAAAGAGATGAAAATAACTCCTGTATAAATGACCAGAAGTACAAATAATATTAGTCTATTTTCTCAGACTGAAACTTACCCAGTGCCTACACAGGCCAAACTATACGTCAGATCTAAAGTAATGAAAGGTAAGTCATATGAGGTCATTCTCAACCTTAACCACTTGAAGCTATTGAGCTGATGACCACTAAAATGCCTAATACATTTCAAAGGCAATATACTAGACTTTCATTCCAATTTCATGAGATAAGGTTATATACTGAACTTTGAATATTTATTCATATTTTTGTTGGTAACATGTGTGTCTCAGGACATATTAGTGATTTTCCAAAATTCTTATTGCTTTTTCATCTCTAAAAGATGAAGAAAATAAATACCATGTTAGTGTGGTTCCATTTCGTTGGTTTAAGTAGACACTGAGCTACTGGAGACACATGATGCATGATCAAGACTCTCCTGAGAGTTGCATCCTTTTGTGATTCTAATGACAGTGACTCCATAGGATCACGTATTTGAATGCTTAGTTCCTAGTTAGTGGAATGCTTAGGAAGAATTAGGAAGTGTGGCCTTGTTGGAAGAGATGTGTCACTTACAGACATGAGCCTAGCAAGGCTGCCCTCTGAGAGGCCCAACATGCAGCTGACTGAGACAGAAGCAAATACTTTCACCCAACCAATAGTCTGAAGTGTGGAACCCCTGTGGTTGAACTAGGGAAAGGCTAGAAGAGGTTGAAGAGGAGGATGACCCCATAGGAACACTAGCAGTCTCAACAACCCCGGATCCCTGAGATCTCTCAGATGCTGAGCCATAAACCAGGCAGCATACATTAGCTTATCCAAGGCCTTCAGTACAAACACAGCAGAGGACTGCCTGGTCTGGCCTCAGTGAGAGAAGCTGCTTCTAACCCTTGAGAGACTTGAGGCTCCAGGGAGTGGGAAGGCCTAGCAGGGTGTGGGGAGTGGGGACATCTCTTGGAGACAGGGGGTGAGGAAGAATGGGATAAGGAACAGTGCGGGGGGGGGGGGGGGCAGATTGGGAGGAGGAAAATGACTGGACTGGAAAAAAATTAAAGATAATAAAAAACGGTCATTCCTGGGCAATATTATTAGTCATATATAAACAATATTTCTGTTCTGCAAATAAAATTTTATTGCTTTATAAATATATTTTCTATAGGAATATTGTTAGCAGTTTTCAGGCCAAATGGAGAAACCTTCATGAAAACTGTATATGGTTGCTCTGGGTAAGAAATTTAAGATCTTGGCCAGCTGTGAAGACACAAACCTTTAATCCCAGCAATGACAATGCAGAAAAATGCTAATCTATGTGACTTGGAGGCCAGCCTATATATATATAGTACTAGTTCTAGCCTGGGGCTCCATAGTGAGGCCTTGTCTCAAACAAACAAAAGCTACTAGTGGGACTGGCCAGCAAAGATAGCATTTAAGGTAGCAGATGCTACCTGTCATCTGAGTTTTTCCTGAGATCCACATGGTGGAAGGAGAGAAGGAACTCCTGTAAGTTGTCTTCTGATCCCATGCATGAGTACATACGCACATGCAGAAACACACATAGGCACACATAAGCACACTCATACACACATGTGTACAAACAATAAATGTAATTTTAAAATTTAATAAAAAGGAAATCTTAACCCAGAAGCTCTGAATACTCATGACAAAACTCACATATCAAATCATTCCCAAGAAGAAGGAAGGAGAGGGCCCTGGTCCTGGAAAGGCTTGATGTAGATAGGGGATTACCAGGACAGAGAAGTGGGAGGGGGTTGATTGGGGAACAGGCAGAGGGAAGAGGGCTTATGGGACTTATAGGGGGGACCAGGAAAGGGAAAAATCATTTGAAATGTAAACAAAGAATATAGAAAATTTTTAAAAAATAAATAAAAGAAATCTAAGTTTAGATTTTAAAATCCTGGTCATTGTGTCAAGAAAATTAAAAGATTTCTCTTATTCTTTCCTGTGCTAAGATGTATGTCACCCCTCTAAACTTATAATCCCACATTAATAACAGAAATCATAAAATGACATAAAATGTATTTTTCTTTTTATATATTAAAATGCTTGAATGCAAGTAAGTCAAAGTGAATAATATTGCAGAGAATAATGAGCCCTCCCTATGCAAGGCGAAGCAATTGCTCTCTTTTATTTCTAAGAGCTTTTGGCATAACTCGAGGGAATCCAGAGAAGCAGGAGACCAGTAAAAGTTGAAACTTTGGTTGTGAAAAGATGAACTGACTAAAAGTCTCAACCTCCGCTTGTGTGTTGGCAAGTAAGATTGAAATCTGAAAGAGTCAAGTGCTAGAGAAGCCCACCTCGGGAGACCTGCAGAAACAGCATCGTTGAAAGAAAGTGACAGTAAGTTAGAGAAAAGAAGACAAGGTCCTTCAGGTCTGGGAGTCAAATATTGAAGGGAAAAGATCATCTGCTTCCAGCTGTTAGTACATAAAGGTAGAAGTGACCTGAAATCAAAGATCTCACTGGGCAGGGAAGGAGACAGAGAAAGAGACACAGAGATAGAGAGACACAGAGGGAGGAAAGAACAAAGCAATGATTTTCTAAGATAATATTGATGGCAGTTCCTATTGGGTTTTATATGTGACGTCTAATGTATAACAAAAATGTGAGAAAGAAAATATGATCCAAAACCAACAGAAATATATTTAGCAATTGCCTACATGTTCAAACTAGCAAAGAAGACTTCAAAATTATTTCCATGAATGTGAAAATAGCCTAGAAGAATAAATGATTAAGTGAAGAATTTCAATATGGAAAAAGAAAGCTTTTTTTTTATTGGATATATTCTTTATTTACATTTCATTTCCCTTTTCCTGGTTCCCCGCCCCCAAAAGGTCCCACATGCCATTTCCCTCCCCCTGGTCCCCCATCCACCTCTTCCCACTTCCCTTTTCTGGTATTTCCCTACACTGATGTATTGAGCCTTTCCAGAACCAGGGTCCACTCCTTCCTTCTTCTCAGACATCATTTGGTATGTGGATTGTGTCTTTGGTGTTCCAAAATTCTAGGCTAATATCCATTTATCAGTGAGTGTATACCATGGGTATTCTTTTGAGACTGGATTACCTCACTTTGTATAATGTTCTCCAGCTCCATCCATTTCTCTAAGAATTTCATGAATTCATCATTTCTTATGGCTGAATAGTACTCCATTGTGTATATATACCACATTTTTTGTATCCATTCCTCCATTGAGGGACATCTGGGTTCTTTCCAGCTTCTGGCTATTATAAATAAGGCTGCTATGAACATAGTGGAGCATGTATCCTTATTGCATGCTGGTGAATCTTCTGGGTATATGCCCAGGAGTGGTATGGCAGGGTCCTCCGGAAGTATCATGTCTAGTTTTCTGAGGAACCACCAGACTGATTTCCAGAGTGGTTGTACCAGCTTGCAATCCCACCAGCAGTGTAGGAGTGTTCCTCTTTCTCCACATCCTCACCAACACCTGCTGTCTCCTGAGTTTTTAATCTTAGCCATTCTGACTGGTGTGAGGTGAAATCTCAGGGTTGTTTTGATTTTCATTTCCCTAATGACTAATGATGTTGAACATTTTTTAAGGGGCTTCTCAGCCATCCAAATTTCTTCAGGTGAAAAGTTTTTGTTTAGCCCATTTTTGGATAGGGTTATTTGGTTTTCTGGGGTCTAACTTCTTGAGTTCTTTGTATACATTGGATATTAGTCCTCAGTCAGATGTAGGGTTGGTGAAGATCTTTTCCCAATTTGTTGGTTGCCGATTTGTCCTTTTGACAGTATCTTTTGCCTTACAAAAACTTTGTAATTTTATGAGATCCCATTTGTCTTTTCTTGATGTTAGAGCATAAGCTATTGGTGTTCTGTTCAGGAACTTTCCCCCTGAGGCAATGTTCTCAAGGGTCTTCCCCAGTTTCTTTTCTATTAGTTTTAGTGTGTCTGGTTTTATGTGGAGGTTGGCAGGATTAATATAGTTAAAATGGCAATCTTGCCAAAAGCAATATACAGATTCAACCCAATCCCCATCAAAATCCCAACTCAGTTCTTCATAGAGTTAGAAGGAGCAATTCTCAAATTCATCTGGAATAACAAAACACTCAGGTTAGCTAAAACTATTATCAACAGTAAAAGAACTTCTGGGGGAATCAGTATCCCGGACCTCAAGCAATACTAGAGAGCAGTAGTGTTAAAAACTGCATGGTATTGGTACAGTGACAGGCAGGTGGATCAATGGAATAGGATTGAAGACCCAGAATTGAACCCACACATCTATGGCCAATTGATCTTCAACAAAGGAGCTGAAAACATCCAGTGGAAAAAAGATAGCTTTTTCAACAAATGGTGCTGGATCAACTGGAGGTCAACATGAAGAAGAATGAGAATTGATCCACTCTTATCTCCTTGTACTAAGCTCAACTCCAAGTGGATCAAGAAAACTTCTTTAAAAGAAATTTAACATTCAAAAGTATAATGTGTGGAATAACAAACCCGGTGGCTACCTGATGTCTGACTTAATGTTTATATGGAACCAAACTAAGGGAAAATGAGAATGTGGCACCATTTGAGGATGTAAATGTGAAAATTTCCCCATACTAAACAGGGTTGCTAGCTTGCAGAAGCAGCATCCTCAATGTGTCTCCTAAAGGTTAATGCAAAGATCCTAATGCATTCATCTCAAAATCCAGCTGCTGAAAGTCAAGTCAGCAGGGTCTGAAGATTGTGGGAGGGAGAGATAATGTACTTTCCAATATAATGCTGCTTTCCAGAATACTCCAGTCATTTCCCACACATCCTGCTTAGGGAAACAACACTAATAATGGTGGTGAGAATCTTAGATGGAGGAAGGAATGAAAACAAAAGACATTGAAAACAAATTTGACATGCAAAAAAAATTCATTCGCCCAATAAAATTATCTCTCATGAAAGAAAGAACAAAGACATTTTGACAACAAATAGTTTGGATTTGTCATAGGCAGAGCCAAAGAAAAAAACAATAAGGTGGCTGACTTAAGTTCAGTCAGAGTCATCACAGTATTAGATGTAACTGGACTAATGTTTGTTGAATAATTTGATTTTTTTAAAAGATACACAGAAGTATAATATTTTTATAACAGTTTCAATATGAAATCATAACCTTAAATAATGAGAAAGATTTAATTTTTTTTATTCTGGGGGCCATAAAAAAAGAAATACAGACAGGATTCTAAAAAGAAAGGAAACAGCAATAGCAGAAAACAATGAGCCATAGAAAATACCAACAAAATCAAAATATGATTCTTTATCAATAAAGATTATCAATCTAATAGTTAAGAATAAATATATGTCTATTCTCAACAGTAAAAATCAAGGTATTACTACACACACATTACAAATATTCAAGTGTTAGAAGGTAAAAGAATATTATAACTGACTTCTTAATAACCTAGTCACTTGGAAATGAGAATGAACTCTTTATATTGTAACTTCAACTTTTATAATGAATAGATGATCTGATTCATCCTATCTCTATTCAAAAGATTGAGACTGGAGCAAGGGCTCAGTCAGTAAAGGGTTTAGCAGATCAATCTGCAGGCCTGAATGTAGATCCCAACATCCATGTAAACTGTCAGGCAGTGTTTAAGGGGAGAGATACCAGGGCATGCTAGCCAAGCAACCTAACCAAGCGTGTGAGCCTCGGGCTTGGGGTGAGGAACTGTCTATAAATCAGTCACTCAATCAGTCAATAACGTGGAACAATATTGAGGCTGACACCTGGAATTGAGCTCCGGCCTACACACACACACACACACACACACACACACACACACACACACACATTGTTCCTCCACCCTGAGGCTATAATCAAGAGAGATTGCTCAGGTGTTAAGAGCACTTGTTGTTCTTCCAAAGGTCCTGAGTTCAGTTCCCAGCACCCACATGGAGGCTCACAAGCATCCGTGACTGCATTTCTAGGAGATCCACAGCCGTCTTTCATTCACACAGGCAAAGCACCTATACAATAAGATAAAAATAAATGTTTTGAAATGGAAAAAGAAATTGAACTCATCCCCTAAACTTTCTATAAAGAAAACTAGGTTCTCATAGTAGAAATAGCACAAATGCCCCAGGAGTAAAAGCTGAGAGGGCAGCTTTTGAAGCATAACTCTTATGGATTTTTTTTATTAAAATCTGTTCACTCCCAGGCCTTCAACACAAGAACTATTGATGCATTCTCCTTTTTATATTTTTACTCCCATTTCTGACCATGGCTGTACTTCTTTATATTGTATCTACCAGCCTCTTACTAAACATATTTGCTTTCAAATAATTTCATTTTCCAGGTTCCAAATATGTCACTTGTTTATTCAACACTGTGTTCCACATTATATACACCATATATCACTTGCACCTCATAAACTGGAGAGACGCTACATGCTCTGGACTTTACCAGTGAAGTCACTGACTTCACACCAGAAGATGCAAACCCAGTGTGATCCACAAGGCCATCCCTCTTCTGATATGCCAGTCTGCCACTAACAGTCACGATCAACAGACCATTCTCAGTCAGTCTGTCAGAACTGTCTGTACCTTCTCTATTTGGGAGTGTTTTAATTATTAATTGAACTGGAAAAATTAAGATTTTCCAGATTTCAGAGGGAGTATTTGTCCGGCTGTTTTTACTCACAATCTGTCACGGTTTAAACTGTGGGACTTGTCAGAGAGTAAGTGCAGCCATTCTCTTATCACTGCGAACTCTCGGGGATTGCTGAGTGTGGAGGCTCTAACCCCCTGTGTTTTAATGGAAAACCAAGTTAAATTGAAACAGACAAGAATGAGAAATCCTGCCTCTTAAAATAGGGTGGCTTCCCTCAGGAAGACGGCAAATGGCCTCCTCTGAACCTTTCCTGCCACTTGTCTGTATTTAGTATTTTGCTATCATTATCTCTCCCACCTTATAGTTGACCCTTTAGAGATATTTATAATACAGTACTCAATGGGAAACCCCTGAAGGACAAAGGCTGGTCTGGGTCTCATTCACAGTCACATACGCCTAATGCCAAGCACACACTAGATACACCATAAATATCAGTTGTATAAACAAACGGAAAGACATTTTAGTCTTGGTCATAGCGATGTAGCTCAGCCATAAAGCAGAGCCCTGAGTCTATCTTCAGCATAACACACACACACACACACACACACACACACACATGTGAGCACAACACACACCCACACCCACACATACACATATGTATGCACAACATACACAAGCACAAGTGTTTGTTTAGTATTAGTATTTGATTTGTATTTGTTGCAATTAAAATTTTTTGAGGCTTGGCTGACAATTTCTTTTAATTTATTTTGTTGATTGGTTCACTTAAGACTGGGCCCTTCCATTGTGGACTAGTCTGGCCTCAGACTCTATTCTCCCAACCTCTGGAAGTCACTGCGCCTGGTAGGAATCTATTTTTGATTTCTATAGTATTTTAAGCCTTTAAAGGAAAACAAAATCTATATTGGAATATAACTACCCAATGGAAAGATAAGGCAGGAAACAAACATGGTGCCTAAGTAATTTCAAATTTTCCAGAATCCACATTTAGATTCTTTAAATCCAATTTCAGAAATATCTTTAATTTAACCAATATATCCAAGGTACTCTTATTTTGGAATGTAGACAAGAAGTTGTTGATGAGTTCTCTGTTTTTTTAGGGCAGTTGTACTCCCCATACGTAATAGCCTTGTGTAACCGCTGATGCGGAGATAAAGGAGCTGAGTTGGTGCTTATAGAAAAGACAAGAGGATCTAGAGAAGACCGAGATGTCAGTGGCCAGAGAAAGAGGAATGGAAGCAGGTAAAGCACCCATTGTGAGCCACGTAGAAAGGAAAGGAGTGAAAAGGACTTGTTTCTTTTTCCTTTTTGGACTTTAACCTTTTAGAAGGTAGCAGGAGTCAGAGGTCACCAAAGAAACGGGACGGAAATGCTTCTGAAATGTGATTTCCAAATGAAAGGAGTTACTCTGTGCTTTGAGGCATGCCAAACATTGTAAGCACCTTCATGCATTAGTTTGTAATTTCTAGAGAGGGGGAGGGGAAGAGAGAAAGAGAAAGTTCTGTAGTTGACACAAAGCTACCAAAAAACTGGATCTGCAGCCACTCCATTGCATGAAGATGGAACTCGGTAAGAACCCAAAACTCATGCTGTGTCACTGAGACTGAGAGTAATTTACAATATGATCCATTGTTCTGATCTCTGAAAAATAGATTATAGATTGATTATAGATGGTTGAGAATTTAACTCATACCATGAAAAATTGACAAAATAAAAACAAACAAATGAACAAAATCATTAACCTCCAACCTGCAAGTAGCAGGCCTTTGGTTAAAGTTTGGCATATCCTAGTATCTCATATATTATTTCCTAGCCCAGTTATGGGTTTATGAATCCACACCATGAAATCTAATTACCACTGGATAATTCCAGTTTAAACAAATGACCCAAAATTAAAGACAAGAGGATTTATGGATCTTCTGTGAAAACAATGGAGCGCTTCCCTGTCTCTGAGACTAGTCGTCCTGGTCACAAAGGAGCCTGTGAGGCCCATCACAGCAATGCTAGGCTATGGATCCTAACAGGCCAAGACCAAGTGTCTTCTCACCTACCAAAGACTACATGCAAGTCTCCTTTGCCCAAAACAGAGTCCATCCAGGCAGCCAAATCAATAATGAAATATTCCCTAAAACCTTACTATTTGGTCCCCAAATAACTTTTAAATGACATTGACTTGAAAAGTTCAGTAATTTTGTAAATCCATGTGCTACTTTTATGACCATTTGAACGTATAAATACACCTCTTACTGAAGTACAGTGAATTTCTATAGAAATAACAGCTTAGCAATAATCTTTATGCAGACTAGAGATAATCAAACAGGTCAGCATTCGCTCTGAACTATCCTTGTGAGACTACTGCCACAGAATAAGTTCTCTGTTGAAACGAGGCACAAACAACAGTAAGATATTCAGCTGGTTGGTGGACCAGGAAAACTGTACAGGAAGACAGACCATGTCTGAAAGCAGCAGGATTGACCTGCGAAGAAGAGTGAAAGCTAAGAATTTCCAGTGAGCTTTCTCAGGCGTTTCGAAGCCACCAGAGGATCATAAAATGTAGCTCAGCTTAAGGGCCAGCACCAAGGAAAGTTTATTAATTTCCTCGGAGCAAGTTAATCGGCACTGCTTTGTGCTCAAGTTTCTTGAACTGGTTAAAAATGAGGTGAGCCTTTGCAGCAGCTAAAGACCTGATCTTGGAAAAATGTGATTTTTTTTTTTAATGTGGTTTCTTTTACTCTAGTTTTACACTGCCGCAAAGGTCAGTTTGTTAACATTGGGGACAGCCTCCTGCTCGTGGCACATGTTCAATAAATGTCAGTAAGTGAACAAAGAGAGGAGATACTGGAACACTCGCGCCTTTAATAAACTGAAAAGGTAGTGGTGAGCTGAAAGTTAAATATATTCAGAAGAAAAGGGGCCTTAGAGCCTGTTTTTCTGGTTGAGAGATCAGAGCAAATGAATCTGAAACTTAAAATAGAAGTTGTTTTATTCTCATGGGTTCCGACATTTCAGTGGTAAGCTGAAAGTTATAAAAACTGCTACTAAATCCAAACTACTAGCTAGCACCATCTGGAAAAAGACGCCTGTGATATGTCTTCTATGGTGTGAGTGACTGAGTGAGTGTGTGTGTGTGTGTGTGTGTGTGTGTGTGTAGAAAGTCATTGCACTTGAATTACTGCAGAAGGGGTCTTAAATAAACACAATGGTGAGCATGAACTATTGGGAGGCCAAGCAAACTGTAGCAGAAAGGGCAAACCAGGGACTTCATGGGGGCGTTGACCACGCATGCAGGTGACATGTGCCTGCTACTTAGTGACGGTGATGGGTCTCACAAACTGTTTCTCATACTTCTCTTAGCTAACAATCACGGCTCACATCTGTCAAGCTTCTTAGTAGAGGCTTTATTTGAACCCTAATTAGCTGGACTCAGATTTAAAATGAATATCTTAGGCCCAAGCAAAGTGAACCTCTGTGTCACTGGGTGTGAAACCCTTTGTAGCTAAATGCATTTTCTCCTTCCGTTCTTTTACTAAGAGAATAAATAAGGATTAAAATTCATCAAAACTGTTAACTGCAGCTGCACAGTAAGAAAGCTAGGAGGGTGAGGCAGGAGTAAACCCATCTCAGAACACATCAGGAGGTGGCTATGCGCAGGTGCACAGCCCATGCTTTTTCCTCTTCAAAAGAATGCGTCTTACTCCACACAGGCAGTGTCGGCTCTTCCTCTCAGAATCTATTCTCAGCAGCATTCTAAGATACACCCTTTCTCTTAAGATAAAATCACCTAGAATGTCTAAGAAGCCTTCAGACACAGTAGAGTATGACTTCCTGTTTTTCCATGAATTTTCACTACCACCAAAGCAATATTGTCTTCTTCAGTTGTTGCTTAAGAAATAGGTCTAGAACAGTGGTCCTCAACCTGTGGGTTACAACCTCTTTGGAAGTTGCATTCCGATATCTTGCATGTCAGATATTTACATCACGATCTGTAACAGTGGCAAAGTATAGTTATGAAGTATCAACAAAATAACTTTATGGGGTGGTGACAACACCATGAGGAATGGTATTAAAGGGCTACAGCATTAGGAAGGTTGAGAACCACTGCTCTTAGAGGGTCCAGAGAATTCTAGCCTTGACTGAACTTTGGATTCACCTGGAGAACTTACCCAATTTCAAAGGCTAAACCTTCTCTCAAAACGGTGTCATAGTCTTGAGTTAAGCCAGAAACTCTCAAGATAACTCCAATCAGTAAACTGGGTTGACACATATGAGTTAAACCAAGTTTTTCAGGCTGATATACGAAGCTGGAAATAAAAGGTAAGTTTGTGTTCATGGAAAACTTCATCTCAAGGATTCCCCACAAAACCTCCCATGGTTACCTAGAAGACTAGGGCCAACATGCAGAGCCTAAACCCATGACCAGCCAACAGCTGGCTCTGGGAAAATGAGAATGACTGTCTCCACATGCATTTATCAGCTCATATCACCTAGCACAACTTCTCCACCTGTGTAAGGAGCCACACTATACTGCCTGAAGCTGTCTTCGTAATGCATTAGGTCACCAGGAAATGCTTTCGACACAAGGCTCTCCTATCCTGTGCACTTGATTCCTTCCTGCACAAATGTTCTCTTTATCATTTCATATATATTGCCAGGAGGGTTCTGTGATATTGTTAAGTGTTCCTAACTTAAAAGTTTATTATTGAGAAGAGGCATATAGCTACCATGGGACGATGTAGGTAACAGAAAAAAATCTGTGGCACTTTGATGTAACAAGTATAAAACTTTCTGTATGGTGGAAATTCTAATTCAAGCAGCCAAATCACTAGTGACTGAAAACAATAAATCTGATTAACTTGATTTTCTTATAAAGAAACAAATTATACCACTTCTAGTGGTAGTATGAATTTGGTACATTTACTTCAAACATGTAGTATCAACAAAATAACTTTATGGGGTGGTCACATGTTGATGAGATATGGCCTTGACTTTAAAATAATTATCAGTGTAGCTGTTTCTCATGGAAATTAGCAAAGAATGGAATAATAGCATTATATAATGTAGCAAAATAAAGGCTGGAGAGATGGCTCAGTGATGATAACATGTACTGCGCTTACAGAAGGCCTGAGTTCCCAGCAATCAGATCCAGAGGCTCCCAAGGCTCACAACTGCCGGTAACTCCAGCTCCAGGGATCTGTTATCCTCTTGCTTCCATGGGCACTTGAAGTCATATGCACAGACAGGCATATACACATATACATAGTTAAAAGTTATATAACAAGTCATTTTACTATATGTACAATGGATATGTACAACCATTATGTACCAACTAAAAGTAAATAAAATCGAAAATATAAAAATAGCTGCTCGGGGTCTGGAGGCACAGCACCGTGGTAGAGTACCTGCCAAGCATTCCTGTTCTTCCACACACAGTGCAAAGGAAGACTGCAAGACAATCAGAGAAAGGCAGTTTTTGCTGTGTAGAATCTACACAAAGCAAACAACAAAATGCTACGGAATAGCATGAGCAAGTGACGAGCAATGGAGGAGGAAATACAAATACTGAGAAGATTCATAGGAAACAGAGTAATGTTTAAGCTCACCAGACTGTAATCAATATTCTGCAAATGTGTTTTTGGATGTCTGGAAGTTTTCTGAAGAAAAACAAGGAAGTATTAAGACTAATGAGAAATTTAGTTTGGATAAGGTAAATATGAATCTTTATTCAGCAAAGCATTATGCAGACATAAGAAGAATGTATAATTTAGTAACTGAAGTAAAAGCCTAGGAATTTTTAATTATAATCAATTTTTAATTATAGCCATTTATAATTTAAAGAAAAAATAAAATGGTAAAGAAAATAACTGCATATTTACATATGTGTATTCCTATTCATATGGATGTGTGGAGAGGTGTGTGTAGACAAGGACAAAGTCTCACCCCATGGCTTGTGGGTGAGGAGGGAGGAATAGGACAAAGTAATAAACAGACAGCACAGCTGTTGTCTTAGGAGAGTGGCACTGGGGAGCCATGGATACTTTGGATGCGCTAAGGAATGAAGATTTTCCAAGTCAACAAAGTCAGAGATGATCAGCACATACTGTGGGCTGTGCTCACCTGAGCTGCTGAGCATATGACTTACCTGGAAAACAACTTAGCCATCTGGAGTCAATCTGAAAGGAAGAGTAATAAGTTTATTCACCATGATGTTAGCCAACCACATTCTATATATATATATATAAAACAATGAATCAGAAGCCTGAGACATGGTCCCAATCTCTAGAGAAAGGATAAGAACCTGCAACCAAACACTATAATAATTCAGTTAATCAAGATTATGCTTTTCAAATATAATTTACGAGTATGAGGATATAAAGTGAAGAGTCAGGGTACAGTAAAAACAGAATGTGGAGACCAGAGCCAAATGTGTGTAAGCTGTTTTACACCCTGTCAGGTGCATATGCTCATAAAACATCCTGGCAAGAAATACATAGAAACCAAATTTCCTAAGAGTTAGAACTGTCGTTATTATTTGCTTTCAATGTTCTTTATTTATTTTTGTTTTGGTTTTGTACAAGTTTCTACTAAAGTTACAATTCAGTTCATTAAAGACATGCGGAAAGCAGCCACCTTTTTGTTTTCAAACTCTCTCTCTCTCTCTCTCTCTCTCTCTCTCTCTCTCTCTCTCTCTCTCTCTCTCTCTCTCTCAGTCTCCATACCCCTGGGCTGGGATTACATCTCCATTACCCTCTTCTCCCAGCAAGCACATATTTGCAAGGTTTTCTTCTTGGTGTCACCCTGGATGAGAATCAGACTGTAACTGACTAAGCACTTATTTCAACATATCTATTCAGGAAGAGAGACAAAGCAGTGTAGTGGCCTCCCCAAGCCCAGCTTCAAGCTCCCAGAGGCAGGAACATTCAGGCTGAGTTATCCACAGCTAGGCAATGCTGGGGAAGGGCCGGTCTAGCCTACCCACCACTGGTTCAGCTCCTCTCTGCTGCAAAATGGGCTGACAAGTTGCAAGTCCCTTTCTAGGCACAAGCTCCCCGTGTGGCTGGACCCAGATTCAGCCTTTTTCTTCCCCCAGCATGTGACTCCTAAAGAAATATCCATTTCTGGGGGTGCATTGTTTGAATAATCTGATTGTCAAAGGAATCTGGTTCCCATTCATTGGGAACCAGAAATTGGGACCCATAGCACTCATGTTAAAGGCGAGTTATACAGCAAGTACATGTACTGTCTTAGTTAATGGGATGCAGAGACCAGCAGATCCTGGTGGCTCTCTGCTTGGCCAGTATAGCTAAGTAGTGAGCTTGAGGTTCTGGGAGAGACTAGGTCTGTAAAAAGAGGCAGAGGGAGAGGGATTAAGAAAGATGCCCAATGTTGCTGAACCACATGAGTCCCAAGTGAATTCGTGAAGTCCGGTGTTCAGCTGGCTCTGAATTACAAACTCCAGGTTTTTCAACTTTAGCATGCTTGACCTTTGGGGCACATGATTCTTTTTTGAGCTGCTGCCCAGTGAATTATAGAAGGATCAAAACTTTCACAGTGTCCACCCATCACCTACCTATTCACACCACTTCCTTAGCTATAGTTGGGTTGACCTCACACTCACTAAGTATCTCAGATGGGCTTTGAACTCATGACCTGCAGCCTCAGCTGCCTAAGAGCTGGGGTTATGCATAAGAGCACATGCCACCACTCCAGTTTGGCTACCAATTAGACAACTGAAACTCTCTAGATATTATCAAATGTCTGTGGAAAATTATCTATGGTAGAATGTTATTTCAGTAGCTACAGAGTGGCAAGATATTTAAAAAAAAAAGATTTTAGAGGGTATCTACCAGAACTTCAATGATACAATAAGACATTCAAGAAAAGTAGCATAGACCAGACAGCATACTACAATATGGCGAGTTAGACAGCACAGCACATCCCATTGGTGAAACAAGGGCCAGACAATTCTGTAAGGAGGTGAAGATGACCTATAATTGGCTTAAATACAGTTTACTGTGTTTTCAGCAAGGGGATGAACCAGTCAGGGGTCCTGCCTAGAATTCCTTAGGTAGAAGCCTGAGGAAACGGTATATGCTTAAGAGATACTCAGAGACGTGAGGAAACTCCAAGTTGTCTGTGTCATATGCTTACTGAGTAAAACTTTTACATTCAGATGTGCTTGCTGGAGGACAGACTGAGACTCTTCAGAAAGATGGTCTATTAACTGCTAGAAATGATCATGTAAGATTGTGTGGGAGAGAAGACCTATTAAACCATCAGAAAATTCTCTTTTCTATGAAGATGTTTCCCAATAGAATGCAAACGTTACTATTTTTTTATAATTCTAATTCTGTATAACCTTTATTGTACAACCTCTCAAAAGGAATAAAATGCCATTTAACTCCCATTCATGGAAGCTATGTGACAGCTTGTAAAGTTGTGTTTGAATGCTTCAGATCTCACAGACTGTAGTACCATAAAAGAGTTTGTTTAATTACAATAGGCCCATGAGAAGTAGCCCTCTAGGTCACAAGGGAAGATGTTATGATGGTCACCATTGTTTTCTAAAGATTTATTTATTTTCATTATATGTAAGTACACTGTAGCTGTCTTCAGACACACCAGAAGAGGTTTCAATGGAACCACTAAATTTTTCATAAATCCTGTTTCCAAGCTCTTGAAGAATATCAACGAAGGAATCCATAATGAAAAGAATAGCCAAAAAGCAAATCAATTAACATTGATATAAAATAAATATCCAGCTCCACACAAAAGAAAAGCAAGTGTCTTCATCAATGCTCTATTGCTGTGAAGAGGCACTATGAACATGGCAAGCAGCGCTTATAGAAAGAATGCACGTAAGCTCTCAGTTACTGCCCTAATGCCATGACTGCTGCCGGCCTTCCTCTCCCACCATGATGGCCATAAGCTAACCTTCTGAAACTATAAGAAAGCCCCAATAAATGCTTTCCTTTTATAAGTTGCCACTGGTGTCTGAATCAGGAGTTTGGGTTGGCTATTTCATCACAGACATAATCGCAATTCACCAAAGAGTCACATTTACATGTTTTAAAGAACAATATGATTAATTAAGTTATGCTGGCCTCATTTTTATGAGGACTTCTACATTTTATTTCATTATCATTCTATTTCTTCACTAAACACATACCCAGCATCTCTACTGTGAGATAATACTGCAGGCTCTGCTAGAGTAGAACAAATTTTAAAAGTTACTAAAAGTTTGTTGTCCCCTGGGAGTTCATGGTCTTACACTTATCAAACATAAATTATGAAAATATTTAGTGTCAGATGATAAGGAGAGAAGCAAGTGTTGTCAGTTGACAGAGGGAGATAGAGTACAGCGGGTGGTAGTTTGAAAAAGGATGCTCCTCAGAGCCTCATACATGCTAATGCATGGTCTTTGGGAAGTGATACAGGGATCCGGAGGTGTGGCCTTGTTGGAGGCAGTGTGTCATGAGGGGTGGCCTTTAAGCTTCAAATGCTCAACCAAGGCCCAGTTTCTCTCTTCTTGCCACCTATGAATACAGATGTAGAACTCCCAAGGCACTTCACCACCATGTCTACCCTCAGATGTCCCTCCATGATGACATAAACTAAAACCTCTGAAACTATAAGCAAGTCTCAGTTAACTGTGTTTCTTTATAAGAATTGCCTCCGTCGTGGTGTCTATTCCCAGCACTAGAACGCTGACTAGGACAGAGGTGGTATAAGCAGCAAGGTATTACTATGATAAGCCTGGCCATGCTGCTTATTGGCAGGATGTGAACCACGGGCTTTGAATTAGGAAAGCAGTTGAGTGTTTTAATTGGGGGATTCATGGACCACTCTAGGAGAAGCATAAAGACAGTGGGCTGAAGGTGATTCGGCTCAAGAACCTTCCAAGGAGAATAATATCAGTATGTGGCCTCGAAATTGTTCTTGTGATGGTTTAGTGACGAATGTGGCTGCTTTCTGCCCTTCTGTAAGACAATATGCCTGAGGCTAAATTGAAGAGTTTTGGCTTAACATTGGCAAAGATTTCGAAAGAGCCTAGTATTGATTATGTCATCTGGATATTAGTAGACAATCCTATGAAGATTTATGGAGCAAGATGAACAAAAAAAAAAAATACAAAATGCACATGTTAAGGAGAAAAGAGGCTCCAGGAGTATAGTAGGACTGAGCCTAGTGCTCAAGGAGATAAACAGGCTTGGGGGGGGGTTGTTTTGTTTTGTGGTTGATCCTATTTTTAAAAAACCTTATCATGAATGGAATAAAGAGTAACTAGTCAGGGCCAGACTCTACACAGCTACGCCTCAAACTTGCAAAGAGGAATTTTAAAAGCCTATGGTTAGGCATTGCGGCTCACAGCTTTAAGCCTAGCACTCAGGAAGCACAGACAGGTAGATCTCTGAGCTCCAGACCAGCTTCAGATACAAAGAAAGTTCTAGGGCAGCCAAGCTTAGCTAATGAAGGATGCAATTGAAAAGAGGAATCTGGTATAAGTGTTTTTGAATGAGGGAGCCATGTTCCAGCCCTAGCAAGCAGAAGAACTTGGCAGCTTCAACCACATGACTCTGGTTTCAGAGTAAATACACAAGAAATGGGTTACAGGATCCCTCTCTCTGCAACCAACAAAAGCAGCTGAGGCCTTCAGTGTGTGGTAGGAATGTCCCTGCACTGAGACCCAGAGAGGCCTTTGTGTGATTTTGTAAAGGTGAAGGCTAGATTGTCTTAGGGAACTCAAGATGGTGAAGATGCCAGAGTTATAGGATACCTACCAAGGATAGCTGCTAACAGGGAGTGGAACCAGACCAAGAGAGAGAAGTGTGCTGCAGTCAACAAAGCTGAAAGGAGTTGGAGGTCTCATGAGCACTTTAATATCAGACATGGAGATGCAGAGTTTAGAGTTTGCCCAGCTGGTTTTCCATCTTGTTTTTGCCCAGTATTTCCTTGCTATATTCCATTCCCTCCCTTTTAGAATGGGAACATATAGTCTATGCCATTTTATGTTAGAAGTATGTGATCTGCTTTTTAATCTTTATTTTACAGAGCATTACAGTTACGAGATTATCATGAGCCTCAGAAGAAACTTTGAATTGTGGACTTTTAAGCAGGGTTGAGACTATTATAGACTATGGGTACTTTTGAAGTTCAACTGAAGACAGTTTTGCATTCTGATATGGCTAAATGCCTCTGGGATCCAGGGAGAAAAATGTGGTGGTTTGAACAAGAATAGGCTCATGGATCTGAATGCTTTGGAATTCAGGGGTAGTGCTACGTGACAGGGATTAGGAGAAGTGGCCTTGTTGGAACCATCACTGAGGGTAAGCTCTGGGGTTTCAGATGCTCAGGCCACGCCTAAAGCCTCTCTCCTCTTGCTGCCTGCAGATCCATATGTAGAACTCTCAGCTGCGTCTCTAGAACCACATCTGCTGGTGTGTCAGTATGCTTCAGGCCATGATGATAATGGACTAAGCCTCTGAAACTATAAGCAATCCCTAATTAGATGCTTTCCTTCAGAAGAGTTGCTTTGGGCATGAAGCCTCTTCACAGCAATTAGATATTGACTAAGACATAGAGTTATGAGGTAGATGGAAACTGCAAGTTGTAGTAGTCTATGAGACTAGAAATAGAGGAGCTATCTCAGTGAGATAGGGGAGACAAGGCACCTTGCAGACAACGCAGCAAATACAGAAGAAAAAGTTCAGAATCTTTGTGAATGGACTAGACATGAATGCTTTCTTCTTCCTTTGACAGTCTGTTTCAGATATAATGCTACCTAAATGTGAGTAGTGTGGAACAGGAAGACCTCCACAGGGTCTGTGAGTTAAAGCAAGATCTCAGTCAGGGGTGCTATGAGGAAGAAGAGAAGGAGGAGGAGGACCTTAAAGATGTGGAGCCTCAAGGGAAAAGGACATGTAGGACCTTTAGGGGTGGGGAACCAGAAAAAGGGAAATGAATTGTAAATATAGAATATATACAATAAAAAAAATCAAAAAAAAAAAGATGTGGAGCCTATTAATAAAAATGAGGTTGTAGTAAGCCTGGAGTGAGTACTGAGACCCTGATTCTTCTTCTTCTTCTTCTTCTTCTTCTTCTTCTTCTTCTTCTTCTTCTTCTTCTTCTTCTTCTTCTTCTTCTTCTTCTCCTCCTCCTCCTCCTCCTCCTCCTCCTCCTCCTCCTTCTCCTTTCTTCTCCTTCTCCTCCTCCTCCTCCTCCTCCTCCTCCTCCTCCTCCTCCTCCTCCTCCTCCTCCTTCTTCTTCTTCTTCTTCTTCTTCTTCTTCTTCTTATAGTACCCTGGTGACCTGCCAGCCAAAAATAGAAACACTGAGACCCTTTAATATCTCAAAGCTTAGGCTTTAGCTGGGCAGACCCTCAACCAGCTCATTTAAGTTATTCCAATCACCTAGCTCTGTCCTACCACGTGGCTAGCTATTATTTCCAGGCCTGTAATAATTTCTCTTTCCCCTCATGTCTCCTGGAAAAAAGAACCTTCCTCTTTCTTCTTCCCTGAGTCCTTTTCTCTGCCTAGAAGTCCCACCTTCCACTTCCTGGTCATCAGTTCTTTATAACAACCAATCAGCAGTGAGATGCATCTGATACAACTCTTAGTCTAGGGACAGAGGACAGTGTGATCTTTTTCTTTAGTGTTTACAAGACAGTAGGCTGGTAATGGGACATAGTAATGACAATACCAGAATCTGATAGCATTTAGTTCACTGAAGTTCAGCAATTAACAACTGAATATGCAGTGATACACATATATGCATGTGTTCATATTTGTGCATTTGGGAGGACAAGTATGTATGCAGTGATATATATGGGTGTTCATTTGTGTGCATGAGTATGTGTGCATTGTTGTATGTGCAGAGGTGTGTGAATGTGTGGGCATGTGAGTGTGTGTGTGTATGTGTGTACACATACACATATTCATTTGGAGACCAGAGGTTCATGTCAAGTGCTAACAGTTTCCACTCCCCAGAGCCATCTCCCCAGCCTCTGCAATGCCATTCCTGATGCTTGTCACATGCTAGTCATCAAAAACTGTTTACCGAATCAATTGAATGTGTTAGGTTTTTGCAGGGTCCTAGTTGTAAGCTCAGCTTTGTTGCTCTTCCTTGGCCACTTTCTCTGTCCCCACAGCTAGCCATTTGGAACCACACAGAAGGCAGCTGCTCCACCAGAATGCTGACAGGCACAAGCAACAAGAAGCCACCATTGCCTCATTGCATCCATCTCAATCCACAGCTGTGCCAGTCAATTGTGGAAGACAGAAGAACGGAATGGTAGTGACATTGTATTGTCACTGAAGGGCTTCATGTGATGACCCATAGCCACCAAATTGCCACACTTAACTAATGTGGCTTTTTTTTCTGTAAATGTCCCCTACGTCTTCTGCCTCCTGAGATGTTTTGAGCTTAAAATAGTTTATTGAAGCATTTGAGGCATGTGGCTGGGTTGACGGGCGGCGAGGGAGCCTTCCAGGGCCTGGTCTGCAGATCGCTCCTGCTCGGCCCACTCTTATTTAGCAGTCTGCATGTCGTTTGATTTGTGCCAGGCTCCTGGCAATCCCTCTGTTTTTCCATGTGCGCTGACAAATTTTACAGGGTACGAGCTGCATAATTGCCTGCTGCTTTTATGAGCTCAGTCATAGCAAGGCTGGAGCCAGGTGCTTTTCCCGACTAACTTTCACTATGCGTTTTAGACAGAGTTTTGATTTCTTCCCTAAGGCTTTGGAGGCAGGCGGGGTTTCTTGAGGTGTATTTAACTGCCCCATAATTGATCATTTTCCTTGGAATATTTAACATCCTTTGCATGAGTCTGTGTGCTTGAATCATTGTCTCAGATATTTTCTTCTGTATAAATGTCCCATTGCTTTCAGACACAGCACTGAAGATGGATAGAATCAGAAAATCCATGTGTCTGGGAGGAAAGCCATCCACTCTGATAAGATCTGGATGAGCTCCCTCTGAAGTCCAAGAAGCAACCTGAAGAGGACAATCAGATGAACTCAGGAAGGTTGTTTCATTGCACTTTGGTGGTGGAACATTTTCTGATCGATGCGGGATGAGCACATGGGCTTAAAACGTGAGGGGGGAATTAGTTTTCTTTCAAATAATTACTCCTTCTGAGGACAAAATTACTGAATAGCATCTTGACCACTTTTGCACTAATAATTTCTCATATCCTTCTTGTTGGCCTTGAAATAAAACACTATTATGCATTGAGTAAACCAAAGCTCATAGGTAGATGATGAGCAGATCTGGGGTGAGAAACGTGAGCCATCAGAACTGCTAGGGACAGAGGATGGAGTCCCTATCTTTGGTCATTTTAGCAAACAGTTTGGGTGGGAAATTTTACGGTGAAGCTTACAGTGAACATGGAACAACTGCAGAGGAAGGCAGTCTTGTTAACACACCCTGATTCGGGGTCAGGGCGAACCCTGGATGCTGCAGCTCACTGGTGCTGGTGGCTCATAGTCTGTCCGTTCTGGAGCAAGACATTTCAAACACCTGTTCTAAAGCCAAAATGCACAATTAGAATTGGTTAGGGAGTTTAAAAAGAAAGCCATGCCCCACAGAAAATAATTTAAATTACTTGTGTCTGAAAGCAGGCAGGAATGTGTTTTTAATCTTCTTGTGTAACTCTAATGCATAATCAAGACTAAGAATCACAGTTTTCTTATATCAGGAGGAAAAAAGTAACATCTTGAAAGTAGAAAAAAAAATGATCTAAGGAAGTTTCTGAAAGGCAAGGTGAAAAATAATGCATTTAGGGAAACATGTTCTCTGTCACATGGGCAATGTGGAGATGAAGGCTTAGGAAAGCATGTGTACGAGCTAGGAGCACACAGGGCCTAAGATCAGTGGAGCAGCTGGGACTGAAGTCTTCCCACTACCATTTGCACCAGGAAGCCAGGAGACTCCACAGCCTTCTGTGCATAACCTGCTAGGAGAGAGTGATCTCCCAACAGTGCTTTCACTTTTGAACTCAGAGGAGTAAGGACACAGGCTTACAGGCCCACAGGAGGAACAAACTCTAGCCAGAGACAACAATACCAACTAGCACCAGAGATAACCAGATGGCAAAAGGCAAGCACAAGAACTCTACCAACAGAAACCAAGGCCACATGGCAACATCAGAACCCAGTTCTCCCACCACAGCAAGTCCTGGATACCCCAACACACTGGAAAAGCAAGAGTTGGATTTAAAATAATATCTCATGATGCTGATAGAGGGCTTCAAGAAAGACTTAAATAACTCCCCTAAAGAAATACAGGAGAACATTGGTCAGCAGGTAAAAGTCCATAAAGAGAAAACACAAAATTCCTTAAAGAAAAACAGGAGATCATGGGTCAACAGGCAGAAGCCCTTAAAGAAGAAACACAAAAATGCCTTAAAGAATTACAGGAAAACATAAACAATCAAGTGAAGGAACTGAACAAAACCATCCAGGATCTAAAAGTGGAAGTAGAAACAATAAAGAAATCACAAATTAGACATCTCTGGAGATAAAAAACCTTGGAAAGAATTCAGGAGTCATAGATGCATAGAATACAAAAGATAGAAGAAAGAACCTCAGGTGCTGAAGATACCATAGAAAACATTGACTCAACAGTCAAAGAAAATGCAAAATGCATAAAACTGGTAGCCCAAAACATCCAGCAACTCCAGGACACAATAAGAAGACCAAACCTAGGGATTATAGGTATAGACAAGAGTGAGAATATACATCTTAAAGGTCCAGTAAATATCTTCAACAAAATTGTAGAAGAAAACTTCCCTAACCCAGAAAAAGAAAAAAGAAATGCCCATGAACATACAAGAAGCCTTCAGAACTCCAAACAGACTGGACCAGACCAGAAACTCCTCCCAGCACATAATAATCAAAACACCAAATGCACTAAACAAAGAAAGAATATTAAAAGCAGTAAGGGAAAAGGGGCAAGTAACTTATAAAGGCAGACCTATCAGAATTACACCAGACTTCTCACCGGAGACAATGAAAGCTACAAGATCCTGGACAGACCTCATACAGACCCTAAGAGAACACAAATGCCAGCCTAGGCTACTATACCCAGAAAAACTGTCAATCACAATAGATGGAGAAACCAATATATTCCATGATAAAACCAAATTTACACAAAAACAAATTTACACAAATCCAGCCCTACAAAGGATAATTGATGGAAAATGCCAACACAAGGAGGGAAACTACACCCTAGAAAAAGCAAGAAAGTAATCTTCTCCCAGCAAACCCAAAAGAAGATACCCACACAAACATAAAAATAACATCAAAAATAACAGGAAGCAACAATCACTATTCCCTAATATCTCTTAACAACAATGGATTCAACTCCCCAATAAAAAGACATCAACTAATGAAATATTTCTCATGTAAATCTTAAATTTATCAGAAAATATTTATAATTCCCCTTTTACTTAATTTAGTAATGTTTTTATATCTACCATTTTATCTGCATTGTTTGTCATGATAACCTTCAATTTTAATGTCTTTCGATATACTTCCTCTATTTTATCAGAAATGTTTTCTATGTAAATCTTTGATTTTATCACAAATGTTTCTAATTCCATCTTCAATTAATTTAGAAAGAGTTTTTATATCTCCCATTTTATATGTAAATTTTTCCATGAAATAGTCAATTTTAACGTGTTTGTCTATTTATTTCTTGAATTTTACCAGAAATATTTTCCATGTAAATCTTCAATGTTATCTGAAACTTTATAATTCCACCTTCAATCAACTTCTAATTATCTTTATGCCTATCATTTTATCTATATATTTTCCATGGTAATCTTTCGTTTTAACATGTTTTTTCTATATATTTCTTCAATTTTATCAGAAATATTTCCCATGTAAATCTAATTTATCAGAAAATGTTTATAATTCCACTTTCAATCAAGCTAGGAATACTTTTATTCCTACCTTTATTACATCTATATAAAACTCTCCATGATAATCTTCAATTTGAACATGTTTTTGTACATTTTCTACAATTTTTTTTTTTTTTGGTTTTTCTGAGACAGGGTTTTTCTGTGTAGCCCTGGCTGTCCTGGAACTCACTTTGTAGACCAGGCTAGCCTCGAACTCAGAAATCCTCCTGCCTCTGCCTCCCAAGTGCTGGGATTAAAGGCATGCGCCACCACTGCCTGGCTTATTTTTTACAGTTTTATCAGAAATATTTTCCACGTAACTCTTCAATTCTGTCATAAAATGCTTCTCTCCCATATTTCAATTAATTTAGCAATGTTTTACATACCTACCACTTTAGTCTTTAATTTTACATGAAAATTGTCAATTTTAAGGTGTTTATCTGAAATATTTTCCATGTAAATCTTTAATTTTATCATAAAGTGTTTTTGTTTCCTTTTACTTCCCTTTTCAATAAATAAAAAAAAATAAAATAAAATAAAGAAAGCATGTGTACTTTAAAGCTGCAATGCATGGATATTTGCATGAGCAATAGAAATAAAAGAACAAATATTTAGCTGTATTATATAAAGCCAAACAGTGTCAGGTGAAGTCTAGCACTGTGCAATGAATGAGAAATGGGTTGAAAATAAATGACATTATTGTAAGCAGAAGACCAGGTAGGACACTCTTGCTGTTGTATAGAAGAATATTAGTCATGCTACTGTCTGAGGTCAGAAAACTGGACTAATATATTTAATTTTCTTCATTATAATGCAAGCAAATAGCAACCCTTTGGCAGTTATGGAAAAGAAAAGGATAATTAACAGTCCAGAAGTTTTCATGGCAAGATAACCTGAAAGAAGTGAAGTCGCTCGAGGAGATGTGATCAATAATGGAATAGATACAACTCAAAACTGTTAACTCAAACTCGTGGAGCCAAAAGCTATGAGCCTTCCACTTCCATTCTTGAAAAGGAAGTAATTGTACCTTATAGTTACGTAGTTTGCTATTCTTGTGGGGGTGCCTCTGACTCCCTTGCCTCTTCTTCAGACCCTTTACCTCATAGTGTTTCCCCTTGTCCAGCCTTGATATGAGAGTCTGTGTCTATTCTTATCGTATCTTGCAAGGCCATGTTCTATTAATATCCCTGGAAAGCCTGATCTTTGGTTTGAAACTGAAGAGAAGTAGATCTAGGGAGAGACGAGGAGGAGTGGAGGGGGGACTGGAT